>OY294029.1:14154510-15462071 GCA_958510845.1 Cantharis nigra
CTTCGCCTGACGGCTCGGGTGACAAACTTTTCCCATGTGCAGAATATGCCAATTCCGAACTCGTTACAGAATATACTATTCGACGACAGCGATGATGACCTAGAAGAGGGGATGAGAGAGACGGAAGAACTAGATGAATGCATGACAGAAATCAGTAAACCTTCGGAAGAAATAGTAAAAGATGATTGGGTATTGGTATCCCTACCAGGAAAAAAATCTAAGAAATACTATGTTGGCCAGGTTGTCTCTGCCAATAAGTACTATGGGGAATTGGATATAAAATTTTTATTTTTACAAATAAAATTAAGTTGGTATAAATTTGATTGCTACACTTTTTCAAGAAATTAGTTCAAACGGCTGTAATTCCCCATACGTTTGGCGTTCGCGGCGATGACCATCAAGTCGTTGGAATTAACTTGGAATTTCCGTGTTTCTTTGTTTATTTACGCGCCGGAAAACAAAACGAAATATGGAGTGTACCACAAAACTTTGCATTGAATGTTAACCTCATTTCTTTTCCATTCCATGTAAATAAAAGACATTAAATTTATTTGAATTACGACCGAGTTTCAATTAATCACAAACCGAAACTCAAACCCTATACAATGGTGTCAATATTGCCGCTCTCAATGAATTGGAGTTGGAAGTACTACTTTTCCGCACAGTTTTGAATATAACAAAGTAAAAATAACCAACCATTTGTACCAACTGTCAAATTTAAATTTTAAGTATATATTTTCACAAAGTATATTTTTGTAAATTGAGTAAATATTTAGTAAATTCATTTTTATTTAGGTATAAAAATATGTTATTGGTTCTTTTTGAAACATAATTAGAAAAAATATTGTTCGATACTCATCAAAAACTATCTTTTTCCATTCTCGGCTTCGGTTTACGATCTCGGCCGAAGGCCTCGATCGTAAAATTTCGCCTTGAATGGAAAAATGTTAGTTTTCCTACCTTGTATCGAAAATATCTATTTCGCTATACCCTGTACGTAATTATTAAATCGGTTTCATGTGCTGCACAAATGGTGCAGCATGAAACCATTCGGTTTTAGTTATAAAGTAACAATAAGATGTTTGTTGTAAATATGGTTTTGTTTCGTAATAATAGATACCAATTTTAATTTTAAAATATTTATTTTCTAGCAAATTTTATTTTTAAAATCTCGCTTTATATTTTTATTTTTAGAAAATGAAAATGGAGAAAATCTTTTCCAGAATTTGATGAAGTTGAACATCGGAGGCAAAACACCGTCAATCAAAAATGACCGTTTCCTTGTTTTAAGTCATACTGAAGATGAACTGTCTCCTGAATTAGGAAAGTTTTTCACAATATTGTTATTCACAATTCAAAATTTCAAACGGTGGTCCATGAATGTTTTTTGAATTTAAAATATTTTAAGCAATTGGTTTTGAACCACATTTTCAATCATATGAAATTCAGAAAACTTCCAACGTTTGTTTTACAATTAATGCACATGATTTATTAATCATTGTTACGTTATTTTTTATTTTCTTTACTTTCATAAAAATTACAAAAAAAACAAACTAAATCTGAAAATACCGGAGAGCATGTCAGGGTGCGGTGTGTTTATAATGCAAAACAATAAAAGGCAAAAATATTTTAAATCGTTTAATACGGGCATCAAACGACTTAATTCAAAATTATCACAAAATTATAAAATGGGCTTGGATCCAGTTTACCTAAAGTAAATCAACAATTTACAATTACCAAAACATAAATAACCTTCTGGTGGGCACGTTAAAAAGGTTACACGGATGGGCACTTGGGGTCTTTTTGGACCCCAGGAATTCTACAATATAATAGTACATAAATGTTGTGTAATTTGGTTTTTAATATATTTCAAACATTAATTCAATTAAAATATTTATTAACTACTTAAGTATGTATTTAAATTAAAATAAAAAAATTAAAATGTTTAGAAATTTTGTTAGATACGTTAAAAAGGTTTCACGGATGAGCATTTGGGGTCTTTTAAAACCCCATGAATTCTACGGCATATTATTATATAAATATAGTACATAAAATTTGTCAATACTAGCAATTTACTAAAGAATTAATGGATTAGAACCTTATTAAAACTAAATAAATTAATTAGGCCACAAGTCAGTTATTTTACAGACCACTAATAAGAAAAATTATTTCTGGGATCTTAAAAGACCCCTTGTGCCCATCCAGAGGTGTTTTAACTTTGAAAAAAAAAAAACTACACAATTAAGTGAGTTGACTTCACAACCTTTTTATAAAACGGCATGCGGGACCAATACTTTCAAAAGCCAAATATCACAAAATTGTTCTGAATTTTCCAAAGCATCAACAAATATTCGAACTAGTTACTGATTTCTTCATCATCGTGATAGAAGTAATTTCGGACTACGGTGTTGATTGCCCGTTCTATAATAATCATGAATATCGAATCGAACCCATGTGGGTGAAGTTAGCCCTGCCATTTTTGAAAATTTGAAAACTGAATATTGTGCTCGATGTGTGCTACGTTGTGCCCTATTTTTTTTTGATTTTATAGAGATTGCTTATTTTAGGGTAGAAGCAGTGTTGCCACCTTAGTGGATTTACCACTAAAACTGGTGGTTTCGACATCTCTGTTAGTGGCGAAAAATTGCTTTTAATGGATTAGTAGAATTCAGCTTCAATCTGGGCCTGATCCAGGAAAAATTTTTGGGGGGGCTAAATGAGGCTTGGGAGGGGTAAAAAAATATTTTTTTATAAGAATTTAGGTATATTTTCCAAATTTTAACAAAATCTAGCAATTTTATTGGTTTTAGATGGGTCATGGGGGGGGGGTAGTTACCCCCTTTTGTCCGCCCTTGAAAGCATTTTTCCGAATTATATTATAACTATGGTTATAACTATGCAACCTAAGCTTTCTTTTCAACCAGAGTCCATTGTTGGAAGCAAAAAAAAGTTTAAAAAGTTAAAAGTTATAAAACTAATCGGTACCAAAGAATCATATCAATGTGAAACCGACGATGATGGTGCAGACAAAAATTCATCCGAAGAAGTCGAATTTTAGAATACATATCAGTTTTATTTTTTTTATTTTTATTTATAGTTGTTATCGAATAAAAATAAATAATACGAAATAATAAAGAACAATTTTTACCAATATGAGTACTCGATGTTTTCTTTCGTAAAAACTAAAAATTTGTTTAGTGGAAATGCTAGTGATTTTTAGAGTAGGGCCGATTTTTATTAGTGGTTTTCTGGTGATTTTAGAAGTTGAATCTGGTGGGGAGCTAGTTTAACCGCTGGCAATACTGGGTAAAAGTTAGCCCCGCCATTTTCGATGATTCTAAAAATCAAAATTGTATTGGATTGTACTTAACTTGTGCCGTTGTGTGCCGTAAATTATAAAATTTTATTTTGATAAATAAAATTAATTTCTAATGGCCAAGTGATGCCATGGACTGTTCCTGCAGTGACATTGTCCTGCATGCGTGTGCATGCATGACTGTGCCACCACACACGATTCTTCGCTGTAATTAATTGAGATGAAAGACACGGAAATATAATATTATAAACTCCCTCTTATGCAATGGTATTTTTGTTAACCTCTGTATTTCAGGTAAAAGTTTAAAAAAAGGTTTTTACCAGGTAAGTAAAAAGGTAAATTCCTTGATTTAACGTAAATAGAAAAGATAATTTTAAAAATTAAAATTTTATTGGATTCTACTCGACTTCTACCGTTGTGTGCCTGTTTTATCGGTAAAGGTTATCCACGCCATTTTCGGTAATTCTAAAAATTTAAATTTTGTTGGATTCTATTTGACGTGTGACTTTGTGCGTCGTAAATTATAAAAATGACAGCCCTTTATTTTCGGTTACGATAAATGCTTGACACCCTGTATATAGTCCCTCTTATGCAGTGGTCATTTTTAAACCCTTTATATTAGTTTCACCTTTCTGCTTGCTTGCTTGATTGAATACGGCAAAACTTAGAAAGTCAAATTTGACCCAGTTTGCGCTATCCAATCGAGCTGAAATTTTGCACATGGATTCGTCCCCGATGACAATACACTTTGCAAAAAAAAATTTTCGAATTATCACATTTTCCGAGAAAAAAAGTGAAAGTTCTATTAAAAAAAAAATTACCTGTATACTATTTAAGTACTTATCCGATTAGTACACTAATTGGTGTACCTTGATAGCATTTTGTGATATAATCTTTATTCATTGGATATACGGAGAGTGGTAATGGTCAGGTTATAAGTCTTTTTTTTGTTAATCTGCCGAAGGTAAATATGTAAGTTCCACCGATGGCCAAAAAGGTACCCGGGTAAAACAGAACGATTGTAAGTTTCACCGATCGGTGAAATCCTTTTTAATCCGACATGTACGTAAGTTCCACCGGTCCCTTTTGGGTCACTATTTTCTAACATGTAAGTTTCACCGATCGGTCAATTAAGTCGAGGTGGTCAAGGTGGACGCATATAAACTCTACCGCTGGTCACTTGTAAATTCCACCGCTAATGATAATTAGGGATTACAAAGTATTAGTAGGTACACAATACCTATAATATTTTTTTAATAAATAGGTAATAATAATTTAACTCATTTTGAAAGAAGCTTTTTATTGGCCATGAAACTATCAAAATATTTTAATTACTATTAAAGTTCAAAACAAATAATTACATAAAAACAATAATTATGAAATTAGATATTTATTAAAAAAAATCAAATATAAACCACTACTGTACCGATTATTTATCATTAATGTGACAGAAATGATTAGCAATATTTTTCATAAAGAAGATCAGTGGAACTTGCAATCGCCCATTTTATAATAGCCTTTCTATTTACCTTAAATCAAGAAATTTACCTTTTTACTTACCTGGTAGAAACGTATTGGGTTTTGATATTAAGGAACGTCTGGCAATTTATTTATATTTTTATTTTTCTAATAATTATATTTTTTTTAACAACAAATATTATTTTTGCAGTTTAGATTTTTTATATTATTGTTACAATAAATATAAACTACAACCTAACTTCTACCCCAAAATAAGCAATCCCTATAAAATCAAAATAAAAAAAAAAAAAATACGGCACAGCGTAGCTCACATCGGGCACAATATTCAGTTTTTAAATTTTCCAAAATAGCGGGGCTAACTTCACGCACATTACATGCTTCTTGCATTAGTTTTAACGCCTTCTCTTTTTGTAAACTTTGATTTTTTCTAATATTTTTATAATTTGCTATTCCCACAACTAGAGCTCTTGGTAAACATAAATTATCTTTGTTGTTAATCGTAACTATACCGTTTTTCTTTAGGCATTCTTCAGTGAAATTGCTGTAGATACGTTGACGACCTTTTCCAATAGGTGGTCTTATAGAGGTTACAATTAGTTTAAACCCTTGATTACTCAAAGCTTCAGGATCGCTTTAAAGTATTCCTTCCAATATAAACAACACAACCTGACGTCGTTTGGTTTTAAACTTCCTAACACCCGAAATAACATCTTCGATAATTTCAAAGTTCTGCATACTGAATGTTTAAAATACAGTAAATAGAACGAATCGATAAACTGATAAATCAAAATACTTGAGACTAGCTCTTTACTAAACCTAGAGTCTCTATCTGTCTACCCTCTAGACTGAATAACACCATAATAGTGAACCTCTATTTATATAACACCCGTCATTTTCCTGATAAAAGTGCACGCATGCGTAATCCTGTACTCACATTCCAGCATAAAACGGTGAGATTTCAAACCTCAAGAGAAATTCTTTTCTTTGGAATTTATGTATGAGCTAAGTCGGGAAAGCTTCAGTCTAATTTCTATTTAATTCCAAATAAAAATCCCACGAGTTTGAGATTAATCTTTTATTACATTCTTAGGTACCCACCTACAGATTTTTTTCTATCTCATTTTTAAATTTACATTTAATTTTTCATTAACAAAATATCTTAATATACCTAATTAAATATTACCACAAATAATGTAGTTATATTACAAGGGGAACTACAATTAATTGCGTTGATACCAACAATGAAACCCTATCAACTTGACGAGATCTTCTTCTCCATGGATAATTGTGTTGATAATTGTTTTCTTTCGAGAATTCATATCCTGTGAATAAAAGAAGACAGGTTAATTAACAATTTTAAACAATTACAGAAAGAAAATAGTTATTAAATAAATAGTAAAGTTTCAATCTGTGCAACAATTTCCATTGTTCACTTACTTTTTAATCCAGAATCTCTCCTGATTGGTTCAACTTTTTACCAACCTAAATACTAATCGAGTTAAATAGTTAAAAAATTCGGGTAATTACTAGGATCTATTACAACTACAAATAATCAGAGTTGCGTCCAATGAGACACCAATACTCATAAGCCTCGATATATTAAATCATCAGATACAATACCTCCCCCTCCCTGCATTGAGTTACATATTAATCAAAAAATTAAATTTAAAAACTAAAATGGCAAAATGTAATATAGATACTTACTTTGAGACTGATTTCGTAGCTGGTACATTTTCATAAGAACTACACGAGGAAGACATGTGGAACAGTGATACACTGTCGGTTGAATTTTTATTTTTGTGGTTTTGGTCCTATGCATCAAAGAGGTTGGAATACACCGCAATGGACAACAATTTTCATCTATACATTCCTCAACGCATGGAAGCAAAGTTGAATGAACCAAGTCATCTTCATAAACCTTTTCAAAATCTGATTCAGAATTTATTGTTAGTAATTCTAATCAGTAAACAAACAAAAGAACCAGAGTTTAAAAAATGTAATTATTACCAATCATTAAATAGTTTTTTTCATTGTGAGCAATTATTCCAGCTTTTTTTTCGTAATCAGTTGGTGCTATTTTAAATATTTCGTTCTCCTTTGTTTCTTTTTCTTGATTGTTCGCATTTGCCCAGACATTTTTACTATTTAATGTTTTATCTTCGCCACTAGGTTTGTCAAGAAAATAAGTTTCGGAAAACGATGTACCAAAACCTACCGCTAAAACGGATATTATAATTTATTCAAAACTTTTAAATGAATTCGCATATAACATACTATACAAACCATCAAAATTAGGGTTTTCTTCTTGTCCCGAATAAAGTATTTGGGATGCCGTTTGGACAATCTGGACAGCTTTTGGCGATTTCGTTGTACAATTTGTTGAAATCATCAAAATCGCCGCGTGTTGTTTTATTTATTTTTTCATTTTATTGTTCTAAAATAGAAAACGAGAGTGAATCAAGAATGATTGTGGGGGAAACAAAAATAATCTGAATCGCAAAAATTTTTAGATGAACTTTAAATTTTTTAAGTAATCTAGTTTAACTAATTGAACTAAATTAAAAAACAAAAATTGCTAGTGGTAAGTGAAAAGAGCATCAGCCAGATTGGCTCTGAAAATTTGTGTTATTAAAAGGCTTACCTTTAAGTTTTTTCAATAATTAAATGAACAGAAGAAGTTTCAAGAATATAATTATTACCATTCCTTGAATAGTTTTTTCCTAATCTAAGCCTAAAGCTTTTTTTTTATAAAATTATAAAGAAATTTTCATTATGACATACTATAGCATTCAGCAATATTAGGATTTGCTTTCGAATAACGTATTGGAGGGTCTGCTTGGGCATCTGGATAGGTACTGATGATGTTGTTGTACATTTGGTTGAATTTATAAAAATAGGGGTGTGCTGTTTTAATTCGTTTTTCATGTATTTGCTCTAAAATAGAAAATAGCCTTAATTTCTCTGACTTTCTCTAAAAATTTTAAAATTTCCAGATATTCTCTGACAAAATTTGTACAATTTGAAATTCCCTGACCTCTCCAGCTTTTCCAGATGAGTGAGTACTCTGACTTATGTTACAGAAAATTGATATGGCGGTGAAAATTTAATTAATTGAAAAACTTACTTTTGAGCTTTCCGTTGTCTGCTTGCATTACTATTCATTTTCGTTCACTTTTTTCACGTTTTCGAATCAATTCCAAATTCGATTCATTGCCATCGTTGGAAACCTCTGGAAATCAGAGTTATATTTTAAAAAAGTTAGTTTTTATGCTTTCTTTATGATTTAACCCTTACTTGCCACACTTCTGTGGAGTAACGTACTTGACACACTTTGCAACACAAATTTGCAATTTCCTGATATTCTCTGACAAAATGTGTATAATTTAAAATTCCCGGACTTACCAGACGAGGGAGAACAGAAAATTGATTTCGCAGAAATTGAAAATTTATTTAATTAAAAGACTTACCCTTAAGTTCTCCCAAACTCCTTAATTCGGTGTCTGCTGGAATTACTACGCTGGCGCTGGCATCGCTTTCACCCTTTTGAATAATTTCCAAGTTAGGTTCATTATCATTGTTGGAAACCTCTGCAATTCAGAGCAGAAATAAAATACCAATAATTTAATATTAAAAAAATATAGAAGCTGGTTTGTCAGCGCCGTGACTGACATGGGCCCAACAGGATTTCTAGGCTTTCCAGCAGAGTGGGAACCCTACCTGGATGACTGAAAATTTAACTAGTTAAAAACTCACCTTCAAGTTCTACTAAACTCGCTAATTCGGTGCTCTCTTGAATTATTGCGTTTGTGCCAGAATCGTTTTCATTGTTGTCGCAGGTTTGAATAACTTCAATACTCGATTCATCATCATCGCTGGAATCCTCTGAAAATCAGTGCAATATTTAGGATTTAAAATTTAACAATTCTTAGACTGGATTATGCAAGCTTTATTACAAGAAGTAACCCAACTTACCCATGGTAAGTAAAAAACAAAGTATTAATTAAAGGACTTACCTTTAAGTTTGTCTAAACACGGTAATTCGGTGCCGTCTTGAATAACTATGCTTACGTCAGAATCGCTTTCATTTTTGTCGATGTTTTCGATAATTTCAAAACTCGATTCATCATCATCATCGCTGGAAACCACTGCAAATCAAAGCAATATTTGAACAAAATTACTGGATTGTTATTTTGCCGGATTTCTGGATTGCGAAGGTGTATATCGCCAGTCCCCCCCCTTATTTTGAATTTTAGATCGAAAATACTCTAAATTTTCGATTTCGTTTGTACCATCTTCGTTATACTTTGAATTTTAATTTTTTCTCCTAATTTTTGTATTTTTATATTTTCTACTTTGTTAGTGTTTTTGAATTTTGTGTTTAATGTTTTAAAGTATATTTCTATTTTGTATTCTATCTGTATATGTTTAGCCTTGAAAATGGGTTAATAAAGAACCCGAAACGTCTTCTTTCTTTTGTTCTTCTCGTTAATGGAAATTTTATTTGACTAGCCAGGAACACTCTACTGATTTTTACAAACATGCTGTCAAAAATGTACGTCGCTACCTGTAACCCTTCGGGAGATATGGTGACACAAATATATAAATATATAAACAAATATTGTACATAGTAACTTCATATACCCTGTGTTTTTGAAAAACAGTCAGTATCACAAGGTAACCCTGGATGATCTCAATGGAAAAATACTACTGGAATCTTTCTACAATTGAATTTTTGCGACAATGCATTGGCCATAAACAAATCTTGTTTAAATTTCATATTCCAAAAGTATTCAACTTTCATTAAATCCCTCCAATGTGGAATGTGTTTCCAAATACTAAGTATATCTTCAGGTGTCAGGTACATACAGATTTTTGAATTGATCTGGTTGCAAGTTTCCCAAAATATGAAATTCTTGTCCCATGTTGATTTGTTGTGTTTGTTCGTTTGGATAATTTCTAAGTTTTTGCTGCTAGGTTAGATCCATTAAATTTTGTTTCTTTATATATGGTACTAGATTATTTTACTTTTGAGTTGGTAATTAGTTCAAAAATCCAATAATAGTCAATATTTGCTATACAGAGTAGTTAAACAATAGTCTGAAATATGATTGATCTGATCTGATCTGATCTGATCAATCTGATCTGATCTGGCTATAGGCTCTTTTAAATTATTTAACCAAACAAGAGAGTGGTGATCCGAAATTTCTGCATGAAATTTAAATCACAGAACGAAAAAAACAGAAAAAAATTGTACACTAATTTATTGTTCCTTTTGTATCCAATTCTAGCAATTCTTCATTTCTTCATCAGCTCTGTTTCTGGCCATCCCCTGTTGGCTTTAGAATCGGACATATCTTCGATTTTCTCGCCGAACGTCGTTTTGGGTTTGATTTCTTTAAAATTTTTTCTTCAAGGGGCATAATAATTGATACCACTGTCATTTTAATATTGATGGGCTAATTCAGTATTTTAGATTTTTGATAAATTCTTGTGTAATCCAAACTTGTCTTCTCTCTGAGTATCCTGAGTATCTTAGCCAAATTGAAACGACCTTCGTTATGGTACAAACGAGAAAAAACTAGAAAAAAATTGAAATAGAATCCTTAGATCTCAATGCCAAACACCCGGTCTGGAATAGTTAAAACACCAACCAGGTCCTGCTTAAGTTATCAGACGACCTTGACTTCGTACTCGATTCCTCGCTCTATTAAATCCATTTTTCATACAACCCCAACCGTAACCCAGACACACTCAAAGATAAGTACTTCCCCGACCATTTCCATGACATTCTTGATGTACCAATACTCAAGAACGTTAAGTTCCTCTACAGGCTGACCTCTATAGACAATCTCAGCTCTGATCACAATCCCGTTTTCCTCCAGTTAGGAGAACATAGCGTAAAATCACAAACGATCTAGCTGGGTTACCAAGCTGGATAGTTTTTTCTTCCAGAAACCTTCAGCATGGCAGCTAGTAAAGCTACTTCACCAGAAGAAGACAATCATCGCCCCCACCACTCAATAAACAAAACGGAGTGACACTCAGCAATGAGGAAAAGGCCAATTCAGTGCAAGTACCATAAATACCGACCCTGACCACACAACTAGGATCAACGTAGAGATCTTAGACAGATTTTCAAATTGACAAATCAGCCGTCTAGGATGAACAATTCGGCTTCCGCCCAGGATACTCCACCATCCACCAGATTTGTTTGGCACGAGGGCCTGCTTTTCAAAATGTTAGCTAGCATCCTACCTTAACAACCGAAAATTCAGAATCAAAATTGAAGACTCCAAATTGAGCCTCAAGACAATGACAGCCGGCGCTCTACTAAGTTCAGTCCTCACTCTCTTTAACATAA
The DNA here is from genome assembly GCA_958510845.1 of Cantharis nigra. Classification (NCBI taxonomy): domain Eukaryota; kingdom Metazoa; phylum Arthropoda; class Insecta; order Coleoptera; family Cantharidae; genus Cantharis; species Cantharis nigra. The sequence continues at coordinate 14,165,667 of OY294029.1, forward strand.
TAGTACACCCATGACATCCCTGCCCCACCTGAAAGACAAGTCAAGAGAGGATTCTATGCAGTCGATACTACCTACTATCGCAGTTCATGCAATTCGTTGACTATTCCTACAGTTAATTCCTTTGGAATTTCTAAATGTTTCACACCAAAATTTCTCTGCAATTTACTCCTCATTCGTACATTTTATATTATATTACTCTAAGAGCGTTGATTCTGTAATAATTAATTTGAACTGAGATAATTTTATAATTTAGGATTGTTGGTACTAATGTTATTATAGAAAAAGGAATTTCAGGTTGAGTGGGTAGCAATCAAAACACAAAATTACTTGTAAGTCTGCGTTTCGGACACATAAAGGCAAAAATCGTTTTGGCATAAAAATTTTCTGAAATGGATTCCGGTGGAGAAATTAAACCAGCATGAAAAAATCAAAATGAATGATGTATGGAGTGATTTAGAAACGGGACTTGTGCAAGTCTACGAAAAAAAAATGTTTCCAAACGAATATTTGCACAGTTGTATTCCCACGTCTACAATTCTTGTACTAGCAAGAGCCTTGAAAACCATGATCGTGATTTTACTGCCTCTAAATTAAAAACCAACAAAAGTAGAGATGTTAAGATGTTAAAGGATGCCTTTACATACAACATACAAAATGTATGTCGATACCATGTTGGATGTTTACGAACAGTATGACAATTTAATTTCCAGTGTATTTAATAAAAATCGAGATTTTCTAACAGCTTTAGATAAAGCATGCAGATCCTTTACAAATTCAAATGCTGTAACCAAGATGGCCGATTCTTCTGCTAAATCGTCAGAATTACTGTTGGAGTACTGGCATATAATGTTGAAGCAGTCAGAACAGGTAAATCCAATGAAGAATAGACTCAACCAATCAATTTCTATTCTCGGGTACATTCAAAGATATGGTACGACTATATTACAGTAAGATGTATGCTAAACGTTTAGTCCAAGAGAAATCAATAAACAATATAGCCGATATGATTGGGATTGCAAAGTTAATAGAACCTTGTGGTTCAACATACATCACTAAATTAGAAAATTAAAAAATGATGACAAAGAATCAAAAAGTATCACAAAAGAATTTCGTGCAGGTTTGGCTGAATCCAGCGACCCTATTCAAATTGGATTTGCTGTTCAAGTTTTTTATCCCATTCATGGCTCAGCTATCCCTCGGTTCAGTTCTTTTCAAGCATCGCCTTGTTCAATTCTTTTTATCGGGAAAAATTTGTTATGCGTCGACTTTATTGGTTGTATTTCATGTCGTCCGGGAAACTGCATACAAATTGCTTTGAAGGATCGTATGCGCTGCATGTGAATATACTTGATATGATCGTCCTTTTGCAATATAACTGCGATACTAGTTGGACAAGGGCACACTTGGCCAAACGCACTCTTTTAAAGCCAGAAGTCCTGGTATAAGTTATAGAAAACTTGTCGAAAGTAAATCTGTTGAAGTGCGGAGACGGAGGGGATATAGGTTGCAACTCGTCAGTGTCTCTGGTTAATGAATACAGCAATGACAAACATTGCGTAAACCTTAACAATTAGTTTGCTTCAGAAAATAAATCGAAAGTTGACGAAGATTCCTTGCAGAAGCAAATTGAACCAAATAGGAAGTTTCTCGTTCAGGCAGCAATTGTTATGAAATATAAAAAGACTCTAAAGCAAGGAGGGAATACAAATCTCATCCAAAGCAATAATTAAGTAAAAAGATTATCAGGATTATCGCTTAAAAAAACAAATAATCTGTTTTTGTCTCTAAAGCATTCAGAACTAGTAGAAGAAATTTACAATGCATTATCGATTGAATTTTGCCCCATTTACAACGGGATCAAAACATGTATCGATGTTCTTACTGAGAAAGAGTACTTCGAAAAGCTTAACGATGATAATTCTTATAGTTATGTACTATAATTTTATAATAAAATTTTTAATTTTACATCCAAGTTACAATACGATTTATTTTCTTTTATGTAAATAACTCCCCCCCCCCGAGTTGCGGTTTCAAGAAATAATCTCCGTTCCGTCATAAGCTCCCAGTCTCGATAACATAACCAATGAAGGTGCTTTGGATGAATTTCCCAACTTCGACTTGAAAGACTTGTTAGAGCAGTGATTCTCAACCTGGAGGTCGCGACCACCACGGGGGTCGCCGATTTATTTTAGGAGGTTGCAGAAAATTAATCAATTTTTTTTCAAAATTACTTAGATTTGAATTTGAACTAGAAATTAGTAACCTCAATTTTAAGGTTTCCCTCGCTCAAGCAATTAAATATAGGATTGATAAACTCGTATCAAAACATCAAGATCGTGGAAGTAATTAATAAGTTAGTAAAACAATATCGTCACTTCTGTCGCAATACCTCCAAACATCAGTACACCAAATTTTAACAGAATCTGTTATATATTTCCGGAGATTTGTTTGGTATGTTCCATATTAGTGGTCACTCAAGAAGTGCCATGTGACCGAAGGCTTTTCCAAGCTATTCACAATAATACTGTACTTACGATTTTAGACTAAAACCACACAATGTTTTTGTTTTAAAGAAGAGTTATTTATACGTAGTATTACCATTTTCAATACAGCACACAAATTTTCGATTGTTCTAAATAATTAATTAGATTACTGATAACTGTCAGATTTGACCACTTTACATGCAAATAAAACAAATAATCTCTTTGATAAAAACCGTAGGCCGCAGGTATTTCGTTCTCATCTTCACAAAAAAGGTTCAAAGTACCGCCCGATAAAAGTAAATTATTCTTTATTTCTTCTCACCAATACCTGTATTTTAAAAGCTCTATCAGCACTCAAAATTTTATCTCAACCTGTTAAACATTTCTGGAGATACGATGACATTTTTATTTTTTTTATTGTGGTAGCCCTGGCAATTATTTCTCTGCCAAAACCTTATTTTCCCCATTAGAATCCATCAGACATTCGTCCAAAATGTTTGACTGCCATCAACGCAGAAATGCCAAAGAAAATCGAGGGACAAAGATTTTCTTTGAAGATTTCGCAAAAAACCGTAATCTTTTAGTATTAAATCAATGTTGCTACATACCAAGTTTGGTTAAGATTTCTTCAGTACTTCATGAGTTATTCACTCTTGAAGTTTCAAATTTGACAGCTTGTAATTTTTGACAGATGACAGATAGAAAATTAATTTCGCCTATTCTGGATGAAGCTTTTCAAGGCCTTTAAAATAACCTATCACAAGACAAAATCTCTTTTAGAAATCTTGTATTAGTTTCTTGTAGTGGCACTCCTGATTGCCTGATTGACAGATGATCGTGATGAAAACCTTATTTTCACTTTTCTACCGTTAAGCCTACTATATACAAAATTTGGTCGTGATTGGAGCAAGAAACAAAATCTAACGACAGACAGACCGCCACCTAATTTTTTTTTATTTCTTGCAAATCTTTACATTTCTGAACAAGGTGATCTCAAAAATGTAAAAAAGAAAAAACTAAATTTTGAAAAAAAAGAAAAAAAAAGTAAAAGTACAAGTTGAGTATTTGTGCTTTTTATAGATATGTGTCTTTTTTTAATTTAAATTTTAAGCAAAGTAATTGATGACTATGTTTTATTACTGCCATTGTTGGGGTCGCAGAAAATAACCAAAAAAATTTGGGAGTTGTGTCGTAAAAAGGTCGAGAACCGCTGTGCTAGAGAATTCTGCGCTGGGAAAAAATATTATTGAATTTTACGAAGAAAATGAAAAAACTCGAAAGTTGACGAAGATTCCTTTCAGAAGCAAATTGAACCAAATAGGAAGTTTCTCCTTCAGGCAGCAAATGTTCTAATTATGAAATGTAAAAAGACTCTAAAGCATTCAGAACTGGTAGAAGAAGTTTACAATGCATTATCGATTGAATTTTGCCCCAGTTATAACGTGATCAAAACATGTATCGATGTTCTTACTGAGAAAGAGTAATACGTAGAAAAGCTTAACGATGATAATTCTTATAGTTATGTACCATAATTTTATAATAAAATTTTTAATTTTACATCCAAGTAACAATACTATTTATTTCCTCCCCCCCGAGTTGCGGTTTCAAGAAATATTCTGCGTCATAAGCTCCCAGTCTCGATAACATAACCAATCAAGGGAATTCCTAAAAACGGGAATTATGGCGCAAAAAATCCTAGAAACCCGAAATCCTACCGTCCTATTAATCCCCTCCTCTCCCTAGGCAAATTGACCAAAACAAACAAAAATTTTTTTACTTTAGACAAAGTATGGTACGAGTCAAGAAAATGAGTGATGGCTGTAGCCCCACACAGAAAAAAAGGTTTTCTTAAAACAAGCAAAATAGATGTTATCTAGCTGATAAGGTGCGGAAAGCGAGGGACCAAAAAAGAGTTACAAAAAACCAAAAAAATAATCTCTGCAAGAAGTATGCTGCCAAGCGGTAGTTGCGACCGAACACCAAAAAGTCGCAGCTACTCGTCTCAATTATTATCCTTAGGAGAAACATAACTAAGAACGAGCAGCGATACGCTAATCGTCGAACCAAAATAATTAAATAAGTTTAATTATAAAATTAAATATTAAACGTTGTTAATAATATTTAACGCCGGAAAAATCTGCGAGCGAAGGATTCGTAGGCCAGCCGAAACGGCAATAACAGAGACAACAATAGAAGATAAAAAGATGAGAAAAAGGATATGTAGTAATAACTACTGTAGGTATTGTATCTGAAAGATTTTATATTGTTTGAAACAGTTGTTTTGTAACAACTAATAAATTTATCAGTTAACTAATTTTTATTTTTTTATGTAAATAGAATAAACAGGAGCAAGCTTTAAAGGTAAGGGCCAGAGTGGTTAATTGAAGGCAGCTGAATGAGTCATCTTCATCTGAAGATAGGGATGAAAGAAACGTTAACGATATTAAAACTGTAAAAGTAATTAGTATATAATCAGTTACCAAAAGTTCTTTTTAAATAAATCAATTGTTCTTTAGGATACTTCTGATCATATATCACTTAGTGAATACATGAAAGTGGTAGAAGAAAATTCAACAATGAAAAGTGTACTTCCATCCTACAGGCCAAGGAAATAGAAATGTTCAAAAATCAGTTAAGCGAAGTTTCTGAACAAAATAAGGAATTGGTTCGGCTAAATATCCATTATCAACAGCAGTTACTATCGACCAGCAAAGTAAGTATAATAATATATTTTTATGTCTATCTCTATATAATATGTGTTCTATTTATTTAAATAAAAACATATAAATACGAGTAGAATTCAAACTTCTTATTTTATTAATTCTATATTTTCTTATTAATAGTTAACTGATCAAATTGATTAACTTTATATAAAAGTTTTTTTAAATTTACTTGAAAATACAATAATTTTAACAAATTTTTGAGAAAAAAAAAAACAAAAAAAACAGCAATATATTTATTTATTTACAAAAATTCTATTCTCCTCACTACAATCTCAGTATTCTTTTCCAAATTCTTCCTCATTGCATTTCCGATTGCATTTGCATTAACTTCCACAAATGGTATGGCCTAAGTTTAGGATGGTAAGTTTGGAGCTTTGGCTTTAATACCATTAGCAATATTAGGACACTCTGGATTCTGGATTCTGGATTTTAGGTAGGAGGGTAGGGAGGTATCCCCACACGCACTTAGGCCACTAAAACGGGCCCATTGTACTGCCTCCGAATGCAGCGGCCCCCCGTCCTGTCAGTCCTCAAGCCATCCTGTCTCCAGGATAAATTCGAGTATCTTGGCAGGCGGAGTGTCGCTGATTCTGGCCATGTTAGGCCAGAAGTCCCCTAGCATGGCACCTCTAATTGACGCTAGCGACGGACAGTGACAGAGCACATGTTCCGCGGTTTCGTCTGCTGTATTGCATCCCCGACATCAGGGGTTATCTACAAGTCCCATTGTGTTGAGATGTTTGTTCAGTTTGCAGTGTCCAGTTAAAATCCCTGCAATTGGCCGTAGATTGACTCTGGACAGCTTCAAGTAATATTTTGAATGCCTACTAGAGGGTGCTTTGATCGCTGCCCTTGCTTGCCTGCATTCAGTTTCTTTTGCCCATCTGCAAGAGTGCAGTTTTAGGATGTGTTGTTTTAGGAGGGTATCGATAGTTTTGACAGCTGGTACAATCATCGGCTCCGGACCGCAGGGAAGGCTGTTGGAACCGTTTCTTGCCAGCTCGTCCGCTTTTACGTTACCTTCGTTGCCTTGATGACCTTTCACCCACAGGAGTAAAATGGTGTTTAAGTTAGATATCTCATTTAGCGTCTGAATGCATTCTAGCAACAGACCTGGTGTGACCTTGTGACTCCTCAGTGCCACAAGTGCCGCTCTACTATCTGTAGATATCTGAATGTTTTTGTCGTAGATAAGTTTATCTTGGACTGTTTTTGCGCAGTGCAGTATACCCATAAGTTCCGCTTGAAAAACCGATGTGTGCCTGCCCAGCGGTATGCTTTTGTTTAGGTCAAGTTCAGCAGAGAAAATTCCTGCTCCTGAGCCAACATTGTTTTTGGAACCATCCGAGAATAGACATATGTCATAGTCGTTGGTTTCTGTTGGATTCAACAGGATATTGTATTTCCTGTCAAATATATATTTAGGAGATTCTGTCAGGTTCAAGGTGCAGCAGAGGTACTCCAATTGAGTAGTCCTCTAAGATCCGCATATGACCCACAGCTCCTTGCTTATGGTTCCATAGTCCCCAACGACGCAGCCTAAGAGCAGCCTTAACCGCCATCTCCTGCACATGAAGATCAAGTGGTGGGAGGCAGAGAAGGGTTTCCAATGCCGTAGTGGGTGCAGTGCGCATCACTCCCGTTACAGACAGACAGATTAGTCTCTGAATCCGGTGTAGGGAGGACGCTGCTGTTACTTGTTTGGTTCTGGGCCACCAGATAAGTGCACCGTAACAAAGCATAGGTCTGACAACCGCAGTGTAAAGCCAGAGGGTGATCTTAGGGGAAAGGCCCCATGACCGTCCCATCGCCCTTCGACACTGCCAGAAAGCCATTCTTGCCTTGCTAATTTTGGTTTTCAAGTGTTTTCCCCAGTTTAGCTTCTTGTCAAGTATTATTCCCAGATACTTGACTTCGTTCGCCAGTTTTAGAGGAGTCCCCATTAAGTTAGGCATTGTCATGCCAGGTAACTTTCTTTTATTGGTGAACAGAACAAGCTCCGTTTTTGTCGGATTGACCGAGAGAGAGTGCTCAATGCACCATTCTTCCAATATTTTGAAAGCTGTCTGCATCAGCCTGCAGAGCATGTTTTCAAATTTGCCAGTAAGCAGTATGGTCATATCATCTGCGTATCCTATGGTATAGAAGCCTTTATCGTTAAGGCGTCGTATAAGGCTGTCCACTACCATGATCCACAGTAGCGGGGAGAGTACTCCCCCCTGAAGACAGCCTCTAGTCACAACACCTTTGATCTTTATGTAACCGACACATACCTCCACGGCTCGCCACTTCAGTATAAAACTGATCCAGTTGGCAATGGTCGTGGGAACACCGTATTGGCACAGCGCTGCATTTATACTTTCGAAGGTGGTTTTGTCAAAGGCCCCTTCGATGTCAATGAACGCTCCTAGGGTGGACTCTTTTTGGCCCAGTGACCTTTCAACGCGCTTTACCACCTTGTGTAGAGCGGTCTCAGTAGATCTCCCCGGGATATATGCGTGCTGGTTTACGTGTAGTGGTCTGTGCATCAGAATCGTATCACGTATCTCTCTGTCGCACAGTTTTTCTAACGTTTTCAGGAAAAACGAAGTTAAACTGATTGGTCTAAAAGATTTTGCCAGGGAGTAGTCGCCTCTGCCTGGTTTTGGTATAAAAATAACTTTAACCTTGCGCCATTCCTTCGGTGTGTATCCGTGTGCAATCCACGCCTGGAACACTCGCACCAGATGATTGAGCAGGTGTTCCAGACCCCACTGAAGTAGGGCTGGAAGTACCCCGTCAGGTCCGGGCGATTTGAAGGGGCTAAAGGATTTGATGGCCCATGCCGTTTTGGTCTTATTCACAACCTTCTTTGCAATTTCCCAGTTGGCCTCGGTCGGTGGTTGGCTTATTGTGTCAGTCCAATCAAAATCGGTGACTCTCTGACTGTCGGGAAAGTGTGTGTGTAGCAGTATTTCGGCAGTTTGTGAGAGGGTATCTGTGTATGACCCATCCTCTCGACATAGGCTGCCGGGCTGCTGATATGGATCTTTTGCGATAATCTTGTTTAACCTAGCCGCAGCGGTGGTTGTTTCAACACCGCCGCAGAAGGCTCTCCAAGACTCGCGTTGTTTCTTGCGGATTACTCTCTTGAACTCTGACCGGTGCGCCTTAAACGCTGTCCAGTCGTCGTCATTCTTGGAGTTCTGCGCTTTATTATAGAGCTTCCTTGTCGCTTTTCTTAGCTGGTCGAGTTCTTCGCACCACCAGGGCGTTGCTCGAACCCGCAGCCCAGCCGTTCTTAGCGGACATGACAGCTCGTATGCGTTTATGAGGGAGTTTCGCAGCTCCTTGGCATACGTCTCAATCTCCTCATTAGTTGTTAGATCTTCTTTGTTGGAAAATCCCTTCAACACCTCAGAATCCATGAATGCCGACAGGTGATCAAGAAAGACCATCCTGTCCGCATTCCTAGGAGTCCTGTATTGTTTGGGTTCCATTACTTTAGCCTTTAATTTAAAGGAGATCCATCTATGATCTGACATTGTCAGTTGGTCGCACACTTGCCAGTCACATAAATAATTAGAAATGCTTAACGACTCCACGGTAATATCAATTACCGAGTTACGGTGGGGTGACACGTAGAAAGTAGGGACATCCCCGCGATTAAGTATTACTAAATTTGTATCAATAAGATAGTCTAATAGAGACTTACCTCGATTGTTGCAATCTCTGCTGCCCCATGCCTGATGATGGGAGTTGGAGTCGCACCCAATGATGAGGTGTTTCTTTTTTTGCTCGCAATAGTTCACCAGATCCACCATCCTTCGAGAAGGTGGTAGTTCCGGCGAATCGATTGGAAGGTAGATGGACGCCAAGACGACATCTTGTGGGCCATTCCCTAAGTCGCAGCTCGTCCGGACTGCTGTTAGGTCGCAGTCGCTGTACTGCGGCAAAAGGTTGGCCTGAATATTGCTAGGTATGTAGATACATGTCCTGCTTTTATTTGTGGAACTACCTGTGAACATAGTCCCGTTTAGTTTTGTAAAGCCTCGTATAGAAGATTTTACTAACCAGGGCTCTTGTATTAGAGCAACAGTGTCCTTGCAGCTGTCAAGGTGGCGGCATAGTAATGCCACTGCCTCCCGACAATGCTGCAGGTTTGCTTGAAGGAAGTTCCACCCTACCAAGGAAGCCATTTGGCCTACCTTGGAGGGCTTACTTCCCTACATTAGCAGCCACCGTTTCCGGAATTACTTCCGCCTCCATAGGAGTTGAGGTGGCTGTTACTGTTTCCTTGGATGCAGAGTCGTCTTCGAACTTCTGCATCTTAACTTTGAGAGAGGTGAACTTGTAGTTCAACCTCTCCCCTCTTGTTTTGATGGCGGCGCTGTCTACCTGACCGACGCCAAAGACAAGGAGTTTGCCTTTCGGCTCGTCCCTGTCCGCGTCATGGAAGGCTCACCATTCCTTCTGTTTCGCCCAGGGGTTCTGGGCAGCAAGGCGCCGTGTGACCATCTCAGTGGGCTCCGGTTCCCCAGGAATCCAAAGAGTGACCTTGGTCAGCCTTGGCAAATTGTCTACCTGGACTACATCTAATTTAGCGCCCTGCCATGGTGGTGGCAGGTTTGCTATGGTTGTTTGCAACCATTCCAGCGAGCTCTGGTCACTACAGATGATCCAGAGGGTCTGTCCCGAGTGATAGAACCCGCCGAAGGTGGGTACTAGTTTTTCCTCATTACCCGCTGCTGCTATAAAAGCATCTAGTGCAGCGGTGAGGTTATTTTCTATTATCACCACCTGGGACTCATCGAGTTTGCCCAGGGGGTTTGAGCGGTCTATCACAGCTACTCGGAGGTGCTTTCCAGCAGCCTCTTTGTAGGTGACATTGCCCACCCGATTTGAATCCTTCTTCTCGAGAGTTGGCTTTACCCTCTTCCCCTGATTGCTCGAGGGTGAAGGTAGAGAGTCCCGAGATCGGAGTCGCTTTTTAGCAGCGTCTGTTCTTAGCTGCTTGGATTTGTTGGCACCATCTCCACGTGCAGGTAGTTTGGACAACCTAGCCTGCTCGTGTGCAGTACCACTTGTCGAGGTGCTCTCGCCTGACTTCGATGCTGCCAGGCGGGCTTTCCTACGACGTTTTATCTCCGCTCCGCAAATCCTTTTCCTCCCAGTCTTGGGAGGTAGGTCTGTCACAGAGGGAGACACTGTTACTTGCAGTGTCAAAAAAAACAGCAATATATTTATTTATTTACAAAAATTCTATTCTCCTCACTACAATCTCAGTATTCTTTTCCAAATTCTTCCTCATTGCATTTCCGATTGCATTTGCATTAACTTCCACAAATGGTATGGCCTAAGTTTAGGATGGTAAGTTTGGAGCTTTGGCTTTAATACCATTAGCAATATTAGGACACATACCATATCGCAATTTGGTAGCTCTGGAAATGATCGTCCGCGTAATCTGACTTGGTTTTATTTGTCGCACATCATCATCATCATCACTGATTGGTACTGGTTAGATTTGCAATTTCCTCAAAATTTCATAGTTGATTCGTTTAGAAGAAAATGTTTTTCCTTGTAACATTTTTTCGGTACCTTCCGCTGCTGAAACCGCAGGACCAGACGATTTCTTTTTCCTAGTATACTTTCGTCTTTTCTTTTCCGGTTTTTCAGACTCTATTTTTTGTTTTAACTTTTCCTCTCTTTAAGTTTTTGTTCTTCCCAATAATCAGCGTTTAACTCCAACCAGAATGATTCTCTTTCTTTGGCTTCGTCTTTATCCATAATATATGCATCCAATTCATCGTCGTCGATGTCATCAAAATTTGTATCGTAGTCCGCGATGATTGTGTTTAATGCTGTGCTATCTTCAAGGTTTAGTGAGCATGCCAAACTCATACTCTGAATATTTGGGCCGAGTTCAAAATCAACATGTTTGTTTAAACAACTAGAACTATCAAAATCGTCTTGTTCCAGTATTTCCTGAATAGTTTCACGAATTGAAGCATCGATAAAATCAGATTGATCTCTAACTTCATCATCTACAACTTTCTTTTTGGTAATTGGCTTTTGTTTGCGACTCCTAAATTCTAATTGTAATTCAATTTCTTCTTGCAGCGTCATCAGCGTTTCTTCTCCCGAGTTTAGAAGTTCTTGTAATTTTTCAAATTCTTTTTTCCTACGAGCCGCTTTAAAGGATGGAGGATCTTGTTCGTCTCCTTCTTCCAAATTCGCATTCGTAAATGCGTGAGCTACTTATTAATTTTAGGTGATTGCATAATATTTCAATTGCACTTTTAGCCTTCTTCAACGTAATTTGTCTTGAATCCAACCTCGAACCATAACCACTGAAACCATTAGCGGCACTACTCGAGTCAGCCGATACATACTGTCCAACGACATTACAACCACCTCGAGAATATTCTTCAAATTGTACTGCAGCTGCAATGCAATAATCTTCTAATACTGTATCACAATTTATGCAAACTGTATCTCCTCGACTTGGATCGCATTCGATATCGGTTCCACCACAACTACTACACTTTTGAAATTTCGATAATTTCAGGTAAATAATGTATTGTTAATTAATCCGTTGTTGACAACCAATACTCCTCACTAATAATTCTGTAAAGACAGGCCCGGGTTTGGGCTAAGTCTTCCAAAGCATTTAGAGCCAATTGTATAAAGCTCAGGTAAGAGTTAACCCAGGATCAAAGTTAACATTAACCCTGGGTTAACTCTGATTCGAGGATGATCTTATGTTAACAAAATTACTAAAATTCTATTTTGTATATATCCACCATTTTTACAAATAAAATTAAGTTGGTATAACGGCTGTAATTCCCCGTACGTTTGGCGTTCGCGGCGATGACCATCAAGTCGTTGGAATTAACTTGGAATTTCCGTGTTTCTTTGTTTATTTACGCGCCGGAAACCAAAACGAAATATGAAGTGTACCACAAAACTTTGCATTGAATGTTAACCTCATTTCTTTTCCGTTCTATAAATAAATAAAAACATTAAATTTATTTGAATTACGAACGAGTTTCAATTAATCACAAACCAAAACTCAAAGCCTATACAATGGTGTCAATATTGCAGATCTCAATGAATTGGAGTTGGAAGGTTGATTGGGATTCATAATCGTTTAGGGAACGTTCATTAATTACTTGAAGCGTTTAGGAGGGGGTCGATCTAAATCTCACCCAATTTCACATGGAGGAGATTTTTTCCGTACGAAACTGTAAAATTTCAAGAGATCTGGGTTAAATTAAGTAAAACAAATAATTTTACGTGAGATTAGAGGGCGGGTGTCGATGAAAATCTCAGGACAGCTCACTGGGGGGGGGGGCAAAATTCTCCAAAATCGCCTTACGTAATTAATGGACGCTCCCTTTTGAAAAGTTACAATCGAATCAATTTTAGGTGGTACGAAGTTCACTGGGATAGCTATAATAAATAATTTTCAAACAATGTTGATATAAGAACTCTGAATAACGACAGTGACGGTTTACCTTAAAGGGCACAGAGACACTTGCCTTCCCATGCCAAAAATAAAAACAAGCACTATCTCAAAATGATTTTGTAGCAATTCACAAAATTATTTAAAAATTTTATTTAATATTTTATATATATTTCTCGGTTGGTAAAAAAAATCGACCAATCAGAGTGTTCCTTTTTTCACCAAAAATGACACGCTGGAACAGCAGCAGGAGCAGCGTGCTGGGATTTTATATATTAGGATTATATGACGGAATACTGAGAATGATATTGCCGATAGGGGCAGAACTCATTGACTTCGCAGACGATATTTCCATGCTGGTGTCTGCCAAAATTGCAGAAGAACCGATCAGGATAGTAAATGCCACGATCGGCATGATCCTAGAATGGACAACAAAAAAGGGACTAGAAAATGGTACCACACAAAACGGAGGCTGTGCTGATTGTCGGCAGACGGAAGATTCCAAACATCACATTCGAAATGGGTACGTACACAATCCAGCCCAAGAAAAGTGTAAAAGTTCTTGGAATTACACTGCACCACAGACTGAGCTTCGCGACGCACTTGGCAGCGGTCGCAGACAAAGCGGATAGATGCTGCACGGCACTACAAAGACTCATACGCAACATGAGGGGGGGGCAGAGCCACCAAGAACATCCGCTTTGAAAAGTTCTGATGAGATGTTTCAACAGCGTGCTTGATAAACCTGTCTTGCTGGTTTTGAATTTGATGTCCTGCACATTTTGGTTGACACGGGCCGACAGTCTCTCCTTGGTCTATCCGATGTTACATAAATAACATTCACATTCAATTTTGTATACAACATTTGCCTAATCAAGGGTGGTCACCTTATCCTTGCCTTGGTCCTCGAGTACAATAACCTGTTTAAGTTAAAATCGTTATTAAATACCAATTTGACCATCTGTATCTCTAGCCTCTTTAAAAGTTTGCTAAATCTTATGTTCTAGCCATGGATGGTATGTGATCTTGCTATACTTGACATGCCTTTCCAGATCGTCCTAATTGTGAGGTGGCCTTAAGGAGTTAGTTGGTCTTTTTTTGAAGAGAGTCAAGTCGATCAGGCTAGTAAGGTAACCATTTTTCCGGAGCTGAAGTTTCAGATTGTGAAGTCTTCCACCTTGATTTTAGTGAGTTCGTGACGCTAATGCTTTGTTTGTCGGTCTGTGGTTGAGGGCTTTCTGTAGACGTCTGTCGTGAGAGTTCCGTCTTCTCTTCTTGTTACCCTAAAATCTAAAGAGGATCTCCGATTCCAGTTCATAAGTAAAGGTTAACATCTCGTTAAACTCATTGAGTATCCTTACACAGCTTTCCACCTCTGTAGCCGGGACTGCTGTGAGGATGTCATCCACATATAGCAATCGGAACGGTAAATGGAATGTTATGGCTCGGAAAAAATTATAGAGCAGGTGAGTAATAACTGTTTTGATAGCTGAAAATACTATTGTCAAAATTTGCAGCTATAAGTTGACTCTGAAGGGCAACAAAGGAATGGCATTGCTTAAAATACCATTTATAAACTGAGCGAGAGGGATGGATGGGGAATCCAAACAGCTGATCACAGGACGTAATGGAGTAGTACCCATCTTGTGACCCTTCGGGAAGCCATATGCCCAAGGGAATTGTGAGTTGTATTTGGTCATTGATTTTCTCATGTTGTCATCAATGAGTTCATTATCATACAACTCCATTACTTTCTTGATAGATCTACTCTGGAAGGTGTAGGTAGGGTTTTCATCAAGTTTCTTGTAGGTTCTCTTATTATTAAGCAATTCCAACAAAACTTAGAAGTTTGTTAACTATAAAAAGTTTATCGGGATTTATCTAGGACAGGTCTAATAAAAAACTTCAACTTTTTGTCGACGTTTCGAACATATATTTCGTTCTTCTTCAGCACTAAAAACAATAAAATTCAACAACCCGCAGAAATTAACAAAATCCTTACCTCAAGTTCAGTTTACAGAGACCAGGGGTACATTATCTTATTAGTAACTAAATGCGGTATAAAAATCAACATAACAGTAATATTAAAAAACAGTGAGAACTTCAAAAAAAACCAAATTACAACTTAATACAATAAGGTGTCAACAATCGAAAACCTTTTTAACATGTCAAAATGTAAAACACAAACTATAAAATATATAAAGTAATCAAGAATTATCAGTTAAAATGGTATCTCTGCAAACGTCGACTACGATAGGTCAAATTCCAAACGGAAACAATTCAAAACCGACAAAAGGATCTCACTAAAAACCCAAAACAAATTAACCACCACCTAGTAGATCTCCATAAAAAATGCTTAGTTTCTGTGTGTCCTCTCTATAATTAATGCTATCTCTTTCGGACTTTATGAAAAACATCTCACTAATATTTCTCTTCAAGCAACTTTGTTCGTAATCCAAAACAGTAGTTTTATCAAAATTGAAGCAGTGTCCCGTATCTTCGCAATGTTGTACTAATGCTGTCTTTCCCCAACCATCCTTATCTTTTTCCACCTCCCTCTCTCTTGTTGTTCCGATATCTGTAGGCTTCTTCTTTTTATTTTTATCTTTTCTCTCACAATCACCTATGTGCTGTTTGATGCGTTTGTTTATCCATTGCTTCGTCTGGCCTATGTACGAGGCTGGGCAATCCGCACAAGGGATTCGGTAGATCACCTCTGACCTCATTCCCTTATCTGTCCGGTCCTTAAGATTCGTTAAAAGGCTTCTATGGTCCTTTAAGAGTGCTCGAAGAGAAATATTAGTGAGATGTTTTTCATAAAGTCCGAAAGAGATAGCATTAATTATAGAGAGGACACACAGAAACTAAGCATTTTTTATGGAGATCTACTAGGTGGTGGTTAATTTGTTTTGGGTTTTTAGTGAGATCCTTTTGTCGGTTTTGAATTGTTTCCGTTTGGAATTTGACCTATCGTAGTCGACGTTTGCAGAGATACCATTTTAACTGATAATTCTTGATTACTTTATATATTTTATAGTTTGTGTTTTACATTTTGACATGTTAAAAAGGTTTTCGATTGTTGACACCTTATTGTATTAAGTTGTAATTTGGTTTTTTTGAAGTTCTCACTGTTTTTTAATATTACTGTTATGTTGATTTTTATACCGCATTTAGTTACTAATAAGATAATGTACCCCTGGTCTCTGTAAACTGAACTTGAGGTAAGGATTTTGTTAATTTCTGCGGGTTGTTGAATTTTATTGTTTTTAGTCCTGAAGAAGAACGAAATATATGTTCGAAACGTCGACAAAAAGTTGAAGTTTTTTATTAGACCTGTCCTAGATAAATCCCGATAAACTTTTTATAGTTAATTGAGTTGCGGACGATAACAATTATGGATTAGAAGTTTGTGTTTATCTTTGGTCAACATACGAATTTTAAATGGATGAGGACATTTGATTGTTGTGATCGATCAAATTAGTTTTGATGGTGCTGAAGAAGAACAAGCTAGAGATGAGCTCGAAACAGCCCGTCAAAAAGAAATCAAGAAAAATGAGGAGATGGTAGATGAGATCGACTTCATCAGCGAGAACGGAATGGAGGTTCTCTATTGTTCTCAGCAGTACAGTCGCCAGGATTACGATTGTAGTTATTTTCAGTACGGCATTGTCTAAAATGCTTTACTGGATTACTTCTTCGAGGAACTTCAATATCTCTATTTTGATACGTTCCACTTCAACCATTCTTTGTTTTTGTACGTTGTTGTTTTCCGATTTATTAATTTATTTGTTATTTCGTCTGTTAGGCAAGGTAGTTTTGGAAGAACTAGCTTCATTGGTATGCTTGGAATATTATTAATAATAATAATTTGAATTCCTCACATTTTATGGTTTCAAATTATACATGCTATTGGAATTCATGATTACTTATTAATATTAGTTATATGAAAATTTTTAAAATTGACAAACCAAATTTACGGAATAGAGTGTCCAGAAATATATGAAAAGTAAACGAGATTGCTAATCTTGAGTTTTTAATTGGTCAAAAAGTAGAAAAGAGTTACTTTAAGTCTTTCGCAAACTTGATATTATTAGTAGGGTAAATAATTTTACGCGCGATCGATCTGAATTATATAATACAAGTTGGAGGGGGGGAAAGTTTTTTGCTCAGTTTTTCGATATCTAGCTCCGTTGTCGAGTTATTGCTAATTCAAAAAATTTTGTTTTAAGAAAGCCCATTTTGCACAGAATTAGAAAAAATCTTGTATGCAACACGACGTAAAAGTGTCTTTTTATAACACGGCGCGTTGTCCATCTCGGCTGCGCCTCGATGGACAATTTTCACGCCTAGTTATAAAAAGTATCACTTTTACATCTAGGTTGCATAAATAGCTATTTTACAATTTCTTTTTTACAATAAAAAAATATTTTATTTACAGTAAATCACAAATTAGAAATTAAAATGTTGCAAGTTTTTTGTATTTTCTGTTTCTTCAACTTTTTTCACCTTTTCTATAACTAATGATATTTTTCCATTCAAATTTAAGCTACTTTTGTATTGCATGTTATGGTCATTTAAGTTCCTTTTGGGATTTGTTCTAAGCATTAGAATCACTTGCATTTACGGTGTTTCTATTTTTTAGGGAATATTCATCAGAATCAGTCAAATCTAAGTGAGGTGGGACATATTTTGGATTTGATACTTTTTTGAAAGTGTTTTTAGTTGCATTCGTTTTCGACTTGCCGCTGTTTTCGAATTACTGGATTCGTCACTTCTGCTAGTCGACGAAATATCAGCCCAATTTGTTTGATTGACATTTCATCATCGAACTGCTGTTCCAAACCGAACACGTTTTTCTGGTTCAGGTCGTTACGGCCTTCTGTATATGAAAAACTGAGGTAGGATAAACTTTCGGTTGCCAAATCTACGCCACTGTTCACATGCATGTCTGATTCAACCTGTTAAGTCTTCTGAAAGAATTTCTCCAGAGTATTGTATATTTCCACCCGATAAAATTCCGCTGTCAAAAGACTTGCAAAATTCAAATTTACCCTTATTCACGCCAGCTTCTTGATTTGAAGCATCTGGAAAAATATTGTCGTATCCTGTATATTCTTGTGCCATTGTTAATAATTTAAATTAAATTCGCCTTCATAAATAAAACCACCAACAAGATGGCCCCACTACACGCCAGAGTTAATGCAAAAGAATTCAGCACCACGTTATCTTGACCCGATATAATTAAAATTGTATTTTTGAACTTTCGCACCACCACAATGAAGTTTTAAATTAATTCGTAAAAAAAAATAATTCGATTAGTTTCGTGTTCATTCGCGTCGACTAAAATCACTCACAACATGTATACACAACAAAGCGTCTCGTAAACTGAAAGTCTCACAGACACGCCACGAAGTAGGTACTACACAACGTAGCTTCTGAAGTTTGCAAGCTCGATTGGCTTTCATCATAAGTTTATTTAAGTCAACGACCAAGTTTTCCAATGAATTTCCGATAGCTTCCATTGACGAGGGATCCAATTTTTTTTACAAAATATTGTATACTCTATTGTATACAGGATGCTGAATGACTTAGCCGAACATAGGAAATTAAAACAAATATAATGCAGAAATATAAACTACGAATGATAAGAGTATTAGATTTCATCTGGCTTTTACTTAAAAAGCCAAAAAATGCCTTTGAAATAGTAAAAAGTTTCGTTTATCGGACTGGCCATAAAAGTTTCCATAGGAATTATTTTGGAAAATATAAATTAAATTGAATTTATGACTTGGCCAGTGCGATAAATGCAAATTTTAACAATTTCGAAAGCATTTTTGACCTTTTAAGTAAAAGTTTGATGAAATCTCATGGTCTTATCATTTGCAGTTTATATTTCTGGATTATTTTTGTGTCTTTCATTTTTTCACTAAAATAATTAGGGAAGCAGGAATTTGCATTAATAAGTTTTTATATGTTATTTCCTATGTTCGGCTAACTCATTCAGCACCCTGTATAATTATACGTTATAAATAACTCGCAATAAAATACCGCTTTATTCAGCGATTGATTTTATTCATAAGGTTAGCAATTATATTTATTGACGAAAAAAATTTCTACAACAAATAAATTAAATTAAAACAAATATAACATAAATAACAAATTAGTACTTACAATTTCTGGCACTACCGCACTTGCACTTCTAACTTATTTTCGGCTTTTTTTGTTTATATACGCATTAATTAAGTATTTTTGCAAGTTGGTAGAAGCAGTATTGCAAGTACAGGGGAGTATTCAGGGCCACATTTTTAAATATCTATATACAGGGCGCACTTTTGTGCGCGGTACATTGAAACGTTATTTCTGCAACAATACGATTCATACAATGAAGCATATAAATTAGCTGTTTTGTCTATAAATCTTGGAATTTTGTTGTATCAACTTTTTCACCACTTGCAATTGCGTGTGAAATTAAGCAAAATTGTTCTAATATGAGATCGAGATCTATATCGGTTATTTCCGCTGATATTTCTCCGTTTTCAAAAAATTGTCTAGCGGTATTTTCATCATTTGTCGTTTCGTTTCTCTCTTTTACCATATTTACTAGTGAGCCAAGTTTTGTTTTGAAAAGATTTTGTGCTTTAGTTTCCATTATTTGTTTAAATATTATTATTTGTTTATTAAATAAATTTTGAGCTCAAATTTTTTCTTTTAAATCCAATAAATTTGGAGTATTTTAAATGCTCCCCATTCGGTTTCACTAATCGACAGAAAAATACAAAATAAATAGTTACAAAAATTATGTCGAAGAGGT
Source organism: Cantharis nigra (assembly GCA_958510845.1). NCBI lineage: Eukaryota > Metazoa > Arthropoda > Insecta > Coleoptera > Cantharidae > Cantharis > Cantharis nigra. The sequence goes on from OY294029.1 coordinate 14,185,128, forward strand.
GGTTCACAGTTTTTCCACCTTTTTGAATCCCTTCCTTGGAAAATAGGAATTTTATTAAATAAAACATCTGAAATAATTTAGCATTATCTGTCAAAGAACCATAGGAAACCGGCGTAATCATGTGAGATTTTCAAATTTAATTATTTGCGTTAATAAGCACCAGAGAGAACAAACTCCCTCCTATTCTGTTCAACACAATTGACTTTTAACATGTCATTATTCGCTTAATAGCGAATAAGATAAGGGTAGTTTTTTGGTTTTTAATAAAATAAATATAAAAATGTAAAAATTTTTAATCAAAAAATTTCAGATTTTAAATGTACGGAATTGTTCATCTAAAGCACTAAATTCTGTTTTCTCTCAAATACCTATTTAATTTTGGCAAATCTCTTAGCACAGCTTTTGTGGTATACTATATACTTCACATGGTTTTGTGCAACATTTCACTTTTTGTTCACTGGTTAAACCACTCATAACTAAATCGGCTGCCACATCGTCGTCCATCTTGTCTATTATATTTTAACACAAAATCAGGCAAAGTATTATTTACATATTTTTACGATACATATTCCGGTTTTTACATTCCAAATATGTATGTAATTCCGCGTTATGGTTGTCTATATAAATAAATTTGGTTTCATTGAGAAAATCTAATTTCGTTCTCCAAATTATGCGCGGTGCAACATGTAGTTTGTGGTGTATCTCGGATCTATAGATCCGGTATAAGAAACGTAATAACCATTACAATGTGAAAGAGGCAAGGAAATGCGTAATATATTCGGTGTCTTCAATATGTGGCTAGAGGAACGAGGAAGATGAGCCGATCCTACTGATTACTACACTAGGTTCCTTAACAAAAATCATTGTAACTCTTATTGCTTTACTACAAAACTACTTATAATAAACAAATACCTACCTCAAAATTATCCGCAAGTTTCCTGAAATTCAATTATTGAAATCAACATCAATAAAGCTTATTCACAATATTCAAAGTATCAGTAGGTAGGTATAAGTATCCAGTTAGGGTTAACTGGAAGAGCAGGTGGTCTCTGTTCAGAGACTATTCTAAACTTCACACTTTTTCATAAGTTTCTACTCTCTACTACTACTTTGTAACATATACAGACATAACTATTGTATTCGAATTGCGGTCAGTTTCTTACAGTCTTTTTTATGATCATGGAATTTATAGGCTTACGTGACCAATTTAACATTACATTTGAATATTTATTATAAAAACTTTTGAGAAAAGAACACATTATTATTATTATGTCATCTGGCATAATATTACATATATACTTTTTAATTTTAAAAATATTTTACTTCCGTACGAACTGCATCCTTTGAGAGAAACTTTGAGAAAGTTAATTATTTCTAAAGTCAGTTAAGTTAATTGTGGCGGGAATGAACAAATCAAAACACTCAAAACGCTAGCTCATTGAATTTAACTAAAAACTTCTGAAGTTCAACTCTCCATAGATCAGCAGGAGTTTTATTTTTCAAAATATAGATTTCTTTTAGTTTGCTTACATTTTCATTTTTAAGCTCTATCATTTTGTTCTCTGTAAACATTGTGATGATGGATAATCTGATGAAAATCCTTAACATTGTGGATTTGAAAGAAAAACATTTAAAATTACAAAAAAACGCAAATTAAAAAAAATATATTATATATTATCAAGTAAAAATAGCCAATTAAAAAAATTATTAGTTACTTCTTAGCCACTAATTCTAAATCTGGTTTCTATCTTTAAGTATAAGAAAGAAAAGTTTAAAAAAATAATTTAAACAAAGTTGAGTCCTACTGTATTTTTCTTTGTGGTTTTCCAAAATTGTTTCCAAAAAAAAACTATTCAGAGTTGCCCTAGCTTCTTCACGAAAGAATTAAGTTTCAGAGTCTCTTATATCTATTTAAATAAATATTTCAACGTTATTCAGGCCATATTTACTGAATATTCTCCGAAATAATAGAATTTCAGATGGAAATATCATTCCAACACATAAAACGCATTTCTTGTAATCGTTGTAACGCATTTTAGTAATTTGTTTTATTTACTGAGTACGTCCCTGTCTAGAGTCTGATTTGAGAGGAGGGGATTGAGTTTGCGTTTTTAAAACACAAGAGCGACGTAACGAGAGATATTATCCCAATGCCATCCAGTCGTGTGGGGGCATGGGTGTAGGCGTCACTACATGTTTTGTTGAGATCTGGACATCTTCGTATTGTAATCCTAATCAGTCTATCAACACCTCGGAGCGCACCCTTACTTACCCTCGTGGACATACTGAAAAAAATGGTTTATCATATTGATGAAAAATTCATAGTATTTATGAAGAAAATCATTTATGAAGCATTTTCAACATTCCTGAACTGAGATTTAAGATCATCTAGAAATGTTTGAGTCGGCACCCGCCTAGACGGAGGAATCGAATAGGAGATTTGTTGACTGTCCGGGGGCAAACCCCAGATGGGCATTCAGCAATAACGCCAACAGCCCCCAATTGTGAGCCCCGTACTCACCATCCCCTGGGCAGTGTACCGGGTCGTCGCCATCGAGGTTTCAGGCATGGTAACCGTCCCCCTCAACGCTATAGTGACGCGCGGTGAGCCAATAGGTATAGCCAATAAGGCCGCAGTTTGAATATCTTTTGATTTGTCAAGTTTATTATCGTAGTGAGAAATCATTCTGAGTATATTTTTTCTCATTCAGTGGATTCAATTTTTTATTGAAAACACAAGCGCATTCCATTGCTCTAGTTTTGAATTTATGGTTATCTCTGGCGACTTTCATCCAATGCCGTTTACGAACGGCCACATGTTCCAATGTATCCAGTATCATGAACGTGAAAAATTTAGAAAATCGAACTTTTTTACCAAAAGATGACTTTTTCACAGGTTCTATTCCTTGTAATGCTCGGATGTTATAATTTATAATTTTTTTTCCAAGTTCAGAAGTTTCTTCTTTGTTTGCTCTTATGTTCTTCGGAATATTCAAAAACTATACTATGATCTTCGCTCACGGTTTCTAAACTTGCACTGTCGGTAGTTCCATCATCAGTGCTGATGGAAGAGTCGTTCAACAAATTAAAATCATCCATGTTCTGACCTTAGGTTTGGTAGGTTTTCTAGTTTTCCATTTTAGTTCGTCATCTTTATTATGGTGAAAAATACAGAAAAATTATCGCATTATCCAACATGGTTCGGTCTCAACATAATGGTTAATGTTTCATGAATCAAAAACTCCATTACACATAATGAACAATGAGAAAAACTCCGAAGTTCCTTCTCATAGTAACATACATTTTTTTCAAAATTGCCAATTGAATTTAAACCCATCAAGACTATCCGAATGAAATATTTTTTGGAGAAAAAAATAATATTATGCCATTCTTGGTGCCAGGTTTGATGATTTCTTAAAAATTCCAATCTAGCTGCTTTATTTTGTTTTGATAAGGCTGGTTTTTTGCTTGCTTCGTCAATTGGCAATTACTTATTGAACATGTCTCACAGTTACACGAAGGTCCAATTCTTGCCGTGTTTCTGCTGTGTTGGAATGGTTCGATGAATCGATGTAAGCTGCCTGCTTTGATTAACTTCTGCCATCCACGGTTTGGATGATTTTTTCCGTATGAATTGCCTAACTTAATAAAGTTATTTACTACACATAAGGGATCTTTTAATTTTCTTTTGTAGTTTGGCGGTGTAACATTCCCAACTCCTTTGTCTTTTCAAAAATTCAGCTTTCCGCCACTTATTTCCTATTAAAGGAAGCTATAAAGCTATTAAAAATGTACTGCTTTTAATACAGTTGGAGAAGACATATTGTGAACCTGTAACAAATTTTAGTAATTTGTTTTATTTTTCTGAGTGCGCCCCTGCCTAGAATCTGATCTGGGGAACGAGTTTGCGGTTTTGAACGCGAGGGGACGGCACTTTTGAATGTGGGTTCGGTAAGTGAGCGTGACAAGTGTTTGTCTCGTCAAGAGCTTTTGGTAAGTTTTGCTTTTTTTGGCTGTAAAGTTGTGGGAGATACTTTACCTTAATTGCATCTTGGATTATTTTTTAACTTGGAAATTCATATTCGCCTCCGATTTTGTTAAATAATTATTTTTAATAATTTTAAAACGACAATTGAGAACATTTGTCGAGCATTTCTATCGATAAAATTTTATCTTTGTTTGCAATAAATTTTCACAACGTTGAAGTTTAAAACGGTGTAGACTACTTGATCTTCCTATGTTTCTCCACTAAGGATAATATTAAGACAAGTAGCTGGATTATTTTTCCATCGCAGTTCCACTTCCACCATTATTTCTTTTTTGTACGTTGTTGTTTTCCTAGTTATTAATTTATTTGTTATTTGGTCTGTTAGGCAAGGTAGTTTCGGAAGAACTAGCTTAATAATAATAATTTGAATTTGGAATTCATGATTACTTATATGTATATGAAAATTTTTAACATAGACAATCCAAATTAACGGAGTGAAAAGTAAAAGAGATTGCTTATCTTGAGTTTTTAATTAGTCAGAAAGTAGAAAAAGAGTTAACCTTAAGGTTTTTCGCAACCAAATCAAATGAAATCACATTTATTGGTGCGTTAATTCATTCATAAAATTATATATCTAAATTTATTTTTACAATATCTTTACAATATTTTACATTATTACAATATTTAAATTTAAACTACTTTCGTATTTCACGTTAGAGTCTTTTAAGTTCCTTTTGCATTCTTCGTCAGAATCAGTCAAAACTAAGTTAGATGGAACAGTTTTTATCTTCTTAATTTTTTTCGATTTTTTTTCTTTTTTTCTTTTTTTCAAAGTTTTTTTAGTTTCATTCTTTTTTTGTTTTTGCATACTTGCCGCTGTTTTCGAATCACTGCATTCGTCGCTACTGCTGGTCGACGAAATATCAGTCCAATTAAGATTAGCAGTTTTCAATGAAACATCTCCGTTCACTATGGTATCTAATAAAGTTACGATAGAAGATCCACTTGGCTCTTCGTTACCTACTACATCAATTACCTCTTCACTTTCTAAAGATTCCTTTTCTGAAGTACTAGGATGCTGACCAAGATCAATAAAACTATTTAGTTCATCGTTCGTGATCAAATTGAACTGCTTTTCCAAACCGATTAAGTTTTTTTGTATTCGATTTAATACTTCACTGTTGGCCTTTTTTGAAGCTTCTGAATTTTGCAAGCCTGATTGGTTTTTATCACAAGCATTATTTAAGTCAACGACCAAGTTTTCCAATGAATTTCCAATAGCTTCCATTGATGAGGGATCCATTTTATTTTACAAAATATGAAAACCAAATTAACTTGTTTGAATCAAATGATATTACTATTATTATTTATTGCCAATTTCGAATTAAGTGCCAAGGTGTTTCTATTTTTGGGGAATATTCATCAGAATCTTAATTTTTTTGGATTTTATACTTTTTTGGAAAGCTTTTTTAGTTGCATTCGTTTTTGACTTGCGGCTGTTTTCGAATTACTGGATTCATCACTACTGCTAGTCGACGAAATATCAGTCCAATTTATTTGATTGACAGTTTCCAATGGAACTTCTCCGTTAACTATAGCATCAAATAAAGTTACAGTATAGCAAATCCACTTGGTTCTTCGTTACTTACTCTATCAACTATCCTTTCACTTTCAAGATATTTTTTTCTGTAATATTCCTAGCATTAGGAATCAATATCAATAGAACTATTTATTTCTTCATTCGTGATCGAACTGAACTGCTATTTCAAACGATAACGTTTTTTGTATTCTATTTAATTCTTCACTGTTAGCCTATCTTGTAGCTTCTGAATTTTACAAGCTCGATTGGCTTTTATCATAAGTTTATTTAATTAACGACCAAGTTATCCAATGAATTTCCAATAGCTTCTTTTGACGAGGGATCCAATTTATTCTACAAAATATATTGTATATTGTATATAATTATATATTTTAAATAACCCGCAATAAAAAACCGCTTTATTCAGCGATTGATTTATTCATAAGGGTAGCAATTATATTTATTGACTCAAAGTTGAAAATTTCTACAACAAATAAATTAAATTAAAACAAATATAACATAAATAACAATTTTGTACTTACAATTTCTGGCCCTACCGCACTTGCACTTCTAACTTATTTTCGGCTCTATTTGTTTTCCGGTAAATACGCCGCGTATTCTACTTATATACGCATTAATTAAGTATTTTTTGCAAGTTGGTAGAAGCAGTATTGTAAGTTCAGGGGAGTATTCAGGGCCACATTTTTAAACATCTAAATACAGGGCGCACTTTTGTTGCGCGGTATATTGAAACGTTATTTTTGCAACAAAACGATTCATACAATGAAACATATAAATTAGCTGTTTCTTCTATAAATTTTTTGAATTTCGTTGTATCAACTTTTTCACCACTTGCAATTGCGTGGGAAATTAAGCAAAATTGTTCTATAAGATCGAGAACTATACCGGTTATTTCCGTTGATATTTCTCCGTTAATTAAATCATTCCGGATGTTGTTGCAAAATTTGAGCGGTGTAAGTAAATTATAAAACTAATTTATTAGACCTGAAAGTCTGAGAGACCACCGCGTACCGTTTACGTATGCAATTTAACCATAGCCGTTTTGTATTGAAAAAAATTTTTTTTTGAAGATTTTGTTATATTTTAGGTTTTTGTTATAGTTTATTATATAAACATTTAATATTAAATCATTTTGTTTAAATAATGTCAATATTACTACACCAATTATTACACCGATACTTGAAAGAAATTCTAATTTTCGCGTATGCTAACTTCAAAATCACATACTAATGTCCTCCAACCTTCAGCTAGCAAATATAATAACACAGGCCAATTTTAAGGGCTAGTTGTCTCACAGACCACGGCGTACCGGTTATGAACCAAAAGTACCGCTGTACCGGTTACGGGTTAATAAAATTATTACTAACAGGCTGAAATTTTGTGAATGAAGGGGTATCTTCAAATAATAATTTCCGTTATATATGGAAAACAGATCTCTATGCAAAGCAAATGGCAATTTTGGAGCTGTTACGAATGAAGCATAATCTTCTACTTCCTGTAAGAACCAAAAGTTAAAAAAATAATTTAAATAAAAAGGAGCAGCCTACTGAATCTTCGTCTATGGTAAATGGTATATGTTATGGTAAAATAATTCGATTTTGGAAGGGTTAAAATTAAAGGGCGAATTAATATTTATACTTACATGTTTTGTTTGATATCCCATAGAAAGCTGAATTTTGGTATCTAAACGTTTGTTACTGAAAGAAGCCAAAATACTGAGTTTTATACCGCATATAACTTAATATTTTTTATTTTTTTTATATTTTTTAATTTTCTAATTAAAACCGCATATAAAAAACTTATTTGGGCTAATTTTAACCGCATAAAAAATTTATTTTGGTGTTTTTCACTACATATAAATCCGCCCTCTAGTTATAAGGCTTCTATTCGGAGATGGACTAACTTCTTTATGGGGAATTAATAAGTGAGATAGATGCTTATTTACTAGTTTTTTCTTCGAATATTCTTTATCCAGTTCAGCTGAAAGTTTCTGCAGCTCAACTCTCCATAACTCTGCTTGGTCATTCCATTTTAAGTGGTCCAACCCTGTGGTTCGACCATTCTAAAAAAAATTGATTTTTGTATAAACATCCTAACATATTAGTAGAACCAAATGACCATTATTTCAATTTTATTGTCTTTTGTTTTCGTGTGAGGGCCATATTTGCTTTGCAATGTGTGGCATATTTTGCAATTTTAAAGGTTTACGGAAACAGAAATATTTCAACTCCTGTTAATTTGTCCAATCAAGATGGGGAAAAATTGAAATTATTTAAAAAGAAATAGACTACAATATTTCTCATTACATATTTTTACCTAAAAGCAATCCTAAAGGGTAAAATTGCAGCCTCAATCCTTATCAAGTTATATGAGAAAATGCCATTTTTAAAGGGAAGTTTATGCATGAAGGGACAATATCTCAAAGTTAAATTTTTTTCTACAAGGAGACGATAAGCAGTTGAAATCACACACCAAATATTAACCCTAAGATTTAGTCTCTTTTTCTTTTAAAAATTTTCAAAGTTCGCAAATTTAACAAAACGGCGAATATAAAAACATTATAAATACAATAAACACATTAAATATGTGTTATAAGTAAGGCCCGGATTTTTAGGCACTGAAAACTTTCAAAATAGTCAGGCAAATAGGCATCAAACAATTAGATTATCGGCACTAATAGGCAGTCCAAAATAAAAAATTAAATTATTAAAATAATGAATATAAAATAAATATTAAATTTGTACAAAAAATTTAAATTATTCAATTTAACTTTTAATTTAACAATAATATTAATTTTTAACAGTTACATAACAAATTAGAGCTTTTTCTAAATATTCTACAGTAAAACTTCTTCTGTTGTCTGTTAAAATTTGTTTGTACGCAGAAAATGACCGCTCTACGTCACAAGAAGTAACAGGAACATATTGAAAATCTGGAGCATCCAAGCTTCCAATTTTATTTGGGAGAGTATTTGAATCTCTAGATAATACTTTGCCAATTTGCATTAAATCCGAGTAGCCCAGGTTTTTCACCAAAAGAGCTTCCAATTGTGCAGAAATAAGTTTTACAATCTTACCCGGAGCTTCTTTCAATTGTTGTTGCAAATTTTCAATTTTGCTAATATTCGTATGCAATGCTTCTCCCTTAGTTTCTTAGCTCTTGGGAAGATAATCTTGACTAAATTTTTCTCAAGATTAGAAGCCTTAAACGCCTCTTGTGCTTTCTCTGTGCAGTCTGCAGTATTAGAATCAATAAAACTATCAATGACTTTTCTTATAATTTCAAAATTTTCATGGTAAAACACTGCAGCCACGATTTCATGTTCCCCATATCATCAGTACAAGCTTTAGAAGCAGTGGAATACATAGCGAGTAACGAAGATATCCGGACACTCTTATGTTAGCATGTAATGTAAATTGTAAATGTAAATTGCACATTTTGAAACCGTATTTTGACATAAAAAAATCACTTTTGATGCAGCAAAACTTTTTGTACATTTTTTGTTATACATTTCATCGTCTTCAATTTTGTATCTATACATTTTTTTATTTTGTCGTCCCGTTCTGGACTGACAGCGACTTAAACAAGATTCTGTAAAATACAAAATATATTTCCGCTTCTGAACTGTATTTCATGGTTAAAATTAAAAAATAATTGAAATAAATATTCATTTAGGCAAGTTATAAGATAAAATTGATTGAAAAAAGCCATTTAGGAGCAATAGACGAAAAAAGGCACTAAATGTAAAAAATAGGCATTTTAGGCATTTTAAAGAGCTGTTTAAAATGATCGCAAAGTCGCAAAATACATTTTGCTGCAAAAAGAATTATAAAGCCTGTACGGAATCAAAAAAGGCAAATGCCTAGAAATCCGGGCCTTAGAATAAGGGCCTTAATATGTTATAAGTAGATCTAGTTATAAGCATAATATGTTAAAAGCTCAACAAAACAGATTGAAAAACAAGATACGTTTCATTAAGGATACGCAAAGTGAAGCTTTTATTGCAAGTTATGAATAGAAAGAAGATTTTATAATTAATTTAATCGGTCGAAATTATGATCCAGATCCTGTTATTCAGTGGAAATCCGATAACGAAATAACCACTCTTAAAAGTTTTGATTATCTTCTTGAAATGAAGATAAAAATGTTTACTTTGAACTACCTAAAAGAGCTTCAAAGTGAAGTGAACCACGTAGAAGAAGAAATAAATAATTTTGAAGTTAAAACTCCAGCAGGGTTCGACCACTCTAAAAAAAATTGATTTTTTTTGTATAAACATCATAACATAAGTACTACTAAATGACCATAATTTCAATATTATTATCTTTTGTTTTCCTGTGAGAGCCATATTTGAAACATCATTGAAAAAATTGCTCCGTTGGACAGATGGTAAGCAAATTTGCTTATCCTCCTATATACATATATCTTGGTTGCTGTTGTTCTTGATTTCTACGATTGTTTCGAACTACACCGAGCGTAATGACTTTGGTTATAAATAGATCTTTGTCATTATGGTCCATTACATTAATTTCTTGATATAGATGACGACATGATGAGCAAGTTGTAGCCGATTCGACCAATCGACCAAAGTACCCAATTGTGAAATTTTTCTTCACAATTGTGTGGATTAGTAGCACATATTTCTCTCTGGGTGTTATACATATTCTATGAAATACGTCATTTTGCTAGCAACATTTCTCCAAAATCTCCAAACTTTGTCCAAGAAAGGGAATATTATTATCCAAAATATGAAATAAAATCAATTACTCAGTAAAATAATCAATTCACTTTATTCTGCAATAAAATAAATTCTCACAAATCAAAATTATCAAGAGATAACTCTTGCCCCGACTGCCGGTTGCCATCAATGGCTTAAGGGCTCGTTCAGACGCCTAGCTGCTACAAGCTCAACTAATACGTATGGCGGCAATACAATTTTTTTTTAAATATTTGCAAACTCAAAAAAAATATATAATCTTGCAAAAATCTACAAAATCAAATACAAAAATATATTCCCTTTGGGGTAACATTAAACAATCCCGGTACAACTTGTTTTTTATTAGGCCACTCTGTAGAGACAGTTTTCATTCACTAATAAAAAACCAAAAAAAGCATTTTGTTAGAAGGTTCAAAGGTTAGCGTTCCCAAAACCATTTATTATAAAATTGCATTCTCGATTTGGATTTAAAAATTGGTCGAAAAGAATTATATTTAAATTGAAAATTTATAGTTACCATAATCGCAAGGGGCAAACAACCAGTGATTTGTAGTGTATACCTCCCAGGAATGATGCAGATTCTAAGGATTTTTTAGGATAGACAAGGATTTCAGTTGATTTATATGCATTTAAGAGGATTTATTCAGTGATTTCTGATGATTTACGTAGAATTATATCAAACTTTTGGGATTTACCGAGGATGCATATTATATTATTATTTTATCACCTACTTTCTGTAGTGACCGCCGCTGACTTTTTTTTTGGTATTCGCTATTTTTCAGGGACGCCGTTGACCTTTTTTGTATGTATGCACTTTATTTTTCATGAAAGTAATATATGGGCACCGTAATTATAATTCCTTATTAAATTTAGAAAATATTTAGTAATTCCCTACTAATTTACCAAATTATTACGTAAACTATACCACAAAATGGTGTAAAAAAATATGTTTTCATTAGAAATTAAAATAGCAGAGCTCATAAAAAGGCTGAGAAAAATAAACAATTTATTTTTACATAAAAAAACTTATAAAAGAAAGTAAGTTTTGTCGTCTTCGTCAATATCATGTTTCTCCTGTGTAACTTCGATATTTTTTTTTCTGTCTTATTAACAGTACCTGCATATATTTCCAATCGTTTTCTTTGAATTGATTGTAAAATATTTCTTGTTCATCATGACATCTTGTAGAGCTTACTCAACTGTAGCTTTGATATCCAAATTGAGAATTTTTTCTTAGTGTGGTAAATTTTCTATTAAACCTATTGCTGTCTTTAATTCTTTGATAACAAACGAATTACAATATTCAATACAAAATATTTGAATTAATGTAACTAGTCCTAAAGTGTTTCTTAACGTTATCAATTGTTTGAAGAGTTTCAGTGGTCTTAGATTTAAATTTATTAATTTGTGTTTTTACATATAATATACCGGGTGCTGAATGAGTTAGCCGAACATAGGAAATTAACATGTAAAAACTTATTAATGCAAATTCCTGCTTTCCTAATTATTTTAGAGAAAAAATGAAAGACACAAAAATAATGCAGAAATATAAACTGCAAATGATAAGACCCTTAGATTTCATCTAACTTTTACTTAAAAGGTCAAAAAATGCTTTCGAAATTGTTAAAATTTGCATTTATCGCACTGGCCATGTAATAAATTCAATTTAATTTATATTTTCCAAAATAATTACCATGGAAACTTTCATGGCCAGTCCGATAAACAAAACTTTTAACAATTTCAAAAGCATTTTTTGGCTTTTTAAGTAAAAGTTAGATGAAATCTAATACTTTTATCATTCGTAGCTTATATTTCTGCATTATTTTTGTGTCTTTCAATTTTTCTCTAAAATAATTAGGGAAGCAGGAATTTTCATAAATGAGTTTTTACATGTTAATTTCCTGTTCGGCTAAGTCATTCAGCACCCTGTATAGTATATTTACAGTAGTCAAAATAAATTGAAGAACATTTCAATTCATGATATTACATTGTCATTTTATTTTACAATGTTTGAAAATTATATTTCATATATTCATCTGCAGAATAAAATGCAGCCGCTTCCAAAACTTTTAACAATTTCTTACAAAAATGAACTGGTGACAAAGTGCATTATAAAATGTAATTCCATAAAATCCCGTAGCCTCTGTTGATCGGGTCAGCCTGTAAATTTCCGGTAAAAGGTGGCCCCTCTGACGCATTGCATAGGTATGTGAGTAAGTCCGGTACGACGATTCGTTCTCTTTTACATATAGTAATGCTTGAAGTATTTCAACAAATTGTTGTTCTATGACGACAACGACAAGGTTCTAATAAAGTTAATGCAAGCTTGTCGAGCGTCAACTAGCATCCTTGCAATAAGTTTTATGTAAGCTTACAGCTTATCAACGATAAGCTTAAAGCAACCTAAATGCTTGTCATCGACAAGGTTGCTGCAAGCTTATGAAAACCTTAAATGGCTATCTGGGTTATGACCCTTCTCTGAAGCGCAAAAATTTTATCTACAGGTGCAGAATGACCCCATGCTAAAATCGCGTAAGATAAATTACTGTCAATTAATCCATAGTATGCTGTTTTCAGAACCTTAAGCGATACTAAGTTTTTTAGTTGTTTCAGAAGATATATATCCTTTGATAACTTGCCTGCGAGTTTATTTAGATGGGGCTCCCATGTTAGTTTTGAGTCCAGTCTGACTCCAAGAAAGTCGGCTGTTTCATTTTTTCAGACAGTCTGTTTAAGAGTAAACACTAAGCTGTGACTCTTGTTTTCGTTTAGGCATATTCTATTTGCAATGAACCACCTTCGCAGATCTTCATGGTTTTCTCGTTGCCAGTGCCGTCCAGTTATTTAAGCATTTGCCTCTATTGAAATTTGTAGTATCGTCAACGAATAAGAGAAAGTTTGTGATTGAACAATTTGGTAGATCGTTTATGTATATCAAAAATAGAATTGGTCCCAGTACCGAACCTTGGGGAACTTCCATTGTAATTCTTTTAAAAGAAGAAAGTATATTCTCGAACGAAATACACTGACTTCTGTTTTCCAGATATGATTTCAGCAACAAAAAAGCGCTTTCCGAAAAACCGTATGCTCTTAGTTTATCAAGTAGGATTTTATGCGTTACACAATCAAATGCCTTTGAAACATCTTGGAAATGTGCATTAAGATATTCGTTTTTTTCATAGGCTGCTGTTATGTTATTACACAACTCAACAATTGCCCTGGTGGGCGAGCGATTATTTCTAAACCCAAACTAATTAGCGTGAAACAATTCCTTTAATTCAAAAAAAAAACAATTTATTTGTGTTTTTAGAAGTTTTTCAAACACTTTCTCATAATAGGTAAAATAGATATGGGACGATAATTACTTGGGTCACCCCTATCACCCTTCTTGTATACTGGACCAACTCTCGCTATTTTCAAGGTGTCGGGAAATATACACTTGTTTATACATAAATTCAAAAGATCGGCGAAAGGAACCAAAATCTCATCAATAGTAGATTTTATAATTTTTGATTTAAGATTATAAATATCTTTGCTATTACTATTTTTTAGATTACTCACAACATCCCTAACTTCACTATATGATACTTCTTTAAAGCAAAATTGCTCGGATTTTATAGTTCTAACATTTCCTCTTAAATAATAATCGATAGAATCGATATTTGACGGAGGCAACCCGCCAGTAATCGTTTCCGTTCTCGTTACTGTTACTTGCTGTTACAGACTAATTTTGTATGAACCTTTAGAATTAGCGAAAATATATTATGCAATTCTAGTTCAACCAGCCTGCTTTGATTTTTTCACGGACTTATCCTTTCTTTTATGTGTTACAATTCTTTTATCAAAACTTAAATATTCTGTCCATGTCAAAGCAATATTGAACTGATAAGTTGAACTGAAAGAAAAATGTATATTAAAAATACAAAAACGAGACTCAAAAATATAGTAAATTAATTTTTAACTTTTAATATTCCATGGAATATTAGAATATTCCATATTCCATGGAATATTAGAATGATTGCGTGCAAAGTTAAAAATTAATTTACTATATTTTTGAGTCTCGTTTTTGTATTTTTAAATATTTGACTACATTTCTATTAATGTTTTTTGAAAAATTTTAAGATCTGTATAATGTTTTTTACTGCTGTGCTACTGTAGACTCGTTGACTCTGATGAAGGCTTATATTAAAAGCCGAAACTGGTCAGCAACTATTTAGTGGCATTTTTATTTAAGGACCCAAAAAACCCAATATAATTTTTCCATCTAATATTTATATTAAGCTATAGGGTCGATATTCTGCATCATGATTGTAAATGTGGATTTAGAAAAAATATTCAGCATTTAGAAGAAAAAATTGCTGGATTAGAAGAAAAAATGAAGACGACGAAAACTATCAATGAAAATACCAGAGCAACATTAAAAATTATGGAGCAACTCATTTCTTTGCTTATATTAGCAAGAATCAAGATAATGTACAACCTAGTACAGTTGTAGAAAATAACTACAATGAAGATTTCTGTTTGCTTGAAAATAGATTACCTATTTCTAATTCAGAAGAACTCGACAAGATAGAGACTGAATTAAGTGAACAACATTTTAGAAATGTTTTTGTTGAATAATTATCCAAATTTTGTGGCAAAAGGAACTTTATGGGCGTTACTGCAGCGGTCGTACTCGGTACATATTTTAGGTATTGGTACATATTTTTGACACTGCTACATATTTATTTAAAACGGTACATAAAGTACATATAAACAGTATCAGTATTTTTTTTATAAAATCTTTTAAATTTATTAAAACATTTATTTTGTAAATTTGAATTTCAAAAATTTGAAATTCCTTTCAGAAGTGCCAACTTCAAAACTTTTAGCACATTCGCAAATAATAATCGCAAACATGTATAAATCGTACAAACGATGGAAAATGAAACGCCTGTGCTATCCACTGTCCTTAGCGGTTGGGAAGAAGAAGGCAAGTAATATTTATTATTTATTTAATTAATTATTATTAGAGTTCGGACTTCTAGCAAAACGTAACCCGATATTTGGTATGCGGCATACAATTTATGCATAAACACAAGGTATTATACATATTATACATTATATGCCACATACTATATATCGGGTTACGTTTTGCTAGAAGTCCATACTCTAATTATTATTAAAATTATTATTTTAATGTTATATACACTAGCCATAATTTAAACATATTCTAAAATTATTTTTATATATTAAATAGGTACGCTATTTTTTCCAAATAAAAACGTAAATTCCGCAAGAAAAATTGATCGATCGCTTCCAGATAAGTCGTGGCAAAAACTATCATATATACTAATAAAAAGACAAAAAATCGAAACACCGAAGGAAGCTTTAGGTTAGTAATTACATTATAGACAACCATATTAAATTATATTTTATTTAATTATACATTATGTATTAATTTTGACAATCTTTGTCAAAATTTAATTTTGTTTTTTAATGAACTTGGCATTTTTACTTTAATTTTATTTTATTATTTATTAATAATATATTCATCATATAAATTACATCTGTGCTATTTTATAAATTAAAAAAAAAAGGTGTTCAACCCAATGGTAAATCTATCTAAATCAATTGTACTAGTTGAACACCCCCAATATTGCAATAAATATAATAATTAACAATTTATTATAAATATTTTAAGACCACAGTGGTGGCTTGGTGTGATCGCTAGTTGAGTTATGAGCGGAAATTCTGGGTTCAAATCTCGGACTCGGCAGAATTTCTTAGCTCAGCCCTCTGGTGAACATCAAACTGTGGATTGAAATACTAATAAGATTCCTTAACATCTTAATGGAAAACGAGGTACAATAAGCCTAGAGCTTCAGTACAAAGTGGGCATTGAACCACTACCCGTGCAGCTAATACGAATATAAAAATATTTTAATTAATATGTTGTTTTTATGCAATTTGAAGAAATTGAACGAAGTATGTCGAATTTTTCGGATACGGAAGAATGCATCTCGACAAGCGGCAGAAACGTGTACATCCAGAAAGGGATGAAAGCCAATATCGGAATTAAAACAATATGGTATTGGATGTTTCAGAAAAATTAACCACCTTGAGTAACGAAGGTGTCGAACGAACAGATCCGGTAAGTAAATTTCAAGTAAGTTACTATTACAAATAATAATTAATTTATAGAACGAACCCGAAACCAATGACAATAACCGACAGTCGCTTGGATAAGATAGACCAACGACTGGACTTGATCCAAAAATCCGTTGTTGGACTGTTCGAGAAGTTCAGTATAATTGAAACTGTACCTATCAATGATACGGTAATAGGCAATTACTTGCCAATAACGAACGAAGAGGAAATGTCAAAATTAGAAAATGAATTAAAAAAAAGGAATTTTCTAACTTGTTATTCATACAACAGTTTTCAAGAATTTGTGGGAAGTCTGGAAGCAAAGACGGCAGAAAGATGTACGAAAGTTTCGACATCATCTGTTCTAAAGAATTTGCCAGGAACGTGGACAGGAACATCTACAGTCAAAGATGTGTCGAAAATTGCATTCAACAAATTTCAAAATTAGCTACTCCGATGATACGGAAGATTACTTCAAAAGCGTATAGGAATAGCTCGAAAAGGCATACATTGGATTTAAATAAACAAGCCAAATTGTGTTAGTTACTTTTTATTAAATTTTTAAATAGTTCGTAATGTTTTAATAAATAATATTTAAATAAATAATTAATAGATTCGATAATGCCGCGAATGCTGAATTTGAAGTCATCGCGATTTTTAACGACAAAAGTAAATGTTTTTCTAGTTTGGATATACCTAGGTAAATGACTCCAAATGCAATTTTGACCCAAAATTATAATGAAGCCATAGAAAACGAAATTTTAATCAGAAGCAGTGCCCTTGTTGAAGGGCAATTATAAATTAAATAAAAAAGAAATTATAAAGGTTTCAAAAATTGGTAAGTGATTAATCTATGCGGATTTTCCTTATTTCCAGATTTTTCGTTTTACATAATTATTTTAATTATAGGATACTTGATTGCTTTCGAGGTTTATGACTCCAAGATTCCTTCAAAACTTCCATTTATCGAATTAAACAACATTCCTTGAGAGATAAAATATTCATTTATGGAAGAGGAATATAAACTCAAGGTGTTGGTTCAGTTTGAACCACCAATGGGCGATGATGATTCGACCTCCGTTGGTCACTATTATGCACTTCGTGATGCTCTTCCACATCTTCATAAGTAGTTGAAATGTTGCAACTTCGAAAGTTCAAGATTTAAATATAGTCAATCTTCGATGATACACACCAAACGAACGTTAAAGAGACAGAATAACTGTTGTGCATGAACATAAGAACGCTGTTCATTTAATTTAAAATATTTTAGTTGTTTAATTCCAAAAAAAATTCAAACTTGTCCGGAGAAGTATATTTTAAAAATTGCTACTTTATTACCATCTGAAATTGATATAGATTTCCTAGAAAGCGAATGAAAATTATTTAAATTAAATAACATGGACAACATTAAATTAAACCCAATTTGATTCGGAAAAAGACCCACATTTAGTAACTGTGGCTAAGCAATGCTTATGTTTACCACATAGAAATTCGGATGTTGAGCGTGGTTTTTCCTTATCTGGGCGTGTATTAACCGAAGAAAGAACACAAATGACTAGCGAAAATGCTACTAGTTCCAATAACACAAAAATTGATAACTTTGACTTTGCAAGCTCGTCGTTCATATAAGTTATACTTGGAAGACGAGGATAAAAAGAAAAGACAAAAACTTCAAGTAGATAATAAAAAGAAATTCTATAGATTTTCTTTTTCTTTGCTCGATGATAATAGTCATATTAGTGATTCGAGCAATTCTATGATCGCACATGTTATTAGTTCTAATGATGATGGTGAGAATTTGAAAGAAGTGTTATTCGATTCGATAGAGAATGGTAGTGATAATGATGAATTACACAATATCGACGAGTTGGAAGAAATATACGATGATAGTAGTTTTAGCGATTCATCGGTAGAGAACGATAGTGATAATGATGAATTAGCCAGGCAGTCCGATACTTTAAATTTTAATGAAAATGCTAATACGCAAAAAACTATTGAATCTGAATTACATGCAAATAATTCTTTAGATATGTTATTAAAAAATTGGGCAATTAATACAAAAATCAATAATCTACAATTAGATAAATTATTAACTATCTTAAAGCCTTATCATCCAGAACTACCATTAAGTGCTAGAACATCAGTACTTAAAACGCCTAGAAAATGAAAAAATATAATTTCATTACCAGATTCAGGTAGTTTCTATTGTTTTGGAATAGAAACCAGTTTAAAACAAAGTTTACACTGTGGTTTAGAAAAAGTTTTCAAAGATATTGGTAGTAATGTTATTGAATTAATAGTTCCAATTGCAAAAAGTACCTCATCACAGTTTTGGCCAATCCTATACCTAGTCTTTATTGAGGGCTTTAAGATAGCACCGTTTGTTGTTGCAATTTATTTAGGAAAATTAAAACCTTCAGATATTCACCAATTTTTTGAGAAATATGTAGAAGATATTAATATATTATTATCAAATGGATTAAAATATAATAATATATTCTACACGATAAAAATAAAAGCTATAGTGTGCGATGCACCTGCTAGAGCATTTATTAAATGTATTAACGGTCACACGGGATATTTTGGTTGCGAACGATGTTTTATTAAAGGGAGCAGTATAAACCATAAAATGGTGTATTCGAACGAAATATGCCAGATAAGAACTGATGCAAATTTTCTCGATCAAACACAACCTGATCATCGTTTAAAACAGTCTCCTTTAATTAAAATTAAAGATTTTAAATTTATAAGTTATATACCTTTAGATTCGATGCATCTGGTGTTCTTGGGGGCTACGCGAAAACTGATAAATTTCTGGATTATCAGTTTTCGCTGATAATCCCTGAGCTTTTGACTGCAAATTCAGCTAGTATGTTGTGTCAAACCACTAAGAGGACGTTAATTAATTACGTGAGGCGTTCAGGGAGGAGAGTCAAGAAGAATTTCACCCAATCTCACGGGGGAGAGCGGAGGGATCTCAGAAAATCTCACAAAATTGTTTTTCCGCAAGAAACTGTTAAATTGCGAGAGAACTGGGTTAAATTAAGTAAAACAAACAATTTCACGTGAGATTACAGGGGAGGGATCGAGCCAAATCTCACCAGGAGGAGAGGTGGTGCCACGCTCAAAATTGAGCGAAAGGATTGATGGAGATAATCCCAATCTCAGGGTATGATTGGCAATGCCCTGGCTAGCTACTAAATAAATAAAAAAAAAAATATAGGTGGTTGATGAGTTTAACTGATGAAAATAATAATTGGGAGGATGGAACGTTTTGCCCTAGGCGCCACGTGGTTATAAATCAAGGTCCCGGATAAGTCCTACTACCCAAACCACGAACGGTAGTGTAATTAACCTCAAAAATTAAATTGAAATTGGTACAAGAATATCTACTTGAATTGGATTAAAGAATTTATTGAATAATAAAATAGCGCCAAATTTCGTTTTGATCCAACCAACAAATAATTTCAAAAAGTCGCAGCTACTCGTCCCAATTATTATCCTTAGGAGAAACATAACTAAGAACGAGCAACTATACGCTAATTGTCGAACCAAAATAATTAAATAAATTTAATTATAATATTAAATGTTAAAAATATTTAAAGTTGGAAAATAATCTAACGTGGAAAATTTGCGAGCTACGATATTACTATCACAAGCAATACTCGATAACGGTTCCTATAAATTAAACAAAACCTCTGTAAATTATTTAAAAATAATATTAGGAAATTCGGAAGGAATACGAGATCTCCAGTTAGCTCCAAAACACAGATCGCATCGTCAAAAATTAGGTGAAACAAAAAGTAAAAGAACTTACTCAATTTCGATGAGTACACCAAAACACTCTTCACTTTTAAAAAGAAATATGAATAATAAATCCTCCAAAGGAGATAAGATTAAATATCTTCAATGCTAAGTGCAACGAATGAATCCCAATAATCGGAAGGGCCACAAAAAAACATAAACCCACTTTCGATGCACTTGGCTAATTCAAAAATCTCTTTCAAAAAGATCCAAAACTAAAAATTTTTCAACTTGCAAATTTTTAACGACCAAAAATGTGTCTTGATAAAATATCCGAAACAGGGCCTCCAACATAATTTTATATTTTCAGAAATACACTAACAACAAACAAATCAAAATCATCGCAACCCAATTCTGAACCGTTACACTCTCCCCTTACTCCGAATGAAGTAAATTTCACGGAAATTTACTGACTCAAAACCTATAAATCAAGTTAACAATGCCGATAAAAAAAAAATAAAACTTAAGCTTTCATAAGCTTTCAGTTAACAAAAATATCTTCATAAAGGTAAAATGAAAAATGAATAAGATAGTCGTATCCAAGTTTAAGAAGTGAAGCTTCAAAAACCATGAGTTCCGCCCAACAGTCCCTACCAACCTCCCAAATTAATACACCACAATTTTAACAAAAATTCAACAAAATTAACAACATAGAAACAAAAGAAGTTACTCCTTTGAATGGAGTTTTAGATCTTGGACATGCCAAGTACCTGCAGAGTTGCCATGGTCGTCTTCAAGTTCGTACGTAACATTTCCAGTTTTCTTTCTGACCTTATAAGGCCCAACAAAATTAGGAGCTAATTTAGCCGAAAAAAATTTAGAAGCGTCAGAAAGAACCTTATTTTTTCTCCAAACTAGTTGTCCTACAACGAATTGCATAGGCCTACGGCGCAAATCATACACACGCTTATTGCGCTCAAAAGCTGACTGAAGTTTGTTACGTATGTCTTCGAACATTTTACGAAATCCTGTTTGACGTTTTTGGATTTCATCGTTAGGATGTTGTTGTTCAGGATGTCGATGATAGTCTCCTGAACCTACATATTCACGACCAAAATTAACGAAATACGGAGTGTAACCTGTAGTTTCGTGTCTAGACGTGCGAATAGCACACGCTATCGAGAAAAGAAAAGAATCCCATTTTCGATGGTTGTCTTTAACATACGAAGATAACATTGTTTTCACTACTTTGTTTACTCTCTCCGTAGGGTCAGCTCTCGGATAATATAAAGCGGTATAGAAAACTTGGGTACGATAACGTTGACAAAGACTCCGAAATTCATTACTTCTCATTTGCACGCCATTATCACAAACTATTGCCTGAGGTACGCCATATACAAGAAAAATACCGTCTTCAACATTTCTTGTCAAGGACTTTGCAGTAGCAGAACGAACTGGGAAAAGAACTACGTACTTGCTGAAAGAATCCGTTACAACCAAAATGTGGGTATAACCGGAAGTAGAACGCGGTAAGGGACCAATAAAATCTAACGATATAATTTGCCAAGGATGAGTGACTTCGAGTTTAGCACCCATCAAACCAGCAGGAGCTTTCTGTTCCGGTTTCTGTTCGGCACATACCCTACATGACTTTACATATTTAGCAACATCGTTCTTCATTTTAGGCCAATAATAACGATGATGAAGCTTCCAAAAAGTTTTATGTATGCCAACATGTCCAGACGTAGGATCATCGTGATATTTGACAAGTATATCTTTTCTGAAATCTTTAGGTACTACTAGTTTCCAATTATCTGTAACCGTGGATAACTCTGGGATACGACTTTTAACGTATTTATACAAATTCTGTTCCTTGATCATCCACTGAGGAAATTTATTAGGGTGATGTTCAACTAACTGAAGCAATTTTTGATACCAAGAATCTTTGGTACTTCCAAAATTATCATTTTGCTCTATTTGAATATTATCTAGCGGAACAGAACGGGACAAGAAATCTGGCACCACATGATCTTTACCTTTTCTGTGTACCAAATCAAAATCAAACGCCTGCAAACGTACAGACCATCTAGCAAGCCTGCCTACGGGATCGCGCATCCGTTTCAACCACAACAACGAATAATGATCGGTGATCACAGTAAAGCGTACACCTTCGAGATAATGTCTAAGCTTCTCAATAGCAAAAATCACCGCAAGACACTCACGCTCAGTGGTTGTATAATTACGCTCTTGTTTAGTAAGCGCCCTAGACAAATAGCAAACAACTCGTTCACCATCTTCAAAGTTTTGCGTCAGAACAGCCCCAATCCCAAAAGCAGATGCATCGGTTTGCAAAACAAAAGGTCTCTCAAAATCAGGGCACTGCAGTAAAGGTGCAGTAACTAATTGCTCTTTAAGAGCTTGAAAAGCCTGTTCACACTCAGGTGTCCAGAACCACACAACCTTCTTCCTAATCAAATTTGTTATGGGAGCAATGAGGATAGAAAAATCTTTAATAAATCGCCGATACCATTGCGCCATTCCAATAAAACGTCGCACCTCAGTTACATTCTTAGGGGCTGGAACATTCAAAATTGCCGTAACCTTATCAGGATCTACCCTTAAACCATCTCGGTCTACAACGTACCCTAAATATTTAAGTTGAGGTCGACAAAATTGGCACTTATCACGACTAATCGTGAGTCCAGCAGCATGTAAGCGCTGAAAAACTTTCTCCAATATCTCAAGATGAGACTTGAAATCTTTAGTAACGATAATAATATCGTCCAGATAGACCAAAACAAAGGGAATCAAATCTGCTCCTAAAACTTTTTCTATAAGGCGTTGCCAAGTTGCAGGAGCGTTAGTCAAACCAAAAGGCATACGAAGGAAATGATATAATCCCCCAGGGACTGTAAAAGCGGTATATTCGCGAGAAGATTCCTTCATAGGAACCTGCCAATATGCAGATTTAATGTCGATTGAACTTATAAATTTGGCGTCTCTTAACTGATCCAGAATCGAACTAATCAACGGTAGCGGGAATGAATCTTTTTTACATACTGAATTTAATTTGCGAAAGTCGACACAGAACCTATATGTTCCGTCTTTCTTAGGAACCAAAAGAATAGGACTTGCCCAAGAAGATTTGGAAGGTTCAATAATTTTGTCTGCCAACATTTTCGAAATTTCCTCATTAATTATGCGCTGTTTAATCGGAGATACCGGATAACTGCGTTGTTTAATGGGTGGAGAATCGGTAATTATTTCATGCTCTGTCACATTAGTGACACCTACACCAGTATCTAAAAGTTTAAAATTTCTATCAAGAAGCTGGTCTAAAGCAAGGCGTTCTGCGGTAGATAAGTCAGTATCACTTTTAATAAAACTATTCGATGTGTTAAACGACATAACTGAAGCATTTGTACCAAAATGCCAAACGTCTCGCTTAAGATCGGGTACTAAATCCATAGCCAACCAAAAATCAGTCCCGAGTATTAACTCACGGGGTAGTTCTGGAACTACTAGAATATCTAAAACAATAATCTTATCCATAAGACGAATCGGAGCGCTAAGATAACCAATGCTTTCACATGTTTGCCCATTTGCAACCGTACAACTAATAGATTTCCCCTTATTCAAGGTTAATCCCAACTTAGAAAGCCTCTCAAGCCCTGACTGTCCAACAACAGTGCGTGTAGCCCCGGAATCTAAGAGTGCTAAAATAGAGCAATCCATAATGGACACTCTTAAATAAGGCCTCTGATCACCTTCAGCATGCGAAAGAACATAATCGAGAAGGACTTTATTTTTTAATTTAGCGTCATGATAAATATTGGCCGGCCTACGACGAGATTGGACCACAGACCGGCTATCTAGTGGCCCGCTCTTCCGTTTCCCGAACAATTAGGACACGTAGCAACCGTAAAACCAACTCGTCCGCAACGAAAACATAACACCTTCTTAACCTGTCGGCAAGAAGACCTCATGTGACCTGACTGTCCACAATTCCAGCAAGAATCTTTCGATAGTGATAAAGACTGAATAGGGAGATCGGCGATTTCATTTATAGTTTCGTTACGGAAAGATGTTGACCTGCGATAAGCTAGATCAGGTTCTAACAAAAATTTTGTATTAGTCGGCGGAGGACAATATTGTCTTGACTGGAATTCAGTCTCTTCCACCGCACGACCGTACTCTAACAACTGATTAATTGAAAGGATTTTTTGTGCCGCTAAACCTCGTTGGATATTAGGTAATAAATTGCCTCTAATTGTGTTAACCCTATCAATTTCGCAAGGTTTGTTCGAAAGTCTACAAAATAAATTCTCCATGGCCGAAACGTAAAGAACCAATTTCTCATCCGCACCTTGGGTTCTTTTCTGAATTTCAGACATCAGTCTGGACTCATAACCCGGTGGTAAAAAAGACTCTTTTAGTTGCTGTAACAAGTCATCCCAATCATAAAAAAAACTCTTCCTTGTGCGATACCAAGTAAGACCGTCACCTTTAAATAATTCAACCGCGGAATGAAATAATTGAGCTTTTGTAACACCCCTAGCTTCGCGCAACTCTTCGATACGTTTGATAAATGACGTAGGACTATCTTTACCATCGAAACAAACATTCCAACAATGAATCGGTGGAATTTGAAATTCTTTTATACCGACATCGGTACTGGTACTAAAACGCCGAGAAACGTTAAACAAATCATCATTGACATTTCTCGGTAAGGAGTCGCAATTCTCATCAACACTATAATGAGTGGTTATAATGGGTCTTGTGTTATCCGCGCTAAAAGAAACACGCCGAGTGTTAGAACTCCTATCAGCATTAGCAGCCCAATGACTGTCGTAAATGCGCCTCATTATGCCTCCTACGCTACGGTTTACTACATCGTGAAACTCTTGCTGTTGTTGCTGAGCTGAATTAACTTCAGGTAAAATCGGCGACTCACCCGAATCTAAATTTAGAGGGAAATTTCGCGAAGCAACGGCACACTCATTTACCCGCGTAATGGGTAGCTCAACAGACGTAGAGGGTACCGGCAAGTCTAACAATGGACCACAAGACTGTGCTTCGGGTGGAATTGGGGCATCAATAAGTGAATCCGTAAGCGAAGCCGAAACGTCGGCGTAATCCGATAAACCTGACACAAAATATATTTCACCTAAAGACTTCAACAAATCCGCGGTAATAAACAAAAGATTGTCGCATTTTGCCTTATCGTCTTCTCGAGGTAATGATAATATATTCAAGCGCCTTTGAACATGAAGAAGTCGTGTTTTTATTCTAGCTTGTTCGTTGTCTCGGTTGGACTTATCGAAATCCTCAATATGGCCACCCAGTTCTAACAACTTTGCCGATATACAGTGTAACTCTTTATCTATATCAACAGAAGTATCGCCACTAATCATGGGTAGATTTTGTCTAAGTGCCTCTCTCAACAACTTCCGCTTTTCTGCGACTGTATCACCCAAGCTAATGCCTCTCCACCTAAGCTCATATGAAAGCTCATCGCTTAACAAACGGTTAACGTCCATAATGAACGCAATCGAAATGTAAAATTGAAATAACAAAACTCCCCCCCTTACTAAAAGAAAACACCAGAAGATTTAAAAAAAATCTTTCAACTGGCTCCGGGAAATCAAAAAAAATCTAAACCTAAAAAAAAAATAACTAAATAAGCAGGGAAAGAAGTGAGTAAATATCAAATAAATCAAAAATAGATGTGCAAGAACTTAAAAAAAATTCAATCGTAAAGCCGTTAATAAAATCGTGCTCGTCGAAAAACAAACACAATTCAAGGCAATTCTTGTACTCTCCTTCTATTAAGTTGGGCGCCAATTGCCACGCTCAAAATTGAGCGAAAGGATTGATGGAGATAATCCCAATCTCAGGGTATGATTGGCAATGCCCTGGCTAGCTACTAAATAAATAAAAAAAAAATATATAGGTGGTTGATGAGTTTAACTGATGAAAATAATAATTGGGAGGATGGAACGTTTTGCCCTAGGTGCCACGTGGTTATAAATCAGGCTCCCGGATAAGTCCTACTACCCAAACCACGAACGGTAGTGTAATTAACCTCAAAAATTAAATTGAAATTGGTACAAGAATATCTACTTGAATTGGATTAAAGAATTTATTGAATAATAAAATAGCGCCAAATTTCGTTTTGATCCAACCAACAAATAATTACAAAAAGTCGCAGCTACTCGTCCCAATTATTATCCTTAGGAGAAACATAACTAAGAACGAGCAACTATACGCTAATTGTCGAACCAAAATAATTAAATAAATTTAATTATAATATTAAATGTTAAAAATATTTCAAGTTGGAAAATAATCTAACGTTGAAAATTTGCGAGCTACGATATTACTATCACAAGCAATACTCGATAACGATAACTCCTATAAATTAAACAAAACCTCTGTAAATTATTTAAAAATAATATTAGGAAATTCGGAAGGAATACGAGATCTCCAGTTAGCTCCAAAACACAGATCACATCGTCAAAAATTAGGTGAAACAAAAAGTAAAAGAACTTACTCAATTTCGATGAGTACACCAAAACACTCTTCACTTTTAAAAAGAAATATGAATAATAAATCCTCCAAAGGAGATAAGATTAAATATCTTCAATGCTAAGTGCAACGAATGAATCCCAATAATCGGAAGGGCCACAAAAAAACATAAACCCACTTTCGATGCACTTGGCTAATTCAAAAATCTCTTTCAAAAAGATCCAAAACTAAAAATTTTTCAACTTGCAAATTTTTAACGACCAAAAATGTGTCTTGATAAAATATCCGAAACAGGGCCTCCAACATAATTTTATATTTTCAGAAATACACTAACAACAAACAAATCAAAATCATCGCAACCCAATTCTGAACCGTTACAGTGGGTAGAAAAATCGCCGAAATCGCTTCACGTAATTAAGGAACGACTCCTAAAGCGTGTGAGTTGTTTCACAATATGCTTAATTCGCAGTTTTAATACTACCCACCCACCATTATATACGTTTTTGAAGAAATTGAAATTGAAAACATAAGAAAACAGAGTAATTCTGATACTACTAGAAAACATAAACGGTTGGAGCATTTACTTCAATTATATATTCTACCAAACAGATTTCAATTTGTACAAAGTATGTTAATCTTAACCCTAACTTGCCACGCCTCTGTGGAGTAACGTACTTGACACACTGGGGTGCATTGCACCCCAGCGATAAAACGTGTTATTTCAAACAATCTATTCAATATTTTAAGTTTAAGTTAAGTTAAATTAGAACACGTGGGCCTAATTCAATGGCCAGGGACTTGTATATAGAAGAAGAAGATTTGTTCAGTTACTGTGTTACTGGTCTCTTCAAGGCTTTGTTGATTTTCCATTTTGAATTTTAATATGTTTTAATTTTTTAATATCGTATTTAGTTTAAAATATTCCAATTTTATAATATTCATTTATTAGATTAATAAATTCTTAGTATCGTTATTCTGCTGAACACATTTGTTTATGAAATGAAAACAGCTGTCATGAAAATGTTAAATTTTAAATATCTCAGGGTCTGATGTAAGTTCTGGGACGCAGTCATGCCCCATTATGCATGTGACCATTAAAAGCGATGTACCGGAGTGTAATAATTTATAAATGATAACTTATCCCCAGTAATCGATTTATTTAATGAGCAGTGAGACTCTTCTTGTTGATATAACTCAAAAACAATCCAAATCTAAATTAAAATCAATCCATTAAATAAGATTTCCAAAAATGCAAACGTAAATAAAACGTTTAACATGTGCTACATCCACTGCAAATTATTGTTTTTATCTAATTTTTTTATTACCATCAATAAGTTATTAATCATCTACCTTTATCTTAAAGCGAATAATCTCATGTTAAAAGTCAATTGTTTTGAACAGAATAGGAGGGGGATTTGTTCTCTCTGGTGCTTATTAACGCAAATAATTAAATTTGAAAATCTCACATGATTACGCCGGTTTCCTATGGTTCTTTTTCAGATAATGCTAACTTATTTCAGATGTTTTATTTCATAAAATTCCTATTTTCCAAGGAAGGGATTCAAAAAGGTGAAAAAAGCGTGAACCACCTCTTCGACATAATTTTTTTAACTTTAGAATTATAATACACAAAAGTACAAAAAATCGATACTAATTTCTTTCGCTCCAGGTGCGAAAGTATTTTGAATTTTTCTGTCGCTTAGTGACACCGAATGGGGAGCATTTAGAATACTCCAAATTTATTGGATTTAAAAGAAAATATTTGAGCTCAAAATTTATTTTATATTACACTGAATCATTATTTGTTATTTATACCTTGACAACGAAATATATTAAGTATGCTATAATAACCTAGGGCGTATAAATCATAATGCCCGCTTATTATGCCCTCTCAATAGCAATTCCACCGCAAACTAGAAAATTTAGCAAAATCTAATTCAAAATTTATAAAATTTTTTAAATTTTCTCAAATTCAAATGCAGTGTAATATAAAACGTTGTATGCACCACTGGCATTACTCGATGTTTATGCTCTCGAGCAACTTAAAAACTCTCGGGCCTGGCGGCCCTTTTGACCTTTTAAATTGGTTGCCCTCGACATAAACATCGTCATAATGCCCTTGATACATAAATAACTATAATATCTAAATAAATAATAATATTTAAACAAATAATGGAAACAAAAGCACAAAATCTTTTCAACACAAAACTTGGCATACTAGTAAATATGGTAAAAGAGGGGCACGGAACGACAAATGATGGAAATACCGCTAGACAATTTTTTGAAAACGGAGAAATATCAGTGGAAATAACCGGTATAGATCCCGATCTCATAGAACAATTTTGCTTAATTTCACACGCAATTGCAAGTGGTGAAAAAGTTGATACAACAAAATTTAAAAAATTTATAGAAGAAACAGCTAATTTATAATATTATTATTATTTAATGTTAGAGAGTTGAGGATATATCCTATAAACTCTAGAAATAGTAAATTGCAACTGGATCACAGCAGTGTATTCGGCACCACCAAGGCTAGAACCACGGTTTTACGCTCCCTAGTCTGCACTTGTGTGCATTACGCCACACTGCTGCTGTATGTTATGTTTCATTGCTTGAATAGTATTGTTGCAGAAATAATGTTTCAATATACCGCGCACCAAAAATGCGCCCTGTAGATGTTTAAAAGTGTGGCCCTGAATACTCCCCTGTACTTACAATACTGCTTCTACCAACTTGCAAAAATACTTAATTAATGCGTATATAAGTAGAATACGCGGCGTATTTACAGGAAAACAAATAGAGCCGAAAATAAGTTAGAAGTGCAAGTGCGGTAGGGCCAGAAATTGTAAGTACTAAATTGTTATTTATGTTATATTTGTTTTAATTTAATTTATTTGTTGTAGAAATTTTTTCCGTCAATAAATATAATTGCTAACCTTATGAATAAATCAATCGCTGAATAAAGCGGTATTTTATTGCGGGGTATTTAAAATATATAATTATATACTATATATATAATAAATTGGATCCCTCGTCAAAAGAAGCTATCGGAAATTCATTGGAAAACTTGGTCGTTAATTATATAAACTTATGATGAAAGCCAATCGAACTTGCAAAATTCAGAAGCTACAAGATAGGCTAACAGTGAAGGATTAAATAGAATGCAAAAAACGCTATCGTTTGAAATAGCAGTTCAGTTCGATCACGAATGAAGAAATAAATAGTTCTATTGATATTGGTCAACATCCTAGGATTACTACAGAAAAAAATTTCTTGAAAGTGAAAGGATAGTTGATAGAGTAGGTAACGAAGAACCAAGTGGATTTGCTACTGTAACTTTATTACATAGAACTATTATTAAATAGAATACAAAAAAAACGTAATCGGTTTGGAAAAGCAGTTCCATTTGATCACGAACGATGAACTAAATAGTTTTATTGATCTTGGTCAGCATCCTAGTACTTCAGAAAAGGAATCTTTAGAAATTGAAGAGGTAATTGATGTAGTAGGTAACGAAGAGCCAAGTGGATCTTCTATCGTAACTTTATTAGATACCATAGTGAACGGAGATGTTTCATTGACAACTGCCAATCTTAATTGGACTGATATTTCGTCGACCAGCAGTAGCGACGAATGCAGTCATTCGAAAACAGCGGCAAGTACGCAAAAACAAAAAAAGAATGAAACTAAAAAAACTTTGAAAAAAAGAAAAAAATCGAAAAAAATGAAGAAGATAAAAACTGTTCCATCTAACTTAGTTTCGACTGATTCTGACGAAGAATGCGAAAGGAACTTAAAAGACTCTAATGTGAAATACGAAAGTAGTTTAAATTTAAATATTGTAATAATGTAAAATATTGTAAAGATATTGTAAAAATAAATTTAGATATCGATTCAACCTGAATTCGTCAACGAAGACAGACGTGAGACTGCTTACGGATATTAACTAATCTTAATTACCATATATTCAAGGCTAATTAAACTAATAACCTTAATTATAAGTGCAAGTGATAGTGCATATTATCGGAAGTGCATGTGCGACAGCTGCACAAATTTGACAATCTGCTCACCGCGGTGAGTAGATAAAAATACTAACAAAACTGAATAGACATTAAATAAATAAAATTAACAACAAAATTTATACAAATATGACCAACCCAAATAACCAATCACAAACCAAATCCTACTCAAACATCCTAATGAATGACTTCTTCCCGAAAAAAGAAAATGCCATAGTCATGCAAAAACAACAAAACTTAGAACTAACTGAATATATTCTAGCATTACAAACTGTAACAGATCTCAAAAATATAGTTGATGCCTACCCTATGAGCTTTAACAGAATAGTTATATATTTTAAAACAGAAGAAATTGCAACACAAATAACAAATGATCATAAATCTATAAAAATTGGCAATCTGGAGATACCAATAAGAAAATTAATATCAAACGCAAAACGAATGATCATACATGTACCAGCTTACATTCCACATGAAAAAATTAGTGAAATACTCAAAATAAATAAAATTGAAACCCTATCAGCAATAACACACATAAAAATCAGTAATAATCCCCTCATCTCACACATAAACAGTGGACGCAGACAAGTTTACATACTACCTAAAGATGAAGAAAAAATCCCAGATAGTTTAATCATTGATTACAATAATGAACAATGCAGAATATTCCTCACTTCCGAACAATGTGAAATATGTAAACGTTACGGCCACAACAAGGATAGTTGTAGAGATACTACAAAAGATCCCCTAACAGAAAAATACACTAACCTAAAAACATAACAAAACCCAATATTCAGAAAATCAAAACAAAATAATCAATAAACGAACCATGCCATCAAGCTCGAGTGAACTTTCGCCAGAAATCAAAAATACAACAACAGAAGAATCATTTAAACACCCTATGACACCACCCACTCAATCTCTCAAAGAACAAAGCCCAAATAAAGATAAAGACGGAAACATTATAAAAATAAGAAAAAATAAAAAAGCTAAAACTAACGAAAAAGAAACAAATCTAACAACATCAGAACTGCTCCATCCAATAAAAGAAGAAATTACAAAGAATCCCACCCACTACGAATTTACCTATGAACAATTTGAAAAATTTTACGAAGAAATCAACAAATCCACTAATCCTCTCGAAACAGCAATACAATTTAACTCAGATATTGAAAAAACTAAAACCACACTAAAAGATCTCAAAATCCTTCTCCAAAGCAGCAAAATGAAAAACAGATTCACACGCATAGTAACAAAACTAGAAAAAGCTCAGAGAAAAGAACTTAGTGATACTTTTTTCTCATCATCAAGCCAAGACTGTTACTAACAAATCAAACTAAATAAATAAAAAAAAAAAAACCTAAACAAACTAAAAAAAAAAAAAATCAAAGCACAAAATAATAAATATGATAAAAAATAAACATATAGAAAATAACAAAATATCTATAATACAATGGAACTTAAATGGATATTACACCAGAATGCCCCAACTGCAAATATTAATAAACTATATAATAACCTAGGGCGTATAAATCATAATGCCCGCTTATTATGCCCTCTCAATCGCAATTCCACCGCAAACTAGAAAATTTAGCAAAATCAAATTCAAAATTTATAAAATTTTTTAAATTTTCTCAAATTCAAATGCAGTGTAATATAAAACGTTGTATGCACCACTGGCATTACTCGATGTTTATGCTCTCGAGCAACTTAAAAACTCTCGGGCCTAACGGCCCTCGACATAAACATCGTCATAATGCCCTTGATACATAAATAACTATTTTCTCCAAACGTGTATTAAAAGCAGTACATTTTTAATAGCATTATAGTCCAGGGATATTACACTTTTTCCTAGGAAATAAGTCCGAAAGCTGAATTTTTGCCGAAACGTTGTTCTTGTGGTTCTAAATAATAACTGAAAGTTCCCGTCAATCTGAGTGCCGCTAACAATTCTACGCGGGGCCAAAGATTGTTAAAATAGGATTTATGCGAATCTCATTTTAGCCGTTACTTTTATGGAAAAAGTACAAGGAACAAATCTGTAGCTCTTAAAATTGCCTACAAGAAGCATTTATATCTTTTTTCTGTGCAATTAACTGTTTCGACAATAATTCAATTCGTAGAGTATTTTCTCTTGCAATATGTATTTCTGTCGTCACCACCTTTGAGGTTAAGTACAAGACAAGTTTTTTTAATGTAATTTTCCCGATAGACCTAATCCACATTGCTTTAACCCATACTTGCCGTACTGGATTGTAGAATACTTCAAGCCCAGTTTTCGTTAATTTTAAGTTTGGATACCAGAAAAAAGCGGGTTTAAAGCATCATCTATTAGTTAGGTTTATTTTTTGTGAAACGTTGTCACTTTCTCACTTTTTCAATATTTCAATTTTTTAATACT
This sequence comes from Cantharis nigra, assembly GCA_958510845.1. Taxonomy (NCBI): domain Eukaryota; kingdom Metazoa; phylum Arthropoda; class Insecta; order Coleoptera; family Cantharidae; genus Cantharis; species Cantharis nigra. The sequence goes on from OY294029.1 coordinate 14,218,251, forward strand.
AGTATTTTATGTCCTTCGAGAGGTTTTCAAGTAGGTACATAGGACTTGAACGTATTTTGAAATGTATTTTGATACATTTTACAAATGAATTTTGTATTTTTTGTATTGCAAATACAAAAAATGTATTTTGCTTAGAACTTAGAAGGATTGGATAATTCTGAACCGTTGGATCATATTCTCGGGGACCCCACATAAACACTGCCGAACCAAAGAGTCACGAAAAATCCAGATCTCCCACCCGGTAGTGATTGCCATTTTGAGCGGAGCATCATTCCCTCATTTAATCCCGGGCACTGTCAAATTCAAAATCTTCATTCCGTTCTCGCTGATGAAGTCTCTAGCTTGTTCTTCTTCAGCACCATAGATTGATCACATCAATCAAATATCCTCGTCCATTTAAAATTCGTATGTTGACCAACGATAAACACAAACTTTTAAGTTTGTTGGAATTGCTTAATAATAAGAGAACCTATAAGAAACTTGATGAAAATCCTACCTCCACATTCCAGGGTAGATCTAAGAAAAAAGTAAAGGAGTTGTATGGACCAAATACAACTCACAATTCCCTTGGACATATGGCCTCCCGAAGGGTCACAAGATGGGTACTCTATTATGTCCTGTGATCAGTTGTTTGGATTCCCTATCCATCCCTCTCGCTCAGTTTATAAATGGTATTTTAAGCAATGCCATTCCTTTGTTGCCCTTCAATGTTAAAAATACAATAGAAGCCAAAGAAAGGATTACTCAGAACATCATACCTAAGGATTATGCCTTGGTATCGTTTGATGTGAATTCTCTGTTCACGAATATATTCAAGGAAGCAGCCATCAATTGTGAATAATTGGAACATCATTGTGCCATTTACCACGATCCTATTGAACAGCTTCATCCAACTTATAGCTGCAATTTTTGACAATAGTATTTTCAGATGAATTTAACCTTCACTTATGAACTGGAATCGGAGATCCTTTTCAGATCTTAGGGTAACAAGAAGAGAAGATGGAACTCTCACGACAAACGTCTACAGAAAGCCCTCATCTACAGACCAGCAAACAAAGGATTAGCGTCACGAACGCACTAAAATCAAGGTGGAAACTTCACGATCTGCTACTTCAGCTCCGGAAAAATGGTTACCCTACTAGCTTGATCGACTTGACTCTCTTCAAGAAAAGACCAACCAACTCCTTAAGGCCACGTCACAATCAGGACAATCTGGAAAGAAATGTCAAGTATAGCAAGATCACATACCATCCGTGGCTAGAACATAAGATTAAGCAAACCTTTAAAGAGGCTGGAGATACAGATGGTCAAATTGGTATTTAATAACGATTTTAACTTAAACAGGTTATTGTACTCGAGGACCAAGGCAAGGATAAGGTGACCACCCTTGATTAGGCAAATGTTGTATACAAAATTGAATGTGAATGTTATTTATGTAACATCGGATAGACCAAGGAGAGACTGTCGGCCCGTGTCCACCAACATGTGCAGGACATCAAATTCAAATCCAGCAAGACAGGTTTATCAGAGCTCGCTGTCGAAACATCTCATAGGTTCAATCCAGACGATGTAAAAATCTCAGCTTCAGAAAAGAACTTTTCAAAGCGGATGTTCTTGGTGGCTCTGCCCCCCCCCCCATGTTGGGCATGAGTCTTTGTAGTGCCGTGCAGATTCTATCCGCTTTGTCTGCGACCGCTGCCAAGTGCGTCGCGAAGCTCAGTCTGTGGTGCAGTATAATTCCAAGAACTTTTTCACTTTTCTTGGGCTGGATTGTGTACGTACCCATTTCGAATGTGATGTTTGGAATCTTCCGTCTGCCGACAATCAGCACAGCCTCCGTTTTGTGTGGTACCATTTTCTAGTCCCTTTTTTCTTGTCCATTTTAGGATCATGCCGATCATGGCATTTACTATCCTGATCGGTTCTTCTGCAATTTTGGCAGACACCAGCATGGAAATATCGTCTACGGAGTCAATGAGTTCTGCCCCCATCGGCAATATCATTTTCAGTATTCCCTCATATAATATAATAATATGTTCCATAGCAGGGGCCCAACACCGATCGCTGCGGAACATCACACTTACATACTTAGTTCTAAAGCGTCACCTTAGGATGCGCTGTTTTTTGCGTCTGGTGGTTACTGTTTGGTTTCAGGCTGCTATACAACGTATAGGAAGAAGCCTTATGATCTGGCTCCGTCTCTGTCTGTCCGCATGTTTCAACTTTATATAAATTAGAGGTAATAACCATAAAATTTATTTATATAAAATAATTGATTTAGTTCGTTGATTGATGAATGATTCATCAACATATTCATGTTTCATGAATTATGAAAATAATCAAAAATTAAACAGATTAAAAATGGAAATATGCTTTAATATTGAGATTACGAAGTAACATTGTGTTTATTAATACAAAAAACTAATATATTACAAAATCTCTAATATTATATAAAAGAGCTTGTTTGTATGTTTGTTCGCTATACACTCCTAGACCCTTCGACCGATTTAAACCAAATTTGGAACACATACTCAGTAGGACTTGGAAAATGTTTTAGTGTAAGAAAATGTTAAAAAAGTTGGAAGGAAAGTGAGATCTCACATAATTAGCTGACGCGCATAAACGGATTAACTAATTAATTAATTAACGGATTAAGCTACTTAAGCTCTTAAGTAGTTCTCTTAAGAGACCCCGGGTAAAGCCAGGTATCCAGCTAGTATATTATAAATAAATATTTATAAAATTTTAACTGGGTTTGTACACATTCCCATATAAAGCACACCCAAAGAAAAAGCTGTGTGTATTTTACGAATTTTGTCTTTAATATTACTGCAGGTTTGATCCGATGTAAGATTCGTTAATATTACTACAGGTACTTCGTTAATATTACGTAAGTAGTATTCGTAATATTTACGAATATAATTGTCCTATCAAAAAACATAAAGTGGTAATATTTACGAATAGCTTTGTAATATTAACTAATATATTTGTTCTATTAATAATCAAAATGTGGTAATATTTACGAATATATGTGTAATATTAAGGAATATATATGTACTATTAACAACACAAAAGTGGTAATATTTACGAATAGATTTGTTATATTAACGAATACATTTTGTATTCAAATTACCAAAAATGGTAATATTAACGAAAATATTTGCACTATTAATAACTCAAAATTGATCTATTATAATATTTATAATTATTCGGAAAAGTAATAAAAAAATGTCTTTTATCTATTATTCATTTATTAAACATTCAATAAAAATAATACTACATTCAACAACAAATTTAATGAACATTTTTTAATAAATCAACCACTTCTTCTAGCCGTGGATTGCTTTCATACTCAGTGTTATAGTAAACATGTGCCAAAAAATTCCACACTATTTTAGATGTACATGCATGTACATGTCTGAAAATGTATCTCTATTATTGGAACTATTAAGGTCACTCTCATTATCAGGCACACCATCACGATAATTATCTACAATACATATTTCTCCAGCGCCGATCTAACTTTGTTCTTTTGTAAGAAGAATAAGTATTTTGTGTTGAACAAATTCTAAAATCTCATCTTCGTCTACTTCAGTCCCATCTTTTTCTATAACTATTTTAAAGCCATTTATACCTAGTTTTTTGGAAGAATTTAGAATTAGCTGTTCAATATTTTTGTTGTGCCGATGTCATACATGTATGACATGTCTCGGTTTCTAGACCAAATTTTGGTACTCTTCATTATGCGTGCTGTGATTGTTTTCAAAGTAGTTTATAAAATAAATAATTTAACTTATTAATTTACATAATTAACGGATTATCTTTCTTTATCGTATTTATAATCTACTTAAATTATTAACAAACATTATATTAAATGTAACGGTTTTCTCTTTTGCCGACAATTAACAAAAATTAATTGATTAGCCTGTATAAAAAATATGACATGGCTACTATATTTTCACGAATTTCTGTTCACGTTCAGCACATAGTTCGTTTTATTCAATTGTATATAAATTTCAAATTTAGATTTAAAAACGATGTAAAAATCTCAGCTTCAGAAAAGAACTTTTCAAAGCGGATGTTCTTGGTGGCTCTGCCCCCCCCCCCATGTTGGGCATGAGTCTTTGTAGTGCCGTGCAGATTCTATCCGCTTTGTCTGCGACCGCTGCCAAGTGCGTCGCGAAGCTCAGTCTGTGGTGCAGTATAATTCCAAGAACTTTTTCACTTTTCTTGGGCTGAATTGTGTACGTACCCATTTCGAATGTGATGTTTGGAATCTTCCGTCTGCCGACAATCAGCACAGCCTCCGTTTTGTGTGGTACCATTTTCTAGTCCCTTTTTTCTTGTCCATTTTAGGATCATGCCGATCATGGCATTTACTATCCTGATCGGTTCTTCTGCAATTTTGGCAGACACCAGCATGGAAATATCGTCTACGGAGTCAATGAGTTCTGCCCCCATCGGCAATATCATTTTCAGTATTCCCTCATATAATATAATAATATGTTCCATAGCAGGGGCCCAACACCGATCGCTGCGGAACATCACACTTACATACTTAGTTCTAAAGCGTCACCTTAGGATGCGCTGTTTTTTGCGTCTGGTGGTTACTGTTTGGTTTCAGGCTGCTATACAACGTATAGGAAGAAGCCTTATGATCTGGCTCCGTCTCTGTCTGTCCGCATGTTTCAACTTTATATAAATTAGAGGTAATAACCATAAAATTTATTTATATAAAATAATTGATTTAGTTCGTTGATTGATGAATGATTCATCAACATATTCATGTTTCATGAATTATGAAAATAATCAAAAATTAAACAGATTAAAAATGGAAATATGCTTTAATATTGAGATTACGAAGTAACATTGTGTTTATTAATACAAAAAACTAATATATTACAAAATCTCTAATATTATATAAAAGAGCTTGTTTGTATGTTTGTTCGCTATACACTCCTAGACCCTTCGACCGATTTAAACCAAATTTGGAACACATACTCAGTAGGACTTGGAAAATGTTTTAGTGTAAGAAAATGTTAAAAAAGTTGGAAGGAAAGTGAGATCTCACATAATTAGCTGACGCGCATAAACGGATTAACTAACGGATTAATTAATTAATTAATTAACGGATTAAGCTACTTAAGCTCTTAAGTAGTTCTTTTAAGAGACCCCGGGTAAAGCCGGGTATCCAGCTAGTATATTATAAATAAATATTTATAAAATTTTAACTGGGTTTGTACACATTCCCATATAAAGCACACTGAAAGAAAAAGCTGTGTGTATTTTACGAATTTTGTCTTTAATATTACTGCAGGTTTGATCCGATGTAAGATTCGTTAATATTACTACAGGTACTTCGTTAATATTACGTAAGTAGTATTCGTAATATTTACGAATTTATTTGTAATATTTACGAATAGATTTGTCCTATCAAAAAACATAAAGTGGTAATATTTACGAATAGATTTGTAATATTAACAAATATACTTGTTCTATTAATAATCAAAATGTGGTAATATTTACGAATAGATTTGTAATATTAACGAATACATTTTGTATTCAAATTACCAAAAATGGTAATATTAACGAAAATATTTGCACTATTTAACTCAAAATTGATCTATTATAATATTTATAATTATTCGGAAAAGTAATAAAAAAATTTCTTTTATCTATTATTCATTTATTAAACATTCAATAAACATAATACTACATTCAACAACAAATTTAATGAACATTTTTTAATAAATCAACCACTTCTTCTAGCCGTGGATTGCTTTCATACTCAGTGTTATAGTAAACATGTGCCAAAAAATTCCACACTATTTTAGATGTACATGCATGTACATGTCTGAAAATGTATCTCTATTATTGGAACTATTAAGGTCACTCTCATTATCAGGCACACCATCACGATAATTATCTACAATACATATTTCTCCAGCGCCGATCTAACTTTGTTCTTTTGTAAGAAGAATAAGTATTTTGTGTTGAACAAATTCTAAAATCTCATCTTCGTCTACTTCAGTCCCATCTTTTTCTATAACTATTTTAAAGCCATTTATACCTAGTTTTTTGGAAGAATTTAGAATTAGCTGTTCAATATTTTTGTTGTGCCGATGTCATACATGTATGACATGTCTCGGTTTCTAGACCAAATTTTGGTACTCTTCATTATGCGTGCTGTGATTGTTTTCAAAGTAGTTTATAAAATAAATACTGATTTCATTTCATCATGTAATGCTTCGCCTCCATATTTCATCATTTCCGCCATCATCTCGTCGCTGCCTGGTGCCTTTCCGTTTTTAAGTCTTTTTATTGCTTGTGTAATCTCTTCTTTCTTAGGTTTGAAGATTTTGTCTTCATCCACTGTCGAAACTTATTCGATTTGTTCTCGTACTTCGGTTCTGCTTGTGCACAATAACTTCTGAAAATGATCTGACCAAATTTTCTTCACTTTTTCTGGCTCGCTTTCTAGTCTGCCTTCGTTGCTTCTTATTCTCCTTGTTTTGACTGCGTTTGGTTTTTTTTTCTTCCTGATGTTTTGGTAAAACCCTTTGATATCGTTTCTGTTTTTGTATTCTTCTATTTTTTTCATCTTTACTTCGACCCATTTGTTTTTCTTATATTTGTATAATCTGCTGGCTTCCTTTCTCGTTTTACTGTATGTGTTATAGTCATCTATGTCACTCCATTTGTATTTAAGTCTTGCTATTATTTTTTCGTTCATCTTCTCTTCACATTCTCTGTCAAACCATTTTTTCCATTTAGGTCTCTCTCTGTATTCTATTTCTTGTTTACTGCTTTCTGTAATAACTCTGTTATTATTTTCCATTGTTCCTCAATTTCAGTCGGCATGTCTCTAGTTTTTCTCTCTAATTTGCTTTTCAGCCTTTCCACATACTTCTTTGCATCTGTCCCATCTTGGATTAGTTTTTCAGTTGCAATTTCTTTGTTGTTTGCTGCGTTATCCCTTCCGTTGATATCTTTTGTTTGATCTCCGCGATCACGAGGTAATGATCCGTATCGGCATTGGCTCCTCTGTACGACCTCACATCTCTTACAGACGAGGTACGCCTTTTTGTAATCAATATATGATCTATTTGGTTACCTTCCATCTTACTCCCACCAGGCCAGAGATCTCATCTGAGATCTCATTTGAAAGATTTTTTTATGCATTCCAGAAAAAAATTTTTATACAGTCTGTTGTCTTCCGACCTTTCATTATCTCTACGAATTCAGGCAGTTTATTAAGGAAATTCGCTGTGAAGCCCATAGATTGGTTTCTGAAGCAATCCAAAAAGTTTAATATTCCTGTTAGCAGTTTTATGAATTTCTGTTCATCTATTATACCTCCGGAAAACGATTTGGAACAAAAAAAAATTAGAAAATTGTTAAGCATGAAAAAATACTAATTTTACTTCTACGTAAGACGAAAAAAAGCCTGGATCAATTGAGGCTGAACCGATTCTGAGAAAGAACGTAGAAGTATCTTACGATGATGCAGTTAGTTTATGGATAATCCTGTATATAATTTCATTTTTAAATTCAGTATGTTTTCTTGAATAAAATAGATGGCATTCGATATCTGGTAGTTCTGATGTAACAAATTTTTGCAATTTGTTTTGTTAGCTGAGTACGCCCCTGCCTAAGTTTGATTGGAGTGGGATGGAGTTTGCGTTTTCAAACGCTAGGGAGCAACTTTTGCGGATTTTTGAGGTCAACTTCGTAAGTGTTAGAGTGTTTTCGTGACTCATCGAATTTGAGTAAGTTCTTTTACTTTTTGTTTTGAAACTTCGTGGGGAGACACCTAATTGTGGCGTTGTTCGATCTGTGTTTAGAGCTGATTGGAGATCTCGTATTGCTTCCGAATTGTCGAATATTATTTTTAAATAATTTACAAAGGTATTGTTTAATTTATAGGAACCGCTATCGAGCTTTGCTTGCGATAGCAATATCATAGCTCGCAATTTTTCAACGTTCGATAATTTTCCAACTTTAAATATTTTTAACAACGTTTAATATTTAATTTTATAATTAAATGTATTTAATGATTTTGATTCGACAATTAGCGTATAGCTGCTCGTTCTTAGTTATGTTTCTCCTAAGGATAATAATTGAGACGAGTAGCTGCACTTTTTGGTGTTCGGTTGCAACTGCCGCTTGGCAGCATACTTCTTGCAGAGATTTTTTTTTGTTTTTTTTTGTAACTTTTTTTTCGGAATTTACGTCCCTCGCTTTCCGCACCTTAGCTAGATAACGTCTTGGGCGTCTACTGTAAAATATAGCTGGTTGATCGTTTCCCAGCGTGTAGAGGAAAATTCTGGAGGCCCCATGAGGGGAAGAGGAATTGTTTGGTTTCCGGCCTGGCTTATGGTTGGTGCTGTCAGTTATCAGCTATCACCTTGGGTGGATTTTTTTGTGCTGAACTGACGATAATTCCTTAATGTGTTGATTAAATTACTATATAAGAAGAGTTTAATTATATAAAAATTATTAAAAAATTTTAAAAATTAAAAAAAAATTATCAAAACTGTCCCTCTCCATATCTCCTAATCTATGAGTTTACCAAAAAAAATTATAAAACTATTTTTGTAGAAAATTTCACAGCCTTTAATTTTGTACAGAATGGTATTTTCTGTATCTTCCATCATTTTCGAGATATTTGACAAAAACTGTGGAAACGTATGGTTTTGACTCCTTCCCCCCCTCGCCCCATCCAAACCCGTCGCACTAGAACGGGAGACTTTTTAGTACTTATAGAGGAACGGGTAATGAACATTTTGTGGCAATTAAACCTTTTATTTTTTGGATTTCCCGGTTTGGTTGTTTTTTAGTCTAATAGGCATGATGACTAATTTTAAAAAACTGTTCTATGATGTCCGGAAGTATCTACTATTTCCAAAAAATATATAAATTTCTGAAGAAAATAAAGGTTTGGTAAAAAAAATTACCATTTTAATTTGAAATCTTAACTTCACGCCAAAACTCTTGCTTGTGTCATGGCACGTGTTTGTGACGTCACAACTCATAAATGTCACTGTCGAAGTCTTGCAGGTTTTAAACAATAATGAAAATCTAACCTAACTTCATAAAATATAGCACTACATGATTCAAAAAACGCAGATAACAGCGCTACCACTTTCGAAATTTTGAATCACGTAGTGCTATATTTTATGAGGTTAGGTTAGGTTTTCATTATTCTTTATAACCTGCAAGACTTCGACAGTGACATTTATGAGTTGTGACGTCATTCGCTCTGATTGGTGTTCAACTTATTATGGCGGATTTTTGTATTTTCCAATTTTATTTTATCAAAAAAGTTATGAATTTTGCTCATAATATAAAAAAAATACGTTTCTTATAATCCATGAATCTTATTTCATTGGATAAAAACATAATTTTAGTAATATTTGGTTACTGTCATCATGCCTATTGTGCGGTACTATTAATAAACAAATTTTTTAATAAAAATTAATTTTTAAATTTTTGTTTTTCCGCTGCTTTTTATATTATTTTCTGATTTTTTTTAAATGGATAAATTTTTCAAAAATTTTACAAGACAAAGTTGTAGTCCGTTAAATTTCCTATCCGGAATGGGGCGTCAGATTTTGTAAAATGTTTCATTTAGAAGATAGAGCTATTTGAAAAAAAAAAAAAAGTTCAAAATTTTCTACAATTTTTTACTTACTTTTTTTCATAACTCGAAAGCCGTTAAATTTAAACAATAAAAGGTTAAAATCTAGTTTGTAGATTATTTCACGCTCTTTAAAAAGCACTTAACCATTTTTACTGAAAAATTAGTATTTTCCGACGGTTTAAATTTAGAAAAAAGTTTTTGTTAAATATTTTTCTTAGAATAGTGTCCTATATCACCACTAACATTATGTAAAGTGTATCCGGGGACACCCTGCATAACAGTTGTAATATTAACGTTGATTGAAGAATAGGAAAGATAGGCAAGCTTATGAACAAAAATGTGCTGAAAAAATGTGTCGACATGTAGCTGGCGCTGTAGTAGTTTTGGGTCGAGAATCTGCAGTTGCATTTGGATTGCTGTCGTGTGTACTTATGCAGCTATAATGTCAACGGTGAATCACACTTGCATGTACATAAATTGTAAAAATACGTTGAAGAACAGGCGTGATTTAACGTATTTTAAATTTCCCATTAATTATCCGATGAAAAAAAATTGTGGCAATATTAAATTCTAGTAAAGTAAGAAAATAAAATAGAAAAGTTAGAATATTAACTAATTAATTAAAAACAGTGCATTAATTTCCTTGTAATTCGATTATTTAAAAAGAATACAGCGATGTCAACTTATCATTTGATAAATTCATTATTTTTCCAGTCAGCAGGTCACCAGAAGCACAAAGCATTTGTTTTTTAAATTAACCAACATAAAGGGTTTCTACCCAAAAATTTTATAATTTTTTCTGAAATTTACAAAACTGAAGTTACGAATGTATCTTTTCGAAGTCATTTTTCGACTGTTATTTCTAGTATTAACTTGATTAAACGTTAGAATTTCTTGTTGTTAATTAAAAAAAAATTTTCTTGGTGTTTTTGTGATCTGGAGAAGTACTCTTTATCAAATGGTACGTTAACACCGCTGTTTTCCGTTTAAAAATCAAATTACAAGAAAATTAAATCAATATTAATACTTGTTCGAGTTATTATTCAAGTCAAGGGCCGTCGAGAGCCACATCGGGCCCCGTGGCAAAACTTTTTGCGGGACCCTGATCTTAAAAATTTTTTAAATAAAGAAGAAAAATATGAAACTTCGTATTTCTATTAAGAAAAACTACGCTCAAAACATATAAAATTCGTAAAATAAAAAAAAACAGTAATCACCTAATTTTCGGCAATATGTTATCACAATATTATTATGCAATTTTTTTTAATAAGAAAGAAAAACATATGAAACATAATATCTAATTTTTTTTCATTCTAATTTTAAAAATTTGCTTTTCGTGCCTTTTGTTGCATTCCTTTTTATTAAATCCATTATTGGCAGGGTGCGAAGTGCATAGTGGGGGTATTAAAACGGACACCAGCGAACGCTGTGGACAAATTGTGCAAGAAAAGTGGTAACTTTTTAAGTTGTCCTATGTTACCAGTGTAAATTGAACATTTTAAATCCGATTTTTTTCCTATAAAAATCGATTTTACAGCAAAACTTTTTGGAGAATTTCTGCTTGGTTGCTTGCTTGAATACGGGTACGGCAAAACTTAGAAAGTCAAATTTGACCCAGTTTGCGCTATGTAATCAAGCTGAAATTTTGCACATGGATTCGTCTCCGATGGCAATATACTTTCCTAAAAGAAAATTTTCCGAATTTTAACATTTTCCGAGTGAAAAAAGTGAAAAAACTAAATTTGAGTGGTTCTATTCAAAAAAAATTACCTGTATACTCTGTATTTCTACCTGTATATCAGGGCGCATGTAAATTGCGTCCCGCGGTCATTATTTTTGAAGGTTTTTGAAGTGGTCAAAAAAAGGTAGGGGTAAATTTCGTCCCGAACCCTAATCAGACTAGTGGTAATCTCTAACACAAATCCCAACAATTTACCTGGAGTATCAGGAAAACATAGGACGCAAAAACAAAACATAACACAAGGGCGTCCTTACGCGGAGATCGAGGTGGAGTAATGCGTTTTGAAATGTAAAATAAAACTTTTCTCTCTTTTTTACGGTCAATTTTGCTCAAGAAAAATCATAAACTAACACTGAAACCTACATAACTGATGCATATCGTTGCGTAGATATCTATTTTTTACGGATATCTATTTTTTTTGCTAAAGGAAAATTATGAACTAACACTACCTACACAACCGATGCATATCTTCGCGCAGATATCTCTTTTTTATGGATAATTTCGCTAAAAAAATCATAAACTAACACTAACCTACATAGCCGATTCATATTTTCGCGCAGATATCTCTTTCACGAGCGATTTCGTTAAAGAAAAATCACAAACTAACACTAACATACATAACCGATGCATATCTTCGGACAATTTTGCTAAAGAAATATTTTAAACTAGCTGACCCGGCGAACTTCGTATCGCCTCAGAACTTGAACCATATAAATTATTTGTAAAATTCTAGAACATCGTACCGCCTCAGAATTAATATACCAAGTGACTCGGCGAACGTTCTGCCATATAAATTATAGCTGGATACCCGGCTTCGCCCGGGGTCTCTTTAAAAATAAAATACTTTGCATTAGTCTACGTACTCGAACGTTTTCCAATCTTGCTTTCCGTTACTCGTTTGTTTCATACGAACGGACTTCAGCAATGCGTACACACAACAAAACAGTAATTTTGGTTTTTCTTTTGTCTATCTATATATAGTTATGGATCTGTTGATCCGATGTGTTATGTTTATTATGTTATAGTTTATTATGTTATCCAAGTCTTTACGTTGGTTCCATTTAGGTATATTCCATTAGGTTATCCAAGTCTTTAGGTTGGTCCTGTTCTGGTATACTCTATAAGGTTCGAGGTTCTAGGTTGCTAAACCCTAAGTATTATTTTACTTATATAGATAATTATAAAGATATCGGATTATCAGATTATCTCTAAATTATCTATAACACGATGAATAGGCACTATTTGCCACATATTTTATTAAAGTTTGTTGAAAGCCGTTCTAAAGTAGCCTATCTCCTTCGCAGCATCGTAATTAGCTTATACACCAAATTTCATAAAGATTGGTCAAGCGGTCTAGGAGTCTATAAGGAACATACATACATACATACATACATACATCCATTTTTATATATATAGATTAACACTAACTTACACCTAACCGATCCATATCTTTGAGCGAATCTCTCTTTCTCAGAATTCAAAATTAAGTATTTTAATATTAATTTAGTTTATTAATTTATTGATGGGAGGTAGATAATAGTTGTAACACCCTGTACCATAAAATGCCCAAAACATTGTAAACCTTTATGCAGCTTAAGGAACAAGAGGATTTTACTTAACCATTCTGACCATGAAGACCGATGGGACGCAATTTACCGGTACCCTTGACCGTGGGACGCAATTTGCCGTCTCCGGTATATCATATCGACACGGTGGGAAGGCAAAAAGTCTTAAGCGCCACGACATTCACATGGGGAAAAAGAACGAAACTGCAACACCACGGCAACGTTGATTAACAAAAGATAAAGAAAAACGCCTACTCAAAATACTGCAAGGGTCACCAGCGTCTGGTGACGTTTGCGGAAACTTCTGTCGTATAGCTACCGATAGCTACGATGATAAATAACTGCTCGGCCCAATGATTTTTTATAAAATCGAGTATCGTTTATAAAAGATTTATAGTAAAAAATTTGTTTTTAAGGGTTCATTTTTTATGGAATTAAGTTATTTGTCCGGGCTCTTGAAGGATCCGGGGCTCTGGTAACAGATCAGTTGGGGCTGTTCGAGTCACTATATCAGTTATAAGTATGGTTTTTGAAAATGAGACCAAAAAAATAAGCTTTTTTAGAGATTTTTTCCAGAAAAACTACAAAAACAAGTAAGATACAAAAAGGCATGTTTATCATACGTATCAATGACTCGCAGTGCCGTAACTAGGGTATGGCCAATATGGCCCCGGCCATAGGCGCCTTTTGAATGAAGGCGCCGAAAGGCGCCAAAATTAAAAAGTTCAAATTAAAACTATTGTATTTATTATAGGCGCCATTTGAATAAAGGCGCCGAAATTCAAAAATTTAAATTATAAATATTGTCTTTAATATAAGCGCCAGAGGCGTCATTTTAATAAAGGTGCCGTTTAAATAAAGGCGCCTAATTTATATTTTCTTGTTCGTAAAACTATATAATCAGTTTTTTTAAATTTAATAAATTTTAACTAAAAGTTAAAAAAAAAGTCTCAAAATTCGCCATTTTGCACCAAATTCAAAAAAAATTTCCGGAGAAACCCCGGACCCCTCTTTGGGGAGAAAGAATAAACCCCGCCCCCACCCTTTAAGTTAAAGCGCATTTTTCGTAGTTGGCCATAGGCGCCAAAAGTTCTAGTTACGGCACTGAATGACTGTATACTATAATTTTTTTGAAGCGATTAATTTCAAAATGGCGGAAATACTAGCCGATCAGTAGAGACCTGTTTTAAAAATCGTCGCTGGTGGTGTACTTGATTTCTCTGCTAGGCATCGTCTAAAACAGGGATTCCCAACCGGGAGGGGGGGGGGTCTCCGATCTATTTTGGAGGATTGCAAAATACTTAATTTTCTGTCTTTAATACATAAAAAAAAGTACAAGTTGAGTATTTGTGTTTTTTTTTAAATAGTTAATAAATAAATAAATTATTTTAAATCAAAAATTTATAAATTATATAAAAAAATAATTAATTAAAAATAAATAAGTTTTATACAAAGTAATTGATAATTGATTGGGTTGCAGCAAATTAGTAAGAAAATTTAGAGGTCGCGTCATAAAAAGGTAATAAAGCATTAAAACAAATTTTTTTCTTGTTTAGAAGGGTAATAAAAAACTCTTAAACATGACATCCAATCAAAAAATCCTACGACACAAGTAAGATAATATTATGAAAAAAAAAATAAAAACAAAAAAAAAAGAGAGAATCAATGTTTTCAAAATTTCAAGGTGGCGCGGCGTAACCCCTTAAACGCATGAAAAAATGTTTTCTAAATTTTATAGATAGCCAATATTTATATACAGTGAGGAACGAAAATATCTGGACACTCCTATGTTAACAATGGAAATTGGACATTTTGAAGCCGTTTTTATTCACATAAAAATCGATTTTACAGCCAAACTTTTCAGACATTTTTTGCTAAAAATTTCATTGTCTTCAATTTTGTTAATATGAATTTTTTTATTTTGTCGCGCCGTTTTTGACTGACAGCGACTTAAACAATCCTCTGTAAAACACTAAAACTATTGTCATCTATATCTCGGAAACGGTGCGATAAAATGGAAAAATGTATAGAAGCAAAAATGTAGAGAATAAAACTTACAAGAAAAAGTGTTTATTACTATTTTTAATTATTTTGCACCGTTTCCGAGATATAAATGACAATATTTTTTGCATTTTACTGTCTTGTTTAAGTTGCTGTCAGTCCAAAACGGCGCGACAAAGTAAAAAAATTCATATAAACGAAATTAAAGGCAATAAAATTTTCAACAAAGAATGTCTAAAAAGTTTTGCTGTAAAATAGATTTTTATATGTCAAATAACGGTTTCAAAATGTCCAATTTACATTGTTAACATAAGAGTGTCCGTATATTTTCGTTACTCACTGTACGTAGAATTTTAGTTATTTGTAATAATACTATTGTCGTGTTCCAAAATCCTTTTGTTTTTGAATTTTGAGTTTTTAAATTTGAATTTTATTATTAACTATTTTTGACTTTAAAACTTATTATGAAAAGATGTTGTTTTAAAATTTTATTACATGACCATTTTGAAAGTTTGATTTTGTTTTTAAATTTGTTTCTGAAATTTGATTTTGTAAATAATTTTTGTGGAAATATTATGAAATTTTAATTTACAAATTTTTAATTTTAATCAAACAGATTTTGTTTATTGAAATAAAAATGTTTTGTATTTACTGATTTTTTACTTTCTAATTATTATTACAAAAAACTTTAAAGGAAGGTTCGCACATTGAAATACTACTTGCATTATAATAAACCATGATAAAATTGTATCTGCTTATCACATATTTTTATATCAACGAGATAATTATGGTACAATTATAATACTGTTGGTGGCAGCACTTGCTTCCTAGTGAGTTTGTAGGAGAAGAGGCAGTGGGGTGGGGTGGGAGGAAAAATAACAATTTTCTATTGCATTGCATATCTTCCCTATACTTCAATCAACGATATTAATTTTTATAAT
Source organism: Cantharis nigra (assembly GCA_958510845.1). NCBI lineage: Eukaryota > Metazoa > Arthropoda > Insecta > Coleoptera > Cantharidae > Cantharis > Cantharis nigra. The sequence goes on from OY294029.1 coordinate 14,234,142, forward strand.
ATTAAGGGCCGATCTTTTCACTTTCAAGTAAACCCCAAGTAAGTTCTAATCGACCAGTAAGCTACTTTTCGGTCTTTTCAACTACTAGTAAAATTTAGTAGCCTAATAAATCAGCTTACTGGCTAGTAAAGTTATTAGCAGGCCTGTAAATATTTATTAGGGCCGATCTTTTCATATTTAAGTTATACGTCAAGTAGTTACTTGTCGTTTACTTTACTTGAGCTTTTTAATGGTCGAGTAAGACAGTTGGGTCTTTTCATCGAATTTTATGCAACGATTAACTACTTGAAGTATAGTACGGTTGGTATTACATTTAAAACTAAAAATTTAGCGTCATTTGAACTAGTAGATCAGATTAACTTAAACTTAAATATGAAACCTGACAGGTGAAGTGTCATTTTAATTTGGTCAAGTTGTAAGGTAACTTGAAAACTATCCAAATGATATAAAATATTCATATTTAGTAATTTTTTTACTAATAAGTTAGTACTATAAGTACCTACTAGTAAGTAAATACTAAAATATAATTTTTAAAATATAAATATTTTATATGGTTGGGATGGTTCTAGAAACTGCAATTCGATACCATGGAAGCCAAGATGGAAATAGCTGAGAAAAAGAGGACTGCCAAGTTAAAGAAAGTTAAAGATTTAAAGAAAAACGTACACCTAAGATTAGCCCAAAGGTTAATAATGAAAAATTGCAAACCGAATTATTAAATAATCAATCATTATTAAAATAAATTTTATTACTATAGTTTAAATAATTATAAAAATATTTTTGTAGATAAAAACGTCGAAAATATTCAAAATCGTCGTCTATTTCATGATAATTAATTCTTGAATTTAACACTCGCGGTCTACTATAATTTATATCTATATCTTCATCATCTGCTGAAGATAGAATGTTATTGTAAACATGATTATTGTAAATAATAACAAGTGATCGCTTTTAAAACTACTTTTTCAAACACATAACACGCTTTTCTTCTTCGCGCAGACCCAATCCGAATGCATTGGCATTAACAGTGATTAAACTTTTCTAGCCAGCCAAAATTGGTTAATTAGTTTGAGGACTGGTTAACTTGCTTTAACCACGATTAAACATTTGGAGGAACACTTCATTTTATTTAACCGTGATAAATTTCAACTAACCGACATTAAAGTATTTAATCAGAACTGGTGGAACCAGCACAACTCTATTAAATATTATTTTAAAAATTTAAAATTCATTCAAAAATAATAATATTAAAACCGTCCTTATGATTAAAATTTTAGTAAACATAATCACAAGTTCGTTTTTTGTCCGCTAAGTTTATCATGCTAATAAATATTTACAGGCCTGTTGAAGGTGCTAATAACTTTACTAGCCAGTAAGCTGATTTATTAGGCTACTAAAGTTTACTAGTAGTTGAAAAGACCGAAAAGTAGCTTACTTGTCGATTAGAACTTACTTGGGGTTTACTTGAAGGTGAAAAGATCGGCCCTTAGCATGATAAACTTAGCGGACAAAAATCGAACTTGTGATTATGTTTACTAAAATTTTAAATCATAATGACGGTTTTAATATTTTCATTTTTGAATGAATTTTGAATTTTGAAAATAATATTTAATAGAGTTGTGCTGGTTCCACCAGCTCTGATTATATACTTTAGTGTCGGTTAGTTGAAATTTATCACGGTTAAATAAAATGAAGTGTTCCACCAAATGTTTAATCGTGGTTAAAGCAAGTTAACCAGTCCTCAAACTAATTAACCAATTTTGGCTGGCTAGAAAAGTTTAATCACTGTTAATGCCCAATGCATACGGATTGGGTCTGCGCGAAGAAAAAAAGCGTGTTATGTGTTTGAAAAAGTGGTTTTAAAAGCGATAATTTGTTATTATTTACAATAATATTCTATCTTCAGCAGATGATGAAGATATAGATATAAATTATAGTAGACCGCGAGTGTTAAATTCAAGAATTAATTATCATGAAATAGACGACGATTTTGAATATTTTCGACGTTTTTATCTACAAAAATATTTTTATAATTATTTAAACTATAGTAATAAAATTTATAATAATGATTGATTATTTAATAATTCGGTTTGCAATTTTTCATTATTAACCTTTGGGCTAATCTTAGGTGTACGTTTTTCTTTAAATCTTTAACTTTCTTTAACTTAGCAGTCCTCTTTTTCTTAGCTGCTTCCATCTTGGCTTCCATGGTATCGAATCGCAGTTTCTAGAAACATTTCTAGAACCATATAAAATATTTATATTTTTAAAATTATATTTTAGTAATTACTTACTACTACTTTTAGTAATTACTTATTAGTAAAAAAATCACTAAATATGAATATTTTATATCTTTTGGATAGTTTTCAAGTTACCTTACAACTTGGCCAAATTAAAACAACACTTCACCTGTCAGGTTTCATATTTAAGTGTAAGTTAATCTGATCTACTAGTTCAAATGACGCTAAATTTTTAGTTTTAAATGTAATACCAACCGTACTATGCTTCAAGTAGTTAATCGTTGCATAAAATTCGATGAAAAGACCCAACTGTCTTACTCGACCATTAAAAAGCTCAAGTAAAGTAAACGACAAGTAACTACTTGACGTATAACTTAAATATGAAAAGATCGGCCCTAAATCACCTTCGCCCGAATTGCACAATATAAATATTTGATTAAGTGTAATTGAATATTTAATTATTTAACTTTTTTTTACATAATAATTGCGGGATTGTATTAGAAAATGTATTACATTATCGTGTAACAAATTTTACTAATTTGTTTTATTTTTCTGAGTACGCCCCTCCCTAGAATCTGATTTGGGGAATTAGTTTGAATTTTAAACGCAAGGAGACGGCACTTTTGAACGTGTATATTCGGAAAAGGAGTGTGGTGGTTCGTCTCGTCAAAAGGATTTTGGTGAGTTTTGCTTATTTTTTGGCTGTAAAACTGTAAAACGTATTTCTATCTTTTGTTTTTTTGCACTTTGAAAATTATATTCGTTTTCGATTTTGGCAAAAAATTATTTTTAATAATTGTAATACTACAGCAATTTTATTTTGTTACCAACGCATTTGTCGAGCATATCCATCGATAAAAATTTTATCTTCGCTCGAAAAATTCCACAACGTTGAATTTTTAAAACCAAGCAAATATTTGATTTTAATAATTAAATTATTTTCTACAATTGGTGTTGACTACTTGTACTTTTTATATTTCTCCACTAGGATAATATTAAGGCAAGTAAATAGCTCCGATTTATTTTTATCTCTGTTGTGCTGCCGATGCCGGTTTGTTGGCATCTTTTAATATTGAAAGACAAATGCTCCTTCCTTTTTTCAATTCTTTACAATAGAATTGTGGATTTCAACGAAGGAAATTTTTAATTAAGAAAAAATTGCAAATTAAAGAAAATTATTATAATAATTATTACGTAAAAATTGCTAATTACAAAAAAGTATTAGTTACTTGTTAGCCACTAATTCTAAATCTGACTTCTATCTTTGAGTTTTGCTTTTGGATATATGATAAAATTTTTCAATTTTTTAATAATATTTGAAGATTTCTTTTTTGGCATTTTGTATTTTAAAACAATATCTTCTTCGTCAGTTAGAGATAAATCATCTAAAACAATTCTCTTTACCAACATTGATACCCAATTAGGTGTCGTTAATGAAATCGCTTTGCAGATGTCTACAATTTCGGTTGTAATGTGTACTTCAACCTTAGGTACACCGAATTCATTTTTTTATTCGTCGAAAGAAACAAACCTCCATGCGTACCTTCTGGGGCAAATTGATCCAAATTCTACAACTGGGCGATTTATTTCCTTTCTTTTTGTTAAAAGAACTGCTACTACTGGTAAACTTTTTAGGTGACGGTTTTGATAAGTTACACCGGCTTAGCGTATATTATGAGTTATTCAGGGAACAATATTTCCCTTCACGTGACTGACAGGGCTGACAAGTTCGCTTTTTTTGTTTTTTTACCAACGGATTAATTAATTTTTTTTAAACAGGTATAAACCATGGTGTTGACTAAAACGTCAGATTCGTAGAGCAGGTTAAATTGGTCATATTTTTTGTTTTGATTGCATCTTCTAGTATTAGTTCAGCCAAGCGAGTTAAACAATCAGAATTTGACCCAATGTATTGGAGAACGAAAGAATCAAAAGCTTAAAGGAATTATTACAATTCTTTATGGCACCTAAAACAAATTTTGAAACAAAAATTTTAATTTGAAACAAATTACTTACCAAAAATAATATTTTCCAAACTTATTTGTTACTTCCTGATCTTGTAGGGAGCAAGATCGTAAATCAAGCAGAACAGAAATTAAATAAACCGCAAAAATTTCTTGACTTTTGCACTGTAATGTGGGAATAATTTCCATCAAGTCAACATATTCTGATAAGTCTGTTTGGTTCAATGTCGCTTTCACTCAACGTTTCAATTCCACCAGTGAACACATCTGCAATTTCGATCGAATCACTTTCATTCAAAAGAAAATCTTCACTTAAATGAGTGAAAATTTTTTGAGATAAAAGAAATTTTCCCATTGAAGTTCGTTTTTTTTTGTTTTTTACCAAAAGATTGATTAATTTTTTTTAAACAGGTGTAAACCATGGTGTTGACTAAAACGTCAGATTCGTAGAACAGGTTAAATTGGTCAAACAATCAGAATTTGATACAATGTATTGGAGAAAGTAAAACAACATTTACCAAACAGACACTTACAATCAGGTCGAAATGCATAAGTATGGTCCCTTGTTTTGCAAGGACCGTTGGGGAGACCGTTGCCCATTTAATTGATTACAATTTTCTGGTTCTGGAATGTTAACATGAAACATGTTATTGGGGTATTTTTAACTAATTAAATACTGATTGGCAAGCTTGATATTTACATGCATACGTAGTGTAGATGGCAAACATCATATCGACGCTTTGAAAACAAATAGGTTTCAATAATTATTGTAAGTAATGGTTTACGGCTTACATTGCCCTGGCATAAACCAAGCCATGAGCTTATACAATCATTTCCGACATAAACAAACAATATGGATTAGAAACAAACAGATTTTTTTATACGATGACTATTTGTAGACACAATTTGTCAATATTTAAAGAAAAAAAAGAAAATAAAGAAAGCATGCAGGTACCAGTGATAGAAAAAGTAGAAATTTTTACTTACCAAAGATTTTATCAAACTGTTGGCAACTTTTTCAAATTGTTCAAAGGACATTTGTTCGAAAACCAGCACCGTAAGTTTGGTATATTCTTCACGATAACTTTGGCAAACTTTCATTTTTTTACAACACTTCCATGCAACCTTGAGAACATTTTTGTCTATTTTTAATTTTGTAATATTTCTAATTAAAGTGGTCAACAATAGCCCAACTCCCCTTTGATCCTTTTCATCAAATGCCTCACGACCCTTAAAATTTTCAATTATTAAAAGTATGAACAACATTTTCTAAACAGCACTTACAATCAGATCGAAATAAAGTTTCGAAAATTTTATGAACTGCTGAAGCTCATTTTCATCACAAACAGTTAGATTTTCTCGAAGAATCAATTGGTACAATTCTACTAAACCCATTGGACTAATAGTTGCAACTTCTAGAAAATTTTAAATTTTTTTATGAATTTCCTTAACAAATTCAACAAGTGCGATCTTAGTTTCTGCCGAACCTTTAGTTTTCTTGTGCTGAAATAAAACAAAAACTAATTTCCTTTCAAAATTTGAAATCAGAAATTTACCTTATTTGCAGCTTCCATTAGTATAATCAAGTATGTGGTGTATTTCTCGTTTTCTCTACTTTCCAGCAAAAAGTTACTAATAGTACGAATGAATCATTTTCTAGGCTAAAAAATAGATTTGTTAAAAAAATTAATTCTGTGAAATAAGTAGTTAGACACCTTTCAGTTTCAGTAGCAACACATATATTTTTCTTGCTGTATTTCAAATGTAATTTCTTTCCCCGTTGCAGGTAAATCGAGTGGTTAATCTAGTTCATTTTCATTCTCTTTGGGCCTTTCCTCATCCTCGTGAGGCTCCTTGATTAACTGTGATGAAGGTATGGCTTTAGACTTTAACTTCCATTTATTACAAGGCAATTTTAATAACATCGTCTATGTAGTGGTCCGAGCATATTCTTGCAGTTTCAATATTAATTTTATGCATTTGATAACATTTATGCACCCAGGTATCCGAAATGCGCTTTTCATTAGGAAACGGAAATTATCGAATACCCGGTTTTTAATTCTTGCTATTTGATTTATTGTTATTACAACAAACCTTTACAAATCAATGTACCATTTTAGCACTTTAATTATAACAATCAAGTTAAGGGTTGAAACAATGCATGATTTATTATTCCCATGTAAACTCTTATATAGTACAACAAATACAATATTGTGATATTGGTACATTTTAATTTAACTGTATAACACTAAACTCAGAGCAGACCTAACACACTTTAAAATATAAAGTGCTGCTTGATCATTAGTTTACAGTTACAGCGCAAAATTGACAAAAAATTTTAATAGAAGAGGATAATTTTTCAAATGATATGATGTAATTTTTAACATGGTTTGATAACAAATATTTAGTTTTTATTGCGTTGATAAGCTTTTTACACTAAAACCGTACATTTAATAAGAATTTCAAATATGAATTTGAATTAAGGCGGTGTTCTAGTCTAGAACCATGAATTTTACGTGTTTTGTCAAACTCGATAGAATTGAAACAAACAATATTTTAGCATTCATTTTATTACAACATATTTATTGATATTTTGACAATCTACAAAAAAAATTTTGAGCAAAAAAGATTAAAATTGAGCGACTTATGGGCTAGTAAAGTTGAGCATAAAATAAAAATGGGATGTGGTGGTTGACACGATTGCAGCCCTTTTGGTCATCTAAAACAAAATTATAAAAAAGATTCTTTATTAGTAAAGGTGTCGTTATAGCCCCTACCAAAAAGAAGACGGAAAATATTATTTTGGCGAAATGGCAGCTGTTTGGAAAAAAAATCAGTTTTTTACTCTTTTTTTCCCAAGTTTTTAATTTTTTAAAATAGTTAACAAAATAATTTTGGTACAAAAGTGGTAGGGGCAATAGGACTGAGGACTGACAAAAAATTTGAAGTAAATCGTTTTTTCTAAAATTCTAGACTAGAACACCGCCTTAAGGTGCTAGATCAATAGGCGCTGAACTGGTGTCAAGTTCAACTCAAAAACGAATAATCGTAGAAATTTTCAGTACATGAGTAAAACATAATACCACATAACATAAGCTATTTTCTATTTAAAAAAAATTAATAAAATTAATTTTTCCTTTCAGTTTTCAATAAAATACATTTTAGTTATAAATATAAAACAGCTTATGTAAAATAATACCCACCATACTAATCAATCGAAAAAAAAAGTAAGATTATCTTTCTTGGTTTGACTTGCAAACTTGACACAAGAATTTGAGCAATTTTCGCGAAATTTCAAATTGGTGCCATGGCATTAACCAATCAGAGAAAATGTGCAGTTCAAGCACTTTTAAAAAGATGACGGCACTTAAATTTGAAGCAACGACACAAACCTACCTACTATTTGTATTGCTAAAATATATGGGGCAAAAAATCCGACTTTCAAAATTCCTGCTTTATTGTCAAAAATTAGTCAGTTTCATTTATTTTACTTTAAGTATTTTACTTTCATTTTTATCACAAAAGTGGTTTATTTTTCAAATTTCAAATGTCAAATATATTACAATATTATGCCTTTTAAAAGGTATGCATCTTGAATAAAAAAAATATCATAAAGCAACTGATGAACTAATATGTTCTGTGGTGACAACTGCTTGATTTTATGATCTATTCCTACTGAGTTACGCCATCTACTCAGATAATTCACGATGTTTCTATTTTAAAAATTAGACTTCTTTCTGTTTATCTCTTTCAATTTTAGTCTCAATGCTGGTATAACCAATAATCCAGTTTTCTTCTTCTATTATGGGGAGCTATTAAAAGAAAATGATAAATAACTGAATTATTTTATAAATTAAATTTTCATATTTACATATTTTGTTATCTGTACTTACAGCATCACTCGGTCCATTACTTTGGCCTCCCCCCACTTAAAATTTTTGGTTAAAAAGCTAACTTCCGAATCTATGAAGCTAGACCGGCTAGCTTATCTCTTATTTATGTCCTGAAATGGTTATCGGTAGAGTTGAATACTATTCAAGAACTGCTGACAAAATTAGAAGCGCATATACAGGGTGTGCTGGATACACTTGGCATAAGTTAGGTAGTGATAAAGGACAAATATTTAAATATTTAAGGAAAACTATTTAACAAATTGATTTTGTAAATTCAAACCCTCGAGTCTTCGGCCACTTTAAAGAATTTTTTTAAATTTTTACATCTTTTCTAAATCTTAAGTTTAGACTGGGCGGAGCGTGTGGAATATAATATCATGGTTCATGAGCAGCAGAATGAAAGATTTAGACATTTTTATGAAATACTAATTTGTGAAGAAACTGTAATGGTGCTAGCTCTAATAATTGGGTGCTAGCTATATCGATTAGGGAGCTAGCCTTTGGAGCCAAAATATGAACGGGGGGTAGCATTACTTTATTACCCCCCCCCCAGTCTCAATGTTCGCCCATGATCACCTCCCATCTCGCAGAGTTGAAGGCGTTTTTCACATCGAGTGTTACTAAGACCACTAGACTCTTCTTCCTATTGGTACCTTCTTTCCCCGCTCTTATCCTTTGGACCACGCTGTCGATCGCATCGGTGGTTGATCTACCTTTTCGGAAGCCGTATTGTCTATCCGAGAAACTCTCGGTATTTTGGATCTCTTGTTGTTGCCTGTGTAGGATCAGTCTTTCGAATAGTTTTCCGGCGTGGTCCAGTAAACAGATCAGTCTATAGGAATTCGGGAGCTCAATTTCTTCACCTTCGGGTAAGAATTCTAAATTCGAAGAAAAATTGTATGCAGATAGTTTAATATCTTTTGTTTATTTCACTTTGTTTTATTGTTAGTGCTGGCAGGGGAAACTGTTTTAAAGACACCACCAACCCGAACTGTGGTATAGTGGGACTTTCACCTAATACAAACCCCCCTCCCTGTGATAAGGGCTCGGTATTTCGCTCGCGCATTCCTTGTTTCCATCCGCTGTTGGTTATGTAATGTGTTTTCTTGACTAGTAAGTGCTTTTTATGCAAATAGAGAATAATGTTTCAACCTGATACGTCCCGCTTTAATTAGAAATTTAAGCTAGTAATTCTTTCCTCTTTCGTCGGTATCTCTCTATTGAAGTAATTATCTTAACAAGCGATGAATATATTTCCTGAATTTTCTCTTAAATTTATATTAATCAAAAGAGGGTTTAGAAATTTTGATCTTCTTTCTTGTAGCTTAAGGTTAATGGAAACCAATAAAGTTCTATAGGACCTATTTTTACTTGAGTTGGGCCCTAGGCTCTATCAAATTATCGGGCCCCTTATATTCGAATATAATATATATATGAATATAATTCAACACTTCAAAGAAATGCAAAAACAAATTTAATATTTTGAGCCAGCTAGGCAGCGGATCAGAGCAAAATTTTGTTTTGGGATTTACGCGGTTAATATTAAATTTAAGACTTTCATTTTAAACAATACAAACAATACAAATTGAATACAACGCAATACAAAAAAAAATTTTCAAAAATTTCAAAAATGGGGGGCCAACGCGAAATTTTGTTTCGCGATTTACACGGCTAATATTAAAGTTAGGATTTTAATTTTTAGCAATACAAACAATACAAATTGAATACAACACAATACAAAAAAAATTTTTCAAAATTTTCGAAAAACGGGGGCTAGCGCCAAAAATGATTTTTCGCGATTTTTAATTTTCTGCTTTGCGAAATGAAAAAAAGTTTTACGATACAAACAATACAAACTGAATACAACACAATACAAAAAAAAAATTTTAAGTTTTCAAAAAAAAGGGGGGGGGGGCTAACTTCACGCACATTCTTCTTTTACATATTTTGATCTTACAGTTGTCGCAATATAGTCATCTCTGTGAAAATCGTACTTGGAACTTATCTATACATTACCCCATTTGTATCATACATCTTTTCTAGTTTCCTCACTGTTGAAATATTGGTTCTATTCTTTTCTTCTGCTGCTTTGTATACAACCCTAACGAATGATTCAAAAAATTAAAATTAAATATATTACGGAATATGCACTAAAAATAGTATTAGCCCGTATGAACCTTCTCCAACTATTTTTAGTAGGATATATTTGTTAAACTCCACTCATCCTCATCCAACATCAATAAATTTACCAACAACATGGAAGTATGCCATTACAATGTGACCGCTATGCACACGAATGAAATTTATTTGCCTAAATCTGAATTGCTGCCTTAGCAATTGCTAAATCATGAAACTTGCAAGTACTTTCGTTGTATTCTGCAAATTTTTGATTTTGTATCATTTACGCTGTTTCATCAGGCTCGTACATGATATTTAGTAAATTTACTTAGCTCTATAGCGACGTCATTGCCCTAGGCAACCTCGTATAAGCTATTGCTCTTTTAGCAAATACAGAATATGTATGTGTATACATAACATCTTTTAAAACGATCACGATTGGGTAATAAAAAAGAGGGTAGTCATTTTGAATATTTACTTAAATAATGTAATCATTTAACCTTAATTAATAAACAAATTTTTCAATAAAAATATTTTTTTTTTAATTTAGTTTTTTGTTTTGTAGCTGCTTTTTCTATTATTTTCTGATTTTAGGTTTTTCAAACATTTTTGCAAGACAAAAGTTGTAGTCTGTTAAATTTCCCATCCGGAATGGGGCGTCAGGTTTTTTGTAAAATGTTTCATTTAGAAAAAAAAAGTTCAACATTTTTTTACTTACTTTTTTTCATAACTTGAAAGCCGTTGAATTTAGGCAATAAAAGGTTAAAATCTAGTTTGTAGCTTATTTCACGCTCTTTAAAAAAGTACTTAACTATTTTTACTGAAAAATTTATATTTTCCGAGCTGTGGCCATGTGAAGGTGGAAATTAAAAAAAATGCTTTAAGGAGGACTAACTCTCGACGGTTTAAATTAAGAAAATAGTTTTTGTTAAATATTTTTCTTAGAATAGTGTCCTCGATCACCACAAAAATTATGTAAAGTGTATCCGGGGCACCCTGCATAATAGTTGTAATATTAAATCAACTTTGCCCAAATTGCACAATATAAATCTTTGAAGTTTAATTGAATATTTAATTATTTAACTTTTTTTTACATAATAATTGCGGGATTGTATTAAAAAAAGTATTACATTATTAATACTACAGCAATTTCTTTTATCTCAGTTTTGCTGCCGGTTTGTTGGCATCTTTGAATATTGAAAGACAATGCTCCTTCCTTTTTTCAATAGTATTGTGGATTTCAACGAAAAATATTGCAAATTAATGAAAATTATAATAATTTATTATTAGATAAAAATTGCTAATTACAAAAAAGTATTAGTTGCTTGTTAGCCACTAATTCTAAATCTGATTTCTATCTTTGAGTTTTGCTTTTGATACCCAATTTGGTGTCGTTGATGAAATCGCTTTGCAGATGTCTACAATTTCGGTTGTAATGTGTGCTTCAATCTTAGGTACCCTGAATTCGTTTTTCTTATTCGTCGAAAGAAACAAACTTATCCAAATTCTACAACTGGGCGATTTATTTTTTTTGTTTTTGTTAAAAGAACTGCTACTACTGGTAAACTTTTTAGGTGACGGTTTTGGTAAGTTAGTGTATATTGCGAGTTATTCAGGGAACAATATTGTATAGAATTGCAATCTGTTTTGTGTTATTTGAAATTACCGCTAACTTGATTTATGTTATATTTTGCTTCCCCCTGTATATTTGCCGTGCGCATGCCGATCTTGTGCCGCCGAAACACCAGTATTACGACAGCTATCGTACGAACTGCACCTAAAAGTTCTTCGAAGCTTACTCCCTTTTGTAACAAAGGCTTTAACCTTTCTATGAATTGTAACAACCATAACAGTTTTAAGAATAAATTAAGTGCAACTACTAAGTGTTTTTATTTATTCAACATCAACGTTACATTTCGCATCTTCAAAAGATTTTCGAAAACACAATGGCACTTTACTGCTAACTTTCAAAATTGTGTAGGTCCCAAACAAATATTTTTCTTCACGTGACTGACAGGTCACGTAGATGGCAAACATCATTTCGACGCTTTGAAAACAATTAGGTTTCAATAATAATTGTAAGTAATGGTTTACAGCTTACATTGCCCTGGCAGACTTTTTTTTTTTAATTTAAAATTGAATAATATCTGTTACTACTTGATTACATTAAAATTAACAACAAAGTAGCAACAATTTGCTAATGCTTCCTGACCCTTTTCCAAAGCTTCCAATTCATATCTCATTGAGTTGTTTTCTATGATGTATGCAAACAACTGAAAATTTCAAAAATATTGAATTAAATTTTAAAAATATTAAAAAAATTTTAAACACAAAAATCAATTTCTTTGGCGTGTAATATAGTACACTACTTTTTATCGATTATAATGCACCTGATTGGTTGACTACAAATTAATTTACAAAAGAAATACACATACGTGAGAGGTTTAGAGGACAGCAATACAGCTATATTACTCACCTTAGAATTAATTATATCTTTTTGACCAGCTTCTAAAGGAGTATTATTAAATATCTCACTGGGATGTTTTAGTTTCCAGTCTTTTTCACGTTTGTCATCTATAAATGTATTAATAATGCTATCAAATTGTACAGTATTTGAAAATTCTGGTATAGTTTTTCTCGCTAAAATTATTAATATTGACCAACACCAAACGATTATGCGAATATAGCTGTTATAATACCATCCTTGCAATTTTCTTTAAGTAATTGTTTATCTTATATTTCTAGAGAACACGTACTGGGTTTCTCCGGTAGAGAAAATTCGTCCACGTTTTGGATAATTATTGTATCTTCAATATCTGTTTTTTGAGATTTTGATTCGAAATTATGTGATTCAGCTAACCCAGGGGTCGACAACCTGCGGCTCGCGAGCCGCATACGGCTCTTTTGATGTCAAGATGCGGCTCTCCAGTTCCTATTATACTGCAAAAAAAACTTTAGGATAAAAACACAGGATAAAATACCATAATAGTGACTACCACGATAATATTTGTTAATTTACCGTTAAAAGTTAAAATTAACTGAAATTTTTTTCTATTCGTTTTTTTCTTTAGAATTCTCTTTTGCAAAAAGTGAATCGCTCGCCATTGGTATTACGTAGTTCTGCGATTCTTCGTCGGGTACTCCGTGTCTGTGACAACAATCTTCTCGGCACCGGAATCTTGGATTGCGACTTTTTGTTTAATCGTAAGCAGGTATCATTTTCTTTGCTTTTTATAATATCATCATCAAAGCCTTTGGTTCGAGGACTTTTTCTCAGCGAGGAATGTCCAATCGGCACAGGAATGTTGGATTATATGTTAGAATTGGGTTCTAATATGCAACTTCATGATTTTTTATAAAACTTAACAATTACAATGATTTAATTACTTTATTTACAATACCTCATTTATATTCCCTATGTACAATATATTAAAAATAATAATATGTTTTGGGTTGGTACTGGTATATGCAATTCAATTCAAGGACTAATCATTTTATATCCAGACTTCCTGGAAATAGGCTGTAGAAATACCAGGAGATAGGTAACTTTGAAGATACTTGATATCCAATTTTCAAATGCAGTGCCGCCAAGAATTATGAGATTAACGATCTACGACGATGCCAATGCGTCACAATCTTGTTAGTAGTCGATTGATTGACTTGCAGTGTATTAGCCTCCTTGTAAAATTTCCTGTTAGCCCTTCTGATTAAGTTTCTGCTAGTAAAGCAAGTGAAGCTTGTTCATTGGTTAATTTTAACTCTATTGGTTTTCAGAGGGGGGGAAGGGGGGCATCAAATGATAAATTAACTTATTTTATCTAAAAACAACATACAAATTTTTAAATTTATGTTTTTATCTATTGTGGCACAAAGCCTATTGAAAATGGATGAAATCGAAAGGGGGGAACGGGGGGTTTACTTGAAGCGATAAAGCATAATCCATCATAACTCCGAAACGCAATGAAATAGGTAAAAGTTTGTTATGACAAAAAGTATCCATATAAAATTACCTACAACTTTTGTTCTATAAAATTTTTTCTAAAGTAAAACAAAAATTTTTAATTTTATAAATTTAAAAAATTAAAAAAATTTTTTTATAAAATTTCTAAATTGCCTATAAATAAGAACAAAATTTTTTACATAAAATTTTAGTTATTTGTCATAATAAGTATATTTTTTTTATTTGTATTTTGGTTTTTGCTTATTATTTCGATTTCCTGAATGTTTTTGAAGATTATTGCTGATGCTCTGATAAGATTTAGTAATTTAGTTTTTTCTATCCGAGGTAAATTGGGAGTTATTTTTAATATTCGGAAAGTTATGTGATGGCCACATCCGATTTTCTTATGAATAAGATATGCAAACTTAATTGGTTCATTCGGAATTTTAAGTTGGTATTAAGTTTTCAACCAATCCCGATTGTTAGTAATCTTATCTTTTATTTGGAAAGGTCCGGAAAGTCAGTATAGCACAGTCTGGTCGCTCGCAAAACTTCCTCTTGTTATAGTTTGCCTCCGTAGCCAGGATTTCCACATTTTTAATATCAAAATCTTTGTTTGGTTTGACCACATTCTCATTTTATGCTGTAGACTGCGTTAGCTCTATCTAAAATAGATATTTTGTCTTTAGTTTTAGAATATAAGATTTTCTCCAACTTAAACCTATGCATATTAATTATAAATTGAGAATTTATCTCCCGAGTTTTACTCTACTTTATATACTTTCCCTCTCATGATATCATATTTACCACTCCAATAGTTTGATTCTGGTAAACCATCTTCACCTGAAGTTTTTGCTAGAGCCAAATGAAATTTGTCCTCACAATTCATGGGATAATATTTGAACTTATGTCTAATATTAAATTTGTTCCTGATGATTCGATATCACCATGAAGTCTAGAGACATCATCAAACCTTTGACATTCTGAATCAATATCTTTTATTGTAAAAATGTTTTCAAATATTGTACTCATTTTTGAGTGATTAGAATTATGATAACATAAGGATCGGTCCATTAACCAGTACTAAACTTCCTATCTACGTCCATGTTCATCTTTAAGCTTATCTTTGATTCATTGACTGATAATTTTGACTGTTTTACTTCTGATATACAATATTTACAACGAGTCATGGTAAACTCTATTACGAAATTTTGTTTCTGTTTCTGGATCACTGAAGTTTATTGAATGATTGACCTACAATATATATTGTAGGTATTTTATTTGAAGAAAATATATCTTTGACTGATACCCACTAATGGTAGAATATACCGACACTTTTTGCAACAAAACATTTTTTCACTCGTTGACTTTAATAAATCAAATTCATTACTCATGTTTGATCCATCCATAAATACATTTACATCAGGTAGAAATATATTATCAGATATGAAAGATTGAGTTTCTGTATTATCGCAACAGAAACTGAAGTCCGGAGCCAACTCTGAAAATAATAGCTTCCTTATAACTTCTTCGGAAGGACCAATTTCATATTCCTGTAAGAAACAAAAGTTAAAAAAACAATTTAAACCAAAAAGAGCAGCCTACTGTATTTTCCTTTGTGGTAACTGGTTTCTTTTTCAGCATTATTGAAATTGCAGAAAAGCATTAATTTGCCTATAGCATGAAGATAAAATTGTTTAGTTTTCTTTCATTTTTCACAAAATTCACATACATATATTTTTATAAAGTGTGCAACATTTATGCGTATGTAACATTAAGGTAATAGATCCTTACTGCAAGCTTCAGCATCATCTTCTAACGTTGAATATTCTGTAAATCCACGTGTTGCTGCAATTAAAATGGCTCTGGGAAAATCACTCATAATTTCTTTTGGAATTGGTGCGCCTATTCTAGTCCATTCGGACAACCACTAGTGTATACTAATAGACCCAGAATTATCTATTTTTTTTTAATTTTTGATTTTCGAACCTTATTCCGAATAATACTGCTCTCCGCAACACTTGTTTTTAAAACATGCTTGTCGAAAGTTGCACTCGAACTTAGTATTTTGTAATACAAAAAATTACCAAGCCCTCACACATAGTCCGGGAATCTGGGAATAGTCGTCATCCGCTTCTTTAAGTCGGCCTCCTTGGTGGCCTTCTTTTACAGAGTACCCGAAATCAACTTTGTTGAGGCCTTCTTCTTCAGCGTATTTTTATGCACCACTGTATCACTTACTTCTGGTTTCTCCGACTGGGCTACCTGGCTACCAACATTTTTCTCCAACATATTCTGAAGAACTCCATCTTTGATTTGGATATATGTTGAAAAATCTCTACCTTTTGGTTCATTGCAGCAGTCAATCAAGAAAATTACACCTACGGCTTTACTTCCAATAAATTACGTTTTCACGTACGTGAAAATTTGTCGGAAACTAGTTCGTTGATAAAAATTATCTAAACACTCACGTGCATGTCATAATAATCCCTACAAACTACGAAATTTTAAACTAAACGGATCCTTACTATAAAATTTCGGTCTATGACGTTTGAACGCGGCCGGTTGAACGCAGCCGATTGAACGCAAAGCCGGTTGAACGCAGGGACGTTTGAACGCGAGGACGTTTGAACGCGAGAAATTAGATGCAATTGCACACCCCTTGTTATATTTAAATATGGGATGGTATTCTGCATGAACGACTACGGATAGCTGAAAAAAATGTAAACTGCCCTCCAAAGAAAAAATCCAATCTCTAGTCTATTAATTACGTAAGGCGATTTTGGCAGTTTTTTGACTCCCCCTCCCCCCCTGGTGAGATGATATAAGATTTGGCTCAAACCCCCCACGTTTTTTTTACTTATAATTTAACCCAGTTTTCTCACAATTTTACTGTTTCTTGCGGATAAAAAAAAATAACGTGATATTTTCCGAGACCCCTCCTTTTCCCCACGTGAGATTGGATGAGATTCTGCTCACCCCCTCCCCAAATCTCAAATTAAATAAAAAAAACTATCCTAAATGTTTTGTATATTGTTTATTTAAAAAAACTATAAATAAAAAATATTAAATTAAATTATTAAATCGGTAATCTAATAATAACGAATGGAATTTAATTAATATGAGGAGTACTGTAACATGAGACAGTTTCTACAAACTTATTCCAAAAATTAGGGTTATGGTAAACTACCCAAGTAAATTACCTTTAAAAGTATCTGTTATTGGTTCATTCTATTAATTATCCTGGAGCTGTTGATCAATTCTTACCACGATTAGAAGATTCTGAATCATCTGATTTGCCGTAGTTGCGTTTATTAAAACCGATCTTCCGCTCTGCTCCCCTACCCTCTGGATCGTTTTGACAAACGCTGTACTCACTAAAAATATCCCCCTAGTCCGGTCCTACTCGGCAAAGTGTGCTACTAGGAAGAAAGTGACCTCCCGCGATGTGCATACTTACGCCTTTATAAAAATATTTTTGTACAAAAAGAAGCAAAATGCCGCCCCTAAAAATGTGCCGTCCGGGGCGGTCCGCTCCTACCCCCCCCCCCCCCTAGGTACGCTAGTGTGCCTTTGTAATTAATTATAAGTACTATTAAAAAATATTATTATTTTAAATAATAATTAATAGACCTTGTTTCCCAAAACTTTTGGGTAATTAATGCACGGCCCCTAATTTGGTCATAATAAAGTGCATCGGTCATAAGTCGGGGAGGGTGCAATTTATCATGTGCAAATGTGCTTATTACGAGTATATTTAAATATAATTTTAATAAATAAAATAAAAATTAACTATAAAAAAATAATAATATTAAAATAATAATAAGAAGAAGACTGTCACAGCCTGGCACTTGTATGCATCGATTACTAAACCGAAATCACCGGTTCGATCCCGGGCGGAGTAAAAATTTTATTCTGACAGTCTTCCCTCGGCGGGGAATGGAAAACTACCGAGGTATCTGCCTAGAGAACCCTTCTAAAGAAGAATAAGTGGTCACTATGCTCTTACGTAGAGCGAAGAAATCTGAGAGAAAATAATAATATTTAAATATAATAAGGGGGGTGGGTGCAATTGGATATAATTTCTCGCGTTCAAATGTCCCTGCGTTCAAACGTCCTCGCGTTCAAACATCCTCGCGTTCAAACGTTCCTGCGTTCAAACGTCCTTGCGTTCAAATGTCCCTGCGTTCAAACGTCCTCGCGTTTAAACGTCCCTGCGTTCAACCGGCTCTGCGTTCAAACGGCCGCGTTCAACCGGCTGCGTTCAACCGGCCGCGTTCAAATGTCCGGCTCCGATAAAATTTTAATTAACCTTTTGGTCCAGGCGTTTTAGACTTTTGCTGCCAAATTCCTGCCCTACGAAAAATTTTTATTTTATTGTGTTTATTTAACCGTCTTGAATAAAACTTGGTAGTTACGCCACGATACAGCTGGAGGATTTCGTGAAAACCTCTTCGGAAGGTCGCGGAAACGGCGAATTTGCGATTAACTCAGTTTTTATGGCCCAAACAGGATTATCACCTATTAACCATTTTAGAAACGGTTCGGGTTATTCGGAAAAAGGGTTTGCCAGGCACCTTCTGGTAGTCACCAAATCTGTCGCTAAATTGATTTTGTAGCAGTAATAAATATATTTTACCAGCATTACCAGCTTTCTCTACAGCCTACTTGCAATTCAAAAAATGGTCCAACTTTTTTGCGGTAATATGTGTTATGAACTGCTTGTTTTTCATTTGAAATGCATTTACGTCTGTGTGTATATCAGAAATTCATTTGCTTTTTTCCTTGAAGCCTTATATTCAGCATATTTAACTCGTGAGTTAAAAAATGCCGGGCTATCCAGTGAGAAGATGGCGTTTACCTACCCTGCATGATGCCGTTCCCTGAGTAGGACGCCTCCAATCTGTCTCCCCAATGTCTTTTTATTGCTTCCCCATTAGTCCCCAAAGTTCCGGTTCACCGCTGCAGTTTTAGTCAGAGCATTTCGTATTGATTCGACGTCAACACTGCGCTTGTGTAGAGCTGACACTCTGACTCCTAGTGTATAGCCAATCGGGACGCAGTTTGAATATTGTTTAAAAATTTATCACGTTAAGGTCGGTTTATCGTAAGGAGAAATCTTTCTTTGTATATTTTTTCCCAGTGCAGTGGATCTAATATTCCATTGAGAACACACATGCGCATTCCATTGTTCTAGTTTTGAATCTATGATTATCTCTAGTGACTTCCATTCAATGCCCTTTACGAACGGCCACATGTTCCAATTTATCCAGTATCATGAACGTGACCGGAGGAAATCTAGAAAATCGAACCTTTTTACCAGAAGATGACTTGTTCACAGGTTCTATTCGTTATAATACTCGGCTGTTATAAGTTATAAATTTCTTTTCTGGTTCAGAAGTATCTTTTTCCTCTTTAAGGTAAACTTAAGGCTATATTTATATAATGATTTATGCTCAATTGGGTGGAACGAGTTGTTATCAATAATCAAAAATGCCGGGGCTAACTTCACGCACATGTAAATTACACTAATTACTTGTACTAACGCTGTGAACTAAAGTATAGCTACACCGAGGTTATTCTTGCGTTGCAATAAACGCGATTGTATTTTTCATTTTTGATATTGGGTCGCTTAAATAAGAGTTTTCACTTTACTCTAAAGTAACTTTTTTGCAGTTTGGCGTTGTAACAATCCCAACTCCTTATAGAATGTAATTTTACCTTTTTCAAATTTTTGAAAATTTATACCTTTCAGCATTTTTAATTAATTTCACCAAATAAAATTTTAAACTTGCAAAGTACCTAACTTGAAGAAATTGGCACTGGAGATGGAAAATTGGCAATGAAATTCTTTGGAATTACGCTGGCGTGGTTTTACCAGGTCAGTTGGGCGGGCGACATCGATAGCGCCCTTGTCATTATCAAATTGTCCATTCCCAATATTCAAAAACATCTCGGAAAATCTCGCGGCATTTCCATTTCCATTTTCCACCCAAACTTACACGCATATTGGTAGTAAGTTTTAAGATCTGAATGCGAGATCATAAATGCGATGATTTGAGGCAAGCATTAAACTCATCGCTTTAAGTTTCTCGTGGAACCACTGGCAATATTTGCCTGGAGTCTCCTGCAAACATCACAGTCACACCTCCCATCGGACAATCATTATTTCTAATATCTCTTAATCAGCCTCCATTCCAGCTTTATTTACCATAGTAGCTTCGTCCCACACTATAAGGTTTGTTTCTTTCAGCAGTTTTGCCAACGAACTTTGTTTTTCGATGTTACATAATGGGTTTTCGGCACTTTGAAGATTCAATGGTAATTTAAATGCAGAGTGTGTCAATCGCCCATTTTGCAACAATGTAGCTGCTATGCCAGAAGACGCAACCTCCAAGGCAATTTTACGATACATTCGCAGTTTAGAAAGCAGCATATTAATTAAAAACGTTTTTCCAGTTCCACCAGGCGCATCGAGAAAAAAAAGTTGGCCAGAATTTTGGTTGATACTGGATAGAATAGCTTCATAAACATTTTTCTGATCATTTGTCAAATTATTTTCATGTAATTGAACGAAGGCTGATAGTTCATCGCGATTGTAAGATCCAAAATCAGTCAAACGTTTACTTTGAAAAGTTCGTTTCTATAAAAATCAAAGCTTCATTTATGATTTCAGGTGATTTGTTGATTTCCAAATCAGGAAAGTCACTCCTTACTCGCCGAAGTATATCAGTCGACATGCTTTCTTTGTGTTTTTCCCATAATTCAGACGCGTCGGTCAATTGACAAAATCCCAACAAAATCACAAACAATTCACGTAAGCGGAGTGCGGATTAAAACAAAGCAGCTTCTTCCAAGGTGTTGTCCCAGTGTCTGTCATCCTCCAAAAATCCCAATTCTTGGCAATCTCTTTGAAAGTTGAATAAACAATATTGTCAACCGTCCTCAAATATTCAAATGATATTGGCCCACGAATGTAATGCAGGAGGATTCGTAAATTATAGCACTCTGTGTTGTTTGGATGCACCGTGTAAACCCTACCAAGTACGTTAGATCTTCTAAGGATTTGAGTCATCATTATCAACTATAGCTCTTTGTTTTCTCCTGGAAAATTTGCCATTACTGAATGTGAAGTCGGTACTTCAGAATACAAAAGTGTTTTGGCAAACTTTTTTCGTTAACTTAGCGCGAAAAATTCCATTAAAGCGGAATTCTTTAAATTTTCAAGACTTTCTTGCACATTCTGTGGTGTAAAGTAAACACGTTGTCCATTTTACAAGTGCACCGATAGTTGGAATATCGGTGGGGATCGTTCATGTATGGAAAATCCAAAAATCCTCCAAGCGGCTTCCGGCGAACTTATGTATCTGCCGTTTTGGAAAGTTTCAACTTCATTAAGTGATTCCACAAAGAATGATGCTTGGTCAGAGCCCTTGTTGATGTAATCACAAACGTATTTTAGAGACTTTACGGAGTTGCAAATTTCTACATTAATATGGCAATCGAATGCCCGTAATAGCAAGGGACTGTATGGAACTACCCAGCTATTTATTTCTTTCTTTCTTTCTTTGTTTGTTTGTTTGTTTGTTTGTTTGTTTGTTTGTTTGTTTGTTTGTTTGTTTGTTTGTTTGTTTGTTTGTTTGTTTGTTTGTTTGTTTGTTTGTTTGTTTCTTTATTTCTTTATTTATTTATTTATTTATTTATTTATTTATTTATTTATTTATTTATTTATTTATTTATTTATTTATTTAAGCTGAATAAGTTCCCAAGCTTCGACATCGTCGAAAGCTCGTATCACAGTTGCAGTGCAAACGAGTGCAGTTTCCTTGTATTCCACAAAGTGTAAAGAATCTGACACGTTTGGAAGCCCGTTTGGTCTTAGCTCGACATGTGTTCCAGACTATCTGGGCTGTGTATGCAACGCATGGGCAATACTGTTCAATCACTTCCCAGGCTAACAAATCAAGATGATGTTTTCTATAAACGACTCGCTCGTCAGATTGACATTCCGAAATATTACATAGCTGAAAACATTCAACCAAGTTATGCAATGGAGGCCGCTAAGACTTTAGCTAAATCTTCACTGTATCATGAATACAGGATCTCCCTCTCAAACGATTGGACAGGGAAATGTCAGCAAGAAATTATTGAAGCATTAAGCAGGAATCCACAAAGTATTGTAAGAGAAGATGAGAATGAAGAAGAAGACGATGACGTAATTCCGGGCAGAGGAGAGACCCTGATACCTAGTAATAAAGAAATCCGCATGGCTCCAGCTCAAAGAAATCAACCAATTTCTGTTCTTTACGATCCCGATTCGTATTTTCTCACATTTCCTCAGCAATTTGCTGGACACCGAATGATACATTACAATAGTAATGGTAAGTTACTAAGCCGATCTGAATTTGTTCAATCAATGGCTCGTAACAGTGATCTTCGAGCTGTTTAATGTGTTGATTTTTTGTTGTTCATGGCTAAGTCTCTTGAAGTCCAGAAAATTTCTGACAATCGCAAAGTGTGTCTTCGTAAACGAAGACACAATAAAGAGCTTGTTTGTATGTTTGTTCGCTATACACTCCTAGACCTTTCGATCGATTTTAACTAAATTTGGAACACATACTCAATAGGACTTGGAAAATGTTTTAGTGCAAGAAAATGTTAAAAAAGTTGAAAGGAAAGTGTGATCTCACAAAATTAGCTGACGCGCATAAACGGATTAACTAACGGATTAATTAATTAATTAACGGATTAAGCTACTTAAGCTCTTAAGTAGCCCTCTTAAGAGACCCCGGACGAAGCCGGGTATCCAGCTATATATAATATAACAATAAAATATAACAATTATATTGTTATAAGAGCACAGTGGTGGCTTGATGTGATCGCTAGTTGAAGGTATGAGCGGAAATTCTGGGTTGAAATTCCGAACTCGGCAGAATTTCTTAACTCAAGCCTTAACAACTCGATGGAAAAGCGGGGTAAAATAAGCCTAGAGCTTCAGTGCAAAGTGGGCCTTGAACCACTACTCGTGCAGCGATAATAATAATAATAATAATTATATTGTTATGGTTTTATTTTGTTATATTAAACTAATGTCTACAATTATATTAAAATTTTTAATTAGTCAATTTTACAATTCTTTGACAGCTCACAATGAATTAATTTTTCTTGTCTTTAATTAATCTTTTAATTAGGATTCTTTTTCTTTTAACATATCTCTGAAATCATGGCGATTCAGAGCCAATAGGGACGCGGTTTGAATATCGTTTGAAAATTTGTCACGTTAAGGCCGGTTTATCGTAGCAAGAAATCTTTCTTGGTATCTTTTTTCGCGATGCAGTGGATCTAATATTCCATTGATAACACATGCACATTCCATTGTTCTAGTTTTGAATCTCTAGCGACTTCCATCCAATGCCCTTTACAAACGACCACATGTTCTAATGTATCCAGTATCATGAACGTGACCCGAGGAAATCTAGAAAATCGGATCTTTTTACCTATTGGTTGTAATGCTCGGCTGTTATAATTTATAAATTTTTTTCTAGTTTTTTCTTCATCTTCAAAAATTGTAAAAATGGAACAATCCACAGCGGGGTTGATGTTTCCCGATTCAGTGGATCTAATATTCCATTGATCACACATGCGCATTCCATTGTTCTAGTTTTGAATCCATGGTTATCTCTGGCGACTTCCATCCAATGCCCTTTATGAACGGCCACATGTTCTAATGTACCCAGTATCATGAACGCGACCGGAGGAAATCTAGAAAATTGAACCTTTCTTCCAGAAGATGATTTCTTCACAGGTTCTCTTTTCTTTGTAATGCTCGGCTGTTATAATTTATAAATTTTTTTCTGGTTCAGAAGTTTCTTCTTAGGCAATAAAATGCTCTTCGATTGGAACTACTTCTTCAATATAATTTTGAGCATCATT
The DNA here is from genome assembly GCA_958510845.1 of Cantharis nigra. Lineage (NCBI taxonomy): Eukaryota > Metazoa > Arthropoda > Insecta > Coleoptera > Cantharidae > Cantharis > Cantharis nigra. Next base: position 14,258,230 of record OY294029.1, read on the forward strand.
TTTCGTCTTGTTTGGTTTCATGATTCTTTTTTCAATTCGACCAAAACTTGTTCCTTCTTTAACTCTTTGGAAATACTAGAAATATTCGTTGCACATAAAGGAGGTTCTTTTATTTGAATATTTTCTTTGTTTTTTGAGAGCAGCATTTCTTCTTTCTGTGCTTTTTTGCTTTCTGTATTACGTTTTTCCTGACAATCGTCAACAGCTACTGCTGATTCACAGTTCTGAATCTATATTGTTTGAAGATTTAGCCACAACTTTTTCATTATTTAATTGCTGGTTTTTAGGCACACCGCCTAAGTTGGACGAACCGGACTGTTGAGTTTGAGCCGCATTGGCGGCGTTTACATTTTAAGCTGTGTTGTTGGCTTTATTTTAATTTTTATTTCCTTTTTTTCCTGATCGTTTCTTTCCCATAGTTATTTTCTGACCTTTTTGTAAATCTAATATTTGACTTTTCTTGTGCTGATTTTTAGTTATAATACCTTCATGTACCTTCTCGCTTATATTGCGATTTTTTAGCAATATTTTAATTGGTAATGTTTTTATAGCCAACGCTTATCTGGTTTCGATTTCTTTTGGGATTGATGATGGTAAGAACAAATGGAACTCCAAGATGATATCAAGGGCCTTCCACGATATCAGATATGTCAAATAATTAAACGGAACGAGAGCAATCCAAAATAAAAGAAGATGTAAATATCTAATTCCAATAAAATATCGGAAGGTACTAAGCATACGAAAAATAGACCCTAAAACGACAGGTTAAGATTTTATGTTCTCTTACAAAAATCAAACATACCTCAGTTGTACGATGGCCGCAATAAAATAGTTACTGATGGTGAGTTAGTGGTAATTCGGATGGTGAAAAAATATGGAACAATCAAATCCTTCAAAATTGAAGTTCGAATAAATGGAACATATGTTTCACAAAAAGAGCCAGTTACTTCCAAAAACTCAAGTAAACGCAAGCAATCTAAATCCCAAATACTTGGTATGGAAACCACATTTATCCAATAAAAAATTTACCGACAATAAGTTCCAAAACTAACTGAAAATTTCAATTACAAAAATGTAGTTAAATTATTAAAAATTCACCAAGAAAAACGATATCTAAAACCCACACCTGTCTCTCATAGATAGCATTTAAATTATAAATATTGTAAATTCTTATGCCTCCTATATCTAAATCGATGAAACAAATATAGAAATCTTCAATTAAATTCAAAAATGATGGATTAGAAATAATAGGGACCGTAAGAACTTGTCTATAAAACCAGTGCCGGATTTACATTAGGGCTAAACGGGCAGTTGCCCTAGGGCCCCGGACGCTGCAGGGGCCCCCAGCGTACAATAAAACCTTGATAACAGCGAACAGCGGAATGTCACGTCACTCGACATTCAGTCTCCATCTGTCCACCCCCGTTCCCCGTTAAAGTGCACTGTAGTGTCTGTAGTTACTCCACGACTACTCACCGCACCGCGTGGATTATTTATGATATAATATGTGATCATAGGCGGATTTAGGGGGTGGGCACGGCGGCACGTCCCCCCCCCCAAGACGCTTGAAATTAATAAGGAGACAATCTCAAATCTGAGAACCCTTTTTGCCCGTCTCGACCCTTTGTGCCCCCCCCCCAATTCTGGATCCGCCCCTGTATGTGATTATTCACATTATTCTAACAATCCCAGTAAGTAATGCGTCTAGAGAAAGATCATTTTCTACTTTAAAATTAGTCAAAACTTACTTAAGAAATTCTTTGGGTAACAATAATTTAATTTCTTTTGCATTATTATCAATTGAAGAAGAGTTATTAAAGAAAATAATAACTGATTCTGTTATTAACGAGTTTTTAAATTCAAAAACATGAAAATGGCGTTTTTGATGAAACAACAATTATTATTTATATGTATATACATGTTCTGTAAAAATAAATTATCTAGCAAATTTGCAATAATTAGTTTTTTTGTTTTCTACTAATACAAAGAGGAAATAAAAGTTGCATAGGGTATAAGGGCCACGATTCTTTGGTGCCCTAAGGCCCCCAGATATGTAAATCCGGCACTGTATAAAACTAAAAATAAACTTCCATTGGCTAATTTAACTTTAAGTTTAAATGCATTTAAACTGTTAAGCCGTCACCGTTCCGTTATAATATTAAAATGTGGCGGATTATTTTACTTAACCGGATTATCTTCTAAATTAGTCAACAACGTAAAAAATTAAAATTCATATTTTTCAATATATTGCGAGAGTTTCATATCTCTCCAAATCATTTTCAGCTGTTGTAAGTTTGGTCTTCTTTTCATTTTCAAGTTTGGTCTTTTTTCATTTTCTGCAAAAATTTTCTCCTTCGCTTTCCTTTTTCTTTGCCTGCATGCTTCAGTGTAATGGTTTTTAGAAATGATAAATTCAGTTTGACACTCGACACTATTGCATTATGTGTTCACTGCCTCCTGGAATGACCTAAACCTCAACTGTCTTAAATGCAATTGTCACCGATAGTAATCATTCTAGGGGTTTTTTGCTGACCTTATAACCTTATTTAACCTTATATAGTTGTTTATATCGACAAATTTACAATAAATGGAGTGACAACCATCCCCTATTGTTACACCTTCGTCATCTACATCCTTAAATATTTCAGGATATGCAAATATAATTTTTTTGTCAATTATTTTAAAAACCTTTCTCTATACATAGGTTTTTATGTCTCTAACTGCATTTATAGCCACATATACGGCTAAAAGTCCTACTGGCTTAATAAAGTTTTGAGAAAGTCCCGTCCGAGTTTAACAGCAAATTAGCGGGTTGTTTTGTCTTGCTGTGAGAGACTGCAACCTCCGAGGGGTTGACCCGGGAAGCAGTTTCAGTGATTAGGTTTGAGAGGGAGTAGGTACCTTACGTGCGGTAAATAACCTACCTTGAGTGAAACAACTGACCTACTTACTATAGCGAGAAACCGTTTAAGATGAACACAAATTTCGAAAATAAAAACCTCAGGGCTGGAGTAGATGATAGCGATGGCACATCAACGGATGATAACCATAAGAAAAGAACAGCCGACTATGACATTTTCAGAAGGAGTAAGAAGATGAATAGATCACCGATACGAAAACAAAAGACTACTGGTGAAGGAGCTGCAGGAGATGATACCGAATCACCCAGAGAGGGTACGGGGAGACAGGAAAACTCAAGAATCGAAAGTAAATTAGATGCTCTTACAGAAATGATGTTGAACTTTATGACAGATATGAAAGCGAATGTTGAAGAAATTAAACAGGATGTGAGTGACTTGAAGAGAGAGGTCTCCAAAATTAAGAACGAGTTAGAACACTCTAGTAAAACTGTACAATCCATCAAAGAAAAGAATGAACAAAACACAAAAGAGGTAAAGGAGGAAGTAAAAAAATTTGGTGATGACTGGGCATAACTATTGATGAAAAAGACCCAAATAAACTAAGATTGGCGGTGAACAACCTTATAAAGGAACGGCTAGGAATACAATAGAAATTAGTAATGCTTACAAGATAGGCGAAAAGCGATGCGTTATTGAACTGCACAAATGGGATGACAAGATGGAAATACTTTGTAAGATAGCTCTAAAAGTTATTATTATAAATGTAATCAGTACGTCGGTAACTCAATACTATGTTTACGTTTTCAAACTGGTCTGAACGATTATACATTTGAAATAAAACTTGCATTACCCCTGCAATATATGCAATTGCATGGAAAAAAATCATAAAACGGTACATTTTATCGTGAAATTTATAGCTCGATTAATGACCAACAAATTTTCAATTTTTTTTAATCTGCAGGTAAAGGTTTATTCTATTTCGGTAAAGAATTTACAGAAGCGCTGAAAGTTAGCTATATTTTAAGAGGTTATTACCTAAAAAAGTCGATTTATTTTTAAAATTTTAAGCTTTTACCGAAATAGTTTAATGATTTACCTAATTAATTTTTTTTGAATCATTTAAAAATATTTATTATTAACAGAAGAATGTTAACTAATTCAAGACACTGCATTAAATACTACAATAGTGGCGCCTTAAGGAAATATTTTAAAAAATAAGCAAAATTTTAAATGGAAATGTGAAATTTCTTTTTGTACTAACTTTAAATTGGCTTTGTATTTTTGTACTGTTATATGACATGAAATTTCAGATTTTTATCTGGTCCCCCACCAGCGATATTTATTGCCAAAAATTGCCGTTTTGTTAAATTTTCAAATTTTGAAAATTTGTAGAAGAAAAAGGGTAGTAAATCTTAGGGTTAATATTTGGTGTGTGATTTCAACTACTTATCATCTCTTTGTAAAAAAATATTTAACTTGGAGATATTCTCCCTTATTGCATAAACTTCCGTTAAAAATGGCATCTTCTTATAAAACTAGATAAGAATTGAGGCTGCAGTTTTACCATTTAAAATTGCTTTTAACTAAAAATATGTAATAAGAAATTTTGTAGTCTTTTTCTTTTTAAACAATTTCATTTTTTTTCCCCATCTTAATAGTACAAATAAGAACTGAAATCTTTCGGTTGCCGTAAACCGTTTGCCTTTTGTAAATTACAAAATATGCCGCACATTGCAAAGCAAATATGCCTCTCACACGAAAACAAAAGACAATCAAATTGAAATAATGGTCATTTAGTACTATTAATATGTTAGGATGTTTATCCAAAATTAAAATTTTGTTAAATCAAATTTTAAAAATATTGGTTGTAATAAAATAATGATCAATTATTACCAAGAAAAATAATTGAAAATTATTTGTAAAATCCAGTTTTTATTTTTTTGCGTATGGCGCACCACTTCGAAAAATTTGAAAAATTATTTTTTAATTTTGCTCACATCAAAACATATTTAAAAAAAAGAGTTTAAAGAAAATATTTATTTTTCACTGCGTAATGAATCCTAAACGGCTGTTTACATGAAATTTAAATACAAAGTTAAAATTATTCGCCTATTTACAATTATTATGAGTTCAGTTATTATCTAATGTGGTTACCAAAATATTAATCATGACATTTTTCGTGGTGAAACTATATCAAAAAGCTTTTCTGGTATTTTGGTTTGGTTTCCATGGCTGTTTATCGTTGTGAAAATTACAAAAATCAAAATTAATATTTAAATTTACACTAATTTCTTATATTACGTTATATTAACACCATACATAATATAATAATATAAATAACAGATGCATTTATTACATTTTAAATGGCTTTTCACCACTGCAAACAGTAAAACATAATTTTAACATTTTTTTTAATAACCCTGTTAGAATACATTTAAAAAAATGTAATGTTATATGTATATGAGTTAATTACAGATTTAGTCCTTAATAATACATTTAGACTAATTTATATTTGTACAAAATCATAATATATCGCTATAAAGATAAGAATACTTACAATTGACTCACTCAATTATGCACTAAGTCACCGCCCAGGCGGCACCATAGCTGTCCAACTAGCGTATAATATACTAAAATGTTATCAAAATTGATTAAGCCGTTCTGGAGTAAAATTTTTTTTCCATTTTTATAATATTTTTTGATATTTTCGAAACCCCCCTGAGCGAGAGATCTAAAACTTTCACCATCTTAGTATTTTATTAGTATACCCCCAAAAGTGTCGAATAAATATTCCCTGGGGGGCAGTTTTATCATGCTTATCCTCCTATGCCTTTTAATTTCTTTGTTTTCTGTGTTTTAAAGTAGTAGAAAATATTAAAATAATAGTTAATTATTTAATTAATTTTTTGTGTAAATGAATAAGTTTTAATGAATTATCTGATTTAATAAACGTTATCTTTTTTTAAATTAGTTGGTTATTACTAAAACTATTTATTTTAATTATTGAGTAGTAAAATTAAAAACATATTTTGCAAGTAAAAATTGTTTAGAGGGCCCCGAAAATTTTTGTTTGGGAACATTTTGTACCGAGTATTTTAGGGCTCGGATTAAAGTGAGACATTTTCCTGACATGTTTTGTATTAAATTTTTCAAAATTTTGTAAAACTCGACATTTTAAAACACTAATTTGAGCAACGTTTTAAAAATGAAAAATCAAGTTTGTCAATTTGTTAATAGTCCAGGCAACGAATGCACAAAAAAAGGTATAGAGGGAAATGTTGGGAACACAATTTTTGACTTCGTAACTTTGTTTGGACTAGTTAGAACATAAACATATCAAAAGTCCCCGCCCGTAGCCCTTGAGCCGGGGGAGAAGGGGGGGTTTGAATGTCCCATTTTTCGGATTTTTGCTTATATCTCGGAAACTGTACGTCCTAGCGACATGACCATTCTATACAAAATGAAAGCTGATTAAATTTGCTACAAGTTTCATTCAGTCAAGTTTTTCGATATCTTGTATAGTTTTGGAAGTATTAAGGTTTAGTCTGGTGACTTGCACGTTTTTCTACGTCTTTATTGGCAATTTTTTTTCTATGGGAAAATGAAATTCAATGGTTATGGTTTTTTAGTATGTTATTATTGACATCTAAAGAATACAAAAATATTTTTTTGACTTAATTTTACAATGTTTTATTATTATTATTGTTGGTCAAAGTAAAAAGAAGGTATCTAACTGGCCCGAGTGATTTCGGCTCTTGAGGACATTGGAAATAAAAAAATCAAAAAAAGAATTAATCTATAGACTTGTTGTTATCATAGAAAAAAAATTGCCAATAGAGATGTAGAAAAACGTGCAAGTCACCAGGCTAAACCTTAATACTTCCAAAACTATACAAGATATCGAAAAATTTCACTGATTGAAACTAGTAGCAAATTTTATCAGCTTTCATTTTTTATAGAATGGTTATCTTGCTAGGACGCATATTTTCCGAGATATAAGCAAGAAACCGAAAAATGGGACCTTCAAACCCCCGCTTCCCCGCCGGCTCAAGGGCTACGGGCGGGGACTTTTGATATGTTTACCTTCTAACTAGTACAATCAAAGTAACGATGTCAAAAATTGTGTTCCCAACATTTCCCTCTATACTTTTTCGTTGACTGGACTATAAATTCGTAGTTACAAATAATATAATTATACAATTAATAATTATTATCGGACTAGTCTAGGAAATTTAATTTCCTGCCCGTATATAAGAAGGGAAATGATGTTTCGATTACGATTTCCGGAAAAAATTATTACCGAATAAAAGTTAGTGATTTACTTTTTCCTCCCGGCTACGCCACTGGTTGAATTGTTGGTAAAGTAGAGAATTTTAGTAGATTACAGTTTATAAGTGAAATATTGGCAGCCGTTATAAAAACAAATTAATGTGGGCTTTGGAATGTTTGAAGAAGTCAGTAATTATCGAAAAATTCCAAAAATTAATGTGATGAAGCTGGATGACAGCGATTCAGTAATACAAACATATGTTAAATCGTTTTACGAAGATGCCGAACAGCTGGTTTTAAAGGTGCATATAATTTTAATATTTAATTTATAAAATTTATTTCACGCATATAGAGCATTAACATTTAAAATAAATTATTATATTTTTTGTATGTACGACCAGTTTATGCGATTCTATATTTTAGATACCTACTTCGTGTTCTTGTTACGAATACTTCGGTTGATGTGAATGCATGCAATTATATCTTAAATGCATAAATTTTACAGTTAATTTTAAATGTTCATATTAATGCACTGTTATTCCCAACTACTAAATACAGATTGTAATCTTAATATATAATTAATTTTGCAGGTTGCCAGTTTTGACGAAAACTTTATATGACCGAACCAATGCTGCCGATATGCAAAAATACAAGACTTGGAACTAAATTGGTGTAATTCTGGCTGTTTGTATAGTTTCTATAACTGGTATCAACTGGAATTTTTATTGGTGAGTTGCATGTTGATATACTGATTAGTCATATTTTTAGCAGGCGAGTGCATTAATCCACCGTGTATCGTAAAACGGGATGAGATTGATCATTTCAAACATATTTTTTTTAAATACTTGAGGAACTATTTAATTACGATTATTAGTGTTTGATTAAGTAATGCAAATCATGTGAAATTTTTAATTTCTTCTAATTTCTAATTTGTGAAAAAAAATAATAAAAAGTGGGTGATCATTGATCAATCTTATACCTGTTTTGGGGTGAGATTGATCACTGTAAATGAATAAATTAACAAAGTTTATTAATCACCTCTTATTGTATTAAGTGTTGGGTAACATTCTTTTACATCAATAGTAGGCCTGAAAGGGGCAGGTCCGGACAGCTTTTTTCAAACTGCTATAAAATATATTCATTCATTTTTGACATACATCATTTTTTAGAAAATTTTTATTTAGTAAAATTATGAAATTGTCAGTTTTGGACAAATGTAATTTTTTTAAAACTTGTTTTTAATAATATTATTAGGCCGGAAATAACACAAAATTAGTTTTTATTACATTACTGAACATCATAACCAAAAAAATCTGATGTGAACACCACATAACTTCCTTGTAATTTTTATAAAATGATTGTACAAGAATCTCGTTAATCTATTTATGCGCGTCATGAATTACGACTTTTGACACGGACAATCGCAACCAAAAATCTAGTTGTGCACCACAACTAGATGCTATAAGTGTCTCAAATCCAAAATTTCATTATGCGACATACAGACGTCCGTACGTTGCACTATGGTTTCTGAAACCTGTTTTTTTGGCCAAAATTCTGAAAGATGTCAAATGGGTTCAAAATATACTCTGTATTTCAGCAAAAATAATTAAAAAATTTACATTTATAAATAGGGTGGTTTTTGGGGGTGCAAAATCAAAATAACAGAATAAAATTATGAAACTTTCGGTATGTCGAGAATTTGACCTACAAATTCATGGAAAAATAATAAAAAAATTATTATCGATGTATATTCTCTTGATGTGCAGCCATACGTGCAGCTTGTACCATTAACGAGGATGAATACTTTTGTTCTGATGCTAATTTGGAAGCTTCTCGCCTTTGTGACTTAGGAGCTTTTTCTGAGAATGGTAGAGAGGGCCGACCTGAAGATGTAGACGCCGTAGGTTCATCTATTTCAACAATAAAGCTCCTTGTAACCATATTTCAAAAAGTTGTTTGTACTTAAAACGATGCATTTCTGTAAGTAAATATTGATTTATTTTTTAAATCCGCAGCTATTTGCAAGTAAAATATGCGTAAATCAAATCCCCAATACTTATATTATCTACCTATATTTTGATCGTTACGGCCAAATCCGGCCATTTTAATATAAGTCAATTTTAATTTATAATACCTAAGTGAAAATTTCATATCTATTATTTTTATTGTTCTACAAATATTAGAGACTGTTTACGCAGTTTTATTTAAAATATTAAATGTAAAATTTCGTATTGACTCTTAAGCGCCTTTCACACTATGCGATTTATCCTAGGATTTCTCGTACGATTTTCCTTAGGATGTCTCTCATGAGTTTTACCCTTAGGGGTTATGCTGGTTTTCAGTTCACACTATTATGTTTGCTTACGATTACGGATGAACACGAACGAATACGAGTAAGCACGATCAAATATTTCAAAATTTTGAGTTTAGGTTCAGTGTGGCCAGATTGGGCGATTTATCGCAATTTGGGTTACTTTTGCCAAAATTTTGCGACCAGTTTTTAGCACAAATCGCAAGTCACTAAATTGGGCGACTTTATGTTATTGCATTATTAATATTTTTAAATATTAAAATTTTAATTTTAATTATTTTAATTAAACTGGCTGTTGGAAATAGTGGGTTTTTTGGGTCAACTCAACCACATATAACCTTAAATTAAAAATGTCAATTTTAACAATAATCATAAAGAAGGATTTAGACGTTAGGATTCGGTTAAGATTTTGTTATGAGATGCTTACGAATTCAGATTCGAGTCTCCGTACGACAAATCTTACAATGTGAACTAAAAAATATCTGCTTACGACAACTCGTACGAGAAATCCTAGGATAAATCGCATAGTGTGAGGGGCGCTTTATACTAATACTAGCGTAACTAAAATTGTCCTGATATTACTATGCATTTTACCGATTTTAAGACCTAAGGGACTACGGCAGGTAGAAAATATGGTCATTTGGAAGGTCTACTTTCACTTACACTATGCGGTTTACAATACTTGAAAATTTCAATTTTGGCCAAAAAAACAGGTTTCAGAAACCATAGTGCGTTGGTACGTACGTACGCACGTACAGACGTCACAATGAAAATAGTCAAAATGAATTCAGGGGATGTTAAAACGGATATTTTCGTCAAAATCTGAAAACCGAAAAAAATCGGGATTACAATACTTCCTTGTTTTACAAAGAAGTAATAACTGATATTAAATTGAAGGTAGGATGACATTTTTGATGTTCCTGGTGTTGTCGATGGTTTGAGCAACTTTGACTCAACATCCTTTCTTTCAACACTGCAAATATCTTAAACTTATGGAAATATAAATCCTTGAGTACATTTTCTTTGAAATTGTACCTAAAACTAAAAGTTTATTAATCTGGCCATTATCACCTTCAAAATCTAAATCAATGTCTGAATCTGACAAATTGTTTTTAAACCTAGCGCCTGTGACTTTTAACGGCTAGTTTGTCAGAATCTGAAGTAGAAATATCATCTAATAATAATATTATCTTCTTGTATTTTTTCTTTAACATTACTATCTTTTCGCCTTTTTGTGTTTTCTCTGATGTAATTTCTGCCATCAATTTTCTCTTGGCTGTTTTTTTCAACTTTAACTTTCTTATTCTTTCCAAATCGTCAATTCTGTTCTTTTCAGGAGAGCTGGTGTAGACTCTTGATTTTCGTTAGACCTTAGGTAATGGTTTTACATCAATTGGTTTTGTTGCACATAATGGTATTTTATTGCTACATCTACAAACACATTGAACCGTTATAGTTATTACTTAAGTAATAGGTTACCCTAGCAAATAATAATAAATTACCCTAGCATAATTTCTTGGCGGTTAATTTGAATTGTCCGAAGGTACCCCATGTCCGGACATGCTCTCTTCTCCCCTACTTTCAAACACATCAGCGTGGAGGGTCCAATGCAAGAAGTTACTAAGTATCTTTTTCGTGTTATGAGATAATCCATTTTCAAGTTTTCAAAACCAAATTTAAACATGGTGAATTATCGTATCGACTTGATTTGTTTTTGTAATGATTCTCTATGACAAAAGTGAAGTTCTACGTATTGTTTGTTTCAATTTAAATGGAATTAAAGAAAGGAATATATTCCATTACTTTGATATAATAACGTATGAACATTTCCGCTAAAACATTTTTTACAGTCAAACTGATTTAACCAATTGATAGAGCGTGAAACGCTGGATACATAGCGTCACTTATCTCAAAACAGCCAAAAAGTGACATAGTAACTTCTTGCATTGGACCTTTAATTTTCATTTTTAGGTGTCGGTAATATGGCTACTATATGGTTGAATGGTACGGCAGATAAATCATTTTATTTTTTGATTCAACAGAATTCAGTCCAATAACTTCAATAGGTCTGTCTTCCAGCAATTCCTTCAGAACTCACACATACCGAAACTCAGTTTTCTTCCTTTTTCCAGATAAAAATTTGCACAGAATAAAGGCACCTAACTTCACAAATTACCTTGATTAATTCAATATTGAAATTCTAGAAATTTTGTTCTCAATAAATTTTTGAAGTTGGCGGGTTGAATCATTAGTGCACAACTACGTCAAATTGGGTTTTGTTTATGTTGGTCTTTTATTCAGGGGCACAACTTTGAGGGGGGGGGTCCCAAAATTAATTGACTGAAGTCAGTGTTGGTAGTGTTTGGTCTTAAAAACAAGATGTATGGATCAAAAACAAAAGATAATTATTTTTTGTAGCCGCCTCCCACAATATTTTGTGCCACATTATTGGAACTAGTTGCGTCTATACCTGTGTAGCAGTAAATGAAGCTTGACTACTTTTGTTTGAATATTTTCTTTTGTTTCTTTAGCATTCAAATCAGTCAATTTGAATCTTCTTAAGTCTATCGATATTAAAGTCATCAATGATTGTCTACTTCATAGCAACTAATAAATATGAAGAAACCTCATCAGGAGGACTTGGTATTAATCTTTTAGTCCTTAGTAAATTCTCATTCAGCTTTAACTTCTACTGCTCAGATGTATTCTGGCGTCTTGTATGAGATGTTCAAGAGCTACACTCAGTTGAGCATGAAGTTCTCGAATTCTTCCATTAATCGTTTTTTAATAAGAAGACATTTCTTGATCACACGAGCCACTTTCTTCACGCCGATCATTAAATTGTTGTGGATCAATGAACAGCAACTTTTTTTTATCAAAATCCCTGATTGAGATTGAGTCAAAGTTATCCTTCCCAAAATGACGCTGATATAGTTTTAAAGCTGTATCAAATTAAGGTTTACTAGCTCAATTTCACTGGTAAATGTCTTCCCCTGTGCCATATTTTATACATTATCAGAAACTCACCAGAGAATAAAGATTTTGAAAATTTTGGAGGTGCTGGTGAGATTGAGTGTGAGTTCTTTGAGAAGTAGGGTCTCTCATCTTCCGCCAAGTGGAAGCGGATGGTCTAAATTAGATAGTCTTTTTCTTTGGCTTTGCCTCAATTTCTTGTGCTCCCTTTCCGGCTTCGTATTCCAACCAAATATTACAATAACCTAAATATAAATATTAAAATAATCAGGATGAATTCTAAAATTATAAGGATTTAATTGTCTTTTATTATAATATATCATACTTATTATATTAGTAGGTAAACGTGGTAAATTATATGTTTTTTTGCAAATCAATGCAGAGTCTCAATAATTTGATCTGTTTTTGAACTTTGTAGATCTTCTTTCATTTGTGAACGTAAAGAAAAGGCGTGATTTAAATGTGAATTATGACCCTGATCTAAATTGAACAGCTCATCACCTTCTGATCCTTTTTTCTGAAAATGAAAGAATGGATCTTTCTGAGATTTGGTAAACGACTGTTAAGATTTTTATTAAAAATGCTTTTGAAAACCGATGTACTAACTCCATCAGACTGTTCTGCAATGTAAAGATCCGAAAGAAGTATGTCGCAAAGGAAAAAACTAATCATTAACAACAAAAAACGTGATTACTAAAACAGTTACTTCAATTCGACCGATCTTACAAATTCATATTATTTGTAATTTTAACTTATGGTTAAGTCGAGGAAGACTTCCTTCTAAGAGAAAGAATCAATTAATCAAAAACTATCCGCTAGTTAAATATCCCCCTCATATTTTATCAGTAGTAATACATTTTTAAATTTATTCGGCACTTGGAAGCATTTCCAAAATGGTATAAACGGAATTACTAATTCTTTTAAAATTTCCGAGAGTTCTCTGCCTTGCACAGTGTAACTCTAGCCAGTAACCTATATAATATTATATGAAATGAATATTTTTCTTAAAATAAAAGATTGAACTACTTACTATACCATTACTATCTAATGATAAATGCAAGTATGGAGTATCTTCGTTCAATTCTATACATACAGGTTGGACTCCTGCCGTGAACATAAAGGGATGTCTGCATTGCAGTGTAACTCGAGCGAGTAACCTATATAATATTATATGAAATGATTATGTTTGTTAAAATTAAAGATAGAAATACTTACTATATCATTACTGTCTAATGATATATGCAAATATGGAGTGTCTTCGTTCAATTCTATGCATACAGGTTGGACTCCTACAGTGATCAGAAAGGGATCAGTTAAAAATATAATTGCTTGTTATATCGAATGCGAAATTATTTAATAATCCTGTATATCTTTCGAGCACATATTATATGCTCAGCGCGTACTTATACTACAAAAATAGAATTTTATATGAATACATTAAATTTTACTTTAGAATATTGAGAATATTCATCTTTGACATCATCGTATTCCCTATAATATTTGCCTGCAGCAATCAAGTAATCAGCTGGCTTAACGTTTCCATTATAGTCGGTAAAGCAATGAACAGCTCCAAATATAATATAAAATTTTACTTTAGAATATTGAGCATATTCATCTTTGACATCATCATATTCCCTATAATATTAGCCTGCAGCAAACAAGTAATCGAGTGGCTTAACGTTTCCATTATAGTCAGTAAAGCAATGAACAGTTACAAATATAATGTAAAATTTCACTTTAGAATATTGAGAATATTCATCTTTGACATCATCGTATTCCCTATGATATTTGCCTGCAGCAATCAAGTAATCAGCTGGCTTAACGTTTCCATTATAGTCAGTAAAGCAACGAACAGTTACAAATATAATATAAAATTTCACTTTAGAATATTGAGAATATTCATCTTTGACATCATCGTATTCCCTATAATATTTGCCTGCAGCAATCAAGTAATCAGCTGGCTTAACGTTTCCATTATAGTCGGTAAAGCAATGAACAGCTCCAAATATAATATAAAATTTTACTTTAGAATATTGAGCATATTCATCTTTGACATCATCATATTCCCTATAATATTAGCCTGCAGCAAACAAGTAATCGAGTGGCTTAACGTTTCCATTATAGTCAGTAAAGCAATGAACAGTTACAAATATAATGTAAAATTTCACTTTAGAATATTGAGAATATTCATCTTTGACATCATCGTATTCCCTATAATATTTGCCTGCAGCAATCAAGTAATCAGCTGGCTTAACGTTTCCATTATAGTCAGTAAAGCAACGAACAGTTACAAATATAATATAAAATTTCACTTTAGAATATTGAGAATATTCATCTTTGACATCATCGTATTCCCTATAATATTTGCCTGCAGCAATCAAGTAATCAGCTGGCTTAACGTTTCCATTATAGTCAGTAAAGCAATGAACAGTTACAAATATAATATAAAATTTCACTTTAGAATATTGAGAATATTCATCTTTGACATCATCGTATTCCCTATAATTTTTGCCTGCAGCAATCAAGTAATCAGCTGGCTTAACGTTTCCATTATAGTCAGTAAAGCAATGAACAGTTACAAATATAATATAAAATTTCACTTTAGAATATTGAGAATATTCATCTTTGACATCATCGTATTCCCTATAATTTTTGCCTGCAGCAATCAAGTAATCAGCTGGCTTAACGTTTCCATTATAGTCAGTAAAGCAATGAACAGTTACAAATATAATATAAAATTTCACTTTAGAATATTGAGAATATTCATCTTTGACATCATCGTATTCCCTATAATATTTGCCTGCAGCAATCAAGTAATCAGCTGGCTTAACGTTTAATACACTGGTGGCAATTAGAATAGCCTCACTTACATTTTTTAAGATAAATCAAAATCAATATAATTTAATTGACCTATATAATTTTTTTTTCTTAATAATAATACGAACACATCGACCGATAACATTTTAATAATAATTTATTAAAAAGACTATAAGATTTTTCTAAAAAACTTTATTATTTAATTAAATAAGGTAGAAGATATTATAGCCTTACTACAATTTTTAATAAAATAGGGGTGTTTAAATTTGTTTAAAATTTTGTATGACCACCCTCGCTTCTTATTACTTCAAATAAACGGTCGGGCATTGATAAAATTAAATTTTGTAAAATTTCTGGAGATCTTTCTGCCCAAACTTTCCGAATTCTGTTTTTTAACTCTCCGGTTGTTAAAAATTGCTTCCCATTTTTGTAAACTTGCTTTGAAATAATACCCCATAAGTTCGATATGGGGTTTAAATCAGGACTACAAGCTGGCCAGGACAAAACTTCGATATTTTTTGAAGTAAACCGTGCTTTGGTGGCCCTGGAGGTATGGATGGCAGCGTTGTCTTGTTGAAAAGTGATGTTTTCACCAAGTAGTTCTTCTGCATTTTCCAACAAACTCACTTCCAACACTTCTAATGGTGGGTTTATACAACGAGATAAGGTATAAGCGCTAAGGTATAAGACCTAAGCGATAGTGAATACGGAATAAGCTGGTTTATACAACAAGATAACGGATACGAAATGCGCATTTTTACGCATGAACAGAAAAGATTGTTTTGAAACTTGACAGTTTTGACACAACTTTCGTTTTCATTTTTGTTTACATTTCGTATCTCGTTTCAAATTTTCTATCTTAAAATATGTATCAAGATTTAGCAGTAGCAATGAGCATGTTAATTTGCTTAAAACTGTATCTCAGTGTAAATAAAAAAAAAGATAAAAGAAGAACACGTCGTCGTTATAAAGTACAACCGATTAATCGACTTCGAAGTGTTATTGGTCAATACGAGTGTCTGGTGAAATACATTCGTGAAAATGATAGTGTACAATTTTTCAAGTATACCAGATTAAGTATTGACCAATATAAACTTTTATTAAGTTTAGTCGAATCGAGGCTACAAAAATGTATAAATAAAAGTCCTTTAACACCTGGTCATCGATTAACAATGACTTTACAGTTCGTAACACATAATTTATCCTGGGGTAACAAAGAAAATATTTTATTTTTTAATTGCAGCTTTCTTTCACAAGGGTCTTCAATGCAAGAAATTGCATGGGCTTATTATGTTGGAAAAACCACAGTACATTGTGTTATTAAAGAAACTTGCGAAGTTTTCTGGGATGTTCTTTCACCAACTTACTTGAAACCGCCGGAGGAAAGTAATTGGTTGGAAATTTTAAACGGTTTTTTTCAACGTTGGAATATGCCCAATTGTATAGGTGCGTTGGATGGAAAACACATGAACATCCAAGCTCCGCGTTTTTCTGGCTCAGATTAATTTTCATATAAGAAAGCATTCGGGTAAATTTGTGTATTTAGAAATCATACAGTTTTAGAAATGTCAATTTTTTTCGTTTGGTGTTAATGGCAATCTGTGATTTCCAATACAAATTTACTTTGGTGGTCATTGGTGCTACTGGTTCAATGCACGATAGCAGAATATTTCGAAACTCTGCTTTCGGAAGTGCCATAATGGAAAATAATGCCGAAGCCATTAAAATACCCACCGACCAATGTCTACCACATTCAGACATAAATACACCATGTTTTTACACCACAAACACATAATGCGTCCATATCCTGGTGAAAGATTGTCACACGAAAAGCAAATTTTCAATTATCGATTATCTCGAGCTAGAAGAGTAATTGAAAATACGTTTGGCATTCTGGTCCAACGATGGCGGATTTTGAGAAAACCTATTATTTGTAACATCGACACTTGCGAAAGTATCGTAAAAGCAACAAGAGTGTTACACAATTTTGTGCAACGTGGAGAGGAAGCATTGCCGTTAAATAATAGAAGGTATTGTCCTACTGGTTATACCGACTATTATGATAACGATGGGAATTTGCATTTAGGCAAGTGGAGAGATGATGCCCCCAATTTTACAAATATCCAAAGACTTGGAAGCAATAACTCGAGTCAAATTGTTCGCTCAATTAGAGACACTTTATCGAGATATTTTACAAGTACTTTTGGAGCAGTGTCTTGGCAAAATGAAAGTGTAAATAGGGGCTCTGAACCATAATAAATTAAAATATTTAAATATATAATGTAGTACGTAGGTACTCTTTCTTCGCTATTGAAACACAAGGTTTATTTTTATTAGCATGACATGTTTCATGTGACTTAGCACATATTTTCAGATGCAATTATTAATTTAACATTTTAACAAATATTTCGCTATTCTAAACGTGAATCTTACATCATAATAAATTGTTTTAATTAAATAAAATTTGTAAATAATTTTTTTATTGTTTTATTCATTTACATGTTCAGAAATTAAATTTAAAATTTTAGATTGTAATTGAATTTTATTTTGGAAACCCTTGACCTTATTTAACATAAGGGCTACAGTTGTTCCAAAGGCTTCGTCAATATTATTGTCAACGGTTCTCTTTTTGAAATATTGGCCCATGGATTCCATTGCTTTTTCGACAACATTCGATAATTCCGTTGATTTCCTCTTATTTGATTTCATGATACATCTGGGAGAATTATTTGTTGATGTCGTCGGTAAAGGGATTGAAATAGGTGTTGGCAGAGAAGAAATAGAGCATACTTCTTGCTCTATCTCGAAATCGGAATCGATCTCCATCTCCGATAGCTCCATTTCTCTACTGGTATCTTCGCATAATTTGTTTAATGAACTGTAAATGATCTTTACTTAAATAATTATTAATAATATAATATTCAATTTTACTTACGCTTTTTGTATAATTTGGTCGGTTAAATCCCATTTCTTTGTTGACGATGTTAGAAGAAATTTTTTTTACGTTGCTGGTGGTACTGCAAAAATTATTTTAATTATACCACAATATACTACTATCGACTTTTTTCACTTACACCCTTTGACTTACATGATCATTTAAAAATTTTAAATTTTCATAATGTGGCCAAATATAATTTTCCGCTCCCGAACCACTAGGAAGTGTGTCTGCCTTTTTCCGCATTTGAGAATATTTTTTCCTCAAATTAAGCCAACGTTTTTGTAAATCATCCACTACAAAAAAAATACCTTATACATTATAAGAATGATTTATATTTAAATAAAACTTTACCGTCTTTTTCAAGTATAAATGCAATGTTCCTCCAAACATTTAATTTTGAAATGTTATCCTTGTATTGAGGATGTTTCTTGTCATACAAAAATTCGTATTCACGAACGCACTCAATTAATTGTGCATCATTTTCCATTTTTATTGGTTTTTTGAAATATTCACTTTACGTATAAAAAATAATAAAAAGACGCAAAACACAACTTAACAGTTTGGTGGTTTATTTAAAACTGAAGTCGATAATATTATCGTTCTGTCTTTGAAAAAATGTTTTTTCAACAATTTTTGAACTAGGAAGCATTTCCAAGTAAAAAGGAAACATAATTTTGCATTATACAATATGTGGGTGGGTAACGGCGTCTTTTAGAAATTGGATCCTTTAGGTGTAGGTACTAGGTACCGATATATTTTGTAAGGGCTTCTCTAATTTATTGCTTACACATTGATATGTGCAAACTAACTTTTGGAAGTATTTTAAAAACAATATTTAAGAATTTCATAAAATTAAAATTTATAATTAAAGAAATGGGCGGATTAAATTAGTTCTATTATACAAAAATTCAATTTTGCGTTAATGCGCGTGTGCAGTATGGATAACAGAATAAGGCGACAAGAAAAGTTGAAATTTGGTCAACTTCTTATCGCTTGGTCCTTATTCCGTGACTAAACGCTACTACAGTATTCGCATAGTTCAACTTTTTTATTCCTTAGCGCTTATCCCTTATCTCGTTGTATAAACCCACCATAAGTGCTTCTCGTTCATTTTAGTCGAAATCCAAGCTAAGGGAATAGTGCCATAGAAGCTAAATCCATCCCACACCATTACGGTCCTTCCACCGAAATTACGACTAAGACGTAGGGGAGACCAGGGCGGAACGGGGTACTTAAGGTTTGTAGATGGATTAAAAATACAAAATGAAAGAATTCAGCTCTGTAATAGAATGGTATGGTTTCTATAAATATTTATTAAAACAAGTTTGGTATGAATATATTTTATTTCACCATAGAAGTTGAATTTAAGATTTAAACAAAAAAAGTGTATTTTATCCCGTTCTGCCCCATATATGGGGCAGAACGGGATTTACAAAGGGGTAGAATGGGATACACTTTTACTGCTTACATAAATCGCAAATGAGTTGGTCATCGTCATCGCTGTCGATTCCCGCGCATGAATTATGTGCCCATTTTTTACAAAGCATGCATGAGCACCATCCTTCGATAGATGTGGAGTATTGATCATTACAATATAAACAATTGACGTCTTCTTCTTCAGAGCTATCCTCTTCATCAATCGTTTTTTTCCTCTTCTTTTCAGGTTTCTTCATTTTCTTGGGTACGACAGCTCTTCCTTTTCCTTTAGTGTTAGTTTCTTTTTGCACCAACTTTCGCTTGGCTCTGTCTTTCTTTGCTTCGTTAGCTTTCTGAACTTTTTTCGCTGATTCCTCCAGCTCTGTCTTATAGGGGGATGCCGTTAGTATAGCTCTTTTGCCCCTCTTTCTTGCTGTTCTTTTTTGTCCTACCTTCACTTTTGGAATTGGCATTATTTGTTCCGGGGACAAATACTGGAATACATTTGTTTTTAAGGGATTCATTGGAGGGTTTCCAGGATAATTATTATGAGGCATCCATGAACAGCCAGGCTTAGGTTCGTTTTCTACAGGAGTGTTTCGAGTGTGTTCGATTAATGCTAAAGGAATTCTCGGAGGAGAATTGTCGTTAATTACTGAATGTTCTACAATATTTTCAGAAATAACAACGGGAATATTTTCAACCATGGCCGAATCTTGATTTTCCAACCCAGCAGTTGGTGCTTCGACCAAGGGAATATCAGTTACAGAATTTTCTGTAACATTTTCCGAAATAATGACATTAATATTTTCAACAATGGCCAAATTTTGACTTTCCAACCGAGTAGCTTGTGCTTCGACTAATGGAATATCAGTAACTGCAGCCGGTAAATAGTCAGCATCTGTGAAAACATTTATATTATTGGGCCAGATGCCAGTTTTTTCGAACCCTTTTAAGCCCGTTCTCATATTTGCTGCACTCAAAAATGCCTGTCCAAATAACGCCGAAATTTGATGTAGGGTAACGACTTTTCCTGGATTTGATCTTAACCATTTCCTCACTTCATCTTCATAATACAAGCTTAATGGCCTCATAAAAGCTACGTCAAGGGGCTGGAGACGATGGGAGCAGTGTGGGGGAAAGCATAGCAAAATAACACCTTTGTCTCGAGCTAGTTCAATTACGGCTAAGTTCTTAGTGTGTGATGCATGCCCATCAAGAAGAAGTAGCACAGGGCATTCTTTTTCCGCATTAGAAAATTGAACAAATGCTTGAAACCATTTATAAAAAATGTCGGCTGTCATCCAACCGGACTCATTTGCTTCAGACCAACCTCCTGCAGGTAAACCTACCTCAAATACCTGTTGTTTTCTTTTCCTAGGAAATATTAACATAGGAGGCATAAAAGATCCAGCTGCTGAGCAGCATATTTCAGCAGTTACCGTATTCCCCCTCTCTGCGGAAGTCAAAACGCCAACTTGACGCTGTCCTCTATTTGCAATAATTTTTGAAAACTGTTTAGGGACAACAGTAATACCCGTTTCGTCACAGTTATAAATTCTCGCTGCAGTTAATTTGTGTTCGTCAATAACTGCAGTGAGTAATTTAAAAAATTGCGAGACGGCTACTTTATTGAACCCCATAGCCCGTGCTCCAGATGTAGCTTCAGGCTTCCTCAGACTTAAGTCTCTGTGGCGACTCATGAAGCTAATAGCCCAATCTTCCCCTGCCATTTCCAGGTTTTTATTAAAAGAATGTTTACACTGGTTTTTTTCAGCAAGTTGATACGCCATTCGGCGCAGTTCTTTCACACTAA
Source organism: Cantharis nigra (assembly GCA_958510845.1). Lineage (NCBI taxonomy): Eukaryota > Metazoa > Arthropoda > Insecta > Coleoptera > Cantharidae > Cantharis > Cantharis nigra. Next base: position 14,279,631 of record OY294029.1, read on the forward strand.
ATCCGAATAGTCTTTTTTGCATATCTTTTAGATAGTCTACAAGTTCTCGTTCTTGTTCAAGGTTGAATACACATTGATATTTTCCTGAGGTTTTATCAATTGTTGATTCCGCATTCTCTCTCTTCTTCTTCACATACCTTTCAAGGGTTGTCGACGGCACTTGGAATTGGATTGCAGCTTTTTTAAATCCCATTTCGCGACTAATTACCGCTTCAACAGCTCGCTCCATATTTTCTGACGACCATTTTTGTCTATCTGTCTTCCGTTTGTAATGGCGTACCATCTAAAACGAAAAAGAAGAATTAAAAGTTTGATTAATTGAAAAACTAAAGCAAATAATATATTGGGACAGAACGGGATATACCCCATTCCGCCCCATCCCGTTCTGCCCCCAACAGCATCGTATCAGAAATGACAGTTCACTCTCGCCATGTTTAATTTCTAATGTGTGCCATTATGCTAAGAGGTGGAGAATACATGTTTAAAATGCTGCGTAGCATCAAATTGATATTTTAAACGTAATTGATCGCACTTACCTTGAAACAAAATGCACTTTTATTACAACGATTGCGTATTTTTCGCGATGTTTTCAAGTTTTGATGCAAGTCACGGAGATACACTAACGACAACTTCTCAGGACTGTACGGCGAACAATACTAACACAGTATACGAAGCGTGGCGTGACTACGGTACTTCCCGTAGATTCTCGAACCACCATACCGTTCCGCCCCGCTACCCTGTTCCGCCCCGGTATCCCCTACCTCCGTTTCTCTACGTCAATCGTGTCAGTAGTACTGCCATCCATCTGGACCATCCAAATTAAACTTCTTTTCATCGCTGAAAAGTACATTTTTCCATTTTTTCGGTCCACCCCATATATTTTCTTGCGAAATTCAACCTATCTACTTTATATTTCTCGGTAAGCCGAGGTTTACCTTCCCTCTTGCGGTAATCTTCATGAGGGTGCTGTTGTAAAACTTAACGAACCCGTCGGCTGGTCACAGGTAGCTGTAAATCAGCACGAATTTGCCACGACGTCATGTGATAAGTCACCGCTTTTGTGAAAATTGCACGTTTTTGTCGCTTGCTTAATTTTGATTTGGCCCCTGTTTTGTTGTTTTTACCATAATTTTCTATATTTTTCATAAAATTGTTTATCACATTTGGTGATCTGCCAGTTCTTCTTGCAATTTGACGATTTGTTAAACCGGCATCTTTGTATGCGTTGATTGCAGCAATTTCTTCGATATTCAAACGTTTACCTCGACCCATGTTGACTACAAACATTAAAATTTGCAAAATTATTCAAAAACAGTTTTTTAATAATAGCAAAGACTTACCTGTAAAGTTTGATGTATAAATTTTTTTTCCAACTAATTTAAATTGTTTATAGTGAGGCTATTCTAATTGCCACTGAATTGTTGTAAAAAAAAAACACTTTAAATAGGCAGGTACGAAGCAGGTAGCAGGTTAAGACAAGACTAACAATGAAATGGACACACAAAATTGTTTGTAACATTTGTGTCTGCAGAGTTGCATAGCATTTATCGAGTGAGGCTATTCTAATTGCCACCAGTGTATTGAGCATATTCATCTTTGACATCATCATATTCCCTATAGTAATCGAGTAGCTTAACGTTGCGATTATTGTCAGTAAAGCAATGAACAGTTACAAATATAATATAAAATTTTATTTTAAAATATCGAGCATATTCATCTTTAACATCATCATATTCTCTGTAATATTTGCCTGCTGCAATTAAGTAATCAGCTGGCTTAACGTTTCCATTATTGTCAGTAAAGCAATGAACAGCTCCAAATATAATATAAAATTTTACTTTAGAATATTGAGCATATTCATCTTTGATATCATCATATTCCCTATAATATTTGCCTGCGGCAATCAAGTAAGCAGGTGGCTTAATGAATCCATTAATGTCAGTAAAGCAATGAACAGCTACAAATATAATATATAAGTATTAATAAAATATTTGAAATACTTTACCAAAGCTGTATTTACTAGTCAAAATAATGAGATGATCTATGATCGAACCACCACATATAAGCGCTTTTCGAGAATTGTATATTCCTGTTTGCCATGGGTAATCACCAAGGGTAACATCTTGACCGTTAACTATATTAGGTCTGTCTTTGGGACTCTTTGTACCGTAGACTAAGTAATGTGAAGAAATATAAAATATGCATTGGAAAATTATAAGGAAGGAATACTCACTTGGATAGCATTCAGATATACTAGGAATCCATCGACCTGATCTGCACAAACGGATTCTATTTGTTTGTTGGTAAGCTTATTCATACAACGGATTGCACGACAAATAAGCTGTTGTTGGTTCTACTTTGTTATTACGGTTTTCTAAAGGTATGTTATGATATTTACATTGAACACTTGTTGATGTAGTTCATTTTAACGATGGACAAGTTCCTGTAATATTTCTGGATAGAGAGATCCAGGGAGTGCTCGACTAACCAAATGTGAAATTTAAAAACGAAATATGATGTCTTCATTTTTGTAGACGATGTGTGTCGATATAATACTTGATTCGCGTTTAATTATGATGAAAAATTATTTTCTTAAAATTTTTGATTTGTTGATTTTCTTTTTATAAAATTTATAAAGTTGAAATAATATGATGTGTACTTTACTTTACTAGGTGATGTGCCGACATAATTTTAGATTTGTATGTAATGTTGATATTGTAGATGAAGTTTTATGTTATTGTGCATTTTATATTTGAAATTATTTATGATGAAAATTATTTCTTGTATCTTTTTGAAATTTTTGACTTGTCAATTATTTTATTTTAAAATTTCAAATGGAAATTCGATTTATTTTTGTCTTCGATTTTCATTTTGTAGGTTTGAATTCGATATTTAAAGTTTTTTATTTTGAAAAACTATAGTATATTTTAGTTATTGTTGAGTAGATTATATTCTTGAGGTTTATATTCTTGATTGATTTCTTCAAATATTGAAATGGTTTGTCTTTATTATTATAGATTAATTGTTTTTACCTCCAATTAACCCTTTTAGACAGGAATTATGAAGGGGTTTTAGGAAAATTTTCAAATTCAGCATGTGAATTTGTTTGATTTTTTGAAGATTTTTCATGTTTGTTAGATTACTCTAAGGTTCCGGAGTACTGAGAGATCAACTGTCCTCTGTACAGGACATGGTGACTCAAGGAAGTCATGTAAGGAAGTACATAGTACAAGGTAAAATAATTATTTAAATACGTAAAATAAAAAGATTATTTATTTCAAATTGCAAAACTTTCTTAAAAATATTATCATAATAACGAAAACAACGAAAATGTATCATAAAATTTTAATCTATAACTTTTTTTTAATTCTCATGAAATTGTTGAAAGCAGTTATTGTTTCTTTTAATACAGAGATTAACATTACATTTTTTACATTTGATGTAGGTTTTTGCTGTACAATTTAAATTTTTGCACCTCCTTGCATCTTTTACATCGCCAAAAATTGGTAGATGATCAATTTTATCAAATCTGATAGGATTGAGTGGGCACAGTTGCTTTACCCTCTTTGGTAATAAAAATGTGCATTCAGGTGAGCCGGCACTCGGCCGCCCCCGTTTTTTTGGGAGAGTTTTTCCAGCCAATATGTGAGATTCGGCTACCTGCAGCCGGAAATGAAACAGATCCATAATTTTCTTTGGTTGCATGCCCAAAGTTGTTGCTTTCTGCTTATACTCAATCCAAGAGTTAGTCACTGCTAAATCTAACCCGTGGGTCATCATCTTCAAGGTCCACTTTTTAGACTTCATTGATGTTCTGTACAATGCTATCAAACAATCCATTTTATCCACCCCACCCATTCCTTCGTTGTAATTTTTTACAACTTCTGCGAATGGTACTTCTATAAATTCTTTGTTGGTTTTGTCCCATCGGATGCATTTTTTCTCTTCTGCACCTACACCTTCAAAATTTGATGCTATATACACACTTTTGTTATCTACCCATTTAGTTAAAACAACGCCTGAACTTCTTGAAATAATATTCTCCATAAACTCTCTACCATCTTCCATTTTTATTGTCTTATCTGAGGTAAATGGTGGCTTCATAAACCTATCAACTCTGATTGTGCCTGATGCGTAGTAGTTTTTTGTTTCAACCATTCAAAGAGCCAAAAAGAAGAGAAGTAATTATCGAAGTAGAGTCTTGCTGTTGGCGGAATACTTTCAGAGAGTTGCATAACAACTTTGGGTCCAATGCCAAAGTTGGCGTATTTTACATTAAATTCAGTTGTTGCACCTTGATAAATTATGAAATCATACATAAGACCTGATATGCCGCACAAACTAAAAAGATCTTTACTCCCCACTTTACGGGCTTATTTTTGATATATTGTTTGACATTTAATTGTCCTTTAAAAGACACAATTTGTTCGTCTATACTAAATACTGCCTCACGTTCAAGCTGGAGGCATCTAGCCCTGATACAGTTGTACATAGGTCTTACCTTCCAAAATCTGTCAGTTTCATTATTAGAAGACTTCTCATTGATAAAATGCACATTGTCCTCAACTTAAAAAATCTATTTACCTTCATATGTTCTGAAATAATTGGAAGTGAGAATCGCGATTCCCAGTAGAGCCTCACTCTGGGAAATCCTAGATTCCCCATTGCTAGGTGGATTCCAAAAAAAATTTTTAATTCTTCCACAGTCGTTGGTTGAAAATTGGGGACATTATTTTTTACAGCATAGAAGTTTGTTTCTTGTGCAGTCCTAACAAGAAGATCATCAGTTATGTACTTATTGAAAAATTGTAATGGGTGAGGCAGATTTACTGTTTGGTCAAGTGGAGGTTCATAAAACTTGATTGGATGGGTAACAAACGTTCCCTTTATCCATTGAACTTCTTTTTTATCGGTCAGTTTTTGTTTTTTAAAATAGTCACTACTACAGTGTGCAGCTGTTTGACAACCATGTATGGCGGGACGCCCTTGTGGAGTTATATGTTGTGATGTACCTGCACTTGGCTCAAGTTCTACAGCAACATCAGGTTCCATGCCTATAACTTCGAAAGGTGGTAAATCTAAAAAAAATATAAATAGTTTAGTGTTAGTAAACCATCTATAGTTTTAACAATAATAACAATTCTTAGTAAAAATATGTAGGTACATACCGTTATCATCAGTAATTCGGTCTAACAAACAAATGAAATCATCTTCGTCGTCAGAAAACCCTTCTATTTCGGATATATTGCCGTCGTCCAGCCTTCTACAAATCACTTCTGGCTCATCAAATAGTTTTTTTTTCCTATTAGCCATCAGATCATCTAATACAGTATCTAAATAACAAATCCAATAGTCTAACTAAATCGTTGAGACACCTTGTCCTGTGTACAGGACATATATTCAGATCACGATTGATTGAAAATTTGAGAAATTCTGACACAAAATTATTTTACTGAATGCATACAACATTATACAATGTAGAAAAAATATTACTTACATAAAAAGTATTAAATTCTAGAAGATAAACAAACACAAATAACTCCAAAACAACCACGTTCTTTTAGCTTCAATACGTAAGACAAAATAAGCATATTAAAAGATAACAATAAGTCCCACAAGTAATGCAATCTTTCAGGAGTCTAGCTGACTAGTCCTTGGAACAGATCAACTTAATTGGCACTCTCCATATAGCTACTACTATCCATAATTTTGCCTTAAACTTATGTCCTCTGTACAGGACGCTGTGTCTAAAAGGGTTAAAGAAAAATTTTTTGGAGATAGGGTAATCGAAAAAAAAAGTTTAATTTACATTTGCAAAAAAAATCTGTGTCGGTTCTGTCTGTCGTTAGATTTTGTCTCACTATATTCCTGAACCGTCCAACCAATCACTACCAAATTTGGTATGGTAGTAGGGTTTACATTAGAAAGGTGAAAATAATTCCTGTCTTATCAGGAATGCCACTATAAAAAAACAACACAAGATTTTTAAAAACAATGTTGTCTAGTGATGGTTTATTTTACAGAACTTGAAAAGCTTTATCCAGAATAGGTGAATTTAACTTTCTATTTGTCAAAAATTACAATATGTTAAAGTTAAAACTTCAAGAGTGAATAACTCATGAAGTACTGAAGGGATTTACACCAAATTTGGTATGTAGAAACAGTGCACCCCCCCCCCCCAGAACTTGACAGCATATGGAACCGTTTGATAACAATCAGGAATACAATATGAAAAAAATTACTTTTATTTGCGAATTCTTGAAAAAAGTCCTCTTGTGCCTCGATTTTCTTCGGTATTTCTACTTCGATGGCAATCAAACTTTTTGGATGTACATATGTCTGGTGAGCTTTAGTGCTGAAAATAATTAGTGGTTGAAAAAATCAAAATGTCATCGTATATCCGGATATGTTTAACAGATTGAGATAAAATTTTGTGTGATGATAGAGTAAGGAGACATTAAATTCTTTTACCCGCATTATTTATTGTGGTTTTGTCTTATTATTACCTCAGAACTAGAACTAATATTTATTTTTTATGTGAATATTTAAGTTACAAATTCATAATTTTAATTTAGTAATTATTATTAAATTTAAATAAATTAAGTGCTGTATTTCCAAGAGCAAAACAGGTCAACAGCAAAATGTCCTAGACCAATTTGTTTAATGTCAATCATTATCAATTAATGACTCAAGTTTATACTTTAAAAATGTTCTGAATAGCAAAATTGGGAAGATTGACTATTTTCAATGCTTCTTGACAAAATTATCAAGATTAGTTAAGCTTTCTAAAGGTACGCGTTCACTTATTCGCATCGCCGTCATCGTCCGCATCGGACGAATCTTCGTGTTCTATTCGAGTGCGTCGACTTGTTCGAATCGCATTAGCGGAGGAATCGCATTACAGTAATCTAATGTGTGGTAGTCAGTATCATTTTTTACTTTACCGAGAAATAATGTGAGATAGCAAAAGCAAAACAGCAATTATTAGCTGCTTATTAATTGAAGATGATGAAAAAACGAATAATAAAAAACGAAAACAAATTTGGATACACAATATATGTAAAAAGAGACCACGTTTTGGGGAATTCTATACTTTGTTTAGTGATCTAGAAGAAGACGATTCGAAATTTTTTCAGTATTTCAGAATGAATCAAGAAAAATTTACGACTTTACTTAATCTATTGGCACCCAGTATAACAAAACAAAATACAAAATTCAGAATGGCAATTGGGCCTAAAGAAAGACTAGCCCTTTGTTTAAGGTAAATCGATTTTTATAGTATAATGTTCAGTTGAGTTTACATTTAAATTTTATATCCAGTACCTAGTGGATCTACGATGTTTTTGAACCGGGGCGGTGCAAGAACTTGACACTGGTGCCCCTTTAAGTTTTGTTTTGCTCGTCAAGATTGTTTAATGGCACATAATGGTCTAACATATTTTTTCAAATGTACGAATTTGGTGCCCCCATGAATTACCACTCGGGGCGCGCACCCAGGTCCTCCCCCTAGATCCAGGCCCGTTTATGTTTATTATAATCAAAATTATTATTTATTTCATTTAAAATTAACCGTAGTCTTAAAAACCGAAACTTAAAATTATAAATTAAACTTAAAAATTACTACTTATCATTATTTATTGATCATATTTGGTTAATTACAAAATTTACTTTATAAAAACTTAAAACCTACATTAAACAACTTAAAAAACTAATAATTATATAAAAAAAAACTAAAAATGATTATAATTATTATAAAATGTAAAAATAAGCAATTAACCCGGAAGCAGAAGAAGCTAGCGCTTCGGGCGCCAAAAGTTGAGGGGCGCAAAATTTATTTTAACTTGTTTTTCAATCGTCACGGGGGGGTGATGGAATGTGGTGCATAAAATTAGATCTCCTAAAAGCCTCTCTTTTTTCTGCTGCATGTACTATTTCAGACAGTTTACCTTTAACTTCTACCTGTTCTTCTAAAGGAAAAGTTTTTACTGTTTCTGCCATATTTAAAAAAAAATTTGTTAGGGGATTGTTTTTGTTTTCGGTTTCTTTAGTTGTTTCCAAATACTCTTTGAGTACTGCTGCTGCAGACGGTTCTTTATTAAGTATATGGCTTCTTTGCCGTTTTGCTAAATTCCTTGTAGGTATTTCGTCACGAGGAGTTGGAGGATCTGCACTTATTTCTGAAGTATTTCCTGAAAATGAGCTTTCTTCGAGTTGAGAATCAATTTCTACTTCTGGACATGTAACATTGGTTAGTCGTATTTCTTCATCATACAAATACGTTACCAAAAACGATAATTCTTTGTCGAATTTAGGTGCCTTCAATTTCGTTGCTGCCTGGCCAGATTTGGTTTTTCGTAAATTGATGGCTTTTCTGTGGCCATCACGCAAACGTGTCCATCGCTCTCGGCATTGCTTTCCTAAAGAAATAATTACTACAATGTAATTTAGATATGCTCATTTTAAAAATAAATTTAAATATAAACTAATATAGTACTTATATAACTTTTTTAAAATAATTTTTTATTTAGATATTTAGCTACTGGAAATTCATTTCGATCACTAGCATTTAATTATCGTTTGGGGGAACGTACAGTACGAGAAATTGTTTATTCATGTTGTAATGCTATTTGGAAAGTGCTGCAACCAATTGTTATGCCAGCACCCGATGAAGAAATGTGGCGTCAAATAGAAAATAATTTCGCTACAAAATGGAATTTCCCAAATTTAATAGGAGCCATGGATGGGAAACACATCCAAATTCAAGCACCTAATCATAGCGGATCACTATTTTTTTCGTATAAAAAAACCTTTAGTACTGTCTTGCTAGCTCTGGTAGATGCTAATTGCAAGTTTATTGCTGTGGATGTAGGTGCGTATGGAAAAAATTCAGATGGTTGTATTTTCAATAATTCCAATTTGGGGAAAGGATTAATTAACAACACGTTAAATATTCCTCCTAGTAAACCGCTACCTGGGAGTAACGTAAATTTGCCATTTGTCATAATCGGAGACGAAGCTTTTCCGTTACGTCCTTATTTGCTAAGACCATACTCGAGAGATCGAGTTCGCGGAAATGAGGAGAAAAAAATATTCAACTATAGACTCAGCAGGGCAAGAAACGTTTCGGAAAACGCATTTGGAATTCTTGTTAAAAAATTTCGTGTTTTTGAAAATAAATTAAATGTTTCACACGAACATGTGAACTCCATTGTTCTGGCAGCTTGTTGTCTACATAATTTTTTGAGAAATGACACTTGTCATTGGACAGAAAATGATACAGTTTTTGTTTCGGACATGAGAGGCTTAAGTAACTTAGGTGGACTTGGAGGAAATGCAGCCGTTGATGGATTAGAAGTTAGGGATCAATTTATGAATTATTTTAATTCAAATTTAGGATCTGTAGCTTGGCAACTTAATAAAGTTCGAACAGGACAAAGATTTACTTAAACTAAATACCTAAATAAATGTGTACATAATTCAATAATAGCTTACCGGATTTTTTTAAAATTTTTCCTATTTCTTCCCAAATATTCTCCCTTCTTTGCTGATTTGCATATTGAGAATGTCTTAAATTATAAATTTCTTCATAATTTTGAACTAATGAAATTAGTAAACCGTCATCCATGGTAAATGTGTTGGTACAAACTGCATAATGCATAAAATGCGATAAAAACTGTACCTACCGTTTCTGATATTAGAAATGCTGATGTGCTGATATCATGTACCAGCGTAGGCTGATGTCCACATTCGTTGCTCTGTCGAGCAAGGCGTCAGTATTTCCGTGAGTCCGTGCAGAACGATACGATGTAATGAACGCATACATATTTAAAACAATGCAAAGCTACTTAAAATACGTTGCCGGCGTTGCTGACGGTGAGGTCGGTGCGAACAAGTGAACGCATACTTTAATCGAGTGCTTCCACTTGTTCGAATCGCATCAACGGAATTAATCTTTGAGATGATTGGCGAAAAATAATGTGTGACACCAAAAATAAGTAGCAATTTATTATCAGTTGCTTATTAATGAAAGACGAAGAATGGACGGAAAAAGGAAAAAGATTTTGGATGCATGATATACTAAATACATTTTTTGTAATCAAGACCAAATTTTGGGGAATTTTATAATTTGTTCAATAATTTAGTCTAGAAGAAGATAATTCAAAAATTTTTTAATATTATTGGCACTTAATAGTGCATATGTGCATAAAATGTGATAAACTTTTCAGTTTCTTATCGTTTCTGACATTGGATATCCTGATAACATTATGTACACTCAGCAAACGCCATTCGCATTCGTTGCTCCATCCAGCAATGCGGCCGCATTTGCGTGAGCCCGTTTAGAACGATACGATGTAATGAACGCTGGCTCATTTAAAATAATGCAAAGCAACTGAAAATGCGATGACGGCGTTGCTGGCGGTGCGGTCGATGCGGACAAGTGAACGCTTACCTTAACTTGTACTTGAGAACATTTATCGACGATTTTTGTTGTATTTGTTAAAATAAGTATGTCTTTTTGTTTGTTCGGATTCGGATACCCGGTCATTTCAGATTGTAATTCTTTACGATCTTCTTTAGTTTCGCTTTGATAGCTCGATTTTGTTCTTCATTCTGTTGGCTTTTTTCCTTTAATAATTCCGAAGCATCGCTGGATTCGGAATCAACCAATAAAAAAATATCTGTTTACTAGGTTAATACCGGTGGTATAAGAGTTTTCCATTTATTATCCAAGATATCTATATCTTTTCCGGTATAATGTTTCGATCGTACCGTATACCGCGGTAACTACGTCATCGACAATGCACTGTGGCAGTATCGTTATATTAATCGTTACCGCACGACAAAACAAACTAAAAACTCCTCTTCGAAAAAAGGTAAAAGTTGACCGAAACGTATCAATTGTTAACCCGTAATGCTCTTTTACCCGTTCCCTTTCCACGATCATAAAAAATGAGTCCTTTTTATCAAGTTCCCATGCAAGTTACGGTCGCACGCTTGCTTATCTTATGCTATCACATTTATATTATCATTTAAGGATGTGATAGCATACTGACCGGCGTGGGAAGTCTACCAAATACAATGTAATTTATTTAAATATTTCCATTTATCTAAATTTAATATATTACCAAAAAAAAGGACCGTAACAATAACTCGAGCCGTTTGTTGTTGTTTGAGTCACAAAAGGTTTCGGGAAATTTTTTTTTGCACTTATTATCTTCCATGCAACCTCCGGACGGATGTAATGTTTCGCACGGACCGTGAATCATGTTTCTAGTTACGATTTCGTATAATTCGGGATCTTGTTTGTCGTTTGGAATTTCGGCAGCTCCTTACAACTTGATGGATGTCGGCTTCTCTAAATTTATCTTCGCCACTCAGCGTGAGCAAAATGTGTACGTGTGGTAAACTTCGTTTCTAGAATTCGATGGTGTGCTGCACGTAGGCGATGGGTTGTTAAAATACATTTCGATCCCGAATGTCTTCGAGCAAAGCGTTAAACTTCAAACGAAAAACTCGGCAACCGATATTGCATAGATTTTTCCTTTTTTCGTACGGTTGCACGTTTTCTACAATCGTTTTCCATTTTGGATTGCACGTAAAAGTGATGCTACAGTGGTCATTGCGTCTTGATAATTTTGTTGCATTACTTGTGGACTCTCAACAAAAGATGCTTTGCTCTCTCGACGATCGGCAACATTACTCAAATAATCCAATAATCCGCTGTACTGATGACATCTCAAAGCGGTTTGATTTATGTTTAATAAAATTCAATCGTTGCCCTTCTATACGTACATAGCTGTCGACAAAATATTGTTGTGTTAATTTTCCCGCACTTAGTAATGGATTGAAAGTGTCTCTAATCGATAAGGCTATATAAATGACGAATTCATTCATGCTTATTCTGTGTCGCATGAAATTTTATGTCGATTCCTCAATATTTAATTTCAAATTCATGTCCCATCCTAATTCGTTTGTCGGAATTAATATAGGATAGCAAAGTGGATCTGCTATTGGCGATTCTATTGGTATCGTTTGAAAACGGCTGGGCTGATTTTAAATATAATCGTAATTCTCCTGGTCCATATGGATCGCCGCCGTCACCTCTAATAACGACGCCCACTTCGTCGTTTGTAGTTGGGGGTAATATCGATTACGATTTCCGGCATTTTCTTGATATATTTTCATGACATTGTCGGGAAAGACGTTTCCTTCGTTGGCCATTTTTTCTCGTTCTTCCATTGCCACCTCTTTCTGAAAACGATACAGTTTCGCAAACCGATTAATCGTTCTCAATAATTCGTCTATTTCGTTTATCAATTCGGCATTCAAATTCAAAAAGTATCCAAAAAGTAAAGTTGTCCGTATTTCGGATGCCGATTACTCAAATCGATGTCGCTAATTTTGTGATAAATCAGACCCGTTATGATGTAGTACTTACATGGAAGGCCCGTTGCCCAGAGTAAGACTGATGTTGGTACCTATCGAAGCAAATGCAAATATATTGTTGTATCGTATGACGTTGGCTTTAAAATGTTTCAAAAATTCGTGTTCGTCTATCAATAATTGCATCAAAAGTTGAGGAAACTCTACAGCGGCTTTTGGCAATTTAATCAAATTATTTCGACAACACTTGAACGTTCTGATTGAATTAAGATGGCTTGAACGTTTATTCAAACGGCCCAAATAATTTGTAACGTGATTTAATGTTTCCATTATTGTTGGCGACGATAATGTTGTTGTTTTCGTTATTGTTGTTGAAGTAGTAGATGAATGTATTTGATTGGATAATACTGTTGGCGTTGTAGATGGAGGCGTGTTAATTGTTGTTAGCGCAATATCGTTTACGGTAATTGGAGTTAGCGAATATATATTGTCTAAAAAGCTTTCTTTTGCGTCAGAAGAAGATGCAACGTAGATATTTTTCATTATCAAGTCGTGCATTTGTTCGATGATATCGAAAGAAGTCAAGCACGCTCTTCTGTTCGAGCTCGACGCGCCTAGTGCATCTCTAGAATGCGAATCGAAATAAAAGTAAATTCTATTTTGTATAAAGATACCGATGGATAATCCATTGGAGGTGACTATGGCGGAATAATAAATTTCGAAAAATTTTGGTAAACCTTGGAACAAGTTGGGAAATGATTCGTCGTGATTTTCTAAATGACCGTCGAATGAATTTTCTTCAAAAATCGTAATACGCAAGTGCTTATTCAGTGTGTTGACGTTTCGGCACAATTCGTTTACCGTCAAGTGACCGATATTGCCCCTGTTTGAAGCGGCAGGTTGTACAATGGCTTCTTCCGATCCATGAAAGTTAGATGCAAAATAAACTATTCTTTTATCTTTTCACTTGTAAACAGAAATATCCATATTAGAAACTCTGTAGTCATAGTCACTTCGATTCATATTCTTATCTTCTTTCATGTTCTTCGGAAACCCTTTCATATTGCTCTTAATAGTACCACAGGCTAAAGTTTGATTTAATTTCAATGTCTCCAGTAAGTTTATGGAAGTGAAATAATTATCCGAGTAAATAATTTTATTTATATTTCAGTCCGGTTGGCTGAGGGATAGAACAACACGCTCTCCAAGACCATATTGTTGAAATTCTTTATCTAACTCTTCATTTTTACGCTGGTAAACTTCGAAACTAGAAATAAAACCTTTCTGGTCGCCAATTATATTGCTTCAAAGAGCTTCTGCCTTTGAATCTGATTATGCTTTCATCTATGCTAATACATCTAGTAGTTTTATACATAGACTTAAAATTTTCATTTAGAGTTGTCGCCAAGGGTCTTACTTTGTATATTTTGCCGAGGAATAGCACTTTTATCATTACAATGCAAGTAGCGCAGAATTTGCTCAAATCTATTTCTCGTCATACAGTTAAAAGGAACACCTAAATCAGAACTGCTGTTCCAGTAAGGTTTTTTCCGATAATAGAAAGCAGTTCATTTTTTGTTAAATTTAGAGGTTTATTTTGTTGGGTAGCATATAAATTGCTTTGATAAACAATATCATCTATTGACTTATCCAACAATTTCAGGAATATGTCGATTCACTCTGTTAAGAAATTTTTTTAATATTTTACTTAATTATTCGATTTTAGCGTCAAGTAGGTGAAATATGTATTTTCTTTTTAAATGTTTATCATAGTTGCGCTTTTCAAATTTACGATTTAACATTTATATAATAGTTGTAATATTAATTTATAGTATTAAATCAACTTCGGCCAACTTGAACAATATAAATAATATATGATTTAGTTTAATTGGATATTTAATATTATTATGTTATGTATTATATTATCGTATAACATATTTTAGATATTTGTTTTATATTTCTGAGTATGCCCCTGCCTACAATCTGATTTGGGGAATTAGTTTGAATTTTAAACGCGAGGAGACGGTACTTTTGAATGTGTGTTCGGAAAGTGAGTGTGGTGGTTCGTCTCGTCAAAAGAATTTTGGTGAGTTTTGCTTTTTTTGGCTGTAAAACTTGTGGGAGACACCTTATTGTATTTCAAACTTTTGTTTTTTTTTGTACTTTAAAAATTGTATTCGTTTCCGATTTTGCCAAAAAATTATTTTTAATAATTGTAAAACGGCAATTTTATTTTGTATCGAACGCACTTGTCGAGCATATCCATCGATAACAATGTTATCTTTGCTCTAAAAATTCCACAACGTTGAATTTTAAAACCAAGTGGATATTTAATTTTAATAATTAAATTATTTTCTACATTTGGTGTAGACTACTTGTTCTTTTTGTGTTTCTCCACTACGATAATATTAAGGCAAGTAGCTACGGTTTCTTTTTATCTCTGTTTTGGCTGCCGATGCCGGTTTGTTGGCAGAACATTTCTTGCAGAGATTGTTTCGGTTGGAATCCTCACTCTTTTGTTGTAATCGAAATTTCTGTGGTGGCAATTATTTGCAAAATGGTACTTCTCGCTCTTTTAAATAATTTTTGCATATTAAATGAGCCGCATGCTTTGGGTCTTTATCATGCATGAATATAAAATTTTCGCCTATTGGAAACCAGATGGAATTGTCGCAGCTGTTAATGTAGAAAGATAACGCTTCTTCATTATTTTTTCAATTCTTTTCGAACTACCTGTTCCATTGTATGAAAAATGAGCCCAAACTATAACGGAACCACCATCTTGTTTTATATTGTAACTAAGCATTCCTGGAGCATATTTCTGTAGACGACCGTCTCACATAAATCTTTCGCCGGTGACCGAACAGTTCAAATTTTGACTCATCAATCGACAAAACATTTTTCCACTGTTTTTTGAATAAATCACATTCAGTACCCCAAAATCTATAATATTGTAGATTTCATTGAAGAAAATTTATAATTAAAAAAAAATTGCAAATTAAAAAATTTTATTATATTAGGTAAATATTGCTAATTGCAAAAAATTATTAGTTACTTGTTAACGACTAATTCTGAATCTGACTTCTATATTTGAGTTTTACTTTCGAATTTTATATTAGGATAAAATTTGGAAATTTGATTTCCTTTTCGGCTTTTCGAGTTTTAAAACATCATCTTCTTCGTCAGTTGGAGATAGATCATCTACTTAAAACGATTCTTTTTACCAACATTTATACCCGATTTGGCTTCGTTGATTAAATCGCTTCGTAGTTGTCCACAATTTCGGTTGTACTGTGTAATTCAACCTTAGGTTGAAAATTACCCTGTATTCGTTTTTCTTATTCGTGGAAAGAAACAAACCTCCATGCGTGCCTTCTGGGGAATTGATTAAAATTCTACGACAACTGAGTGATTTATTTTCTTTGTTTGTGTTGAAAAATCCGCTACTACTGGTAAACTTTTTAGGTGACGCTTTTGGTAAGTTACACCTGTTTAGTGTATATTCCGAGTTATTCACGGAACAATATATTCTTGTAAGTGATTGACATGGCTGTAAATATGCATAAGTACGGTTCCTTGTTTTGCAAGGACCGTGGACTGTTTAATTGATTACAATTTTCTGATTCTGGAATATTTTCATTAAAATTCTCTTTTGGTCAAGAAGTGAATTGTTCACCATTGGAATTACCTAGTTCTGCGATTCTTCGTCTGGTACTCCGTCTCAGTGACAACAATCTTCATCAATCAAACAATCAAGCAAGTATCCTTTTCTTTGCTTTTAGTATTATCATCATTTAACCTTTTGGTTGGAGTATTTATTCTCAGCGGGGAATGTCCAATCGGCACAGGAATGTTGAATTGTGCGGAATCATATAAGTTAGAATTGGGTTCTATTATGCAACTTGAAGTATTCGTAATTTTTATTATACTTAAACATTTCTTTTTCAAAAGAATTACAATGATTTATTTAATTTATTTGCAATACCTCATTTATATATATATTAAAAATAATAATTTGTTTTGGGTTGGTACTCGTATATGCAATTCAATTCAGGGATTAATCATGTTATATCCTGACTTCCTGGAGATATACTTTAGAAATACCAAATCGAGAATTTGGAGATTTACGATCTACGACGATGCTAATGCGTCTTGATAGTAGTCGATTGATATTGTATAAATTATCGCAAACGTTTGATAACCCTATACCCCACCCCCACTATGCTGGATACTTCTCTTTTGATGTATATGTGATCACTGATTAATGCGGATGGTATGCAGCACATTATTCGTGGCTTGCTCTATATCAGTGCCGTTATTGATAAAAGACTTACATGGGGTAATTCGAACCTTTTGCTTTCTCAAGATGTATTTCGAGGTTCTAGATGTTACTTTGAAGCAATATTGCGTTTCATCTAGTTGGACGGCATAGTAACATAATTGTATATTTTGTGATAAAAGCATAAAATTATTATCACTGTTTCTATACTTTATTTGAACATGATTTTTAGATATTGGGGCATTTTATATTCCATCTCTAAGAGTTAAATTATATGCTAGCATTTATTTGTATTCAATTCCGTTTCTTATTTTTTTATAGAACGTATTTTAGATTTTGCATTTTATTGGGTATTATTTATAATTTTGGGGTTAATTAGCAGTGCTATGAAAAGGGAAGCAGGTGATTCAGATTTAGCATTCCTTTCACTTTCCAACAACATGTTGATTAGAGCTAACAAAAGGTTGGATATAATTGTTATGGAAACCTTGAAATGACCCATTAAAAATATTTGGATCTTGAAACATTTCGTGCAAGTATAACTGCATCCAGTTCTTTGTAACTTTCTATCGATTAGTGTTTCAGATTAAATAATTATTTAATATTTTTGCATCATTTAAACAGTCTGCCGTTTAGCCTGATAGCACTTACCTAATTTTTGTGAAGTGCCTTCTCGGCTTGCTCATCGGAGACATCGAATAGTAAAAACGTAGAAAATCTTTCCCTCAGGATGGGAGTGATCATGCACGCAATAAAAACTTTAGCATACAAATAATAAATTTAATTAATATGAATGGCAATAAAGAGTGGTTATTTTAAAAGTTATTAAATTAATCAAAATGTATCCTCTTAAATTACATAATAAAAACAAATATGAAACGCAATAATGCGAATTTAAAATACAAAAATATATAATACACAGATTTTACAAGTTAGAATTTGCTGGTCATATTATTACCAGATCACCTTATAATAGTCATTTTGTGTTGTGTTGGTTGGTTCCGAGAGCAGGTACGGCTTGAGGAATTTGGTGTGAATCCAAGTTAATTATTGGTTGTGACGGTACATGTAGATAATTTGTAATATAACCGAGATTCGAAATTATCGAAATATTATTTTTTATTATATTATTAAATATTATATCAATCGTTACCGCACGACAAAACAAACTAAAACTCCTCTTCGAAAAAGGTAAACCGGAACTTATCTTTTACCCGCTCCCTTTCCACAATAATGAAAATGAGTCCTTATGAAATTTAAAGAAAATTATCACTTCCCATGAAAGTTGCGGTCACACGCTTGCTTATATTATGCTATCACATTTATAGTTGTTATCATTTAAGGATGTGATAGCATACTGACCGGCGTGGGAAGTCTGCCAAATATAATGCAAATTATTTTAATATTTCAATTTATCTAAATTTAACATTATTTGATTTATTAAAAAAAAGGACCGTAACAAGCCACATTGAAAACAAAAATATATTATAGGTACAGATTTAACAAAACCGTCTAGTTATTTTTTAATTGAAAATATAAATTTTATTGTCTACTATATAATTCAAATATTTATAATATATAATTTTTAATCAATATAATGATCATCATCTGTCATTGTTTAAAAATATTTTAATTTTATAATAACAAACATTTAATTTAATAAACATAGAAATCTATATTTTCTTATTCTACTATTTCTCGTAGTCAATGAACCTTCCCATTGATAACGCTGCAACAACTATAAGAAACAAAAAGTTTAGACATTAAAAATGTGAAAATTCTAATCTACCACTTGGAATGTCTCCAATGTGAAAACTTTCAAATTCATATACTAGATCCTATTTAGATATTTAAAGAAAAATTTTTTTTTTATAAGGTATATGGATTATTAATTTTGCAGCAGCTCATATGTGAGATCGCTGAGCAGTTTCTCGACAATTTAAGTTATGTGCATTGGGTCTTACCTTTTGAAGTAGTAAATTCAATTTATTGTAGTAAATTAGGTTTTAGCTTTTTCACCATCATCAGTTCTTGTATCAGCATGCTATATATCTTCTATCTTCCTCTTGATTGTATTTACATCATACAAATTTGTCAAATTTTGAATTAGAATTATAATTGAATAATCGTTAATTTGATATTTGAATAAATTTTCTACGTTTTGAAGCAAATACAATCCGCAATCAATATGTATTTAAAAAATCACCAAGCATTTTATTCCAATCTCAAACCTTCCTCATATTCATCGATTAATTCATTAAGACTTTATAAAAAAAATTATTATTATTGATTTATCTTCTTTACTTTTAATGTCATCATATTTTTTAAGGAAAAATTACATTCTATAGCACAAAGAATTAAATTTAAAAAGACTGTTAATCCAAGACTATCTTTTATTAATAATTTTGAATAATTGTTATTTGAGTTTTTCACATAATTTTAATTATAAAAGAATTTTGAAACGAGCATCAATCGCTTGTCGTAATTAATTTATTACCGCTCTCTTCACTTTATAATTTGTAAAAATTTTAACTTATTTCGGCACCACTTTATATTTATAATTAATTTAAATTACCATTAATCAAATTTCATTTTTACATTTTGATAAAAATTGTTCACAAATTCAAAAACTCAAACACTCTTTCTTCTACAGCTCTGGCAACATATAGCTTGGCCGTCGATTCAAGCAATTCAAAAGTACTTCTGTTTTAAAATTCATCTAAAATATAATTATTACTGGAACCAATCATTAAATCAACAAAACAAAATAAATTAAACTCAGGAAACCACAAAAACAGTAAAAATTACTGAAGGGAAACTTACAACTTCGTAGTTTGATGCATTATTATTTCGAGCAATAGGTAAAAATTCACCATTGATAAGTATTTGAATATCACTTTCTGTAAATTTGGCGGAACATTAACCTTTCCTATAATACTACCACGGAAACCTAATCTCACTAATACATTCGTAATACTTGATCTACAAAATGGACATGTCAGATAACGTTGAATCTAGTCAACATACATTCCCAACAAAAATCATGTATACACGCACTAGGTCTTCCTATCAATTTATCATTTTCAAAACTATTTCGTATACATATTCCACAGTTTTCATTCTCATTTTTCATTCTTCATACTTCTTCATTTTCTTAATTGTTTTCAACTATAGGAAGGGAAGTAACTTCAGTTATAAGTTGATCTTTGTCATTACGATTCGTTCAACTTATTTCAAGATATGATTGAGGACATAACGGACAAGTTGTAGTTTGACTCGACCAGTCTGTTATACACACTTGATGAAATTTGTGTTTACAAATTATTAAATTTAAATTAAAGTAGGAAATACAAGTTTTGGTAAATAGTAAATTTGGTTTTAGATTTTTCATCCTCAGTTCTTGAATCAGCATTGCTATATCTTCTCTCTTATTTTTGATTGTATTTACATCATACCAATTTGTTAAATTTTGAATTGGAAGGCGATAATCGGTAAATTGATCTTTGAAATGTTTTTTATGTTTTGAAGCAAATACAATCCGCAATCATAGATATTTTGCTGTTGTGGACTTTCGGGGCAACTGCACGTCATGGTGCTCCCGTTGAATACTTTATTAGACATTTCAGTAGACTTTTTCTTGGCAGCGTATTCGCTTGTCAAATAATCACACAGAATTGTATCAATTATTTTTTTACTTGCTTCAGCTGTATAGTTAAAACTTAAAATGCAGGATTGTTTTATATAAACCACCACCACTCATTCCAAAACCAAGATTGTTTTTGCAGATTGGAACGACGATAAAATCTTTCACAAATAGGTCGAAATTTTTTGTTCATGTTTTGAATTCTCTTGTACTAGACAACAACAATATAACGTAGAACAACTGTGAATTTTAACTTGTAGATTTTGGGGTAAATTTAAAACCAGGTATTGTAGATAAAAATCAATTATTTTGTCGTTTAGTAGCGTCTCCGTGAGGCACCAATAATCTTCTGTCTTAAGGGATATTCCAATGTCATTACTAGGGTAGTTCAGAATAAATTTTCTTATAAGGAGTTGCTCTCGAAAACACGTTATTTTTGGCGAACTTTTTCATTAACAAGATATTCGCATCTTCTGGAACTATTATGCTATACTTAGTTTTGCGAAAATGCGTCTTAAAGCAACTTTTGTCTCTTCTGTTATATTTATCAAAAAGCAAAGCTATCCTATAATGCGATTCTGTCTTGGATATGGGATCGAAATAGCAACCACTACCGTTAATCATGTTTAATTGTTTCTTCACATTCGATGCAAATAGCGGAGCGACATAAAAAATATATCTCTTAAGGATGCGTGATGCCTTACCAATACCTTAACCACATGCTGTCGTAACAAAATTGTTTCCGGATTTGTTCCAACTTCAAAAATTATGTCGTTTTTTCTTTAAAACAATATCTATGAAAACTAATTCGAATTAATTTACATTGAAGCTTTGTTTCTAAACAATTAGCGCACGTCATTTTGGAACTAGCTGTAATCGTGATTCGTTGAATTTGAATTAATATTTTTGGTGTTACTTGAAAAACAGTTGTGAAAAATATAATACGTTTTTTCTTATATAAGGAAATAAATAAGGATTATTGGATAATCCTTTTAAGCAAATTATTCGTATAAACCTAGTAAGCCATCATAAATAAGCCACCACAATGTAGTTCAAATTTTTGTGATTATCAAACAAAACAACCAAAACATAAATTCTTTGAACAGCCTGTTTATCAGTTGATCTGACAAAATATGTTTATTACTTAATAAAAAGTTAAAGCTTTTAAGTTCTTAAAGCAATTTTGACAAAGCAGAAAGAAATTGAGTATTCTGCAGCGAATATAGCAGTAGAAAATATATACTAGCATGTCATCGGCCTCCTAGCACGTGAACTTTGTGTTCGAGATTTGTATTCTTTTGTCTTTGCGCTAGAGCTTTCCAACAGGGTTAAAAGCCGGATAGTTGCCTCAGTTGGACTTGCCCTGGTTTTTAATATACTATGTTAGGGACGTTAGTGGCGTTAACGTTTTACTATAATTGTAAGTACCCCTCCCGCAGACCTCAGTGTCATGTAAACAATCAGTATAGACCCACACGTTTCGTCCGTTCGAGCGAAAAAAAAAACTGATACCTATTGTCGTGTAGTTTCCTAAATTCTGTTACTCTTACTACGATGTTGTACACTAAAGATCGGTTTTTCGTTATTTTGGGATATTCGTAAGTATGAATTTGAATGTTATGCTTTAGAATTTAATTTGTTTTGTGGTTCCTAGAGTCAATTAAAATTAATTGATGCTGTATTTTTTGAACAAAAACTTACCTAAGATTAAGATTACACCAACTTTGCTAAAATAGTATTTGATCTGAAAATAAAATGTTTTTGGTCATTTTGATTTTCGCTAAAAAAAGTAATTGATAGTAACGATAGTTAGTCAGTGGCTTGTTTTTCTTTAAAAAAGTGTACTTAGATTTATTTTATATGAATACATTAAATTTTACTTTAGAATATTGAGGATATTCATCCTTGACATCATCTTATTACCTATAATATTTGTCTGCAGCAATCAAGTAATCTTCAATTATTGTCAGTAAAAAATTTACCGAAGCTGTATTTACCAGTCAAAATAATGAGACGATCTATGATCGACCTACCACCAGAAGCTCTTTTCAAGCATTGTATATTCCTGTTTGCCATGGGTAATGCATCTTGACCGTTATCTATATTATTAGGTCTGCCTTTGGGACGCTTTGTACCGCAGACTAATGTTAAGAAATATAAAATATGCATTGGAAAGTTATAAGGAAGGAATACTCACTTCGATAGCATTCAGATATACTAGGAATCCACCGACCTGATCTACACGAACGGATTCTATTTGGTCGTTGGTTAGCTTGTTCATACAACGGATTGCACGACAAATAAGCTGTTGTTTGTTCTACTGGGTTTTTACGGTTTTCTAAAGGTATATTATGATATTTACATTTAACACTTGTTGACGTAGTTGACTTTAACGATGGATAAGTTTCTCTAATATTTCTGGATAGAGATATCCTGGGGAGGGGGGTGCTCGACTAACCAAATGTCAAATTTAAGGACGAAATATGATGTTTTCATTTTTGTAGACGATGTGTGTCGATATAATGGTTGACTCAAGTTTATGAAAAATTATTTTTTTGAAATTTTTGGTTTGTTGATTTTCTGATTTTAAAATTTATGAAGTTGAAATACCTATGTCTTTTTTACTGTAGGTGATGTGCTGACATAATTTAAATTTGTATGTGATGTTGATATTGTCGACGAAGTTTTATATTATTATGCATGGTCTCACTGACCACGCCCATTTCTGGTCGTTTTGGATCAGCTTCGGTTAGTAATTTTACCCTGTCTTCCTCATTCCATATTAGAGCCATTATTCTTAATGCTCTGAGTTTTATTGATGGTGCATTCAATATAGCCATATATTCATTAAACTCCACTGAAAAGTCAGCCGTGATTTGGAACTAATTAAAAACTCAATTAAATACATAATTTTTTATCTTAAATATCAATGTGACATTTAATCATGGTAGAATACAGAAGTTTGTATTAAACAGCAAGAAAATAATCATACTTAGTTATTTATTTTGAGAGAATCATTAGAATTATTTAACTAAAATTTAACTACTTAAACATTATAAGACGGATACATGAGATTAATAAGATAAATTTAAAAAATAATTAAAATATTCATCTTTTGATTATATTCCAAGTTATAATATATATAAATACGTACTTGTCCATCCTCAGTCATGTCGGCATCTTTTCCGACTGGAGAATCAGTATTTGCACTGATTTTATTTTTAATACTCTCTTTTAAGTTGTTGAGAGACTCAGTTAAGAATGATTTGGTAATCATTTGTTTCCTTAGTGACTTTAGCTGTATCTCAACGTTATTAACCCTGTTGGTTATGTCATCCAAAGCCGCATTATTTGGTGATGATGTAGACCTCGCTGGAGATTTTCTACCGTCCCCATCTTGGGATTCTCCACACGAACTTCTACCATAAAAGTTGGCATTTTCAAATTCTTTATGACTTTTTGAAGTTTCACCCTCTGTAGAAGACTAAATAATAGAGATAAATAAAATATTGTGAAAAGTTTGAAATTTGAAAAAAAAACAAAAAAAAATGTCTATTTTCCAGTTACTTATTTGTGATATCTGTAAATAAAGGAAAAAATTCTTTAATATAGTATTATCTTATTTATGGCCTTGGCAATAAATTTCCTTAAAATTTATAATGTTGCTTGGTTCCTTGACTGTTAGAAGTGCTTGCACCTCGACTTCCGTTGTTTTGACCAAAAGAACGAATACCATTTTTCATTACCGAATTGCTATTAGTAGCGCTAGTACTAATTTCGTTTCTTTGCTGTTAAAGCTGCCGTTGTTGCGTGCTCCACGATTTTTGTAGTACTTGTTAAAATATGTCATTTGTTTGTTCGGATTCGGTTACCCGGTCATTGCAGTTTGTAATTTTTTTACGATCTTTTGTTTCACTTTGATCGCTCGCATTCTGTTGGCTTTTTACCTTTAATAATTCCTAAGCATTGCTGGTTTCTGAATCAAGCAATAAAAAATATCTGTTTACTAGGTTAATATCTGTGTTATAAAAGTTTTTCATTTTATCTGTCAAGTTTGAATTTAACTTACACTGAATAGCTTACTACTACAGATGTTCAAAGTAATAAATACATCATGCAACGGAACAACTAGTATATAGTGTGAAAATTGCATGTCCTTAGATTGGGAAGCGGGCAACCTCGGTTCAAATCCTGGTCGCGCAGAATACACTGCTGGTCATCTAAACTCCAAAATATATATGTAGCCCCACGTTAGGCGCCAAAGTGTTACGACTTATGACCGTATAAAAAAATAAAAATTAATTAATTATGAAAAATACTCACCGGCTACAATGAGCTCATCTCAGAGCCTCAGACATAGTTTATTATTTTTTTTTTTTTTTTATTTACTTATTGACGAGGAAGGTAAAAGATTGTTTTATCAAAAAAATTAAAGTTAAAATGGTTAATTTATAAATTTAATTAATTTTAAACACTAATGAAATATAAAAAATATATACATAAAAGAAATTAAAATCATAAACAATTTATATTATTTACACACTTAAAAATTAATATAATGAACTAGATTGTTCTTAGAATTTGATTATGAATATTTTTTATTTCTTGAACACTAAAAATGGAAGTATTTTCAAAAAAAATTGTCTTTTATAAAAGATCATTTCGCTTACCATTGAATTGTCTATAAATGTTGTAAATCAACTTGACACTTTTTTATTTAAATTTCACTAAAACATTCACATAACGTTTTGAAACAAAGTTAACACTTCATCAGGAAAGTCAATAATTCTTCAAATTAGGTTTTTTGATTAACCATTAATCTTTTTTGTTGGAACCCTTTACCAATGATGATAAGTGATAATTATTAATCTTTTTAATTTATAATATTATTGATCAAAATTAGCCTTGCGCGGCTTTTTCAATAATTTAATTCAAAACTTTTGAATTATAATATGAAACTTTAAATTTATCTTTAACTCGAATTTAACTTTGTTTTTAAATTATAATTATAGAAGTCCGTTTGGCGAAGATCTACAAATTCTAGGTCTTGCCTTTACCATCAACTTGGACTTCATGAATTTGTTTTTCTCTTTAAAAATTGAAATAAGAACTGGAACCAATTTTTTTAAGTGGTATTTATAAATGGTGCATTCATACCCCGTAAGCAAAAGCATATAAGTTGACCATGCATCAAACGAGTGACCTTAACCATTAAGGGTTGTTTACGATCTATAGTCTGTGTGAAAGTTTACATTATAAAAATAGTTTTTTAATTTACGTATCCTGAAATAACGTTTAAATTGGATGTGAGAAAAAGTTGGATATAGGAAAATTTTGCATAGTCAATAAAAATAATTGAAATAGAAACTAACAAAAATGTTCATAACAGGTTTTACGTTCTGCACTCGATTGCGATTCGCATTGGCGTATGTAATCCTTCTATCAAGTAGTTTTTGAACATGTTCCACAAAGTTCCACATGGTTACGGTTCTTAACCTCTTGGTAACAGCTCTTTTGGTTAAGACCTTACTGTGTTCGTTTAAATATGTACTATTGAAGTTATTTGGATTTTCCATATGTTTTTCGATCAATCTTGTATTGCAGCATTATATTCTGTTTATTATCAGTACCTACTAAATTATTTTTATAAACTGAATTATTTAAAAAAAATCATTTTATTTTTTCAAAGGTAGCACAATAATTTGAATTCCTATTTGAAATGATCATTATTTTTTCTAAGTTTTAATTATAGACGACGATTAATAACTATTCATGGTAGAAGTATATCTCGTAATAATAGTTTAAAATGTAATTAAATGTTTTGATATTTGACATTTTACAATGTCAGATTTAAATTATTACTAGTATAAACCAGTCAAAAGTTACATAAGTCACTAGTGAGTTATTGTTATTTTACTTATTTAAAAAAACTATAGTTATACCTCTATTATTGCGAGATATTGGATAAAGAAAATTTATCCAATACCTGCAAGTAAAATAACTTTTACATTTTCAAACGTCAATGTAAAATTATATAATGTAATTTCAAATTTTATTTGATTTTGAAATTTTAATTTTACTTGCAGGTTTTGGATAAAATGTTATATGCGACTCTTGAGTAAAGATATTTGTATCCACTTACGGAACTTTCCGTTCGTGGATAAAATGTATCTTTACTCACTAGTCCCATAAATTACTATTCCTTATTTTGTATTTTTGTATGTATTTTGTTTTTAAATGTTTAACATAGTTGCGCTTTTCAAATTTACTATTTAACATTTATATAATAGTTGTAATATTAATTTATAGTATTAAATCAACTTCGTCCGACTTAAAAAATATAAATATATGATTTTGTTTAATTGGATATTTAATTTTTTTATTTTACATAATAATTGCGGGATTATAGATTGTATTACAAAATGTATTATATTAATATCGTGTAACATATTTTAGAAATTTGTTTTATTTTTCTGGGTACGTCGCTGCCTAGAATCTTATTTGGGGAATTAGTTTGAATTTTGAACGCAAGGAGACGGCACTTTTGAATGTATGTTCAGAAAGTGAGTGTGGTGGTTCGTCTCGTCTAAAGCTTTTTGGTGAGTTTTGCTTTTTTTTGTTGTAAAACTTGTGGGAGATACCTTATTGTTTTTCAAACTTTTGTTTTTTGTACTTTAAATATTGTATTCGTTTCCGATTTTGCCAAAAAATTATTTTTAATAATTGAAAAACGGCGATTTTATTTTGTATCGAACGCACTTGTCGAGCATATCCATCGATAAAAATTTTATCTTTGCTCTGAAAATTCCTCAACGTTGAATTTTAAAACCAAGTGGATATTTAATTTAAATAATTAAATTATTTTCTACATTTGGTGTAGACTACTTGTTCTTTTTATGTTTCTCCACTAGGATAATATTAACGCAAGTAGCTACGGTATCTTTTTATCTCTGTTGTGGCTGCCGATGCCGGTTTGTTGGCAGAACATTTCTTGCAGAGATTGTTTCGGTTGGAATCCTCACTCTTTTGTTGTAATTGGAATTTCTGTGGTGGCAATTGCATTATTTGCAAAATGGTACTTCTCACTCTTTTAAATAATTTTTGCATATTAAATGGGCCGCATGCTTTGGGTCTTTATCATGCATGAATATAAAATTTTCGCCTATTGAAAACCAGATGGAATTGTCGCATTTGTAGATAGATAACGCTCTTCATTATTTTTTCAATTGTTTTGGAACTACCTGTTCCATTGTAAGAAAAACGAGCCCAAACTATAACGGACACACCACCTTGTTTTATATTGTAACTAAACATTCCTGGAGCATATTTCTGTAGACGACCGTCTCACATAAACCCTTCGCCGGTAACCGAACAGTTCAAATTTTGATTCATCAATCGACAAAACATTTTTCCACTGTTTTTTGAATAAATCACATTCAGTACCACAAAATCCATAATATTGTAGATTTCATTGAAGAAAATTTATAATTAAAAAAAAAATTGCAAATTAAAAAAATTTATTATATTAGGTAAATATTGCTAATTGCAAAAAATTATTAGTTACTTGTTAACGACTAATTCTGAATCTGACTTCTATATTTGAGTTTTACTTTCGAATTTTATATTAGAATAAAATTTGGAAATTTGATTTCCTTTTTGGCTTTTCGAGTTTTAAAACATCATCTTCTTCGTCAGTTGGAGATAGATCATCTACTTAAAATGATTCTTTTTACCAACGTTTATAGCCGATTTGGCTTCGTTGATTAAATCGCTTCGTAGTTGTCCACAATTTCGGTTGTACTGTGTAATTCAACCTTAGGTACCCTGCATTCGTTTTTCTTATTCGTCGAAAGAAACAAACCTCCATGCGTGCCTTCTGGGGAATTGATTAAAATTCTACGACAACTGAGTGATTTATTTTTTTTGTTTATGTTGAAAGATCCGCTACTACTGGTAAACTTTTTAGGTGACGCTTTTGGTAAGTTACACCTGTTTAGTGTATATTCCGAGTTATTCACGGAACAATATATTCTTGTTAGTGATTGACATGGCTGTAAATATGCATAAGTACGGTTCCTTGTTTTGCAAGGACCGTTGACTGTTTAATTGATTACAATTTTCTGATTCTGGAATATTTTCATTAAAATTCTCTTTTGGTCAAGAAGTGAATTGTTCACCATTGGAATTACCTAGTTCTGCGATTCTTCGTCTGGTACTCCGTCTCAGTGACAACAATCTTCATCAATCAAACAATCAAGCAAGTATCCTTTTCTTTGCTTTTAGTATTATCATCATTTAACCTTTTGGTTGGAGTATTTATTATCAGCGGGGAATGTCCAATCGGCACAGGAATGTTGAATTGTGCGGAATCATATAAGTTAGAATTAGGTTCTATTATGCAACTTGAAATATTCGTAATTTTTATTATTCTTAAACATTTCTTTTTCAAAAGAATTACAATGATTTATTCAATTTATTTGCAATACCTCATTTATATATATATTAAAAATAATAATTTGTTTTGGGTTGGTACTCGTATATGCAATTCAATTCAGGGATTAATCATGTTATATCCTGACTTCCTGGAAATATACTTTAGAAATACCAAATCGAGAATTAGGAGATTTACGATCTACGACGATGCCAATGCGTCTCGATAGTAGTCGATTGTTATTGTATAAATTATCGCAAACGTTTGATAACCCTATCCCCCCCCCCAACCCCACTATGCTGGATACTTCTCTTTTGATGTATATGTGATCACTGATTAATGCAGCACATTATATTCATAATTCGCACATAATTCGAACTTTTCGCAAATTTCCCAAGATGTATTTCGAGGTTCTAGGTTTTACTTTGAAGCAATATTGTGTTTCATCTAGTTGGACGGCATAGTAACATAATTATAGACTTTTGTGATAAAAGCATAAAATTATTATCACTGTTTCTATACTTTATTTGAACATGATTTTTAGATATTGGGGCATTTTATATTCCATCTCTAAGGGTTAAATTATATGCTAGCATTTATTTGTATTCAATTCCGTTTCTTATTTTATTATAGAACGTATTTTAGATTTTGCATTTTATTGGGTATTATTTATAATTTTGGGGTTAATTAGCAGTGCTATGAAAAGAGAAGCAGGTGATTCGGATTCAGCATTTTGATCTTTAATGTTTGGACTTTCCAAGAACATGTTGATTAGAGCTAACAAAAGGCTGGAAACAGTTGTTATATGGAAACCTTAAAATGACCCATTAAAAATATTTAGATCTTGAAGCATTTCGTGCAAGAATAACTGCATCCAGTTCTTTGTAACTTTGTATCGATTAGTGTTTCAGATTAAATAATTATTTAATATTTTTGCATCATTTAAACAGTCTGCCGTTTAGCCTGATAGCGCATACCTTATTTTTGGGAAGTGCCTCCTCGGCTTGCTCATCGGAGACATCGAATAGTAAAAACGTAGAAAATATTTCTCTCAGGATGGGAGTGATCATGCCCGCAATAAAACTTCAGCATACAAATAATAAATTTAATTAAAATGAACGGCAATACAGCGTTGTTATTTAAAAAGTTATTAAATTAATCAAAATGTATCCTCTTAAATTACATAATAAAAACATATATGAAACACAATAATTCGAATTTAAAATACAAAAATATATAATACACAGATTTTACAACTTTGAATTTGCTTGTCATATTATTACCAGATTACCTTATAATAGTCATTTTGTGTTTTGTTGGTTGGTTCCGAGAGCAGGTACGGCTTGAGGAATTTGGTGTGAATTAAAGTTAATTATTGGTTGTGACAGTACATGTAGAAAATTTGTAATATAACCGAGATTCGAAATTATCGAAATATTATTTTTTATTATCACAAGAAGCTTTAAAATTGCTAGAGAATTAGGTTAAATTAAGAAGGTAAAACAAACAATTTTTCGTGAGATTAAGGGAGGGGGATCGAGCCAAATCTCACGATATCTCACCAGGGGGAGGGGGGGTCGAAAAATTGCCTCATGTAATTAATGGACGTTCCCTAACGTGATTTTGACGAATTCTGACGTAACCATGTCAACTGGGTAGTAGACATTGGTTTGGTGTCCTATCCATAGATAAGAAAGAGAATCCTATCCGAGTCTTAGTCTACCCTGATAAATAAAAATCAAAATTTTAAATCAAAAGCTTTGAACCCGACACGTACCAATATTGCCACTCAAATTTACAGCTATCTTTTTCACCTATTGACTTCATTCGGATTATCATCATAGCTTTGAAGTTAACAGAAGTTCGTGTGATTTGATCTGACTGTAGATAGATTGTATACCAAAATATAATCTCAAATTCAAAAATGTTACCTCGAAATTGGAAACTGATATTTTGTTTTTTATATTTAAATGTAGCGAATCTAGCGTTAGGTTTCGATTTCTTATCGATAGCAACTAAAGTAATTGTAAATACGGGCATTGGCATCTATGACGGTACACGTTGTAATTTTAAAGAATGTTGCAGAAAGAATGAAATTCCAGCCGATTTTGACAGTAAGTTAAACGAAAATAAACATTTTCAAAAATAATAACACATTTTTGTAGAGCTGGAAAGGTTACTCCAAGAGCGAGTCTATGGTCAACATATAGCGCAAGAAGTTGTTTTCAATGCACTGAAGGCCCATTGGAACGAAAAGTACCAGGCTCCCAAAGCGTTAACACTTAGTTTTCACGGTTGGCCAGGAGGTGGTAAAAATTATATAACCAATTTTATTAAAGACTGTTTATATGCAAAGGGTAGTTCAAGTAGGCACGTGCACCATTTTTTCGGTAGGGTCCACTTTCCTCTGCACGGCGATGTACATGAAATGCAGGTTTGAATTTTTTGTTTAATTTTATAGTATTAGGTTATTAAATTAATTTTTTCAGAGTAACCTTTACAATTGGATAAAAAGCAATGTTACCAGATGTCCGAAGCAGCTATTCATATTTGATGAAGTAGATAAGATGTCTCCCGAAGTGTTAAATATAATCAAACCCATATTGGATATTAATCGGAGTGTTGATAACGTCGACTATCGTAAAACCATCTTTATATTTTTGTCCAACACCGGACAAAGCTTGATAAACAACATGGTTATCGATCAGTGGAGTCGAGGTGTAAAACGAGAAAATATAAAATTAGAAGATTTCGAACCTCTTATTTCGAGAGGGGTTTTTAACGAATTGGGTTTGTATTTTTATTCTTTATTATTACTTGTGTGGAGAGAACACTGCCTGAGCCATTATTATGCATATACCTGTTTAAATAAAACTTATCGTTTATAGTGGAGTTAACCTTCTCAAGAAAAAGCATGAGGTTGTAGTTATTCAAGCAACTTAAAGTCGGAAAACTGCATGCATTTGTCTGTATGGTTGTAGTAAACGGGCGATGATAAACTCAGCCGCTTAGTAGAATTAGGTACTAATCTCGTTGGTAAACTTCTACCTATAAGCACTGGCCTATTAGATATCCCAACAATGAAACAGAAAACTAAATTAATGATTCTTCCACTAAGGTTGTTCTCTCCCAAACACAATTAACTAATTACAATTTACTCAATTTTCAAACGTTTGTTTCAGGCGGATTTCTTCACTCGGATACAATCAAAAACAACTTGATAGATCATTATGTGCCCTTCTTACCGTTAGAAAAACGACACGTAGAAATGTGTGTTAAATTTGAATTTAGCCAACGAGGTATTGCTAATCCAACGCAGGAGCACATCAAGTAAGACTTAACATGATATTTCAAAGTACAAAATGTTTTATAAATTCTGTTTTTAGTGCATTGGTAAAATTTATCGAATGGGGCCCTGCGGAGAAACCTGTGTTTTCCTTAAGCGGATGTAAGCGATTAAGTCAAAAAGTCGGTTTCTACACACAAAAATATTATTGGAAGACAGAGCTGTGATGAAAACGTTGTTCAACTAACTTTTCAACCATTCCTCAGGAAAAAATTATGACCGTTTAATTTAATTTTATCTGTTTTTTGTACTGATATATCGTTAATTCTATAAATCTTTACTTACAGTTTTGTTCTTGTTTATCTGCTAATGAAATCTCATTTTTGTAGTTTCTTGCTTTATAGCCCTACTTCTGAGAGAAGGAAAATAAACTTCGTTCTTGAGTTGATGGAATTCGTAAATACGATAAACACATCACTCTTAATCTTAATATATAAAACTCAAAGTTTGTATGTAAGTCCGTCCCATCAAAATCTCCCCAACGGAAAGCACGATTGAATTGAAATTTTAACTGGTTATTCACCTAAGAGTTTTAAAGGTTAACCCCACTATTCCCAGCTCTCTATGTCAATTTTCAATTTTTTGAAAATAATAATAAGAAAATAATTATAATAAATGATCCTGTGCAAAAAGGAGTTTCCAGGTCATTCAAATATTAGGTCATGGCGGCCGGTAGGCCGCCTAACCTGCTAGTTCAAATATAAATAAGTCACCACAAAGTAATAACATGACACCTGTTTGATTCTTTAATAATAATAATTGTTTACTTGAATTTAAACGGAAAATTTGCGTCGCTAAGCAACGTTACCGTATTCTCCCGAACGATTGCCGCTCTTGTTTAGTATTTAAAATTTCAAAAATTTGAAAACAAAATATAATTCGACTCTCTTTCATAATAGATAATAGTCAATCAATTATGATTTCACCTCTTATTTTATTGTCACTGAAAAAGAGGTGCCGTGAATCATTCCAGTGCTGGCTTGTGAGAAATTTAGATGGTGGGACCGTGGGACTATCCCCACAAGCCATCACTGAATCATTCCAACAAGTGCATTTAAGCAATAATGAACCTAGCAGTGGCGGCTCCTGGTTTTTTTATTTGAGGAGGCTAATCATAAAGTATAGTGTAAAAGTATCCATCTCGGCTTTCCATATGTGGTAAATGTGATAATTGCACACAGTTGCACAGTTGATTATCCAAAGGACATAGTTGTAATTTTACTAATGCCAACGTTACAGGTTTTAAATTTTCAAATTTCAGTGAGACAAAAATGCTATTAAAGAAAAACTTTCCATTTTGAATGAAAATATTTCACAAATATTTCTCACTGCTCGTATAATTTTAAATTAGAGCTAATTAGAAGTTAATTAATACATATTTTGATATATCATTGAAAAGCAGACATTTCGAGCTAAATAATAGTATTAAAATCATATATACTTACAGTAATTTTAAAGTACCAACGATTTCAAAAGTTCTTTCAATTGGTTAAATAAAATTAATTTTTTTTTAGTTTTTGGCTTATACCTTTCGTCTCTCACAATTGCCGATGTCCCTAAACTTCTCCTAAATTTTGATATATAATTCGTCTAGTTCTACGTCGTAATTGGCTTAGTGAACGCTTTTGACGATAATCCGCTACACTGTAGTCATAATCAGACGCAGCACAACATTTCACGACAGGCAGATGGATTTTGTCGGTTAAATGTTACATTTAGGCTAATATTGAATATTATAAACTCTCTTATGGAGAATTTAACTAGCTTCAATTTTTATACGAACAATTTTTTTGTAAAGTTAATATTTTAGAAGATATTATTGAAAAACCATAAATTATCACTTAAAATCCAAGATGGCGGACACTGCCGGACCTCGGAGGAATGACGACTTTTTTTTGGTTAAACAGGGACCTAAGACGAAACTTTTCGCCAAGTTTCAAAACTTATGATTTATTGCAAGGCAAAATTCCCCATTGACTGGACTATTAAATACATTTTCATAACTGGTGGAAATATCGACCAGTATTGTATACCGGGTGCTGAATGAGTTAGCCGAACATAGGAAATTAACATGTAAAAACTTATTTACGCACATTCCTGCTTCCCTAATTGTTTTAGAGAAAAAATGAAAGACACAAAAATAATGCAGAAATATAAATTCCGAATGATAAGATCATTAGATTTCATCTAGTTTTTACTTAAAAGGTCAAAAAATGCTTTTGAAATTGTTAAAAAATTTTATTTATCGCACTGGCTATGTAAGTTTTCATGGTAATTATTTTTGAAAATATACCTAAATTAAATTGAATTTATTACATGGCCAGTGCGACAAATGAAAATTTTAACAATTTTGAATGCATTTTTTGACCTTTTAAGTAAAAGCTAGATGAAATCTAATTGTCTTATCATTCGATATTTGTATTTCTGCATTATTTTTGTGTCTTTCATTTTTTCTCTAAAATGATTTGGGAAACAGGAATTTGCAAAAATAAGTTTTACATGTTAATTTCCTATGTTCGGCTAACTCATTCAGCACCCGGTATGTATTACGATACGATCGTACCGTATACCGCGGTATACTACGTCATTGACAATGCACTGTGGCTGTATAGCGTTATGCTGTCTTGCGGTAATATGTATTTAGGTTGTGCAGATAAATTGCCATTCCGCAAATCCAAAAGCCATTTTGAAAATTCGATTTCTTCGCCCGAATCTCGAACGTTCGTTTTCAATTTATGTTCTCGAATTTGCACCATACGTCGCTGTTGGTCACGCAAGCTTCTAAAATTGAGGTTCGGTGGCCTGTTTTTCATGATGCCTCGGCGTACGTAATCTTCTATCAAGTAGTTTTTGAACCTGTTCCACAAAGTCATCGGATCGGTTACGTTACAAAAACTTAATATGTACCCAAACAGTTTTCGCATCTGTGAGGGCATCTGTGCTTCGGAAGCTTCTTGCAAACAATTGATCCTCGCTTTGTCGGAATCGGTAAAATTTCTAACTTGAACTGCTTCTTCTAAAGTTGACATTAGAACGCCGTCGACGGTTCTTAAATCTTCATAACATCGTGCAACTTTTACGTTTTACATAAGAATTCTCATGTGAAACAATTCGATATATTTTGGACTGATGGTGTACATGCGTGCAATTAACTTGTCGTTACAAAGATTTCTAATGCGTGGCATCCATTGGCAGGTCTTCTTTTGAAATACACAATGTAACGGAATTTCGGTATACAAAAATCATGACCTTTGGAATATATTTCATGATGTATTTGATGCTCTTGACGGATATGCATATTTTAACGTTTATAATACCAATTATATGGCACAACGAATCTGTTGTCTGTATCGTACCTTCTGTTGGCGCGTTTTATCGTAACTCTTTCAGATGTATCGCGTCGACGATATATTGGATAACTCGAGCCGTCTGTTATTGTTTTAGAACCAAAAGGTTTCGGGAATTTTTTTTTCACTTGTTATCTTCCATGCAACCGCTGGACGGATGTAATGTTTCGCACGGACCGTGAATCATGTTTCTAGTTATGATTTCGTATAATTCGGGATCTTGTTTGTCGTTTGGAATTTCGGCAGCTCCTTACAACTTTATCGATGTCGGCTTCTCTAAATTTATCTTCGCCACTCAGCGTGAGCAAAATGTATATGTGTGGTAAACCTCGTTTCTAGAATTCGATGGTGTGCTGCACGCAGGCGATGGGTTGTTCAAATACATTTCGATCCCAAATGTCTTCGAGCAAAGCGTTAAACTTCAAACGAAAGACTCGGCAACCGATATTGCATCGATTTTACCTTTTTGCGTACGGTTGCACGTTTTCTACAATCTTTTTCCATTTTGGATTGCACGTAAAAGTGATGCTACAGTGGTCATTGCGTCTTGATAGTTTTGTTGCATTACTTGTGGACTGTCAACAAGAGATGCTTTGCTCTCTCGACGATCGGCAACATTACTCAAATAATCCAATAATCCGCTGTACTGATGACATCTCAAAGCGGTTTGATTTATGTTGTTCAATCGTTGGCCTTCTATACGTACATAGCTGTCGACAAAATATTGTTGTGTTAATTTTCCGGCACTTAGTAATAGATTGAAAGTGTCTCTAATCGATAAGGCTATATAAATAACGAATTCATTCATGCTTATTCTGTGTTGCACGAGATTTTATGTCGATTCCTCAATATTTAATTTCAAATTCATTTCCCTTCCTAATTCGTCTACACGGAAAAAAAGGATTTCTTAAATGAAGAATAAATATTTACTTGAAATTATTTATTTCATTTAAAAATATAATTTCTTCGCGCAATAAAATATGCTTGTATTAAAAATATCAGATTTCTTCCAGCAAGAATATTTTTTACTTGAAATATTATTTAGATTCAAGAAAATTTCACTTGAACGATGAAGACTATTTTCTAAATACATCAATATTAATGTATTCTTAATCTAAGTAACTTAATTTCTTTAAAATAAAATTTATAATTGTGAAACTTATATTACGAACTTGTAAAAACTTATTAGTTTGATTAGTATAGTCAAATGGTAATTGTACTCATCCCACGACTTCGCAGCTGGAAAACCTAAGTTCGAACCCCACACCGGACGAAGTTTTATATAAAATATATAATATCCCGCCAGAAGTCCAACAGATGACGCCATAATAATTGGACACACCCCACCCACTCTTCGGTTACAACATAATATACAAAATCCCCAAATATTTTGGAGTAATTTAGGGAAGAGAACAGAACTTCTTAATTCAAAAAATTTTTTTTTAAATCAAATAAATTTTTAATCCTTCATTTAAGAATATACTTGTATGATCCAAGAAAACTTAATTAAGAATATTTTTTTCTTACAAAAAGAAAATATTTGCGTGAGGTTATTGAAAACAGAGAATTTCTTGATTCAAGTGGTACTTATTTCAACCAAGTAATTTTTTATCCGTGTATCGGAAATAATATAGGATAACAAAGAGGATCTGCCAGGCGATTCTATTCGTATCGTTTGAAAACGGGTGGGCTGATTTTAAATATAATCGTAATTCTCCTGGTTCATATGGATCGCCGCCGTCATGTCACCTCTAAAAACGACGCCCACTTCGTCGTTTGTAGTTGGGCGCGATATCGATTACGATTTACGGCATTTTCTTGATGTATTTTCATGACAATTGTTACGTGACAAAAATGCGGTTCAACACGGTCCCTCCCCCTCCAGAATATTTGGGTGTTCGGCCAACTAGCGGGAGGTCGAGGGTAAATGCAAAAAAGGTGGGACGTTGTTAGTTCAAACCGCGTTATAGTCGATGAATAAATTTTTGTTGGGTGAATCTCCAAAAATAATAACCGTCAATCATTAAGATGGACGCCACCACAAAATTAACTGGGTCCTCGTGGAAACCACAGTGCACGTACGAGCGGGTGAATTCGAAGTTGGATCTCCCACGGCGCTGGCAGTACCGCGGAGGTTGATCGCGCTAACAAACAAATTCACAAACACAAGAAAAATGATTAGCAAAAATAAAACAAACAAAAATTTACAGAGGTTATAATAAATGATCATAAAATCAAAATTGGTACATGGACACAAATACAAGAAAAAAAATATGTTGCAATCAGTATCGAATCGATTTTTAAGTG
Organism: Cantharis nigra; assembly: GCA_958510845.1. Taxonomy (NCBI): domain Eukaryota; kingdom Metazoa; phylum Arthropoda; class Insecta; order Coleoptera; family Cantharidae; genus Cantharis; species Cantharis nigra. Next base: position 14,317,368 of record OY294029.1, read on the forward strand.
TGCACACTCCGTATCTTAAATTCTAAATTCTAAATAAATTTTTATTAACAAAAGTTTTTGAATAATGATTGTAATTTACAAAAGTGTGATCACCCTAATATTAACAATTAAAAATGTAAGTTAGCACAAAAATTTCACCGGAGTGAGTAATAAGATGGCGTAGATTAAATTCGAAAAAGTTCTCGTTGGAAGTAAACCAAATTTATGAACATCAAACAACTAATGAGTGCACTATTAAAGTTGCTTTCGAGGGAGGCACAAATATTAAGTTGTTAAGTTAGAAAACCAAAAATTAAGTTGTTACCTTAATATAGATCTTACATGTGGTAAAAGGACGTGATCAACGCGGCCCCGGTACTGCAAGTTCCGTGATGGTTTACCAACGCCCAAGTTGTAATTCCATTTACATAAATTCCCGATTCTTCGAGTATTAGCGCTCCGACTGAATGATTGTTTAAGAATGAATCCTTCGTTTGAAGTGTTCTGGATAATTCCAACTTTCCAAAATTTTATCATCAACCTGCGATAGCGCTTTAGGCGTAAGGTAACCAACAAAAAATCACTATTGAACTTCACCGGATGTTTGGTGGTAACAAAATGACTAAATTTTTGTAGTGAACCACGAACTATTGGAACCACAATTTAATTTCCAAAGTTAACTTTTTAATTTCCAAAGTTAATTTAATCACAATTTAATTTCCAATGTTAATTTAACCACTATTTAATTAAATTACAAATAAATTTCCGCCATTAAGGGCGTAGTGAGATCAAATCTGACCAGCAGTTATGATGGTTGGAACGAATCTCCCATGCGAGGGGAACATGTCGAATGCATATGGGCGTTGGGTGGAAATAAGGATAGAATCGGGTGTCTATAGTATCAGGAGGGAGAAAAAGACAGGTGGTTGCATAATTAAAGAAAACTTACTTCTATGACTTTCAAGTGATATGGAAAATTTCAAAAGCAATGTAAGATATTTTATGCAATTAAATGTAATAATTAATTTAAATTAGAATTCCCATAATATTATAATATTTAGATTGGTAAAATTACAATATGAATTTAGAAAATAAATTTCGATTTAAAAATTGGTGAAAAACGGAAAAGATTGGGATGGTTCAGGTTTCAAGTTTTACATTAACGGATGGTGCAAATAATGAGGTTCTACGGTAAATTTCCAACGAACGTTACACAATGTCGGGAAAGACGTTTCCTTCGTTGGCCATTTTTTCTCGTACTTCCATTTCCACCTCTTTCTGAAAACAATACAGTTTCGCAAACGGATTAATCGTTCTCAATAATTCGTCTATTTCGTTTATCAATTCGGCATTCAAATTCAAAAAGTGAATACGAATGAGCATTAGATTTCATCTAACTTTTACTTAAAAAGTCAAAAAATGCTTTTGAAATTGTTGAAAGTTTCATTTATCAGACTTGCCATGTAAGTTTCCAAGGTAAATATTTTTAAAAATAAAAATTAAATTGAATTTTTTATTATAGGGCTAGTACGATAAATAAAAATTTTAACAATTTCAAAACCATTTTTTGACTTTTTAAGTAAAATCTAGATAGAACTCAATGCTCTTATCATTCGTAGCTTTTACTTGTTAATTTCCTATGTTCGGCTAACTCATTCAGCAACCGGTATACACTTCAGGACTAAGGTTCTTTTCATCCCGTTTGCGATTTTTGTACTCGGCTAACACCTCGTGCAAAAACCTTTGCACGCGGGATGTGCGTGAAGTTAGCCCCCCTTTTTTCGAAAACTAAAAATTTTTATTTTGTATTGTGTTGTATTCAGTTTGTATTGTTTGTATCGTAAAACTTTTTTTCATTTTGCGAAGCAGAAAATTGAAAATCGCGAAAAACCATTTTTGGCGCTAGCCCCTCTTTTTCGAAAATTTTGAAAAATTTTTTTTGTATTGTGTTGTATTCAATTTGTATTGTTTGTATTGCTAAAAATTAAAATCCTAACTTTAATATTAGCCGTGTAAATCGCGAAACAAAATTTCGCGTTGGCCCCCCTTTTTTGAAATTTTTGAAATTTTTTTTTTGTATTGCGTTGTATTCAATTTGTATTGTTTGTATTGCTAAAAATTAAAATCCTAACTTTAATATTAGCCGTGTAAATCGCGAATCAAAATTTCGCGTTGGCCCCCTTTTTTGAAATTTTTGAAAAATTTTTTTTGTATTGCGTTGTATTCAATTTGTATTGTTAGTATTGTTTAAAATAAAAGTCTTAAATTTAATATTAACCGCGTAAATCCCAAAACAAAAATTTGCTCTGATCCGCTGCCTAGCTGGCTCAAAATTTCAAATTTGTTTTTGTATTTCTATGAAGTGTTGAATTATAATAATTAAAAAATAGACAAACTATGTAATAAGTCATACCCCCCGTTTTTCAGCGCTTCAGTTAATTTTCCAAAACCATCTTTCTTAAGGATTTCTATGTTTACAGGAGCGATCGTTTTTCTAAAAGTTTTTGGTTTTCGGCATTTGTTGCATGTAAAATTCTCCATGGTACTCCAGTTGAGGTAAAAAATATATTCACACATGTTTGCAATGTTCGAAGCTGCATTGATTTTGATAACATCTGCCGCTTTTTCACTACTAACAAAATATGTTATCTCTTTTAATATCTTGGCTCGCATTTTATATATTGCTAAAGAAGGGCCATCTTTTAAGAAACACTTCAGAAAGGAAAATGTTTCTGTTTTGACCACTTGAAAGAACTTTTCATTTTTGCAAGCTACAGCTAATATTTGAATTATACTGTCAAAACAAACAATACAAATTGAATACAACGCAATATAAAAAAAATTTTTCAAAAATTTCAAAAAAGGGGGGCCATCGCGAAATTTTGTTTCGCGATTTACACGGCTAATATTAAAGTTAAGATTTTAATTTTTAGCAATACAAACAATACAAATTGAATACAACGCAATACAAAAAAAATTTTTCAAAAATTTCAAAAAAGGGGGGCCAACGCGAAATTTTGTTTCGCGATTTACACGGCTAATATTAAAGTTAGGATTTTAATTTTTAGCAATACAAACAATACAAATTGAATACAACGCAATACAAAAAAAATTTTTCAAAAATTTCAAAAAAGGGGGGCCAACGCGAAATTTTGTTTCGCGATTTACACGGATAATATTAAATTTAGGATTTTAATTTTTAGCAATACAAACAATACAAATTGAATACAACACAATACAAAAAAAATTTTTCAAAGTTTTCGAAAAAGGGGGGCTAGCGCCAAAAATAGTTTTTCGCGATTTTTAATTTTCTGCTTCGCGAAAGGAAAAAAAAGTTTTACGATACAAACAATACAAACTGAATACAACACAATACAGAAAAAAAATTTTTAGTTTTCGAAAAAAGGGGGGCTAACTTCACGCACATGCACGGGGATGAAAATAGTACCTCAGTCCCATGACGTATAATATACTATTCTACGGTTAAAAATGTAAAAAACAAATTTTTCTACCGAAAATTAATAATTACATTACTTAGAAAACATTTTTCATCGTTTTACTGCAAAGTGATTGCATAAAGACCATTAGAAATTATATAATTTTAAAATAGTTTGAAAAAATTTCTAAGTATTGAAAAGACTAACCTTATTCGGAGCAGGATTTGCGATCTATTTTGTATGGAATTATACATTTAATGTCAACAATTTATGACAATTTTGTTAAACAGTATCGATAATATACTACTTAATATATAATAACTTTTCTGATTGAAATTTTTGCTTCTATTGTTTTAAAACTGAAAAATTATTCCCAATAATACGGAAAAATTATATATACGTAAGTACTAAGTAGTTATCTTGAACAGTAAAGCATGGAAACAAGATTTTTTTAACGTCTCTTTAATCATTTTTCACACTATATTATTTTAAACAGGATATGTATTAATTTTCTATGGTTTTCTGTTTTTTCTCTGGTGAGGATATATTTTCAGTAAAAAAAATTTTTATACACTTTTTACCCATAGAAAACATAAAAGTTTGTTTAAATGCAAGATTACAGAAAAAAATTAGTTTTTAATTTTTGTCATATTGTTGCACCACTTTAAACAATCGAAAAAATTCATGAGTATAAGAGAGTATAAAAGACATTTTCTGACAAAATTTGGTGAGTGACACTTTTCAGAAAAGCATTAAAAAATAAGATTTAGATTTTATTTCTTTCGCCAAAAATCGGTTTTTCGTTTAATCGTCATGACCAAAGTATTTTTTCATGTCTTTTACTCCTAAGAATTAGCAAAAAAAATCACCATCTATGAATTTTGAATTTTACTATTAAAATAAAATTAAAATCGAAAAAAAGAGGTTTTTTTGAAAAACTCGAGAACTGTTTAAGATAAAGAGCTGAAAATTTGGCTGAATTATTTTTATTTGATATCAAAACGATCCCTCAAGTACGAGTCGAAAAAGCTGCAAAGGCAGATTTCCCATATAAACCCGGCTATACCCTTTGTTGTAAAACTTGGAATTTGTTTGAATGCATAGAGATCGACCAAGGTGAGATTTTCGGTTAGGTACCTAATGATTTTATTCGAGTATTTCAAACAATTAGTTTAAAGTGGAAATAAATTGGAAAATTTTTTGAAAATTAGTTTCATTTAAGAATTAAATAGTTTAGTAATAAATTTGATAAAAAAGAAGCAGAATTAATTTTTGATTTAAAAATTACATTATACAACTATTATACAAATTTTGTTTTCTGATAAGTAACGCGGCAACAATAAGAGGTATCACATATATTGCATAGAAGTAATAATATATAATCAAATAAATTAAAATATTTCCTGATTATCAAGCATGGTAAATGTAGTCTGTACCATTATACTGTATTGTTACTATTATTTAGTAACTTTATATCTTCACAAAGTATTCAAATATCTATCTGAATTATAAAAGCGAATTCATACATAGAATTCTTATTTAAAAATTAATTTAAAATTTTTTTTAAATATTTATTAATAAATTAATAATGAAAGTATAAATAGAGGGCAATGAAAATCGTTCTTGAAAAATCTGGAAAGTGAAGTTTCTTGAAAAGCTTCACTTGCATAAAAAGTTATATATTATATATTATTATTTAAGCCTTTTAATAATCTATTGATACGTGATAAGTAGTGTAACTCGATATTAAACATATCAATATTTTAGAAAACCTAAAAAATGCACTAAACACTTTTCAGAACTAAAATGTTTTTAAGTTAACACATGTAAAATACACTGTAAGTATTCGCAAACATTTTTGAACACGTCTGCGAATACTTATTACTTACAGTAATAACTAATTGTTTGAAATACTCGAATAAAATCATTAGGTACCTAACCGAAAATCTCACCTTGGTCGATCTCTATGCATTCAAACAAATTCCAAGTTTTACAACAAAGGGTATAGCCGGGTTTATATGGGAAATCTGCCTTTGCAGCTTTTTCGACTCGTACTTGAGGGATCGTTTTGATATCAAATAAAAATAATTCAGCCAAATTTTCAGCTCTTTATCTTAAACAGTTCTCGAGTTTTTCAAAAAAACCTCTTTTTTTCGATTTTAATTTTATTTTAATAGTAAAATTCAAAATTCATAGATGGTGATTTTTTTTGCTAATTCTTAGGAGTAAAAGACATGAAAAAATACTTTGGTCATGACGATTAAACGAAAAACCGATTTTTGGCGAAAGAAATAAAATCTAAATCTTATTTTTTAATGCTTTTCTGAAAAGTGTCACTCACCAAATTTTGTCAGAAAATGTCTTTTATACTCTCTTATACTCATGAATTTTTTCGATTGTTTAAAGTGGTGCAACAATATGACAAAAATTAAAAAGTAATTTTTTTCTGTAATCTTGCATTTAAACAAACTTTTATGTTTTCTATGGGTAAAAAGTGTATAAAAATTTTTTTTACTGAAAATATATCCTCACCAGAGAAAAAACAGAAAACCATAGAAAATTAATACATATCCTGTTTAAAATAATATAGTGTGAAAAATGATTAAAGAGACGTTAAAAAAATCTTGTTTCCATGCTTTACTGTTCAAGATAACTACTTAGTACTTACGTATATATAATTTTTCCGTATTATTGGGAATAATTTTTCAGTTTTAAAACAATAGAAGCAAAAATTTCAATCAGAAAAGTTATTATATATTAAGTAGTATATTATCGATACTGTTTAACAAAATTGTCATAAATTGTTGACATTAAATGTATAATTCCATACAAAATAGATCGCAAATCCTGCTCCGAATAAGGTTAGTCTTTTCAATACTTAGAAATTTTTTCAAACTATTTTAAAATTATATAATTTCTAATGGTCTTTATGCAATCACTTTGCAGTAAAACGATGAAAAATGTTTTCTAAGTAATGTAATTATTAATTTTCGGTAGAAAAATTTGTTTTTTACATTTTTAACCGTAGAATAGTATATTATACGTCATGGGACTGAGGTACTATTTTCATCCCGCGTGCAAAGGTTTTTGCACGAGGTGTTAGCCGAGTACAAAAATCGCAAACGGGATGAAAAGAACCTTAGTCCTGAAGTGTATACCGGTTGCTGAATGAGTTAGCCGAACATAGGAAATTAACAAGTAAAAGCTACGAATGATAAGAGCATTGAGTTCTATCTAGATTTTACTTAAAAAGTCAAAAAATGGTTTTGAAATTGTTAAAATTTTTATTTATCGTACTAGCCCTATAATAAAAAATTCAATTTAATTTCTATTTTTAAAAATATTTACCTTGGAAACTTACATGGCAAGTCTGATAAATGAAACTTTCAACAATTTCAAAACCATTTTTTGACTTTTTAAGTAAAAGTTAGATGAAATCTAATGCTCATTCGTATGAGCATTAAATCTCATTAATAGTTTGTATTTCTTTATTATTTTTGTGTTTTAAATTTTTTCTCTAAATTAATTATTAAAGCAGATATTTGTATAAATAAATTTATTATATTCGGCTAATTAACTCATTCGGCATACTATATACTATTTTTCACAATTTCGCTGCAAATGATAAATTACATTGCGTCGACCCGCAATTATACTGTCGTACATCACAAAATCAAAAAAAATTAGTTAAGATAGCCATTTTGTATAATTTTTTTTTCTCTATCGATCTGTGTTATCAGAATGTTTCAATTTTGTATAGTTTGCGAGATATTGGGTATGAATTTTGTCTTATACGCCATAAAATACCGTAGCTTTAGTATTATATTACCGCAAACGCCAAATTTTTGGATATACGACAAAAATCACTGTAAAATTGTATAAGAAAATTATCCTCAATTATTTTGACGTATGTGTTCATATTTAGTGTTATATACGGCACTATAATAGAAATACAGGTGAAGTATTATGCTCGTATTATCTTACGTGCATGGAATTTGTGGTTTTTGGTGCATTTTTCATGTAACTTATAATTTAATTTGTGATTCAGAGATTTTGAATTTGACAAAGAAGTAACTCCTATATTTTTATATCTAAAATTGATGTTGAATATTACAACAGTTTATTGAAATAATTTATTAATATGAAACAAATAAGTGCAAACACATACACACCGCCATTAATATTAATTATGTTCTTATTATTTTATTTTATTATAATATTTTTCTTTAATTACAATCTATTATTTTATTATCAGAATGCTAATTTTGTTACTTTTTTAAATGCAGAATATATTTTATTTATATTAAAATATAATGAAACTTTAATTTAACTAATAAAATTTGAAGTATTATGTATGGAGACTGAATTTTTAAAGACTGAATTTACTAAAATGATATTTTTAAAATATATTTCATATTTTCATTATTTTTAGGTTTCTCGTACTAATTAAGCATATTATTAACCATTATTTTGACATATATAATCACATTACTTTGGCGTATGTGGCATGCATGCATAAAAATTTCGTCAAAAGTGGCGTATACGGTAAGATACTTTCGAACAAAAGTGCCTTAAAATCCGAAATTTATTTATAAAAAGCCTCATTTCTTAGTACCAAAAGAACCGCAATGAAATGAACTACAAGTGACCAGAAAATAGAAGCAAGTTTTTCGAGTCAATTTTTTTAAATTTCGTTTCAATCTTTAACATCGATTTCCCAAAACTCGATTTTTCGGATATACGACAAAATAATTGCGGGTCGACGATTGGTTAATAGCTAAATTTATGATTTTGAATTTACAGTAATTCTAAAACGGTACTAGATATCGAAAAACCGAACAAAAAATTGTCTCCTCGTGCCCAATCTCGTTTAGCTTAAACGTCTAGTAATTTGTCGTAGGAATCTATATGCAAAATTTCAGATAAAGAAATAGTACTTTACTTCCGCAAAAGTGGGAGTAAAGTGACCAGTTTACTCCCGGAAATGTGAAAAATATATAAGTTTGTTTCAGTGCAAAATTACAGAAAATAATTATTTTTTAATTTTTGTCAGATTGTTGCACCACTTCAAAAATTTTAATTTTACTATTTCAAAAAAAAAATAAAATCAAAAATAGAGATTTTCTTGAAAAATTCGAGAACCGTTTAAGATAAAGAGCTGAAAATTTGGCTTAATTATTTTTATTTGATACCAACACGATCCCCCAAGTACGAGTCGAAAAGGCCGCAAGGGCAGATTTCCCATATAAACCCGGCTATACCCTTTGCAAAATTAAGGAAGCTTTCACATCAAAATACATGTATTAAATAACATTAAAAACTTTAATATAATAACAAGCGATGGTTATCGCTTTCGTCAGAAATTTATTTATAAACATATTAAACTAAACGTTCAAATATAATTTTTATCATACTATTTGATTTAAATTGTTATATCGAAGTTTTTAATGTTATTTATTCTTACAAGTTAAGATTTATATGGCTTTATTTGTCACTACGTTCCATTCTTTCCTGTCACAAGCGTATTCCCTCCTAAGATTTACCTATATACTTATTTAAAACATAGTTCTTACATGATGAGAAAATTGTCAGATACCTATTAAAACTGGGGTCTTAAAATTAATATTGATAATACTAAATACTTAGTTGTAGGAGGCAAGTTTTTGTAAATGATTTTTTAATGGATTTAAATATTAAAAGCAATTTTAGAAACGGTATTTACATAATGAGGTATACCTTATGATAGTAGAAACGATACTAATTGATTTTGACTGCAATTTTACAATAATGGAATGTCACTAATGTCTACACTCGTAGGCGATCAAAATAATTATAATGAAATTTTAATTTTAAAAACAGTATATTTTATATAAGACGGATAATAACTTATTTTAAATAATACGTAATGTAATTAAATAATTATAAATTAATAACCATCTCAGTTAAAATATAATCTTATGTACTTTATATAATTAGTGGATAATTAATAACCCTCATAATTAAAATATATGATACTTTATTGTGCGGAATTGGTGCATGCGTAGTTCTCAGTGTTGTGGACTTACGTAATATAATTAAATAATTATAAATTAATAACCATCTCAGTTAAAATATATTCTTATGTATTTTATATAATTAGTGGATAATTAATCACCCTCATAATTAAAATATATGATACTTTATTGCGCGGAATTGGTGCATGCGCAGTTCTCAGTGTTGTGGACTTACGTAATGTAATTAAATAATTATAAATTAATAACCACCTCAGTTAAAATATATTCTTATGTATTTTATATAATTAGTGGATAATTAATCACCCTCATAATTAAAATATATGATACTTTATTGCGCGGAATTGGTGCATGCGCAGTTCTCAGTGTTGTGGACTTAGAAATAAATATTTATCGCAGTAACGGCCTACTATAACTACTTATTGGCAGCGAAGATAAAAATTATACGAATGTGAAACGTAAGTAGAATTCGATAACTTCCAGTGAAACAATAGAAGCGGATCCAAACCAATTTCGATTTCGTAGATCGTGACAGATTGATCCTACCGAAGCAGATAAACGCTCACGAAAATCTTCGGTCTTGCGAAAAATAATCACTATGTGATATAAACCCGAATTGACGGTAAGTGAAATATCAACAACTAATAACACTTTAATTATCACCAAATACATTAAACTAATAATACGTACAACTTCGCCAAATTGAGGGAATATTCAAAAGTGGCGCCACCTACAAGCCGAGTTGGTACTGATATTAACTTAAATGCCTGCTCTTGACATAATATTATGTCACTGTCACTGTTTATAACTAAATTGAATTTGACAGAAAGCACCAAACAAATAATTTTATGCGAATTAAATTTTATGAAATGTCAATTGAAGTTGGTGCAATGTCCAATGTGCTGTGTCCAACTGTAATCATTACAAACAACTAAGTGGATGAAGCAACTCATTTTTAGAAAGAAATTTTTTAAATTTGTGCTAAAAACTAAAAACATTAAATTACAAAAACTTTCTCACAGTAATTAAAATTGCACATTTAATTTTTCTTAGCATTCTTTTTCTAAAGTTGCGATTTTAAAGCTCATTTCAAAACGTCATTTACAAAGGAAAATTGGAATTTTAGTGAAAAAATTCATAATATAGATAGCTACTCCATCTACTCAGACAATTCGTCATCAAAATGATACATGATGGCTTTAACTTTTCTCATTTGAAAGCCCAAGTTCCAACTCATATGGTAGATGGCGCGAAAGAGCCTGATACCCAAAAAATGCATGAAAACCCACGAATTTGTACGTATTATTAGTTTAATGTATTTGTTATCACTAATGATTTGTCGACAAAAAACTTATGTCCATATTCACAAACGTTCGTAAAAATTTTAACGAACCGTTTATTTAAACAAACCAATGGAATTTATTTGCTTGTTCTACGAAATCATTTTCATTGGTTGACAAAATTAAACGGCTCGTTAAATATTTTACGAACGTTTGTGAATATGGACATTAATCTAATTAATTTTTAGACTCTTCAATAATTTTCACTGTCTTCGCAATCAGTGCTAATCAGGAAGTTACGAAAAAATGTGTCCTCTTATCTCCCCAGGAACGCCAATCGTCCCAAATAAATTTTACTAAATTAATGTAAACAAAATAAAGGTGTACTTAGGTAAAATATCGAGCTACGATTTAAGTAAAACTACTCCTAATTTATGATGGTATACGTAACCAAGGCATTCTGTAACCGCTTGGGAGCTAAGAATAAAAGAGAAGGTTACATCTTCTTTCATGTTCTTCGGAAACCCTTTCATATTGCTCTTAAAAGTACCACAGGCTAAAGTTTGATTTAATTTCAATGTCTCAAGTAAGTTTATGGAAGTGAAATAATTATCCGAGTAAATAATTTTATTTATATTTCAGTCCGGTTGGCTGAGGGATAGAACAACACGCTCTCCAATACCATATCGTTGAAATTCTTTATCTAACTCTTCATTTTACCCTGGTAAACTTCGAAACTAGAAATAAAACCTTTCTGGTCGCCAATTATATTGCTTCAAAGAGCTTCTGCCTTTGAATCTGATTATGCTTTCATCTATGCTAATACATCTAGTAGTTTTATACATAGACTTAAAATTTTCATTTAGAGTTGTCGCCAAGGGTCTTACTTTGTATATTTTGTCTTTATTTTGCCGAGGAATAGCAGTTTTATCATTACAATGCAAGTAGCGCAGAATTTGCTCAAATCTATTTCTCGTCATACAGTTAAAAGGAACACCTAAATCAGAACTACTGTTCCAGTAAAGTTTCCATGATGGTAGCTGATGATAGGACATCATAAAATTTATTCCGATAAAAGAAAGCAGTTCATTTTTTGTTAAATTCAGAAGTTTATTTTGTTGGGTAGCATATAAATTGCTTTGATAAACAATATCATCTATTCACTTACCCAACAATTTTAGGAATATGTCGGTAGCTGTCTCACAATCATCAAAAATTGCGTCAATAGGACCCACTGGAATTACAGTTGTTTTATTTTTTTTACCATTTTTTATCTGGAATTGGAATACTTATTTCTTCACAGCTTTGATTTTCAATGTCCTGTAGTTCAACATCCAGTACAATTTGTTTGGAACGAGTATTCATATTAGGTACTGTATTTTCTTTGTCTATATTCGACGAAGTCCATGAAGTTTTTATACCGATTTGTGTTGTAGAAATGGATGCTTCAGTTTCATCTCTTTAAGTCTAATTAGTATTTGGAATATTATTTTCTTCACAACTTTGTTGTTCAACTTCCATTACTTCAATATCGTTTTTATTTTCATGAGTGACACTTTGTGTCGCAGTGGATTTTCCCGAATTCTTTGATATACATTTGCGAATAAAAGTTGGCAAAATAGACTCTTCATCATTAGTAACAACTTCATCAACGTCATCAACGATTTATCTAACTGTAAATCTTCAAGAAGTATTTCGTTGGGCAGTTCTTCCAGCTCCTTGTCCGATAAAACTTTTTTCTGGGCCCATTTAATTTTTTTCTCAGCCATTCCTAATTTCTGACGGTACTTTTGTGTCCGGTTTTCAAAACCCGAAAACCTAGAAGAAATATAAACCGAATGGCATACAAGTATAATTAATTTTCAAGTAAAAAGTTCTGAAAGAAATAGCAAATATATATTTTTTTTAACATCACTTATGCTGCAATAATATAAGTAAAATAGTTTTTCTGGAAAGCTACTTGATGACAGGAAAAGTATCTTTAATTATCGACTTTCGAGAGCGAGACGTGTCATTGAAAATAGTTTCGGGATACTGGCTGCACGATGGCGAATTCTGAACACGAAAGTTTAAGCAAATCCAGAGAATGCAACTCACATTGTATTCATTAAAACAACGTGTTCAGGGGTCGAACGCCCAGAAGAAGTCATCGCATCTTGGAAAACCTGCTTCATATTTCCAACAGTTCTATAGAATAAATAAAATAAATTCACTTTGTTTGTGTTATGCCTTACGTTCTCGGTTTGTTGCAGTCGGCTAAAAATTTTAGGACATCCAAGCACTCCCATTTAGAACTTGCGAGCTGTTGTGCTTCACTTCCCGACGTGGTCATGGACTCCAATTTTTTTAATTCCCTGGTATTGCTATCCCTTAAACTTTTCCATCGCTTACAGCATTCTTCTCCTAAAGATAATCCATTGTAAACTCAATAGTACAATAAAAATAATGTACATATTTACCTGAAATGCCCATGCTGGCGCCTATTTCCTGCCACACCTTTGTCTTTCTAATAGTATTTTTATATAAAGGGTGTCCCTTATCGTACAGATATTCACGAGTTCTCACTTCCTCTATTAATTTCTCTGCCGAATACTCACATAATTCATCAATTATCACGCAATCACCTTCCATTACAACAAAAAATAACAACGATCTAATAAAATGCAAAGAAATAATACCACGTTGTAACATAAATAGTTGGGTTATGAACATGACAAATAATGTTACCAACTTATATTATTAAAAATTAAATCACCAAATTGTAATAATTGGTAGTGGTCGTTACGCGTTAAGTTTGCCAACGTTCGATGTTGGGGTGACGTTGCGAGCGTTCATTCTGTTCGAACGTATTGCAACTACATACATTTATCTTTTGACGGGCGTTACGTCACGTTGGTTTTGCGTTCATTCTGTTTCGGCCTTAAAGAAAATTTTCTGATATATGCCCGGTTCACCAACCTTCCTCAAGGCATTTGATCAACGTCAAATGGTTTGATGTTCGTTAACTCATGAAAATCTGTTTCATAATTGGTTAAAACAGATTTGACGTTGATCAAATGCCTTGACAACCTTGACGAAGGTTGGTGAAACTGGGCATTAGTCTGTTAAGAAATTTTTTAAATATTTTACTTAATTATTCGATTTTAGCGTCAAGTAGGTGAAATATGTATTTTGTTTTTAAATGTTTAACATAGTTGCGCTTTTCAAATTTACGATTTAACATTTATATAATAGTTGTAATATTACAGCCTTACTAATAAAAATTCGTTATACACGCGCTGAACAAGTGTATAGTTATACCAAATATATTAAACTATTAATACGTACAACTTCGCGGGTTTTCAAGCATTTTTTGGGTATCAGGCTCTTTCGCGCCATCTACCATACGAGTTGGAACTAGGGCTTTCTAATGAGAAAGGTTAAGGCCATCATGTATCATTTTGATGAGGAATTATCCGAGTAGACGGAGTAGCTATCTATATCATGAATTTAATTGCAATCGGTGCGGCATTTCTCGGTAGGGTACAATTTGTTTTCATTAAACTTCCAATTTTCCGTTGTAAATGACATTTTGAAATGAGCTTTAAAATCGCAACTTTAGAAAAAGAATGCTAAGAAAAATTAAAAGTGCGGTTTTAATTACTGTGGGAAAGTTTTTGTAATTTAATGTTTTCAGTTTTTAGTACAAATTTAAAAAACTTCTTTCTAAAAATGACTTGCTTCATCCACCTTGTTGTTTGTAATGATTACAGCTGGACACAGCACATTGGACATTATTGCACCAACTTTATTTGACAAATTATTTGTTTAGTGCTTTCAGTCAAATTCAATTTAGTTATAAACAGTGACAGTGACATATTATTACGTCAAGAGCACGCATTTAAGTAATATCAGTACCAACTCGGCTGGTAGGTGGCGCTGCTTATGAATATTCCCTCAATTTGGCGAAGTTGTACGTATTAGTAGTTTAATGTATTTGGTTATACACTGTATAAGCACTGTATAAGGGGTATATAAATTTTCTACTAATAAACGTTGTATACGTACTGCATAAGCTATAACTGTGTTATACTATGGTTATACACTCGAAATGTCATTTTTCGTATGTAAGTGTGACTTTTTCTGTCACTGGCATTTGAATTTATGTTATTAAAGTCATTTAAGTAAATATATTTAACCTAAAAAATGGAGAAAATGACAAGGAATCGTTAAACTACAGTTCTAGTTGTATAAGATTTGTATAAAATGTGTTTTGACACTCATGAAAACCTTGACTACCTCATCGCTATACACGGTTTATTAAAGTACAACCCAAATAAATTTGCCGGTGCGTCATTGTTTAAAATGGTATGAATCAAGCTGGAAATCACTGGTCAAATAAGTGCTTTTTAAAGTGAATTTTTATTTTAATATATCGTAGTTTCTCTTTTCGCCACAATTTGAAACAATGTAAATGGCACTGTTTAAGTGTTGCAGGTTATAAACAACAATGAAAACCTAACCTAACTGCATAAAATATAGCACTACGTGATTCAAAAATTATATTAAAAAAAATTTATAAGTTCTGACATACTAATTTTTCATTGTTATGTTTTTATAATGTACAATATTAGTAACGTACGTCTTTTATTGGTTTCGGTTAGCTAGACATACGAATATTTTTGCACTCATTTAAATGAAGATGAACGACGTCCAAAATTATATTCAGTATGTCATTTCTTAATCAGAATTTCCTGACGTAGGGGCACAGATATTTGAATCGTAGTTTAGTTTACTTATACACCATGTATACAAGCTTTATAAGTACATCTATGAATAGTTATGACAAGCTTATACAGAGTAGAGCTTATACACGGTTTATTAGTAACGTTTTCTTATGCAACCTTGTATAAGCCCTGTATAAAATGTATACAACGTTTATTAGTAAGGCTGTAAATTTATAGTATTAAATCAAATTCGGCCAACTTGAACAATATAAATATATGATTTAGTTTAATTGGATATTTAATATTATTATGTTATGTATTATATTATCGTATAACATATTTTAGATATTTGTTTTATATTTCTGAGTATGCCACTGCCTAGAATCTGTTTTGGGAAATTAGTTTGAATTTTGAACGCGAGGAGACGGCACTTTTGAATGTGTGTTCGGAAAGTGAGTGTGGTGGTTCGTATCATCAAAAGAATTATGGTGAGTTTTGCTTTTTTTGGCTGTAAAACTTGTGGGAGACACCTTATTGTATTTCAAACTTTTGTTTTTTTTGTACTTTAAAAATTGTATTCATTTCTGATTTTACCAAAAAAATTATTTTTAATAATTGTAATACGGCAATTTTATTTTGTATTGAACGCACTTGTCTAGCATACCCATCGATAAAAATGTTATCTTTGCTCTAAAAATTCCACAACGTTGAATTTTAAAACCAAGTGGATATTTAATTTAAATAATTAAATTATTTTCTACATTTGGTGTAGACTACTTGTCTTTTTATGTTTCTCCACTAGGATAATATTAACGCAAGTAGCTACGATTTCTTTTTATCTCTGTTGTAGCTGCCGATGCCGGTTTGTTGGCAAAAAATTTCTTGCAGAGATTGTTTCGGTTGGAATCATCACTCTTTTGCCTCATTCAACGATCAGCTAGTACCTCATTACCTACCTGTACTCACCTTTACCCGCAGGGGCAGGTTGACGCCCAAATTTTGGTTAAATCCTGCAGGAATTTGTTGTGAATACTTGTGCAGTCATTAGTTGTTGCAAAGAAAGCGTCACTATAGTGTTTTGCGTTATTAACAGAGGCCGAGGCGACTCGACTTTAGAGTAATAACTCGATAGGATTGTAATCGGAATTTCTGTGGTGGCAATTGCATTATTTGCAAAATGGTACTTCTCACTCTTTTAAATAATTTTTGCATATTAAATGGGCCGCATGCTTTGGATCTTTATCATGCATGAATATAAAATTTTCGCCTATTGGAAACCAGATGGAATTGTCGCAGCTGTTAATGTAGAAAGATAACGCTTCTTCTTCATTATTTTTTCAATTCTTTTCGAACTACCTGTTCCATTGTAAGAAAAATGAGCCCAAACTATAACGGAACCACCACCTTGTTTTATATTGTTTTATGTGAGACGACCGTCTCACATAAATCCTTCGCCGGTGACCGAACAGTTCAAATTTTGACTCATCAATCGACAAAACATTTTTCCACTGTTTTTTGAATAAATCACATTCATACCCCAAAATCCATAATATTGTAGATTTCATTGAAGAAAATTTATAATTAAAAAAAAATTGCAAATTAAAGTAAATTATTATATTAGGTAAAAATTGTTAATTACAAAAAATTATTAGTTACTTGTTAACGACTAATTCTTTAACGATTAATTTTATATTAGGATAAAATTTGGAAATTTGATTTCCTTTTTGGCTTTTCGAGTTGGAGATAGATCATCTACTTAAAACGATTCTTTTTACCAACATTTATACCCGATTTGGCTTCGTTGATTAAATCGCTACGTAGTTGTCCACAATTTCGGTTGCACTGTGTAATTCAACCTTAGGTACCCTGTATTCGTTTTTCTTATTCGTCGAAAGAAACAAACCTCCATGCGTGCCTTCTGGGGAATTGATTAAAATTCTACGACAACTGAGTGATTTATTTTCTTTGTTTATGTTGAAAGATCCGCTACTACTGGTAAACTTTTTAGGTGACGCTTTTGGTAAGTTACACCTGTTTAGTGTATATTCCGAGTTATTCACGGAACAATATATTCTTGTAAGTGATTGACATGGCTGTAAATATGCATAAGTACGGTTCCTTGTTTTGCAAGGACCGTTGACTGTTTAATTGATTACAATTTTCTGATTCTGGAATATTTTCATTAAAATTCTCTTTTGGTCAAGATGTGAATTGTTCACCATCGGAATTACCTAGTTCTGCGATTCTTCGTCTGGTACTCCGTCTCAGTGACAACAATATACGATATACTTTAGAAATACCAAGTCGAGAATTAGGAGATTTACGATCTACGACGATGCCAATGCATCTTGCTAGTAGTCGATTGATATTGTATAAATTATCGCAAACGTTTGATAACCCTATACCCCACCCTCACTATGCTGGATAATTCTCTTTTGATGTATATGTGATCACTGATTAATGCGGATGGTATGCAGCACATTATATCAGTGCCGTTATTGATAAAATACTTACATGGGGTAATTCGAACCTTTCGCAATCACCAGATGTATTTCGAGGTTCTAGGTTTTACTTTGAAGCAATATTGTGTTTCATCTAGTTGGACGGCATAGTAACATAATTGTATATTTTGTGATAAATGCATAAAATTATTATCACTGTTGGTATACTTTATTTGAACATGATTTTTAGATATTGGGGCATTTTATATTCCATCTCTAAGGGTTAAATTATATGCCAGCATTTATTTGTATTCCATTCCGTATAATTCCGTTACTTCTTTTTTTATGGAACGTATTTTAGATTTTGCATTTTATTGGGTATTATTTATAATTTTGGGGTTAATTAGCAGTGCTATGAAAAGGGAAGCAGGTGATGCAGATTCAGCATTTTGATCTTTAATGTTTGGTTACTAAATTAATCAAAATGTATCCTCTCAAATTACATAATAAAAACAAATATGAAACACAATAATGCGAATTTAAAATACAAAAATATATAATAGACAGATTTTACAAGTTAGAATTTGCTGGTCATATTATTACCAGATCACCTTATAATAGTCATTTTGTGTTGTGTTGGTTGGTTCCGAGAGCAGGTACGGCTTGAGGAATTTGGTGTGAATCCTAGTTAATTATTGGTTGTGTCGGTACATGTAGATAATTTGTAATATAACCGAGATTCGAAATTATCGAAATATTATTTTTTATTAAATTATTAAATATTATATCAATCGTTACCGCACGACAAAACAAACTAAAACTCTTCTTCGAAAAAGGTAGACCGGAACGTATCTTTTACCCGCTCCCTTTCCACAATAATGAAAATGAGTCCTTATGAAATTTAAAGAAAATTATCAGTTCCCATGAAAGTTGCGGTCACACGCTTGCTTATATTATGCTATCACATTTATAGCTATTATCATTTAAGAATGTGATAGCATACTGACCGGCGTGGGAAGTCTGCCAAATATATTGCAAATTATTGAAATATTTCAATTTATCTAAATTTAACATTATTTGATTTATTAAAAAAAAAGGACCGTAACAAGCCACATAGAAAACAAAAATATATTATAGGTACAGATTTAACAAAACCGTCTAGTTATTTTTTAATTGAAAATATAAATTTTATTGTCCACTATATAATTCAAATATTTATATATAATTTTTAATCAATATAATGATCATCATCTGTCATTGTTTAAAAATATTTTAATTTTATAATAACAAACATTTAATTTTATAAACATAGAAATTTATATTTTCTTATTCTAATTTTTCCCGTAGTCAATGAACCTTCCCATTGATAACGCTGCAACAACTATAAGAAATAAAAAGTTTAGACATTAAAAATGTGAAAATTCTAATCTACCACTTGGAATGTCTCCAATGTGAAAACTTTCAAATTCATATACTAGATCCTATTTAGATATTTAAAGACATTTTTTTTATATTAGGTATATGGATTATTAATTTTGCAGCAGCTCATATGTAAGATCGCTGAGCAGTTTCTCGACAATTTAAGTTATGTGCATTGGGTCTTACCTTTTGAAGTAGAAAATACAATTTATTGTAGTAAATTAGGTTTTAGCTTTTTCACCATCATCAGTTCTTGTATCAGCATTGCTATATATCTTCTATCTTCTTTTTGATTGTATTTACATCATACAAATTTGTCAAATTTTGAATTAGAATTATAATTGAATAATCGTTAATTTGATATTTGAATAAATTTTCTACGTTTTGAAGCAAATACAATCCGCAATCAATATGTATTTAAAAAATCACCAAGCATTTTATTCCAATCTCAAACCTTCCACATATTCATCGATTAATTCATTAAGACTATAAAAAAATTATTATTATTATTGATTTATCTTTTTTACTTTTAATGTCATCATATTTTTTAAGGAAAAATTAAATTCTATACCACAAAGAATTAAATTTAAAAAGACTGCTAATCCAAGACTATCTTTTATTAAAAATTTTGAATTATTGTTATTTGAGTTTTTCATATAATTTTAATTAAAAAAGAATTTTGAAACGAGCATCAATCGCTTGTTGTAATTAATTTATTACCGCTCTGTTCACTTTATAATTTGTAAAAATTTTAACTTATTTCGGCACCACTTTTTATTTATAATTAATTTAAAATACCAATAATCAAATTTCATTTTTACATTTTGATAAAAATTGTTCACAAATTCTAAAACTCACGCCCCCTTTCTTCTACAGCTCTGGCAACATATAGCTTGGCCGTCGATTCAAGCAATTCAAAAGTACTTCTTCTGTTTTAAAATAAATCTAAAATATAATTATTACTGGAACCAAGCATTAAATCAACAAAACAAAATAAATTAAACTCAGGAAACCACAAAAACAGTAAAAATTACTTAAAGGAAACTTAGAACTTCGTAGTTTGATGCATTATTATTTTCAGCAATAGATAGAAATTCACCATTGATAAGTATTTGAATATCACTTTCTGTAAATTTGGCGGAACATTAACCTTTCCTATAATAAATTATCACGGAAACCTAATCTCTCTAATACATTCGTAATACTTGATCTACAAAATGGACATGTCAGATAACATTGAATCCAGTCAACATACATTCCCAACAAAAATCATGTATACACGCACTAGGTCTTCCTATCAATTTATCATTTTCAAAACTATTTTGTCTACATATTCCTCAGTTTTCGTTCTCACTTTTCATTCTTCATACTTCTTCATTTTCTTAATTGTTTTCAACTATACGAAGGGAAGTAACTTCAGTTATAAGTTGATCTTTGTCATCACGATTCGTTCAACTTATTTCAAGATATGATTGAGAACATAACGGACAGGTTGTAGTTTGACTCGACCAGTCTGTTATACACACTTGATGAAATTTGTATTTACAAATTATTAAATTTAAATTAAAGTAGGAAATACAGTTTTTGGTAAATAGTAAATTTGGTTTTAGATTTTTCATCATCAGTTCTTGAATCAGCATTGCTATATCTTCTCTCTTATTTTTGATTGTATTTACATCATACCAATTTGTTAAATTTTGAATTGGAAGGCGATAATCGTTAAATTGATCTTTGAAATTTTTTTTATGTTTTGAAGCAAATACAATCCGCAATCATAGATATTTTGCTGTTGTGGACTTTCGGGGCAACTGCACGTCATGGTGCTCCCGTTGAATACTTTATTAGACATTTCAGTAGACTTTTTCTTGGCAGCGTATTCGCTTGTCAAATAATCGCACAAAATTGTATCAATTATTTTTTTACTTGCTTCAGCTGTATAGTTAAAACTTAAAATGCAGGATTTTTTTATATAAACCACCACTCATTCCTGGTAAACATATAATGGCGACAAACCAATGATTGTTTTTGCAGATTGGAACGACGATAAATTCTTTCACAAATAGGTCGAAATTTTTGGTTCATGTTTTGAATTCTCTTGTACTAGACAACAACAATATAACGTCGAAAAACCGTGAATTTTAATTTGTAGATTTTGGGGTAAATGTAAAACCAGGTATTGTAGATAAAAATCAATAATTTTGTCGTTTAGTAGCGTCTCCGTGAGGCACCAATAATCTTCTGTCTTAAGGGATAGTCCAATGTCATTACTAGGGTAGTTCAGTATAAATTTTCTTATAAGGAGTTGCTCTCGAAAACACTTTATTTTTGGCGAACTTTTTCATTAACAAGATATTCGCATCTTCTGGAACTATAATGTTATACTTAGTTTTGCGAAAATGAGTCTTAAAGCAACTTTTGTTTCTTCGGTTATATTATCAAAAAGCAAAGCTATCCTTTAATGCGATTCTGTCTTGGATATGGGATCGAAATAGCAACCACTACCGTTAATCATGTTTAATTGTTTCTTCACATTCGATGCAAATAGCGGAGCGACATAAAAAATATATCTCTTAAGGATGCGTGATAGCTTACCAATACCTTAACCACATGCTGTCGTTGCAACACAATTGTTTCCGATTTTGTTCCAATCATTCGGCTTTGGAACCTCAAAAAGTATGTCGTTTTTTGTTTAGAAAAATATTTATAATAAAAACCAACTCGAATTAATTTACATTGAAGCTTTGCAAAATTATCATGGTATTAATATACCAACAGTTCCGTTCAGGTTTCTAAACAATTAGCGCAAGTCATTTTGGAACTAGCTGTAATCGTGATTCGTTGAATTTGAATTAATATTTTTGGTGTTACTTGAAAAACAGTTGTGAAAAATATGATACGTTTTTTCTTATATAAGGAAATAAATAAGGATTATTGGATAATCCTTTTAAGCGAATAGTCGTATAAACCTAGTAAGCCATCATAAATAAGCCACCACAATATAGTTCAAATTTTTGTGATTATCAAACAAAACAACCAAAACATAAATTCTTTGAACAGCCTGTTTATCAGTTGATCTGGCAAAATATGTTTATTACTTAATAAAAAGTTAAAGCATTTAAGTTCTTAAAGCAATTTTGACAAAGCAGAAAGAAATTGAGTATTCTGCAGCGAATATAGCAGTAGAAAATACATACTAGCATGTCATCGGCCTCCTAGCACGTGAACTTTGTGTTAGAGATTTGTATTCGTTTGTCTTTGCGCTAGAGCTTTTCAACAGGGTAACAGCCGGATAGTTGCCTCAGTTGGATACTTGCCCTGGTTTTTAATATACTATGTTAGGGACGTTAGTGGCGTTAACGTTTTACTATAATTGTAAGTACCCCTCCCGCAGACCTCAGTGTCATGTAAACAATCAGTATAGATCCACACGTTTCGTCCGTTCCAGCGAAAAAAAAACTGATACATATTGTCGTGTAGTTTCCTAAATTCTGTTACTCTTACTACGATGTTGTACACTAAAGCTCGGTTTTTCGTTATTTTGGGATATTCGTAAGTATTAATTTGAATGTTATGCTTTAGAATTTAATTTGTTTTGTTGTTCCTAGAGTCAATTAAAATTAATTGATGCTGTATTTTTTGAACAAAAACTTACCTAAGATTAAGATTACACCAACTGTGCTAAAATAGTATTTGAAAATAAAATGTTTTTAGTCATTTTGATTTCCCTAAAAAAAGTAATTGATAGTAACGATAGTTAGTCAGTGGCTTGTTTTTCTGTAAAAAAGTGTACTTAGATTTATTTTATATGAATACATTAAATTTTACTTTAGAATATTGAGGATATTCATCTTTGACATCATCTTATTACCTATAATATTTGCCTGCAGCAATCAAGTAATCTTCAATTATTGTCAGTAAAAAATTTACCGAAGCTGTATTTACCAGTCAAAATAATGAGACGATCTATGATCGACCTACCACCATAAGCTTTTTTCGAGCATTGTATATTCCTGTTTGCCATGGGTAATGCATCTTGACCGTTATCTATATTAGGTCTGCCTTTGGGACGCTTTGTACCGCAGACTAATGTTAAGAAATATAAACTATGCATTGGAAAGTTATAAGGAAGGAATACTCACTTGGATAGCATTCAGATATACTAGGAATCCACCGACCTGATCTACACAAATGGATTCTATTTGGTTGTTGGTTAGCTTGTTCATACAACGGATTGCACGACAAATAAGCTGTTGTTTGTTCTACTGGGTTTTTACGGTTTTCTAAAGGTATGTTATGATATTTACATTTAACACTTGTTGACGTAGTTGACTTTAACGATGGATAAGTTGGACGAAATATGATGTTTTCATTTTTGTAGACGATGTGTGTCGATATAATGGTTGACTCACGTTTATGAAAAATTATTTTTTTGAAATTGTTGGTTTGTTGATTTTCTGATTTTAAAATTTATGATGTTGAAATACCTATGTCTTTTTTACTGTAGGTGATATGCTGACATAATTTAAATTTGTATGTGATGTTGATATTGTAGACGAAGTTTTATATTATTATGCATGGTCTCACTGACCACGCCCATTTCTGGTCGTTTTGGATCAGCTTCGGTTAGTAATTTTACCCTGTCTTCCTCATTCCATATTAGAGCCATTATTCTTAATGCTCTGAGTTTTATTGATGGTGCATTCAATATAGCCATATATTCATTAAACTCCACTGAAAAGTCAGCCGTGATTTGGAACTAATTAAAAACTCAATTAAATACAAAATTTTTTATCTTACATATCAATGTGACATTTAATCATGGTAGAATACAGAAGTTTTTGTTAAACAGCAAGAAAATAATCATACTTAGTTATTGATTTGAGAGAACCATTAGAATTATTTAACTAAAATTTAACTTCTTAAACATTATAAGACGGATACATGAGATTAATAAGATAAATTTAAAAAATAATTAAAATATTCATCTTTTGATTATATTCCAAATTATAATATATATAAATACGCACTTGTCCATCCTCAGTCATGTCGGCATCTTTTCCGATTGGAGAATCAGTATTTGCACTGATTTCATTTTTAATACTCTCTTTTAAGTTGTTGAGAGACCCAGTTAAGATTGATTTGGTAATCATTTGTTTCCTTAGTGACTTTAGCTGTGTCTCAACGTGATTAACCCTGTTCATTATGTCAGCAAAAGCAGAATTATTTGGTGATGATGTAAACCACGCTGGAGATTTTCTACCGTCCTCATCTTGGGATTCTTCACTCGAACTTTTACCATAAAAGTTGGCATTTTCAAATTCTTCATGACTTTTTGAAGTTTCCTCCTCTGTAGAAGACTGAAAATAATAGAGTTAAATAAAATATTGTGAAAAGTTTGAAATTAGAAAAAAAAAATAAAAAATGTCTATATTTCAGTTACTTATTTGTGATATCTGTAAATAAAGGAAAGAATTCTTTAATATAGTATTATCTTATTTATGGCCTCGGCAATAAATTTCCTTAAAATTTATAATGATCCTTGGTTCCTTGACTGTTGGAAATGCTTGCACCTCGACTTCCGTTGAAATTTCGTTGTTTTGGCAAAAGAACGAATACCATTTTTCATTACCGAATTGCTACTAGTAGCGCTAGTAAATTTCGTTTCTTTGCTGTTAAAGCTGCCGTTGTTGCGTTCTCCACGATTTTTGTAGTATTTGTTAAAATATGTCATTTGTTTGTTCGGATTCGGATACTTTGATCGCTCGCATTCTGTTGGCTTTTTCCTTTAATATAATTCCTAAGCATCGCTGGATTCGAAATCAACCAATTTAATCAAATTATTTCGACAACACTTGAACGTTTCCGATGGATAGAAGATGGCTTGAACGTTTATTGAAACGGCCCAAATAATTTGTATCGTGATTTAATGTTTCCATTATTGTTGGTGAAGATAATGTTTTCGTTATTGTTGTTGAAGTAGTAGATGAATGTATTTGATTAGATAATACTGTTGGCGTTGTAGGTGGTGGCTTGTTAATTGTTGTTAGCGCAATATCGTTTACGCTAATTGGAATTAGAAAATATATTATATTGTCTGAAAAGCTTTCTTTTGCGTCAGAAGAAGATGCAACGTAGAAATTTTTCATTATCAAGTTGTGCATTTGTTCTATGTTATCGAAAGAAGTCATGCACGGTCTTCTGTTCGAGCTCGACGCACCTAGTACATCTCTAGAACGCGAATCGAAATAAAAGTAAATGACTATGGCGGAATAATAAATTTCGAAAAATCTTCGTAAACCTTGGAACAAGTTGAGAAATGATTCCTCGTGATTTTCTAAATGACCGTTGAATGAATTTTCTTCAAAAATCGTAATACGCAAGTGCTTATTCGGTATGTTGACTTTTCGGCACAATTCGTTTACCGTCAAGTGACGGATGTTGCCTCGGTTTGAAGCGGCAGGTTATCGTTGGGTCGCGATCTGTTAACGGACTGGAGATCTTTGTTAACGATGCCAAAGTCTTGTCCGAGTGAGAATCCACTCGGAAGGCGTAGAAATTTCCTGGCACGACCAGGTGCTGGGGTCCTTATTGATGTGAATACGTCTTTAAAATCGGTAGCATGTTCAAAAATTTAATGAAAAAATTACTCTCAAACAATATACAGGGGAATGTCGTCAGGGTTGGCCCGCTGTCTAGGTCGGCCCACTGTGATTTTTCAGTGTAGACCACTGATGACACCTATGTGGGAGGGTGGCTAAACATCCCTCAATGACAACGAACTTTTCGTGCCATTACTGATTTCGAAGTGTGAAGTTGAAACATGTTGTGCACTCAGTGACTTAATAAAGACAAAAAAAGTTTTCCAGTAGCTGCTAATAAGGCATCACAACTTGGAGCGAAAGATGAATTCATCAAAGTAAATATCTTTAAATGTGTTATGGAGATAGCCTTTAAAAATTCAAATCAAAAAAATTTCATGTTTGTAATCTGTTTGGTTGTGGTGTGACGCGATGCGGTAATTTGTGTAGTCAGGGTTGGCCCACTGTAATTGTGTGCGTTAATGCACGTACCTTGACCGATATCGGCCAACATCGTACATTGGTGGGCATCCGACATCTAAAGGGGAGACTGCAAGAAAGAAATGCATTTGAAATATGCCAAAATGACTAGGAGCTACTTCATTTGCCAAAACTGCAATTCAGATTAACGTCCAAGTAAAGCAGTTCTTTGCGACATTACAGTGTAAAGTTTTACTCGATGAAATAAAAATAAAACGAATTTGGCTTATTACTTCATCCAGTTAACTTTTTCAGGTAATTTTCGAACATTTTTGTATGAATTTTGTCGATTCTAAATGGTGGGCCAACCTAGACAGCATGGGCGAACCTTGACAACATTTTTTCTTTTTTTAATTCCCGTATAAGTTTTCTATTTTTTACCCAATCAATTTGCAATTGCTTCGAAAATGTTCTTATTCATAGTACTTTCTGACATGTGCTTAGATTAACAAAAATTTTTCTTAAACGGAAGTTAAGGGCAAAAGTTAAAAATGTGGCCAACCCTGGCGACATTCCCCTATTTATTGCACCGTGCTTCTTATTTATTTTGTGATTGTTAACTTTTGTAGTTTAATCGGTGCAATTCTGATTTGACATAACAACCTGGTTATGTAACAATATTGTTATGAAATTGTTATACAACAATAATGGTGGAATTTGGTATTCTGATGTTGAAATGATAACAATTTGATACGTCAAATTAAACAATTTTTGTTATGATCAATTGCTATCATAACAGTGACATTTAGTGGTTGTTATAAAATTATTGTATCACAATTTATATTATTTAGTTTAATAATTTTGTAAAAATGGATCCAATTGGAGCTAATTTTCATTTAAATTTTCAAAATGTACTATATGAAAATGTAAATCAGTAAGTAAATCAAATTAAACTAATAATTTTAGTATTTGAAGTTTATTAAAGTTTTGTAATTTCTACAGGAATAACTTGCGTTTAGAATATAGGTTGATTCGGGATAATAGCGATCCATTCCAAATTTCGGACGAAAAATTTATAAAATTATTTCGTTTAAATAAAACTTCTACGTTGGAATTGATTCCAGAGTTAAAGCAATTTGCAGATGACGACCATCCAAGATACAACAAAATCCCTTTTCATTTGCAGGTATGCACACATAAATGTATTTATATTTGTTAATAATGATAACCTAAACATGTATCAAATGGCTTACAATAAATATTTCTAGGTTTTAACATGCTTAAATTTTTATGCAACCGGAAGTTATCTGACTTGTGTAGGGCAAGACCTAAATTTGGCAATAAGTCAACCAGCAGTAAGTAGGATTTTCAATCGAATTAGTACAATATTTGCTGTGAATTTGTTACCCCGATACGTGATATTTCCTACTTCTGACGACAAAATTTTAACAATAAAGCAAGGGTAATAAATGTAGATTTATGTTGCGGATTGTAGGTAGTTTAATTTGATCTATTTTATAGGTTTCTCAATAAGTTTAATTTTCCAAATACAGTTGGAGTAATAGATTGTACCCATGTTGCAATTATTGCTCCTAACGAAAGAAATGTTTTTAATCCTCCGGTATGTTACCTTAACAGAAAAGGCTTTTACAGTGTTAACGTACAAGCCGTAAGTTTTCGATATATATTTTTAAACGCCTTGTATATACAAATATATTTATTTTAGGTGTGCGATTCCGATATGATATTTTTAAACGTAAATGCTCGATTTCCTGGAGCAACTCATGACGCCGCTATATGGGAACTATCTACTATCAATAGTTTCCTTCAGAGAAGGTATACGGAACAGCATCAAGCGATGTGGTTAATTGGCGATTCGGGATATCCACTACAACCATGGATGATGACGCCAATTCCTGATGCAGCTCCCAATTCTCCAGAAGGTAGATACACCAAGTGTCACATTATCACGAGAAATACTATTGAACGTGCTTTTGGTGTACTAAAGCAAAGATTCAGGTGTCTCTTAAAGCATAGGACTCTGCACTATAACCATACCACTGCTGGCAAAATAATATATATGCGTGTATAATTTTACATAATATTTGCATCAAAAGAAATATTGTAAACGTGACAGAAGAACCAGCAGAACCTTTCCTTGTACCCGAAGAACTTTTACCCGAAGAGGACTTACCTAACAGAAATGGTAAACATTTTAGCTGAACAATTAAAAAAACTAATCATACATTTTTTAAGATTATGGTAACGATTATTTAACGCAAGGGCGTATGGTGAGAAGGACCTTAATTCAACAATTAGAACAATAAAGTTGTAAAAATGATTTTATTAAGAAGATTCATTTCACGTTGTACTTTTGTCGTAATGTCGTAGATCTTGTTTTTTTGTAAATTTTGTAGAATTTTTAATACAGATCTAGTTTACGAAATCTACGCAGTCGTACTCATCGTACTTTATGTATGTATTACGAAAACCTATACGGCTTCCTGTACCAAACCGGCATTATCATACAAATTTAAATTTTCAAAAATTGTTTTCCTATAAGTAAATAATTTCTATAATGTTTTTTATGTAACAACTAATGTAATCTATTAAAATTTTCCATCTATCAGTGCTATGATCATGTAATTAAAGCACTTAAATAAATTAAAAAAAAAAAAAAAAATTAAAAGTACGATAAGTACGAAGTGAAATGAATTCCCATATTATCTGGAAATAAATGAATAATTCTTAAATTAAATATTTAATATAAAATTAAAAGTTATTAAACAAATAAGGAAAAAATTAAGATTAAACAAGCTATTTATTGAGGGATGTGGCAAGATTATTTATCGCAGAAGCTAATAACGTTATACTAGCAGAAAAGTTATTTACAGCTACACTTATTTTCTCTGCAGACTTACTGTATAGCTCTGCGGATTGCTGTAATTGGCTTTTATTGCTAACGTAGGTTCTTTTGCGTTTCCTCGGTCTTCGCATTGTATTGCTTCCTGTAACACAAATAAATAATTATAATTATCTCCATTTTGTATTACTGTAACTATAAATTTACTAAAAGTGACGAACATACCTGCATTTGAAATATCAAGAAGTAAGTGCCTATCCTCGTCTTCGGCAATTTCGTCATATTGTACATTTGCTGTATTTGGTTCATCCATATTTTCTACAACCCCTGGATCTATTTCTTCGGGTAGTTCTTGATTTCCTACAATCGTCACCCATCAATCGATTTTCAATCTCGCTCAAATCCCGGAGCGTAAAACCACCACCACCCGTTTGGATTAAATTTTCTCTGTGTGTTCGAGCCTTCTTTCTAATTCTCGATTTCCACTCGGAGACAAACTGAAAAGGATTAATAATTATAGCTGCATGTTAACGGTCCGCATTCTAACAGTATTTACGTAATTCATATAAACTTTTATAGTTGAATAAAAGTTTAAATAATTACTTACAGTTTTCCATTGTTTCGTAGTTTTAGTTTCACCACCTGGCTCTCTGTTGAGGATGGTGCACATAACTTCCCATTTCTCTTCGCATTATTCAGGGTTTGATGGATGGCACTTACCACTCAACATGATTTTATTTTTTATTAAACTACTCACAATCGTCTCCATTTGATTGTGAGTATAGTCTTTTTTCCTCGTCTTTGCTTAACTTTATCCATTTTTAAAAATTTTAAATTCAAATACTACTATCAAGTTTTTTCTGTTAAGATCTGTCAAATGAGTGTGTTTAACTACCCTACGTTTCAACTACTACGGCACATTTGAACTATTTCTAACAACGTCTGGTTATGCTTAAATTATAACCATCATGATTATGCGTGTTTAAACAGAATACCCATTTTTGGTAGCATTGTTACGGAGTTGGTTATAAGTTAGGATAACAATCTAGTCATAACAATATAGTTGCATAACCATGTACAAATCATAATCGCACCGAATGTATCATTAAATTTAATTATTATTATTTTCCTGTAACTTCCAGCTTCAGCTTTAAACATGTATTGGGTGTTCAATCCTCGAAACCAAGTATTTTTAACGAATAAATAACGAGTACTTGCCGCGCTGAACAACGTTTCAAATAAATATAAAACTTAAAACATTAAAAAATAAAAAAAATACCAAACGGAAACATTCCGAGGTTTCTGAAGCATAGCAAACGGAATACTTGAACATAATCCTAATATAAAAAATCCCAGCACGCTGCTCGTGCGGCTGCTCCAGCGTGTCATTTTTTGGTGAAAAAAGGAACACTTTGATTGGTCGATTTTTTTTACCAACCGAGAAATATATTAAACTAAGATTAAGACTAAAAATAATTGAAAAAGAAAATAATGAATAATTCCGGTATAAGAGGAAATAATTAAAATTTAGTAATCATACTAATCAAAACTGAATGAGTTAACTGAACATCCTAATACATAAAATTCCAACACGCTGCTCCAGCTTCTGCTCAAGCTTGTCATTTTTTGGTGAAAAAAGAAACACTCTGATTGGTCGAATTTTTTAACCAACCGAAAAATATATTAACCTAAAGTTGGGATTAAAAATATTTCAGAAAGAAAATAATGAACAATTAAAATTTAATAATCATAGTAATCAAAACTAAATGAGTTTACTGAACATAGGAAATCCTAATATATAAAATCCCAGCACGCTGCTGCTGCTCCTGCTACAGCGTGTACCCATGTCAAGCTAGCACCCCCACCTCTTCAAAATACAAAAATATTTATACTATAATTATGCGCTAATTATGGACTAATTTCAGACAGTAATCGCGAATTTTGGACTCCAACGGTTTCGCGATAAAACATTGATGTTTGGTGGGGGTGCTGAATTGACGTCAAGCTAGCACCCCGCCTCGAAAAATGACTTAGTAATTTTCAATTTCTTTATAATAATTTAAAATTAATTTATCATAATTATAAAAATATAAAGTCAAAATTGTAAACCGGGGGGTCTGGGGGGTGTGGAACACCCTCCAGTACTTCGCAGAATTTCTAGAAGATTGAGAAATTTTACAAATTTTGCCAGGAAAAACCGGGAAATTTGAATTTTTAAGCAAAAATGAGGGTAGTTTAAACCTTAGCTTAAAAAACATTTATTCAAGTGCCTTACTGCTCAGAGTTTAGCAGCAACCTTTGCGGTACTTGGAAAATTAACTGTCAAATTTTTACTCAAAAATGTAAACCGCCAGAACCCCCTTCTGGCGGTAAACGTATTCTGTGATATGTACTGGAGGGTGTTCCAGACCGGTTTACTTTTAATCTATTTATAATAATTATAAAAATATAAAGTCAAAATTGTAAACCGGGGAGTCTGGGGCTGCCCGTCCGCGGACGCGCTTTCCAGCTAGTAACTTTAATAAAAGTACTATTGCTGCAGCTAGAGAATAAAATGTTATACTACTTATTCAAATTCTGAAGTGAAGATACTACAAATATTTCTTGTTATTCTCTGGAAAATCATTGGGAAAAATTATAAAACTACCATTTAACTTGAACTTTTTTAGAAAAAAAAATGTATTTGTAAAAATTTACCAAAAGGCAAAAATAATAATACTTATGCCAAGAATGTTAATTGATTATAATATAGTAGGAATATCGCTGACTCGAGAGCAATTGGGCGTGGAAAATTGTTGTGGGACTAAATGTCCAACTTCAGTTCACAACGTTGGTCAGTTGTTTTAAATATTATTTACTAGCTTTTGTTTAGCTTTATACGACTTATTGCGTGTCATGGTTACGGTTCTTAATCTCTTGGTAACTGCTCTTTTGGTTAAGACCTTACCGTGTTCGTTTAAATATGTACTATTGAAGTTATTTGGATTTTCCATATGTGTTTCGATCAATCTTGTATTGCAGCATTATTTTCTGTTTATTATCAGTACCTACTAAATTATTTTTATAAACTGAATTATTTAAAAAAAAACATTTTATTTTTTCAAAGGTAGCACAATAATTTGAATTCATATTTGAAATGATCATTATTTTTTCTAAGTCTAAGTCTAAGACGACGATTAATAACTATTCATGGTAGAAGTATATCTCGTAATAATATAGTTTAAAATGTAATTAAATGTTTTGACATTTGATGCTTTACAAACTAACATAGTGAGTTATATGTTATTTTACTTATTTAAAAAAACCATAGCTATACCTCTATTATTGCGAGATATTGGATAAAGAAAATTTATCCAATACCTGCAAGTAAAATAACTTTTGCATTTTCAAACGTCAATGTAAAATTATATAATGTAATTTCAAATTTTATTTGATTTTGAAATTTTAATTTTACTTGCAGGTTTTGGATAAAATGTTATATGCGACTCTTGAGTAAAGATATTTGTATCCACTTACGGAACTTTCCGTTCGTGGATAAAATGTATCTTTACTCACTAGTCCCATAAATTACTATTCCTTATTTTGTATTTTTGTATGTATTTCGTTTTTAAATGTTTAACATAGTTGTGCTTTTCAAATTTTCGATTTAACTTTTATATAATAGTTGTAATATTAATTTATAGTATTAAATCAACTTCGTCCGACGTAAACAATATAAATATATGATTTTGTTTAATTGAATATTTAATTATTTAAATTTTTTTATTTTACATAAGAACTGCGGGATTGTAGATTGTATTACAAAATGTATTATTATTATTATCGTGTAACATATTTTAGAAATTTGTTTTATTTTTCTGGGTACGTCCCTGCCTAGAATCTTATTTGGGGAATTAGTTGAATTTTGAACGCGAGGAGACGGCACTTTTGAATGTATGTTCAGAAAGTGAGTGTGGTGGTTCGTCTCGTCAAAAGGTTTTTGGTGAGTTTTGCTTTTTTTGTTGTAAAACTTATGGGAGATCCCTTACTGTGTTTCAAACTTTCGTTTTTTGTACTTTAAAAATTGTATTCGTTTCCGATTTTGCCAAAAAATTATTTTTAATAATTGTAAAACGGCAATTTTATTTTGTATCGGATGCACTTGTCGAGCTTATCCATCGATAAAAATTTTATCTTTGCTCTAAAAATTCCACAACGTTGAATTTTAAAACCAAGTGGATATTTAATTTTAATAATTAAATTATTTTCTACATTTGGTGTAGACTACTTGTTCTTTTTATGTTTCTCCACTAGGATAATATTAACGCAAGTAGCTACGATTTCTTTTAATCTCTGTTGTGGCTGCCGATGCCGGTTTGTTGGCAGAAAATTTCTTGCAGAGATTGTTTTGGTTGGAATCCTCACTCTCTTGTTGTAATCGGAATTTCTGTGGTAGCAATTGCATTATTTGCAAAATGGTACTTATTTTCACCCTTTTCAATAATGTTTGCATATTAAATGGGCCGTATGCTTTGGATCTTTATCATGCATGAATATAAAATTTTCGCCTATTGGAAACCAGATGGAATTGTCGCATCTGTTAAGAGCCCCCTTTCGTGTCCGCCATATTGAATAATTTTCCATGTAGAATTACGGCGTTATTTCGCATCGAATACAAAAATAACTTTAATAAAATAATTTTTAAATTAATTAATCTATCTGGTAAAGTCCTGAAGAACATAAAAAAATTTTTAAAATTTAAAAAGAGGGCTTTTCTTTAATTTTCTTAAATACAGGGTGACTTTCCCAGCTAGATTGGTTAATTTTAATATGACTTTGTGAAGGAACTTTTTTTGTTTAATGCAAAATTACGCCGTAATTACGAATTTAAATAATTCTTAATTTAGCATTGGATAATGCTTCTGTCTGGTGGTTCATTCCGTAACTATTATCATTTAAAAAATGTTTTTGCGGTTGGTAATCTTTACCAATCCATCCGTTATATACCTACCTACTATATTTAAAACATGACAGATATAAAATGTAAACATAACCTTACTAGCAAAATTGACAGCAGA
The DNA here is from genome assembly GCA_958510845.1 of Cantharis nigra. Lineage (NCBI taxonomy): Eukaryota > Metazoa > Arthropoda > Insecta > Coleoptera > Cantharidae > Cantharis > Cantharis nigra. The sequence goes on from OY294029.1 coordinate 14,351,559, forward strand.
GAAAATAAATCGAAGTGTTAAATAGAATATTACTTTGTGTGATTTTTTGTGCAATTCATAATGGGAAGAAAAGCTAAAGCAATATCCACCAGACCTCGTAATCGACGTTTGGCACAGTTGCGACGGTAAATAAATTTTTAAATTATTTTCAACATACCTATTTCACAAATAATTTTCATGAATTTAAAATTGACATGTTTTGATATAATTTTAGATTTAAAAATAACCCAGAAGAAATTGCATCAAATGATGATTGCGATATTACGATTGATAATTCGAGTACAGCGGATGATGCATTACCACTTATTGAAGTTGAAACAGAAAATGTAGCAGATACATCAAGAGATATTATTAATATGTAAGTGTAATTTAATTAATTTTCAACATCGCATTCAACATTAATTTTTTACAGGGAACATGATTATTGTAAAACTACAGAAAATGAGCCAGACATATCAAGACAATTTGATAGCGAACATGGTAAATACAGTGATGAAATAGAACTTGAAGTTGTGGATGATAGTTGCGGTCCAAGTCAAGAAATAGCGTTTGTAGATTTAGATCATTTCTTTCAGCAAATATTTGCTGTAAATAATCACGGATTTTGTGGATGTAATATAACAGATATGTACATTATTGATGAAAAGAGAAATGGTCTTTTCAGCACTATTCGGTTGAAGTGTAAAATGTGCAATATTGTAATTGATATAACTACCGATAAGGAAAAGGATTCCAAAGGAATAAACAATGCAACAGCTTTGGGCGTAGTTTCTTCAGGAATTGGATATTCAACTGCAGAAGAATTTTTATCGTTTTTAAATTTGCCATTCATGGATTCGAAGAAGTTTTCCAAGTGTCAGAATGACATTGCTGATGCAATACACGAAACGCTCTGGAACCAAATAAATGAAGATGGAATAGAAGAAGCGAGCTTAGCAAAGCTGAATGGTGATGTAGATTCTGATGGAATTCCAACCATCACGGTGATCGCAGATGGGGCATGGTCCAAACGCTCTTATAATATAAATTACAATGCCCTTTCTGGTGTGATAAGTAATTTTTAAATCAAAATTATTAGGAGGTTAACCGCTAGAGTAAATTATGTACAATTAACTTCACCCTTGATGGATAATTCGATTTAATGATAAAAAATTTACTAGCGGATAAACCCTTGAAAATTATTCTTATTTATTTTTTACTGTACCGCATACATTCCTATATGGCAAATTTCTATTACAGGCTTGTATAATTGGACAAAGAACCCAAAAACTATTGTTTTTAGCTGTGAGAAACAAATACTGCTGTATTTGTGCTCGTGCTGAAAATAAAGGATCTGCAGCAACGGAACATCTTTGCTACCGAAACTATAATGGTCCATCAACTGGCATGGAAACTGAAATTATCGTAGAGGGTTTTAAGAAAAGTTTGGATATGCATGGTATTAAATATATTAAAAAGCTTATAGAAACTCGACCGTACGGTGCATGTATGGTAGATAAAGTGGATTGCACGAACCGTTTAATCCGAAACTTTAGTAAGCATCTTCGCGAGATAAAAGTTAGAAAAATGAGCAAAGGAAAGAACCTTCCTGTTCCAATGCAGTTACGAAAACTTGTGGACACTAGAAATTATCGTCTAGTTGCGGCAGCTAAAAAAGCTATAGAACATAGGTGTCAAGAAAATATCCCTTTCGAACAACAAGTTTTGTTGTTAATTGACGATATGAAAAATGCTCCTTCTCATGTGTTTGGGTAGCATAAAAACTGTGCCGATATCAATTACTTCAATTGCGAGAGAACAAATGATGATGAAAATTATGTCCCAGCTATGTCTGAATGTGGCCTTTATGAAGATGTGCAGGCGTGCTTTAAACGATTGATTGATAATGCGTATAGTTTAATACTAAATATGACCAATAATGCAGCAGAACAATATAATTCCATTGTATGCAAATTTGTATCTGGAAAAAGGATTAATTATTCTATGAGGAGATCGTATGAAACTAGATGTGAAGCTGCAGCTATTTCATATAATAGTGGTGAAGAATTTCACAAAATACTTCATAAAAAATTGATGAACGAAAGTCCACGTGGGCCGACTAAAAATTATATTACCAAAATTAAATTGAGGAAGGCTCGTTACAAAAAAATGAAATTGGTTAGAAAACGGATTTTTAAAGTTAAGACTGCGGCAACACCTGACGAACATTACGGTACGGAAGAAACCCAATATGTGCCTGATATAACAGATACAGAGTATCAAGTAAAATCTGAAGAATTTCTAAATAGTTTAAAAAAGACTCGAGAGGAAATTTTAAAAATTGAAAAATTAACGAGGGGACAAGCTGGAAATCCATTGTGGTTCAAAGAAAGGACCTACAGAATTACTGCATCCAATTTTAAAAGCATTTGTAGCATACGGAAATATACTTCGTGTGTAAATAAAGTTAACAATTTACTTTACAATGCTTTTTTGGGGAACGCCAACACGCAATCCGGAAAGCAAAACGAATTAGTAGCTATAAGACGATTTATTTTGGACCGAAAAGATGGAAAAGGAGCTTGTCAATTTTTACCACAAATGTCTTCTTCCCGAAATCATTGATATCAGGAAAACAAGAGGCATGGAAATAAGAAATCCACCTCGAGAATAAATAAATTATGTAACGGAGGTTGAAATAAAGAAACTTTTCTATTAAATTTTTGAATTTTTTGAAAAATTTTTGAAGTGTACACTTCTTCTTTCATTTTCATATTTCATAAATATACAAGAAACAAGAGTTCTGAAAAGGATAAATTCCTTTTGTCATAAACCTAAAATTTATACCTGCTTTGTAGGTAGAAGTGGCCCTAAGTTATATTTATATATGGTTATCCTTTTTACCTAACTAAATATTTTTAAAATTAAAATTTTAGTTACTAAAGTTGTAGTTATATTTATATATGTTGATCCTTTTCTGAACTTTCGTTTCTTTGTCGCTTATAAACTACCTGATTTTGAAAGTGAGCTCTTAATGTTGAAAGATAACTCTTTTTCATTATTTTTTCAATTCTTTTGGAACTACCTGTTCCATTGTAAGAAAAACGAGCCCAAACTATAACGGAAACACCACCTTGTTTTATATTGTAACTAAACATTCCTGGAGCATATTTCTGTAGACGACCGTCTCACATAAACCCTTCACCGGTAACCGAACAGTTCAAATTTTGATTCATCAATCGACAAAACATTTTTCCACTGTTTTTTGAATAAATCACATTCAGTACCCCAAAATTAAAAAAATTAAAAAAAAATTATTATTTTAGGTAAAAATTGTTAATTGCAATAAATTATTAGTTACTTGTTAACGACTAATTCTGAATCTGACTTCTATCTTTGAGTTTTGCTTTCGAATTTTATATTAGGATAAAATTTGGAAATTTGATTTCCTTTTTGGCTTTTCGAGTTTTAAAACATCATCTTCTTCGTCAGTTGGAGATAGATCATCTACTTAAAACGATTCTTTTTACCAACATTTATACCCGATTTGGCTTCGTTGATTAAATCGCTTTGTAGTTGTCCACAATTTCGGTTGCACTGTGTAATTCAACCTTAGGTACCCTGTATCCGTTTTTCTTATTCGTCAAAAGAAACAAACCTCCATGCGTGCCTTCTGGGGAATTGATTAAAATTCTACGACAACTGAGTGATTTATTTTCTTTGTTTATGTTGAAAGATCCGCTACTACTGGTAAACTTTTTAGGTGACGCTTTTGGTAAATTACACCTGTTTAGTGTATATTCCGAGTTATTCACGGAACAATATATTCTTGTAAGTGATTGACATGGCTGTAAATATGCATAAGTACGGTTCCTTGTTTTGCAAGGACCGTTGACTGTTTAATTGATTACAATTTTCTGATTCTGGAATATTTTCATTAAAATTCTCTTTTGGTCAAGAAGTGAATTGTTCACCATCGGAATTACCTAGTTCTGCGATTCTTCGTCTGGTACTCCGTCTCAGTGACAAAAATCTTCATCAATCAAGCAAGTATCCTTTTTTTTTGCTATTAGTATTATCATCATTTAACCTTTTGGTTGGAGTATTTATTCTCAGCGGGGAATGTCCAATCGGCACAGGAATGTTGAATTGTACGGAATCATATAAGTTAGAATTGGGTTCTATTATGCAACTTGAAGTATTCGTAATTTTTATTATTCTTAAACATTTCTTTTTCAGAAGAATTACAATGATTTATTTAATTTATTTGCAATACCTCATTTATATATATATTAAAAATAATAATTTGTTTTGGGTTGGTACTCGTATATGCAATTCAATTCAGGGATTAATCATGTTATATCCTGACTTCCTGGAGATATACTTTAGAAATACCAAATCGAGAATTAGGAGATTTACGATCTACGACGATGCTAATGCGTCTTGATAGTAGTCGATTGATATTGTATAAATTATCGCAAACGTTTGATAACCCTATACCCCACCCCCACTATGCTGGATACTTCTCTTTTCATGTATATGTGATCACTGATTAATGCGGATGGTATGCAGCACATTATTCATGGCTTGCTCTATATCAGTGCCGTTATTGATAAATTACTTACATGGGGTAATTCGAACCTTTCGCAATCCCAAGATGTATTTCGAGGTTCTAGGTTTTACTTTGAAGCAATATTGTGTTTCATCTAGTTGGACGGCATAGTAACATAATTGTATATTTTGTGATAAAAGCATAAAATTATTATCACTGTTTCTATACTTTATTTGAACATGATTTTTAGATATTGGGGCATTTTATATTCCATCTCTAAGGGTTAAATTATATGCTAGCATTTATTTGTATTCCATTCCGTATAATTCCGTTTCTTCTTTTTTTATAGAACGTATTTTAGATTTTGCATTTTATTGGGTATTATTTATAATTTTGGGGTTAATTAGCAGTGCTTGCTATGAAAAGGAAAGCAGGTGATGCAGATTCAGCATTTTGATCTTTAATGTTTGGACTTTCCAACAACATGTTGATTAGAGCTAACAAAAGGTTGGAAATAATTGTTATGGAAACCTTGAAATGACCCATTAAAAATATTTGGATCTTGAAGCATTTCGTGCAAGAATAACTGCATCCAGTTCTTTGTAACTTTGTATCGATTAGTGTTTCAGATAAAATAATTATTTAATATATTTGCATCATTTAAACAGTCTGTCGTTTAGTCTGATAGCGCATACCTTATTTTTGGGAAGTGCCTTCTCGGCTTGCTCATCGGATACATCGAATAGTAAACACGTAGAAAATCTTTCTCTCAGGATGGGAGTGATCATGCACGCAATAAAAACTTTAGCATACAAATAATAAATTTAATTAATATGAACGGCAATAAAGAGTTGTTATTTTGAAAGTTATTAAATTAATCAAAATGTATCCTCTTAAATTACATAATAAAAACAAATATGAAACACAATAATTCGAATTTAAAATGCACAAATATATAATACACAGATTTTACAAGTTAGAATTTGCTGGTCATATTATTACCAGATCACCTTATAATAGTCATTTTGTGTTGTGTTGGTTGGTTCCGAGAGCAGGTACGGCTTGAGGAATTTGGTGTGAATCCAAGTTAATTATTGGTTGTGACGGTACATGTAGATAATTTGTAATATAACCGAGATTCGAAATTATCGAAATATTATTTTTTATTATATTATTAAATATTATATCAATCGTTACCGCACGACAAAACAAACTAAAACTCCTCTTCGAAAAAGGTAAACCGGAACGTATCTTTTACCCGCTCCCTTTCCACAATAATCAAAATGAGTCCTTATGAAAGTTGCGGTCACGCTTGCTTATATTATGCTATCACATTTATAGTTGTTATCATTTAATGATGTGATAGCATACTGACCGGCGTAGGAAGACTACCAAATATAATGCAAATTATTTTTTTTATCTAATTTATCTAAATACAACATTATTTGATATTTATATTAGAAAAAGGACCGTAACAAGCCACATAGAAAACACAAATATATTAGGTACAGATCTAACAAAACCGTCTAGTTATTTTTTAATTGAAAATATAAATTTTATTGTCCACTATATAATTCAAATATTTATAATATATAATTTTTAATCAATATAATGATCATCATCTGTCATTGTTTAAAAATATTTTAATTTTATAATAACAAACATTTAATTTAATAAACATAGAAATCTATATTTTCTTATTCTACTTTTCCTCGTAGTCAATGAACTTTCCCATTGATAACGCTGCAACAACTATAAGAAATAAAAAGTTTAGACATTAAAACTGTGAAAATTCTAATCTACCACTTGGAATGTCTCCAATGTGAAAACTTTCAAATTCATATACTAGATCCTATTTAGATATTTAAAGACATTTTTTTTTATATTAGGTATATGGATTATTAATTTTGCAGCAGCTCATATGTAAGATCGCTGAGCAGTTTCTCGACAATTTAAGTTATGTGCATTGGGTCTTACCTTTTGAAGTAGAAAATACAATTTATTGTAGTAAATTAGGTTTTAGCTTTTTCACCATCATCAGTTCTTGTATCAGCATTGCTATATATCTTCTATCTTCTTTTTGATTGTATTTACATCATACAAATTTGTCAAATTTTGAATTAGAATTATAATTGAATAATCGTTAATTTGATATTTGAATAAATTTTCTACGTTTTGAAGCAAATACAATCCGCAATCAATATGTATTTAAAAAATCACCAAGCATTTTATTCCAATCTCAAACCTTCCACATATTCATCGATTAATTCATTAAGACTATAAAAAAATTATTATTATTATTGATTTATCTTTTTTACTTTTAATGTCATCATATTTTTTAAGGAAAAATTAAATTCTATACCACAAAGAATTAAATTTAAAAAGACTGCTAATCCAAGACTATCTTTTATTAAAAATTTTGAATTATTGTTATTTGAGTTTTTCATATAATTTTAATTAAAAAAGAATTTTGAAACGAGCATCAATCGCTTGTTGTAATTAATTTATTACCGCTCTGTTCACTTTATAATTTGTAAAAATTTTAACTTATTTCGGCACCACTTTTTATTTATAATTAATTTAAAATACCAATAATCAAATTTCATTTTTACATTTTGATAAAAATTGTTCACAAATTCTAAAACTCACGCCCCCTTTCTTCTACAGCTCTGGCAACATATAGCTTGGCCGTCGATTCAAGCAATTCAAAAGTACTTCTTCTGTTTTAAAATAAATCTAAAATATAATTATTACTGGAACCAAGCATTAAATCAACAAAACAAAATAAATTAAACTCAGGAAACCACAAAAACAGTAAAAATTACTGAAAGGAAACTTAGAACTTCGTAGTTTGATGCATTATTATTTTCAGCAATAGATAGAAATTCACCATTGATAAGTATTTGAATATCACTTTCTGTAAATTTGGCGGAACATTAACCTTTCCTGTAATACTACCACGGAAACCTAATCTCTCTAATACATTCGTAATACTTGATCTACAAAATGGACATGTCAGATAACATTGAATCCAGTCAACATACATTCCCAACAAAAATCATGTATACACGCACTAGGTCTTCCTATCAATTTATCATTTTCAAAACTATTTTGTCTACATATTCCTCAGTTTTCGTTCTCACTTTTCATTCTTCATACTTCTTCATTTTCTTAATTGTTTTCAACTATACGAAGGGAAGTAACTTCAGTTATAAGTTGATCTTTGTCATCACGATTCGTTCAACTTATTTCAAGATATGATTGAGAACATAACGGACAGGTTGTAGTTTGACTCGACCAGTCTGTTATACACACTTGATGAAATTTGTATTTACAAATTATTAAATTTAAATTAAAGTAGGAAATACAGTTTTTGGTAAATAGTAAATTTGGTTTTAGATTTTTCATCATCAGTTCTTGAATCAGCATTGCTATATCTTCTCTCTTATTTTTGATTGTATTTACATCATACCAATTTGTTAAATTTTGAATTGGAAGGCGATAATCGTTAAATTGATCTTTGAAATTTTTTTTATGTTTTGAAGCAAATACAATCCGCAATCATAGATATTTTGCTGTTGTGGACTTTCGGGGCAACTGCACGTCATGGTGCTCCCGTTGAGTACTTTATTAGACATTTCAGTAGACTTTTTCTTGGCAGCGTATTCGCTTGTCAAATAATCGCACAAAATTGTATCAATTATTTTTTTACTTGCTTCAGCTGTATAGTTAAAACTTAAAATGCAGGATTTTTTTATATAAACCACCACTCATTCCTGGTAAACATATAATGGCGACAAACCAATGATTGTTTTTGCAGATTGGAACGACGATAAATTCTTTCACAAATAGGTCGAAATTTTTGGTTCATGTTTTGAATTCTCTTGTACTAGACAACAACAATATAACGTCGAAAAACCGTGAATTTTAATTTGTAGATTTTGGGGTAAATGTAAAACCAGGTATTGTAGATAAAAATCAATAATTTTGTCGTTTAGTAGCGTCTCCGTGAGGCACCAATAATCTTCTGTCTTAAGGGATAGTCCAATGTCATTACTAGGGTAGTTCAGTATAAATTTTCTTATAAAGAGTTGCTCTCGAAAACACTTTATTTTTGGCGAACTTTTTCATTAACAAGATATTCGCATCTTCTGGAACTATAATGTTATACTTAGTTTTGCGAAAATGAGTCTTAAAGCAACTTTTGTTTCTTCGGTTATATTATCAAAAAGCAAAGCTATCCGTTAATGAGATTCTGTCTTGGATATGGGATCGAAATAGCAACCACTACCGTTAATCATGTTTAATTGTTTCTTCACATTCGATGCAAATAGCGGAGCGACATAAAAAATATATCTCTTAAGGATGCGTGATAGCTTACCAATACCTTAACCACATGCTGTCGTTGCAACACAATTGGTTCCGATTTTCTTCCAATCATTCGGCTTTGGAACCTCAAAAAGTATGTCGTTTTTTGTTGAGAAAAATATTTATAATAAAAACCAACTCGAATTAATTTACATTGAAGCTTTGCAAAATTATCATGGTATTAATATACCAACAGTTCCGTTCAGGTTTCTAAACAATAAGCGCAAGTCATTTTGGAACTAGCTGTAATCGTGATTCGTTGAATTTGAATTAATATTTTTGGTGTTACTTGAAAAACAGTTGTGAAAAATATGATACGTTTTTTCTTATATAAGGAAATAAATAAGGATTATTGGATAATCCTTTAAGGCGAATATTCGTATTAACCTAGTAAGCCATCATAAATAAGCCACCACAATATAGTTCAAATTTTTGTGATTATCAAACAAAACAACCAAAACATAAATTCTTTGAACAGCCTGTTTATCAGTTGATCTGGCAAAATATGTTTATTACTTAATAAAAAGTTAAAGCTTTTAAGTTCTTAAAGCAATTTTGACAAAGCAGAAAGAAATTGAGTATTCTGCAGCAAATATAGCAGTCGAAAATACATACTAGCATGTCATCGGCCTCCTAGCACGTGAACTTTGTGTTCGAGATTTGTATTCGTTTGTCTTTGCGCTAGAGCTTTCCAACAGGGTAACAGCCGGATAGTTGCCTCAGTTGGATACTTGCCCTGGTTTTTAATATACTATGTTAGGGACGTTAGTGGCGTTAACGTTTTACTATAATTGTAAGTACCCCTCCCGCAGACCTCAGTGTCATGTAAACAATCAGTATAGATCCACACGTTTCGTCCGTTCCAGCGAAAAAAAAACTGATACATATTGTCGTGTAGTTTCCTAAATTCTGTTACTCTTACTACGATGTTGTACACTAAAGCTCGGTTTTTCGTTATTTTGGGATATTCGTAAGTATTAATTTGAATGTTATGCTTTAGAATTTAATTTGTTTTTTGAAATTTTTTGAAGTTTTTGAACAAAAACTTACCTAAGATTAAGATTACACCAACTTTGCTAAAATAGTATTTGAAAATAAAATGTTTTTAGTCATTTTGATTTTCGCTAAAAAAAGTAATTGATAGTAACGATAGTTAGTCAGTGGCTTGTTTTTCTGTAAAAAAGTGTACTTAGATTTATTTTATATGAACACATTAAATTTTACTTTAGAATATTGAGAATATTCATCTTTGACATCATCTTATTATCTATAATATTTGCCTGCAGCAATCAAGTAATCTTCAATTATTGTCAGTAAAAAATTTACCGAAGCTGTATTTACCAGTCAAAATAATGAGACGATCTACCACCATAAGCTCTTTTCGAGCATTGTATATTCCTGTTTGCCATGGGGAATGCATCTTGACCGTTATCTATATTAGGTCTGCCTTTGGGACGTTTAGTTTTTCAGACTAATGTTAAGAAATATAAAATATGCATTGAAAAGTTATAAGGAAGGAATACTCACTTGGATAGCATTCAGATTTACTAGAAATCCACCGACCTGATCTACACAAACGGATTCTATTTGTTTGTTGGTTAGCTTGTTCATACAACGGATTGCACGACAAATAAGCTGTTTGTTCTACTGGGTTGTTACGGTTTTCTAAAGGTATGTTATGATATTTACATTTAACACTTGTTGTCGTAATTGACATTAACGATGGATAAGTTTCTCTAATATTTCTGGATAGAGATATCCTGGGGAGGGGGGTGCTCGACTAACCAAATGTCAAATTTAAGGACGAAATATGATGTTTTCATTTTTATAGACGATTTTGTAGCCCATTTCTGGTCGTTTTGGATCAGCTTCGGTTAGTAATTTTACCCTGTCTTCCTCTTTCCATATTAGAGCCATTATTCTTAATGCTCTGAGTTTTATTGATGGTGCATTCAATATAGCCATATATTCATTAAACTCCACTGAAAAGTCAGCCGTGATTTGGAACTAAAAATTAAAAACTCAATTAAATACAAAATTTTTTATCTTACATATCAATGTGACATTTAAATCATGGTAGAATACAGAAGTTTTGTTAAACAGCAAGAAAATAATCATACTTAGTTATTGATTTTGAGAGAATCATTAGAATTATTTAACTAAAATTTAACTTCTTAAACATTATAAGACGGATACATGAGATTAATAAGATAAATTTAAAAAATAATTGAAATATTCATCTTTTGATTATATTCCAAATTATAATATATATAAATACGTACTTGTCCATCCTCAGTCATGTCGGCATCTTTTCCGATTGGAGAATCAGTATTTGCACTGATTTCATTTTTAATACTCGCTTTTAAGTTGTTGAATCATTTGTTTCCTTAGTGACTAGCTGTGTCTCAACGTTATTAACCCTGTTGGTTATGTCAGCAAAAGCAGAATTATTTGGTGATGATGTAAACCTCGCTGGAGATTTTCTACCGTCCTCATCTTGGGATTCTTCACTCGAACTTTTACCATAAAAGTTGGCATTTTCAAATTCTTCATGACTTTTTGAAGTTTCCTCCTCTGTAGAAGACTGAAAATAATAGAGTTAAATAAAATATTGTGAAAAGTTTGAAATTAGAAAAAAAATATAAAAAATGTCAATATTCCAGTTACTTATTTGTGATATCTGTAAATAAAGGAAATACTTCTTTAATATAGTATTATCTTATTTATGGCCTCGGCAATAAATTTCCTTAAAATGTATAATGTTCTTTGGTTCCTTGACTGTTGGAAATGCTTGCACCTCGACTTCCGTTGAAATTTCGTTGTTTTGGCAAAAGAACGAATACCATTTTTCATTACCGAATTGCTATTAGTAGCGCTAGTAAATTTCGTTTCTTTGCTGTTAAAGCTGCCGTTGTTGCGGTCTCAACGATTTTTGTAGTATTTGTTAAAATATGTCATTTGTTTGTTCGGATTCGGATACTTTGATCGCTTGCATTCGTAAACCTTGGAACAAGTTGAGAAATGATTCCTCGTGATTTTCTAAATGACCGTTGAATGAATTTTCTTCAAAAATCGTAATACGCAAGTGCTTATTCGGTATGTTGACTTTTCGGCACAATTCGTTTACCGTCAAGTGACGGATGTTGCCTCGGTTTGAAGCGGCAGGTTATCGTTGGGTCGCGATCTGTTAACGGACTGGAGATCTTTGTTAACGATGCCAAAGTCTTGTCCGAGTGAGAATCCACTCGGAAGGCGTAGAAATTTCCTGGCACGACCAGGTGCTGGGGTCCTTATTGATGTGAATACGTCTTTAAAATCGGTAGCATGTTCAAAAATTTAATGAAAAAATTACTCTCAAACAATATACAGGGGAATGTCGTCAGGGTTGGCCCGCTGTCTAGGTCGGCCCACTGTGATTTTTTAGTGTAGACCACTGATGACACCTATGTGGGAGGGTGGCTAAACATCCCTCAATGACAACGAACTTTTCGTGCCATTACTGATTTCGAAGTGTGAAGTTGAAACATGTTGTGCACTCAGTGACTTAATAAAGACAAAAAAAGTTTTCCAGTAGCTGCTAATAAGGCATCACAACTTGGAGCGAAAACATGAATTCATCAAAGTAAATATCTTTAAATGTGTTATGGAGATAGCCTTTAAAAATTCAAATCAAAAAAATTTCATGTTTGTAATCTGTTTGGTTGTGGTGTGATGCGATGCGGTAATTTGTGTAGTCAGGGTTGGCCCACTGTAATTGTGTGCGTTAATGCACGTACCTTGACCGATATCGGCCAACATCGTACATTGGTGGGCATCCGACATCTAAAGGGGGAACTGCAAGAAAGAAATGCATTTGAAATATGCCAAAATGACTAGGAGCTACTTCATTTGCCAAAACTGCAATTCAGATTAACGTCCAATTAAAGCAGTTCTTTGCGACATTACAATGTAAAGTTTTACTCGATGAAATAAAAATAAAACGAATTTGGTTTATTACTTCATCCAGTTAACTTTTTCAGGTAATTTTCAAACATTTTTGCATGAATTTTGTCGATTCTAAATGGTGGGCCAACCTAGACAGCATGGGCGAACCTTGACAACATTTTTTCTTTTTTTAATTCCCGTATAAGTTTTCTATTTTTTACCCAATCAATTTGCAATTGCTTCGAAAATGTTCTTATTCATAGCCCTTTCTGACATGTGCTTAGATTAACAAAATTTTTTCTTAAACGGAAGTTAAGGACAAAAGTTAAAAATGTGGCCAACCCTGACGACATTCCCCTATTTATTGCACCGTGCTTCTTATTTATTTTGTGATTGTTAACTTTTGTAGTTTTGTATCATTACATTTAATTATTATTGTTTTCCTGTAACTTCCAGCTTCAGCTTTAAACATGTATTGGGTTTTCAATCCTCGAAACCAAGTATTTTTAACGAATAAATAACGAGTACTTGCCGCGCTCAACAACGTTTCAAATAAATATAAAACTTAAAATATTAAAAAATAAAAAAAATACCGAACGAAAACGTTCCGAGGTTTCTGAAGCATAGCAAACGGAATACTTGAACATAATCCTAATATATAAAATCCCAGCACGCTGCTCGTGCGGCTGCTCCAGCGTGTCATTTTTTGGTGAAAAAAGGAACACTGATTGGTCGATTTTTTTTACCAACCGAGAAATATATTAAACTAAGATGAAGTCTAAAAATATTTGAAAAAGAAAATAATGAATAATTCCGGTATAAGAGGTAACAATTAAAATTTAGTAATCATACTAATCAAAACTGAATGAGTTAACTGAACATCCAAATACATAAAATTCCAACACGCTGCTCCAGCTTCTGCTCAAGCTTGTCATTTTTTGGTGAAAAAAGAAACACTCTGATTGGTCGAATTTTTTAACCAACCGAAAAATATATTAACCTAAAGTTGGGGTTAAAAATATTTCAGAAAAAAAAAATGAATCCATTATTCTTTTATCGTCTATAATTATAAATATGATACAAGTTATTGGGATTCGGACTATGGTAAATGAAACACACCTTTTACCATAGTCCGAATCTCAATAACTTGTATCATACATAAAAGCAATGAATAATTACGTTATAAAAAAAAACAATTAAAATTTAATAATAATAGTAATCAGGACTAAATGAGTTTACTGAACATAGGAAATCCTAATATATAAAAACCAAAAGGTTAAATGATGATAATACTAAAAGCAAAGAAAAGGATACTTGCTTGATTGTTTGATTGATGAAGATTGTTGTCACTGAGACGGAGTACCAGACGAAGAATCTCAGAACTAGGTAATTCCAATGGTGAACAATTCACATCTTGACCAAAAGAGAATTTTAATGAAAATATTCCAGAATCAGAAAATTGTAATCAATTAAACAGTCCACGGTCCTTGCAAAGCAAGGAACCGTACTTATGCATATTTACAGCCATGTCAATCACTTACAAGAATATATTGTTCCGTGAATAACTCGGAATATACACTAAACAGGTGTAATTTACCAAAAGCGTCACCTAAAAAGTTTACCAGTAGTAGCGGATCTTTCAACATAAACAAAGAAAATATATCACTCAGTTGTCGTAGAATTTTAATCAATTCCCCAGAAGGCACGCATGGAGGTTTGTTTCTTTCGACGAATAAGAAAAACGAATACAGGGTACCTAAGGCTGAATTACACAGTACAACCGAAATTGTGGACAACTACGAAGCGATTTAATCAACGAAGCCAAATCGGCTATAAACGTTGGTAAAAAGAATCATTTTAAGTAGATGATCTATCTCCAACTGACAAAGAAGATGATGTTTTAAAACTCGAAAAGCCAAAAAGGAAATCAAATTTCCAAATTTTATTCAAATATAAAATGCGAAAGTAAAACTCAAATATAGAAGTCAGATTCAGAATTAGTCGTTAACAAGTAACTAATAATTTTTTGCAATTAGCAATATTTACCTAATATAATAAATTTTTTTAATTTGCAATTTTTTTTTAATTATAAATTTTCTTCAATGAAATCTACAATATTATGGATTTTGGGGTACTGAATGTGATTTATTCAAAAAACAGTGAAAAAATGTTTTGTCGATTGATGAATCAAAATTTGAACTGTTCGGTTACCGGCGAAGGGTTTATGTGAGACGGTCGTCTACAGAAATATGCTCCAGGAATGTTTAGTTACAATATAAAACAAGGTGGTGTGTCCGTTATAGTTTGGGCTCGTTTTTCTTACAATGGAACAGGTAGTTCCAAAACAATTGAAAAAATAATGAAGAGCGTTATCTTTCTACAGATGCGACAATTCCATCTGGTTTCCAATAGGCGAAAATTTTATATTCATGCATGATAAAGACCCAAAGCATGCGGCCCATTTAATATGCAAAAATTATTTAAAAGAGTGAGAAGTACCATTTTGCAAATAATGCAATGGCCACCACAGAAATTCCGATTACAACAAAAGATTGAGAATTCCAACCGAAACAATCTCTGCAAGAAATGTTCTGCCAACAAACCGGCATCGGCAGCCACAACAGAGATAAAAAGAAACCGTAGCTACTTGCGTTAACATTATCCTAGTGGAGAAACATAAAAAGAACAAGTAGTCTACACCAAATGTACAAAATAATTTAATTATTTAAATTAAATATCCACTTGGTTTTAAAATTCAACGTTGTGGAATTTTCAGAGCAAAGATAAAATTTTTATCGATGGATATGCTCGACAAGTGCGTCCGATACAAAATAAAATCGCCGTTTTACAATTATTAAAAATAATTTTTTGGCAAAATCGGAAACGAATACAATATTTAAAGTACAAAAAACAAAAGTTTGAAAAACAATAAGGTATCTCCCACAAGTTTTACAACAAAAAAAAGCAAAACTCACCAAAAACCTTTAGACGAGACGAACCACCACACTCACTTTCTGAACATACATTCAAAAGTGCCGTCTCCTTGCGTTCAAAATTCAAACTAATTCCCCAAATAAGATTCTAGGCAGCGACGTACCCAGAAAAATAAAACAAATTTCTAAAATATGTTACACGATAATAATATAATACATTTTGTAATACAATCTACAATCCCGCAATTATTATATAAAATAAAAAAATTAAATATCCAATTAAACAAAATCATATATTTATATTGTTTAAGTCGGACGAAGTTGATTTAATACTATAAATTAATATTACAACTATTAGTCCAGTCAATGGGGAATTTTGCCTTGCAATAAATCATAAAGTTTTGAAACTTGGCAAAAAGTTTCGTCTTAGGTCCCTGTTTAACCAAAAAAAAGTCGCCATTCCTCCGAGGTCCGGCAGTGTCCGCCATCTAGGATTTTAAGTGACAATTTATGGTTTCTCAATAATATCTTCAAAAATATTAACTTTACAAAAAAATTGTTTGTATGAAAATTGAAGCTCGTCAAATTCTCCATAAGAAAGTTTATATTCAATATTAGCCTAAATGTAACATTTAGCTGACAAAATCCATCTGCCTGTCGTGAAATGTTGTGCTGCATCTGATTATGACTACAGAGTGTGGCGGATTATCATCAAAAGCGTTCACTAACCCAATTACGACGTAGAACTAGACGAATTATATATCAAAATGTTCGAATTGACCTAATGAATCAAAATACAAAGTTTAGGACATCTGCAATTGTGAGAGACAAAAGTTATAAGCCAAAAACTATAAAAAAAAATTAATTTTATTTAACCAATTGAAAGAACTTTTTAAATCGTTCGTACTTTAAAATTAGTATAGGTATATCAAGATGATTTTAACACTATTATTTAGCACGAAATGTCTACTTTTCAACGATATATAAAAATATGTATTAATTAAGTTCTAATTAGCTCTAATTTAATATTATACGAGCAGTGAAAAATTTGAAGTCCAGGAATATTTGCGATCTTCGGAATGGCGACTTCTTTTTGGTTAAACAGGGACCTAAGACGAAACTTTTTGCCTAGTTTCAAAACTTTATGATATATTGCAAGCAAACATCATTTTTGGATCCGTATTGACAGGACTAATTAGATAAATGTTAAATCGTAAATTTGAAAAGCGCAATTATGTTAAACATTTAAAAACAAAATACATACAAAAATACAAAATAAGGAAATTTTCTTTATCCAATATCTCACAATAATAGAGGTATAACTATGGTTTTTTTAAATAACGTATGAGTCTAAAGTAGCTGGACAGAATTCAAACTTTAATTTAAAAAAGTTGGTTATAGAAAACTTAAAATTAATTTTTTATTAAGAAAACACAATACAATTGGAACACAAAAAAAAAATTTCAATACACAGTGGTTCATTTTCTTCAATTTTTCTTACTTTACTTTTGACACCTTCCATCATACGGCGGAGAATATTCATATCAATTTTTTTGGCACATGAATTGATCCGTTTTTTTAATTGATCGGCTGAAGTTGTTTCCCAACCATTCTTGTAAACTAATTGTGGGAAAATTAACCAGAAAATTTTGATTGGACGAGCTGCAGGGATATTAGCCGGATTTGCATATTTTGGAACAAATCGTATCTTTTGATCATTTAGCCAATTTAATGTTTTTTTGCATAATGGCAAGATGCAAGATCCGACCAAAAGATGATTTTATCATCTTTATGGTTTTTATGCACAAAATTTACCATTTTTATAAACATTTTTTAATGTAAGTGTCTGTGTTAACAGCAATACCCGATTGAGTGTGTACAAAAAAATTTGATATGCCTTTGCACACCACGCCAATACTTTTGGTTCAAATTTAGATTTTCTTATGAACTCTACATTATCAGAAACTGTACTTTTATCGGTGGTATAAAATCCTTTATTTGCAACGTCACAACTGTTCGCAAAAATGAAGTTCTTTTCATCGTCCAAAATATTCATTCTGTCACTTGTTAAAAACTGTTGTCTCAAAATGCGGTATTTTCCGGGTATTTCCGCTAAGTGTTTATCGGTGTATCTTGGTTTAACATTTATCTTGTACCTTTTTACTTTAAATTTTTTCAAATTTCAGCAAATTATTGTTTGCAAAACTTGAAATTTCCATGGTAATATGCGAGTACTCACTCCAATTTTGTTTTCAGCGGCTTTCTTCAAGGACCTTAGTTGGGATTTTTTAGAATTGCTTTTCTTCCGGTTTTTTTTATATTTTCGGGGCTAATATATTTACTAAACCTCAAAATTATGGAATAAATGGTACTTCAGCTGAACCCTTCGTTTATAAAATGATTTAAAACGCATCTGTTATCTTGCCCGCCGAGCATTTTAAAAACGCGTTTACGCAAAAATTTCTGGTCGCATACTTTCATAAGGATAATTCAAACGAAACTAATAAAATTTGATAATAAACAAATGAAGGAAGGTACAGAAAAAAATTCAAAAGATTTGCTAGATTATAACTACTGTTTTCACGTAATTTAAATTTGTCCAGCTACTTTAGACTCATGCGTTAAGTAAAATAACATATAACTCACTAGTGACTTATGTAACTTTTGAGTGGTTTATACTAGTAATAATTTAAATCTGACAGTATAAAATGTCAAATGTCAAAACATTTAATTACATTTTAAACTATTATTACGAGATATACTTCTACCATGAATAGTTATTAATCGTCGTCTGTAATTAAAACTTAGTAAAAATAATGATCATTTCAAATATGAATTCAAATTATTGTGCTACCTTTGAAAGAATAAAATGTTTTTTTTTTAAATAATTCAGTTTATAAAAATAATTTAGTAGGTACTGATAATAAACAGAAAATAATGCTGCAATACAAGAATGATCGAAAAACATATGGAAAATCCAAATAACTTCAATAGTAAGGGAGATGTACCAGGTATGAGACGGCTCCAGATGTAAGACACTCAAATTGTTCAATATTGCGATGCCAATTTTCCGGCTTTGACTAGTGTCAACATTTTTCCATGTTGGAAGCTAATTTTTTTTTAAGACACCGGAGTCAATATTCACAATTTTTGTATGTAATCCAAATATCGAGTAAAAATTTCATCAAAAAAGTTTTATTTGATTTTTTTGTAATTGCTGTTATTACTAGTTATTCAACGAAAAAATGAGATTACAGTGCATATAAATTCAGCATTTTCCTTATATTTTACGATGAAGTAGTCGATTGGACTGATTTATGTTCACAAATAATTTTTATGCGTTTTGAAAAAATGGCGTCATGTTCCGGGTGTGAGACAGCCGAGAATACCAGTTAAAAGACTATAGCCAATTCGATCAAATGCATCGAATGCAATTTTTGAAGTGTGCAAATATGCGTGCCAGCATCTTTACGTGTAAACATTGGGAATTGGACATGAGCTGAAGATGAAGACGAAAAATATGATGTATAAATTATAGAAAAAAATTATCATTTTTTTGCGTAATTTTGGTCACTGAAGGCCTTCATGAAGAATAAACATTGATATTTTCCGTATTCATGGTTGTTTTACTTCATATTTCCCCATATTTAGCAGATTTTACCGGGCGTCTCATACCTGGTGTCAAATTTTTTTTCGGTCAAAAATCAACTCATCACGGAAATGCTCATAACTTTTTTTGAGTGGACGGAATCAAGATAATTTCTACAGCAAAAAGTTGCGTATGATTATTAGCTTTCAAATGGTATATAAGATATTTGGTTTCCATAAAAAGTTTTGGCTTGAAAACAAAATCCGTCTGATACCTGGTACATCTCCCTTACATATTTAAACGAACACGGTAAGGTCTTAACCAAAAGAGCTGTTACCAGAGATAAAGAACCGTAACCATGACATGCAATAAGTCGTATAAAGCTAAACAAAAGCTAGTAAATAATATTTAAAACAATGACAAACGATATGAACTGAAGTTGGACAATTAGTCCAACAACAATTTTCCACGCCCAATTGCTCTCGAGTCAGCGATGTTCCTGCTATATTATCATCAATTAACATTCTTGGCATAAATATTATTATTTTTGACTTTTGGTAAATTTTTGCAAATACACTTTTTTTTCTAAAAAAGTTCAAGTTAAATCGTAGTTTTATAACTTTTTCCAATGATTTTCCAGAGAATAACAAGAAATATTTGTGGTATCTACACTTCAGAATTTGAATAAGTATAACATTTTATTCTCTAGCTGCAGCAGTATAACTTTTATTACAGTTACTAGCGGGAAAGCCCGTCCGCGGACGGGCAGCTAGACGGTAGATCTCTGTTGTAGCGGTATAATATTAAACATTTAATTTCGTTTCCCGCTACTTCTCCAAGTATTCTAAGAAAGTGGAAATCCTGCGATATGTACTGGAGGGTGTTCCACACCCCCCAGACTCCCCGGTTTACAATTTTTACTTTATATTTTTATAATTATGATAAATTAATTATAAATTATTATAAAGAAATTGAAAATTACTAAAAGTCATTTTTCGAAGTGGGGGTGCTAGCTTGACGTCAAATCAGCACCGCCCAACAAAGATTTATGTTTTAGCGCGAAACCGTTGGCGTCCGAAATTCGCGATTAGTGTCCAAAATGAGTCCATAATTATAGTTTACTTGATTTTTAAAAAGTCATTATTTCGAGGTGGGGGTGCTAGCTTGACGTCAACTCAGCACCCCTACCAAAGATTTGTTTTATCGCGAAACCGTTGGAGTCCAAAATTTGCGATTACTGTCTGAAATTAGCGCATAATTATAGTATAAATATACTATTTCTTTACTCTTTTTTCTTTACTCTTGTTTCTTTAAAGAAAAAACTCGAAACGTCGACAAAAAGTAAAAGGTGTGTTTCATTTACCATAGTCCGAATCCCAATAACTTGTATCATACATAAAAATAATGAATAATTACGTTATAAAAAAAAACAATTAAAATTTAATAATCATAGTAATCAGAACTAAATGAGTTTACTGAACATAGGAAATCCTAATATATAAAATCCCAGCACGGTGCTGCTGCTCCTGCTACAGCGTGTACCAACGTCAAGCTAGCACCCCCACCTCTTCAAAATACAAAACTTGGCAAAAAGTTTCGTCTTAGGTCCCTGTTTAACCAAAAAGAAGTCGCCATTCCGAAGATCGCAAATATTCCGGGACTTCAAATTTTTCACTGCTCGTATAATATTAAATTAGAGCTAATTAGAACTTAATTAATGCATATTTTTATATATCGTTGAAAAGTAGACATTTCGTGCTAAATAATAGTGTTAAAATCATCTTGATATACCTATACTAATTTTAAAGTACGAACGATTTAGAAAGTTCTTTCAATTGGTTAAATAAAATTAATTTTTTTTATAGTTTTTGGCTTATAACTTTTGTCTCTTACAATTGCAGATGTCCTAAACTTTGTATTTTGATTCATTAGGTCAATTCGAACATTTTGATATATAATTCGTCTAGTTCTACGTCGTAATTGGGTTAGTGAACGCTTTTGATGATAATCCGCTACACTCTGTAGTCATAATCAGATGCAGCACAACATTTCACGACAGGCAGATGGATTTTGTCGGCTAAATGTTACATTTAGGCTAATATTGAATATAAACTTTCTTATGGAGCATTTGACGAGCTTTAATTTTTATACAAACAATTTTTTTGTAAAGTTAATATTTTTGAAGATATTATTGAGAAACCATAAATTGTCACTTAAAATCCTAGATGGCGGACACTGCCGGACCTCGGAGGAATGGCGACTTTTTTTGGTTAAACAGGGACCTAAGACGAAACTTTTTGCCAAGTTTCAAAACTTTATGATTTATTGCAAGGCAAAATTCCCCATTGACTGGACTAATAGTTGTAATATTAATTTATAGTATTAAATCAACTTCGTCCGACTTAAACAATATAAATATATGATTTTGTTTAATTGGATATTTAATTTTTTTAATTTTTTTATTTTACATAATAATTGCGGGATTGTAGATTGTATTAAAAATTGTATTATATTATTATCGTGTAACATATTTTAGAAATTTGTTTTATTTTTCTGGGTACGTCGCTGCCTAGAATCTTATTTGGGGAATTAGTTTGAATTTTGAACGCAAGGAGACGGCACTTTTGAATGTATGTTCAGAAAGTGAGTGTGGTGGTTCGTCTCGTCTAAAGGTTTTTGGTGAGTTTTGCTTTTTTTTGTTGTAAAACTTATGGGAGATACCTTATTGTTTTTCAAACTTTTGTTTTTTGTACTTTAAATATTGTATTCGTTTCCGATTTTGCCAAAGAATTATTTTTAATAATTGTAAAACGGCGATTTTATTTTGTATCGGACGCACTTGTCGAGCATATCCATCGATAAAAATTTTATCTTTGCTCTGAAAATTCCACAACGTTGAATTTTAAAACCAAGTGGATATTTAATTTAAATAATTAAATTATTTTCTACATTTGGTGTAGACTACTTGTTCTTTTTATGTTTCTCCACTAGGATAATGTTAACGCAAGTAGCTACGGTTTCTTTTTATCTCTGTTGTGGCTGCCGATGCCGGTTTGTTGGCAGAACATTTCTTGCAGAGATTGTTTCGGTTAGAATTCTCACTCTTTTGTTGTAATCGGAATTTCTGTGGTGGCAATTGCATTATTTGCAAAATGGTACTTCTCACTCTTTTAAATAATTTTTGCATATTAAATGGGCCGCATGCTTTGGGTCTTTATCATGCATGAATATAAAATTTTCGCCTATTGGAAACCAGATGGAGTTGTCGCATCTGTAGAAAGATAACGCTCTTCATTATTTTTTCAATTGTTTTGGAACTACCTGTTCCATTGTAAGAAAAACGAGCCCAAACTATAACGGACACACCACCTTGTTTTATATTGTAACTAAACATTCCTGGAGCATATTTCTGTAGACGACCGTCTCACATAAACCCTTCGCCGGTAACCGAACAGTTCAAATTTTGATTCATCAATCGACAAAACATTTTTTCACTGTTTTTTGAATAAATCACATTCAGTACCCCAAAATCCATAATATTGTAGATTTCATTGAAGAAAATTTATAATTAAAAAAAAAATGCAAATTAAAAAAATTTATTATATTAGGTAAATATTGCTAATTGCAAAAAATTATTAGTTACTTGTTAACGACTAATTCTGAATCTGACTTCTATATTTGAGTTTTACTTTCGAATTTTATATTAGAATAAAATTTGGAAATTTGATTTCCTTTTTGGCTTTTCGAGTTTTAAAACATCATCTTCTTTGTCAGTTGGAGATAGATCATCTACTTAAAATGATTCTTTTTACCAACGTTTATAGCCGATTTGGCTTCGTTGATTAAATCGCTTCGTAGTTGTCCACAATTTCGGTTGTACTGTGTAATTCAGCCTTAGGTACCCTGTATTCGTTTTTCTTATTCGTCGAAAGAAACAAACCTCCATGCGTGCCTTCTGGGGAATTGATTAAAATTCTACGACAACTGAGTGATATATTTTCTTTGTTTATGTTGAAAGATCCGCTACTACTGGTAAACTTTTTAGGTGACGCTTTTGGTAAATTACACCTGTTTAGTGTATATTCCGAGTTATTCACGGAACAATATATTCTTGTAAGTGATTGACATGGCTGTAAATATGCATAAGTACGGTTCCTTGTTTTGCAAGGACCGTGGACTGTTTAATTGATTACAATTTTCTGATTCTGGAATATGTTCATTAAAATTCTCTTTTGGTCAAGATGTGAATTGTTCACCATTGGAATTACCTAGTTCTACGATTCTTCGTCTGGTACTCCGTCTCAGTGACAACAATCTTCATCAATCAAACAATCAAGAAGTATCCTTTTCTTTGCTTTTAGTATTATCATCATCTAACCTTTTGGTTGGAGTATTTATTCTCACCGGGGAATGTCCAATCGGCACAGGAATGTTGAATTGTGCGGAATCATATAAGTTAGAATTGGGTTCTATTATGCAACTTGAAGTATTCGTAATTTTTATTATTCTTAAACATTTCTTTTTCAAAAGAATTACAATGATTTATTTAATTTATTTGCAATACCTCATTTATATATATATTAAAAATAATAATTTGTTTTGGGTTGGTACTCGTATATGCAATTCAATGCAGGGATTAATCATGTTATATCCTGACTTCCTGATGATATACTTTAGAAATACCAAATCGAGAATTAGGAGATTTACGATCTACGACGATGCCAATGCGTCTTGATAGTAGTCTATTGATATTGTATAAATTATCGCAAACGTTTGATAACCCATTCCCCCCCCCCTCAATATGCTGGATATTTCTCTTTTGATGTATATGTGATCACTGATTAATGCGGATGGTATGCAGCACATATTCATAATTCGAACTTTTCGCAAATTTCCCAAGATGTATTTCTAGGTTTTACTTTGAAGCAATATTGTGTTTCATCTAGTTGGACGGCAAAGTAACATAGTTGTATATTTTGTAATAAAAGCATAAAATTATTATCACTGTTTGTATACTTTATTTGAACATGATTTTTAGATATTGGGGCATTTTATATTCCATCTCTGAGGGTTAAATTATATGCTATTCAATTCCGTTTCTTCTTTTTTTATAGAACGTATTTTAGATTTTGCATTTTATTGGGTATTATTTATAATTTTGGGGATAATTAGCAGTGCTATGAAAAGAGAAGCAGGTGATTCGGATTCAGCATTTTGATCTTTAATATTTGGACTTTCCAAGAACATGTTGATTAGAGCTAACAAAAGGCTGGAAACAGTTGTTATATGAAAACCTTGAAATGACCCATTAAAAATATTTGGATCTTGAAGCATTTCGTGCAAGAATAACTGCATCCAGTTCTTAGTAACTTTGTATCGATTAGTGTTTCAGATTAAATAATTATTTAATATTTTTGCATCATTTAAACAGTCTGCCGTTTAACCTGATAGCGCATACCTTATTTTTGGGAAGTGCCTCCTCGGCTTGCTCATCGGAGACATCGAATAGTAAAAACGTAGAAAATCTTTCTCTCAGGATGGGAGTGATCATGCCCGCAATAAAACTTCAGCTTACAAATAATAAATTTAATTAAAATGAACGGCAATAAAGAGTTGTTATTTAAAAAGTTATTAAATTAATCTAAATGTATCCTCTTAAATTACATAATAAAAACATATATGAAACACAATAATTCGAATTTAAAATACAAAAATATATAATACACAGATTTTACAACTTTGAATTTGCTGGTCATATTATTACCAGATTACCTTATAATAGTCATTTTGTCTTTTGTTGGTTGGTTCCGAGAGCAGGTACGGCTTGAGGAATTTGGTGTGAATCAAAGTTAATTATTGGTTGTGACGGTACATGTAGATAATTTGTAATATAACCGAGATTCGAAATTATCGATAATATATTATTTTTTATTATCACAAGAAGCTTTAAAATTGCTAGAGAATTAGGTTAAATTAAGAAGGTAAAACAAACAATTTTACGTGAGATTAAAGGAGGGGGATCGAGCCAAATCTCACGATATCTCACCAGGGGGAGGGGGGGTCGAAAAATTGCCTCATGTAATTAATGGACGTTCCCTAACGTGATTTTGACGAATTCTGACGTAACCATGTCAACTGGGTAGTAGACGTTGGTTTGGTGTCCTATCCATAGATAAGAAAGAGAATCCTATCCGAGTCTTAGTCTACCCTGATAAATAAAAATCAAAATTTTAAATCAAAAGCTTTGAACCCGACACGTACCAATATTGCCACTCAAATTTACAGCTATCTTTTTCACCTATTGACTTCATTCGGATTATCATCATAGCATTGAAGTTAACAGAAGTTCGTGTGATTTGATCTGACTGTAGATAGATTGTATACCAAAATATAATCTCAAATTCAAAAATGTTACCTCGAAATTGGAAACTGATATTTTGTTTTTTATATTTAAATGTAGCGAATCTAGCGTTAGGTTTCGGTGGTTTTGATTTCTTATCGATAGCAACTAAAGTAATTGTAGATACGGGCATTGGCATCTATGACGGTACACGTTGTAATTTTAAAGAATGTTGCAGAAAGAATGAAATTCCAGCCGATTTTGACAGTAAGTTAAACCAAAATAAACATTTTCAAAAATAATAACACATTTTTGTAGAGCTTGAAAGGTTACTCAAAGAGCGAATCTATGGTCAACATATAGCGCAAGAAGTTGTTGTCAATGCACTGAAGGCCCATTGGAACGAAAAGTACCAGGCTCCCAAAGCGTTAACACTTAGTTTTCACGGTTGGCCAGGAGGTGGTAAAAATTATATAACCAATTTTATTAAAGACTGTTTATATGCAAAGGGTAGTTCAAGTAGGCACGTGCACCATTTTTTCGGTAGGGTCCACTTTCCTCTGCACGGCGATGTACATGAAATGCAGGTTTGAATTTTTTGTTTAATTTTATAGTATTAGGTTATTAAATTAATTTTTTCAGAGTAACCTTTACAATTGGATAAAAAGCAATGTGACCAGATGTCCGAAGCAGCTATTCATATTTGATGAAGTAGATAAGATGTCTCCCGAAGTGTTAAATATAATCAAACCCATAATGGATATTAATCGGAGTGTTGATAAAGTCGACTATCGTAAAACCATCTTTATATTTTTGTCCAACACCGGACAAACCTTGATAAACAACATGGTTATCGATCAGTGGAGTCGAGGTGTAAAACGAGAAAATATAAAATTAGAAGATTTCGAACCTCTTATTTCGAGAGGGGTTTTTAACGAATTGGGTTTGTATTTTTATTCTTTGTAAAGTTGCCTTACTTGTGTGGAGAGAACAATGCCATGAAGTTGTAGTTATTCAAGCAACTCAAAGTCTGAAAACTTCATGCATTTGTCTGTATGGTGGTAGTAAACGGGCGATGGTAAACTCAGCCGCTTAGTAGAATTAGGTACTAATCTCGTTGGTGAACTTCTACCTATAAGGACCGGCCTATTAGATATCCCAACAATGAAGCAGAAAACTAAATTAATGATTCTTCCACTAAGGCTGTTCTCTCCGAAACACAATTAACTAATTACAATTTACTCAATTTTCAAACGTTTGTTTCAGGCGGATTTCTTCACTCGGATACAATCAAAAGCAACTTAATAGATCATTATGTGCCCTTCTTACCGTTAGAAAAACGACACGTAGAAATGTGTGTTAAATTTGAATTTAGCCAACGAGGTATTGCTAATCCAACGCAGGAGCACATCAAGTAAGACTTAACATGATATTTCAAAGTACAAAATGTTTTATAAATTCTGTTTTTAGTGCATTGGTAAAATTTATCGAATGGGGCCCTGCGGAGAAACCTGTGTTTTCCTTAAGCGGATGTAAGCGATTAAGTCAAAAAGTCGGTTTCTACACACAAAAATATTATTCGAAGACAGAGCTGTGATGAAAACGTTGCTCAACTAACTTTTTAACCATTCCTCAGGAAAACAATTATGACCGTTTAATTTAATTTTATCTGTTTTTTGTACTGATATATCGTTAATTCAATAAATTTGTACTTACAATTTTGTTCTTGTTTATCTGCTAATGAAATCTCATTTTTGTAGTTTCTTGCTTTATAACCCTACTTCTGAGAGAAGGAAAATAAACTTCGTTCTTGAGCTGATGGAATTCGTAAATACGATGAACACATCACTCTTAAGGCTGCGATTTTTCATTTGCACGAAAAAATTTTCAACAGGTGGCGCGATTATCTAGACTTAAAATTGGATGTTTTTCATTGGTTGGCAAAAATGAAAAGAAAATTTGATTGGTTTTAAAAGGCGGTTTGTTTAAATCATTCAAAATATAGTCTAAACAAAACTTCAGTTACAGCACTTATAATACTTGATATTAAAACGATTTCAATGCAGAATATTAAAGGTTACTATGTTAACTACACTATGATATATTTTGAATTGTAATTAATGTGCTTTTTTTATATAAAATCGCAAATTAAATTAATCAAAATTTTAATCCGTTATCAAAACAGATTAAAAAATATATCAGTGTTCGGAAAATTCTCCTCTTTCCGTTAAAAAAAATCATAGTTGTATCTATAACCAATTTTGAGCTGTAACTGAAGTTTTGAAACAGTTCTAAAAATCGCACCCTTAATCTTAATATATAAAACTCAAAGTTTGTATGCATGTCCGTCCCATCAAAATCTCCCCAACGGAAAGCACGATTGAATTGAAATTTTAACTGGTTAGTCAGCTAAGAGTTCTAAAGATGAACGCCACTATTCCCAGCTCTCTACGTCAATTTTCAATTTTTTGAAAAAAAAAGTAAAAAAAATATGACTAATTTAGTGATTTTATAATAATAAAATAAGAAATTAATTATAATAAATGATCCTGTGCAAAAAAGAGTTTCCAGGTCATTCAAATATTAGGAGGTCATGGCGGCCGGCAGGCCGCCTGACCTGCTAGTTCAAATATAAATAAGTCACCACAAAGTAATAACATGACACCTGTTTGATTCTTTAATAATAATAATTGTTTACTTGAATTTAAACGGAAGATTTGCGTCGCCAAGCAACGTTATCGTATTCTCCCGAACGATTGCCGCTCTTGTTTAGTATTTAAAATTTCAAAAACTTGAAAACAAAAATTAAATTCGACTTTCTTTCATAATCGATAATAGTCAATCAATTATGATTTCACCTCTTATTTTATTGTCACTGAAAAAGAGATGACGTGAATCATTCCAGTGGTGGCTTGTGAGAAATTTAGTTGGTGGGACCGTGGGACTATCCCGACAAGCCATCACTGAATCATTCCAACAAGTGCATTTAAGCAATAATGAACCTTGCAGTGGCGGCTCGTGGTTTTATCATTTGAGGAGGCTAATCATAAAGTATAGTGTAAAAGTATCCATCACGGCTTTCCATATGTGGTAAATGTGATAATTGCACACAGTTGCACAGTTGATTATCCAAAGGACATAGTTGTAATTTTACTAATGCCAACGTTACAGGTAATAATCAGCCGGTACTGAAAATAAATTCGCAATTTTACACTAAATACGAGATTGCTTGGGATTTTCTTTTGAAAAAGTTATTTCCTAAGATTTCCTTAAATTTCCTACGATTTCGAATGTTCTATTTCCTTGGATTTCTGCGAAACTTCGTAAGTTTTTCTTCGCAGCAATTCTCTTCTGGGTTTCAAGTGAAGAGTAAAAGTGAAGGGAAAAAAAGATTCACAAAAGATAATGAAAATTCTGAGTACAAAAATGTTTGTTGTCGTCCAAGTGAAAGGTTCCTACTACTTAATAATGTTGATCATCAACATAAATGGTTAATTTTCTAAACCGGTGGTCTGGGGGGTATGGAATACCCAATGCATTCTAATCTCTTGATGCAAACTCATCTATGGTTTAATCTGTGTAATCGGAGTCATCTCGAAATTATCAGTAATACAGTAAATCCTTGCGGTTCATATGATGACAGATGACTACATCATTTCCATGTTGGTGCTAGGCTGAGGGTTCTGCTTTTGCGGTAGCCTCGCGTTACTTCTTGGATAAGTGTTTTAAACTAATGAATATTACCGCCTATAGGCGGACTTTATTTATATTTTTATAGTTATATGGAAAAACGCATTACAGGGTTATAATAGTTTAGAATTTCAGTGGAGGCATAATGCCTCCCCTGACAAGCCGCCGCTGGCAACCTAGACAGTAAGATCGCGTCACAATCATATAAATTTTTAATCATGCATTTCGTCAGATCTACGTCATAATAAAAATAATTTGTTCATCCGTCAGTGAGTTCGTTCACTTGTTGATTAGTTCTTTCGTATGCTTCGTTTGTTTGTTCATTCTTGGTTTGTTTGTTCGTTCGTCCGTTGTTATTTTTTTAATTTAATCCTTCGCGTCTTTGTTGGTTTGTTCGTGTGTTTGTTTTTTTATTTGTTCAATCCTTTGTTAGGCTCTTTATTTGTTTGTTTGTTTGTCTGTCTGTTTGTTTGTTTGCATAATTGTTAGTTTGCTTTGAGGGCGGAATCTCTGGGGAAATCTAATGTACAAGTACAGAGAAATCTGAAAAAATCTCGGAAATTTCTAAGAAATTTTAGAAAATTCGTGGAAAATTAGAAAATCCAACTAAATCTTAAAAAGTTCTCTAAATTTTTTAATAATAAAAATGAGTCCTTTTCAAATTTAAGGAAAATTATCAGTTCTCATGAAAGTTGCGGTCACAAGCTTGCATATATTATGCTATCACATTTATAGTTGTTATCATTTAAGGATGTGATAGCATGCTGACCGGCGCACATAGGTTGATTTGACCGATTTATACGGCCAAAATTGAAATTCAAAAAGTATTCAAAAATACAATAAAACATAACTTAATAGTTGTAGAAAGTATTGCCAACCCTCTCCCTCACATCCTTTGCACCACGTACGAGTACTGTTCATTGAAACCTGGTCGTTTTCCGAAGTGCATTTCAAAGTTCTCGGTACCCTTTGTTAAAGTAATTGTTTCAAAGTGAATATTTTTGTGTTTACGTCTATTTATTAAAGTTAACGTGATGGATCCTAATAATTCAGGTAAGAATCAGTATAATCAACTACATTTTAACAAATTGTGACATTTTTAAAGCAATGTTAAATTGATTCAAAAATTCTAAATTTTTGAATCAAATTTTCAAAAAAAAATTTTTTATAAAAAGGATTTTGTTATACTTCCGGACCCGTCCGAGTTAAATTTCTTTTGCAGTTTTACACCTAATACTTTCAAGTCACTGCTAATAAAAAAATCAGTTGCGGATAAGATGCGTTTCACTAATTTTCGGGACTTTTACCACGTTTACATGCAGTCGTGAGGTCGACCTAAGTCGGCTCGAGCTAGTTCTTTCATGTAATGTACTCTTGCCAAAAAATTATGACCACTAGAATGAAATTTTCACTTTAGAAGTGCGCCATTTGGCCAAAAATCATAATATCGAAAAAATCTTACTGTTGTTAGCTGTTTTATATACAGGGGTCGGCGCTCGAAGTGTTACTAATTAAAAATGCTGTAATTTTGTAATTTTTATGTTTTTTTATTTAAAAACTTCAGTATATCGAAAAAACATTTTAAATTTTATGAAAAATATGTTATTGTTCGATATAGCCACCTTTAGCGTGGTTAATAGCATTGAGTCTGTCCGGAAAGGATTCACACGCTGGCGCTGGCACTGCACGAAAAAATATAATATGTGCAATAACTTTTTGCATCGCAAAAACGATATACAGCTGCCATTTTGTAATTAATCGCTTAAAAACAAAACGCTCCAATCAAAAGCCATGTTTCTGCTGATCTAACAATCCAAAGCTCTCATTTGTTAACATTGCGTTAACATTAACATGATTCTGACAGGGCAGTAACGACTGAATATAAACGTGGTCAAAGAGTATGTATATATAGAGAGACAGCCATTAACAAATATTTGTCACAAGTTTTTGTTAATGGCTCTGATACGCCATCTAGTAGACGGTGTGATCTCTACGTTTTAATTTTTAATTTATGGCTGATCCTTTATATACAGGGGGATATTTTTACAAAAATAAGATTTTACATGTTAATTTCCTATGTTCAGCTAACTCATTCAGCACCCTGTATATAGAGGACCAAAAATAAAGACGTAGAGATAACCCCCTCCACTAGATGGCGTAGCAGAGCCATCAAGAAATACTTGTGACAAGTATTCCCATAAGAGCTGTCCCTCTATATATACTGTAACGTGTCAAGCGTGAACGTGTGGCTATATGCGCAGGACACATCAACAAATACACTTAGCAAAGTTAAGATGGTGTACTGAATAGTAAGCTTGCAATGATAAGATTTTTAAATGAAAGTGATGACGATTTGTATTGAATCAAAATATATTTGTGATCAAAAAGACAAACAGGTAAATATACAAATTTATAACATAATTTAGGACATAACAAGAAAGTGTGTTTCATTAGTTAATGTGTGTAATTTTTGTAGGTTATACAATAATATTTGTGTGATGGAAACAGAGATGTATACTATTTGGCCAAATAAATATAAAATTTTACCTTGCAAGGGTTTTATACAAATCGGCGACATAAACTTCGAAGGTACAATGCACAAAATTCATCCAATAAATATTCCCCGATCGTTGTAAGTAACAGTTCATTAATCTTCTTATAATTTAGAAATAATTTATTTTGGTTAACCGCACGTTTAATTTCGCCTTCACTATTTATTTCTTATACGAGTCACTTTGATTTGAATTTGTTAAAAAAATTTTTAATATTTTAATTTTAGGTTATCTAACATTCCGAGAGAGACTTATAAATTGTTTCGGAAACACTTCCAGGTCCGGTTTTGGTTAAAAACAAAAGTTAGGTTACGACTGACACGTCCGTCCTGGTCAACCACTAAAACAATATTAAAAAACAACGAAAATTGATCCTCCTTTTATACTTTTTTGAAATTTGTTTTCAAAAACATAGATAGCCATGAGCACTATCCTCAAAAACTGCACCGATCTTGATGAAATTTTACAATTTTGCCCATCTCTAACTCAAATATATGTGGAAAAATTTTGAATCCTCTAGCTCGTTCCGTCTTTCCACAATTAATAAAAATCTAAGCCGAAATTTTATATCTTTGATATTTTTGAAAATTTTTCTTAATTTTTTGAATTTTCAAATACTTTTTGATCTCGAAAATTCGAGCTCTTTATTCTCTTCCTTTTGCCGTATAGTATGCTTCTGTATCATAAATATTTACAGAATAATCTTGATTTTTCCAAATTTTCCATTTGACAGCTGCCTGTCATTTACCATAAATTGAAATATTCTATTTAAATTTGCTTTTGGTATGGCCATCTTGCCTCAATCTCTCTCTAGGACTTATTCCTCATCCATTTTATGTAATTTCTATAGTCAGCTCGTCATATTAACCATCATGGCGTTTATCTGCCTCCATGTCAAATTTTGTATCGTCGAAGCACTAAATCGTCCCGAAAACAAGAATTCTTTACACACCAAGTTCACCTAACGTAAGTTTAACATAATGTCTTTACACATTTCTTAAAATTATACATTTTAACAACAAATTATTTATTTTAGATCTCAAATCGTATGATACCTCAAATCGTCATGATTATGCCACGCAGGACATTGTAAGCAATACAATACCAAAAGAAAATTGAACTATCCATAGTACATCACCATTTCGCAAGATCGTGTGTTGCATTTAAGTTACATGGTA
Organism: Cantharis nigra; assembly: GCA_958510845.1. Taxonomy (NCBI): domain Eukaryota; kingdom Metazoa; phylum Arthropoda; class Insecta; order Coleoptera; family Cantharidae; genus Cantharis; species Cantharis nigra. The sequence goes on from OY294029.1 coordinate 14,384,664, forward strand.
AAATTTAAACCAGCAAATCAATGATTTTAGTTAAACGTAGCCTCATGCGCATATATTTATGTTAGTATTTTGATACTTGTGTCCCTCGTCTTAATCCTAGCTTGTACCCTAGCATATTAACATGACAATACATACTCTTTGACGTGGTATTTGTTGCAGAAATAACATCTTGATGTACCGCGCCCGTGGCTACCAAAAATGCGGCCTATCAGTGGCGTATTTACAGGGGGCTCAGAGGGCCAAGCCTCCCTGTGAAACTAATCAATTTATTAAATAATATACAATTATTTGTTATTTGAATATTTAAAAATCTGAGCGATTCTTATATCCTCATTTCTTCTATTATAAAGATAGCAAAATAGCAGAAAAAATAGAATCATTAGGAGAAATTATTTTTGAATTTCATATTTTAAATTGATAACTCGCTTCGCACAATTTTGAAATGTTGTTATTACACTTTTCAATTTGAGCCCCTCCCCCTAAACGTAATTGCTAAATACGTCACTGCGCCTTGTATTTAGGTGTTTAAAAATGTTGCCCTAAATACTCTCCTGCAGTCACAATACTGCCTCTACCAACTTGCAAAAAACACCTGATTAACGTGTATATAAGTCATTATTTTGCCCAGAAACGATAAATATGTTAATTTCAGCTGAGCCCTATTCTGAACTTGGTACCTCACCAGATTCTTCGGATAGTGAAGAGGATCTATAATTAACTGATTTAGAATTATATTATTGTATAATAATAATAATTTTTATTTAAGTCATTATTAATATTTTTAACTGTGTAAGTTTTATATATTTTCTGTAAAAAACATTATATTAATAAATGTTGATATTAAAAATAATATTTTCTTTTTATTTATTCTATTTGTAATTGATAAAAGCAGTAAAATAATTTTGGCCGCGTAAATCGTTCAAATCAACCTATGTGCGGCGTGAGAAGTCTACCAAATATAATGCAAATTATTTAAATATTTCAATTTATCTAAATTTAACATTATTTAATATATTAAAAAAAGGACCGTAACAAACCACATAGAAAACAAAAATATATTATAGATACAGATTTAACAAAACCGTCTAGTTATTTTTTAGGGGCTGTCCATTAATTACGTAAGGACGATTTGTAATTTTTGACCCCCCTCCTCACATAAGAGCACGTAAGATTTTGAGACTCCCCCCCCCCCGGTACATCTTACGTAAGGATTATTAAACAAACATAATGTTGAGCCCCCCTTTCCCCGCTTAGTATATTTATAAAATATGAATATCAATAATATTTTTATTATACAAAAAATACAAAAATTTAAATTAAATTTTATGATTATATAAATAAAAGTTAATAAAAATTAATTAATTGCATAAAAAAGTTAATACAAAAAATTGATAATCCCTTAATATTCAGGTAAAAAAACTAATTTAATTAAAAAAAAAAATATTTTATGAAACTTACGTAAGGAATACGTCGAACCCTCCCCTCCCCCACATAAGAGTCCGTAAGATTTTCGATACCTCCCCCCCTCCCCCAAAACCCTTACGTAATTAATGGACGGCCCCTTAATTGAAAATATAAATTTTATTTTCCACTATATAATTCAAATATTTATATATATAATTTTTAATCAATATAATGATCATCCGGAGGGCAGCCTCCCTGTCTGTCATTGTTTAAAAATATTTTAATTTTATAATAACAAACATTTAATTTAATAAACATAGAAAGCTATATTTTCTTATTCTACTTTTTCTCGTAGTCAATGAACTTTCCCATTGATAACGCTGCAACAACTATAAGAAATAAAAAGTTTAGACATTAAAGATGTGAAAATTCTAATCTACCTCCAGTGTGAAAACTTTCAAATTCATATAGTAGATTCTATTTAGATTTTGAAAGAAAAATTTTTTTTTGTATTAGGTATATGGATTATTAATTTTACAGCAGCTCATATGTAAGATCGCTGAGCAGTTTGTCGACAATTTAAATTATAGGTCTTACCTTTTGAAGTAGAAAATACAATTTTTGGTAGTAAATTAGGTTTTAGCTTTTTCACCTTCGTCATGGAAGAAAATGACCAAGCAAATGACCGACAAAAGAAAATAATGGATTGGTTTGAGACCAACAAACTCATGCTAAATATAAACAAGACGGAAAAGGTTAAATTCACTGCATGCAGGAGAATTGACCGAAAGGATAAGACCACAGTAAAATACTTGAGAATCACAATGAACACTTTGTTGACTTGGCATGAACATGTGGCTATCTTAATAAACTCCTTAAGCAAAAATATTTTTGCTATAAGAAGAATTAGAGAAGCAGTTGGAAAAGAGGCTGCTAAGGCGGTCTATTATTCAATGTTCCATGCCCGAATGGTGTATGGACTCTTGGTTTGGAGTAGTGCAACGCAGTTAAAGAAAGTGTTCCTACTACGTGCACTAGAAGGAGTATCGCCAACAACACACTATAGACCAATCTTCCAAAGTTTGCGCATCCCAGCGAACTCGTCTGCCTATGTTTATGCTAGTGCAGTAAGAGTGAGAACTGATCGTGCAATTTTGGAAAACACTGCAACACACCAACATCAAACAAGGAACCGAAACGACATTCGAACCGAGAAAAATAAACTCAAATGCTCAGATGGAATAAATCTACAAATCAGAATTTACAACAAATTGCCAGAACAAATCAGAAATCTTCCTCTTCAGAAATTTAAAAGAGCAATGAAGCAACAACTAACCGAATGCGCGTTGTACGATGTGGAAGAATTTTTCCAAGCTGAGTTGAGATGAAAATCAGCAACTCCTGATCTCCACCATTTAGGATTAAAATTTTGTATTAAAACTACTATTTTTATAACCTACTAAAGATTATTATTATTATTATTATTATTATTATTATTATTATTATTATCAGCATTGCTATAAATATTCTATCTTCTTTTTGATTGTATTTACATCATACAAATTTGTCAAATTTTGAATTAGAATTGAATAATCGTTAATATGATATTTGAAAAAAATTTCTACGTTTTGAAGCAAATACAATCCGCAATCAATATGTATTTGAAAAATCACCAAGCATTTTATTCCAATCTCAAACCAATTGAGATTTAAGATTTACCAATGAGATCACTGGAATTTTTAAATTCAAGGAATCTCATTGGTCAAATCTAGGATTATCTTGAATCTCGGATTAATCCGTGACTATTAATACGGGCATAAGACTTCATAAAAAAAATTATTATTATTATTGATTTATCTTTTTTACTTTTGATGTCATCATATTTGTTAAGGAAAAATTAAATTCTATACCACAAAGAATTAAATTTAAAAAAAACTGATAATCCAATACTATCTATTATTAAAAATTTTGAATAATTGTTAATTGAGTTTTTCACATAATTTTAATTAAAAAAGAATTTTGAAACGACCATCAATCGCTTGTCATAAGTAATTTATTACCGTTCTCTTCACTTTATAATTTGTAAAAATTTTAACTTATTTCGGCGCCACTTTTTATTTATAATTAATTTAAAATACCATTAATCAAATTTCATTTTTACAAAATTTTACAAATTCAAAAACTCACAACCCCTTTCTTCAACAAGTCTGGCAACATATAGCTTGGCCGTCGATTCAAGCAATTCAAAAGTACTTCTGTTTTAAAACTAATCTAAATTATTATTATTATTGGAACCAAGCATTAAATCAACAAAACAAAATAAATTAAACTGAGGAAACCACAAAAACAGTAAAAATTACTGAAGGGAAACTTACAACTTCGTAGTTTGATGCATTATTATTTCCAGCAATAGGTAGAAATTCACCATTGATAAGTATTTGAATATCACTTTTTGTAAATTAGGTTTACAATGTTCGATCCTTTAGTTGTGCGAATACAATTTCAGCATAGGAGATGATGGATAAAAAGGAGAAACCATCTTAAGATGTATCTGGTCAATTGGGGATCTACATGCTGCAGATGTAATCTATTATGAGGATTGCTATAATAATTCTTTATAGTCTCTGCATCTACATCGAGAAAAAGGAGACGCGTTGAGAATGAAGAAATTTCTGCATAAATGGAGGAGATATTTAATTACACAGAAGGAAATGACGACTGCTAGTTTTGCTTGGACAAGTTGTTAAAAGAAGTTTCGGGAAGAATACCTCATTAAAAACAATCAAGGAGAAACTGAGAGTGACTTCATGGCTGCATTTCAGCAAAAAAATGGGCAAAACAGAAAATTGTCAAGATGCTAACATCATTATCCTATGCCCTGATTGCTGCCATTTGCCCTCGATATTTCATATCTTCTGTCCTAACATGCTGTCGCTCTGTTCATTCATCAATGTCATCTAAAAAATTTCAATAATGTAATGAAATATAATCAAACTGTCCTGAACAAGTATTTTATTACAATAGTATGTGAAATAATGATTTTACCATCGAAATCTATAACTTCTGTTCTTGCACTTGGAATTCCATTATTTAATCGAAATAAATTTGAATGATCATTAACGTCATCCAAATCTTCCCCAACGTTCCAATCATTTTTATCTAGGAAGACTAGGATGTCTTGTTTGATATCGTACAAGAGTTTAATCACAAATAAAAGAATAAATTAATTAAAAGACACATAACCCACCGTACATCCTTGCATCTTATGTGCTGTCGAGGCCCAACTCAGAATTACTGGAAACATGCGCCTTTCGACAGTGCCATAACTGTACTTGGCGGGGAATTGTTTTGCTAAGGACTTAATTACATGTTCGCCATCCTTTCCATAGTTTACTCTAATTGACGGAATGTCAGTGTCATACATTTGGTCACGACGAAAATGAGGCCAGATGATTTCAGAGATGAAACCAATGTTTCCAATTGACGAGGCCTTTCTCCACATCAAGGTTAGATCTCAACATTACTTTCGCACCTTCGAAAATTTTCAGTTTGTTTGGGTGTCCTCCAGTTTTATTAATGTCCTTGGGTATGATAGATTCTAAACTATTGTTTCCCTGGTTGCGAGTGGCATCAATAATTTGATCTTGAGCATTGATGTCGTACATTCGAGTACCTTTCAGTTCGAAATATTAAGTACCTACCCACTTTATCGTTGTGCTTGTCCACTTGGTCGTTTGTAGGATATATTCGTAGTGCTGTATCTATCGCGAACTCACCAGTAATATTTGTCGATATTTTACCAAGAAGAACTGCAAGGTGTTCGCTTTGCATATTTCCTACTCTCAAAACATTTAAAATGTCAGCCGATGTAGTGTCTCCCTGTTGTCGCATGTTTTCGGTGAGTTCCACTAATGTGAATAGTCGCCATAAATGAGTAGCTGGCCTCACGTGTTCTGGTTGTTCAAACACTTATCTTCCTCTCACACGAGGCAGCTGCATCAGATCACCAAAAAGTATGACGTTTATGCCTCCGAACGGTTCGCTACAGTTTTTCAACTGACGCAAACGGGCGTCAATCATGCACAACATCTCATAAGGTACCATTGAAATTTCGTCAACAAACAAGAACTCCACGTGTTGCCATTCTTGACGCATAACTCTTAAGTAATTACCTGTGAGAAGAGGCATGTTTAACTACAATGTACTTTCTGCACAATTTGCAAATTCTGTCAAACTCATTCTTGGAAAGTCATAATTTGGTTTTTTGCAACGGACGCTTCTCGTACTGTAATCTCTCTTCGAAGAGATTACAGTATCCAGTTGCTTGTCCTAGCTCTTCAAAACGCAACACTGTAACGCTGCTCTGGCTTTCGGGTATTAAGAAACACACAACTACGAGAACTAGCATGTAGCGGTAGGTGACATAATCGAACAACACATTCGGGAGCTGATACTTGCCTTTCGTGAAGAATTTTCATACATATACGGAAGAGTCGACGAGATATGTCCGATTCCTCGCGTTGTATTTGTTAGATAGCCTGTGCTACTCCCGTATCTAGATTGGTTGGTTCTCCTTTGGACAAATACTTCGCAATGTAAATGGCGATTGACTCATTAGACCCGCACGGTTGTATGTCCATGTTACCAGTCCACAATTTTAATAAATCTGGATTGTAATTATTTACCCAAGTATCTTCATTTCGACGTTCAAGTAAACATATTCTTCCTCCGCTACGTATAAAATCGTCAGACGAATGAGAGACTATTACATTCTGGTCGAGGAAAATTGAACCAACACGTTACGGTAGTGTTATTATTTGTACTTGTATGGGTGTGTCTGTGGATCTGAAATTTTTCACAAGTTGATGAAGTTCTGGATTCTCGTCATGGGAAGGTAATTTACAAGAAGCCACTCGATCAAGCTGTTGGATACCTTTATCAGTATCAAATCGTGGGTGGTTTTCAATCCATACAATCCACCAGTGGTCTTTTACTTTGCCACCCATGATTTCATCATTATTCTTAATATATGTTATCAATGCTCAAACTCTGACCATAAAGTGCTGACTCAATATAACTGGATATTTCTCGATGAGACAATGAGTCTCATATATACTTAGTGAACTAAGTACCGTCAGCAATTAGAAGAGCTTTACGTTGATCTAACCAATTTAGATCGTTTGAACTAAAAGTCAGAAAATATGTGGGGGGCCCATTTAACGCAGCTCTTCAGTAAGCCAATATTTTTTGTGAGTTAATATACATCTATGTATATTTTTAACACTTTTTACAACAATAAATACCTTTTAATATTTTTAATTTTTTATTATTTACATTAAATTATGATTTTAAGTTCTTTTTAAAACATCGCTACTAAACAAAAGTATATTAAGAGTAACAGAGTAACTCACTCACTCAAAGGAGTAATATTTCCACAAAAAATAAAATTTTTTCTTGTTGATTGAGTTACTCTGTTACTCTTAATATGAAGATCAACTATAAACTATGTAATTAAACAAAAGCTTCTTGTGGTATAGCACCAAATGCGTTTGATATAGTAAAGAAGTGAATAGCTTTTTTCCAATCCCAATTGGCTTCTTCTAAACACATTTTTGAATAGTTGAAATTCATTTTCGAATATTCGGCCAACTGCTGAATCATTTGCTGCTTTAAGTTTCCATCGGGTATTTGAGAATTGGATGGCAAAACGGATGCTTCAATTGTTTTTGTTTCTTGTTCGATCTGATCAGTAATACTCAATTCTTCATTTGTTATGACAACACCAGTTCCATATGAGACAATAACGAATTTCCTGCAGAACGAATGAGTGGAACATTCACCATTTAATTCGGCATACTTTCCTCTAATTGTTAATAACATATAAGAAGTAGTTAATTTGGTATCCAATGTAATACTACCAAAACATTTGTTTCGTGCAATTCTGAGAGAAACGGAATTATGGCTTCGTTTCCTTGCCTTACGGTTTGGATGTTTTTTCTGACATCAAACAGTATAAATTCTGCGTATTCGTGATAAGCAGCTAGGAGGAATTGCCTGGAGTTTCCGTCAAACACCGTCAAATATTCTGCCAAAAATTTTGAAGCTGTATTCTCATCCAAGGAAGTTTTATTTACTTCCAGGCAGAGCTGAAAGTAATTCAATTAAAAGGCTTGAATAAAGTAATTGAATTACTCAAAAGTAATTCAATTAAAGTAATTGAATTACTTTTGAAATGAACCTAAAGTATTTGGTATTTGAATTACTTTAATAAAGTATTTGAGTATTTGGTAATTGGGTTTCAGATCTTTCTTCGGTAATTGAATTATTTTCTCAGTAATTGAATTACTTTCTCGGTAATTGAATTACTTTTTCGGTATTCTAAGTTTTTATTGGTGTTGCTTGTTAGTTCCTTTCATGCTTATTAGTTACAAACTATATAAGTATCTTAGCATTAGTAGGCGGGGAATACGGCCCTGACTATGAGCAGACCAATAGAGAGAGACGTCGCCCAAGTACGGACCCGATAAGTGCATATTTGAACCACCCTATATGGAAAACATTTGGAAGCTTAATTGTTATGATTAAGAAGAATAATACGTTTAGGGAATTATGCACTTAACAGATAATCGAATAAAATAGTATATAAAGGAAATAATGACAACTAAGAAGCGATAAGCCAGAAAGAAAAATAAGAAGAATAAGCTATAATGTCTACAGGTAATATTCACGAATATTTTGGTTTGAATTCTGAAACAGATAATTCCACTGAAGTTCTCATTGCGGATGAAGCATCGTGTTCAGGAACGCTAATGACACCGAATATATCGAGCACAAATGATGGTAATTCTATGTTCGACAAATGTCCATATTTAGATGGAAAATTTTTTAAAGTTATTTCATACTCTGAAGATGACAAAAAAGTTTTAGCCGAATGTCAAACATGTTTGCCTAAGCGAGTGAACATCAAAGGATATTATGGAGTGTCGAGTAATTTCGTTAAACATATTAAGAAGATACATGAAAACACAAAAACCTATGACAAGTATTTGGCTTATAAAGAATCACAAATTTCTACTAACAATAACCAAACCCTTAATCGCAAGAGAAAATTGGAAGCAGATGATCTGAAAGCGAATGATGTAAGTATGAATATTACTAAACAACGAAAAGTTACCGATTCGTTTAAAAGTAGAACATGTATTAGCCAGAAAGAATTTGATGATCGGATTATTAAGTTTATTACAAATACGATGTCTGCAGTTTCGATTATTAATAACCCATCATTTATTGCACTGTTTGATGGAATGGAGTTAAATGTTATGTCTCGTACTACCGCAATAACTAAAATAGATAGTATGTGCAAAAATATGCTTTCTTCGATTAGAAACAACTTACAAGAAGTACAGTTTGTCTGCACTACAGTAGACATTTGGTCAGCCAAACGCCGAAGTTTTTTTGGAATGACTTGTCATTGGATTGATGAATCATATAACAGACGTTCGGCAGCTATAGCATGTAAAAGATTTAGTGGTAGTCATACATATGATAAAATTGGAGAAATTATACATGATTTGCATACGAAATTTGATTTTCAAAGTAAATTGGTTGCCACAGTGTCTGACAATGGTTCAAACTTTGTTAAGGCGTTTAATGAATTTGGTGTTAACTTCCGTAACAATTTTGAAAATTATGATTCTGAAAATATTGAAGGAGAAATGATTATGAACCAGAATTTATTGAAATGCCCCTCGATTCGAATCCAGCAGATAATTCTGTAATTGAAAATGGTCGTATTATTTTACCAAAGCATGTTCGTTGTTCAACCCATACCTTAAATTTAATTCATAATTGTTATCGTCCGCAACTCAATTGACTATAAAAAGTTTATCGGGATTTATCTAGGACAGGTCTAATAAAAAACTTCAACTTTTTGTCGACGTTTCGAACATATATTTCGTTCTTCTTCAGGACTAAAAACAATAAAATTCAACAACCAGCAGAAATTAACAAAATCCTTACCTCAAGTTCAGTTTACAGAGACCAGGGGTACATTATCTTATTAGTAACTAAATGCGGTATAAAAATCAACATAACAGTAATATTAAAAAACAGTGAGAACATAAAAAAAACCAAATTACAACTTAATACAATAAGGTGTCAACAATCGAAAACCTTTTTAACATGTCAAAATGTAAAATACAAACTATAAAATATATAAAGTAATCAAGAATTATCAGTTAAAATGGTATCTCTGCAAACGTCGACTACGATAGGTCAAATTTCAAACGGAAACAAATCAACCGACAAAAGGATCTCACTAAAAAACCCAAAACAAATTAACCACCACCTAGTAGATCTCCATAAAAAATGCTTAGTTTCTGTGTGTCCTCTCTATAATTAATGCTATCTCTTTCGGACTTTATGAAAAACATCTCACTAATATTTCTCTTCAAGCAACTTTGTTCGTAATCTAAAACAGTAGTTTTATCAAAATTGAAGCAGTGTCCCGTATCTTCGCAATGTTGTACTAATGCTGTCTTTCCCCAACCATCCTTATCTTTTTCCACCTCCCTCTCTCTCGTTGTTCCGATATCTGTAGGCTTCTTCTTTTTATTTTTATCTTTTCTCTCACAATCACCTATGTGCTGTTTGATGCGTTTGTTTATCCATTGCTTCGTCTGGCCTGTGTACGAGGCTGGGCAATCCGCACAAGGGATTCGGTAGATCACCTCTGACCTCATTCCCTTATCTGTCCGGTCCTTAAGATTAGTTAAGAGGCTTCTATGGTCCTTTAAATTGTATGTGGCCAAAGTACAATAAGGTTTTAATATTCTATTTATTTGTTCTGTTAGATTTTCCACATATGGAAACTTGAAATATTTCTTAGTTTCTATTTCATTATCATACTTGTAATCAGCATTTTGTGCACTAATACTTCTTTCTCTTTTTTCGAGCTTCTTGAACATACTATTAATAAGCCAATTCGGATAATCATTTTGTTTTCTTAACAGATCTGTGATTCGGGTCCTATTTTCATCTTTGTATTTAGCATGACTTATATCGGTTACTCTCTTAATGAGTCCATACACTAATGCTGTTTTGTGTTTAAATTGGTGGTACGACCTGTAACTTACTAATCTTTGAGATGAATATGGCTTCATGTACCAATTTGTTACGTTACATGTTTAATTGCAACCACTGACGTTAAGAACTGCATCGATAAAAATAATACGTTAAAAAATAAACATATAAAATGCATAAGTAAATGTTCATTGTTGTGGAGAATGGCTGGACGTCCCAAAACTGCGGAAAAAATTAAAGAAACACTAGGTCATACACTGAGCTATCCAGGTGCAACGCGTTGGAATTCGTTATTCGATTCAATTTCAGCAATCTTACATGAAAGAGAGAAATTGTCGCAACTCTTCGAACAACTGGATATGAAAAATCAATGTTTTACAGAAACCGAATATCAATATTTAATTGAATATTGTAAAATTTTAGAACCACTGGCCAAAACCTTAGATGTACTACAACGTGAAAATAATTGTTATTTTGGGTATGTATTACCTTACTTAGGTAATCTCCTAAAAAAATTTCAGAAATTAGACACAGAAACGTTTCATTTCTGTAAACCAATATTGCAGGCATGTAAAAACGGCCTATTAAAAAGGTTTAAAATTTATTTAGATTTTTGTGAAACACCAAATGTTGAAACTCAAGAGGCTATGGTTGCTTCATTTACAATACCAAAGTTTAAATTACAATGGGCAGGTAGTTTTAACATAGCTGATTTAACTGTAAATTTAAGCGATCTAACCCAACGAATAGTGCTTGAAGCTGCTCAAAATCACCACGATATTTATCATTTAAGAAATAATGATAACAATACTGCAAAATTGCCTCCGACTGAAGATGATGACTTCTTTGATTTCACAGAAGACGAATTAACGGATTCCACGCAAAGTTCAATTAATAACTTTAAGCGAACAGTAGAATTAGAAATTTTACAATATTTAAATGATTCTGGATCAACTTTGAGTGTTTTAAATTCATATCCAATTATGAAGCAATTGTTTTACAGATACAACACTTGTTTACCGTCTACAGCACCGGTCGAAAGATTATTTTCGTTTGCTGAAATCATCAATGCACCGAGAAGACATGCTCTATCGGATACAAATTTCGAAAATTTGGTGTTAATAAAAGCTAATTCCAAAAAAGATAATAAACTTTTTTAGAATAGTACATACTTTTTTTAATAATTAAATAATTTTTTAATAAATACATAATAAATAATATAAGTTTTTGATTTTTACCTTAATGTAACTTGGATCTTGAAATACTTTAAGCAATTAAATTACATTTTCGCTTTTGAATTACCTTGGATAATTGAATTACTTTGAGTAATTGAATTACTTTGAGTAATTGAATTACTTCGAGTAATTGAATTACTTCGGTAATTGAATTACTTTTTTGTTAAGTTGAGTAATTGAATTACTTTGAGTAATTGAATTACTTCGGGTAATTGAATTACTTCGAGTAATTGAATTACTTTTTTGTAAAATTGAGTAATTGAATTACTTTTTGGTTACTTTTTAGATATTTCAATTACTTTTACGAAGTATTTGGTAATTGAATCACTTTTTCTTAGTAGAGTAATTTAGTAATTGACATGTCAATTACTTTTAAGAACATTTGGTATTTGGTAATTCAAGTACTTTCAACATTAACAAAATATTTGGTAATTGGTAATTGAATTACTTTTACCGAGTGCTTTGTACAGCTCTGCTTCCAGGTTTACATCGCGAGTTTCGTGATCCATGGTTTCTAACTCGGTTCCATCTATTTTCATAACTTTCCCTCCAAAACCAATTCAACAATCGGTAGGACTTTCAGCAAATGCATTTGGAAAACCTTCCTGATATTATTGTTTCCCAAATGCAAAATCCTTAAGTTCGGTAATTTTTTCCCCATCAATTTGCTTATTTCGTTCATACGTCGCGTCCTAATCTATTGTGATAAAGTTTTAAAGCCTGTAATTCTGGCATGTTTTCGGATATGACATCTAGAACAACTGAAAAAATTTTCACTTTCAACAAAGCACAAAAATGCTCATCGAAATTTGGATCGGCGTGAAAACGACTCAAATCTAATGCTTTCTCATTAACTTTGTATCGATTCTGCAAAGCTGTGTTGATTTTGTTTCTTAAAGTCGAATTAATTGCAACGTCTGGCAAACCACGTTGCACTTTTATGATCATTTTAAATCCATCGGGGTACTTAAGTTTCTCGTTCAACTCTTGCAGTTTTTTGGCTAACTGTTTATCATCTACATAAAATGAAAGAGTTCGCTTTAAAGGGGTCCACACCAGAGGAACGAATGGTATTGGATTGGCTACATCTTGTAAGGTGGACGTGATGTAGGTTTTCTCGTATTTGTTACCATGCGGCAAATAAATATGGTACCAACTATCAGACCTTTCTTCTATCTTTTGTTTTTTAATCAAGATTCTTAACTCGGGGTTCATAGGCAAATTCTTAAATTTTTTCATTCCTTTTTGTATACCTTTGCTTTGTGGTACAATGTCTTTTTTTTCTTATTTTGATTTATAATAAATTTAGTTACAGCTTTTGTAAGATTATCCATTTTCTTATTTTCTCCTTTTCTTGGTTTATATTTATTAATATTGCGATGCGCCATTATGATTACTTTTTGAAAAACTGTACACCATCTTTTGCATTTAATTTACTTATATAGAAATAAATTTATCAATCATAACCAGATTAAGAGATTACAATAAGACTGGATTTTAATGCCGATTTATTTGATTTCTATATAATATATTATGGTCAGTGACGAATACTAGGATATTAACGTTATTATCCGGCTATTAAAGTCACAGTTTTGCTAAACTGAGGATTGACGTTGGACAGAGGTAAACTCAGCCGCATTAGATATTTTAATCCTTGCGGATTAAGCTTATAAGCGTCCCTAATTATAAGCTTATACTTCCCTAGTACGTCATCTTGGCTTCAGTCAAGTGATCACCTACCTACTGCTTAGTGTTTGGCACTTGAAGAAGAAATGGCGCAAATTTCTCTCAGACGGTTCAGACTTAATTCCCGAAACATTACTAAAAAGTATAAGTTGCAGCTGTGCAAGTGAGTGTAATAAACCAAGATATGGCTGCCGAAAACATTTATGCAGTAATATTTGAAGAAATTAGTGATTCAGAGGAAGACTATCGATGAAGAGCTAGCAAATAATCTTAACATCGAAATTGAAGAGCATGAAGACATCGATGATTTTTAAGATATTTTGGAAATTCCAAATGTGATAGTAGAGGAGGAACAACCTCAAGTTAAAAGAATTAAAATTAATTAGAATTTTATTTTTTGTAAATTTTTGTAAAATTGCGAGTAGGTATGTTTTTAAAACAAAACAAATCAATATTTTTAAATTAATTTTGCGCTGTAATTATGTATTTCAAATATTTTATTATAAATAATTTAATAGAAACTACTCCTTGTTATAAAAACAATGAAGACAATCGAAAATCATTAAAAATATTGAAAAAATCATGATTCAGAGAGACTATTTTTCAGTTTTTTTTTGCAATTTTAAGCTGTTTATCGATAAATAAACCACTAAATCACATAGACCATTTTAAAGTAGACATTTCAACGATTATAATGACCACTTATAGAACTTCGAAATACAAGAAAAATAGAAAAAGAAAATATTCGAAAGACAATTGTTCGTTGAAGATGAGGGTATTTTTTTTCGAAAAATGTACATAACTCGAAAACTACTCGTCTTCTGAATTGCGAAAGAATCATGCTTATTTAACACCAAAAAGACATCGTTGTACAAATTTTCATGTAAATTAAATCATTTATACGCGAGAGTTTTAGATTTTTTTATTATCTATACATCTTTTGTATTGGACGTTTTCAGCTAGGAGGTAAAATTTCGCGGCAAATCGCAAAAAACCGTTTTCAACCCCTAAACTGCATCCCCATTTCACAATTTCCAGTGCTTTGGTGTTTAAAATTTTTTTCTCTTAAACTTGGAACCTCAACGACATTTTCCACCTGGTCCTTGCCTGTTATTAATTTTCTTATTTTTAGTATTTCAAATTCGTTTTGGCACCAGCCTATTTCTAGACATTGAAAACAAAATGTATGCGTGCAGTTCTTTTCTTTATTTGCTAGTGCATCTATTCTTTTACATTCCACGTTGTGTTTATATTTAATCACCACATTTAATAGATCGTTCTCTTCTGACGTCGTAAAATTTGAAGTCCTCTTATCTTGATTATCCATTATTCTAATAAAAATGCATTATTATAGTTTATATTATTTTACAATAATATCAAACAAACCTTAACACCTTAATAATTACAAATTCAACAAAATTTAAAACTTTATAAAGGTAAACAGATTTAAATTCGTATGTCAAATAATTTAAAATCACTATAAAGGGATTTCTGTTATTATTAGCAATACCAACCGTAATTTTAAAAATAACTCTCGGATTAGTTGACTACCTGAAAATTGCTTTATACAATCACACAGGCGTTGATCCTGGATTAATCTCTGAAACAGGTTCAACTAGTCCTCGAGTCAATCCTCCTTTATACAACCGACCCTTAACGGACCAACAGATCAATAGATCAGCAGGTCAAAAGAATTAAAAGAAGCACTGTCACTATCGAATTTCTCATAGGTGTAACTTTGGGCCAAGGTTGTGGAGACTTTCATTATAGCCGTAGTGCCCAATATTTTATTATTAAATGCGCGAACATCATCATTGTGGCAGGCTAATATAATTCTGTCTGAGAGATCGGCACTGAAAGAAATGGAATTGCCGTAAATATCCTAAATTAAATTTGTAGATTTCCAGTTATCCGGTACTTTTAATACGTCTATATTGCCGTTCCCAATAACCAATTTGCATGTTCAATATCAGATGATCTAATGTTTTTCGTTAATTGAAATTTAACAAAACTTGGCCAAATTGATGTTGACTTCTAAGTAGAACTGGCTATCTTCATAGGTGAATCGTATTTTATAACAGGCAAAACTTGACGAAAATCACCTCCAAAAATAACAAATTTGCCACCAAACGGTTTTTTACATTTACATAAATCTTGCATCAATTCTTCTATCATGTCAATAACTCTACTCGGAACCATTGAAGCTTCATCCCAAATGATAACATCTGCTTCATGAAGCCGTGTTTTATCTTTCAGATTTTTCACATGACATGTCCAGTAACTATCTATATCAATCGGTAATTTAAATATTCGATGTGAAGTTGTTCCTTCAGGTAACAATATAAAAGTAATGCCTGTCTACGCAACAGTTAAAATGTTTTTATCATATCCCCGAAGAAAGCGAATTAGACAACTATAAAGGAAAGTTTTACCGGTCCCTCCAGACCCATCGACGAAATAGATTATATCTTTAGTTTTGGTTAATATCGAAAATAATAGACGATTTAGTATAATCGATTGATCTCTGTTACATTTTTCTTGCATTTCAGCTCCAAGTCTTAATTCATTTTGAATATTTCTATTGCGTGCAGCATCTGTTTCGACGAACTGTTTATCCAAATAAGGTTCAGGCAAATTGAAGTGCTTACATGAAAGATTTTGTGCTTCTAAAATTGATGATATATGAAGTAGTGCTCTACACTCATTGTTATCTTGAAATCCATCACATAAATGAGTTTTGTACTTATTCCAAAGATCCAAAACTCTGGCTGGTTGTTCACCTGTAAGGTAAGTACAAAAAGAGAGTCGTAATTGACTTGGCAACATTACTTCAACAGCTTTGTCAAATATTTGAAATACTCTTCTGTGTGTAATAATTGTCGTGCTATTACAACTTCTCTAAAAGTGTCATATTGTTTTTCTTGGTAAATTTTCAAATCATTATAACATGTAGCGCCAAGAACAAAGTTTAACAACAGTTTTAAATGGAAACGTTCAGAATCTTTCGGACTAATCGAACAAACTCGGTATAAAATGGTTCTAGCTTCAGGAATGTTTTTGTTTAATTTGAAATATCCAGTTAAAGCAGTTTCATTTTTCCCTAATGATTTGTCCTCTAGTTCTTCTTGAAACAGGACGTTATGTTGAAGCTCCAAATGAACAGGTAATCTATAAATTGTATGCGATTGATCCGAAAGTGGCATTTCTAATATTCTCCAAGCAGCTTCTGTAGGTCCTACGTATCTACTATCAACGAAAGATTTAATTTCATCATGAATTTCTTCTTGATTTGTAGTCACGTCATCGATTTTTAGAAAGTTAATTTTAGCTCTGTCGTGTCCTTTATGAATATATGTATTTGTGAATGTATTTCGTTGCAGCAACTGAAAAGCAATATTCAACATTAATGTGATAATTATATTTCATCAATAAGTATGGATTGTAGGGAACCACCATCGAGTTATCTGCAACTACTAATTATTGTCCACTTACTTTTAAATTATAATTATTTGCTGCTGTTCTATTATCTCGACGTCTATAATGTGGATATCTCTTTTCATTGTTCAATAAATCTTTTTGGAAACTTCTTTGAACACTCTCCATTTTCGCCTAAGCATGGAGAATTATCAGTATATGTGCACCATGTAACATATGTTTTATAACTTTAGTTTTCAAAGTACTTTCCTCTGGTATTTCTGCGGATATACACTTATCAATCTATTCTGGAGTTTTCAGTTTTTCGTCATGTTTTAATGTGAAAAGCATGTGAACATGAGTTAGCCCACGTTTTTGAAATTCTATTGTATAAACATACGCAATTATTGTGCCAAATAATTTTCAATAATAATATTTCGTTGAAACTTGAAACACTTTTCTACGTTTTAAAGCAAATACAATCCGCAATCGTAGATATTTTGCTGTTGTGGACTTTCGAGGCAACTGCACGTCATGGTTCTCCCATTGTATACTTTATTAGACATATCAGTAATGAGTGTAATTCATTGTAATTTCTGTGTGTATGTTAATGTTGCAACAAATTTTTGTATTTGTTTTGCTGCTGATACGCCCCTGCCTAGAGTCTGATTGGGGGAGGGGCGCGAGAGCGCAACTTTTAGGACTTTTAATTTAACTTTAGTTGTGTGTGGTAGTGTTTATGTTATCTCATCAAATTTTGGAGTAAGTTTTTACTTTTTGAAACTTTATTTGTGAATACGGGCATTAGTCATCTATTTTCGATTTGTTGTTTTGCTCTGACTGGAAATTTCGTATTTGCTTCCGAATTGCCGCATATTATTTTTAAATAATATGCAATGGTATAATTGATTTATATAGGAACCATACTATCGAGCATTAGCTACCGATAGCAATATCATAGCTCGCAAATTTTCAACGTTTGATAATTTTAACGACGTTAAAATATTTTTACTATGTTAAGAATTTAATTTTTATAATTAAATTTATTGTACTTAGTTTGGTTCAACCATTAGCGTATGCAGCTTGTTCTTAGTTATGTTTCTCCTAAGGATAATAATTGAGGCGGGCAGCTGCGACTTTTTGGTGTTTGTAAGTTGAATGACTTCTGGTGCAAGATACAATTTAATATTTGATAGGAAAGGTATATCTTTGTAATGAAACAAATGCTTATTGTCAACCGGTTTCGATTCTTCAATAGGTCATCCTCAAGACAAAGTGTCAATTAATTAATTATTTTCAATGCTTTCACAACGACATTCAACATATGCGTGAAGTTGGACCCCCTTTTTTCGAAAACTAAAAAATTTTTTTTTGTATTGTTTGTATCGTAAAACTTTTTTTCATTTCGCGAAGCAGAAAATTAAAGATCGCGAAAAACCATTTTTGGCGCTAGCCCCCCTTTTTCGAAAATTTTGAAAAATTTTTTTGTATTGTGTTGTATTCAATTTGTATTGTTTGTATTGCTAAAAATTAAAATCCTAACTTTAATATTAGCCGTGTAAATCTCGAAACAAAATTTCGCGTAGGCCCCCCTTTTTTGAAAATTTTGAAATTTTTTTTTTTGTATTGCGTTGTATTCAATTTGTATTGTTTGTATTGCTAAAAATTAAAATCGTAACTTTAATATTAGCCGTGTAAATCGCGAATCAAAATTTCGCGTTGGCCCCCCTTTTTTAAAATTTTTGAAAATTTTTTTTTTGTATTGCGTTGTATTCAATTTGTATTGTTTTTATTGTTTAAAATGAAAGTCTTAAATTTAATATTAACCGCGTAAATCCCAAAACAAAATTTTGCTCTGATCCGCTGCCTAGCTGGCTCAAAATTTCAAATTTGTTTTTGTATTTCTATGAAGTGTTGAATTATAATAATTAAAAAATAGACAAACTATGTAATAAGTCATACCAAAGCAACTATTAGTAACTAAATGGTTTTTATTGTTTAAACAAACATAAAGAAAACAATGTTTCAATATTTAAATTTCTACATAAATACATAAATGGGGAGATTTTTCTGTAGGCTGATGAGGTGGACATGCAGGTTTCTTCAACAAGTCATCAAATTCAATCCAATTCATATCACGTTTTATCCATGCCGTGTAGTGTCCAATAGAATTAATATCTAAGCAGCTTTTATACATAACTATCCCAGAGAGTACATATCGTTTGCTATTTAAATGTATTTCATCTGGAATATAAGGGAAAGTAAGGTAGCATATATTTTATGTTTTGTGCCATTGCTGGGCAGTTAATATGCGTTAATTGCAAGACCAGAAATTGATGATTTTGCTTCTTCCATACATTTTAAATAAAAAGAATTAGCCTAAGAATCAATAAGCTTTTCGTTCTCATTTAAAAACTGATTTGATTCATCTTCTTCTTCGTCTTCTTCTTGTATATCATCACTTGGTATAATATCATGGAATGGAATCGTCATTGCCTTTAATTGTTTCGCAAATATAAACACTTGCATCTTCGGCTAAAGAAAATTTCCCGCTTTCAGTGTTTCCGGATGTTTCGCTAGTACTAAGAATGATGGCTGATTTAATTAATTTCTTAAAAGTACTGAATGTGGTAACTTTAGTTAGTATAAAACACATAAAAACTATGTAAAGTTGAGGGTTCAACGATCTCAATGTTTTCCACCTAATTATTAAAGCAACGTAATGGGGGATATGTCCAATCTTAAGTAACAACCGGGTAAATTTTTATCACCATTTACAATAGCAGCATAACACTTGGATAAATAATCTCTAACATCCCTACATTGACCAAAGACTCTCACCACCGCACCCATTAAGGCTTTATCAAAATCGCAAACAACGTCTCGTGGCATTGGAAAATTTGATTTGTGCATGCAACCTATTCGAACAATTTCAAAAAGCCAATATTGTATAGCATTTGTATTTTGTACGGCACTTAGCATTTGTAAAACTGGCATTTTTGCTGTTGTGGTCTTGCAAACGATTTGATATAAATATATGTGAGCCGATAGTTGAGAATTGGCTTTCTTCAATTTTTTAACCAACGATCCTGTTGCATCTATATATATTACATTCGAGTATAAAATGTACGTTGCCATTTGTTCCAACGTCCAATAATGTACAAAAACTGGATCCAATCCAATGCCGTGAATTTCTTCAACATGTCGTTCATATTTCAAATGAACAATAATTTGAATGGGGTCTAAACCTTTCACCAAATTCAACAACTGATCTTTCCTTTCTTGCTTAGCTTTTCGTAGTGTTTCAATTTTGGGCAAATGCGGTGGTTCCAGATCACCCAATTCCATTAGGTCATCAGCTGCTTTTCGACGCCAAAGGCATGGTAGTACACTGCTTTCAACCATCACCTTAGAAATTTCGGTCATTCGTTCCCCTTGAAGTTGTCGTTTCCTTACATGCCTTAAAGTAAAATCAAATATGAATATTATCTTCTTGTATTTAATATAATAATAATTATTTCGGCAACACTTTTTATTTATATTTAATTTAAAATACCATTAATCAAATTTTATTTTTACATTTACCATGTAAATTGTTCACAAATTCAAAAACACAACCCCTTTCTTCTACAGATCCGGCAACATATAGCTTTGCCCGCAGAGGTCTATTCGATTCAAGCAATTCAAAAGTACTTCTTCTGTTTTAAAACTAATCTAAAATATAATTATTACTGGAACCAAGCATTAAATCAACAAAACAAAATAAATTAAACTCAGAAAACCACAAAAACAGTAAAAATTACTGAAAGGAAGCTTACAACTTGGTAGTTTGATGCATTATTATTTCCAGCAATAGGTAGAAATTCACCATGGATAAGTATTTCAATATCACTTTCTGTAAATTTGGCGGAACATTAACCTTTCCTATAATACTACCACGGAAACCTAATCTCACTAATACATTCGTAATACTTGATCTACAAAATGGACATGTCGGATAACGTTGAATCCAAGTCGACATACATTCCCATCAAAAATCATGTATACATGAATTAGGTTTTCCTATTAATTTATCATTTTCAAAAGTGTTTAGTAGGTAAGTATACATATTCCACAGTTTTCATTCTCAAATAATTTCATTTTTAAAGTTCAAAAAGAAATGTTCTATTGTTAGGGGAAACTTACAGCTTGGTAGTTTGATGCATTATTATTTCCAGCAATAGATAGAAATTCACCATTTGAATATCACTTTCTGTAAATTTGGCAGTACCTTTCCTATAATACCACTAAGAAAACCTAATCTCACTAATTTTTTATCAACAAAATGGACATGTCGGATAAAGTTGAATGCAAGTCAACGTACATTCCGAACTAAACAAAAGTATATTAAGAGTAACAGAATAACTCACTCAACTCAATGGAGTAATATTTCCACAAAAAATAAGAATTATTTGTTGATTGAGTTACTCTGCTACTCTTAATATGAAGATCAACTATAAACTATGTAATTAAACAAAAGCTTCTTGTGGTGTAGCACCAGAGGCGTTTGATATAGTAAAGAAGTGAATAGCTTTATTCCAATCCCAATTGGCTTGTTCTAAACACATTTTTGAATAGTTGAAATTCATTTTCGAATATTCGGCCAACTGCTGAATCATTTGCTGCTTTAAGTTTCCATCGGGTATTTGAGAATTGGATAGCGGAACGGATGCTTCAATCGTTTTTGTTTCTTGTTCGATCTGATCAGTAATACTCAATTCTTCATTTGTTATGACAACACCAGTTCCTTATGAGACAATAACGAATTTCCTGCAAAACGAACGAGTGGAACATTCACCATTTAATTCGGCATACTTTCCTCTAATTGTTAATAACATATAAGAAGTAGTTAATTTGGTGTCCAACGTTCCAAAATCATGTTTTGTTGCAGGCAATTCTGAGAGAAACGGAATTATTACTTGATTTCCTTGCCTTACGCTTTGGATGTTTTTTCTGACATCAAACATTGTAAATTCTGCGTTTTCGTGATAAGCAGCTAGGAGGGATTGTCTGGAGTTTCCGTCAAACACCGTCAAATATTCTGCCAAAAATTTTGAAGCTGTATTCTCATCCAAGGAAGTTTTATTTACTTCCAGGTTTACATCGCGAGTTTCGTCATCCATAGTTTCTAAATCGGTTCCATCTATTTTCATAACTTTGGGAAAGCATTTTCTAACATTATTGACGTACTCCGAGTTTCGGTTGATAAAAAGAGGGTTTCCATCCAAAACAATTCAACAATCGGTAGGACTTTCAGCGAATGCATTTGGAAAACATTCCTGATATTATTGTTTCCCAAATGCAAAATCCTTAAGTTCGGTAATTTTTTCCCCATCAATTTGCTTATTTCGTTCATACGTCCTAATCCAATGTGATCAAGTTTTAAGGCATGTAATTCTGACATGTTTTTGGATATGACATCTAGGACAACTGAAAAAATGTTCACTTTCAACAAAGCACAAAAATGCTCACCGAAATTTGGATCGGCGTGAAAACGACTCAAATCTAATGCTTTCTCATTAACTTTGTATCGATTCTGCAAAGCGGTGTTGATTTTGTTTCTTAAAGTCGAATTAATTACAACGTCTGGCAAACTACGTTGCACTTTTATGATCATTTTAAATCCATCGGGGTACTTCAGTTTCTCGTTCAACTGTTGCAGTTTTTTGGCTAACTGTTTATCATCTACATAAAATGAAAGATTTCGCTTTGAAGGGGTCCACACCAGAGGAACGAATGGTATTGGATTGGCTACATCTTGTAAGGTGAACGTGATGTAGATTTTCTCGTATTTGTTACCATGCGGCAAATAAATATGGTGCCAACTATCAGACCTTTCTTCTATCTTTTGTTTTTTAATCAACGTTCTTAACTCGGGGTTCATAGGCAAATTCTTAAATTTTTTCATTCCTTTTTGTATACCTTTGCTTTGTGGTACAATGTTTTTTTTTTCTTATTTTGATTTATAATAAATTTAGTTACAGCTTTTGTAAGATTATCCATTTCCGTATTTTCTCCTTTTCTTGGTTTATATTTATAAATATTGCGATGCTCCATTATGATTACTTTTTGAAAAACTGTACACCATCTTTTGCATTTAATTTACTTATATAGAAATAAATTTATCAATCATAAGCAGATTAAGAGATTAAAATAAGACTGGATTTTAATCCCGATTTATTTGATTTCCATATAATATATTATGGTCAGTGACGAATACTAGGATATTAACGTTATTATCCGGCTATTAACGTCACAGTTTTGCTAAACTGAGGATTGACGTTGGACAGAGGTAAACTCAGCCGCATTAGATATTTTAATCCTTGCGGATTAAGCTTATAAGCGTCCCTAATTATAAGCTTATAATTCCCTAGTACATCATCTTGGCTTCAGTCAAGTGATCACCTACCTACTGCTTAGTGTTTGGCACTTGAAGAAGAAATGGCCCAAATTTTTCTCAGACGGTTCAGACTTAATTCCCGAAACATTACTAAAAAGTATAAGTTGCAGCTGTGCAAGTGAGTGTAATAAACCAAGATATGGCTGCCGAAAACATTTATGCACTAAGACTAACTAATAGTAATGCAGGAAGACTAACGATGAAGAGCTAGCAAATAATCTTAACATCGAAATTGAAGAGCATGAAGACGCCGATGATTTTGAAGATATTTTGGAAATTCCAAATGTGATAGTAGAGGAGGAACAACCTCAAGTTAAAAGAATTAAAATTAATTAGAATTTTATTTTTTGTAAATTTTTGTAAAATTGCGAGTAGGTATATGTTTTTAAAACAAAACAAATCAATATTTTTAAATTAATTTCGTGCTGTAATTATGTATTTCAAATATTTTATTATAAATAATTTAATATCAACTACCCCTTGTTATAAAAACAATGAAGATAATCGAAAATCATTGAAAATATTGAAAAAATCATGATTCAGAGATACTATTTTTCAGTTTTTTTTTGCAATTTTAAGCTGTTTATCGATAAATAAACCACCAAATCACATAGACCATTTTAAAGTAGACATTTCAACGATTATAATGACCACTTATAGAACTTCGAAATACAAAAAAAATAGAAAAAGAAAATATTCGAAAGACAATTGTTCGTGGAAGATGAGGGTATTTTTTTTCGAAAAATGTACATAACTCGAAAACTACTCGTCTTCTGAATTGCGAAAGAATCATGCTTATTCAACACCAAAAAAGACATCATTTTACAAATTTTCATGTAAATTAAATCGTTTATACGCGAGAGTTTTAGATTTTTTTATTATCTATACATCTTTTGTATTGGACGTTTTCAGCTAGGAGGTAAAATTTCGCGGCAAATCGCAAAAAACCGTTTTCAACCCCTAAACTGCATCCCCATTTCACAATTTCCAGTGCTTTGGTGTTTAAAATTTTTTTTTCTTAAACTTGGAACCTCAACAACATTTTCCACCTGGTCCTTGCCTGTTATTAATTTTCTTATTTTTAGTATTTCAAATTCGTTTTGGCACCAGCCTATTTCTAGACGTTGAAAACAAAATGTATGCGTGCAGTTCTTTTCTTTATTTGCTAGTGCATCTGTTCTTTTACATTCCACGTTGTGTTTATATTTAATCACCACATTTAATAGATCGTTCTCTTCTGACGTCGTAAAAGTTGAAGTCCTCTTATCTTGATTATCCATTATTCTAATAAAAATGCATTATTATAGTTTATATTATTTTACAATAATATCAAACAAACCTTAACACCTTAATAATTACAAATTCAACAAAATTTAAAACTTTATAAAAGTAAACAGATTTACATTCGTATGTCAAATAATTTAAAATCACTATAAAGGGATTTCTGTTATTATTAGCAATACCAACCGTAATTTTAAAAATAACTCTCGGATTAGTTGACTCTACCTGAAAATTTCTTTATACAATCACACAGGCGTTGATTCTGGATTAATCTCTGAAACAGGTTCAACTAGTCCTCGAGTCAATCCTCCTTTATACAACCGACCCTTAACGGACCAACAGATCAATAGATCAGCAGGTCAAAAGAATTAAAAGAAGCACTGTCACTATCGAATTTCTCATAGGTGTAACTTTGGGCCAAGGTTGTGGAGACTTTCATTATAGCCTTAGTGCCCAATATTTTAGTATGAAATGCGCGAACATCATCATTGTGGCAGGCTAATATAATTCTGTCTGAGAGATCGGCACTGAAAGAAATGGAATTACCGTAGATATCCTAAATTAAATTTGTAGATTTCCAGTTATCCGGTACTTTTAATACGTCTATATTGCCATTCCCAATAACCAAGTTGCATGTTCAATATCAGATGAGATAATGTTTTTCGTTAATTGAAATTTAACACAACTTGGCCAAATTGATGTTGACTTCAAAGTAAAACTGGCTATCTTCATAGGTGAAACGTATTTTATAACAGGCAAAACTTGACGAAAATCACCTCCAAAAAATAACAAATTTGCCAGCAAACGGTTTTTTACATTTACATAAATCTTACATCAATTCTTCTATCATTTCAATAACTCTACTCGGAACCATTGAAGCTTCATCCCAAATGATAACATCTGCTTCATGAAGCCGTGTTTTATCTTTCAGATTTTTCACATGACATGTCCAGTAACTATCTATATCAATCGGTAATTTAAATATTTGATGTGAAGTTGTTCCTTCAGATAACAATATAAAAGCAATGCCTGTCTACGCAACAGTTAAAATGTTTTTAACATATCCCCGAAGAAAGTGAATTAGACAACTATAAAGGAAAGTTTTACCGGTCCCTGCTTTATATGCAGGAATATTCTAGATTAGTCAATGAAACAATTTTCTTTGTATATAAGAATGCCAATTCGATATATTAACGTATCTACGAATTCAGTACCTAAAAGCTTACTTAGCATATCTTTTTATCAAAGAAAAAATTCCTTGTCACAGCGAATTTCAGTTAAAAATCGCTGTTCGTTAATATTAAGCACTGTAGAAAAAAATTGGAAAAGCGTACCGAGCAAGAGTTTATTAAAGAATGGCCAATTTTAAAGGATATTCGTGCCGAAGAATTGGTTTGTATAATTTATTATAAAAGCATTAAAGCCTCACTTTATTATATTTTTTCAGATAAATTTAGGTTTTTAATTTTATTATGGAAAATGCCCATTTCATCTGTAATTTTCTAATTGGAGAATTTATTGACACAATTGTCAGAGTTTCTGATATTACCAAAATTAGTGATAAGGATCTGTTATTATCTACATATTCTATTATTTGCGATTCTAATTACTCTTTAATTGGTAAGTTGTCTATATTTCATCCTTGTTCAGTTTTTTACCCCAAAGTTGAGATTTCTAAAATAGTTAGTTCTTTATTATTATTATTAATTTTGAATTATTGGTTACTTATTTATAATTATTTATTTTATAGATTCGAAAGTTATTTGGGAAATTCCGCTCTTTAGCCATATAATACTTCCAAAAGGAACAATTAAAATTTCAAAACAGGATAACGTGAGATTTTCAATTATTGAATACATGGAATACATTATTATTCCTGAAAATGTAAGTTTTTTTGATACAATATAATGGAGGAGTTTCCTATTTTTTTTTTATTTTTTTATTTGAAAGTAGAGATCCAAAGTAGCCTTCAGTTTTTTTTCCAGAATTTTTTGAGTGCGTTTAGAATAAGAAAAAAATTATTGAAATTTAAAATCGAAAGGGTTATGACGTTATAACCCTTGTTTGAGCGGGAGTTGATAAACAAATAATATGTAAGGCAAGTCAACCCTGTTGCCACTACTTTTGTTGGTAATGCAGAAAATTATAATATAAGTATGGCGGTCGTTCACAAATGTTCACAAACATTTGAATACAAATTTTTATTTTATATATATACCGATTTAAAGCCCTAATCTGTTTCTTTTTCAGATATGAGGTGAAAAAATATAACTATTTCGTTGACGCTTAAAACGTTTAAAACAAATGTTAACTGTCAATAATAATCCCATTAAGAACTGACAACATCGGACGGCCATGTTTAATTCTGATTGGTTAGCTATGGCGGTCAGATTAAATATTTTTTTTAAATTTAAAATTTTTTTAAAAGATTTACGCTGAGTTTTAAGACCAAGCAATTATATCAACATGCAGCATTTTTATTACAGTTTCATGTTTATATGTTATTTCAAAAAAATATTTTTTAGGAAACTCCCCCATTATACAGGGTGCTGAATGACTTATGCCCGGTTTCACAAATTTTTTTTTAACCTGTGTTAGTTAACATGTGTTAAAGATAATCATTGATTAAATTTTGAATGGGTTGCAGAGACTACCTGAAATCTATAATTAGTTAAGCTCTGATTATGCGTTCAAATGTTAGGTTGGTACACTTACTTCACCTAAAACGTCAACTTCATAGTACAAAATTGACATAAATATGACAGTTTGTAAATTATTTATTCTGTGATGACTAAGGCCTGGATTTCTAGGCATTTGCCTTTTTTGATTCCGTACAGGCTTTATAATACTTTTTGCCGCAAAATGTATTTTGCGACTTTGCGATCATTTTAAACAGCTCTTTAAAATGCCTAAAATGCCTATTTTCTACATTTAGTGCCTTTTTTCGTCTATTGCGCCTAAATGGCTTTTTTCAATTAATTTTATCCTATAACTAGCCTAAAGGAATATTTATTTCAATTATTTTTTAATTTTAACCATGGAATATAGTTCAGAAACGGAAATATATTTTGTATTTTACAGAGTCTTGTTTAAGTCGCTGTCAGTCAAGAACGGGATGACAAAATAGAAAAATGTATAGGTACAAAATTGAAGACGATGAAATTTATAACAAAAAATATCCAAAAAGTTTTGCTGCAAAAGCGATTTTTTTATGTCAAAATACGGTTTCAAATTGTGCAATTTACATTGTTCACATAAGAGTTTCCTGATATCTTCGTTACTCACTGTGTATTCTATTGCTTCTAAAGCTTCTACTGACGAGATGGGGAACATGAAATCGGGGTAATTTCACCATGAAAATTTTGAAAATATAAGAAAAGTAATTGATAGTTTTATTGATTTTAATACTGCAGACTGCACAGAAAAAGCACAAGAGGCGTTTAAGGCTTCTAATCTTGAGAAAAATTTAGTAAAGATGATCTTCCAAAAAGCTAAGAAACTAAGAGAGAAGCATTGCATACCAATATTAGTAAAATTGAAAATTTGCAACAACAATTGAAAGAAGCTCCGGGTAAGATGGTAAAACTTATTTCTGCACAATTGGATGCTTTTTTGGTGAAAAACCTAGGCTACTCGGATTTAATGCAAATTGGCAAAGTATTATCTAGAGATTCAAATACTCTCCCAAATAAAATTGGAAGCTTGGATGCTCCAGATTTTAAATATGTTTCTGTTACTTCTTGTGACGTAGAGCGGTCATTTTCTGCTTACAAACAAATTTTGACAGACAACAGAAGAAGTTTTACTCTAGAATATTTAGAAAAAGCTTTAATTTGTTTTGTAAATGTTGAAAATTAATATTATTGTTAAATTAAAAGTTAAATTGAATAATTTAAATTTTTTGTACAAATATTTATTTTATATTCTTTATTTTAATAATTTAATTTTTTATTTTGGACTGCCTATTAGTGCCTATAATCTAATTTTTTGATGCCTATTTGCCTGCCTATTTTGAAAGTTTTCAGTGCCTAAAAATCCGGGCCTTAGTGATGACTGATAACAGTCAACGCAATGTCAATGAACAAGAAAAAGTAAGGTTAAAAATTTAAAGCACGAAACTTTAATTTCAAATTTAATTTAATTTCAAACAAAATTTAATTTTTTAAAATATTTTTTAAAAAATTATATGAAATAGTAAAACTAATTTAAAATTCTACAATTGTTTATTTTTGCGCATTACGAAACTTGTTTCTCCTAAAGAGCATTTTCGTCTTATATAGAGCAAAACTCGTCTTTGCGTTCTGATTTCGTGGACCATAGTAGCTCTTTTTCACCCAGAGGAAACAGCGTCCGGAAAGCGGAAACTACCAGTACCGCCATTTTCGCTCCTGGTACCGTTATATTCTTTCCCGGGACCGACTCGATGAACGTCAACAAACCTGAATTTGTCACCATTTATTTTTAACCGTAAAAATGTATAAATGTAATTGTGGATTTTAGTAGGTTCATTTTACTCTCCATCTGAGGAAACATAATATCTCTGCTTCAGGAGTAGAGTTCATTTGCTTCCTGAAGTGAATTTCCGACATTAAACTGCGGTAAAAGCGGTATGTGCACTAACATTTACATCTCGTGCGTTTTGAGAAGCAAGTGGCAAATCTACATCTGCATCTTCTATGAAACCACAACATTAAATAATCATCTTCACGCAGTTCTATGGAAATATTGTGCAAAAAAATTATGTTTTTATATTAACAATTTCATTCTGTCCATGCATGTAGATATACTTACTAATTAGGTTTTAAAGCTGCAATTCTTATGCATTTGTAATTTTGTTTGTAATTGTAATTGTAAGTTCATTTCTTACATCATCTTTTCTCAATCTATCCATTCTACTGCAACCTTTCACTCTTCATAGGAAGAGTGAATGCATAGGAAAAATAAATATAAGGCGTACAAGAAAACGATGGGATCCGTAACAGGCAGAATTGCCTAGTACTTGAAGCGAAGAAGAAGAAAGAAGAAGTTGAAATTATTTTCGGAACTTTTCGAATTGCTCTGTATGCAATGCTTCTACTCACATTTATGTTGTCTCTCAAATGCTGTTGAAATGATTCATTTGCGTAAAATCTTAATGTGAGTAGAAGCTGTAGCATCCCCGAAAGAGATTTATTGCAAAAAGTTGCTGTCTTCATGTTTTCCAGCTGGTTCTTTATATTAATTATGATTTCCTTGCTAAATCTTGTTTATTTGTAAAAAGAGAAAAATGAATTATTATTTTTTAATAATTATTATTATTAAATACAAGAGTTTCTTAAGAAATATCAAGAATAAACCTGGTAACTTGTATTTCTTCTTCATCGTCGCTTATTGAAATATCAGAATCAGATAAGTCGGACATTTCTTAAGAAAAGTCGTTTAAAACCATGACAGGAAAAGTAAAAAATTGAAAACAATGTCGACGTTGTAATATTCACTTTAGACATTTGAATTGACCGGGTTATTAGATATTCATAGTACGACACTGTATATTTGAAAGCACCATCTGTGGGAGGGTAACAGAAGGATATTTAAGAAAAGAGGGGGTTGTTAACTATTACGGGAGTTGAAAACGGCCCTTAGCTTGTGAACTTTCGAAGTGTGTTGATGTGCGTACAAAATTTAAACAAATATATCTAAGATTTCATATTTAAATTAATATAAGTTTATTTCGAATTTAAAACGACAAATCAGGTATTTCTATTAAATTGAAATTCTCAAGTAAGTGTATTTATTATTATGATTATTAACCAAAGTTGATTTAACCACGAGGTACATGGTAACGCTCACATAAAAAATGGTAGCTTGGTTTAATGCATTTGAATTCTCATTTATTTAAGTAATCAGGGACAAAAGGTTTTGCTTATTGGTAATTCTAAATTGGTTTTGCTTTTTAATATTTCGTGGATGTTATATTTTTGGTGGTTGGTTTTCTGTATTTATTTAAAGGTGTGATAATGTGTGGTATTATTATTATTGTGTGGTAATTAATGTGTTCAAGTAATTAATATTGGTAGTCTATTTAATTAAACGTCGATTTTTGTGGGTGAGGTTGATTATATATTTTGATTTGGTTAGGGATGGAAATTGTTTGGTAAAATGGCGGGTGGTTTAGTTTCCAAAATGGCGTAGGTGGAGCTTGCATACAATGATGTGATTTATTTGATAATGCAGCTATTTCGAACCAGTAGTTTGTATGTGATTTAGAATTAACAATAATATGAGGTTTTTACTGACTCGTAGATGTAATCGAATCCGAGTTTTACCGTATAGCCAAGCATCATTAGGAAATGATGCAATCATATTAGTTAGGGCATTGTGTGCTTGAATCGATGATTTTACCCCCCCCCCCCCCATTTGACCTATATTAATCTTGGTATGTGGTTTCTCAAATTGTTGCATTATTTGAATGAGTTCGTTTCTTTGTTTGACAAGTAACAGTCGGTTTCAATTTATCATTATTTATATTATGTATTATCTTTGTATTTTAGATTCTGATACAAAACATCGCTGACTAAAAGAGTCAAAACAAAATGATATCAAATTCTCAAAGAGAACCAGAATCTCATACAAATATAATCAATTATCATAAATGTAAAATTAATTATGATTACAAAGTCAGGCTAGGAAGTAATGTTGTTAATGATAAATGAAGAGTGTGAAGTTAAAGATTAGAAAGCAAATAACAACAAGTACTTTAATTTAGGGACAAGAAAGTGGAGTCAAGAAAGTTAATCTATGATATCAATGAAATAATACAGAAAAACTACCAATATGTAATATAAATAAATATTATTGTATTTAAGTGTTAAAGATATTAATGAATAATGACTAGAGTTGCCGATTTGGCTGTTGTTCGAATTTTCCGTGCAAGTTTTTTTTTCTTTTTTTTTATATACCTCAGTCTGTGTTTTATTATGTCTAATGGGTTAAAGGGGATTTAATTTATTCACATATATATTAAGCTGGGAAGGTTTGCTCTTGATTGAATCAACTTTTAAAAACTAAGTGTTACTAATTTTACATCAGATAGCTTTGAGTACGTCACTGGTTCAAACAAACAAGGAAACTGTAAGTTGTGTTTGCGTCTTGGTTTTGTCAACAACTAAATATTTAGCAAAGGTTATGTTGATCTCACAAACTGCTTGTCCGTTCTTTAAAAGAATCTGAAGATTGGGTCACTACAAACGGGAGGTTATTGACGACGTATGGGTGTTGGATTTGACGATCACGAGCGTACGGCTAGGTATTTGGTGCTGATGATTTGAGATTTGAAAACATGGGGGCGCGAGATTCAAATTCAAGACCAGTCACTACAACGTATTTTTTTTAACCTGTGTTAGTTAACATACGTTACGGGTAATCATTGATTAAATTTTGAATGGGTTGCAGAGACTACCTGAAATCTATAATTAGTTAATCTCTGATTATGCGTTCAAATGTTAGGTTGGTACACTTACTTCACCTAAAACGTCAACTTCAAAGTACAAAATTGACATAAAAATGACAGTTTGTAAGTTATTTATTCTGTGATGACTGATAACAGTCAACAAAATGTTAATGTACAAGAAAAAGTAAAGTTAAAAATTTAAAGCAGAAAACTATAAATTGAAAAAAAAAGTTATATGAAATAGTTAAACTAATTTAAAATTCTACAATTTGTTTATTTTTTCGTATTACAAAACTTGTTTTTCCAAAAAAAGCATTTTGGTCCTATAGAGAGGAAAATTCGTCTTTGAGCTCTGATTTCGTGGACCATAGTAGCTCTTTTTCACCCAGAGGAAACAGTTTCCGGAAACCGGAAACTCCTAGTACCGTCATTTTCTCTCCTGGTACCGTTATATTCTTTCCCGGGACCGACGCGATGAACGTCAACAAACCTGAATTTGTCACCAGCTTTATTTTTAACCATAAAAATGTGCAAATGTAATTGTGGATTTGAGTGGGTTTATTTTACTCTCCATCTGAGCAAAAATAATATCTTTGTCTCAGGTGTAGAGTTTATTTGCTTCCTGAAGTGAATTTCCGACCTTAAACTTTAGTCAGCAAAGAGCACGTGTTAGAGAAAAAATGACTCACTTTGTTTCCTCAACCAGCAATATACTATTTCGTACTGGAAACTTATATCAGAAAAATGTAATTCCAATAAAAATTTAAAAATTCAAATTTTTTTAAAAAAGATCAGTATAAAAAAAGTTAATTTTTATTAAATTAAAATCATTTAAAATATTTTCTTAATTTGATATGGGGGAGATTTCTTAAAAAAACTTGTTTAAAAACAAGACAAGAAAAGAAAAGTTCAGTTATGTAAGTATTAAATCATTAGTTATATCGCCTTAATCACTAGTTATCCACTTGTTAAATATTTTGGGAAGTTAACTTGTGTTAAGGTCAAATTATCATCTGTGCAACCCAAATTGTTACTTAACAACAGATTTAATCATTGATTATACTAATCATTAATTAACTGTGATTAGTGCACCCAAATCTGACTTAATCAATGATTATCTTACTAATCAATGATTAAATTCTTTAATTATCATGTGTGAAACCTGGCATAATTATCGTCTGTGCAACCCAAATAGTTACTTAACAACAGATTTAATCATTGATTATACTAATCATTGATTAAATATTGTATTGTGATTTATGCAACCCAAATCTGAGTTAATCAATAATTAACTTGCTAATCAATGATTAAATTCCTTAATTATTTTCTGTGAAACCGGGCATTAGCCGAACATAGGAAATTAACTTGTAAAAACTTATGCAAATTCCTGCTTCCCTAATTATTT
This sequence comes from Cantharis nigra, assembly GCA_958510845.1. Lineage (NCBI taxonomy): Eukaryota > Metazoa > Arthropoda > Insecta > Coleoptera > Cantharidae > Cantharis > Cantharis nigra. Next base: position 14,418,038 of record OY294029.1, read on the forward strand.
TAGAGAAAAAATGAAAGACACAGAAATAATGCAGAAATTTAAACTACGAATGATAAGAGTATTAGATTTCATCTAACTTTTACTTAAAAAGCCAAAAAATGCTTTTGAAATTGATAAAAGTTTCGTTTATCGGACTGGCCATGAAAGTTTCCATGGCAATTATTTTGGAAACTATAAATTAAATTAAATTTTAACAATTTCGAAAGAATTTTTTGACCTTTTAAGTAAAAGTTAGATGAAATCTAATGATCTTATCATTTGCAGTTTATAAATTTATATTTCTGCATTATTTTTGTGTCTTTCATTTTTTCTCCAAAATAATTAGGGAAGCAGGAATTTGCATAAATACGTTTTTACATGTTAATTTCCTATGTTCGGCTAACTCATTCAGCACCCGGTATATAAAATATATTTAAATAAAATATACTAAATTAATATATTTTTTAGACTGCAGGTGACGTAAAAACTAGCATTAAAAAATAAAAACAGAAGGGAATTTGTAGAAAACAACTATCAGTTCAACAATATTTGTTAGTAGTTGGTGAAAATTTGCAAAACATGCAATCAGTGCTTGTAATAGTAGTGGATATTATAAGTTATCAATTTAATTCATTAATTAAAGGTTTCAATATCCTTTTCAAGATATTTCACTTATTTAATATTAATTAATTGCGTTATTAAAGAAATCCAATTTTTAACTTTAAGAATAGTATACTTACATCAATGACGTACACTACTTAATTAAAAATATAATTTTTTTAAATTAAGGTAATATTTACTTGCGGCTATTAAAACAGAAATTTTCTTAATTTAAATGATATTTTCCTTTATGGCTTATCGACATCTGTTTGGATTACTTCTACATATAAGTGATGTAATTCAGTGCCGTACCCAAATCAAGTAAATTTTCTTACTTATTACTTCATTTAAGAAAATCATATTTAATTTAACAGTGTAACTTACATGATGTAAGAAACTTATTAAGGTGCACACAATTATGTGATTACAAGTATGCGATACTGATGAAGACTAACGAGTCAGAAACACATGTCATGGTGTGATGGCTTGGAAGTCGAAAAATCAGTTCATGTGTCTATCGGTCTTTATACCTTAATTGTGTTAGTTAAGTTTAAATTATAACAATTTATTAATTTTTTGCGGGCTGATAACACCGAATTTTGAAAAATCACTTAAATATTGTGATTATAGGTATATTGAACTATCAATAAATGGTGAATAAATGTCATTTTGAGGTGAATTTAAATTTTATGCAAATTGTCCATCGAGTACAACTCCTGTAAATGCAATTTCATGTGATGATTATTGAAAGCAATTTAGTAAGAAGGATATACAGTCACTAGATAGATTCAGTACCGCAAATCTATGGGCCAATGAGTTAAGAGAGAGAACGTTAATTCGGGTCCCAAAATGGCGTCATTCGTAAATGTCAAACGACATTTGTTGTAATTTTTACGGTTAAATCAGTGGGGACTCGCCAGAATTCCCTAAAATTATTAAAATTTAAAATAAAAATAAACAAAAATATGCAGGAAAACACATACATAAGACGAAATGTATTGTTCTAACTTGACATTATTGAAATATTATAACCCCAGTTACAATTTCGCAACTTTTTTTTAATTTCCCGCATAAATTAGGGCCCCAATATGGCCGAACTTTGCGGTACTGTATCTATCTAGTGACTGCAGTAGGATAAATTTAATAGCGCCATTAGTAACTCGGATTGGTTGCATTTAAAAACCAATAAGAGAACGAAAATCATACCTAAAAGTTCATAAACTGTTTATCTCTTGTGCTAACCATTTTAATCCCTCGCACTGATTGTCTGCTACCAACATATTAAATTGATGGAGATACCAATAGTAGGTATATTAATTTACTATACCAGGTGCTGAATGAGTTAGCCGAACATAGGAAATTAACATGTAAAAACTTATTTGTGCAAATTCCTGCTTCCCTAATTATTTTAGAGAAAAAATGAAAGATACAAAAATTATGCAGAAATATAAACCACGAATGATAACATAGCTTTTACTTAAGAGGTCAAAAAATGGATTCAAAATTCTTAAAATTTTCATTTATCGCACTGGTCATGCAATAAATTCAATTTAATTTCTATTTTCAAAAATAATTACCATGGAAACTTGCATGGCCAGTCTGATAAATGAAACTTTTAACAATTTCAAAAGCATTTTTTGACTTTTTAAGTAAAAGTTAAATGAAATTTAATGCTGTTATCATTCGTAGTTTATATTTCTGCATTATTTTTGTGTCTTTCATTTTCCTCTAAAATAATTAGGGAAGCAGGAATTTGCTTAAAAACGTTTTTACATGTTAATTTCCTATGTTCAGCTAACTCGTTCAGCACCCGGTATAATAGAAACAGTAATATAAAAAAAGTAAAATATTAAATTGATACAGGAATTTTCATCATATCAACTATTAGAAGAAGTATAATAGAAATAGTATGTATTGCGATAATTGTATAAGAAACATTGTAAACAATTCCGAGTTGCACTTGTTGCATTGTATCCGATTTTTATCATTGTGTCCGATATGCGATGAACAAATTCCAAAATCTGACTTCAACAAGCATCAAGAACTATGTGTTGTCAAAATGGAAAGTATGCCCGAAACTACAATAGTAGTGTTTTTAAAATTTATGAAAATGGCCGATACATGCTATGCGGAAGGTAAGGTTCTTAAATCAAAAAAATGTTAATGTATTTGTTAAAATTATTTTTATTTTAGTGCAAAAATTATGTGATGCCTGCGAAACAGCTACCAATATGTTAGTGTGTATGGAAAGGGAACAGGAAGCTGTATGTTGATCATTTTTTGTAATTTATTTTTTCTAACTTTGTCTGATTTAGAACGGCATTCCCCACTGGGATCTATAAACAAGTAATATATGAAACTCCGAACATCCGAGATATAAACACTGGTTAAATAACTATTTTTGAAATGATAAACTGTAATTGCTTTATTATATTTCTGAATAAATGTCTTGAAGTATATACGTATAGCTTATTAAAAACCATACTTGAAAATTCTCAATAGGGGTAGTTGATACATTTTTTTAATTTATTTTTTCTACCTTCGGTTGGCGGCCAGCTTAAGAAGTCGGAAGCAAGACCTCTCAGGATGAGTGGGTTTTATTTTTACTTTATAACTGCGGCGCAAAAAAATCAAATTCATTACCTATGATTGCTCCCAAAATTCATAACATTGTGGATTTCAATGAACAAAATTTATAATCAAGTAAAAATTATTATATTTATTATTTTTTATTATTTGGTAAAAATTGCTAATTACAAAAAATTATTTGTTACTACTTGTTAGCTACTAATTCTAAATCTGTTTTTTATCTTTGAGTTTTGCTTTCGGATATTTGATAAAATTTTTCAATTTCTTAATAATATTGGAAGATTTCCTTTTTGGCTTTTCGTATTTTAAAACATCATCTTCTTCGTCAGTTGGAGATAGATCATCTAAAACGTTTCCCTTTACCAACATTGATACCCGACTTGCCGTCGTTGATGAAATCGCTTCGTAGTTGTCCACAATTTCTGCTGTACTGTGTGCTTCAACCGTAGGAACCCTGTATTAATTTTTCTTGTTCGTCGAAAGAAACTAACCTCCATGCGTGCCTTCTGGGGAATTGATCCAAGTTCTACGACATCTGGGCGATTTATTTTCATTGTTTTTGCTGAAAGATTCGCCAGTGGTAAACTTTTTGGGTGACGGTTTTGGTAAGTTACACTTGATTAGCGTATATTCCGATTTATTCACGGAACAATAATCCTGCACGTGACTGAGGGCTGTAAATATGCATAAGTACGGTCCCTTGTTTAGCAAGGACCTTTGGGGGACCGTTGCCCATTTAATTGATTACAATTTTCTGGTTCTGGAATTTTTCTTGAGAATTCTCTTTTGGATAAGAAGTGAATTGTTCTAGAATTCTTCGTCGGGTACAAAAGTCTCCTCATCACCGGAATCTTGGATTGCGACTTATCGTTTAACTGCAAACAGGTATTCTTTTCTTTGCTTTTAGTATATTATCATCACCTAAGCTTTTGGTTCCAGTACTTCTTCTCAGCGAGGAATGTCCAATCGGCACAGGAATGTTAGATCGAGGAGATTCGTACTTGAGGTATTTCATGATTTTTATTATTCTAATGCTCGGTTTCACCAAGATTAGTTAAATTTTAATCTATGATTAAGCGTTTACAATGATAATAATGCATTGTTGCAACATTGTTGAAAATCCTTAATCATAGATAAAATTTTAATTAGTCTTTGTGGAACCGGACCTTAATCTTTTCTTCTTTTCTTTCTTTATAAAACTTAAGACTTACAATGATATTTGAAATACTTCATTTATGTACATATATATTAAAAATTATAATTTGTTTTAGGTTGGTACTTGTATATGCAATTCAATTTAGGGATAAATCACTTTACATCCAGACTTTTGGAATAAGTAACTTTGAAGATACTTGTTATCCCATTTTGAAATGCAGTGCCGTCAAGAATTATGAGAATAATAATTATGAGTCAGTTGATGTTAATTATCGCAAGCCTTTGTAGCTCTGTAGTTCTGCAAGAGCTTCTCTCAAAAACTTTTTAATTGATTCAGGTCTGGTGTACTTTCTGCAAGACTCACGAACTACACAGTGTTTCTGTTCCTGAAACATTCAGTTTTCCCGTCTTTTCTTAAATCACTTGCATTCACCAATCCACGTATCCCACTTTCACCAATGTTACATAATAGATCACCGACAGCATCACATTAACAAATTAAACACGTCTCAGCCATTGTTTATAGGTGTTATTTTTGGAAACAAGCTCACTAATGAACGATTTCTTCACCTTTAGATATCTTTCGGATAATGAATCCGTCCGACAAATTAAATAAGTAGCCAATCAAATTTTAATTTGTTTTGTGAATTTGAATTGTGGTTGTCTGATTGGTTCCTTGATTAATTTGTCGGGCAGATTCGTTATCCGATAGATATCTCAAGGTGAAGAAATCGGGCATTAATAACTGCGAATACCTCAAATAAATATATATATAAACACAAGCACTGTCAGCGGTGGTTCTTGATGTTCTAAACCGAGCTGCTTCACCCCCCCCCATCGATCAGGGCTTTCAGTATGTTGTTCATGACACTCTCCCCTACCAATGTACAAAAATTTGCGACTATACGAATTATTTCCCGTATTTTTCCTTCATTGACTGGAGTATAAAGAAGAATAATGAAAAGGGACAGATACTGCAAGATCTGTGTGATGCTTGGTGAGCTTCAATTGTTAGAGGTAACGGTGACAGCGGACTACCAGGTCCTGGTATTCATACACAAGATGGTGTTGGAGCGTGTCGACGTTTGCCAATGGCCACGATCATGGAACAAGAGACAAAGAAAATTTAAGATTGCAGGGAGTGAGTAGAGATTTTGCTCATAACTCTGTATTTGTCAAGTGTGCGGTGACATATTATAATCAACTGCCTAGAACGTTGAACAATTATGATTTGGGTCGGTTAAAGAAAGAACTGTGGGTATATTTGGGAAGCCGAAAACTTTATTTTTAGTGTATTAATACTGCAGTGGTTTTTTCAGGAATTGATTATTGCTGTGTTGTTTGATACCATAATGATTGTATTATTATACTGTTTTGTGGGAAATATTGTAATTTATATAGTCTTTTAAGACCGAATAAACGCAATTATTATTATTATTACAACCAAAAAAAGAATTTGATAATTCACCTTTGAAAGTAGAAAATTAAAAAAATTCCGCACTTGTAATCCGATGTAGTCCTTTAATTTTTCAATTACCAATTTAATTTTTTACCGTATATAAAGAAAATACTTAAGAGTAAACTTAATAAGATTTCAACGAACAGTAACAACATATCATCCCCTAATGGCAAGTTCCAATTCGAATTCATCGGTTCCTGATATTTACGCGACTTTAAAAAGGTACACCTTAAATTTGAAAGAAAGGTGTAAGTTAGGTTTTCCTTTCCGAAATAATTCAGGTTCTGTCTCAATAAATAAGCAGTTAATCTCAATACAAGATGTTAGTTCAGCTGCTTTAGATAACCAAAGAAATGAAAAAGAAGGTAATGTGAAAGTAGAAGTGTGCGTCCGATGCAGAAGTTCATTTTCGATAACTAATACAGGAGAATATATCACCAGACGTGACTGTTACTATCATCATGATAAGTATAATTTTGATACTGCTGAGTACATTTGTTGTCTTCAAAATTTAACGTCAAAAGGCTGTAAGCATAGTAAACTGCATGTCTGGAGTGGTATACGCGTTGGTTTAAACAATTATAACGACTTTGTCCAGATGCCCTTACTAACCAACCCACCTCTAGATGGCAATTACGGCATTTATGCTGTATGCTGTGAAATGTGTTATACCACGGCCGGTATGGAATTACTTCAAGTTTCCGTTGTTGGTGTAGATGGACAGTTGGTCTATAATGCTTTCGTTTTACACGATCACGAAACGATCGATTTTAACTCCAAATATTCCAAAATAACAGCAACCCAGTTTAGACAAAAACAGAAGAAAAAAACGTTATCGGAGGTTCAAATTGATTTACAACAATATTTTAACCGTGAGACTATAATAATAGGTCACGGACTCGAAAACAACCTCAGAGTTTTAAAATTAGTACACGATAATGTAATCGACACTTCGATTTTATATTCTCATTGCAGGGAGTTATTTCTCAGAAGGTCTCTAAACGATCTTATCGCTGAGGTTTTAGAATTGCCAGAAGAAAATTTAAAAAATGGTCAAAAAAGCAAAGCAAATGCGACACATATAATGAACCTCGTGTTTAAAAAAATTGAAATAGATAACACCAGCGCCGGTATTCCAACAAGTAGTCAAAGTAATTAAATTATCTTTGTAGTGCATTGGAAGTACACAAAACGAAACAAAAATTTTAAGCGATCGCACATGTAAATAATTTATAATAATAATATACCAAAATATACCGTCTCATTTAAATAAATAAGTAAATAAATAAATAAATCTTGTTTTTGTTTAATCTGTTTTAATGGTTTTTTGTGTTTAATATTAATATGGTATACCGTCAACTGTGTTTTTTTTTAATTACAATAGATAAAATGTAATATCGATTAATTCTGATTGTTTAGCCATGAAGTGGCCGTGATGTGGTAAACATTATTCATAATAATTTATAAATAACTACATACATACTAAAACTCTACCAAACCAACAGCTGGATTTCGTACTTTGTAGTTAAAAGCTTTCCAGCTACCAGGAATCTCTTTTAAATTGTTCCTTAATCCTAAGGTTCCTAAGTCTACAAAAATTAAAAGTATGACAACTACGAAATTACGAAGTGAAATGAATCCCCTTTATATAAAATTGAAAATTTGTTTGTTTGTATGTTCGTCTCTGATGCACTCTTAGACCCTTTGACCGATTTCAACCAAACTTTGCACATTTACTCAGTAGGACTTGGGGAAGGATTTTGTGCAGTAATATCTTGAAAATTGTCAGAAGAGAGAGATCTCATTAAATTCGCAAAATAAAATACAAATTGCAAAATCTACAGCCACAACCAGCCACTGACAACTGGTTGCTCGATATGGTGATTTATCACCCAGTGGCAACGCAGAAAATAGCGCAGTTGAAACCCTGAAAAAACCGAAAAATATTAGGAATCTCAAGTTTAAAGCTACTCCAGCTACTAGTAGCGATCTGAAGGTTTCAACAAAATACTTGAACTTCGGATTAAACCCGAAGAAAGAAATAATATCGTCGAAGAGACAGACAGAGAAGAACTGCTCATTGAGAAACAAATAGCTCTAAACTTACATGAAACTTCAGCTTTCAAACATTCTCAATCTGAAAATACACCTCAATTTTACCAAGAGAAAAACTGCGGACCGCAGACTTGGTGTCGGATTAACAAAGATGTTATGATGAGACTTATGCAAGCGCATTCGATAAAAGATTACCCCGATGAAGATTTTATTTATCAATGTTTTAGAATCAAAGTTGCTTTCTATGATTATCTGAAGCTGCATGGATTCAGAAGCAATCGTTTGGACAACTGCACTTTATTTATGTTTGCTTGGCTTGGCAACTTTGTATATAGTCTAGTCAATCGATAAATTTTATCGATTTCTTATTTGTTTGGTTCGAATATTTTTCTAATTTCTTATATTTTCTTCGTTATATATGACTGATGATCGGAAATAACCGTGAAATAAGGACCTCATATCGTATTACGAATTTTTTTTCATAATTTTAAATATTTTTAATCCTGACCTGTTATGTAATAATTATGTCTTTTTTGATTTTTTGAATTATTGATATTCTTAAATTTACTATCAATTGTATTAAATACATACTATCTACATACCACAAATCTACTTAAAATTTAATTTTGGGTTCATTTTCTAATTTTATTGTAGCTATCAGATACTTTAATCAGATAATATGGCAACGTCGCGCGTTTCAAATAAAAACTTTTATTTGTTTTCGAGTATTTAATTTTGGTAATAAAAATTAATAATAATAGCAATTAATAGTTATTTACATAAAAGTCATGTAAATGACAAATTACTGATGAGGAGCAATATTGAAATACGATACACTTTGTGCCGAGTATTTTATAGCTCCGAGTAAAGTGCGACATTTTTCCCGTTTGTACCGAGAAAAAGAATGAAGTGAAGTAGTTCTTACAATTAAGAAATGCTTAAGTTAAGATAAATTAATGAAAGTCTGGTAAACTTAGTTTTTGTAGGTGAAAGGAAAATGGCCCGATGCTGCTAATTTTTCAGACACTGAGAAGCAATTACCTTTTAATGTAGTTTTCAAATATAAACAAATAATCGAAAACAAACAAACGGATTTCGTAATGAACGAAGAAAAACAGCGGACTTGGCCTCTCCAAGTGACTGAATTTTTAAAAGGGTATCGACAACACCAATGACTCTTGGATAACGAACAAAACCAAAGAAATTTGGGTGAAATTTAAATTTTTGAAAAATTGGTTTTCCTAATTATCATTAATTTTTGGAATCACTGAAATATTGAAATTGGATTTTTAAAGTTATCCGGACAAAATTTTAAGATTTGTACTTTTTCCGGAAGAACCAGTTGGAAAATTTTAAATAAAAGTTAAGAATAATCAATAAATCAAAAAATTTAAAAATGACATAATTATCAATTAACAGGACAGGTTTAAAAAGATTTAAAAATATGGATAAATAATAATGTTGTTAAAAATTATATAATATTTATGTGAAAAATTGAAAGTTAAAAATTCATAATCCGATATAAGGTCATCAGTCGTAAAAAATGAATAAATTAAAAAAAATTTACGAAGATGACTCACCAATAAGCAATAATCTACAAAAATATCTAATCTGAGCGATGTCACGTGTAGAAATGGCCATTTTAAAAAATAATTTGAAAGGGGATTCCCTTAACTGGCATGCCAGGTTGGAATCAGAAAGACACTGCCCCCTATGTTGATTTCTAAATATTTTGAAAAAATTCAAATATTATCACGTTTTTATTTAAAAATAACAATTCACTTGTAGAAAAAAATATTTATTATTATCCAATATACAAATTATTAAGAAAGATTTATTTGGATTTCCACTAACAAGGAAAACCCCTCAAGTGTAATTCTGTGATCGGAACAAGTAGTTTTGTCTGGGTGAAAAAAGACTAAAAATATATCAGAAAAAGGAGTGAGCAACCGTTTCCGAGGGAATAGCATTTAAAATTTTGTATGTAATAATTTAGTAAGTTTACGCAATAAAAATCCGAAAGTCTTTTTAGTTTAGATAATAAAGCTTCCAGGTTCTCCTCCCTTTTCATTTTTTCATGTCGAGTCATTATAAAAGCATTATAAAGGGACACTTGGTAAATTTACCTAGGGAATACATTATCCTTTTCCTGCCGTAAAAAATATTAACAAAACTAATTACATAATCGTTAGCCTAATTTCGATATTTTCAATAACAGAAAGCCTATCGGGGGAAGGTAGAGGTACTCATTATCACTAGAGAATTCTCTAGTGTACACAATAACAAACAATATGTTAACATATTATTGTTTGTTATTGTGTACATTTTTCTTCTTCTAAATATTAATATAATATGTATTAATCTATTCTGATGATTTGCTTAGGCATATTGGGCATAATTGTATGTACTTAGGTGGTTTATTTAAACACCAGGAAAACGAAAAAAATTAATAATGTAATTTAGTTGTATGAGTTATATCGCCCGCAAGATGTCGAAATATAGTTTCCGACACAATTGTATTTCATGCGTTTGGAGCCTGTTGTTTAAATTTAGTTCGGTTATATCTTTACCACCTTTTACAATTAAATGTAATCATAAGAAAAGTATTCTACGAGCACATATCAGTCCGTCAAAAGCTTTTATATGTTCATCTTTTCTCGTTGCAATATTAATAATATGTTCTTTAATTAGTTGTGGTCGTAATATTATAAGCGACATTGAAAACTCCAAAAGTGTTATTGAGGTTTTATTAAGATTTCCTATGTTTTTAGTGATTTTGACGTCGATTCTTATCATATTTAATGGAATTTTGCAAGGATATAAAGGTTTCCGTTTGTTTCAATTACTCCAGAATAGTTTGGAAGTATTTCGTGAATCAAAATTTATTGTATTGCTGACAATAAGGGATATAGTGCGTTTCAGATTCTACGGTTACTTACCATTTTTTTTATTGCTCTTTGTTTCGACAGCATGGTGTTTACTTATATTGTTTCATATTGACGAAACACATTTAAATATTTTGGAAGGACTGGGATTACTAGCCAGTGTTTATGTCTACAGTTGTGTAACCTTTCTTATTTATTTTACATACAATTTTATCTGTTTTCTTTCTGAACGTTGTCAATACCAATTAATACGTCACTTAAGCAACAATTTAAAATTTCCATGGTACAATTTACATAAACGTCTGACAATTGTTAACAACAAATTTGTCAAGTTAAATACATCGGAATCGATTTCGCCATATATTCGATTTCATTCCCAGCTCGTTGTTGCTAGTCAAATATTCAATGATTGTCTTAATCCAGTTATGTTATTTACAATTGTTCTTTTTATATTAGTTCAAGGTGTAATTTACCTTCAATATATTTTAAGGATTATAGTAAATCAACCAATTTTATTGGGTTGGCCACTTTCTAGTGTACACTTGCTAACGGTTTTTCAACTATTTTGGTACAATTATTATTACATCACTGGTCGGAAATTGGAAAAATTGGTAAGTAATTGCTTAATTATTTAATGTGCTAAGTATTATGTTACGTAGAGAAATCTGTATTCTCCTATACTGGATGAATATCATAGGTTCAATAGATTCAATCGTCTAATTTCCAAAATTTCAAAAGTTTTCGCAAGGATCTGAGATAAAATAATAATTTTACTTGTTGTATTTCTTAATTTCAGAACAACAACATGGTATCGTTCTTGTCTAAATATCCTATTAGCAATTTGTCCCAAAAAGATGCAAATCTGGTTAGTTGTTTACTTATATAATTTTATTTCTAATTTAGTGAGATTTACTATTTATATTATGGTTATTTCAGTTGGAGTGTTATATGCGAATATTAAAATGTCAAGAAATCGTAATTAACGGATCAAATGTTATTATTTGTAAACTTTCACTAGCTGCATCTGTAAGTAATTATTTCAAAATAATTTTTTTTCACAATATAGTTTTAGGTATTTGGTGGAACCTTGACGACAATTTCTGTAGCAATACAATTTATAATTTTAAAAATGTAACAAACGATCCAAACACTTGAATAATTAGAATACTAACGTTTAGAATATTATTAATACTTGCACTAAATATCTGTTAGAAAAGTACTTTTTGTACTTTTATACAAAGTCATGCAATAAGGCAGTGTATTGTATGCAAATGTCATTTACTTTGTGTCAAGCGCTGCACTATAATGTATTGTGAAAGAAGTATTTGTTTTATATAAATTCTGCAATCGAAATTGAGAACAAAACTGTGTATAAAACAGCCTTTGCATTGTTTTAAAGTTATTTAAAAGTGTAGAGAATATATTAGTTAACTTAGTGCGCTAATAAAATAAATAGCTTTCATCGCACAAATATAAGTACCTACCTACTTAAATATTAGATATGTTTTTACAAGGTATTTTAGAATTTAGAAAAAATTAGAACTTTAGAACCGCTTAGAACTAAATCTATAAAATCAGAGAACTACAAAAGAAACCATGCAAGCACAGTTGATTTGCACATTATGGAATTATTGATGTTTTTAAATAAGATGTACTTTACAAATTTTAAAATGTTTTAAATATAAACACTTGAAATCAAATGAAAAAATGTGATTTGAATTTATTTATGTTTACCTATTCCGAAATTTTACATCGAGATTAGAAGTTGTTGATCTTAGACAATAAAAGGTTTGAATCTAATTTGTAGATTTAAAAAAGCCCTAAACTATTTTTACTGAAAAATCAATATTTTCCTAGTTATAGCCATGTGAAGGTTGAAATTTAAAAAAATACTTTAAAGAGGATTACCCCTCGTAACTTGAATTTAGAAAAAAAAATTTATATAAATATTAGATGGAAAATTATATTGGGTTTTGGGGTCCTTAAATAAAAATGCCACTAAATAGTTGCTGACCGGTTTCGGCTTTTATTATAGGCCTTCATCAGAGTCTAAAAATTATAAAACAATCATAAGATAGGACATCCAAGCAAAGAGAAACCCAATATAATTACTGACGAAGAGCAATGTTGAAATACGAGGCACTTTATGCTAAGTATTTTAGAGCTCCGAGTAAAATAAGACATTTTCCTGACATGTTTTGTATTAAATTTTTTCAAAAATCGTAAAAACTCAACATTTAAAACATTAATTGAACAACATTTTTAAAATCAGCAAAAATCCAGTGATTTTTGTCAATTTTTTGAATCCATAGTTACAAACAATACTATTACTAATTACTACCGGACTAGTCAGGGAATAGTATATTGTTTTATTAGAATGGAAAGATTAACTTTTCCTGCCTAGCGAGATGAGTGAAACGAGCCGAGCGAATGGAAAACTTGCGTGGCAGGAAAAGTTAGAATAAAACATGTTACTTTTTCTCCAAACGAACAAATTTCAAATTTAGCAATAACTCGGGAACGGCGCTAGATATTAAAAAACTGAGCAAAAAATTTTCCGCCCTCGCTTAATGCACACCCCCCGTGAATTATCGGTAGGAAGGCATATACAAATATTCAGATCGATCGCGCGCAAAAAATTCGAAACGTAGATAATGTTAATCAGTCAACCAGTTTTAATTTAATCAAATTGTAATAAAAATAAACAAAAGTAAGGTGACATTTTGATTTAATCTGTCAACTATTTTCAATTTATGTTGGTAATTTTTAAATTGAATTCGCAACTGTCAACTTCAATTGTGACATTTATTAAAATTTTTATTTGTTTGGTTAAAAATAAAATTTTAAGTTGGTATTTTTAAGGATTTAAATGTCAAAGTCAAAGTTTACATCTATTTATTTTTAAATTGCGTTCTAAAATTTTATATTTGAAATGGTAAATAAACTTAAAATAATTTTTAGAAAAGGTAGCTACCAAAATTACTCAATTTTATTAAAAAAATGTCACATTTCTAGTTATTTTTTTTCCTGTCGCCGACAGTTTTACTTTCGAAAAAACTCTACGCCACGTGGTTTTATGTATGTCGGTAAGAAAACGTTTGACTTTCGTGTTTAAAATCGATAATGAAACAGCTGACTTTCGTGACGTTTGGAGAAAAATTCAATTTTCCTGCGAGTACATAAGCAGGGAAATGTTGTTTCGTTGTTTCGATGACAATTTCCGAAAACAGTTATTATATAAATATTTTAATTTATTTGGTTGTTTAAAGTTAGTATGAGCATCTTTAGAATTTTTAAAGAGGCGAAAAGCAAACTCGACAGTTCACGTATACATTATATGGCATAATATACAGGGTGTCCCCGGATACACTTTACATAACTTAGGTGGTGATTTTTAAGGAAAATATTTAACAAAATTTTTTTTCTAAAGAACCCCGTACCATTCTTATGGGAAAATGTCTTTCTGTAGATTTGGATGATTTTTGAATTTGTACTTCTCATCATTCTGAACAAATATCTCAATGGGCGCAATTTTATGTTATGGGCAGTTTCCGAGTTATAAGTTCTAAAAGCTCTAGATTTAACATGAAAAATTTAAGATTATTTTATTTATTTTTTATATTATTTACATTGCCAACGAATTAATAGGTAAGTGCTGGTAGAAATTGCAAGTAAACGTCAGAATGTAATAATTGTTTGTAATTATGGCCAATTTAAATAAAAACAAAACAGCTGATATCTCAGCAAACAACCAGCAGACGGGTGCGTCTTCGGATACCCCGTCTCAAGCAGCAGATGCGTCCAATCAGGACACACTGCAAGTAACAGTGTCTCCCTCTGTGACAGACCTACCTCCCAAGACTGGGAGGAAAAGGATCTGCGGAGCGGAGATAAAACGTCGTAGGAAAGCCCGCCTGGCAGCATCGAAGTCAGGCGAGAGCACCTCGACAAGTGGTACTGCACACGAGCAGGCTAGGTTGTCCAAACCACCTGCACGTGGAGATGGTGCCAACAAATCCAAGCAGCTGAGAACAGACGCTGCTAAAAAGCGACTCCGATCTCGGGACTCTCTGCCTTCACCCTCGAGCAATCAGGGGAAGAGGGTAAAGCCAACTCTCGAGAAAAAGGGTTCAAATCGGGTGGGCAATGTCACCTACAAAGAGGCTGCTGGAAAGCACCTCCGAGTAGCTGTGATAGACCGCTCAAACCCCCTGGGCAAACTCGATGAGTCCCAGGTGGTGATAATAGAAAATAACCTCACCGCTGCACTAGATGCTTTTATAGCAGCAGCGGGTAATGAGGAAAAAGTAGTACCCACCTTCGGCGGGTTCTATCACTCGGGACAGATCCTCCGGATCATCTGTAGTGACCAGAGCTCGCTGGAATGGTTGCAAACAACCATAGCAAACCTGCCACCACCATGGCAGGGCGCTAAATTAGATGTAGTCCAGGTGGACAATTTGCCAAGGCTGACCAAGGTCACTCTTTGGATTCCTGGGGAACCGGAGCCCACTGAGATGGTCACACGGCGCCTTGCTGCCCAGAACCCCTGGGCGAAACAGAAGGAATGGTGCGTCTTCCATGACGCGGACAGGGACGAGCCGAAAGGCAAACTCCTTGTCTTTGGCGTCGGTCAGGTAGACAGCGCCGCCATCAAAACAAGAGGGGAGAGGTTGAACTACAAGTTCACCTCTCTCAAAGTTAAGATGCAGAAGTTCGAAGACGACTCTGCATCCAAGAAAACAGAAACAGCCACCTCAACTCCTATGGAGACGGAAGTAATTCCGGAAACGGTGGCTGCTAATGTAGAGAAGTAAGCCCTCCAAGGCAGGCCAAATGGCTTCCTTGGTAGGGTGGAACTTCCTTCAAGCAAACCTGCAGCATTGTCGGGAGGCAGTGGCATTACTATGCCGCCACCTTGACAGCTGCAAGGACACTGTTGCTCTAATACAAGAGCCCTGGTTAGTAAAATCTTCTATACGAGGCTTTACAAAACTAAACGGGACTATGTTCACAGGTAGTTCCACAAATAAAAGCAGGACATGTATCTACATACCTAGCAATATTCAGGCCAACCTTTTGCCGCAGTACAGCGACTGCGACCTAACAGCAGTCCGGACGAGCTGCGACTTAGGGAATGGCCCACAAGATGTCGTCTTGGCGTCCATCTACCTTCCAATCGATTCGCCGGAACTACCACCTTCTCGAAGGATGGTGGATCTGGTGAACTATTGCGAGCAAAAAAAGAAACACCTCATCATTGGGTGCGACTCCAACTCCCATCATCAGGCATGGGGCAGCAGAGATTGCAACAATCGAGGTAAGTCTCTATTAGACTATCTTATTGATACAAATTTAGTAATACTTAATCGCGGGGATGTCCCTACTTTCTACGTGTCACCCCACCGTAACTCGGTAATTGATATTACCGTAGCGTCGTTAAGCACTTCTAATTATTTATGTGACTGGCAAGTGCCCGACCAACTGACAATGTCAGATCATAGATGGATCTCCTTTAAATTAAAGGCTAAAGTAATGGAACCCAAACAATACAGGAATCCTAGGAATGCGGACAGGATGGTCTTTCTTGATCACCTGTCGGCATTCATGGATTCTGAGGTGTTGAAGGGATTTTCCAACAAAGAAGATCTAACAACTACTGAGGAGATTGAGACGTATGCCAAGGAGCTGCGAAACTCCCTCATAAACGCATACGAGCTGTCATGTCCGCTAAGAACGGCTGGGCTGCGGGTTCGAGCAACGCCCTGGTGGTGCGAAGAACTCGACCAGCTAAGAAAAGCGACAAGAAAGCTCTATAATAAAGCGCAGAACTCCAAGAAGGACGACGACTGGACAGCGTTTAAGGCGCACCGGTCAGAGTTCAAGAGAGTAATCCGCAAGAAACAACGGGAGTCTTGGAGAGCCTTCTGCGGCGGTGTTGAAACAACCACCGCTGCGGCTAGGTTAAACAAGATTATCGCAAAAGATCCATATCAGCAGCCCGGCAGCCTATGTCGAGAGGATGGGTCATACACAGATACCCTCTCACAAACTGCCGAAATACTGCTACACACACACTTTCCCGACAGTCAGAGAGTCACCGATTTTGATTGGACTGACACAATAAGCCAACCACCGACCGAGGCCAACTGGGAAATTGCAAAGAAGGTTGTGAATAAGACCAAAACGGCATGGGCCATCAAATCCTTTAGCCCCTTCAAATCGCCCGGACCTGACGGGGTACTTCCAGTCCTACTTCAGTGGGGTCTGGAACACCTGCTCAATCATCTGGTGCGAGTGTTCCAGGCGTGCATTGCACACGGATACACACCGAAGGAATGGCGCAAGGTTAAAGTTATTTTTATACCAAAACCAGGCAGAGGCGACTACTCCCTGGCAAAATCTTTTAGACCAATCAGTTTAACTTCGTTTTTCCTGAAAACGTTAGAAAAACTGTGCGACAGAGAGATACGTGATACGATTCTGATGCACAGACCACTACACGTAAACCAGCACGCATATATCCCGGGGAGATCTACTGAGACCGCTCTACACAAGGTGGTAGAGCGCGTTGAAAGGTCACTGGGCCAAAAAGAGTCCACCCTAGGAGCGTTCATTGACATCGAAGGGGCCTTTGACAAAACCACCTTTGAAAGTATAAATGCAGCGCTATGCCAATACGGTGTTCCCACGACCATTGCCAACTGGATCAGTTTTATACTGAAGTGGCGAGCCGTGGAGGTATGTGTCGGTGACATAAAGATCAAAGGTGTTGTGACTAGAGGCTGTCCTCAGGGGGGAGTACTCTCCCCGCTACTGTGGATTATGGTAGTGGACAGCCTTATACGACGCCTTAACGAAAAAGGTTTCTATACCATAGGATACGCAGATGATATGACCATACTGCTTACTGGCAAATTTGAAAACATGCTCTGCAGGCTGATGCAGACAGCTTTCAAAATATTGGAAGAATGGTGCATTGAGCACTCTCTCTCGGTCAATCCGACAAAGACGGAGCTTGTTCTGTTCACCAATAAAAGAAAGTTACCTGGCATGACAATGCCTAACTTAATGGGGACTCCTCTAAAACTGGCGAACGAAGTCAAGTATCTGGGAATAATACTTGACAAGAAGCTAAACTGGGGAAAACACTTGAAAACCAAAATTAACAAAGCAAGAATGGCTTTCTGGCAGTGTCGAAGGGCGATGGGACGGTCATGGGGCCTTTCCCCTAAGATCACCCTCTGGCTTTACACTGCGGTTGTCAGACCTATGCTTTGTTACGGTGCACTTGTCTGGTGGCCCAGAACCAAACAAGTAACAGCAGCGTCCTCCCTACACCGGATTCAGAGACTAATCTGTCTGGCCGTAACGGGAGTGATGCGCACTGCACCCACTACGGCATTGGAAACCCTTCTCTGCCTCCCACCACTTGATCTTCATGTGCAGGAGATGGCGGTTAAAGCTGCTCTTAGGCTACGTAGTTGGGGACTATGGAACCACAGGCGAGGAGCTGTGGGTCATATGCGGATCTTAGAGGACTACTCAATTGGAGTACCTCTGCTGCACCTTGAACCTGACAGAATCTCCCCTAAATATATATTTGACAGGAAATACAATATCCTGTTGAATCCAACAGAAACCAACGACTATGACATATGTCTATTCTCGGATGGTTCCAAAAACAATGTTGGCTCAGGAGCAGGAATTTTCTCTGCTGAACTTGACCTAAACAAAAGCATACCGCTGGGCAGGCACACATCAGTTTTCCAAGCGGAACTTATGGGTATACTGCACTGCGCAAAAACAGTCCAAGATAAACTTATCTACGACAAAAACATTCAGATATCTACAGATAGTAGAGCGGCACTTGTGGCACTGAGGAGTCACAAGGTCACATCAGGTCTGTTGCTAGAATGCATTCAGACGCTAAATGAGATATCTAACTTAAACACCATTTCACTCCTGTGGGTGAAAGGGCATCAAGGCAACGAAGGTAACGTAAAAGCGGACGAGCTGGCAAGAAACGGTTCCAACAGCCTTCCCTGCGGTCCGGAGCCGATGATTGTACCAGCTGTCAAAACTATCGATACCCTCCTAAAACAACACATCCTAAAACTGCACTCTTGCAGATGGGCAAAAGAAACTGAATGCAGACAAGCAAGGGCAGCGATCAAAGCACCCTCTAGTAGGCATTCAAAATATTACTTGAAGCTGTCCAGAGTCAATCTACGGACAATTGCAGGGATTTTAACTGGACACTGCAAACTGAACAAACATCTCAACACAATGGGACTTGTAGATAACCCCAGATGTCGGGGATGCAATACAGCAGACGAAACCGCGGAACATGTGCTCTGTCACTGTCCGTCGCTAGCGTCAATTAGAGGTGCCATGCTAGGGGACTTCTGGCCTAACATGGCCAGAATCAGCGACACTCCGCCTGCCAAGATACTCGAATTTATCCTGGAGACAGGATGGCTTGAGGACTGACAGGACGGGGGGCCGCTGTATTCGGAGGCAGTACAATGGGCCCGTTTTAGTGGCCTAAGTGCGTGTGGGGATACCTCCCTACCCTCCTACCTAAAATCCAGAATCCAGAATTATGGCCAATTTATTATTTTATTATTATTATACATTATAAAGTTTAAATTTTTTCACATGTTCAATCATCCTGATATATAAAATCCCAGCACGCTGCTGTTGCTCCTGCTACAGCATGTCATTTTTAGTGGAAAAAACACTATGATTTCCCTCACTTTTGCTTGAAAATTCAAATTTCCCGATTTTTTCTAGCGAAATTTAAAAAATTATAAGTTCCGTATCTTCGCCAAGTATTTTAAAAGAGTAAAATCCTGCAATATGGACTGGAGGGTGTTCCACACCCCCCAGACCCCCCGGTTTACAATTTTACCAACCGAAAAATATATTACACAAACTAAGATTAGGACTAACCGAGAAATTTGAATTTTTAAGTAAAAATGAGGGAAATTTGACTTTCGGCTAGAAAAAATTAAAACTTTGAAAGCATATTCATTTAATTACCTGACACTTCATGGAGTTTAGCAGCAACTTTTTGTGTTACTTTGAAAGTTAATTATAAAAATATAAAGTCAAAATTGTAAACCGGGGGGGTCTGGGGGTAAATAATACTCCCGCTCTTCTAAAATACCTACAGAAGACTTATAGAAATTTCGTTAGAAAAAGCTGGAAAATTTTTTGTTTTCGAGCAAAAGTGAGGGAAATTCAGACGGTCGGCTAAAGAAAATTTGAATTTAAGAAACTTTATTTTAATTTTTTTATTTTTATTATTTTATTATTTTTATATTATGAAAAAATTTTTAATTGCCTTTTAAAGTTTTTGTGTTAATTCGAAAATATAGATAAACGGGGAATCCCCCAGTAGCGGGAAACGAAATTAAATGTTTAAATATTATACCGCTTTAAAGAGATCCACCGTCTAGCTGCCCGTACGTAGACGCGTCTACTCTTTGAGAGTTAGGGCCCTTTAAAGCGTTTTTTTTAATTTTCACCTTTACATGGCCATAGCCCCCCGCAAATATTGATTTTTTGTAAAAATGGTTTAGTGTTTTTTTAGAGAGCGTGAAATAATCTACAAACTAAATTCAAACCTATTATGGTCTAAAATTTTAACTATGAATTAATGTAAGTAAGAAAATATTGAAAAATTTGTACGTTTTTATATTTTGTTCGTTTTCAAAACCCTGTATCTTTTAAACCAAACATTTTACAAAAAATCTGATGCCCATTCCGAGTAGTGAATTTAACGGACTTGAACGTTCATCTAGTAAAATTATTTGGAAAACCAATCTATTTCACAGAAAATCAAAAAATAACAAACAAAGTAACTACAAAACAAAAATTAAATTCATAAAATTTTTATTTTTATTGAAAAATTACTTTATTAATTAAGGTTCAAGTATTAGGGTATTAGGTACCTACATTATTTAAGTAAATGTTCGAAATGACCTCCTTCATTTTCAATACGCACATTTTGGGTTTCCAGTAAAAACTTTTTTAATTTTAAAGAGGAGGAACTATTAATTGGCCAGCAAGATCCCCAGGTTTAACTCTACTTGATAATATTTTAAGGGATGCTGTTTAACCGTTGGAATTAATGGAGAGAGTTACGAATGCTATAGTGGCTCTTAACGAAAGAGGAAATGCTCACAGTCGTTAACCAGCGGCTAACTCGGTTCTCAACCAGGATGAAGCAGTCAACTATCGCACTGAATTCTTGAATTCGCTTGAATTGTCCGGATTACCACCTCACAATTTGCAATTGAAAGTAAGCCCAGTCATCAGCATGTTGCGTAATATCAATCAACCTCAACTGTATATTATTGGCCAATATTGCCGATCCCAATGAATGGGAGTTGGACGGTTGATGGGATTCATAATCGCTTATGAAGAGTTTTAGAACCTTATATCGCTCACAGCGAACACCTTATAAAATCGTATCCAAACACAGATTAGTCAACTGCACTCAACGATTGAAAAATAAATCCACCAAAATCTACGTTGACTGATTTCCATCGGATTACTTCTTTTAAATAATCTGCCATTATCAAAGGCTTTCGTAACAGAAAAGAAATCTGCTTGGTTATTGCATATAATATTGCCAGAATTATTTAGAAAATCTCGTTTATTCAAATTGGATCAAAATACAATAATTTATCTTCATTCCAAGAACATGTCACTTAAAAAATTTATAAAATAAAATTTTAACATTTACAATTTTAAAAATCAATTGATTTCAAATATCTGAAATAACATCAAATTATTAATAGCAACAATAAAATATTACCTAGCAAATTATTTAAATTTTGGTAGATAGTGGTAACGTAAACTCATTCCAGAGACATAATTTTCAAGGAAAGCATTTAAAATAACAATGGCGCTAAGAATCAAAGCGAAAGCACAACCAGAGCTGCAAATCAGATACCACATATTCCTTAATCCTGTCCAAATTAAGTCTTTGAATACGATGATGAAGATCATCAGAAGCTGGAACACCAAGATATAAAACAGTATTTCTAGCACCAGCATATTATTATCCATCGTCTTGTAATTTTAAAATGTAGTCGGCAATGAAAGGAACTTCTTATTTTGTTGTAGGAAAATGTAATATTGTTTGAGCTAAAAAGAAAATAAAAATTAATTCTAAAATTCAATATTTAAAATATAGAAACTTACATTAGACGAAACGTTCGCTTGCAGTGAAATTTAAAATGGAATGCAATATCTTGTGCATACTGATAAAACAAATTTAAAATTTTATGTTAATCGGAATCGACAGTTATTTTGTTTGATATTTGAAACTAGTTTTATTTATCTGGAATAAATTCAAGTTTTGAAAATTTTATTTAATAAACCAAATGAAAGAAAGCTACATAAAAAATACAAAATACAGTAGTATTATATTTTTGCAAAACTAAAAATTGACATGATTAAAATCTTGTTTACATCTAACGCAGTAGCGGCTCGTGCTTTTTCATTTGAGGAGGCTAATCATAAAGTATAGTGTAAAACTGTAATCCCATCCCACTGGCGGTTTTCCATATGTAGTAGATGAATTCCACTAAATATGCGATTATTATCCAAAGGGCATAGTTGTAATTTTACTAATGCCAATATTACAAGATTTTTAAAACATTGCTTAAGTTACAAAATTTGGATAAAGTTGAAAAATTAATTACTATATGCCTGTAGTCTTTCCATCAGTGTTGCACATTCTTCCTGCAAAATTTTCTAACTTGGTTCTACATAAGCTAAATCTGAACCATATTCTTTTTCCAAATTTGTTACCACTTTCCTTTTCTTCGGCTTTTCTGATGTCATCTCTGATTTTTCGTGCCTACTAGCAGCCTTTCTATTCTGTCTTTCTATATATTCTTTAAAATGTTTACCCGGACTGCAATTGATTTGAATGCCAAGAAGTTCCTGCATCGTTGCGTAATCCCGCAAGATTTGCTCGTGTTTCGAAGCTACCTCTCTGCGTTAAATTTAACAGCTTGCCCATGTTAAAACGAGAACATTCATAAAACATTCTGCCCTACTGGTTGTTTCATTTTGTGATAATATGGCCGCTTAAAATAAAGCATTATTTATAGCCCGTGTAAATAATGATGTGCCCCAATCGATACTAAATGTGGCATTTTACTAGCAGTCACATCTCCCACCTGAGCACAATAGTCATCTTCACCATTCATATGATCATCGAAAACATGGTTTATGCTGTTTCGTATATCACCTCTCAATGACTCCAACGAACCTTGAGCATTATTTTGGTTTCCAATGCAACATTTGTAGTGTCATTTTTATCTTCAGTAAAGACTTTCCATAATTTTTCATTACGTAATTAGTGCATTCAAGTTTTTCCACCTACAAACCATAAAAATTAAAATGAATGCTATAGTTATTTTTTCTTTACATACTTCTAAGCCATACTTGACTTTATTTTTGATATTGTAAAATTCCGAAGAATCACCATCCGCTATGAAGGTTTTATATCTTAGACGATGCATTGCCTCACTACGAGAAAAACCGTCTACGATAATACCCGTTTTCCATTGCTCCTGATGAGCCATTCCAATTTTTATAACAAACGTGTACTGGGGTTTGTTCCTGTCTATTACCAGCACGAGTACATACCGAACAGTACTTATTTCTCACTCCTAAGAACAGGAGTTTTCCAGTGCGTCTTTCAATTATTATCGCCTGAAATAAAATTATTTACTTTAAAAAACAAAAATATTTCTAAATGCTTACAACTCCCGATGCAGCATCATAACTATTGCCGTAACTTCGTTTCCTCCAACCATCATCAAGTAGAACAGTAATAAAAGGAACGCAATCAGGATCTACATCCCCATTCTCGATCGCTGCATTTCTTTCTTCGATACCATTCTTTTCTAAATCTTTCCACATTGCATCTTTCCAAACCTGCAATTTATTATACAGGGTGCTGAATGAGTTAGCCGAGCATAGGAAATATTTTAGAGAAAAAATGAAAGACACAAAAATAATGCAGATATATAAACTACGAATAATAAGAGCATTAGATTTCATCTAGCTTTTACTTAAAAAGTAAAAAAATGCTTTTAAAATTGTTAAAAGTTTTATTTATCAGACTGGCCATGAAAGTTTCCTAGGTAATTATTTTTGAAAATAGAGATTAAGGGCCGATCTTTTCATATTTAAGTTATACGTCAAGTAGTTACTTGTCGTTTACTTTACTTGAACTTTTTAATGGTCGAGTAAGACAGTTGGGTCTTTTCTTCGAATTTTATGCAACGATTAACTACTTGAAGTATAGTACGGTTGGTATTACATTTAAAACTAAAAATTTAGCGTCATTTGAACTAGTAGATCAGATTAACTTAAACTTAAATATGAAACCTGACAGGTGAAGTGTCATTTTAATTTGGTCAAGTTGTAAGGTAACTTGAAAACTATCCAAATGATATAAAATATTCATATTTAGTAATTTTTTTTTACTAATAAGTAATTACTATAAGTACCTACTAATAAGTAAATACTAAAATATAATTTTTAAAATATAAATATTTTATATAGTTGGGATGGTTCTAGAAATGTTTCTAGAAACTGCAATTCGATACCATGAAAGCCAAGATGGAAGCAGCTGAGAAAAAGAGGAAAAAGAGGAGCTTTAACGAAGCGAAATATATATTGATAGTGATCTAACCCCACGCAGAGACGTATTATGAGTGAGATGAGAAAGAGAGCAAGAGCAGAGAGAGAAAGAGGAAACCAGGTAAAGGTGGGTCACATGAAATTGATTATGAAGGGGAGTATAATAACCTGCGATAAAAAGATTAGAGGAATA
The DNA here is from genome assembly GCA_958510845.1 of Cantharis nigra. Lineage (NCBI taxonomy): Eukaryota > Metazoa > Arthropoda > Insecta > Coleoptera > Cantharidae > Cantharis > Cantharis nigra. Next base: position 14,442,630 of record OY294029.1, read on the forward strand.
GTTGAAAAAACAACAGAAGAACCACACCCCGAGTCAAAAAACTAAACCAAAACGAAACGGATTATGAAATTATGACGGACAGGCGAGGAAACGGAAAAACGAATAATGGTGAAAACGAATCGGTTCAGGAATCAACGAGGAACAAGCGAAGACTCGATAATGCGAAGAACCAGAAAAACAAAACAGTTAAAATCGGTACGTGGAATGTGAGGACACTCCTGAAACCCGGAAAAATAAATACAATAGCAAGGGAACTAAATAATTACAAAATTGAAATTACAGCACTACAAGAGATCAGATGGGGAGGACAAGGAGAAATAAATGGTAATGGTTTCAAGTTCTTGTACTCTGGAGAAAATAAGCAGGGAAGTAACGGCACGGGCTTCCTGGTGATGAGAAAAAGGATAAAAGATATATTGCACTTCAAGCTGGTGGGAGAAAGACTCTCATATTTAAGAATAAAGATGGCTCCCAATAACCTATCAATCATAAATATGTATGCTCCAACTGAGGAGAGCAACGATGCAGAAAAGGAACAATTCTACTATGAACTGGAAACATTATATGAAATGATACCAAAACATGACACAGCGATCATCCTGGGCGACTGCAATACGAAGATCGGAAAAGAGAAGCATATAAGTGAGGTAGCTGGCAAACAAACAATCCACAAGAGCACAAATGATAACGGCACCAGACTGTGCAATATGGCGGAGTCACTAGGCATGATAATCAGTAGTACCAAATTTATACACAAGAAGCAACACAAGATTACCTGGAGATGGCCGGGAGGAAACAACACAGAAGGCAACCAAATAGACCACGTATTTGTATCCAAAAGAAGAGCCACATCAATAATGGATGTGAGAACGTATAAAGATGGTATAATGGCTGAAATGATTAGGAACGGAGGTGAGACATTACACAACAAAATATGTGAGCTAATAAAGAGAATATGGTCGAACGAGAAGATGCCAAGTAAGTGGAGAGAAGGAGTTATAATAACAATTAAAAAGAAGGGACACGCAGAAATTTGTGATAACCAAGACGCATTACACTCCTCAATGTCGCATACAAAATACTCTCAATAATAATAAACAACAGACTCACCACATATAGTGATAAAATAATCGGTAACTATCAATATAGTTTCAGAAGAGGCAGATCTACAACTAATGCTTTACACATTATTAAACAAATCGGAGAAAAAAGCTATGAGTTCGACATGGACATTCATATGCTGTTTGTTGATTTTAAACAGGCCTTCGACAAAGTGAATAGATTTGAGCTGGTGAAAATATTGAAGGAATGGAAAATACCATCTTAATTAGTAAGATTGATTAGAATGACACTTGAACAAACATTAGTAATCGTGAGATCAACAGAAGGAGAGACAGATAACTTTGAAGTGAATTGTGGTGTAAGACAAGGCGATGCACTGTCTGCAAACCTTTTTAATATTGCACTTGAAAGAATAATAAAACAAACCCATTGCAGCGGAACAATAGTAAATAAAGAGACACAATTGGTTGCTTATGCGGACGACGTGGTGATAGTATCAAGAACAGAAAAGGGTATGACAGAGGTGTTCCAAACTATAGAAAAGGCGGCAAAGGAAATAGGATTAATAGTAAATGGTAACAAAACGAAATACATGAAATGCGAAAGAACCAGAACTGAACTGATACCAGAAGCAAGATAAAGATTGGAGAACACAACTTTGAGGCAGTCGAGAAAATCAATTACCTCGGAGTCGAAATAAGCAGTAGAAACAACAGGCGCACAGAGGTGAAGGCAAGAATACAGGCAGCGAATAAGGCTTATTGTGCAAACAGAACCATTTTGAAAGATAAAAGAATAGCAAAGGACACAAAAATCAGAATATACAAAACTTTGATAAGACCTGTGCTCACTTATGCTTCGGAAGTCATGTGCACTACACAAAGAGAAGAAGAGATGTTGAGGATCTTCGAAAGAAAAATTCTAAGGACAATCTTGGGAGGAATAGAAGTAGAGGGTGAGTTCAGACCGAGAATGAATTTCGAGTTACGAGACGAAATGGAAGAAGACATTGTTAGAGTCATGAAGGCTCAAAGAATTAAATGGCTGGGACACGTAATGAGAAGTAATGATGTTGAACCGATAAAAGTGTTGACGACGTGGAGACCAGATGGGAAAAGATTCAAGGGTAGACCCAAATTGAGATGGTGGGACTGCGCGAAGGATGACCTGAAGAAGATGGGTATAAACGAATGGTCACAACTGATACACGACAGAGAGAGATGGAGGAACATAGTGAATGAGGCGAAAAAACACCGCAATCTCTAAAAAGCGAATAGTATATTATTTTAAATTGTAAGAAGACCAATCCCCCTCAGAAAAGGATTTTGTAAACCCCAAGGGGTAGCTCAATTCTTCGGAATGTAACGCTATTTAATAATAATAATAATTGAGGCGATGTACGCTCTAACAACTACCCTTCAATATTGAAATTTGTTTTTGAAGTGTGACTTTTTTGAATATTTTCCGACATTTTTCAATACCTTACAACTTGGTATATTTTGTTCAACACTTGATAATGGGTTATATGAAAAACCTGAAACATATGTAGTGTAATCACTAAAATATTAAAAAGGGGAATTTGATGAATTTGAAATAATGTCGCTTAAACGTCAAAATGCTATACCTAAATCAAATTGAAATTTTTAGCAATTTTGTAAACTTATATTGTTTTTACCTACACCTTGTACATTATTTTCAAAATTTCTGTGAAAACGGTTGATTTTCCAAAAAAATTTATTTGACCCAAGTTGTAGCCCGTTAAATTTCCTACCCGTATTAGATGAACAATTTTTTTCTAAAACGTTGCGTTTAAGAGATACGGGTTTCGCAAGAAAAGTAAAAAAAAATAAAACTTGAATTTTTGTAACATTTTTTCCCTTAATTTAATTTATAATTCGAAATCCGTTGATTTTAGACAATAAGAGGTTGTAAGCTAATTTGTAGATAAGCGAATAATGATTAAAAAAGTTCTAATTCATTAAGTTTAAAAAATCAATAATATAGGAGCTATGGCCGTATGAAATCAGAAATTTAAAAACTTGCTTTAAAGGGAGGTACCCCCCAAGGGTTTGGACTTGGACAAAAATTTTATTTGAAATTTTGTCTTAGAAAAGTGTTCTTTATCACCACCTTAAAGGTTCTCCACTGTCACGGGGACACCCTGTACATATTGCTATGTTTTTTACTATCTTAGTAGATAGTAGCTTTCCAATATCAAAAAACAGGGTTAATCGACAAAATAAAAGATAATTTGAAAAATAATTTTTATACTAATTTCAGGATCCTATATGATAGGACCGAAATGCAAAGACGAGACTGTCTATTTATGTCAGGAAGTTGAGGGATATCCAATCGATATATTAATACTTAATTTGGGGAATCATAGAAACACGGAAGTTCCTAATGATTATGAAGAAAAAGATTATAAAGATATCATTTGTCAAACTGACATAGAAGATATTATGCCCCAAGCTGGATATAATTCAAACAATGCTCTTAAGTATATTGTCAACGTAGAAAATGTATTGTCATGTTCCAAAATCCTTTATTGAGGTTTTTGTTTGATTTGGAAGTTTTGTATTTTGATGTAAAATATAATTTTGAAGGTGTGAATTATTTTGAGTCTCTCGTTTTGCCGCATTTTTGTTGGAGCTGGCGCCGACTAGCGGTATAAACGGGGCTTTTGCCAAAAATGGCCGCCTGAAGCGGTTGTGGAGAGAGTCGTCTCTTATAATTTTTTTGGTTTTTGAATTGAATTTTGGAGAGAATAATAAATAATTATAATTTTGTGAGTTGATTTAATTGGTTGATTTTGACGTTGTGAAGGAAATTTTTGATTAAATTAAATTATTGGACCAGAATTGATATTTTGAATTAAATTGGAGATTGGAGTTGATGTGGAAGATTTTGAAAAGCATAATTGAATTATTGATTTAATTGGTAAAATAATAAAACTGGAAGATATTGAATGAAACAAGTGTGCGATAAGTTCGAGGCGAGTGATTGTGGCTATAATTATCTTTCAATTTTTGTCGTTCCATTTCGTATTTTAAAAATTAAATTGGAATAAAAGAGTCTCATCGCTTAATAGTGTGGTAATTGGTCGGGGTTCCAGTACATTTTTTTTATATTTATACACCCCCCCCCCAGATTACACGACAGTATATACTCAAGTAGTGAGGACTGAAACGTGTGTCGGGTAAGGACAATCATATGAAACCCACATCCGATGAGAAATACGGAATGTGGATGTGGTTACTTCATTATCTTTTTTTCTTTCAGAAAAAACTCGACTTGCGATAATGTGGATAGTGTAGATGGATATAAATCTACTCTCTTTCAGATTTTAGCCCCCCCCCACTTTCAATTTGGATTTGTGAAAAAACTATAATGGTGCTAGCTTTAATAGTTGGGTGCTAGCTCCATAGATTCGGGAGCTAGCTTTTTGGCCAAAAATTTTAACTGGGGGGGGGGGCAAAGTAACGGACCCATTTAATTTATATTTTTCAAAATGATTACCATGGAAACTTTCATGGCCAGTCCGAAAAACGAAACTTTTAACAATTTCAAAAGCATTTTTTGGCTTTTAAGTAAATGTTAGTTAAAATCTGATACTTATATCATTCGTAGTTTATATTTCTTCATTATTTTTGTGTCTTTCCATTTTTCGCTAAAATAATTAGAGAAGCAGGAATTTGCATGAATAAGTTTTTACATGTTAATTTCCTATGTTCGGCTAAGTCATTCAGCACCCTCTATAGTTTATTTTTCTTACAAACTTGTAAGAATAAAAGTAACAGAGGATCCCGAGTTTCTTGAGATCCCGAGTAACTAAGTTTCGTTTTTTTTTTTTTGAAAGCACAATTTCTGCTGGAAGTTTCAAGAATAAAATAACTAAACAAATCTAAATGAATTAGCATAAGTAAATTGAAATTTATAAAAAAGTGAAAATAAACTAAATATTTAGAATATGTAATTTATTAACTTGTACACAGAGCTGGTCGAAAGTTTTTAATGTTCTTACATTTCCTTGTGTTTTTTAACTTGAATGATTTTTGTTCTTCCGGATAACAATATAAAAGTAAATCCTTTCATTCAAAAATAGAATGACCCACAATAATATAAAAATGAAACTTACCCTTTGCACCTTTTCATTACAAGATTCCATGGTTCACTTCACACCAATCGAATGTCGCTTTTCTATCTTCCTGATTAATGGCAAAGCCCAAATAAGATCACTAAAACATCAAAGCAAAGCAAAACAAAACATAATCAACAAAGTTCATTACCCAGGAATAATTGTGTCATCAATCTGTAATTTCAATCATCAATCAAATTGCATCGATTAACCAAAACCATCCCTTTAAATCACATTACAATTATTGACAAAATAACTCTTCCCAAATGGCACGTCCACATCCACACTAGGTAATCTTCAACCCAAACAAAAGATGGCGCCGATTAAACCTCCTTCAATAAACCGCACCATGCGTATATCGGGTAATTGACTCTATACTCGAGCAGATCCCCTCACAAGGATGCAGATATTTTGGCAATGACTCGTGTACACCACGGATATATCCAATTCCTCATCAACTCCTTCACAGGTACAACCACCCACATATGCGATGTCGGAAACCAAATACAGAGGCAATTTATGCAATCACAAATTAGCAATCCGGTGTATAGCAAAAATCAACACGCATAAAATCCAAATGCGTTTAACTGTACGCCTGTTCCATCATGAATAGGTTTCAAAAAGATCCACTCGATAACTCATAATGCTAAGACCCCAAGGTCAACAAGGTCGCTCCAAAAATGCTAAAATAACGAAGCTTTGTAACATTACAAGCAGGAAATCAAATATAAATTTACCAGGGCATCGAATATTTACCGAAGTAAATACCATACTACATACATTAACAAAACTTGAAATTTATTTATAGCCGCCCAAAATCACTATTGAAGCTACACGCAACGAAGAAAAATGTGATCTATAATTTGCCAAAAACAGTTTTGCTGGGAAGTACTAATGCGAACCCTGTGTATAGTATACTACAAACAAACTGTACACTAACAAAATCTGGGAAAACGATGTCGAAATCGGACGTGCGTGAACTTCGCTCCTATTCAATTGTCAATATCCAAATATAATTTTTTGTAAAATCAATAATTTATTTAATAAGGTAAATAAAACACACTTTCCTCTAGATGTTCATATATATTTACAGCCTTGAAAAAGACAGTATTGGTAACTAGTTTGCCATAAATACATATAAACATTTCGAGGATAGTTCTTTATTTACCTTATTAAATAAATTGTTGATTTCACAAAATATTATATTCGGATATTGACAATTGAATAACATAAAGTCAAGTTCATTTGAAGTTTTAAGAAAAAAATCATCCTTTATAATTATTATTATTATTAACAAATACAAACAGCAGAGGTACAAGTACCTATATAGCTCAAAAGCAGTACAAAAAAAACACAAAGACAAGTCCAATCAACTTACAACAATTACAAATTAACACGATTCAAATCAACACTTGATCAAAATATTACATAATGCTTAATACACAATACATACGACAAGAAAGGAACAAACCACCCCACGATTAAGCCAGCGAAAATCCATCCAACCTAGACTTAAATGAATTAACTGAGGTGGACTAACAACATTGCGTGGTAGTGAGTTCCATACATTGAAAACACGATTACTCAAAAAATGTTCCCTGGCCCTTGAATGACAGTTCCCCCGTGCCAACATCAGGTCATTGCCACGCAAACGCTCATCCTCCCTGAACCGCAGCAGGTGACTAAGGTCAACCGAGAACAAATTGTGAACCAAGCGATCACCACGAACAAGTCTATCGCATTGACTGGAAAGCTCAAAAATATTAAGGCGATTCAGGTAAGATGGTCGGCGTCTGCCATACGGTAGTCTAGTAGCGGCACGTTGAACAGACTCAACTAGAATAAAATCTCTGGCCCAAGTAGGACACCAAATACCAAAGCCATATTGCAAGGCAGGGCGTATGTAAGTCTTGTACAGAATGCAACTAGTTTGCACATTTAGGTTGCTAAAAATTCTTTTAAACAAATACAATGCATATTTAGCTTTGTTACACCTGGCCGCAATGTTGTCAGACCACATCAAATCACAATTTATAACAACGCCGAGATCAGTAATTTTGGTAACACTCTCGATGGCTACGTTATCGTAAGGTGGGGATTATTTTTACCAATACGCAACACTGCACACTTATTAACGTTGAGAGGAATAAGCCAATCGCGGCACCATCGAACCACAGTGTTCAGGTCATTCTGAAGTATGCCATGCTGAAGCAATGGATTCCAGTATATTTTGGTGTCATCAGCATACTGCGAAAAATAGCTCAACAGGGAACACCCAAGGTCGCACGTGTAAATCAAAAACAGCAATGGGCCAATTACGGAACCCTGGGAAACCCCACTTAATACTCTCTTGAACTCCGAAAAATAGGTACCAACTCTTACTCTAAACTTTCGAATGCCTGCACGCTCAAGCTTAACGATCAGACGCCTAATCGGAACCCGATCAAATGCTTTAGAAAAGTCCAGGTAAATCACATCAGTCGGCAGTTTTTCATCCAAGGACCTAGTCCAATTATTCAGGCACATCAGCAGATTAGTGGTAGTAGACCGACCAGGAGGAAATCCATGCTGCTGTTCGGGTATGATTTTATGCTGAAGCAAGAATGGCACCATAAAGTCTACAATAACTCTTTCCATTACTTTAACCTCCACCGGAGTCAAACTGATTTGTCTATAATTTTCCAGGTCAAGCTTGTCACCCTTCTTATGGATGGCTATTACAGTTGCCGACTTCCAACCTTCGGGAGGAACAGACATATCCATAGACTTCCGCATAATTAGCGATAAAGGAAGACTAAGAGTAAAAGCACATTGTCGCAAAACCATCGAAGGGAGACCACCAGGTACAGCGAAAGCAGATTTAGGTAATACTGAAAGCTTTTCAAAAACAGGCTCACGTGAGATCACAATGTTACTGAGAGAAAAAATGTTAGGTGGAAATCCTGGGTCAGGAAGCGCGCCATCGGGTTCAACCACGTAATTAGTTTCAAAAAACTGTGAGAATATCTCCGCCGTCCTGGAGTCACTATCAGAAATGAACCCATCAAAATCTTTGATCCGGGGGGTACGAACATTGGAAGTTATAGCATTTCTAACATATCTAAACAATTTCTTTTTGTTACCCCCTGTAATCAACCCATTTTCAAAATTAGATTTGGCCTGCCTAATTACCCCAGCCACATAGTTAGAAAATCGCCTATGCGCTGCATAGTTTCGTTCACATCTGGTACGCTTGAATCTTCTCCATAACGTCTTTTTGTGTTTTAAGAGCTTCAATACATGCCCATTGATCCAAGGCATTAGTGGATTAAACTTAACAGAAACCATCTGGCTACATGCATTAATTGTTCTCTCAACGGTGCTAACAAAAAAAAGCCATTGTTCGTTAGGCTCCAAATTTCGAAAAAGCAGCTCCCAATCCAACATTTGAAGATTAAAGTCTAGTTCTTCGAAGTTTATTCTACAAAATTGTTCCTCTCGCAATCCACTGCGCGACCCCACGACCTGCAGGCGGCACAGTAAAACTTCATGATCCAATTTACCAACAGGAGGCAAGTGTTCGGTAGTAGTTAGTAAGCGTTGATCAGTAACAAATATGAGATCTAATAATGATGGGTTTGCGCCGGTTCTAAATCTAGTGAACTCACTCACAATCTGTCTCATTCCACTAGAAAAAACAAAGTCCAAAAATATCGTAACCGAATCAAAATTACCCGGGCGAGCATTAGGATACACCGGGTCGGGCCAGCTGAGACCAGGAAAATTAAAATCGCCGATAACTATAACATTTTTACGGTTGCGTATAACCGCAGAGATTCTGCACAGTAGTAGATGGGGGCCTGTAGACGCAACAAAAAGTCAGTAGTTGTTTCATAGTTTTAACATTCAAACACAAAGTCTCACAACCAGGAGTGTTCAAGGCCCAACAATTTACAATCGCGGAATCAAAATAACTGTCATTCAAGTAAACACACACACCTCCACCACTACCATTAATTCTGTCGGCACGAAACACTGAGAAACCGCTAATGTTCACAACTGAGTCCGGCAGAGTCCCGGAAAGCCAAGTCTCACACAAAAACACCAGAGCCGGATTAACACTTCGTACCATAGGCACAAACTCGGAAAATTTCGAAGGTAAAGAAGCAATATTAGTATAAAGAATGGGCCAGTTCAAAACAGTGTCTAGTTTTTTTGATTTACACTTTTAGTAATCTGAGAAATGCCGCGAATATAAGGAATGGTTAAATCTTTCTCACCTGCATCAATTCGATTCTTCAGGCTACTCCGAACCGACCTCAAAAGTTCCAATTGGCGAGGGGTTTTGTCATCTCGAACAACTATTCTGGAAAAATCACTATTCATTAGGTTCTTCTCGAGTCTGAGGACCTTTCTAGCCACATATTGATCAGATAGCACCACCTTAATCGGTCTGGGGCGACCTTCACTCGCAACTCTACCAATTCTCATAACTCGATTCACATTACCTCCAACATCAGGAGAAATCACATTCAATATCACCTTTACATCATGTTCATCGTTATTTATTCGATCCTCCAGTTCACCTTCCTGTTCACTAACACCAAAAATGATTAAATTTTTGGCGCGTAACTGCCTTTCATTCACCTCATTAACTACTTCTTCGAACTCCACACCTGTCTGAGATACAGCGTTATCAGCAAGTCGCTGCTGCAAAGAATCAATCTTGGAGTTGAACTCGTCGCGGAGAGATGCTATCTGCTGGGAAACGCTAGCAGTAAACATCAACTTAAGATCGTTAATAGAATTTATAATTTTCGCAAATTGATCTAGATTGCAGTAACATTTATTACAAAAAATTTTAACTCTTCGTTTGGCACTCCGCGTGACTCGGATTTCATCCTCATTAAGTCTAGAGCAGGCAGTGTGCAGCATTTCATTGCAACCATCACACGAAATTGTAGGTACAGACGATTTAATCGTATTATTACAGTTAACGCAGGCACTCATATTTACACCGGTCTAACCTCAAAAATCTTTACGCAACAGAAGCCGGCAAATTCACCAAAACCACTTGAGAAAAACAGAGAAGGCAACCACCTCAGTGATCACCACAAATTTACAAACCGGTAACAACTAATTTACGAAAAATTTCACTAAAATTCAACTAACATACAGACAAAAACAAAACAATCGTGCGTTCGACTGGACTGTCAAATATCAAAATATGTATAAGTAATTATAAGTAACACAATTCTCATTCAATAAATAACAAATATTATAAAGTTCAAGCAAATATGACATGTTATGCCAAATCCACACAATTGTGCAGAAAAAGTACACAATTGTGTAATTTTTCTTACGACGGCCCTGCATACTGAAAATACCGTTAATTAATATTATTATCTAATGTTCTACTAAATTATAAAATGAAGTACATGAGTACTAAAATACCTAACAGGACCCTTGAGAACAAATTAAGGACAATCCAGAACTATAAATAAAGAAAATTATAATTTCAAAAAAATGAGGTTGGGCTAAATTTCATATCGCGATTTTCCCGCTTATAATTATATTTAAAAAGTTTATTTTTACAGAACAATTGAATACAAATAAAGAACAATGCATAACAATAAAAAAAAATTTTATTACGGAAAAAAGGGAGCTGGCAAAAGACAAGGGTTTTGTGATTATTTCGATATTTTTGTGTAAAATTAAAGAAAAATCAGAACAATAATTGACAACAAATGAAGAACAACATTGAGAACAACCAAAACAATTTATAATTTCAAAAAAAGGGGAGCCAAGGTCACGCACATAATTCGGCCTTTTGCATAGATAATACATCGATACCTATCGAATTATTAATTAATTTTATTGTGCATAAAATAATTACAAAAAGCTTAAAATAATTTGCAATTTAATTAAGAAAAAAATATGTATTATAAGTAAACACAACACAAATTTTGTGCGACACAAATTTTTAGTGCAATTTTTCAATTCCTTCTAATCTGTTTTTAACTGAAATATTATTTGTTGGATATTAAATTTTTACTTCTTTGGATATGCTATTGGTGTGTAGACCTCACCAAACATATACATCAGTGCCACTTTTTTATTCAAATACTTTATCGTCATATCTATTCGATATTTACCATCAGGAATAAGTGGAGGCAAGCGAGTTTCATCGATAACAAAATTGCAACCGTGATATGTAACATCCTGTAAATTAAAATATTAAAATACCTTTTATTTGCAGAAACCAATACAAGTTAATACTTTATACAAATAAAAAGTTGTAATGTTTCCGCAATTTCTAGCGGAACCCATGCCCATTACGTTTGAGTCGATAGCTTTTCTAATGTTGGTTTGAAAACGCACTGGAAAGTGTCTAAACTCGTTACTTAAAAACTTATTAGCTTGCACAACTACCTAAAAACATAATATAATGATATTTAAAATCCTAGTTTTCCATCCATATATAGTAATTACTTCTACTTGATCTCTCGCGTCCACCTTGACGCTAAAAGTAATATTGTGAGCTGTGGTCGTACGATTGTATTTAAATGCCTTGAATTCAAAGAAATTATAGAAGTTTTCGTCATAGCTCATTAATTGAATGCGTGCGTCCTTAACTTTGTATCCAGTTTGATGAAACTAAAAATCAACTTGAGATAATTTTTCAATTAAAAATAAAAATTGTGCATTTTTTTAAAACAGGATTAAGCTATTCTGAAATTATTTTGATGTAGCAATTTAGAACATCAAATCATTCAACTGATCAACAAATGCGAATAAAGAATTTTAAAATAATGAAAATAAAATTAAATGCTACCTTTGATAAAATTCCCTCATTACAGCTGATGCCTTCAAGAAGAAATATGCCCAAAAATATCCAATTAATATTTTTCATCGTGTACTTTTAAAATTGAAACAGTTAAATATTTTTAATCAAAGTGTCGGAAGAATTGGCTATAGAGAGTATTCAATCTGATGGTCAATCGAACAATTTGGTATCAATATTAAACAATAATTGGTTACACATGAAAGAATCTAAAAATATATTTTTTTATTGTTCTACTCATTAACTTTGAACAATTTTAAAACATAAAAAAAGTACTATATTACACGCTCTTTAATATACAAAATATATTAAAGCAGGCAGTAGAACATAGTACATAATGTACATACATATAATATTATGTATTTTTAATGGAATTTTAAATTTTTTTAAAATTCAATCTCAATATCGCTGATTTTCTTATAATATTTTTTACATAGGTACCTACTCTCGTAACAAATAAACAACCCCAAAAATTTTTTTCATTAACAACCCTCATATGGAAGTTACAAGGGGTTGAAGTTTGGTAAAATAAACTAAAAATAGAAACTGGGGTAGAAACTAATAGGTTTTGCTTAAATAAATCGTATCTCCAGTTTTATTTATTCTACGGGCTTGAATAAAAAGAAATTTTTAAGCTATTTAGTGAAGTTTTCGTTAAATATTTCTGTGGTCACAGATTTATTTTTAACCCACTTTGCCACCTCATAACTTTGTGAATTTTGAGTTTTTGTTTTCGGTTAATTTTTTATGTAATCTTAAAATATCAATAAACAAATGGTAAAAAAGTGGATAGTAAAAATATTTTTTGTTTCGTTTGTACAGAGCTTCAAAAACCGCCCGAAAATTCATGCCTCTAGACTAGAATACCCCCTTAAGGGTGATTTTCGGAATATTATCTACCCTTAAAAAATTTCTAAAAGATAGAGCTTGTTCGTCATATAATTCTCTATATCACTACTAAATTTTAGGATGGAATTTGATGGATACTAAAAGCGAATGATTTAGAAATGACTCGAGGACTCGAAATTCGCTCGAGCGAATCATATACAGGGTCCCCGTTTTTCGAGCTCCGCCGTGCGCATCTCAGTTATTATAAGAGAAACGAGGTCGGTTTGGGAAATATTACGGACCCTTACGTGGGGGGGGGGTCCGACGTATTTCTTACGTAAGTTTCGTAAATTACTTTATTTAAATTAAATTAAAATTTTAAAATTTAAATTAAAAAATTAAATTTAATTCAAATTATAATTTATAATTTATAAAGAAAATTATATTTGATTTTTAAATTTTTAAATTATTTATACCAACAAAAAAAATAAAAAAATTTTGTTACTAATACAAGAAATACATTTAAAAAAAATATAATTAAAATCGTAAAACACAGTGGCATAATAGTGAAGAATTTAACAAAATGGCATCAGAGTTTGGCGTTCTTTACGAACGGTTTTTTATGTCTTATAAAATTGGTTGGCCAAACACATCGGCAAAATTGCTGCAAGATAAAGCAAACAATGCTTGGAAAATAGCAAAGGCTACCTATAAAGGTAACGATTTTATACATAATATTGAAAATGTGATAAAAGAAAATAATTTACGAAAAACAAGAAGAAAAGCAGCATTTTTATCCTATTTCTCAAAGGTTGAAAAAAGTAAACAAAGTGATGGTTCTAATTCGACTTGGCAAGAAAAAGGTAAAAATGAAATGGAACCACGTATTTCAGATGTAGTCGATGATAACCCGGATGAATCAGTTGATCTTGAGGTCTTAGCTACAACATACGACACTCCAGCACAAACAAAATTATTAGCAAAAATTCAAGCAATGGAATTCAAATTAAATGGTCAACTGCAATCACGAAATTCAGGTCATCGAGATATATATGTCAAAAAGATACAGATAGATCTAAAAAGGAATTAATGGAATTAAAACAAACTCTGAAAACTAAGAAACTAAACACAGAATATCAGAAAAAGTACCGCAATTCTGTAAAGAGAAAGTTAAATCAACTAGAAAATAATTTTTTCAACTTTCTGAACATCTAAATTGATATCTTTTTGTAATATTTGAAATCTGGTAGCAAGCATTCCAAACGCATTTTCAACGATTCTTCTAGCACGACTTAATCTGTAATTAAATAAATTTTTCTTGTTGGTTCGACCTTTGCCCAATTGGTTTCATCATGCGTTTGGTCAATCAGAAAGCGGCATCAGCAACAATAATAAATGGAACTCTTTTCGTCGATTTAGGTAAAGTACGATCTTCTGGAAAATCCAGCAGATTTTTTTCTATTCCCTTACACAAAGAACTGTTCATGTAAACATCTCCATCACTGACACGACCGTTGCATCCTACATCTACATAAATGAAATTGTACTCTGCAACCACTAATGCCATCAGAATGATGCTGTTGAACTGTTTATAATTGAAATAACAGGAACCGTCAGCATTTTTAGCCCTAAAAGCAAAGAAGTACACATTAGAATTTTATTATAAAATAATAATGCGGATCATGTTTTCAAAATACATACTTCTGTTTAATTGTGTGTAACATTTCTTTAGAAAAATCATAGTCGTGTGCAATGTTAATGATAATCATTGAATCATCGAAAGAGGCATAAATAGCTAAATAACAATAATTGAGATTTAAAATACTCATGCCTAAATTTACTTGGTCATAGTAATTATGCTTTTTTTTTCAGCTGAAACTCGCCATTCACTTTCTGTACAAATTTTGAAGATTTAATTGCTTCATTTGTATTAGATGTTGCTCCTAGTAAAAAAGTAAAAATTTATTTTCAAATCATACCAACACCTATACGGTTACTTACCTTCAAATAGGCATTTTATCTCTAATAGTGCTACAAGTTGGTTATTTTCAAATATTACTCCATCAGGTGAATAACCGAGCCAGAGATTGCCTTCAGAAATAATCAAGCCAAAATCCCTTACATCCGTTTTTGTCGCCCGCATAAACTTACTCCTTCGTATTTAAGTCTATGTGAGACATACTTGCTTTTAAGAGACAATGAGAAAAAAAACCTGATGATTTCTTAATCAAATTATCGTTGTTTTTATATGTATTATATCTCGTAGCATCGCGATCCCGTCATTCTGGGAAATGCAAGTATATTTTTAATATCATCGTCATTAAATAATTCTTGCATTTTTTTTAATACAGCAGTCCCAAATTTCCACTTCTTGTGCTGCCAACAATTTCATTAACGCAGATTCT
The DNA here is from genome assembly GCA_958510845.1 of Cantharis nigra. Lineage (NCBI taxonomy): Eukaryota > Metazoa > Arthropoda > Insecta > Coleoptera > Cantharidae > Cantharis > Cantharis nigra. Next base: position 14,457,886 of record OY294029.1, read on the forward strand.
GACATGTGCGACAATAGAAAGTACGGCAGCCTTGGATTATTTTCAGGCTCGCTCTGTGGTTGTACCTCTTTATCTTCATGTTCAGAATTATTATTACGACCAACCCTGTAATATCAACTTATTACTTTTAATCAATTTATAACTACTAAATACTTACATATTCTTCTACTGCCTTATATTTTTCTTTGGCTGTGTGCTTTTGTTGATACCATACACATTTGATATCAGTTTGTGATATCACCTCAATTTCAGATCACTAGTATAGCAAACTAGATAACAAACAATGCATCACGGTCACAGGTTACAGGATCTATCCATCTGACATTGTTACTATTACTGGGTTTACTTGTTGTCCATGTTTATCTGTTAAATAAAATTTGTTAATAAATAAAATGAAAAAGCAATATTGCATTTGACCGCTCTACAATACCGTAAATTATATCTTGAAATGATTCCAAATGAAACAGACTTTTGAAGTCGAAAGCATGCGATACCAGCGTGTTGAGCAATGCTTGGCGCTGCGGATGGTAACGTATGTGGGTCTTGAATATGACACAGACTTTGGATCACCAATCTTGCCACTGTCAATTGATGAACCACGATCTGGCAACGTTACTTTATATACTCGGGGTGCATCAGTATTAGTGACTGTTTATTTGCCGTTGGAATTCCCATTGATATTCTGCTTTTATCTTAAACACCATAAGATTCCAGCCTAAAGTGAGTTGACTCGTAGCCACAGCTGCTTTATAAAAATGAGGAACCAGGATCTGCCACTACAAACCAAACCGTGCGTCACTTCCGATCATTTCATAACCAAAATAAATCTCTAATGACAACGCAGACACAAATCTTAGCTGCATATCCAACAATATTTGTGATATCCAAATATTAACCACACCTAGATCTTACAGTTCCACGTCAACGTTAGCAGAGGTAATTCGAAAAAAACAACGCAAACAATAAACAGGTTTTTGTCCAAAATAAATATTCTCTCATGACAAAATATTATTATCCAAGTTAACAACGAACCATGGAGTAAGAGGCTAAACCAAGGGCTGGAAAGTAAGTAAAGCTTTATAACGTATAAAACCAATTCCAAATATGTGTTAATTATAAACCACCATGAAAGCACTTCGCAAGCACTTTTCAATAAATTTAAAAATAATTTTAATTCCAAAGTGGAAAGGATGCGTCAAGTGGTGCCCTCTCCGCCCCAAAATATTATTTTGCTAATAAAAAATTTACGAACCTAGCACTTTCAAAATAATTTACAGCATTCGCCAGCACTTCGCGAGCTGACGATATTATGCAAAAATAAATTACCCTAAAACAGGCTCAAAAGAAGAAATAATTACAAAAATCTTAAAATAACTTGACATTTAATTAATACAAACATAATATTATGTATTATAAAGTAAACACAACACAAATTTTGTGCGACACAAATTTTAAGTGCAATTGTTCACTTCCTTCTAATCAGTTCTTAACAGAAATATACTTGAATAGATGTTACATTTTCACTTCTTTGGATATGCTATCGGTGTATATACTTCACCAAACATATACATCAGTGCCACTTTTTTATTCAAATACGTTATCGTCAAATCCATTCGATATTTACCATCAGGAATAAGTGGAGGCAAGCGAGTTTCATCGATAACAAAATTACAAAGGTGATATGTAACATCCTGTAAATAAAAATATTAAATTCCCTTTTATTGGTAGAAACCAATACTAATTAATACCTTATACAAATAAAAAGTTGTAATGTTTCCGCAATTTCTAGCTGAACCCATGCCCATAACGTTTGAGTCAATAGCTTTTCTTATGTTCATTTGAAAACGCATTGGAAAGTGTCTAAACTCGTTACTTAAAAACTTATTAGCTTGCACAACTACCTAAAAACATAAGATAATGATATTTTAAATCCTAGTTTTCAATGCAGATATAGTATTTACTTCAACTTGATCTCTCGCGTCCACCTTGACGCTAAAAGTAACATTGTGAGCTGTGGCCGTACGATTGTATTTAAATGCCTTTAATTCAAAGATATTATAAAAGTTTTCGTCATAGCTCATTAATTGAATGCGGTCGTCCTTAACTTTGTATCCAGTTTGATGAAACTAAAAATTAACTTAAGATAATTTTTCAATTAAAAATAAAAAATTATACATTTTTTAAAAGTAGGATTAAGCTATTCTTAATTAATAATTTAGAACATCAAATGATACAACTGATCAACAAATGCGAATAAAGAATTTTAAAAGAATGAAAATAAAATTAAATGCTACCTTTGATAAAATTCCCTCATTACAGCTGATGCATTCAATAAAAAATATGCCCAAAAATATCCAATTAATATTTTTCATCGCAGACTTTTAAAATTGAAACAGTTTAATATTTTTAATCAAAGTTTCGGAAAGATTGGTTATATAATGTATTCAATCTGATGGTCAATCGAACAATTTGGTATCAGCATTAAACCATAAATGGTTACACATGAAAGAGTTTAAAAATATATATTTTTTATTGTTCTACTCATTAACTTTAAACAATTTTAAAACATAAACAAAGTACTATATTACACGCACTTCAATTTACATTTAAAAATATATTAAAACAGGCAGTAGAACATAAATTTGTATTGTTTGTTTCACGATAAATGGAATTCAAAAAAGGAATATATTAAATTACTTTGATATAAGAACGTATGAACATTTCAGCAAAAACATAATAATGCTACTGCCAATATGGCTAGCCTGCAATTAAAAACATCACCTTATCTCTATATTACATGTTTATATACAACAAACTATAATATGTTACGCTTAAATAAATCGTATCGCCGGTTTTTTTTTATCCTACAGGCTTGAATAAAAAAAAATTTGCAGCTATAATTAAGTTTTCGTTAAATATTTATTAAATTAATAATAACAAAAAGTTCTATTTCTTTAAATCAATATTTAAATTAATTTAAATTAAATTTCGAATAAATAGAGCTGTTCGTCACATGATTCTCCATATCACTACAACATTTCGGAATGGAAATCTGATGCACACAAAAAGCGAATGAAAGTGAAGGAAAATCTGATAAAATCTAAGGAAATTTTAGAAATACAGGTAATCTTGCTTTTTAACTTTTCTGAAAGGAAATCATGAAACAATGCAAAAGAAAATCCAAGAAAATTTTAGGAAATCTGGAGAAAATTTAGGAAATCCGGGAAATCTACAGAAATGCAAAAAATGTCATAAAAAGAAATCTGGTGTATTGGGTTGGTGCTTCCCTCCTCGTAATAAGCTAAGAAAATAGGTTTCTTTGTCTACTTTTACCTTAATAAATATCATTCGAGTATTCTTTATATGCAGGGTTCCCACTTGTCTGGAAAATCTGGAAAAGGGAATTTAAGATTTTCCAAATTTTGTCAGGGAATAAAAGTCAGGGAATTTCTCCGTTTTAATACCAAGTCAAGGAAATTAAATTATCAGGCAGAAAAAACAATTTTATTAAAAATTTGCTTTTAATTGAGTTTTTTTTAACTAAAAATTAAATTTTTTTAATTTTGAAATTAGAAAAAAATTATTAATTTTAATTTAATTTTATTAAAATTATGATTTTTTTATATCTTTATCTTCCGATTTATTGAAATGTCAGGGAAATGTTTTATTCTTTGTTAGGGAAAACATGGAAAAGCCAGGGAATTTGATTTGGAAAAATTAGTGGAATCCTAATAAAGATTTTAATACATAGATCGCGAAAAATGTTTAAGAAGCATAGTCGATCGTATATACAGGGTGACCCAGACCACCCGTATACTTTTTTTCAAAAACGGTAAGTCGTAGAGAGTTGGGCTAAAAAAATTTATTTCAAAAGCCCTAATGACGAATCTAATGGTGATATTATTATTTCCGGGAAAAGTCGGCATCCAGAGTAGTTTGCTCCAGAAAGTCCAGAAATCCAGAATTTTAAATGGCTTTTGTAATAAATTTTTTTAGCCCAACTCTTTACGACTTACCGTTTTTGAAAAAAAGTACTGATACGGGTGGTCTGGGTCACCCTGTATACCATACAATGAAGTTGGCCTCCTATGCAGGGTCTGTTTTTCAATCCTCACCGTGGGGATCTCAGTTATTATAAGAGATACGAAGTCGGTTAATTTAGTGAAAAGTATCGCATTTTCATGCTGAACACTTTTCCGAAAGAAAAATTTATGTGATGTGATTTTGAATTATTGGATAACAACCAAAATTTGTATTTTCGTTTTTATTTTTTCAAGCAAAAATCAAAAGAAATAAACGTTTTTAACTTGTGACGTTCTTGTGACACTTTTATAGGGAATCTAAATCTGTCATCGTAGTTTTCACAGCGTTCTTGATGTTCGAGTTACAACAGTTAGTTTGGTTCTTTTTATGGGCGCCATATTGAAGTTTTCCCTTTTTAAAATGTCTTTTTTTTCTGATTACAACGATGTATCACATATGATCGAATCTTACATGCTGACAAAAATTGAGAAAAAATCGATTTTCCGAAGAATGCGTTAGAAAGAACGCCAACAACTTTGTTTAACAAATTAAATTTTGACAGCTCAGTTTTATATCCCTTGAAACATCCCGGAACTCAATCCACCTTGACTGGGAGGCCCGACCTCACTGGGTAGCCCGCACTTGCTAAGGTACAACACGCGTCTCTGGTCTTTGGAGTGCCGGAGTGAACCCATATCTCCTTCGTCTCATGTGGGTGTTTCCTGACGATGGATGTGGAGGTTGATGACCACTGGGGGGCGCGCAAGGCTGGTCGGATCGATGACACGCGTCTGACGGCAAACACATACCGTCAATAGAGAACCTCGTGACTTGCCATTTCTATATGTACTCCCATGTTAAACATATGGAAAATTTGAATTTTCAAATGCCGTTTTCTGGAAAGCTAATGGGCAATCCACCAACATTGTTTTTTAATATACTTGAAAAATTGTCCTCTCTTCAATGGTATTGTCACGCAAATATTGATCACACTGTATACAAATAAAATTATAGTTGATATACAAAATAGCATTTAATATCCGGTGTGATCAATGACGAAGCAAAATACAGAAAGAAGTGCATTGCCCTGCTGTACAAGCAATCTCAATAACCAATGAGATCATTATGAAAATAATTAATTAAACCAATTATAATTAATATTATAAGTTAGTATTAAGAGGCAGGAATGCCATAAAAAGGCTATACCGTCACTAAGACAGGCAGTCTTCCGGTAAATACGGTTTTACAATAGCGACAACAGGAACCCATGCCCGTCAACATGGCAATCTTCCCAACAATGTGTCTAGGGTAAGACACTTGTATAATTGCATATTACAAATTTAATGTATTTGTCGTTGACCAACTCTTCCATTTTTAATTATGTATCAACCCCCAAACCCAACAATCATCAGAGCTACACTAAAAGCCCCACGAATTCTACCATCGTGGCATGTGGTGGAGGTTAGGGTGGTGAGGTTTTGGATTTTTAATTTGGGGTTATGTAGACAGATGGTGGAGAGCTAAATTACTAAATTTGGTGGTGACGAGTAGGGTTGATTTGGTACTGAATTAATTGTAAAGCACAGGTGCATCGTTAATAAGTTATTTATTGAATAAGAGTATGAATTAATACTAAGAACAGTTTACATACTTAAATCTATAACTTACTCTACATTTACACCCTAGGGAGGGTGGAACTATCAAGCAGTTACATCATGACCTGGGGAGGTCCACTTCATGCCAATTTGATGGCCACTTAATGACTTTTTTACGACTGACTTCTTACGACTTCTGTAAACCTAATACTCTGTAAACCTAACATACGAGAGAGCTTCAAGTGGAAATCTATTTAATTACAATAGTTTATAGATTATACATTTCCACTTGTGACACATTTCCCCCGCTTGCGAAACGCTGACCCTAGCGTTTCCTTACAACGGTACAAAATAAATTAAAATTCAACATCTCAAATTATTCGACGAAGATTGACAAAGTATTTTTCTAAAAATCAAATATTAAAATATTAAAATATTACAACTTACAAAATTTGGTAATATAATTATAAAAGAACAAAATTATTTTAAGTTAACAACAAAAATTAAACATCATTTCTTAAAATTAAAAGAATTCATTTATAATTTATAGTTTCATATTGTTAATATTATTCATTGTTAATCAAAAAAATAAAAATCTCTATTAACGTTTTTTATTGTGTCTCTAAATCATAATATCATAAAAATGAAAAACTATTTAATTAAACTATCGACTTGACTTTATATTGAAAATTCAAAATAATTCCATTTTTTCTATTATTTTAAACCATAAGTTCAGTTTTCCCATTTCTTACAACAAAAGAGAAAACATTTCGGTTTGCATAAATTCTGTATTATTTATATTTGGACGTATGGATTATACAGACACTTTTTTAAACTTTTGAGTCGTGATCTGAATAAACCTTGCAATTACATTTACAAAAAATAATTCTTATTAGGCATTTATTCATATTTCATTTAATCGATGTTTGGAAATATTCATACAAAAGTGAAGATTTGATGTTTATAGCGTTTATATATGTTTAATTACACTTTTTGTACGAATTTTTCAAATCCAAGAATTGATAATATGTTCTAATTTCTCTTGAAATTTACTTTTAACTTTATAATTTTAAATCTTCAACACATCAAATTTTTGTGGGAAATTATTCTCTTTTAAATCCAGATATTAAAATTTATTGTGATTAGAGACGTACATTAAATTAATAAGGTATTCCTTCTAATTATTATTTTTAAAATTTCTTTAATTGTTCAAAGATTATAAATTTTTAAATCTACTATAAAATTTAAAAAAAATTCAACTTTTCATTCATTTTCTAATAGTTGACATTCTTTAGATTTCATCTTATGTTATACATATTTTGGACTTAATAATTCTTAATAATTTATTATTAATTTGTCTCAAATTGAAATTGACTTATATTTTTAACTTTAATGATTTTCAACATTATTATGTTGATCTATTAGACCTATTTATTTCTATTTTATATTATATTAAGCGTTTTTAACAGCTATGGTTATATGCTCACCCAACAGAGGCTGATGCGGAATTCGAACTACATCTTCGCAGTCGCTTACGTTCTCCACAGTACCACTCTGCTGGGCTATATTTCTATTTTGCATGCAGCTTCTTAATAATTATTGGTAAAATTGTTTACATTGGTTATGGTTTAAATACATATTAGGGTTACGCATTTAATACATAAAAATTATTACCTATTCTTCATTCTTCTTTGATCCATATTATATTCTTCATTATACCATTTATATTCTTCATAATTACTTCATTTTGAGTACCTCTCATCGGATCTACCCATGTTATACCATTTATATTTCTTCATTATTACTTCATTTCGAGTAGCTCTCATAGGACCTACCCATATATCCATATTATACCATTTTCTCCATCTTTGGATCTATATTATACCATTATTATCGTCCATTTTATACTTCTTCATAATTATTACATATTGAGTAGCTCTCATCGGACCTACCCATATTGTACCATTTATAACCATAAGTTTTTCGATTGTGCGTAAATTTCCCATGTACCATTATTTTTTCCATTACTTTAAACCAGTACCATGTCCTTTTAGTACACCATTTACCAATATTAAAATTTTATTACCATTTCCATGCCAAGCCATGATAACCATGCCATTCCATAATTACAACTCAGTTTCTAATTTACCTTTTTATCCAAATAAATATCTTTTTCTTCCATTCCATTGGTAGAAATTATTGAAATTATTCAATTTCAGAATTAGAGGCTCTAGCGGTAATTTGGAGTTTACAATATTTTCGTCATATGGTTTACGGGAAACCAATAGAAATTACTACGGACCATCATGCTTTATGTTACATTTCGTCAATTCGAGAAGCAACAGGTCAACTTGCCCGATGGGTCATAAAATTGTCAGAATTCCATTACAAAATTAAATATAAAAGCGGTAAGATTCATCAGGATTCTGATTGTTTATCGAGAAATCCTACTACCCTTGGAACCTCAATTAACGAGGAAAACGCGATAGAAATTCCAACTTTCTTATTAGAATCTCATGACTTACAAAATTTACAACAAAAAGACAACAAAATTTTAGAAACTACATATGCTTTACAAAATCCCGATGATACCGATATACCGTTAGGTCGTAGGCGACGTGCAAAAAATTTTATACTAATTGATGGGAGTTTTATATAAAAAAAATGCTCACATAAACGGAGCACAAAATTTATTAGTCGTACCCACAAGCCTAATTTTTGAAATTTTACACGGTTATCATAGCGAACCTTTAGCAGGACATTTGGGAATTGCAAAAACATTTAACAGAATTAGGAATAGATTTTATTGGCTGGGGTTACAAAAAGACGTGGAAAAATTCGTGAAGGGATGTCCCGATGCCAAGCGCGAAAGGGTAGGCCCAACGTAAAACCTGGTGGACTTTTACAACCCATTTCTGTAGGGTTACCATTCAAAAAAGTAGAAATAGATCTGTTAGGATCATTCAGAAAAAGTTCCAGTGGAAAAACCATGATTATAGTGGCAACTGATTATGCTACACGCTGGGTGGAAACCAAAGCTCTAATTAACGGAAGAGCTAAACATGTAGCACAATTCATTTTGGAAAACATTATTTGTAAACACGGATCCCTTAAAACGTTATTGAGTGACCGTGGGAAAGTTTTTATGTCGGGAATGGTGACCCAATTAGTCCAAATTATGGGGACTAATAACATATTTACAACATCATACTATTACTACATACAAAAACTATAACTATGTTGGTTTGGCCCCTACTACATCTCGCAAAAAATCGGCGAGGTAGATTATGCAATAATTAAAGGTAAAGTTGCTAACGTAAAGAGAGACGTTGTTCACGTAAGTCGAATCCTACCTTACTACGAACCGTGGAGTCCGGAAAGTCTTACTTAAAAAATGCGAAATCAAAAACAAATCCCTATAAAACTTGATATAACCCCTACAATTTTCTTTAAATAAATAAAATTATTATCTCCGCGTGTAAATAAAAAAACCCAGATCAATTACTAAATAACAGTAGAAAGGTATTTTTACAACATACCAACACTAATAACGAAAGTTTATAAATAAATATAACACTCACCATAAATCAGGCCATATTTGGATACGGGGGAATTATTAGATATCCCTCGTCGTCCAATTCTAGCTCTTCCAGCGGAATGCCGTCATAAGTTTCAGGCCATTCGTTCTCCTCCCTTAAGGTCTGCGCAGAGTAGATACTGGTAGTCGGTTTCCGATTATCGGAGCGGACAATTCCATGTGGTAACAAATGGAAATGCTTACATTGCAAGCAGGTAAATAAGCTCCGAAAGTGGTTGTCTGCGCTAGTATTTATCGGAATGAAGTGTGTACAGTGCAAGCTGTTTTCGAATAAGCGCCGACTGAATCGCATAATTCAACGTAAAGAGATGTATGTGACCTCGTTCACAAGCAAGGTCGCATTAAAGCAGGCAACCGGTGCTGGCAGATTCATAAGAATGATTTGTTTATTCTTGGTGACCGGTTGCCAGCTGCAGTCGTTAAATAATAATTCGGTACATTTCATATTAAGCAATAAATGAATAAAGAAGTTATAATTTTAATTTTTACGAAAATTTGAAGTATTTGAGAAACTCAACCAATACCATCGGTTTTTATTTATCCAGTAAATATATCCTATATTTTGGAAGCCACAGAATTAATTAGAAACAAATATTAAAAATATACAGTTTTATTATGTACACATAACACATTGGACAAAACCATAGCAACAATTAAAATATTACATAAATAAGTTATACCTACTCATTTACTATATTTTATTTATTAATTAAAATAAACGTTTAATTTTGAGTAAATCAGCAAAAAAATTGGTAGAAACAAAAAAAATACATATTAATTTAATATTTTCTGTAATAGCCCTTCGGCTCGATAACTTTCTTGCTCCTTTTTGGCATAGATTCAATTAATTTCTTATGTGTTTCTAATATTTTGAAGTACCGTAAAAAGGTTATTCAAATTTTGATTTATCACTAAATAGAACTTTTTTTTAATGATTGGGTGACCATTGCACATACTCATATTTTAGCAAATTGTAATCTACCCTTAATATTTTTAATTAAAATGAACGCTCAGATTTACAAGAAAATTTTTTCGGGGAAATAAACGAAATTCAAACTACTTTTACTTCTTGAAAATGAGGGTGGTTTTTTTGAACATTTACGTAAATTATCTAATAGTTTAAGCTTAATTAATAAAATAATTTTTTAATAAAAATAAAAATTTTGTGAATTTAATTTTTTGTTTTGTAGCTGCCTTATTTATTAGTTCCTGATTATCTGTGAAATGGATTGGCGTTTCAAAAATTTTTACTAGGCAAAAGTTGTAGTCCGTTAAATTTGCTATCCGGAAAGGGCGTTAGATTTTGTAAATGGTTTCGTTTAAAAGACATGCAGTGTTGAAAAAATCAAAAAATAAAAAAACTTGAAATTTTCAACATTTTTGTACTTTAATTTATTCATAACTCGAAAGCCGTTGATTTCAGGTAATAAAAGGTTTAAATCCAATTTATAGATTATTTCACGTTCTTTAAAAAAGCACTAAACCATTTCTACTTCAAAATTAATATTTTCGGAGCTGTGGTCATGTGAAAATAGAAATTAAAAAAAATTCTTAAAGGGGCCTAACACTCGACGGTTTGCATTTAGATTAAAAATTTTTGTTAAATATTTTTCATACAAAAGTGTCCACCTAAGTTATGTAAAAAATATGGAATCGTGAAATAGTCCCTAAACTTAAAATTTTTTATATGGAGCGAAAACAAAATCTGAAGGCAGACAGATTTTTTTGTTTGTTTGTTTTTTATTTTTTGCAAATTTTACGTTTCACTTCAGCAAGGACCAGCAATGAACCATAAATTAGTAATAATTTATTATCGTTGACGTTTTTCTTAATATTTAAATAATAAAAATTGTTGAGTTTTAGGTCTTTTAATCAATTTAAAGGACTCGAAACGTCGGTCAATTAAATTGATTACAAGACCTAAAACTCAACAAATTTTATTATTTAAATATCAATAATTTAATATCATTTCAAATAATTATTAAATTACTGATAATTGACATAGATTTAATTGATTTTACACGTAAATAATGCAACTAAATAAAAAAAATTACTCATAAATAATAAAAAAAAAATTAGTTGGGTTTTGATTCGAACCCATACTGGCTTTGTATGGTTTATTGGGTACATTTACACCGAGAGACTAAATGGTGACCTGACCTATTTGTTTACCTAAGCCCTATCCCATTTACAACTGTTTACACCATGTGGAATTTGGACCATACCTACGCCGGCTTAGTCGACAAATAGGTAGAATTTGGGTGTAATGTTATTATAAATATTATAGAAATCTGTTTTATTTAACCTTATACTTTAGTCGCCAGGGGGTCGTTAAAACGAATTTTCAAATTACGCGTAAAAATGAAGTTTGTCTAATAATAATTAGATTATCTTGTATAAAATCATCACTCTTTAGTATAATAATGACGCCGGCTGAATATTTTGTTACATATCAGTACATTGTAGTTGCATTGATGGTAGAATACATAGTTCAATAAAAGCACGCGTTTCTTCCATTGTCCAATTTACCCCTTTTCTGCGGGGTACCTTAGACAATCCCAACTCGACTTCCTTTTGCGAACTATCGCCTAACTCGTCAATATCGATGGAATAGTTCAAATTCTCCATTGTAATAATAATTATACAAAAAATATTTAAACTTTATTTTGTTTTGACATTAATTTGATGGTGACGTCTTTATTTTATTTTATTTTATAATTTTTAATTATTTTTCTAGTATAACGCCGTCTATTGTATCAAATACAAAACAAATTTGTTGTATTTGGTGTAAAACAGTTTACACCGTCCGGATAGGTCGCTAATCTTAGGTGAGTCCAAGGAAATGGTCGACCTCACCTCACCTAAACATTTGGTCAGATAGGTCGGGTAACAAGGGTTTACATCATCCCACCTAAATTATTTAGTCCGAATTTAAGGTTTGGGTCTCTACCTAAGTTATCGGTGTAAACCAGGCCATTGTTAGTCCAGCTCTTACAGAACTAGGCCACGAAGCGTTCATTGCTAAATTGATCTCACACCGATACTTAAACGTAGCATAAAAAATTTTCAAAACCGATTTATTTAAAATTGGCTGAATATGGCGCGCTACTATTTCATTCAGGTAATGTCGTAGGTGTAATCTTTATATAGTATAAGTATAAATCAAAACAAAATTTCACACGTTTGAAGTAGCCCTTGTGAGGTGTTTTCTTTAAAATATTTTTTTTAATTGCACTGGACCCAAACCGCGATTTGATTAAAATTTATTAAAATAAAAATTATTTAAATCAAATACATTAATTACCTAATCAGTTTATATTGTTGAGTTAAACTCAAAAAGATGCACTTAATGTATAAATCATAACAAATCAATTAATTTTCGACGTATAAAATGTATTTGGTTATAAAAATTTTCTCACAGAGAATTTCTGAACAGGGAAGTAAACTTTTGTGTAAATTAAAATTTCAAAACTACTCATTGTAAGTATATGTATACGTAATTTATGTCAAAATAAATGCAAATGTCCAGATGTTCTTAATTTTTTCCAAATACCTATACCCTTTGCTTTTTTTAAAAAGATGATATATTTTTACAGACCGACAAAGAAATAAATGAACCTCTTTACTCGTATTTCATCCATTTAAAACACTTAAAATTTATTACTTTATTACTAGATCCTCTACCGTTTAAGGCTGACAAGTGACAACCGATAGATAATAAATAACGTTGGATTGAATGCTAAAATTTGTTGAAATAAGTATTGTCAGTTCACCTCTTGTATCTTTTCAATCGGTGCAATTTTCTAAAAAAAGTCGTTATTTATAACAACCGAATTTAATTGTTATGTCAGAAAATAACATAGAATTTCGGATTATATCTACAATAATAATTATTGATGATTGATTGCTGACTATCAAAACTGACGAGTGTCAAATTATTTTGAGCCATAATTTCACCTTAGGGCACTATTTAAAATAAAAACGTTATTGAATTCAAAAGACAGGGGACCTTAACTTTACTGGTGAGTGTTATCTCAACTGTATAGGAATTCTATTCATTTTGAATAAACTATTAATTATTTTAATTTTGATTTCGTTCTGACAGCCTGATTAGTTTGAGTTACCTAGCAAAATTTGATTTATTTAACTTTTAATTTATAATAGGTACACGTTATATACGTGTGCCATTCCTTTAAAAAAATGTTAATTGCTTAAACAACTAATAGAATTATGGACACGTATTCTATAAATAAACCTAACGAATGCATTACAAGTAATACTCCAAATATCAACAATTTAACCCAAACAACACCCATAACTTATAAATCACAAAACACTTTATATTCCCAAACCAACACAACACAAAACAAACATAATGGAGTTACATCTTTTGCTAATGTGGTTAAACGCCAATCAAATATAACTTATCCAAGAAAAGACCAAGCAATTATACTGAATGCAATTGAAGGATTAAAAATAAAAGATTACATCACTGAAATAGGAAAACTAACTCCACCCAAAAATATATTAGCTGCATCGCGAATCTCAAACAATCGTATTTGTATATATTTAAACAACAAATTACATGTAGATAAACTATTAGAAGAAAATCAATCCATACACCTAAATGGCAATGAAATAAATATACGCAGATTAATCACCCCATCGAAGAAACTAATTATATCTGGTATTCCACCCATAATAACAAATGATATCCTCGAATCTACCTTAAACAACCTTAAATTGAAGACAGTCTCACCTATCTACTTTATGAATGCAGGAATAAACGATCCTGAGTTTAATCATATTATCTGTTTTAGGAGATTTGTCTATATTATTCCCGATAATGATTTTTATATTCCAGAAACAATTAACATTAACTTTGAAGAAGATAATTATAAAGTATATCTAAGTATAGACGAATTAAAATGTTTCAAATGTGGCCAAACAAACCATGTATCTTCTAAATGTTCATTACATAAACCCGAAATTACAATTGTAGATGTACATCAGCAAGAAAACTTCAATCCTATCAAAAATACAGATCCAGCTGCTGATATTCCACTTGATTCTAATAATCAAACTATAAAAGACCCAATTGAAATAATCGCATCACAACCTTTATCTAATACCAACTTACAAGAAAACTCTCCTCCAGAAATGGGAATTGAAAATATCAAACAAAACCTAAAAAGAACTCTTTCCGGATCACAATTAAATGAATCAACCATTTTAGAAAAGACAGAATATGTAACTCCTCCAGTGACAAATACAGAAAATCAAGGTACACAAAACGAAGAGATTCTTAAAATTGAAAACCTACCAGAAAAAAATAAACCCACAAAAACTAAAAGCCAAGTCAAAAAAATCAAATTAATACTGAAAAATACATGGAAAACTGAATTAGAAGAAATCTATCCGTTATTGGAATATAAACCCGACACACTAAATATTGATCAATTAAACCAGATCCTATTTGAAGTTCCTCAATCGAAAACACCCATAGAAGCATTAAATAATATTACATCTTTGGATTTGGAATCTATCATAGACACACTAAAAGATATATCAACACAAACTAAGCATCGTGCTCTTAAAATACGCTTAACTAAAACACAAAATAACATTTACCAAGCACTGAATTGCATCGATGACCAGGTTATAATATCACCCGACATAACAGTGCAATCAAATAACATAACAAATCACTAATTTATTAACATAATTTTAAACACTTATCTCTAACTAATACTCATATACATAATCGCATTTAATTTAATATTTTATTTTTTAGCATTTATTTCATGAACATAATTCAATGGAACTTAAATAGTTTCAACAAACGTTTTGATGACATTAAACGTTTGCTTGCCGATTCGAATCCTGTAGCACTATGCATCCAGGAAACTAATTTTAAACCTACCCATAATCCTAAACTACGAAATTTTAAATTATATAGAAATGACAGACAAACCAACCACGCTAGTGGGGGCGTCGCGACTTTTATAAATGAATTATTACATTCTGAACAAATTCCATTAATTACAAATTTAGAATCACTAGCTATCACCTTATACACACCCCAAAAAATTACAATTTGCAACGTATACTTACCAAACAGTCAAGCTGTCGAAATGAACGATATTACAAGGCTAATCTCCCAATTACCTTCACCTTTTATTTTACTTGGAGACTTTAATGCTCATAATAGCCTTTGGGGAGGAAACCAAATATGTAGCAGAGGACGATTAATTGAAAATATTTTAAGCGACTATAATCTTAATATTTTAAATGATGGCCAATATACACATTTTAATTTCTCTACAAATAACATGTCAGCAATCGATCTAACTATAACTCAACCTCAACTCGAACCTTACTTAGAATGGACTGTACTCCCTGAACTGTACAACAGCGACCATTTTCCTATTTGTATTAGAAAATTATCTAACCAACCACACGACTCGAACAGTTTCCCACCTAAATGGAACATTGACAAGGCAAACTGGACTTCATACAAAGCAGAAATTTTAAATAACAACTTTACTTTTACTGAAAATTTAGACATTGACACTATTGTTAAATTACTTACTGACAAGATAATATCAGCCGCAACCAAAAACATCCCAAAGAAAGGTATAATACAGTACAAGTTCCAAGTTCCATGGTGGAACAAAGATGTAGAAATAGCTATCAAAGAAAAAAAATCTGCATTATATAGATATAAAAAATATCGATCGTTAGAAAATCTCGTAAAATTTAAGAGACTTCGAGCTATTGCCAATAGAACTATTAAAACAGCTAAACATCTATCATGGATAAACTACATCAAAAGCATAAATACATCGACATCTCCAAAAGAAATGTGGAACAAAATCAAAGCAATTAAAGGAATTGAAAATAACTTTCATATTGCCGCCCTAAAAAATGCATCAAATGAATTAATAACAACACAAAATGACATAACAAATATTTTGGGAAAACATTACCATGATAAATTTAGCACAAAAAAATACAATCCAATATTTTTGAAAAATATACAACATTCCAATTTAGAAAACCTACAAATAAATTCTGATAATATAGAATCTTATAACGCACCAATAAACCTAAACGAACTAATACCGATACTATCTAAATGTAAAAGCACAAGTCCAGGCCCAGATGATATTCATAATCTATTTATAAAGAACCTTCCTCTATCTGCTCAAGAAACTATAATTAAACTGGTTAACCTTATATGGGAAAAACATGTCTTTCCCAATCAATGGCGTGAATCCATTATTCTCCCCATCCTGAAACCTGGAAAATGCAGCACCGATGCAGAGAGTTATCGACCGATATCCCTTACAAGTTGCCTCTGCAAACTAATGGAAAAAATTGTAAACGAACGCTTGATGACGACTTTAGAATCCGAAAAACTTCTCGAACCATACCAAAGTGGCTTCAGAAAAAACCGTTCGACAATCGATAATATAATAAATTTAGAAAGTGACATATTAAACAGTTTTGCTAAAGGCGAAAAACTATTAGCTATATTTTTAGACATCGAAAGCGCTTATGACAGAACATTTAAAGACCTTATCCTCAAAATTCTGGTTGATTTTAATATCAAAGGAAATATCACCAAATTCATCAAAAATATATTAACAGATAGAAAATTTCGAATACGTTTAGGAACTAAATTATCAGACCAATACCACCAAGAAAATGGAATAGCTCAAGGATCAGTATTAAGTGTAACACAATTTCTAATCTCCATCAATCAAATAGTTAAATATATCAAATACCCAGTAAAAGTTGCACTTTATGCTGACGACCTCACTATTTACTGCAGCCATAAGGATATTACATATTTAGAAAACAACCTAAAAAACGCTTTAAGAAAATTAGAAGATTGGTGCTTAAATACGGGATACAATTTTTCTGCAAAAAAAAGTAAATGTATACTATTTAAAAAATCAAAAATACCACTACCCCTTCCCATTTTCAAACTTAACAACCAAAAACTACAATATGCACAAGAAGTACAATATTTAGGAGTACTGTTTGATGAAAGACTCACGTGGATTCCACATATCAAACAATTGAAAACAAAGTGTTATCAAACATTAAATATTTTAAAAGTTCTATCACACTATAAATGGGGCTGCAACAAAAAAACGCTTTTATATATTTTTAAAACAATTACCAGATCAAAACTAGATTACTCCAGTATCGTATATTATAGAGCAAATAAAAACATTCTGAAATCTCTCGACACAGTATACAACCAAGGACTTCGAACAGCTACTGGAGTACTAAAAACTACACCATTGGAAAGTCTTTACAATATATCGGGCGAACTACCTCCAAAATTTAGAAGAGAACAGACCATTTTAAATTATTACGCAAAAATTATTTCAAACCCAGACCATCAAAACTTTTCGACAATCGTTACTCCAAAATTTACATATTTATATCGATCCACTCCAAAATTAAAAAAACCTTTACCGATCACAATAAATGAACTCCTTAACAAATACAATTTAGACATTAATACCTTAAAAGATCAAGAAAATAAAAAATTTGTAATAAAAACCAAAATACTGGCAAAATGGGAAGATCAATGGCAAGAAGTTCAACACAATAAATTAAAAAACTCAAAAAAAACACAACTATTTGGAAAAATGTAGAACACTTAAGTAGGAGAGAAGAAATTGTTATTGACCGACTTCGGGTTGGTCATACTATGCTTACTCACAGTTATTTATTTAAAAAAGAACAACCTCCAAACTGTCTCTGTGGCAACGTCCTAAACATTAGCCACATATTAAGATACTGTCCAAAATATCAGGCAGCTAGACATTTTGCCGAATTGCCTGATAGCTTAGAAGAAATCTTACTAAACACAAAATGTAACATACAAAAATTACTAAAATTTCTAAAATCGTCCGGCTTATTCAACAAAATTTAAAATTTAATGTTATCTAGTTTGTTTTTTTTATAATTATTCTATAATTAATATTGTGCTCAATAAAAAATTATGTTAATAATATTAAGTAGTGCTAATAACACATTGTTGATGCACATTTTTGTTTGCTCAATCTTTATTTTGTATTTATTTCTGACAATAAAAAAAAAAAAAAAAAAAAATAATTATTGTCGTTTCATTTTAAGATTTTAAAAAATTACTGCTGTTATCGCAGCCCATAGAATAATATTATTGAATTCAGGCAGGTGCAGGTTATCAGTTTTCTGATAACGCCAACTTATTATTCCGAGGATCGTTGCATTCGTGCAGTTATACATAATATGTGGCGAAAAATGATACTTCAACAAACGTCTTAGGAATTTAGTTTCTTAATACGATGCGAAAACAAAGATAGATACATACGACGCCGTTCGTTGCTTTTCAATACGATAACAATTAATCTGAGTCAGACAAAACCTGCTTTCATTCTGAGCACAACTCTTGCACGTAAGCGTCGGCTTTCGGTACCGAAAACAAGCACGCTGGTAGCCTGCGGCTACTCTGTTCGTAGCCTAAGATAGATTTTGTAAGGTTACAAGTAGCTATTTACGTAAGTAAATTTTGCTTTTTAATACCTTTTATATTTTTAACTTACACCCTAATGATTTGTTTGACTCATTTAACAACCGTAATAACCATACCGATATGTTGTGTACGATTGACAACATTAAAAGTATAGTTTTTAATCCCTGTATTTTGGGGTAAATTAAATACCTATCGTTTTTGTCTATACTGGGGTTTCTTTCTGGAGAGCTGTACTTGCAGAGATTGTTTTTGTTGGAAGCCACGCTCTTGCCTCCTTCAACTTTCAGCTAGTTTTAACAACTTCGGTTCCTACAGTAGTAAAAGCTGGTCACTACCAGCATGTAATAAAAATTCTGTTTAACCGCAAGGGCCAGGTAGAATTTTTATTACAAGTCTCCAGAGAAATCTTTATCAGCACATATAAATCTAAAACTACAAGACAAATAAGTTAAAATCATTTTTGTCCTACCCCTTTTAAAATACGAGTGAGAAATATGATCAAATTAATCAGTCACCTGAAGAAAACACTGCCTCTCTTGCACATGAACGGGGTTCTTGAGCAATACACTCTGGCTAAACATTAGTAACTGGATATCCATCTATCAAAATTTCTCAATTCAAGGTCTTTGTTAATTGTAAGAGCTGATTCAGGAAATATTAAATCGGCCAGTTCATAGCTTAATGGAACCATTCGTCTTTCCACACGATTATAGGCACTTCACCCACGAGCATTACTGATAACAAATAATGCATCACGGTGATCTATGCAATGAGCAATAATTACTTTTGGTAATGCAGACTTTCATCCGGCCTGCCATCTGACATTATTACTATCACTGGTTTTACTTGTTGTCCACGTTTATCTGTTAAATAAAATTTGTTAATGAATAAACTGAAAAAGAAATATTGCATTTGACCGATCTACAATACGACAAATTATATCTAGAAACGAGTCCAAATGAAACAGAATCTTGCCACTGTCAATTTAAATTCCTGCATAAACGCTGGGAATCAACTTATGCTTCCAATTATGATCTGGCAACGTTACTTTATACTCGGGGTGCATCAGTATCGGTGATTGTTTATTTGTAGCTGGGATTCCCATTGATATTCTGCTTTAATCGTCTTGAGAAATTACAGCCTGCTTCACCTGCTTCGAGCGTAGACTAGATTTTATTGTTCCTTAGATCTGAAACGGAAATTAATATTTTAGTATAATTGTAAATAATATCGCGATAGAAAGACGTTAAATTACATACCTTATGGATGCTGTGCAAAATTTTTCATCAAGATGTTCGTTTCTGGTATCAGCTTGAGCTCGGTAGAGCTTGAATGGCACTCTACTAACGTGCGTGTTGCCCTCAGCAGTATGATAGTTTCGAGAAAGAAGCCAGAGGTGAGTACCACTCTTTGATATATTAAATCCTCGTGCTTCTAGCTCAATATGTAAATCTGCCAAGGTTAATAATGAGTACTAAATCATTATAAACCAACATAAATCTCTAGTGACAACGCACACACAAATCTTAGCTGCATATCCAACAATAATTGTGATATTCAAAAATTAACCACACCTAGAGCTTACAGTTCCACATCAACGTTGCCAGAGTTAACTCGAACAAAAACGTCGCAAACAATGAACAGGTTTTTGTCCAAAATAAAAATTCTCTCATGACAAAATATTATTAACATCGAAACCAGGGAGTAAGGGGCTAAACCAAGAGCTAGAAAGTAAGTCAAGCTTTACAACGTATAAAACGTTTAAAACCAATTCAAATTATTGCTAACTATAAACCACCATGCCAGCACTTCGCAAGCACTTTCAAATAAATTTAAAAACAATTTTAATTGCAAAGTGGAGGGGATGCGTCAAGTGGTCCCCTCTCAAAAATAAATTACCCTAAAAAAACCTCAAAAGAGGAAATCATTACAAAAATCTTAAAATAACTTGAAATTTAATTGATACAAACATATTATGTATTATAAGTAAATACAACACAAATTTTGTTCTTAACTGAAATATTATTTAAGAGATATTACATTTTCACTTCTTTGGATATACTATGGGTGTGTATACTTCACCAAACATATACATCAGTGCCACTTTTTTATTCAAATACGTTATCGTCATATCTATTCGATATTTACCATCAGGAATAAGTGGAGGTAAGTGAGTTTCATCGATGACAAAATTACATAAGTGATATGTAACATCCTGTAAATAAAAATATTAAAATCCCTTTTATTGGTAGAAACCAATACCAATTAATACTTTATACACCCCCTCGAATGTACCTGAACCTTGTCGTGGTGAGGGGGCTTGCGTGTTTTGAGGAAGCGGTGGGCGTGTACCTGCTAGGATTCGAGCCAGGGACATAAAACTCTCTCGTGCTCGGTCTGTTTTGTCAAGCTGGCTCGGGCCGGGGCTTAAAAACCTCTGTGCTCGGGCGTCTGGCTTGTCAAGGAAACGGGATGACGGCCACTGTAGAGAAACCAGACGAATACAGGTACCTGCGTGTTTGTGCCGTGCGCGGTAACCCGTACGGTGGGATGAAGGGGTCCTGGTGGCTGAGCCAGCTCGGGGGCGGTAGTAGTTCTCCTGAGTCTGGCAACACTCCTCTTTGGCCTGGATTTCCACTCAAACGGGCGGTCAGGACTAGTCCACCCTGATCAATCGGCTGTGCTGTTCCATCAGAGGTTCAGCAGGACGAGTCCTTAGGCAAGGCTGTAGTGTGCAAACACCTCACCTTTCCGGGGGCTATATCCTCCGAGTAGCCCTGGCGTCGATTTTTCGGCGTCCCCAACGTTGCGGGCTCCATGGCGGGTGGGGAATCTGGAGGACGAATACAAAATTCTCTACATGGCAGAATTAAATAAAAACAAAACAGCTGATATCTCAGCAAACAACCAGCAGACGGGTGCGTCTTCGGATACCCCGTCTCAAGCAGCAGATGCGTCCAATCAGGACACACTGCAAGTAACAGTGTCTCCCTCTGTGACAGACCTACCTCCCAAGACTGGGAGGAAAAGGATCTGCGGAGCGGAGATAAAACGTCGTAGGAAAGCCCGCCTGGCAGCATCGAAGTCAGGCGAGAGCACCTCGACAAGTGGTACTGCACACGAGCAGGCTAGGTTGTCCAAACCACCTGCACGTGGAGATGGTGCCAACAAACCCAAGCAGCTGAGAACAGACGCTGCTAAAAAGCGACTCCGATCTCGGGACTCTCTACCTTCACCCTCGAGCAATCAGGGGAAGAGGGTGAAGCCAACTCTCGAGAAAAAGGGTTCAAATCGGGTGGGCAATGTCACCTACAAAGAGGCTGCTGGAAAGCACCTCCGAGTAGCTGTGATAGACCGCTCAAACCCCCTGGGCAAACTCGATGAGTCCCAGGTGGTGATAATAGAAAATAACCTCACCGCTGCACTAGATGCTTTTATAGCAGCAGCGGGTAATGAGGAAAAAGTAGTACCCACCTTCGGCGGGTTCTATCACTCGGGACAGATCCTCCGGATCATCTGTAGTGACCAGAGCTCGCTGGAATGGTTGCAAACAACCATAGCAAACCTACCACCACCATGGCAGGGCGCTAAATTAGATGTAGTCCAGGTGGACAATTTGCCAAGGCTGACCAAGGTCACTCTTTGGATTCCTGGGGAACCGGAGCCCACTGAGATGGTCACACGGCGCCTTGCTGCCCAGAACCCCTGGGCGAAACAGAAGGAATGGTGCGTCTTCCATGACGCGGACAGGGACGAGCCGAAAGGCAAACTCCTTGTCTTTGGCGTCGGTCAGGTAGACAGCGCCGCCATCAAAACAAGAGGGGAGAGGTTGAACTACAAGTTCACCTCTCTCAAAGTTAAGATGCAGAAGTTCGAAGACGACTCTGCATCCAAGGAAACAGAAACAGCCACCTCAACTCCTATGGAGACGGAAGTAATTCCGGAAACGGTGGCTGCTAATGTAGAGAAGTAAGCCCTCCAAGGCAGGCCAAATGGCTTCCTTGGTAGGGTGGAACTTCCTTCAAGCAAACTTGCAGCATTGTCGGGAGGCAGTGGCATTACTATGCCGCCACCTTGACAGCTGCAAGGACACTGTTGCTCTAATACAAGAGCCCTGGTTAGTAAAATCTTCTATACGAGGCTTTACAAAACTAAACGGGACTATGTTCACAGGTAGTTCCACAAATAAAAGCAGGACATGTATCTACATACCTAGCAATATTCAGGCCAACCTTCTGCCGCAGTACAGCGACTGCGACCTAACAGCAGTCCGGACGAGCTGCGACTTAGGGAATGGCCCACAAGATGTCGTCTTGGCGTCCATCTACCTTCCAATCGATTCGCCGGAACTACCACCTTCTCGAAGGATGGTGGATCTGGTGAACTATTGCGAGCAAAAAAAGAAACACCTCATCATTGGGTGCGACTCCAACTCCCATCATCAGGCATGGGGCAGCAGAGATTGCAACAATCGAGGTAAGTCTCTATTAGACTATCTTATTGATACAAATTTAGTAATACTTAATCGCGGGGATGTCCCTACTTTCTACGTATCACCCCACCGTAACTCGGTAATTGATATTACCGTAGCGTCGTTAAGCATTTCTAATTATTTATGTGACTGGCAAGTGCCCGACCAACTGACAATGTCAGATCATAGATGGATCTCCTTTAAATTAAAGGCTAAAGTAATGGAACCCAAACAATACAGGAATCCTAGGAATGCGGACAGGATGGTCTTTCTTGATCACCTGTCGGCATTCATGGATTCTGAGGTGTTGAAGGGATTTTCCAACAAAGAAGATCTAACAACTACTGAGGAGATTGAGACGTATGCCAAGGAGCTGCGAAACTCCCTCATAAACGCATACGAGCTGTCATGTCCGCTAAGAACGGCTGGGCTGCGGGTTCGAGCAACGCCCTGGTGGTGCGAAGAACTCGACCAGCTAAGAAAAGCGACAAGAAAGCTCTATAATAAAGCGCAGAACTCCAAGAAGGACGACGACTGGACAGCGTTTAAGGCGCACCGGTCAGAGTTCAAGAGAGTAATCCGCAAAAAACAACGCGAGTCTTGGAGAGCCTTCTGCGGCGGTGTTGAAACAACCACCGCTGCGGCTAGGTTAAACAAGATTATCGCAAAAGATCCATATCAGCAGCCCGGCAGCCTATGTCGAGAGGATGGGTCATACACAGATACCCTCTCACAAACTGCCGAAATACTGCTACACACACACTTTCCCGACAGTCAGAGAGTCACCGATTTTGATTGGACTGACACAATAAGCCAACCACCGACCGAGGCCAACTGGGAAATTGCAAAGAAGGTTGTGAATAAGACCAAAACGGCATGGGCCATCAAATCCTTTAGCCCCTTCAAATCGCCTGGACCTGACGGGGTACTTCCAGCCCTACTTCAGTGGGGTCTGGAACACCTGCTCAATCATCTGGTGCGAGTGTTCCAGGCGTGCATTGCACACGGATACACACCGAAGGAATGGCGCAAGGTTAAAGTTATTTTTATACCAAAACCAGGCAGAGGCGACTACTCCCTGGCAAAATCTTTTAGACCAATCAGTTTAACTTCGTTTTTCCTGAAAACGTTAGAAAAACTGTGCGACAGAGAGATACGTGATACGATTCTGATGCACAGACCACTACACGTAAACCAGCACGCATATATCCCGGGGAGATCTACTGAGACCGCTCTACACAAGGTGGTAGAGCGCGTTGAAAGGTCACTGGGCCAAAAAGAGTCCACCCTAGGAGCGTTCATTGACATCGAAGGGGCCTTTGACAAAACCACCTTTGAAAGTATAAATGCAGCGCTATGCCAATACGGTGTTCCCACGACCATTGCCAACTGGATCAGTTTTATACTGAAGTGGCGAGCCGTGGAGGTATGTGTCGGTGACATAAAGATCAAAGGTGTTGTGACTAGAGGCTGTCCTCAGGGGGGAGTACTCTCCCCGCTACTGTGGATTATGGTAGTGGACAGCCTTATACGACGCCTTAACGAAAAAGGTTTCTATACCATAGGATACGCAGATGATATGACCATACTGCTTACTGGCAAATTTGAAAACATGCTCTGCAGGCTGATGCAGACAGCTTTCAAAATATTGGAAGAATGGTGCATTGAGCACTCTCTCTCGGTCAATCCGACAAAGACGGAGCTTGTTCTGTTCACCAATAAAAGAAAGTTACCTGGCATGACAATGCCTAACTTAATGGGGACTCCTCTAAAACTGGCGAACGAAGTCAAGTATCTGGGAATAATACTTGACAAGAAGCTAAACTGGGGAAAACACTTGAAAACCAAAATTAACAAGGCAAGAATGGCTTTCTGGCAGTGTCGAAGGGCGATGGGACGGTCATGGGGCCTTTCCCCTAAGATCACCCTCTGGCTTTACACTGCGGTTGTCAGACCTATGCTTTGTTACGGTGCACTTGTCTGGTGGCCCAGAACCAAACAAGTAACAGCAGCGTCCTCCCTACACCGGATTCAGAGACTAATCTGTCTGGCCGTAACGGGAGTGATGCGCACTGCACCCACTACGGCATTGGAGACCCTTCTCTGCCTCCCACCACTTGATCTTCATGTGCAGGAGATGGCGGTTAAGGCTGCTCTTAGGTTACGTAGTTGGGGACTATGGAACCATAGGCGAGGAGCTGTGGGTCATATGCGGATCTTAGAGGACTACTCAATTGGAGTACCTCTGCTGCACCTTGAACCTGACAGAATCTCCCCTAAATATATATTTGACAGGAAATACAATATCCTGTTGAATCCAACAGAAACCAACGACTATGACATATGTCTATTCTCGGATGGTTCCAAAAACAATGTTGGCTCAGGAGCAGGAATTTTCTCTGCTGAACTGGACCTAAACAAAAGCATACCGCTGGGCAGGCACACATCAGTTTTCCAAGCGGAACTTATGGGTATACTGCACTGCGCAAAAACAGTCCAAGATAAACTTATCTACGACAAAAACATTCAGATATCTACAGATAGTAGAGCGGCACTTGTGGCACTGAGGAGTCACAAGGTCACATCAGGTCTGTTGCTAGAATGCATTCAGACGCTAAATGAGATATCTAACTTAAACACCATTTCACTCCTGTGGGTGAAAGGGCATCAAGGCAACGAAGGTAACGTAAAAGCGGACGAGCTGGCAAGAAACGGTTCCAACAGCCTTCCCTGCGGTCCGGAGCCGATGATTGTACCAGCTGTCAAAACTATCGATACCCTCCTAAAACAACACATCCTAAAACTGCACTCCTGCAGATGGGCAAAAGAAACTGAATGCAGACAAGCAAGGGCAGCGATCAAAGCACCCTCTAGTAGGCATTCAAAATATTACTTGAAGCTGTCCAGAGTCAATCTACGGACAATTGCAGGGATTTTAACTGGACACTGCAAACTGAACAAACATCTCAATACAATGGGACTTGTAGATAACCCCAGATGTCGGGGATGCAATACAGCAGACGAAACCGCGGAACATGTGCTCTGTCACTGTCCGTCGCTAGCGTCAATTAGAGGTGCCATGCTAGGGGACTTCTGGCCTAACATGGCCAGAATCAGCGACACTCCGCCTGCCAAGATACTCGAATTTATCCTGGAGACAGGATGGCTTGAGGACTGACAGGACGGGGGGCCGCTGTATTCGGAGGCAGTACAATGGGCCCGTTTTTAGTGGCCTAAGTGCGTGTGGGGATACCTCCCTACCCTCCTACCTAAAATCCAGAATCCAGAATCCAGAATACTTTATACAAATAAAAAGTTGTAATGTTTCCGCAATTTCTAGCTGAACCCAGGCCCATTACGTTTAAGTCAATAGCTTGTTTTATGTTGGCTTGAAAACGCACTGGAAAGTGTCTAAACTCGTTACTTAAAAACTTATTGGCTTGCACAACTGCCTAAAAATATAATACAATCATATTTTAAGTCCTAGTTTTCAATGCAGAAAATATAGTATTTACTTCAACTTGATCTTTCGCGTCCACGTTGACACTAAAAGTAATATTGTGAGCTGTGGCCGTACGATTGTATTTAAATGCCTTTAATTCAAAGATATTATAAAAGTTTTCGTCATAGCTAATTAATTGAATGCGGGAATCCTTTAATTTGTATCCAGTTTGATGAAACTAAAAATCAACTTAAGATCATTTTTCAATTAAAAATAAAAATTGTGCATTTTTTTAAAGCAGGATTAAGCTATTCTTAAATTATTTTGATGTAGCAATTTAGAACATTAAATCATTCAACTGATCAACAAATGCGAATAAAGAATTTTAAAAGAATGAAAATAAAATTAAATGCTACCTTTGATAAAATTCCCTCATTACAGCTGATGCCTTCAACAAAAAATATGCCCAAAAATATCCAATTAATATTTTTCATCGTGTACTTTTAAAATTCAAACAGTTTAATATTTTTAATCAAAGCGTCGGAAGGATTGGTTATAGAATGTATTCAATCTGATGGTCAATCGAACAATTTGGTATCAATATTAAACAATAATTGGTTGCACATGAAAGAATATAAAAATATATATTTATATTGTTCTACTCATTAACTTTAAACCATTTTATTAAACAATTTTAAAACATAAACAAAGTATTACTATTATCCACAATTACAATTTTTACCAAGAATTGAAAATATGCTTCGCTTACTTAAATAAGTCGTATCCTGCAGGCTTGAATAAAAAATTTTTTTAACGCAATTTAAATAATTAAAGGTGATTTTCGGGATATTATCTACCCTTAAAATTTTCAGGATGAAGATTTGATGGACACTTAAAGCGAATGATTTAAAAAGGACGACGCGGCACGCCCTCGTTCGAATCCTATATAATTATATAATATTAAAAGAAATTAAATACAATCATGAAAAATCAATTTATTTTATACTAGGAGTCCTCCATAAACCATGAGGTTCCATTTTGACTTCTCTAGAACCCCGAAATCCCTTCTTGTACCCTAATGTAACTTTTACCATGACCCCCCCCCCCTGGATGGAAAGCAGTTTTTTCCTATAATTTTGTGCTTATGGTGGCACCAGCACTCCTGAAAATAATCAATTATTGGAAAAATGTCTTTTTCGGTTACAGCCAAAAGAACTTTATCTCTTTGAGATCCCTTTACAAGTGCAATGACCTGTTTACAAACAGGTACAAACAATAAAAACCATTGTGGATCTAAAATTTGAAATGAAAGGCGAAAATGCCTATTTTAGATATTTAGAAATATCTGAAAAACAAAATGTGTATAAACGAAAAACTAGAAAATACAAACGTGGTACAAACGATTTAACTATTTTGGATCCAAAATTCAAAATGGGGAAGGGCTGCCAAAATGCCCATTTTAGATATTTCAAAATATCTCAAAAACAAAGTGAGTACAAACGAAAATAAAGAAGGTACAAACAGGTACAAATAACGATTTCAATTAGTACATATTTTGGATCCAAAATTAGAAATGGGGAGGTTGCCGAATTGCACTTCAATTTCATTTTTAAATTATGATTGATTAAAATTGCTTCGGAATTTGTTATTTTTGCAGGAGAAAAGTAAAAAAACAACAGTTTTATCTTCAATCTGACCACACAGCACGCATTGTGGAACAGTAAAAGTCGTACGGCTGGTTTCCTGTTGGTTTCAATACAATAGATTATCTAGGGCATAGATCAGGAAAGCTATATTCGAGTAAACCATCACTAGCTCTACGCAACGGAAATGGCGGTAGAAGGAATCCCTTGCTTGTGAGAAGAACCCCTTTCAAATTGCTTCTACAGGCTCCTCAGCAATCTTTATCAGCACATTTACCGATCTAAAATTACAAGAAAAATAAGTTAAAATCATTTTTTTGATTATGAAATATAATTTTAATTAGTTCACCTGAAGAAATACTACCTTTCTTGCACAGGAAGATAGTACTATTCAGACGATACAGTCTCGGGTTCTTGATCAATACACATATACTCTGTAGTAATTGGATATCTATCTATAACCATATTGCCGCAACTGTCTCGGCAGCGAATTCAAAATTTCTCAATCCAAGATCTTTGTTAATTGTAAGAGGGGACTCATTAAAATGACTCATTCACGGCTTAATGAGCTCACTTCGCCCATCAGCTTTAACTTTGACTTTGCATCACTGATCTTACCATTGTCAATTTTAATCCCCGCATATACGTTGGGAATCAACTTGTGCTTCAGGGCTACTATCCAGTCATGATCGGGCAACGTTATTTTATACTCGAATCAGTCTTGGTGCCGATTTATTTTCCGCTGTATCCCCATTGGTATTCTGCTTTTGTCGTCTTGAGAAATTACAGCCACCTGCTTAGAGCGTAGAATAAATATTAATTGCTCCACACATCTGAAACGGAAATTTATATTTTAGTATAAGTAATTGTAATTATTAATAATATCGCGAAATATTTATAAAGGCATTAAATTATTTACCTTATGGATGTTGTGCAAAATTTTCCATCAGGATGTTCGCTTCTGGTATCAGTTTGAACTCGCCAGTACGATAGTTTCGAGGAAGGAGTACCAATCTTTGATATATTAAATAATGCTCGTGCTTTAAGTATTTCTAAAGTTTGTCGCCATGCCTGTGCTTTTCCTGGCGCTTTGCTTTGCTCTCTTTTTATGACAATAACTTCTTATTTTTTCTAAATCTGTTCTGATGCGATTAATTTCTTCTTGAACAGTAGACCCTCCAAAACCGAGTCACGGCACTCCCTATGGCTGATTTTTTAAAAAGTGGTGTAGTGTTGGACTGGAGAGTTTACAGAGGTTTTACCGATTCCATCTGCCATTTTTCACCACACCATTAGCACACCACTTCAGTGCGCGCCTTACCTAAGAGGGAATGCCGTGTAGTGACGAGTTTTGCTAGTAATACTGGTCACTGTGTTTTTCCTGACAAAATTTGTAAAATTATAAATTCCTTAGCCTCTCCAAGTATTCTAAAACAGGGGTGGCCAACAGGTCGATCGCGAAGCAATTTTTAGTCGATCATAGCTGCCGACACTAGTGATTCATAATAAACCAAGTAGAAAACTGCTGGGGAAATTTGTTGTACAAGTGATGGGAAATCTGTGGAAATCTAAGGAAATTTAAGGAAATCTTAGAAATTACAAATAATCTTGCTTTTTAACTTTTTTGAAAGGAAATCATGAAACAATGCAAAAAAAAATACAATGAAATGTTAGGAAATCTGGAGATATTTTAGGAAATCCGGTGAAATCTGCAGAAATCCAAGAAAATGTCGTAAAAAGAAATCTGGTGTACTGGGTCTGTGTGCTTTCGTCCTAGCAATAAGCTAAGAAAAAATGTTTCTTTGTCTACTTTTACCTTAATAAATTCCATTTATTATTTATATGCAGGGTTCCCACTCGTCTGGAAAACCTGGAAAAGCAAAGGAATTTAAGATTTTCCTAATTTTGTCAGGGAAAAGTTAGGGAATTTCTCATTTTTAGTGCCAAGTCAGGAAAATTAAATTATTGTCAGTCAAGAAAAAGAATTATTTAATTAATAATTGTTTTTTTGAATTTTAAATACTTACATTTGTTTTCAAATTTTAAAATAGAATTTTTTAATTGAAAAATTAAAAATTAATTTTTTTTACATTTTAATCTTCCGATTTATTGAAAAGTCAGGGAATTTGATTTGGAAAATCTAGTGGGAACCCTGATATGTCAATATAATATTAATATTATATTATTATTATATTATATTATTATAATATTAAGATTAGGTAGATCGCAAAAAAATTTTAAGAACATAGTCGATTGTATATACAATGAAGTTGGCTACCCCTGTTCTAAAAGAGTGGAAATCTTGTAATATGTACTGGAGGGTGTTCCACACCTCCCAGACCCCCCGGTTAACAATTTTAACTTTATATTTTTAAAATTATTATAAATTATTATAAATAAATTAAAAGCAAATTGGGGGGTCTGGGGGTGTGGAACACCCTCCAGTACATATTGTAGGATATGTTCACCCCCAGAAACCCCGGTTTACAATTTTGACTAAAATTTTGAAAGTTAATTTTCAAAGTAACGCAAAAGTTGCTGCTAAACTCTGAGCAGTAGGTCCAGTATTTCAGTTGTTAGTTAAACTACGTTCAAGGATTAACTTACGTTTTTGGCTACCTGATTGGTCAGATATCAACATGATCTGAGTTTAAACTCTGATCTTGGTTTAAACCACAACTGAAATACCGGCCCCTCACTTTTGCTTAAAAATTCAAATTTCCTGGATTTTCCTGGCGAAATTTGTAAAATTATAAATTCCCTATCTTCTTCAAATTCTGAGATGTACTGAAAGGTGTTCCACACCCCCCAGAGCTTCCGGTTTTCAATTTTGACTTTATATTTTTATAATTACGATAAATTAAATTAATTATAAATTATTATAAATAAATTAAAAGTAAATCGGGGGGTCTGGAGGGTGTGGAACAGTGCATATCGCAAGATACCCACTAAATCCCAATCCTAGTGTTTTATTTTCACTAAAAAATAACACGCTGTAGCAGGAGCGGGAGCAGCGTACTGGGGTTTTATTGATTGGGATTGAAGCTTACAACTGAAAGGTTCGAGAGATTACAAGAGTAGTCTACCCTTAAAAGGATTGCGGTTAAATACAGATGATTACAAGGATTACTCTGGATTACCGTTATTATAGTAGAATACGAAAATTACTGATGATTACCAAAAGATTACAGTGGATTACAAGTACCCATTGAGGAATACAGTCCAATACAGATGATTACAGGAACTACTGGTATTACAGTTAAATGCAACGATTTCTCTTATTAAAAAAAGATGATTACAACTAATTACAAAGATTCCTCTGTAGAATATAAAGATTACTGGTAACTAGTAAATGATTACTGCTGATCATTGAGTTGGGTGAGGGTAATCCAATATTAGGAATTTATACAGAAATCTTTCTGGTTTCGTGACAATAAGGTATATGCACAGTAGCGGCTAGTATGGTGTGTGCGAAGACCTTTCATTAAGTTTTAATATCAACTGCAAGAATTCTTAAATCAAATTGAAAAATAAAACAAGTAATGCCACCTTCATAAGCGCATGCTAATGAGGTTGCCTATCCAACTGTTTCATTTTCGTTCCTTTGTCAAACTTTACATACAACTGCTTTGAAAATGTTCTAGTGATTAACACAATCTAACTTATGCAGAGTTTCATTAAAAGAATATTCTCTATAACAAAAAACCCTAGGAAGTGGTTTGAAACCAAACCACTGCTACCTACTTGTTGAACGATGGTTTTAATCAAGCCTAACAAAGTTAAACTAATTCAAAATTTCCACAATGCTTGCAGTAAATTTGTAATCAACCTGCTGACATCTACATTATCTACATTGGTTTGTTCATCATTGCTCACAATTTTAATCACGATTACTTTGGACTGTAAAAAATCATACAGCCGTCGTATATTCTAATACCAAATTGCTATTGCCAATTCATACTTTGTTTTTAGTTTCTAAAAGATTAATTTGTATTTTATAGTTCATGAATATCAAATCAAATTTGCAATATACACAGACTCACAGAATTATTGGCTCAGTCCTATGTTAGCAATGTAATTTGTACCTTTTCAAGACTATTTTTGTCACAAAAACAATCAATTTTATAGCAAAACTTTTGTTGTTGCAATTTTCATTGCCCAACCTATTCATAAAAAATGAATATTTTATACCAAAAAAATTACAATATATTTGGGACATAAAAACGGAAGTTTTCACCAAATTTCGTAAAAAAAAAATTTTATTGTTAAAGATTTAAATTAAAAATCAAAAACTTGCTTATTTCAATTTTTCACCTAAATTTTGAAGTTATGTGAAAAAATTGTAAATACAAAAGTTGTAGATCTTTTTATTACCTACAACTTTGCCATTTAACTTCTTTCCACAGGACTTGTAGTTTTGCCGAAAATCGAGATAAACCGTTTTTTACCATTAAAATATCACCCCCTTCCACTTCCCGAAGTCAGATCACCAGTAAATTATTTTTCCTTTCATTTTGTTATATTTTCTTCCTTTTCCAATGGGTTTCATCCCACTATTATTATTATTTTTTTTCGTTTCAAAAATTGTCTACCCTGGTCTATAGTACATTAAAAAGTATTTAAAGCAACAATTTTACAAACTATTATCGTTTACAATGTTAGTTGGCACAGAACCTCTCATAATGGTTTGTACCTACCATGGTATCAGGGCCGGATTAACCAATAGGCAAACTAGGCAACTGCCTAGGGGCGCCGAGTAGAAAAGGGGCGCTCAAATTATTTGACCTCATAATAAAACTGAAAAACCACTTAAAGGCTTAAGCAAATAGGTTAGGTACTAAAAAAATTTGGATTATTGAAATCCATTGATTATTGAATTTTAATTGAATTTTGGTCCGTCATTTTGAATAAATGTGACAAAGTCAGCAAATCTCTTCAAAAAATAGAAACAGATTTATCAATTAATATGCTGTTTCAACCAAATTCTACAATTCAGTATTAGGATGTTTTCGTTCTAGAGATCAGTATACTCGTATGACGTTTACGAAGAACGTGGAAAAGAATTGTCAAATATTTACATGGGCGGATCCAGAATTTTTTTCTGTGGGGAGGGCACAAAGGGTCGAGACGGGCAAAAAGGGTTCTCAGATTTGAGATTGTCTCCGTGTTTCCTTATTAATTTCAAGCGTCTGGAGGGGGCACGTGCCCATCCCCTAAATCCGCCTATGAATATTTATAAATATTAAAACGAAGACAGTTTGGCAAAAGTAAGCATGGTGAAGTCGTCGGGTTGGCTGGGAAAACCGAAATGAGAATTAACATTTATTTGCAATTAGACAGATTAGAAAAAGAATTGAAAAAAAAATAGGGTAACTGACTATAGCAAAATTAAAAATAATTTGAAAAACCTTGATGATGGCGAATAACGCATCTCCCAACATGTGAAGAGTTGAACTTGGAATTTTCTGAACAGTAAATTCAATTCAAATATTTTATTGAAAATATTGAAGAATTAGAAGGAAATTCTATATTAACCTTCGGGTGGGCACGTGGGGTCTTTTGGGACCCCCGGGTGTTATTTTTGCACATAACTTTAAACTTTAAAGATATTTCACGCTGAAATTTTAGGACATCTCTTTAAAATGTTTAACTAACATACTTAGTCTATAAACGTTGAGCTAAGATCAGTACAGACATAGAAAAAAATTTTCAAAGTTAAAACACCTTCGGATGGGCACAAGGGGTCTTTTAAGACCCCAGAAATAATTTTTCTTATTAGTGGTCTGTAAAATAGCTGATTTGTGGAATAATTAATTTATTTAGTTTTAATAAGGTTTTAATGCATCAGGATGCTGATTGTTTATCGAGAAACCCTACTACTCTTGGAAACTTAACTGACGAGGAAAACGCTATAGAAGTTCCTACTTTTTTATTAGAATCCCATGACCTACAAAAATCACAACAAAAAGATAACAAAATTTTAGAAATTATAGAAGCTTTACAAAATCCAAATGGTTCCGATATACCGATAGGTCGTAGGCGACGTGCCAAAAATTTTACACAAATTGATGGCGTCCTATATAAAAAAAAGCTCACATAAATGGACTACTAAATTTATTAGTCATACCCACCAGCCTAATTTTCGAATTTTTACACGGTTATCATAGGGAACCTTTAGCAGGGCATTTAGGAATTGCAAAAACATTTAACAAAATTAGGAATAGATTTTATTGGCAGGATTTCTAAAAAAATGTAGAAAAATTTGTGAAGGGATGTCCCGAATGTCAATCGCGAAAGGGTAGAGCCAACGTAAAAGCCGGTGGACTTTTACAACCCATTTCTGTCGGTTAACCATTCGAAAAAGTAGGTATAGATTTATTAGGGCAGTTCAGAAAAAGTTCCAGCGGAAAAACCAAGATTATAGTGGCAACAGATTACGCTACACGCTGGGTAGAAACTAAAGCTCTAACTAACGGAAAAGCTAAACACGTTGCACAATTTATTTTGGAAAACATTATTTGTAAACACGGATCCCCTAAAACTTTATTGAGTGACCGTGGGAAAGTTTTTATGTCGGAAATGGTGACCGAATTAGTACAAATTATGGGGACTAACAGCAAATTTACAACTTCATACCATCCCCAATGCAATGGTCTTACTGAACGTTTTAATAAAACAGTAGCGGATATGATATCCATTTACACCAATAAAGATCAAACCGATTGGGATAAATTTTTATCACAAGTAACTTTCGCTTACAACACAGCTATTCAAGACACCACCAAATTTTCACCTTTTATGTTAGTTTATGGGCGCGAACCGATGCTTCCCACAGAGGCTAGTTTAGAAACCCCCATAAATGACAAAACTGTCGAAGAAACGCGCGAATGTTTACTAAATGTTAGAAGCTTGGCAGTAGAAAACATAAAAACCCGTCAAAATTTAGACAAAAATTATTACGATAAAAAACACCGGAAATTAGAATTTGCAATCTGAGACACAGTAAAAGCTTTTACCCCCGTAAGAAAAGTTGGACGTAGCGAAAAATTATTACTACGATGGTTTGGTCCATACTATATTTCAAAAAAAATCGGTGAGGTAGATTATGAAATAATTAAAGGTAAAGGCGCTAACGCAAAGAGAGATGTGGTTCACGTCAGTCGAATCCTACCTTTCTACGAACCGTGGACTCCGGAAACCCATACAAAGTCGCCGTTAATGGAAAAAATCCCGTTCATCGGCCGATGTCTGGTTGTCAACGCTCGGCCAAGCATTGGGAATTTGTAAATGGCCTGTATCTGGTTAACCGTCGACAGCTTTCTGTTGCTTATAAGAATGGCATGCGATAGACAGCCGTTCGTTGGCCAATGTTCGGCTTTTAATGCTCGGCCAAGCAATGGGCATTTGTAAATGGCCCGCATTTGGTTAACCATCAGCGGCCGTCAATTGCTCGTAAGAATGGCATGCGATTTGGAACCGTTCATTGGCCGATGTCCGGTTATTTACGATCGGCCAAGCATTGGGAATTTGTAAATGGCCTGTATCTGGTTAACCGTCGGCAGCTTTCCATTGCTTATAAGAATGGCATGCGATAGACAGCCGTTCGTTGGCCAATGTTCGGCTATTAATGCTCGGCCAAGCAATGAGCATTTGTAAATGGCCGGCATTTGGTTAACCGTCAGCGGCCGTTAATTGCTCGTAAGAATGGCATGCGATTGAGAGCCGTTCATTGGCCGATGTCTGGTTATTAACGATCGGCCAAGCATTGGGGATTTGTAAATAGCCTGTATCTGGTTAACCATCGGCGGCCGTCTATTACTCATAAGAATGTCATGCGATAGACAGCCGTTTGTTGGCCAATGCTTGGTTATTAAGGCTCGGCCAAGCACCGAGCATTTGTAAAAGGCCCGTATCTGGTTAACCGGCAGCGGCCGTCTATTGCTCGTAAGAACGGCAAACGATTGAGAGCCGTTCATTGGCCAATGTCCGGTTATTAACGCTAGGCCAAGCATTGGGGATTTGTAAATAGCCTGTATCTGGTTAATCTTCGGCGACCGTCTATTACTCATAAGAATGGCATGCGATTGACAGCCGTTCGTTGGCCGATGTCCGGCTAGTAATGCTCGGCCAAGCAATGGGTATTTGTAAATGGCCCGTATCTGGTTAACCGTCAGCGGCTGTCTATTGCTCGTAAGAATGGCAAACGAATGACTGCCGTTCGTTGGCCAATGTCCGGCTATTAATGCTCGGCCAAGCATTGGGGATGAATAGATAGCCTGTATCTGGTTAACTATCGGTAGCCGTCTATTACTCATAAGAATGGGATGCGATTGACAGCCGTTCGTTGGCCGATGTCCGGCTAGTGATGCTCGGCCAAGCAATGGGCATTTGTAAATGGCCCGTATCTGGTTAACCGTCAGCGGCCGTCTATTACTCGTAAGAATGGCAAGCGAATGACTGCCGTTTGTTGGCCGATGTCCGGCTATTAATGCTCGGCCAAGCATTGGGTATTTGTAAATGGCCCGTATCTGGTTATCCGTCAGCGGCCGTCTATTGCTCATAAGAATGGCATGCGATTGAAAGCCGTTCATTAGCCAATATCCGGCTATTAACGCTCGGCCAAGCAATGGGCATGGGAGAACGGCATCAAAGCCGTAGGCAAAGGCCGTCTTACAAAAGGGCTACTTCAAACGTATGAAATTTTGTTTAGCTTTATACTTATACTGAATAACGATTTTTGATGTTAGAATAGATATGTGTTCTTTAGCTTCATTACTTTAGTAATATGGGGTTCCCTTGACTTCAAAGTATAATTGAATAGGCTTGTTTACGAAGTTCAATATATTTTTTATTTTTTAACCGTCCAGTACTAACAATCGGTTTCACAGACAGACGACTTCTATTCGTTACTGTAAATTTAATTTTTAATATTTTTACAGCAATAAAATTTTATAAATCAAATTACTTTTTCCCACTAGAATTAACATTATTATATAGAAAAATACCTAAACATTTGATATTATTCCATGTTTTAAAAAATATAAACACCGCGTTAAAAAAATTAAAAACTAGAAACGGTCTCACACCGACGCGATGTTAGTACTCGTGTTATAAAAAAATATGGTAGTACCGGAGGGTTAAGTACTTTTTCGAGAAATTAAAATTCTTTTGCAATGTTTATTTCGACGACATGTTTCGTGTAAAAGGTTATACAGTGGCTCACATAATTATTCATACACCCCTAATATGCTAGCCATGTAAATTATGCGTTTTGAAGGCGTGATTTGTCATATAAAAATTATTTTTACAGCAATACTTATTGGAAATTTTTTGTTGAAAATTTCATTTCCTTTCTTTTTGATTATATAAATTTTTCTATTTTGTCGCACCATTTCGGAGTTACAGTGATTTAAACAAAACTCGACAAAATGCAAAAAAAATTTTCGTCTGTATTTCAAAAACGGTGCAACGAATTGAAAAATGTATAGGAACAAAACTGTTAGGGAATGAAATTCACAATAAAAACTACTTATACATTTTTCTATTTTTTTGCACCGGAAATGGTGCGACAAAATAGAAAACTTTATATAACCAAAAAGGAAGGAAATGAAATTTTCAACAAAAAAACTTTCCAATAAGTATTGCTGTAAAAATAATTTTTATATGACAAATCACGCATTCAAAACGCATAATTTACATGGCTAGCATAGGGGTGTATGAATAATTATGAGAGCCACTGTACATTTTCAAGCCTTTAAATAAATTCTAATTGGTTTAAATGTTTTTGCAATTTGAAATCAAAATATTTTTAAACTTAAATTTTTGAAAACTTTTTTTTGGAAACTAAAAATTTAACGTCGAAAATATTTTTATTTCAAATTGCAAAAACATTTAAACCAATTACATTTATTTATTTAAGACTTGAAAATGTATAACCTTTTACACGAAACATGTCGAAATAAACATTGAAAAAGAATTTTAATTTATCGAAAGACTTCAAAAATATAAAAAAAATTCAAAATATAAATTTTATCATTCAATCCGTTCGATAGGTATTCTTTTAAATGTGTAGCTTTTTTTTTAATTTTAGACAATGGGGTAGATATAGAAGCATTTGAATGTTTGACAGAAGACCTAATTAAAGAACTCATCCCTAAAATTGGCAATCGAGCGAAATTTTTTAAACATTACAGCCAAATTTATCGTGGCTCTTTGAACACAGTTGCTGATACGTTGGGAAATAAGCTGGAATACTCCCAATCTTCTACAACAGATTCTTTAGAAACATCTTTGATTGACGTTGAAAAATTAGATATTGATATTTTAAACGATGAACCACCAAGTCAGTATAGTAAGTAAAACAGTTTTATTTTTAAATATTGTTATTGAAAATATTTTGCAGAGGATGTTCCAATAGAAAGCGGAGAAGATTTAGAACCAATTTCTACCTATTACGATTTTGTGAGTTTTACTGCTCTACATAATAAAATTCTGTAGCCCAATTAATATATATTTTTTTAGAACCTTAAGTCTTTTTTGGAAGGCTCTGTGGAAGGGCTAGAAGTTTTATGTGCGACAGGAAATTTCACAGAATCCGTAAGAAATAAACTAGTTGCCTTAATTATTAAGAACGAACTGACA
Organism: Cantharis nigra; assembly: GCA_958510845.1. Lineage (NCBI taxonomy): Eukaryota > Metazoa > Arthropoda > Insecta > Coleoptera > Cantharidae > Cantharis > Cantharis nigra. Next base: position 14,496,837 of record OY294029.1, read on the forward strand.
AACGCAGGCTCATCAAAAATGTAAAAAATTAATTAGGCACAGTTTGATTTTGTAATTCTGTTAATTTTTACTCATTTTAGAATTTTCACAGAAAGATTTAAACAATTAGCACTTTTAATAAAGAAACTATTTCCCAAAGAAAATATTGGCACGTATTACACCCCTTACACGTGTGATATCAAAGGTAATTATAAAAGGTGTGCTCGCGGAAAATTGTTTGATAAGTACCACAACCGTCGAAGACGCTTAAGGGACTCTGGCTTGTTGAAAAAAATAAGACATAAGTCTGAAAGTGAAGGTACACATAAAGTTAAAATTAAATAAGTACATCCTTAAACAGTTTTCCGTAGAAATCGAAACGATACCATTGGAAGAAGAAGAAACAAAAATATGGTTAAAACATAATACAGAACCGTGGCCAGAAATTTACAATAAATGGAAGTTTACATACAACGTCAGAACTCAAATTTTGAATAGTCTTGATAGCGTTGATAATTACTTTAAACAATTTCCGTCTCTCAAGAAACCTCTTGGTTTTACTTTGGTAAGTCTTACTACTTTTCTAATACATTTAAATGTTATTTTTCTTTCATATTTGTTTAGCTGGAAAGTGATTTCGACCACCAATATAAAAACCTTGAAAATAAAATATTTGTGGAATTACCAAAGCTAATCAATAAAATTTTCATATTAGCTAGACAGAGTACCGATACTAATATTAAGGAACTTCTTAAAATAAATATTGGCTCAGAAGGTAAATTAAACTCTAACCGTGATATATTTTGTTTATCATATTTAATCGTAATTTTAGAAGAAAAAACAGCTGTGGGATTAATAATTTTCCCGTACCTATTTGGAAGAAATTATATTATTAATATTAAAGGAAAGTCAAAGAAAATTAAGTGGAAACCATCTAAGCTAGAAATTCAGGAGAGTTTTATAACGCACCTGAAGTCTGCAAATGACTTACGACCCTATCTAGAAAGAAGAAATCGGAAATATTTGGAACTAAAAGAAACTTGTCAGCCAGTTATCCTACTGGTAGGTGAAAGTTTAAAAAAATATGAAACGTTGATTTCAGTTAATGATATATTGTATAGTGTTGATAATTTACTGAAAGCAGTAGATGTGACATTCAAAATTTGTCACGTTTTAAGACTAAAATATCCTGTTGAATGTGATCATTGTTGGTCTGCTATACAAAAAATAATTTATAAAATTTCAACCCCTTGGGACAATAAACATATAGGTGTTGATTCATTCCTATCTGATCTAAATCAAATTGAGGATCACAGCAAAAATGAGTAATTAATTTACCTGATGTTATTATCGTTGCTTTTTAAATACCAAGTGTTTTAATTGTGTTTTATTGATTTAGTTAGGTTTTTCTTTTTTTTATTCTTTTATTATATGTACTTAATTTCGATACGTTGTACTTTAAAAGTTTGAAAATGAAGTGTTTTCTATGTAGAAAATTTTTTAAAACATCTAAACTATTAATTCTTCATTTTAAGTTAATTCATGGAATAAGTAAAGGGTAGATTTCTTGTATAGAAGTTGGATGTTTCAGAAAATTTTCGACTTTACGTTCTTTTCAAAAACATGCGCATTCGATGCATGAAGCAAATAATAATGAAAACATTGTCCCTAAAAGCAAATATATACAAAATACTGTAGAAAATTATTTTCATGATTTACCATCAAATAGTAATGTTCATACAGATAAAGTAGAAGTTTCTGATGTTATTAATAAAGAGCATGTTATTGGAGACTTAAATGCAGATGAGTTAATTGAAGAATATGAAAAGACAATAGTACTATTTGTTTCTAGCCTTCATAATGATACTTCACTTTCTAGAAGTAAAGCTCAAGAAATTATAATGACGGCAATAGAAATTTTTAATAGTAAATTAATAAGACAGTGCAGTGCGGTTATAAATGATTTAAATATTGAAAATAATAAAATTTCTTTGTTTTTACGAAACTGTTTCAAAGCTTTAAGTACTTCTTTTCATAATTTTGAAACGGAATACAAACGATATAAACACTTTCAAAATACTGGATGTTATGTCAAACCTATAGAAATAAAATTGGATGAAAAGTTGAAAGTTAGAACGGTTCATAATTTACCTAACGTCCATGTTGAACAAAGTAAATGTGTGTTTATTCCTTTAAGAGATGTACTACAGAAATTTTTCGAATTGCCTAATATTTACAAGGAAACTACAAACTATCTTAAAAGCCTAATGGAAGATCATGATCATATTGAAAATTTTATTCAAGGTGAGCTTTGGCGAAACAAAATACTTAACCAGAAAAAGATAATTTTTCCCTTGTTCATCTATTATGATGACTTTGAACCCGGAAATGCTTTAGGATCCCATTCTGGTGATCAAAAAGTTGGTGCAGTTTATGCAAGTATACCTTGCTTGCCTTATCAGTATAGGTCTGCATTGGAAAATATATTTTTAGTTCAGTTATTCAAGTCAAAAGATAAAAAGAAAATTGGAAACATAATTTTTGAAAAAGTAATATCTGAAATAAATTTCTTGCGTACTACAGGAATCGTTTTGAATTTAGAATCTGGTCAGCAACAAATATATTTTGATTTGGGTCTCTTGGTTGGGGATAATCTAGGATTAAATTCAAAGTTAGGATTTGTTGAGTCTTTCAGTGCCAATTATTTTTGTAGATTTTGTAAAGTTCCAAAATCTTTAACTATTCAGCAAGCTGATGAAAATCCAGCAGCTCTTCGAAATCAAATTAATTATAAAACTGACGTTATTGCTGATGATAGTTCCAAAACTGGTGTTAAAAAAGATAGTATATTTCACCAAGTTGGAGATTTTCATGTTACACAAAATTTTTCTGTTGACATCATGCATGATATACTGGAGGGAGTGTGTGTTTATGATTTAACTCTCATTATTTGCCATTTGATATATGATTTGCAGCTATTTACCGTTAACACTTTAAATTCTATTATTGAAACATTTGACTATGGTGAAGGTGTTTTTGGAAATAAGCCACCTAAAATTATTGAGGAACATTTACAGAAAAGATGGTTAAGAATGTCCGCTGCAGAAATGCATAGTTTCTTTTTACTATTTGGTGTTATGGTTGCGGCCATTTTGTTCCTGAAAACGATATTTATTGGAATTTATATCTTTGTCTAAGAAAAATTTGTGATATAATCTTTAACAGAATTATTATGTCGGACGACTTAGAATTATTAAGTGCTTTAATATCAGAGCATCACAGTATTTATAGTAAAATTGACTCTTTAAAACCGAAACACCATTTTATGGTTCATTATCCAAATATTATTAAAATGTCGGGACCCCTGATAAATATCTGGAGTATGCGATTTGAGGCTAAGCATAAACCTCTCAAAACCATGTTAATAACTAGTTGTTGCAAAAAAAATGTTTGTTTAACTATCGCAAAAAAACATCAAATTCAATAAGTTCACACTTTTTTAGTGTTACCGAAATTTTCTCGTAATCTTAGCTATGGCCACGTAACATTTTTAAAAAATCAGATAGTATTAGATACTAACAATATAACGAATATAGTGAGTTCCGTTTCATGGTTACAAGTTAAAGGGACATTTTTTAAAATAAAATCGATATTCCTTGGTTCAGTTTATGATAATACAAATCCGTGGTTTGGACGTATAACTTCAATTTTTCTTTCGGATGCAGACATATATATTGAATATTCAAAACTATCTACAATTTGTTTTAATCACCATGTACGTGCTTATGAAGTAAATGTACAAGAAGGCCAGAAGCTCATAAACCTGAAAGATGTAAACCATCAAGTACCTTGTCTTTTAACAATAGACTCTGAAGGAAAGTATTATATTACCCCAAAACATGCTCTTTAGACAAATCATTGGTATAAGTAATCAGTTAAATAATGCGTATCATATTGGTCACTTGACACACAGTGATGTACTTATGTTTGTATAGAATTACTTTAATTTTTTTTTCTAATTTTGTATTTTTATATTAAATTTTTATGTTATTGTAATTTATTAATAAACCGAAAAACTAACAACACCGTTTTTATTACAGTGACAATAAGCCATTGTTAATTTAAAAATCCTAAATAGTTACTGACTATGGTTATTACAACCACAACATATAGTTAATAAATCTATATTCATGTGTTAAAACTAACCACATTTGTTTCATTACAGTGACAATAATCTATTGTTAAATTAAATACCCTAAATAGTTACTCTCCATGATTATTTTAACTATATATCATATAGTTTATAAAACAATATAAGATATAGTTAATAGAACTATATTTATAAGGGTTAAAATAACATAAACGGTAGTGATGCATCAATCATAAAAAGCAACCAAACTCATATTGTTCTATCAATCATAAAATATTGGTGTGCCTATAGCGACAATTTATTATTGTTCCATCAACTACATTTTTTTTTCAGTGTATGACATAATATTAAAGGATTTCGGCAAATTGGTATTACCTATCGTTTTCACAAAGCGTTATTTTAATAAGATCTTGATAATAAAGGTTTTCTTACCATTTATAGTGCTTACCAATTTGTCAAAACCTTTATTTTATTTCATAACTGTCACCTTTATAATAACGTTTGGGATACATAATAGACCTGCATATTTACAAAAAAAAACGTTATTAATATATCTTGTTACGTGTGTTGCCTAATCTAGAATGTTTCTAATTTTACAAATCGTACTTTCACAAATTTATTTCAATTTTAATGTAATTTTGATAAAATAAATAAAGAAATACTATATAGGAAGTATTTGAAATAATACGAAAAATTAAATATTATCTGTCAACAACACGTAAATTTCGCTAGTGTGAAACCACCTAATTTCAAACCAATTTTATTGGTTAATATTTCGAGGTCATCAGTTTAGTACAAATTCTTACTTGTTTCTTAAGGGGGCCTCCATTAATTACGAGTGGTGATTTTGGGCGGTTTTTAAACCCTCCCCGCGCCCCTTGATGAGATGTCGTGAGATTTGGCTCGATCCCCTCCCCCTAATCTCTCGTGAGATTTTTTTAAATGCGTATTTTTAGTATAAATACGTTAATCTGTGCTTGATTGCGTTGGATTTATTAAAAAAAAACAGAATTTGCTTAATTATTTTTATTTAGGACTTGTGAAGACAAAAAAATTACGTGATATTTTCCAAGCCCCCCCTCGCCCCTACGTGACATTGGGTGAGATTTTGCTCAAACCCCTCCCCCCCCTAAACGCCTCACGTAATTAATGGACGCCCCCTAAATAAAATGGACTATAGTTCTAAAATTTTCAAAATTAGCTACATATGGCGCGCTACTATTTCATTGCCGTAATGTCGTAGGTGTAATCTTTATGTAGTAAAAGTATAAAGGAAAACAAAATTTCACACGTTTGAGGTAGCCCTAGTTAGTGAATACGCAGCTTAATACCACAACCGACCATAACTATTACGTAACACACATGAAGCATGCAGAGCATGCTTAGCAATGCGTCTTTTACTCTAATAAGCTGATGCGTATATTATTTAATTATCACACAAAAATAGACTTTTTATTTAAAAATATAAATATATAATTAATAACACATTAAAATTAGAACAATAAATTACTGATAATAATTCCTTGGGAAGTAGGTAACGAATTTCTCGTTGCCAAATAGTACAAATTGTTTTAAAAAATACGCACAACAAGTTTTCAGAAGTTTATAATATTACTTATTTACCTAAAAGTGAGGTAAATGATACATTACTGACGTGGAGCAATGTTGAAATACGAGGCACTTCGTGCCGAGTATTTTAAGCTCCGAGTAAAGTGAGACATTTTCCTGACAAGAAGTATGGTATTAAATTTTACCGAAAATCGTAAAAATTCGAAATTTTAAAACATTAATTAAACAGTATTTTTAAAATGAGCAAAAATCAAGTTTGTCAATTTGTTGACTACATAGTTACCAAACATAGTTACTGTCAAAATAATAATAAGTAATATAGAAAAGAACGACGTTTCTTTTTATTTTGTTACAATTCTAATTATTACTGAACTAGTCATTAAAATTCAATTTCCCTGCGTGTATACAATAAGCAGGGAAGTGCTGTTTTGATGACAATGATTTTCGGTAATAGTTATTTTTATCATTAGGCTGGAAACTGAATTTTTCAGAGTACGAGTTTTTTTACAGGCCGAGGCGGATTAGCCGAAGCCTGTATTTACGAGTACTCGGAAAACAGTTTCCTGCCGCATGATACACTGAAAGAAATATGGTTAACTATATTTTAGTTAATCGCTATCTGGCTAATTCTACCCTGTGTTAGTAGTTAAAACTGAAAAATTAAGATGTATTAACAAATTGAATAGTTATGTTAACCATAGCTTTATGGTAGAACCGTATATAGTGGATTAAACTATTACTCTTATTAAATTAACCATATAGAGGAGTTAGATTAGCTAAAAGAAAATTGAACTATGTTATTGTAAAATTAACCAGAGGGTTTGGCTATTCCACCTCTCTTACTAATATTTAAATACACTAGACACTTTTATTGAGTTAACTACACTATTGGGTTAACTTAGATCGAGTGTATGTTTGTTAATTTTGCTTCACTAAATGGCTAAATATACTAGATATTTTTATTGATCGAACTACATCATTGAGGTAACTTAACTTGAGTGCATGTTTGTTAACTTTGCTTTACCAAAAGCTGAAATGCCACAAGTTGAAAGCTGAAGCAACCAAAGTGATAGTTGCATCAGGCATTGGGTTTAGTGTTAAATTATTTTAAACAAATGTTGTAAAAATTATTTTTACTCATATTTATCACTTATTTTGGCCTTGCCAATTCTATTTTCTTTCTGTAATTCCCTGAACAATGATGTCATTCACAACGTTCTTTGAGCTAATACGAAAGATGGACATAATATGTTATGTGTCTCTATTTCAACTTACTATAAGGGTGAATATTATAATGGAGTAATAAATAATAAAATTGCAATTTTTTCGCTACATTGGGTCATTTTCTATTTTTTCCCTACAATTACAATTGATTGAAATTAAATTATATTGGATTGGTTGCACATGCAGAATGCAATTGTCTTTCAATCTAACCGTTAGGTAAAGTTTATAATATTTATATAGTTAAATTTACTCTAAATCACTTCAATCGTACAATGTAAGGGAAATTTATCTAACTGCTATGATTGAAGTAACCTGCGAGTCGGGTAAAAAGACATCCCACCAACATCTACTTTGCTGATATGCAAAACTATCGAGTTCAGCCATTTTTCCAAGTGGTTGGTTTGCGGTAACTTGCTGTAAAGTGTTATTATATAAAACTTAATTTATTGTGATTTGAAATATGAGTGATCTTGATGTGGTAGACTTCCTTAAAACGTGGGGATTGCAACAATACACTAATATATTTAAAGGTACGTACGATTTTTGGTAATTGTGATTTTAATTTTTGGGTACATCGCAATAAATCTGCTTTTTTACGCATCATATTAAGTACCTATGCAATAGGAAATAACGAAAAGTACTCACGACAATTGAGTAAAATACGCATGTGCTCTTGACAAATTACTTCTTGTAAAATTTATTAAAGTTTTTTAATATTTTCTTCTTAGAAAATAATGTTACTATAAAAGCTCTAGCAGTCATGACGCCAGACATCGTGAAGGAGATGATTCCAAATTCTGGGGACCGTAGCATTCTATTATACAACTTGCGTTAGTGGCGGGCCATTTTCGAGAATGCTGTTACAGAAGAGGTAGGTTCAGTTCAAATTTTGCCTCAACTCAATTTCATGCACACTTTCATTTTATTTGTTAATAGAAGTACATTATTGTAAGGGTTACTCAATAGGCCAAGTTGTGTGAATTTTGAAAACCTACAGTGTTGATTATAAAATTTAACTCCATAAAACCTTGATGTATTATATCGCAATGGAACTTACTCACCTCATTGGTTTTTTTAAATTCTTATGGCTATTCTATTTTCAGATACATCAAAAAGCGGATCCATCTGCATTTCACGCTGAAGTACCATTTTATGTAAATGTTCCACTGGACTCTGGCAGTAGCGACGCTGGCCTTGTCGCGATAGAGACCAGTGAGCCTTCATCATCAGAAGGAAGGCATCAGCCGATTCCAAGTGTGAGTATAACTAAATTTTGCTACGAGTTAATACAATTCCATAATTTGAGATAGTATTTTACTTTCACATTTGAAATAACTATTTATGTTATTTCTAGATTTGTTATAAAAAGTTAAACAACACGCATAATGTGATGTGGAATAAGTCTAGTGGTTTCATTGAAATCAATATTTTCGTTTTGTATAGGGATACGGTTTTCTCATGATTTTAACAAGTTTCATGTAATTTTTAGGAAGTCGAGTTGCTTCTGAAACGGACGCCATCAGGAAGAGCCTCAATTCAACAATACGGTGAAACGGGACTTCTGGATCACCGCGCCCGAAGAAGATTATGTCATTTAATTGTTGACAATGAGCTAGCAGACGATCCAGAAAAAAGGATACCTTCCAGTCGTCTCCACTCGTTGGTTTATGAAATCACAACAGTGTTTAAGCATGAAATAATTCCTGCAGTTACCGTGGGGAAAAAAATCACTACCCACATTTCTATTGAAACTGAAATTCTTCACTGTCTCGCCTTAGAAAAAGGTAAGGAGTTTATTTCTAAAGTAGCTTGGGCTAATGCAAGAGGAACTAAATATTTGAAAAATTATGTTCTCACTATAGATATCAATGAAGATGGACCTGTATTTGGTATCATAAAAGATATTTTTATAATTGGAGAGTCAACAATTGTTTTTAAATGTGACCAACTTCTCACACTAGGGTTTTGTGACCACGTGCACTGTTACGAAGTCAAACAAAGAATTTAAATGTTACCAAATAACTATAATATTGCACCAGATGGTAGACGATTTGTAACATTGAGATATCCGTTGTAAATACAAGCATTTTTAGGTGGCAAAAATTGTTAGTTTATGTTATGTATTTTTGACTAATATATCTGTAACAATAACTTTTTTCTGTATTATTTAATATTAATAGAATATTTAATAATTGTTTTTCTTAAAAGTAGCTTATGTATTAACTTTATAATAAATTCATTTAATATAATTAATTTATCTTTCACTTATATGCTTTGGACACAAGGTACATACTTTTTCCGTATATCCTATTTTTTACTAATCAAACAGGATGTGAACTCTTTATTTCAGTAAAACACAGATTAATTTTCGAGATTTACTATCTTCGAAATCTTGACTTTGCCATTTGTTACACTGGCCCATGATTTAGGTTGCAATAAATAAAGTGATTGGATTGCGACAACCACACAGAAAAAAAATTTAGTAATTCATCTAAAGAAATTGAATGAATTGTCGCCATTTAATAAAATTAAAATAAATTCATTTAAAGTTTCATAACCAATTTAGTTAAACTGATGAAACCATTTTAATGAATTTATCTAATTTGATTAAATGGCTAAAATTCATTCAATTATTTAGATGAAGTCACTAATCTTTTTTTTTCTGTGTATACACAAAAGAAATAATAGCTATAACATCTCGTTAAACCAAATATAACAGTATAGTCAAATGTGCTGAACATTATGGTACAAGGAACATGACGATTTTGTTCGATCAGCTAGACAAAATAATTTATTTAGCCCGAAAATAAGATAGAAACAATCAACACACCTAGTTAATGAAATACACAATATAGTTTAGTCTGCTAAATGGTATGATAAACACAGTCATACCATCTCGTTAAATCTAACACACAAAATAGTTGAGTCAACCAGACAGTAAAGTAGAAGCACTTATAACATCTGATTAAATCAAGTGACACAAGGTAGTTCAATTAGCCAGAGAATCTGGTAAAAGAAATCATAATGTCTGATCTATTTAATCAGAGGAGATACATGAATTGGCCACATATATAGTAAGTATTACTAAAAAGTTAAGGTGCGCCAACGTTACACAGTGGTTCTGATAACCAGACACTCTGGTAAAATTAGACTGTGATATACGTTTCGTTTAACCTTATATTAAGTGTTTACTTAACCAAAAGCTGAGGTAGTTTCAATTATATAACATATGATATATTCAACATTATTAAGCTAACCTTACCAGATACATTTAACCAGATATATTTAGTTGACCTGACTTGATTGTCTGTGAATCCCTTTTTTACCTGATTTTTACGTTGCGGGAACCTGATTCTGGTTGAATTTAACTATAAATTTCTTTCAGTGTAAACGTAATTTTTTACGCAGTCTTCTATAATTTGTTACAAAAAATCATAAAATTTAATTATTTGTTTAAATATTTGGTATTAGGGATTTTTTGTTGTTCTTGGTAGTAACACATTTGAATTCAAAATTTGACGTTAATATAAAAATAATATAATAAGATTGCGATTGTGATAATATTTGTAATAATGGATACACCAGCATACATTATAATAATTATAAAATAATAAGTTAGCTGTATTATGATTGCATTAAAAAGTGCCTTTTATACGAAAAATTTGTAATACTAACTTAATTTAATTCAATATAACCCACAATACCAACTATCTTATAAAATAATCACTGTTTATTTCAAACGCTAGGCGAGAAAAACTACTTTGTTCAATCCTGTTATTGAAACATGTCGTTTCTTACTTGGATACGCAACTAGAAACCGTTTGTTTTACTCACTCAAATTATATCTATGGTAACGAGTGGGCGAAAGACTTTTCACCCACTAGTGAGTGAAAAATGCAGTCATTCATTAACCTGCCTACGTTCTTTATAATAATATTAAAATGTTTTAAAACCAAAGCTAACTTTTTTTTAAATTATTTTGCGCGCAAAATGCGCGCTATCGATCTAAAATTTTGCATAAAGCTTCCTACGACAAATTGCTACGGGGGGTTGAGTACGAGCAAAGGGGGGTAAATGTTTAGCTCAGTTTTTCGATATCTAACGCCGTTTTCGAGTTATTGCAAATTCAAAATCTCAAATTTAATTATTGATGACACGAATTATAATAAATTGTATTTTCATAAATTTTTTAGATTTATAAGTGCAGGATTGAACAAAACGCTATACATAACTCGTGGATAAACCCTTTCGCTCACTTATTTGCCTCTGCACACTCGCCTATCGGCTCGTGTGCAAAACTGGCAAATGCGTGAGCGAATCTTTCGGTTTCTCCACTAGTCATGTAATATACTATTTCACGCCGTATTTGAAATATGCAATTGAACACTTGCCTGACAGAGGCGTAAAAAACAATTTTCAATTGTCACTGCATAACGTGACTGCATCACGACACAGCTGATTTTTGTGAAACAATTTAAAACACTCTTAATAATTATTTTGAATTCGTTCGAATAATGTATTATTCGAATAAGTAATATGTTTTTTTTATATTTTATAAAATCTATTAGTCATGTAATAAAGAAACTGCACACATTTCATCATCACAATTCAATAGAATGCACTTGTGTTTTATTAATTTTACTGAAAAAATGTTCTTTAAATCAGAAAAATTTTTTCCCTTGATTAAACCAACATCAAGTGAAGCAGTTGGATAATCAAAGAGAGTGCTTGTATCAATCATTTGACGTCCTAAAATAAAAAGTTTATCTATTTTAGGTAAGATTTGCACTTCGTTTGTTGCCAGTATTATTTTCTCGACAATGATCACTTTATTATTGGTTAATATTATAACATTATTTGGTCGTGTTGAACTTATATAAATATTATTTATTATAACACTTGAAACACTAGAGTACCCAACACCTTCATGAATAAAATCGGACGAATCTTCAGCAATTATACATTTTTTGACATTTTGATATTTTTTGATTTTTACTTTTTTTTCATGTTCTATCTCAGACAATCGGTTTAGAATCTGCGTTAGAGGTTTATAAGGCGATTTGACAAGCTTTTGTATCTTACCAATGTAATTTTCACCCCAGTAGGCAGATATACTGATTAAAGGTAATTTTAAATTTAAAACATCATCAGGTAAATGAATTAAATTATGGAAATTTAAAGTTTGTGAATTTTCTCCATATAATGATGGCAATAATAAGAAGAATTTTCTGAGTAATTCTTTTGCATAATTATGGTAAGTAATCATTAAATCTTTATTGTTTAAAATCCGATTTGCCACAAACAAAAGCAAAAAATGTTTGTATTGTTCATCTGATAGAACATCTTTTAATACTATTGGTCCACAATAGAGCAAAACAAAACGATACTGTGTCGCTTTCCACCTAGCTAAATCATAAATATCAAATTTCTTTCTTTGAAATTCAGATGGTACATTAGGTGTTATTGATAAAAATTTTAAGCGAAGACATTTTACTTTCCTTTTTTGTAAACGAGCCTTATTCTTTCTTAAAATCCAAAATTCCATACGAGCCTTCATAACACCAAGATCTTCCAAATGCATCGAATCAAGAACAACTGAATGCACCGGATCAAAATTAGGCAATTTAATTAATGGTGAAACGTTTTTATGATTCTCAGGCTGTGTCTGATTTTTAAAAGATTCTTTAGTGCGAAGTTGGCAATCCATATCTGGATAAATTCTTTTTTTTTTCTTTTTTGGTCCAACAGATTTTCTTCGAATGATACACCTTTCACAAGCATAGAAAGTACCTGCTTGTTTACAGCATTTTAGGTACGTCCTAGCTTGTGAATCTGCGACGATCGCTGCTATTTTAAAATTATAACTTTTGTTTTGTATAACAATACCCGATTTTATTAATGTCTTGGATTCGTTAATAAAATCAGATAGATATGTTTCAACATCACCTGGTTTGGAATCTCCACAATAAATAGCAATTATGAAAGGATGAGTTACATATTTTTCGTTCAAAATTTTAGCACTGATAGGCCATACTTGAATTTGTGAGTTTTTATAAAGCTGCATTCCATCTACATGTATCAGTACTTCTATTGCATCTTCAATAAAAACGTCAGGTGAAATAATTTTATTCAATCCATTTTCTATTCCTAAATATTTGTAGTCACCGTTGGATTCTTTTAAGCTAATAATCGATTTTTCTACATGGTGGTGTTTTGTCTCTAGCAACGCGTGAGCTGGTTTGAGAAGCGATGTATGTCCTTCTTCTCTTAAAATTACTAAAAGTTCCGAAATAACATTTAACTGGAAACTTTTTACATTTTTTAACGCCCATTGACGAGGGTTTTCTCTAAAGCTTGTAGGATTAATATCACTTTCATCACCACCATCACTTTCAATAATCATACCTTCTGATAGGTTTTGAGATTGAATACTGTCATTATTTAGTTCGTTATTTATACTATTTACACTATTTACATTATTTATACTATTTACACTATTTACACTTTTTATACTAGTATCATTGCTGTTACTGTCATCGTCATTAATTGCCGCAATATTTACACTTTTGGAAAAAGAAGGTATATTATTTTCTTCAAGATTATTTATCTTTTTTTTCAAAGCACGATATTTTTTAATTCTCTCATATGAGTTCGACATTGTCACTTGAAACTATTTTCCACAGTAAAAATAAGTATGCTCTCGTAACGATAATAAAAAGTTCAACTGATTAAAAGTTTCTTGTGCTTGCGCAGCAGAAAGTGATGATTGATGAATCCCAATATTGGCCAAGAAACGGCTGTTGATCACATGCCATGCATATGATATGTATTGGTTACTAGGAGTTAACCAAGCATGGCCCATTGCTAGCCATTTTGAAGACATGTTTTCTCATATAAAAATCGCTTCTACAGCAAAACTTGTTAATAGAGCTCGGATTCTAAGCTTTTTGCTTATTGCTCTAAATTATAAGCAGAAGATATTCCTTTTGGATCCTGACGTTTCTTAAAAATTTCAGTGCTTTGACCTAATGTTGATAGAGCTTTTTTTGCTTTATTCTCAAAATTTTGCTTAAAACGCACGTTAGTGCTTATTTGCGCTTTTTTTAAATTTTTTTTTGGGACTTGGAATAATTTCTTTTAAAAAATTTAGAAATTAGAAAATTTCAGAAAATTTTTTAAGAAAAATTTCCAGATACACCTATTCCTTCCGAACCAGTGCACAGTGGGACGAAATCCCAAATCGACGGCCAAAAGTCTAAAAATAAAGTACCGATTTCGGGGTACTGCAGGGGTAGGTTAGATATAGTAATAGTCCTAGGGTCGAGTTCTAGACTCGAGATGGGATGATCCTTTATACCTGCTAATGTGTCGCAGTTCAAAAGTGCCCTTCGCTTGACTTGACGCATCGCACTCTGTGGTAAATTTTTATTGCGCTCTTGAAAACGTCGCCAGTTCCACAAAAATAAACCTATTGAAGATTTTCAAAATGGATTCGAAAGGGAAAAGTAAGAAGAATATTATCATGTAATACAAAATTTGTAATAATGCTGTATGTGATACCAGTTAATGAATGATTTTTCCGAAAATTAACGTAGAATTGCTATTGAAAATTGTAAACACTTAGAGAAAAGTTACATTGTAAAACGTTGTAAAGCGGCCGGACTTGTTCTAGGTTGTATATAATTCTAATGCTTAATTGAAACCGCAAAAAAAAATTGTGTTTTTTTGCGCCACTGCTATTGGTACAACGTTATATGATGAAAATTGCATTTTTCTCGATTTCAAACAATTAAAAAATAAAACATGCAGAAGTGATTCAAATAAAAGTTATATGGTTTTAAATTATCTCTTCAGGGGTGTACTCACGTTGTGGGCCCAGTGAGGTCTAAATAGCATTTTCATAGCATTTCACAATATTATAGTCATTATAATTTTGTGACATGAGTAATAGTGAGTAAGGCTGAATATATAAATAATTTTCATATGTATTATACTTTAACATTTTAGAATCTGCCGACAATGATCCTGCAACACCTGCACCTGGATTAACGAGAAAGGATATTTTCGCACTAATGAAAAATAATTTAAATCGTGGTGCAGCTTCAGCATATCTGGAAATTGAAAATTTCATGTCAGAGAAACTTCAAAGACCTTTCACTATGTCGGATGACGGAAAACTTACAGTACGCGCATTATTGTCCCAATTTAAAGAAAAGTGGAAGCAAGCTTGGAGGCACGAAAACAAATTCTTCGACAAATATTCCACATGGCTCAGTGAGTTTGTTCCCCTGAGAAACGTTCAAGAAGCTTCAACACCGTCCAGCAGCATGGGTCGGCCTTCTTTAGGATTTGGTGAAGCTAGTGTGCGCACGAAAAGGAGGAAAACTGAAGATTTGCGTACAACTAGAGGTACCGAAGAACTGTCTTATGCGACTCAAATGAGCCTTCGAGCAGCTGGTAGATCTGATGCCGCAAAAGTTGTTCAAGATGTGACGCTGGGAAGCCCATCAAGAGCTAAAAAGTATAGAGAATCTTTGGAATCGATTTCAGAAATTCCTTATACTCCTGATAAAGCCCTATCGCTTGTAGTTGAACTGAATCTGTCAAAATCTGACTCTCAGAGACTACGGAATTCAACTAGAGAACAGCGCTCTAAGTTATTTCCGTCGTATAATGTAATACATCAGGCGAAGCTTAAATGTTATCCACCGAAATCAGACATTACCGTTACAGAATGTAGTGCTGAAGTGAAACTGCAGTCTTTGCTTAATCATACAATTCAGAGAATCTTGTTACTTCAAGACGAAGTTATTAAAAACTTATGCAAAGAAGAAGTTCGCAACTTAAATTTAATTTGTAAGTGGGGTTGCGATGGCACTTCTGGCCAAAATGCATATAAACAAAAATTTGCTGATGATGATGGAAGCAAGTCTGATGCCAACATATTCTTCACGTCACTTGTTCCGTTGCAGTTGATATCGGGTGACCAAGAAGCAAAAAATACCCTCATTGTTTGGAAAAATCCCAGGCCATCGTCTACCCGGTTCTGTAGGCCCATTAGAATGCAATTTTTGCATGAAAATACTGAAGCCACGGTGAGCGAAATGGAGTTTATAAAACAGCAGGAAAATAACCTTGTCCCTTACGAAACTGTCATTGACGGAAAAGACATAACCCTTTCTTTCAAAATTGCATTCACGATGATAGACGGAAAAGTTTGCAATGCAATCACCAGTAATACTTCTGCTCAACGTTGCTATTTATGTCAAGGAACTTCGAAAGAGTTCAATAATATCGATGCGATGCTGAAAAGAACAATCAATGAAGATTACGTACAGTTCGGGTTATCGACTCTGCATGCGTGGATTCGCTTCTTCGAATGTTGTTTGCATGTAGGGTATAAACTTGAAATTAAAAAGTGGCAAGCACGTACTGCAAATGATAAAGAAACTGTGAAAAACCGAAAAGCCAGTATACAAAAGGGTTTCCGTATACGATCGGGTCTCATAGTTGATCAACCAAAGCCCGGTTTTGGTAGCTCCAATGACGGGAATACTGCTCGACGGTTTTTTGAAGATGCAACCACTTCTGCTTCAATTACGGGAGTAAATGAAGATCTGATCAAACGATTTCACGTTATATTACAAACACTTTCGAGCGGCCATGAGATTAATATAATCAAATTTCAAGATTATGCCGTGCAAACAGCTCGCGACTTTGTAAAACTGTATCCGTGGTTTTATATGCCAACTTCAATGCATTAAATTTTAATTCATGGTGCAGCGATTATAAAGTCGGCAATATTACCAATTGGACAGATGTCCGAAGACGCCCAAGAATCGACCAATAAATGTATAAAAATGAATAGGGCAAATTTTGCACGCAAGTTTTCCCGAACAAAAACCATGGAAGACGTTTTTTCACGCCTACTATTAACGTCTGATCCCTACATTTCTAGCCTGCGCAAATTACCTGGTAAGAAAATAAAATTTTTTCTACCAGAAGCAATCCAGTTATTAACTGCGCCAATCGTCTTATCAAATGCAGGGGGCTCGGGCAATGCGTCGGCAGTTGAATCCACTGACTGCGAATCAGATTGTTCTGGTGACGATGAATGACTGACCAGTTATTCGGAATGTGTTTTATTTACTTTTTCTGTTAGTTACTTTATTTGTATAATACATATTTATTTAGAAATATAATGCTAATTTCTACACTTTGTATACGTTATTTTAATCTTAATGCTTTGTATCAACCTAATTTTAAGAAAACCCTTGGCTATTATGTGACATAAATATAACGCCTTTTCTACACAAGTCGTTTATATTCAATCCGCCATTTTGTATTCCCAAATTTTGACTTCAGATTCGTAATCAGCGGCCCCAAGAACCCCCGAGTACAGACTTTCACCCCGATTCAATTAGTTTTTCATTAAAATTTTTGGCGTACTGGATCCGCCATTTTGTTTTTGGAAATTTTGACTTCAGATTCGTAATCAGCGGCCCCAAGAACTCCCGAGTACAGACTTTCACCCCGATTCAATTTGTTTTTCATTAAATTTTTTGCCGTACTGGATCCGCAATTTTGTTTTTGGAAATTTTGACTTCAGATTCGTAATCAGCGACCCCAAAAACCCTCCGAATACGAACTTTCACACGAATTGAAAACTTGTCAGACTTTTGGCCGTCGATTTGGGATTTCGTCCCACTGTGCTGTGAGGAACAACATTATAACAAAATGTTTCAGACATTTTTTTTTAAATTTCATTCCCTTGATTTTCGTTTCTATTATCTATACCATATCTCTATTTTATCGCACCGTTTCTGAGTAACAGTGATTTTAAAAACACCGAAAAAAATTTAATAAAACTTACATAAGAGCAATGTTAATTTTATTAAATTTTTTACAGTGTTTTGAAAGTAGCCGTTACTCAGAAAACGTTCAACAAAATTGAAAGATGTATAGAAACAAAAATAAAGGGAATGAAATTTGCAACAAAAACTGTCAGAAACATTTAGCTATAAAATCGATTTTTATATGAGAAAAAAAGTCTTGAAAAGGTACGATATACCTTGTTTACATAAGAGTGTATTAATAATAATTTCTGGAGCCACTGTATATTTTGCGACAAATTTTGAAATTTTTCAAAGATTTGTTTCAGAATTGTCAGAATCGTCTTCGGTAGCAATAAAAAAATGTCAAAGAGTTTTTAAGAATACATTAATTCTATCATCCATCGAAAATTTGAAGAAAAATAAATTTTCCTTTAGTGGAATCGATAAAAATTATTTATTTAAAAAAATTTTTTTTGATTTATAAGCAGGCATTAACGACAGACAACAATTTTTTAAATTGAAAAATTTGGAAAAATATATGTATGAAAATTAATTTTTTTCTAATTATGAAGCGAATGTTTAATTAATATGTAATAAAAATTATATTTTGATGTTTGATTTTTAGTGCTTTTTTTAAATTATAAGTGCTTATAAATCCGAGCTCTACTTATTAAACATTTTTTGTTGAAAATTTCAATCTCTTCATTTTTGTTTATATACATTTTTCTATTTTGTCTCACCGTTTCCGAGATACAGTAGCTTAAAAAAAAACTTTGTAAAAATTTAATAAAATTTGAAATGAAAGTTTAGAAATAAAAAAGATTCTAAAGAAAAATCCAACCGATCTAATTAATGAACAATTAAATCTACTACACGGTCCAATTATAGAGATATGCATTTAACAACCACGTGTTTATCACGATATCGTTTTTTGTAACTGTTCAATTATAAATTTGTATTTTGAAGTTGGACTTTTTCGAATATTTTCTTACAACTTTGTATATATTTATTTCTAGCACTTGATAATGGGTCAAAACCCGAAACATATGTAATGCAATTCACCAATAAATAGTAGAGTTTGACTACAAATTATTAATTAAAATAATTAGAATGTATACAAATACATTTTTTTTAATTTTGATTTATTATACACAATGGCGGCATGGCAATATATAAGACGAGATTGCCTTTTATTTAGTGAGATTTATTTTGAAATTTTAACTGTAGCTTCTCAGAGTGGTTCTCTAGAAACGTACACATGATTATTGAAATATTTATTGAATTTATTGAATATTATTGAAACTAAATTTACGTTAGTAAACATAGTTAACCAGGACACAAAAATTTACTGATGTGACTATTGTTCTATTGATGTATTGACCTTGAATTAAATTGTTACCTAGCGCCCTGCAAAAATTGCAAGCGTCCACCCCTATTTTAAATTTTGATTATTTAGACCGTTGGCAGTTTGATCTATTTCCAAAAATCCAAACTCGATTTGACCTTGAATTAAAATGTTAGCTAGCGTTTTGCAAAATTCACAGCCCCCCTGTTTTATTATATGATTAAGTAGACCGTTGGCAGTTTGATTTATTGCCGAAAACCCGAACTTGATTCGACCTTGAATTAAATTGTTGTCTAGCGTCTTGCAAAAATAGTGAAATTTCTATAGCAAAACTTATTAAACATTTTTTGTTGAAAATTTTATTGTCTTTAATTTTGTTTATATACATTTTTCTATTTTGTCGCATCATTTCCGTGATAGAGTGACTTAAAACAACCTCTGTGAAAATTTTAATAAAATTAACTTAATTAAATAGAAAAATGTATATAAATAAAAATTAAGAAAATCGAATTTTCAACAAAAAAATGTTTAATAAGTTTTGCTGTAGAAGCGATTTTTATATGAGAAAACATGTCTTCAAAAGGCATAAGTTACATTGCTAGTATAGGGGTGTACGTGTAACTCAAGATGATGAAAAAAAAATTCTGATGAAGTTTGAGCTCTTAATATTAATATTTAGAGGTGGCTAATCGTGATTTTTGATTTCCCATTTAAATAACACGGGAAATTTATTTTTTTTATTTGGAATTTTAATGCGCTTGACTGAATTATCGTCTAATAAAATTTAAAAATCATACTTGTAGGAAATTAAACGATCTACAAAAAAGGTCTGAAATGATTTTTCGCTAAGTCGGCTCGTTTAAAAGTTATTCGAGGTTTAAGTTAAGAAAACTCGAGTAATTATTATTTTAATTGATCTGTATAATTTTATTTTATCATCAAAAACATCGTCTCACGATAAATTTATAATACCTTATTACAAAATAATACATTATTTTATTTCATAACTCAATTATCCGATGGAAATTGGAATAGCTTCACTGAATAATTTTTGAAAATATAATAGTTTTACATAATTTCTATGATTAGATCAAGATTCTTAAGATAACTACAAATAAGCGATCAGTCATTAACCTTTAATTAGGTATGCGGGGTGGCAACAACACCCGCCCACGTATTAATTTCTTAAGGTTGTTACGAAGAGTAAATATTAAAACTCATAAAAACTGCTATTCAAAAGTCTTAAATTTTATTATTTTTACATTTGGCTATATAATAATATCCAAAATAATGTAATTTACCTACAATATAAAAAATGAATGTAAATTGTTCCTGTAAATGTAAGTTTTTGTTGGGGTGTTGTGAAATTATCTCCGGGGATAATTATTTTCTTCACATTTCCAGAATATTCGTTTTTCATTCTTCGGTTGATTAAAACAGTTGTTATTTTTATCGTGTATTGCATTTAAATAATAATATGTACCACGCAAGTTTATATGAAGTACAAATTGGCTGGCTACTTTAAAACTGATAATTGAGTTTTTAAATAAAACAATGTATTATTTTATAATAAATTATTATATTTATCGTGGGTCGATGTTTTTGTATTACTAAATAAAATAAAATTATACAGATCACTTAAAATAATAATTATTTGAGCTTTTTTAAAAAACATACAGTGGGTAATAGATTATTTAATGGGGTATGGAAAATATTCAAGGTTTTATAAAATCTTACCTGTGCAGTTTACAAAAACATTAATTTAGATAGAATTAAAACTGTTTTTTAAAAAAACTGCATGTAATTTAATAGCTTGAAGTTTCTACTTTCAAAATATATATATTTATACGCATAGATTCACTATCAGGCACCAAAAAGTAAATATGCGTTGTGACCCAAAAAAAATATTGCGTTGAAGCATCCTATATATACGCTGTATATATAAGTGTTGCGGCACCCTTACTGCGTATATATAGAACGTCATATATGAGCGTCGCGGCACCTTTCTGATGACCTTCATTTCAATAATTTAAACACTTCCGTTGAAGTTAACACATTTGCTTCTGCAGACAAGAAATAAGTTTTAGTTGAAGTTTTACACCAATTTAATTGGTACCTGTGCATAATAATAATATATTAATTATTATACATAAAAAACTACTATAAGTAACAGTTTATATTATTATGGTCACCAAAATTTTTGAATAAACAAATTTTTATTAAAAAAATGTTTAGTTTTGTTTTGGATTTTAAGTAAAATTCAAAATAAAATTAAACATACTTTTCTGGTATTATTATGGTTTATTAGCAATAAGTTTATTATAATCAATGCCATGACAAAGTAGAGAGCATTTCTCACTTTGTATAAAATTTAAATTTTTGTGTAAAATAATCTTCTGTTATCTTGGTTTGTTGGTCAACCTTGACCATTGTGACTAGCTTAACTATTATTACTAGTTGACATCTGGTAAGCATAGTGCAGCCCTTAGAAAGTACCCGCCAAATACCATATAATAAGACCTACGGGCGATTCAAACTTTAAAACTCGTTTTTTTTTTAGTTTTTACACTTTCTTCTAGAAAGCATTATTAAGAAAAGTTTTAACGCATATGTCTATTCAAAAGACATTGCCGTAAAAATCATAGTTATTGTAGTACTCATATTTTAATAAAATTATGAAATTAAAACATTTCTAGATCACAATAACTTTTACTCTGATGCATTAACAAATCAACAATTTTTATTTTAGGGCATTGTAATTATCCCAAATAATTTTTCAATGTGTTTTATTTTATAAAATTTATAAAAAGTAAAAATTATAAGAAAATGTATTGTTGCTACTGTGATACCTTTCAAATTAATAAGCACTTTACACGCCATCTAAAAAGTAAGCATTTGGGAGTAACATTAATGAAAAAATATTTAAATTCCGAAATTCAAAGTGAAAAGAAAAGGTGATAATAACTTCTATGTATTAGAAGTAATCGCGGTAATTTTGTTATGGCGAAAAATGGTAAAATTATACCTAAAAAAAGTTGTAAGAATAACGACAACGAATTACATAATTTTTAAAAATTACAGGGTTTGTATGAAGTGCTAAACTTTTTTGAAGGTATCGTATTTAAAAAGGCATACTAAAAATCGTCTTTTTGTAGCCAGAGAGGCTAATATGGCTGCATGACAAAGTAACAACCCTGCTATTGAATCTTTCGTCGTTTGTCATTAGGGGAAAAGTTACAGGTACTATTTGACTTCACTACCTTTTTTTAACGAAATTATTAAAAATTCCGCCCAGATGAAATAGGAAAATTAGTTGTTTCAGAGACACTAATTTGAATTACGCGGCCGACTTATTAAAAACTGATAAGAATGCCTGAAAAACGGGCGGCTGTTGTCAGAAGTAAAGTGCTTATTAATTTGAAAGATATCACAGCAACAACACGTTTTTTATAATTTTTAGTTTTATAAATTTTATAAATTCAACCACGGGCATGTCGAACTAGAACTTCCTTGGTTAGTAAAATTTAAATCTGAATTTGTCTCGTATACAAGAAGTAACTATTAGAAAAGTGACAGAAAATAAAAATTCTTCGAAGTTTGCACTTTTTTTCTATGCGTCGTGCTCGAGTTAAAATGAATTTAATTATAACTCATCACCTAGTAATAAACAGTTAAGGCATTGATAACATGGTATAAACAAAATTTACTGAAGAGTAGAATAATTATGAAAAGTTATGTAATAAGTAAGTAACTGTGCACGAATCAGCGCATTTTTGAAATGGGTGGACACCAATTGGGCCCAATATATTTGAGGTGGGCAGAAGTACACAAAATTTATAAATAAACTTAAAAAAATATATTATTAATTAATCACCTAAAAAATTTGGGTGAGCACTCTAATCAACAGGGTTGGCGAGTGCCCACCTTAACCCACCCCTGGCGCCGTCACTGGAATAAGCTCTTACCATCATTATCTTCCTTAATAATGAATTTTCATCATTCAAAAATTAATAATAATTATGATTCATCACAAATTTTTGCAGCAATTACCTTAAATTAAAAGTGACCAAAATTAGTAAATTTTATTTATAATTATTTAGGTATCTTATATTATTATAACAACTCTTTAATATTCGTGGCATTTATGCAAAAAATTAAAGTAAATTTTGTAATAGTAATAGGTTATATTATTATTACAAATGCATTTCCAGGTCCATTCATAATTATTCTTAACCCTTTTGCTCATGGCGGCCTAAATTTAGCACGCGGCTTTCTATATTATTTAATGAAAGGAGGAACGTAATTTCGTCATTTGATTTTGATGTACTAAATTTAAGACATTCATAAATTCGTATTAAAAATTTGTGGGTTTAATTTAAATAAATTTTTTCGAATAACAGTAAGGGTTGCGTAGTAGAAGTCTGTCTTTCATTACAGGTTTCAAAACAGGTAGATTTCAAAACGGCTGTGTGGATTATAGACATGTGGATTTTTGTTTGTGTTTGGAATAGTTATTGCTATGACATGTAACACAGTTATACAGTGTTTTTAAAATTTTTCTGTATCGTCGACATACAAGCAAAAGTGACCAACTACAAAACTCAAGTTTTACAGAAGAGCAGCTTTTAGGTTGAATATCGCTTATAAAATCAGACAATTAATACCAAATTTCAATAATTTTAGTCATAATACAATTAATATAGTTTATTATATTAAAATTTTAATTATTCTTTTATTATTATATCGTTATTCAACTCAATTAGTCAAACATCTTATTTTGCCATTTATGCAGTTGGTCGCTTTTGCTTGTATGCCGACAACATTTTCTATTTTTCCATATAGGACATAATGTGTTAATTTTAAAACATCCTGTATCTCGTTAACAAGGGGTCAAAAAAATAAAAGATTTTAAAAAAAATTGTAGCTAGTGTACCAAATTTCAATTTTATACCTATAAAAACGAAAATTCATGAGCCAAAGTGTTAAAGAAATTTCAGATATGGTACAAACCAAATAAATTTGCCGGTGCGTCATTGTTTAAAATGGTATGAATCAAGCTGGAAATGTATTTTTCTTCTTATTTTGATATAGCTTTCTCTTTTCACCACAATTTGAAACAATATAAATGTCACTGTCAAAGTGTTGCAGGTTGTTGTAACGTGGGTTGAAATAATTGAACACTTGATGAAAATGAAAAGAATTTACTTTATTGTAAATGAAAATTATATATGAGCGAAAAGGAACGTGTGTACTTCAAACGGAATTACAAGTTAAAGTTGTATGTGTTGCCAACATAAAATATAGAATACACTAATATAATGATTATTTACAAATATACAAAGTGCGACATAACTAAATATAACACCTCCCCTCTAATCTTGTTCACGGTATGAAACGGTCTGGTGGTCTTCTGCTTCGGACTGGTCTTGAAGTGGGATTACTTTCAAATCCGGAACCATTACTATTCAAATTATCCGTTGATCTTCCGGCAACGTCTGATGGTGGAATTTCGTCATCCGATACCTTTGGTTGGTTTGAAGTATTAGGAATGTCAGGAGGGTTGTTAGGAATTTTTAAGTTTTCTGGAGTTACATTTAATTGCTCGAAATGGACCTTTTCTTGAATTTTACTATCAGCATCAGCATTATTTGAATCTTGAAATTTTTCTTCGCCTCGAAAAACTTGATCAACATGTCTTTTAAATTTAACACCATTACTCCAAATTTCGTATAAAACGTTTCCAATTTTATTGACTACAACTCCAATTTTCCATGTTTTATCCGAAAATGATTTGAATAATACGGTTTGACCAATTTCGAAATTTCGTGTTTGACCTCCTCCATCAATAATTGTCTTTTTTTGTTTTTGAATTATAACATCTTGAAATGAAACAGGTTTAATGATATCCAAATGGGAACGAATATTTCTTCCCAACATAAGTTCTGCTGGACTCTTCCCTGTAGTGCTGTGCGGAGCTCTTCTTAAACTGAATAGAATTTCTTGAAGATTATGATGAATGTCTTTTGAATCCAATAATTGTTTTCTAAGAGCGTTTTTGAAAATGCCAACATATCGTTCAACTTGTCCATTTGAAGACGGATGATATGCAGCCGTTCGAATATGATTAATTTGATGTTTTCCTAAAAATTTTGAAAATTCAGACGAAATGAATGCGGAACCATTATCGGAAACTATATTAGATGGAATTCCAAACCGAGAAAAACATTCAGTTAATTTTGAAATGCTTGTAAAACTGTCGATGCGTTTTACTGGAAAAATTTCGATCCATTTGCTGTATGCATCAACTATGATAAAAAAATATAAACCATGAAAAGGACCTGCGTGATCAATATGCAATCTTTCCCACGGATTTCTCGGAAATTCCCATGGATGAATTTTGGCATGAATTGGCGAATTCGAATATTGTAAACAATTTTTACAATTCTTAGTAACATTTTCGATATCTCTGTCCACACCTTCCCAAAAAACGTAAGATCGAGCAAGAGCTTTCATTCTCGATGTACCAATATGACCTTTATGTAATTCCTTCAATATTGATTGTTGCAAGGTTTTGGGAATAACGACGCGAATACCTTTCATTAAACATCCTTGCTCTACAGTCCATTCTCCATTGTTATTTAAATTTGACGAATTTGGTCCCATTATGGCATTAAATATTTTACACAATTCGGAATCCTTTCGAGTTTCTTTTGCAACTATCTTGCTTTGAATTGGTATTGTTTCCAATTGACCCAATTGAAAAACTGCTGAAGAATCTTTTAAATTTTCTTTTGAATTATTTTCGATAAATCTAGAACAGAAATCGGCATTGCAATGATTTTCATGTTTTCTGAATTTTACTTCATAATCGAATCCTTGTAAAAATATTGAATAATGTAACAAACGAGTTGCACTCAATACTGGTGCAGCCTTATCTTGCTTAAAAATAGATTCCAGTGGTTTGTGATCTGTATAAAGTATGAAATGTCTTCCAAATAGAAAATAAAAAAGTTTTTTTATACACCATACAATCGATAAAGCTTCTTTATCAATTTGCGAATAATTAATTTCTGATTTTGACAAGCTTCTGCTGATAAAAAGAATTGGTCTTTCGGAACCATCTGAGAAAATGTGTGATAGAACGCCACCGATTCCATGTGGAGAAGCATCAGTAGCAAGCACAAGTGTTTTATTAGGATCAAAATGCGTTAGAACTTGATTTGAAGCAATTTCAAGTTTAATGTTCTTAAAAGCAAAATCAGCTTCTTTTGTCCAACGGAAATGTATACCTTTTTGCAATAATTTGTATAGCGGATGTAGTTTTTCAGCTGAATTTCTTATAAATTTGGAATAATAATTTACAAGTCCAATGAATGATTTTAATTCGGTAATATCACGAGGAGCTTTGGCTTCGACTATTGCTTTAATTTTTTCAGAAGTTTTATGAATACCATTTTCATCAATTACATATCCCAAATATGATATTTCATTTGCTAAAAATTGACATTTTTCTTTCTTGAAGTGAATCCCGTTTTCTCTACAAATTTCAAACAGTCGTTTCATCCTTTTTACGTGAGTTAATGGATCCGGTGAAGATAAACTGAAATCATCATAAAATATTTGTAACCCTTCAATTTCAGAAAAAATGTTTTCCATTGCTCTTTGCCATAGAGCTGGAGCACTCGAAATTCCATAATTTAAACGATTTACTTGAAATAAACCCAAATGTGTATTTATTGTTAACATTTTGGCTGTTTTTTCTGATACTTTCATATGCATGTACGCTTCTCTGATATCAAATTTTGAAAAATATTTTCCATTATTCATTTTAGGTAAGATGTTTTCGATAGTTGGAATTGGATGATCATCCGGAATAATATTTTTGTTAACTGTAATTTTATAATCAGCTACTAACCTCAATGTACCATCGTGCTTGATAATAGGAATTATTGGAGTTGCATACTCCGAATGAGTCACCTTTGAAAGTACTCCAATAGAAACCAATCTATTTATTTCTTCTTCCACACGAGGTTGCAATGCTAAAGGAATGGTTCTTGCTCTACAAAAAATTGGTGAAGTGTTTTCTTTTAAATGGAGGTCCGCTTCGAAATTTTTTAGGCATCCAATTTGATTAGAAAATATATCGGAAAACTCCGAAACCAACTTATTTACTTTATCTTCAATGTCGATCTTGATACCATAAACATCGTGTAATTTTGATTTAATTTTGAAAATCCAATCTCTTCCCATAATCGTATCAAAATTTTCCTTAATGATGTATAAATCCAAAATATAATCATCACCATCAATATTCACCTTTACTTTGGCTACTCCTAAAACTGGAATTTTAATTTTATTATAACTGGAAAGAACGACATCGCAAGAATGAATTTTAACATTAATTTGTAATTTACGAAAATTTTCTAAGGATATTAAAGTATAAGTACTCCCAGTATCAATTTCCATTGACACTTGTTGATTATTGATAAGAACTGTTTTCAATATTTTAGAATGAGGTGATTGTGTCCGAATTTGAAAAATATCCAAAGATTCATCAATTTGGTTTTCTTGCGTTATTTCTGAAATACATTTGCTGAACCCTTTTCTAAACTTATGTTTTGGAGGAAATTTTCCACAAACACGACCCAAATGTCCAATTTTCCCACACTTGTTGCAGGTGGATGCAAAATAGTAACATACGGACGCTTTATGATTTTCTTTTCCACATCGAAAGCATACAATTCCATTTTCTTGAATTTTGTTTTGTGAAAATTTATTATCACCTTTACGAAATTTTGTTTTATGATTACTTTTGTTACTTGAAAATGTTTTAATTGAATATTTGTCAGTTGTCAATTTACAAACTTGCGGATTATTTGAATTATTCCATTCCATTAAACTTTTTTCAGCTAATTCATCCGCATTCGCCTTTTGAATTACTTTTTGAAGACTTAACTTAGGCGTGCTTAAAAAATAACTTTGCGATTTCTCGCTTCGAATACCAGTTATAATTTGGTCCACAATTTCTTCTTGTAATCTTTCCTCTGTAGTAAATCCACAATGAACTGCTAATGACTTTAAACTTGTTAAAAACTCATTAAATGACTCAGTAGGACCTTGCTTTCGTGCACGAAATCTTTGTCTTTCCACACAAATTAATGGTTCAGGAAGAAAATGTGCCATTAGTTTTTTCTTTATATCAGAAAAAGAAAGATCTTTAGGATTCGTAGGAAACGCAATGGATTTTAATTTCTTATAAATTTCTGGTCCAACACTACTAATAAATAAATATATCATCTCCTTACCACGAATATCGTTCAAGCTACAAAAGCAATCAAATCTTTCCAAATAACATTCTATATCCTCCTTATCGTTATCGAAACTTGAAAACATTACAAATTTTCTTTCCGCCATTTTCTCCAAGCTGGTGTCCTTGACTTCAATTTTTTCACCTGAATCTGTTTTTGGCATTACCACATGTACGCCGAACGAAATTTTGAATAATAGTGAATTTCTTGAATTTCCACTACCTCGTCGCCACTTGTTGTAACGTGGGTTGAAATAATTGAACACTTGATGAAAATGAAAAGAATTTACTTTATTGTAAATGAAAATTATATATGAGCGAAAAGGAACGTGTGTACTTCAAACGGAATTACAAGTTAAAGTTGTATGTGTTGCCAACATAAAATATAGAATACACTAATATAATGATTATTTACAAATATACAAAGTGCGACATAACTAAATATAACACAGGTTTTAAACAAAAATGAAAACCATTTTAAACAATGTCGCACACTCAAATTTATTTGGTTTGTATTATATCAGAAAATTTTGGTACTTTTTATTAAATAAAAATAATATTTTTTTAAATATCTACTAATTGATTATTATTATAAGATATTATTATAATGTGAACTAAACACTAGGAAATATATAAAAGCTAAATTAACTTTAGATGTTTTAGAATTTCAGAATTATAAAAGTACAATATTATTTCGTCGGTCATAACTCATAAGGATACGATAATAGAGTGAGCTAGAGAGAGAGACCTGCTCTCTCTCATCTAAACATTCCTAAACTTTAACGTACAAAACTTTTAATACTCAAATATAAAATTCATGTGTGCCTAAACGTCAAACTATTGCATACTGCCATAAGGTGCCATTAGGCGCATTAACGTCAACAAGCTACTATTAGAACTACAAGAGCGCCCCCTAGACTTATATGATTTTATACGAGCGAACTAAACGCCAACTTTTATGGTGTATATGGTCAAACCGGCACCTTTCTCAAATTTCGTATTTAGACGTATAGGCCCATGAAGAACACAAATATAGTGGAAAAACGTTCAGGCACCACCAAGTGGTGCCACAACGTAAATATGGGTGCCACAACGTCGGTTTATATGCAAATTTGGGGTCACAACGTCGATTCACAAATATATGAAATTTGTGTATTAAAATGGTTTACTTTAAGATTATGATATAATTTAATTAATTAGCGAAAAGCCTATTAATAGGCTTCCGGACGTCAAGGTGTTAACAATGTAAATTACACATTATGAAATCGTTTTTTGACATATAAAAATCGCTTTTACAGCAAAATTTATTAGTAATTTTTTGTTGAAAATTTCATTCTCTTTATTTTTATTTATATACATTTTTCTATTTTGTTGCAATGTTTTCGAGATACAGTAACTTAAAAAATCTCTGTAAAAATTTTAATAAAATCAACATTGCTCCTAAAAGAATTTTAATAAAAATTTTACAGATAATTTATTGAGTCATTGTATCCCAAAAACGGTGCCACGAAATAAAAATATGTATATTATAATCAAAAATGACGTGAATAAAATTTTCAACTAAAAATACTGCCATTAAAGCGATTTTTATATGAAAAAACATGTCTTCAAAAGGTACAATTTACATTGCTAATATAGAACTGCAAGTTTATTTTTGTAAGGCACTGTATATGATAATTAAATAAATAACAATAATTATATTTTCTGAAAAATTGAACTATTATAGTAGTTAACCGATAATTACTTTAAATCTGGTTTGCTCTTGTCAGATCAAAAAAGTAAGTAAGCAAAAAATTTAGTAATTCACAATTCTTAAATCAAAAGTTATTTAAAATGCAATTACTGATAGTTGGATTTTGGATTTGATATTACAGATGGAGAGCTGTGATCACAGAAACATTTACGCTGTAATTGAATTTGCAACGAGTGAATTTGACGATAAGAAAGATATAGATCTGGTACCGTCCAAGTGGATAACAACAGAAAATGATGAAGTGCTCTGTCAATATCCTTCTGTTAACGATTATCATAAAATCGATAAGTATGCACAGGATTTAAGTGAAGCGGAAGAAAATTGGGCAAAGTATCCCTGTACAATTCTAACTTATGCAGGTGAATTATTTTATTTTATTATATTTAAAAAGAGTTATTTATCATAATAAAAAGATAATATCATTACGAAACTTTAATTTTTATGTTCAAATAGATAGCTATTCGAAAGGTAAAAGACGTTTAAAACGTGCATTTAAGACAACGGAGGTCAAAAGTACCAATGACGAGAGTAGCCAGCAAGTTATTAATCCAACAATATTATGTAACAAGGAAATAAATCAAGAGCTACATACCATCTCATCCATGGATGCAAATGCTTCAACTGCTGCTGATGCGAAACGTCCAAAAAGCAAAAGTAAAAAATTATTTTTAATTTAAATTAACAAATTTTTATGAGCTAACTGTATTGATAATTAATTTTGGTTTTATAAATAATAAATTTATTTTACAGAAGAGACACCAGCTGATAGATTAAGGCCAGTTGCAGAAGCATCAGAAGCAGAAGCAGTGTTTGATTTTGGTAAATTTAAACTTAAATTGAATTTATCATGTTAATAATAATAGTTTTAAGACTCGTTTTTTTACAGAATCCTTGAAAGACTTCATCAATACCAAAATTAATGAACAAACTATGCTAATTCATCGGTATTTGATAAACGAAAAGAAAAGTTTACAATATGATTTGAAAAAATGGTTGGAAGAAGTAAAAAAACACATTAGTCGCCAATACAGTACCTGAAGCATCACATCAAAGTGTGTCCAGTGCAAACGAAACATTAAATGTAGCACTACCTTTAAAGACCTTAGAAGATTTTCAAAATTTTGATGAACAATTAAAAAGCACAGATTCAAAACGAAATGCATTGGAAATATACTTGCGGGGGTATATATATATAATATTATATTATATGTATGTATTTATTTCTAGCTTGTATTATTTCGGGTAAAAATTTATGGCGAAAATACATCCAAAGGATGTATTAGTAAAATGGCGTCTGCTGTATTAACCAAAAATATCGAGAAGCATTACTCGGGCACCGGGAAAGTGGTTAAAGGTATCGGAAAATTGAATTTTAGCAGTTCAGAGACTTTCCTGTGCATGAAAGGTATTGTTAAAATCATTTTATTCATACTATATCTGAAAGTGACAATTTTTTTTCTGAAAGAAACATTTTTGGAACTCAAAACCATTTTAGTTCAAATTTTATTTTTTTGTCATTAATTATACCCTTTCAGTTCTAACCCAACTATTTATATTACGTTATAAATAGGTACAATTTTAGTTATTATTTAAATGTTTTGGATATTTTACAAGTTGTAATGGAAAAATTTGGAGACTCTGAAGAATGCAAAAATTTTGCTGGAAAAGTTGGGCGATGGCTTTCGGGACAGGGTGACCGAGAGCACGGAAGAAAAGAGAGATCTTCATCAGTTTAAAATTATGTAAAAAATTCTTTGAATATACTGTAGTGTGAAATGAAATCCGAACACTTTTTAATTTGCATTTAAACTTAGTAAATGACAAAAAAGAGTTGATATTGTTTAATGCCAATGTAAGTATGACCTTTTTATCACAAATTAAATTTTCAAAATTTTTTTGTTTGTTTCTTCGCCAAAAACAAAACATTTTTAAAATATGACATAAACAAGTTTCTCAAAAATACCCAAAAAGACGTTATATTTATTTTATAAAGTTAAATGAATCTTTGTAATTGATAATATGCATAATTTCCCACCAAATTCCATAATAATTAATTAATTAATTATAAAAATTAGTATATTTTGTACTTTACCATTAGATGTACCCTACTATGTAAAAGTAATGGTAAAAGTACAAAAAATATAGTAATTTGCTGAGAACTTATGCAGATTATCAACTACAAATTTATTTAACTTTATAAATTAACGCCTTATTGGGCGTTTTTGAGAAACTTATTTATGTCACATTTAAAAATGTTTTCTTTTTTTTTTTGCAAAAAACAAGCAAAAACTTTAGAAATTTTTAATTTGTGATAGAAAGGTCATGCTTACATTGACATTAAACAATATTGACTCTTTTTTGTCATTTACTAGGTTTAAATGCAAATTAAAAAGTGTTAGGATTTCATTTCAGACTTCTACAATAGCATATAATATACTATTATTATGTAAATTATATTATTTTATTTTTATTATTACTTATTATTATTTAAATATTACTTTATTATACTAATATTACTGAAAGAGGTCATACTTACATTGGCATTAAACAATATTTATCTTTGACAATATCAACCCCTTTTTGTCATTTACTAGGTTTAAATGCAAATTAAAGTGTTAGGATTTCATTTCAGACTTCTGCAATAGTATAATAATATACTATCCTATATTATGTAAATTATATTATTGTATTTTTATTATTACTTATTATTATTTAAATATTACTTTACTATACTAATATTACTTGAAAAGGTCATACTTACATTGACATTAAACAATATTGACTCTTTTTTGTCATTTACTAGGTTTAAATGCAAATTAACAAGTGTTAGGATTTCATTTCAGACTTCTACAATAGTATATAATATACTATTATTATGCAAATTATATTATTTTATTTTTATTATTACTTATTATTATTTAAATATTACTTTACTATACTAATATTACTGAAAAAGGTCATACTTACATTGGCATTAAACAATATTTATCTTTGACAATATCGACCCTTTTTTGTCATTTACTAGGTTTAAATGCAAATTAAAAAGTGTTATGATTTCATTTCAGACTTCTGCAATAGTATATAATATATACTATATACTATATTATGTAAATTATATTATTTCATTTTTATTATTATCTACATATTATTTAAATATTACTTTATTATTACTTAAATATTTTCCAAATAAAATAAATTATTAGCTGCTGTTGATGGACCGATAATTTTAAGAATACTTGCCCATCCATTACTCCCCCATTCGAATTACTGGTTTCCATTAACAGGCCAATAACTTTTTACTATACTTGGCCCATTGATGGTTGCCATTAACGGGCCGATAACTTCTGTTATACTTGGGCGATAGTCGAGTGCCATTACTGGCTCGAGGTTAACAATCCGACATTGAGCCATTCATCGGCCGTTAAAAATTGCCATTGCCCTCCCATTAATGCTATTAAGCAATGGGCCGATAACTTTTTACTACACTTGGCCCATTGATGGTTGCCATTAACGGGCCGATAACTTTTGTTATACTTGGCCGATAATCGAGTGCCATTAATGGCCCGAGGTTAACAATCCGACATTGAGCCATTCATTGGCCGTTAAAAATTGCTATTGCCCGCCCATTAATGCTATTAAGCAATGGGCCAATAACTTTTTACTACACTTGGCCCATTGATGGTTGCCATTAACGGGCCGATAACTTTTTACTATACTTGGCCTATTACTGGTTGCCATTAATGGACCGATAACTTTTGTTATACTTGGCCGGTAATCTAGTGCCATTAATGGACCGAGGTTAACAACCCGACATTGAGCCATTCATCGGCCGTTAAAAATTGCCATTGCTCGCCCATTAATGACGATGAATGATGGCGAAGTAATGGGCCATTAAAGGGCCAGTTTCCAAACTTTGTATGGGTAGATCAATTGTCTAATCAAATTAACAAACAAATTTCGCAAATAAACCCTTTGACGGACTTAAAAAGACAAAGACGAGGACTTATAGATGGTTTAGGTTCTCTAATAAAAATAGTAACGGGCAATTTGGACTATATATAAAGATGCTATTCGATATGATCAAAAAATTCAAAATTTATATCAAAATCAAATGGAAATCAGAACCGTTGTAAAAACCAAATAACTTTAATGCAAAATGCGATTACCAAATTTAATAGTACATCAGCCACTCTTGTACAAAATCAAATGATTCTAAATTCAAAAATCAAGCAATTCCAAAAATTTATCAACGAAACAGAAACTCAAAATTTAAAATCTCGCCATTTTGAATTAATACAAAAAGTAATTCTAGAATTAATTAATACATTCCAAGTCATTAATAACGTTTTGAATAATTTAGAAATTGCTATTAGTTTTGCGAAAACCAACACCTTCCATAATTATATTATCAAACCAGTTGAACTTTTAAAGAAAATCAAATTTGTTAGTAGTCAAATCAAAAACACGAAATTACCATTTGAACCAATACTAGATAATATTCTGTCTTTTGAAAATATTTTGGAAATTAAGAGTTATACAAAAATGAATCAAATTATATTTTTAATTGATATCCCGATAGTGGAGAAGGAAAGTTATGACTATTTTGAATTCCATCCTTCAAATAACCATCATAAAATAATCATTCCTAATTCCAAATTCCTTATCAAAAATGAGCACTTTTATTCGACATTTCAAGAAAACTGCAAAGAAGCGAATCAAAACGAACACTTATGCGAAGAAAACGTATTAGAAATCAAAAACGAATACAAGATTCCATGCGAATTACAACTTCTACGTTTCTCTGAAAAACCTTCGAATTGCAAACAAGAAACAGTAAAAATCAAAAATCTAAAAATCCAAAAAAACGCAGTATATTCTTTAGAATCTTCTTCTAAACCTATTTGCCAGTATCCGCTGAACAAATCCAATGAAGTAAAATATTTTGCCCCATGTAAATAAGTCAAAATATCGTCAATATTAGGTAATGGGTAGGAAGATTTTTTGGTCCGGTCATTTACCTTGCGAAAGTCAACGCAAAAACGTTTGGTTTTATCCTTTTTATCTACCAAAATTATAGGACTACTCCAAGGGGATTGTGAATGACGAATAATACCCGCGTCTAACATTTCTTTAATTTGTTCGTCTATTATTTCTCTTTCGGCCGCAGATACCCGATATGGTTCTGATTTGATGGGTGATGCACTTTGAACATCTATTTTGTGTTTTACAACATTGGTGAAACCCATTTGGTTCGTGTTTTTTGAGAAAACATCCGCGAATTCAGTAAGTAAATTTTGAAGTTGTTCCTTCTCTTCTATTGAAAGGTTTTTATTTAATTGATGGTCGTCAAGGCTAATATCGTTGAAGTGTTTTGAACCGTACTTTAATTTTTCCTCGGGTGAAGGGATTATTAAAATATTATCTATTTCATGTATATTTTCTAGGAATCCCAAAGTGGTTCCTTTGAATAAATTTAAAGGTAAATTTGAATTTAAAATGATATCAATTGAAAACAAATAATCTTTTTCGAATTTTAAACGAGAGGCAAACGCTAATTTATTTTTTGTTAGAAAATTGTCGTTGTGTTTAAAAAAATTTGGGGACGATTTGTCATCTTTACATTCTAAAATTAAAGAAATTTTGGTAATTACACTCGGTTGAAGTTGATAATCATTTAATAATTTTAATTTGAATTTAGTAATCTCATCGTTTTGAACAGCCTGACTTAAAACATTTAAATAGGTCATGTCATTATCATCATTTATATTATTTGCTGTCGTTGGCAAATTAAACGAAATAAATTCAAACGACGAAACGGAAAGTAAGCTCTAAACAATGTTTTTACAGAATCCCGAAATTAGCTTAGAAAATAAACTTATTCATCGCAATCGAACAGATAAAAATCATAACGAAAACGATAATTATAACGAAACGAAAGAAAACCTTAAGGGGAGTAATCATCAGCTGTTCGTGACATTGGTTTTGATTAGCAAACCATTTCTACAATTTTCATTTTTATGCTTTCAAATTTTGTACCGAAGTATGAAACAATAAACACTATTGAGGGTAAGCGTCATTTTTAAAAAATTAATTTTAAAAATTTATATTTTTGAATTTGCAATTTATGGCGCTTAAGCTCCAGACATATTGACTTGATTGTTAACTCATAATTTTTGCAAAATGGAATTATGTATATTAACAACAAAAAACGAAAATTAGATTCTAATATTTATCAAATTTATCATTTAAATTCGTTATTGCACAGTGCTGCTTACGTGGAGGGTAGAAGAAACATGCATCTCGAATAATTTTCGTACACATAGTTTGTATTACGGTATACCTTTTTTCACTACGTCGGCTTTGCAAAGGCGCAATGTTGCAATAGCATACTGCGATTTCTCGTATCAGAAATTCTATTTTTATCGCTATTTGTTTAATGCACATATACGCAGCATTGCTTTGGTCAATTTATTGTTTGAATAATACGATCATAGCTGATTTTATTGTTTCTAGTGTCATTTAGTGAATTTATAAACTTTATTATAAAATAAAATTTATAAACCGATATTAAAGTGTTTAGGGCCGGTTCCACCAACTCTGGTTAAATACTTTAATCATGATTAGTTGGGGTTAATCATGGTTAAATGTAAAAGTGTGTTCCACCATCTATTTAATCATGGTTAAAGACGTTTAATCATGGTTAAACAGCCTTCAAACTAATCACCCGATTTTGGGCGTTTAGGCGAGTTTAATCACGGTTAATGGTCGGTGCATGCGCATTTCTTTTAATTTATAGTAAACGATAGGTACTGTTGAGATTTTGAACATACCTAGCCTAACTAAAATGATCTCTTTTGGAAATACATTTTCGATTTGATTTTCGAAAAGTATAAAAAAAATATTTTATAATTATTTAAACTAGTAAATCTATAATATTTTTATTTTTATTATAATAATTATTTATTTAATAATTCGGTTTGCAATTTTTCATAATTAACCTTTGGGCTAATCTTAGATGTTCATTTTACTTTACTAATTTAAAATAAAAAATTTAAACAATAACACTTTAAATAACAAGTTAAATTCAATAATATAATCAAATTATATTTTTAAGCTTTCGATGACTTTTATCGTTTTTTTCAGAAATTTATTTAAAAAATTTAAATAATAATTTTCAAGTTTAGTTTATAAAATTCCAGGTATATTTCTGTATTTTTCACTAAACCCCTACTGGACCTAAGTTTCACGTGACTAACTATCAACTAACCAGAAGAGCTTTTGCAAGGAAAAACCGAGTATACACGAAATCAAAACATTTAACCATGATTAACTAATCATAAATACAAAATGCTTGGTGGAACGCTTTGAAGTTAATGTCGGTCAACTAATCATGGTTAAGCATTAACCGTGATTTGTTAACCAACGATTTAATCAGAGTTGGTGGAACCGGCCCTTAGTGTTTTAAAGTGTTTTAGCTTGTTATAACGAAGTGGTCTTAGTTTTTTACAGATTTCCGTGTTTAAAATCGAAATTTTTCAACATGCCTAAGGTTACATCTCAGTTACCATTAAGTGTAAAAAGAAAAAGCATGAAAAATCGAATGAAACATGCTCGTGCTATGTAAATTGTTTTTTAAGTTTTAAAAAGTTGCACTATTAATTGTGAATTTTTTTAGTGCTGCTGAAAAAAAATCCAACCAATTATGTAGTACATTTCCGACGTAAGTACCTACTATTTAATTTTAATTACGATTAGATTTTAATAATCCAAACTATACATTTTTAATAAGGAATACAAATTTTTGCATTTATACTGGTAGTGAAATAATAATTAATTGTTAGTTATTCGATATTAGCGGTACACCAAAAAATTCTGACGCGCTATAAAAGTTCATAAAACTATTTTGAGATTTGAAAAAGTACAATAAGTAAATATAATGCCAAATCGCTTACTTTTAAAATTGGCAAATCAGCGGGGAAAAATAGCAATTTGGTACATTTATAAAGTAATACTTTTTATTTTTAGACAAATGATAGTGGACCATGAAGAGGTTGTTTGTGACTTGACTAATCTTGAAATTCCCACACAACAAATTATTGTAACAGCTGAAGAAATTATTGCAGGGAATTGTTTCATGGATATAAACGAAGAAGACATTCCAGTGGAAAATACAGTAGCAATTACAGATGAATCGGGCGAATGTTTACCAGGAAATTCTTTCATGGATGAAGAAAATAACGAAGTAGTTATGAGGTAATTTAATTTGTAACAAAATTAATTAAATTTCCATTTTAATTTTTACATAAATTTTAGAGAAACACCGACAGAAAAAGATGATGGTATTGTTGGAAGGAGAATTATTGACGTCAAACATTTATTTAGTCAAATTTGTAATGCAGAAAAACACGAAACTTTCGATTGTACAATAGCCGATATGAAAGTGGTTAAAGAGCAAAAATGTGCAAAATTATAAAAATCATCGACACACAAGAACCAACCAAAGATACCATGAATATTAATCAAGCTGCTGCTCTTGGAGCCCTATCGATTGGCCTTGGATATTCACAATGCGATGAATTTCTATCTACAATGAATGTTCCGTTTATGTCTTCGGGCACATATCTGGAAAAACAAGAGGAGGTATCGACGCTATTACATGACACCTTATTATCTGTTATAATC
The DNA here is from genome assembly GCA_958510845.1 of Cantharis nigra. Classification (NCBI taxonomy): domain Eukaryota; kingdom Metazoa; phylum Arthropoda; class Insecta; order Coleoptera; family Cantharidae; genus Cantharis; species Cantharis nigra. The sequence continues at coordinate 14,535,681 of OY294029.1, forward strand.
GAAGCAGGAAAAGAAGAATACAAACTAGCAAATCCAATAAATTGCACATTTTAATCACTACGTCTTAAAATTTATTTGGAAACAATATTTAGTGTTGAAATCATCAAACAACCTAAATTCAGTGCACACATATTTATTGACAAGCAAAAGTGCAGTTTACGTTATGCGATTTTTCTTGCGATTTTGCTTACGACTTGGCTTCCAAGTTGTCGTAAACAAATATTTTGAAGTTCACGTTATACAATTCGACCCGAAGATGAACTCGCAAACGCAGTCTTGAACAGAGAACCACACAAACCCAGTCATACAAGAAAAATCGTACGTAAAATCGTAAGCAAAATCGTATGACGTAAACGTCTTTAAAAATTATTTGGAAATTTGGAAAAACATTTATTATAAGTTTATAAATATGATTTAAGATTAAGATTTTTCAATTATTAATTTTTCTAACATTAATGCAATTATTGTATTTAGTAAAGTTTATAAATATGGCATATAGGGCTGCCAAATTAAGTAAATGTTTGAATAACCTTTATTTAACTCACCATAGAAAATATGAGTAACGAGCCTACGAATGGTATCGCATATATTCTATTACAATACCAAATTAGAATATTACGATGGTCTGGAAAACTGTTCGATATTTATCTTTAAAACTTTCATAAACCAATACAATATTGCAAAAACTGTTAATACTTAAATAATATAAATTTTATTATTTGAATAAATTAAATAAATAAATTATAATTTTTCTTTGGCAAAATCCACCCGTGAAGATTTGGATCGGTAATGTAAGTTGGTGTTAATTAAACATATTTCTTTGCCAAAATTGTTCATAGAAAAACGATATCACCGCAAAAATATAAAATCCATAAAAAATCGGAAAACCGTTCTTTTCAAAATTAAAACTTCGATTTCTGCATTCATTTGCATATATGTATTTCTACCCAAGTGTTGGTAACACTGCATCGCGGCATTGTTTCTTCCTAGTTAGCTAGCATACATCGTTAGTCTGAGTTTTCTTCCAGGAGCAGGTACGTACAACATTTATTATTTATAATAAAAATAGTTTGTATTATTAATTCTGTAGTCACAAGCAATAAAGGAATAATTCAGCATAGATTCTTTTATACTTATTCGCTTATTGCTTGTGACCACAGAATTATAATATTTTAATATTGTAAAAATTCCGACGACGCGACGTTGAGACATGAGACGCGACATGAGAAGGACATGCATTTTGCAAAAATGCACGTGCACGTGCAAAAATATTTTTAACTTTAAATAACAAGTGAAATTCAATAATATAATGAATTTATACTTTTTTTATTAAATAATTTTTTTTTGCGTTTACATAAAGAATGCAGGAAGAACCGCCGCCGACGTCTCCTCAGGCGCCGCCGCCAACGTCTCCTCAGGCGCCGCCGCCGACGTCTCTTCAGCCGCCGCCTCTTCAGCTGCCGCCTCCTCAGCAGCCAATGTCGTCACGACGGCCAAGGTCGCCTCGACGGCCGATGTCGTCGCGACGACCGAGGTCGCCTCGACGGCCGAGGTCGCCGCGACAGCTGCAGCCGCAACGACCAAGATCGCCGCGACGGCTGCAGCCGCAACGCCCGACGGCACCTGGGCCAATTTTTCATTTCAATTTTATTAATAATTAAATAAAATATATTAATAAACAATATAAATTATTAAAGTTGTTTTACTTAAAAAATAAACACGCGATGTTTATTTTATGTCGAGACTGCACTTTCATTATATTAAGTCTAGTTTGAAAACAATGCAAATACCAATGTCTCGAACAGCTGAAACTGCTGTGCCTTTCAAATAATATGATTTCGATTTTTTTTGGTAGAAAATACTGGCTTAGTGAATTAGTGGTCCATTTTTGCATTTTAAATAAATCATCGGCATACAAGCAAAATTGACTAACTACAAAACTCGAATTTTACAGGAAAGCAGCTTTTAGGTTAAATATCGCTTATAAAATTATAGAAAATTAATGCTAAATTTCAATAATTTTAACCATAATACAATTAATAATATAGTTTATTATATTAAAATTTTAATTATTCTTTATTATTATATCGTTAATCAACTCAATGTCGAGTATCTTATTTTAGCCATTTATGCATTGGTCACTTTTGCTTGCATCCATTCATGGTCAAATACTATCTTATCTATGAAATGTGACGTTTCGGAAATGAAACGACATTATTTTCTCTCCTTATGGCTATTCAGTAGGGTTTAGAAAATTAGTAATATGCTGATTTTATAATTATACTCTTATAGAATAACTTATTTTAAGTGACTTTTACTAAAAAATAAAAGTTGTAAAAAAATTAGTTTACCCGCAATTTCCAATTAAAGTATGAATTTAATTTGGGGTTTCATGCAAAATCTAGAAGAGATACAAATATGCGGTTTTCACTAAGCTCAAGAATTCTTATTTTACTTTGACACTATATAATTTTTATTTTGACTAGTATCATCATATTCTTGTAAAAAATTGTTTAATTTGAGTAAAAACGTGATATATTCAGTAAATATAAGATTACATATTATTCAAGCTTACCATTGTATAAAATCATTAAAATTTATATCAACGCATAGATTGAACCTTCAACTTAAATATCTGCTAAAAATTTTCAAAAAATATTTTTTAATAACAACAGGAAACTACAAATCGTCTAATAATGTCTTAACATCTTCTATTTCTACTTTCTCTATCTTCGTTTAAGTACTCCCACCATATTAAAATGCACGTAGAATGCATGTGAAAATAGGGGAAATTTGCACATGATAATGGATAATGCACTTCATAAAAAGTTTCTGTAGTTAGTATCAAGTATGCTTGTAAAGTATATGGAGTCATAATAAATTATTATTATTTATTATCTATTATTTTTCTTGTTCGAGATTTTGGATCTTTTGGTCCAAAAATATGGACGAAAATAATTATTTGACAATTATTATCTTATAATAATTATTAGACTCTTAGATATTTTATAATGCCTTATTTTTTATTATTTCAAAATTCTAAAATGCAGACTTTTTTGGTCGTGGCGCCAAAAAGAAATAAGCGTTCCAAGCAGTGGCGGCTCATCTGAGGAGGTAAGCGAGGCTTACTTTCCCCTGAAATTTTCTATTAAATTCTTAAAATTTTCAAAAAAGTATAAAAGTAGATTTTCGATATTATAGTGAAATCTATCAGAAGATAACTACTCCAACAATACATACATAGGTATCCAAAAAGTAACGTAAAGCTACCTCAGAAGCAACATCTTCAGCTAACAAAAAAAGTAACAGCAATAATCTGTGGTACTACTACGTAATTTTAATTATCTATTTCTGTGTGTTGATATTATTATTACAATAATATTTATTTCTAATAATATTTTTACCTCCAATCAAAAAAAATTGGAGGTATGGTAATCCAACAAAATTTCAAATTATTTTTTTTACATTTACGAGATGACCGTGTTCAGAAACGTAAAGATTTGCAAAAAATAAAAATAAATTGTGTATCGGTCTGTCTGTCGGTCGTCAAATTTTGTTTCTCGCTTTATTCCTGAACCATCGAACCAATCAGGATCAAATTTGGTATGGTACTAGGGTTTATGATAGAAAGGTAAAAATCAGGTTTTCGTCGCGATACTACAATCAGGAGTGCCACTACAAGAAAATAACACAAGATTTTAAGGACAATTTTGTCTTGTGATATAAGTTATTTTAAAGACCTTGAAAAGCTTTATCCAGAATAGGTTAAATTAACTTACTATCTGCCATCTGTCAAAAATTACCAGCTGTCAAAGTTAAAACCTCAAGAATGAATAACTCATGAAGTACTGAAGGGATCTCAATCATATTTGGTGTGTAAGAATACTGCCCTTACAGAACTTGACAGTATATGGAACCATTTGATAAAAATCAGGAATTTAACATGAAAAAAAAAAAGATAAGGTACTTTTTTGCGAAAACTTGAAAAAAGGCCTTCTCCCTCGATTTTCTTCGGCATTTCTGCGTCAATGGCGTCTTTTTGGATGTATGTCTAGTGGTCTCTAGTGGTGAAAATAATGAAAATGAAAGCTCAAATTTACAACAAAATTCTTTCGGTGAGATAAACCAAATTCAAAGTCGGTACGCGACAACTCGGCGACGGTCACCTCGGCGATCGATTAACTGCGGCGACGGTCATCTCGGCGACAGGTTAACTCGGCGACGGCCAACTTGGCGACCGAGTTGGTTAAATCAATTATTATTCAAATAGATTTCTAATGCCCGTACCTATAGTCGATGCTTGGTTCCAGCAAAACTTGAGCACAACTTAAGTACGAAGTTGTTAATTTTGATTGGTCAATTTTGTACTTAAGTCTGAAATCGAGCGAAGTATCGACTATTGGTATGAGCATAAGTTGGATATAATATATTATGTTAAATCGTTATTGTTTTATTTCCAAAGTATTCAAAATGTTGGTTATAATAGTATCTTTTCAATGATTCTTGTGTTTTGCTCCTTGTTTTAAATCTTCTTCTTAACTTTATTCTATAGTTATTGTTGTCAATCCTCTTGTAATAATTACACAGTGTTACATGGTACAGCTTCAAAAATGGGCGGGGTTTATTCTAATAGATTTTTTTGCGTTTAAAACGAATCTGACTTTGAAATTGCTCCATCACGTCAGGTTTTTTTGAAAATGTAGCTTAAATGGTCAAAGAATGGCTGTTTCAACCATTTTCATGATTTTTTTCAGGGAACCTCATTTCTTTGTTTCAATTTTCAAATTTTTTTAAAAATGCATCGCATAGTACTACTACTTAACTGTAAAATCCGTTTTTCAAAATTGTTTTACAAATTTTTATAATGAAGATATACCATTTTTAAGCCAAGTCTTGCAAATTCACCCGTTTTACCGCGCCAAACTTACTTTTTGATAAGTTTTTTTAGTATTAATTAATTAGAGACCTCAAGAACCCCTGTGTAGGCAGAATACTAAAGAACTTATCAAAAAGTAAGTTTGGCGCGGTAAAACGGGTGAATTTGCATTACTAAGCCTCTTGACTTAAAAATGGTATATTGGCCCGGGAGTATAAATTCATACCAATCTGCTTCTAACGGTTAACTCTTTCTTTTTTTGGACTATAAATGGATTTTGTTTGGAACAAGGTGGAACTCGCTTTTGCGACAGTTCTTAGGCTTCTATACATCTACTTTTTTGATAAATTAAATTATTTGGGCTTTATTTTGTTAGAATTTTTAATGCGTTAATCTTCTAATTAGGTAGATACCAACGGCAAATTTTTTATATAAAAGGAAAACGCTAGCAATTTTTCCTTTTGAATCATGCGGACAGACAGACAGACACGGAAACAGATCATAAGGATTCTTCCTATACGTTGTATAGAAGCCTAAAAAGAATAAAAATGATCTTCTTTCGGAATCATCGCTGAGTTAACCGGTCGCCGAGATGACTGTCGCCGAGTTGACTGATCGCCGAGGTGACCGTCGCCGAGTTGACCGTGTCCGGTTTCGTGCATAGTTCTTCTTAAAAAACAGGACAGGGGCCCACGAAAAGTCTTGTCACGCGGTCCGACGAAGCTCGCGACGGTCCTGTCTACCATTTATAAATTTTATTCCATTGGTGGAATATTGAAAATTTTAGTTAGACAACATTTTTCTAGCGTAATTTTGCTAATAAGTATTTTGGGCATAAAATGGATAAGACCCAACTAATCAATAACTATCCGATTACTGAGTCATCTTAAAAAACTTAACACTGTGTTTTCTAAACCTATAATGTCTAAAATTGGGAAACTTTCCTCGATGTCAAATTAAATGAAAATGTTAAAAAAATTTTAAATAAAACTGTAATAAATTCATATACCTAGTAAATAAAGTGTGCCTAGTGCAAAATTGTATTTTTTTTAAATGAAAGTCAAGAACTTGTATAAGTAAGTAATATAATACTACATTAATCTGTTTCTCGTTTGATAACGAGTGCCCACGCTTGAAAGCAATGTGGAAGGTTTCCAGTCATTTGAGGGGAATACAACTATTAAACAACTAGATCTGTGGCTCCCCACAGCGGAAAAGTTTTGCGTATATACAGTATAATACAATAAAGAAATCTGCATTAATGGTGCAAATTTATTATTATATAGTACATAATGATTGCGTACGATGGCGCTGTCAATCATTGAAAACTGTCAAAAAGCAAGACGTAAGACGTATGTATGTTTTGATTTTAAAGTCACGTGCTGCTGTAGCGCCTTAATAATAATAATTTAAAAGAAATCCCAAATAATCATGACGAAATAATCCCACAAATCCCATAACAGTATTATTATTTATTAAAAGATAAATTTTTAAAAAATTAAAAGATAAATATTTCGACCTAATTTAAATTTCAAAACCATTAATTTTTCACAAGTTAATAAAATAGTTTATATAAATTTCAATTTTTTAATCGTCAACTTTAATAAAAATTATTTTTTCTAGATTCCTGGAGATATTGAAAACACCTTAAAAAACGGAAATCTCGATTGCCAAGTTTTGGTTTAACGAACCAGTCACACTATTTTATTTTTTTATTTATTATATTTATTATTATATCGCGTTGGACTGATATAACTGAATTTCATTTAATATTGGAAGAAAACATCATTGCCTGCAATATTGTGCTGGATGCGATAGATCTCTTGTTTAAAGCATTTCATGTTTTAAATGCTCAGTATCCGGAAGGGTTCATATCTCGTATTCAATATAAAAGTGGGTCTAATAGTGTGACAACAAAAACTGATAAGGTAATTCCTTATGTAGAAACACTAATACATGAATTAGGCAGGCGGTGATTAAAGTCTCTTTATTTCACTTTTTTTCTATTTGTTTTTAATAATTAATTTTTTTTATATAATCTTAGTTTATATCGATAGTTTTCATATTTCTTAATTATTTTAAAAAATGCAGTATGCCCATTTTTCACGACAATATTTAAATGAATTAGGCGTAATTAAGTTCTTATTTTTTCACTTTTTTCTATTTATTTTTTATAATTAATTCTTTTTATATAATCTTATTTATTTAGTTTTTATATTTCTTAATTATTTTTCAAAATGGAATATATATGTCCATTTTGCACGACAATATTTAAATGTGTCAAACTTTTTATAAAACACATTCGAATCAGACACAGTTTTACCTCGACAAATACAATAAGATGCAAACAAGATGAAACGTGTTCTAGATCTTTTCAAAATTTGAGTTCATTTAAAAAACATATTACGAGAGTTCACTATAACAGCGGTTCTCAACCTTTTTACGACGCGACCCCCAAATTTTCTTGCTTATTTTCTGCGACCCCAACAATGTCAGTAATAAAAAATAGTCATCAATTACTTTGTCTAAAATTTATATTAAATGAAGATACATATTATCTAAACAAAATCACAAATACTCAACTTTTTTTTTTAATTTTATTTTTTTTACATTTTCGAAATCACCTTGTTCAGAAACGTAAAGATTTACAAGAAATAAGAAAAAATTAGGTGACGGTCTGTCTGTCGTTAGATTTTGTTTCTCGCTTTATTTCTGAACCGTTCAACCAATCATGACCAAATTTTGTATATAAGTAGGCTTTATGCACTGAAAAAAATAGTTTATCATAGTGATGAAAAATTCATTATTTTAACACCGATGAAAAAATTCATAGTATTTATGAACAAAATCAATGTATTTATGAATTTTTCATCAATATGATGAACCATTTTTTTCAGTGTGGTAGAATGGTGAAAATAAGGTTTTCGTCACGATCATCTGTCAATCAGGATTGCCACTATAAGAAAATAACACAAGATTTCTAAAAACGATTTTGTCTCGTAATAGGTTATTTTAAAGACCTTGAAAAGCTTTATCCAGAATAGGTGAAATTAATATTCTATCTGTCATCTATCAAAAATTACAGGCTGTCAAATTTGAAACTTCAAGAGTGAATAACTCATGAAGTACTGAAGGGATCTTAACCAAACTAGGTATGTAGCGACATTGTTCCTACAGGTCTTGTCAATATATGAAACCATTTGATAAAAATCAGGAATTCGTCATGAAAAAAAAAGATTACGGTTTTTTGCTAAATCTTCAACAAAATCCTTGACCCTCGATTTTTTTCGGCATTTCTGCTTCGATGGCAGTCAAATGTTTCGGACGAATGTCTGATGGGTTCTAATGGAGAAAATAAGATTTTGGCAGAGAAATATTTGCCAGGGTTACCACAATAAAAAAATTTTAAAAATGAAAATGTCGTATCTCCGGAAATGTCTAACAGATTGAAATTAAATTTTGTGTGCTGATAGAGATTCCAAAATACAAGTATTGGTGAGAAGATATAAAGAATAATTTACTTTTATCGGGCGGCACTTTTTTTGTGAAATTAAGTCCGAAATACCTGAGGCCTACGGTTTTCTTCAATGAGATTTGTATATTATGTATATTATGTAAAGTGGTAAAATCTGACAGTTATCAGTAATTTAATTAATTATTTAGAACGATCGAAAATTTGTGTGGTGTATTGAAAATGGTAATACTACGTATTACTTACATATATTTTCTTGTTTATTTATTCTTTTTTTACTCTTCTTTAAAACAAAAAAATTGTGTGGTGTTGGTGAAAAATCGTAAGTACGGTAATATTGGGAATTGTTTGGAAAAGACCACTAATATGGAACACACCAAACAAATCTTCGGAAATGTATAACAGATTCTGTTAAAATTTGGTGTACTGATGATTGGAGGTATTGCGACAGAAGTAACTATATTGTTTTACTTATTCATTACTTCCTTGATCTTGATGTTTTGATATGAGTTTATCAATCCTATATTCAATTAATTCAGCAAGGGAAACCTTAAAATTCAGGCTACTAATTTTTAGTTCAAATTCAAAACTAAGTAATTTTGAAAAAAAATTCTGCGACCTCCTAAAATAAATCCGCGACCCCCAGGTTGAGAATCGCTGCACTATAACACCGTCACAAATACGAATACGAAACAATTAAATTCTGAAAATTTGTTAAATGAAAATTCTTTAAATGTAGAAAATAACCCCGAAAACGAAATCGGCATAATTTTTGAAAATTCTAGTACCGTAAAACGGGGCCGGCTTCTCCCCGGAAAATTTTGGAAATTTTTACTCTTAAAAACGTGATTTTAGTGCCTTGGGGGGTGATTCATCACCCTGATCAACCCCCTTATTTACGCCACTGGTCAGAACATCTAAAAGAAAACCAGGCAGCAGGAAATATTGTGATTTTGGTGTTGTTCTGTTGCTATAGGGATTTATATTTTTGATTTTTTTCTATCAAGACGTCTCAATTGAGGTTTGAAATGCTACAACAGAGTTAAATACAGGCGTTTATCAAGTCGCCCCACTATGAGGCGACTTGATAATCTACATATATATATTTTTTTTGCCGCTAAGATGGGGCACCTATTTTTTTTGAGCTTTGCATTGGATAGTCAGTAGCCCAAAGTTATCTGAAGTATTTTTTGTTTGATCCCAAATTGTCTGGTAACAGCTGCAAAGCGATTAATTCCGAAATCACTGATATTTCTAATACAGATGTTTCAAACATGTCTGCATTTCAACAAAATATAAGAAAACATACTTTAAATTTTTGTTTAAAATTGGATACCCAATTTGATCTTCCAAGAAATAATATCCAAATTATGATAGACAATGTCACTGAAATGCTTAATGAACCTATGGTGGAGTTAAAAAATATATCAATAATAATCATTCATTAGGAGATAATGAGGAAAATTTAAATGAACTTCAAAGTATGTTAAATGAGCTTGAAAATCCATTTTCTGATTTAAAATCAGAATATCTTCGTTTCAAAAGTTTTGAACAAATACATTGTTTCATACTCCCCCTTGCTTTGACAATAGGTAATAGTAAAAATGATAAAAAAAATCATCGAGAATTGTGCTAGAGCGAATTGACAGTTGCATTGAATATTAAGAAAACATTGAAAGCATTTTTTGAATTACCTGGAGTTTATAATATTATAAATAATTACTATTTAAGTTTAGTAAATAATGGTAATGGATTTGTGGAAAAATATTAAACTGAAATTTTCAGGAAAAGTAGTGTTTCCTTTATTCGTGTATACTGACGACTTTGAAATTGGCAATCCTCTTGGTAGCCATGCTGGGATTTATAAAATATGTGCTGTCTATTTTGCTCTAGGATGCTTGCCTCCACAATTTTCTTCCCAATTACAAAATAATTTTGTAGTTCAATTGGGATTTTCAGACGATCGCAAACAATTTGGTAACAAAATTAGTTTTGAATATTTCTCTATAATTGATTAGTAGTTCCGTTTTATAAATTAATCTGTAAGCGTTTTTATCGTTTCTATTCGAAAAGTAACTTTCAAAACGAAAACTGTTCTGATTTAAATGTCGTTGTTGTTTCCAGACATTTTTACAATGCATAAAATCGTTTGAATTAAAATAATTGGTTTTGTAACAAACGATTTTATTTCTCAGTATGTACCATTATAATAATGTACCGTATTTGTAAAATTTTTTAATTATAGTTTATTTTATTATAATGAAAGTTTCCAAAATCAGGTATTTATTTTAAATAAAATTTATTAATTGAATCAAATGTACAACTTTATTATTCGAAAGATTAATTCTATTTTGAATTAAAACTACAATATACTTCAGACAAAAGAAATTAATTGTAAACTAAAACTGTTTTCCTCCTGAAATAAAATAACTATCCATTTATTTCGAAAACAATTTAGATGTTCAAGGCAAGTATTGAATCAATGTCAAGTTAAAACTATTAACGTTAAAATTAAACCTATTAATGTTTTGAAATAAAACTACCATGTTTTAAATTAAAACTATTGCTGTTTTGAAATAAAATTACAACGAATTAAGTTAAAACTATAATTGTTTCAAATGAAAACTACTGCATGTTTTGAAATAAAACTCCAACGTTTTTATTCGAAAAGTAATTTTCAAAACGAAAACTGTTTTGATTTAAATGTCATTGTTGTTTTCCCATATACATATATACATTTTCTCAGTGCATACATACTTATAATGTGGATATAAGGTAAATAATTACATAAATCTTAAGATAAGTTCAAATTTAATTAAGAACATATAAGAAAACACAAAAGAAACTTTGTCAAAACAAATTTTAAGTGAAAATTTTTAGTTCATCTCCGTTCGTTTCTAACTGAAATATCATTTAATATTAATTAAATTTTCCCTTTTCTTGGATATTCTATTGGTGTGTATACTTCAGCAAACAAATAAATTAGTGCCACTTCCGTATTCAAATACATCACCGTTAAATCTATTCTATATTTACCATCAGGAATCAATGGAGGAAACCGAGTTTCATTGATAACAAAATTACATGCGTGATATGTAACATCCTGGAAATAGTAATATTAAAATTCTCTTTTACTGCCAGAAATCACTACAGCAGTTAATACCTTATACAAATAAAAAATTGTGAGGTTTCCACAATTTTTAACCGAACCCATGCCAATTGCGTTTGAGTCAATAGCTTTTCTTATATTAGTTTGAAAACGCAGTGGAAAGTGTCGAAACTCGTTACTTAAAAATTTATTGGCTTGAATAACTACCTAGAAACATATTTTTAAATGTAATTTAAGAATCGTTTGTATTTAATCGTTTAAGCTACATTTACAACTCCAAAATTAACAGCAAAACTACAAAACTTAGTAAATGTCAGTTACGATCTACAAAGATTTATACCAACTTTTTCAACAACCATTGTATATATTTTCTACAGAAGTAATTTTATTACTACTTTAGTAATATTACTGTAACCATGAAAATAATCCGTTGGTAATTAAAATACTAAGCGGTGTGATTATTTAAAATTCAGAATTTAAATCCTCGACTATTCTATTGTTGTTTCATTTATAAATTGCAGTTTTCAATGCAAATAGATTTACCTCAGGTTGATCTTTGGCATCAAACTTGACGTTAAAAGTAACATTGTGAGCTGTGGTCGAACGATTATATTTAAATGCTTTTATTTCAAAAAAATTGTAGTAGTTTTTATTGTAGCTCATTAATTGCATGCGTGTGTCTTTAAGTTTGTATCCACTCTGATGAAACTAAAAATCAACTTACAGTAATTTAAAATAATAAATAAAAAGTTGTGATTTATAATTAAAGCAGAATTACACAATTTCGTAAAATATTTTGATGGGAAATTTAAGAAAATTTTAAATAATATTCAATGTTACCTTTGATAAAATTCCATCATTGCAGAGGATGCCTGAAATAAGACATATGGACAACAATATCCAAGTAATATTCTTCATTGTTTACTAGAAAGATTAAAAATTTGAAAATTTTGCTCAAATACTTTTAGTTTAACAGAAGCTGGCTGTAGCTAACATATAGCCAATGTGATGGCCAATCGAACAATTAAATATAGCAATATTATATACATATATATTAGTTGTGCATGAAAACATTATATCAAAATATATTTGTCATACTGATTAATTTATGGATGAGCAATTTTAAAAAGTAAACAAAATACTTTGATGATGAATTTAAATTTAAAATGCATACCAGTTTACAAAATATTAATATTAATATATTCTTATCTGTATTTAGTATAGTACCTTAATGATTCGTACATAGTACGTACCTACATACAACTAAAAATAATTTTGAAATAAACTAAAGAATACGCAATGATGTTGAATAAAGACCACAACATCATTAAGTTCAAGAACATTGTTTTCAATTTAAATCTAGGTATCAAATTATTAAATTTAATATTCACAAAAAAGCTAGAATTAGTTAAAAATAAAATTCATATATTAATTTATTTAAATATTAATTAAAATAGGTGAAAAGGTACAAAACCATGAAGCCAAACTAAAATAAAAATCAATAAAACTAAAAAGAAGAGAATTCGGCGATAAATGAAATGAAATAAAAAACCAATTAGATAAAAAAAAATTAGAAAAACAGAAAATTGGGAAGATAAGCCTGAGTAATGAATTCACTTAACTGATGACATTATTAAATATGGGTAATATTTCTCAACCCACAACAGAAAATACGAATATTTTTAACAATTTCAGCCAAAGGTAATTTGCGGGAAATACAGATAGTAATACCGTAATACTATATACCCATCGTACCCTATTGCAATAACTGTGGTAAATCGGGTCACTAGACCAGCGTTTGCTGGTATAACAGAAATAAAAGTAATCAACCACAAAAAAACTTTATCACAAATAATTTTAGGTCAGTTAGTCAGGGGCAAAACTTCAAGTTTCTCAATAGAAATAATAATGATAATCAAAATAATTTTAGAGATTCTTGAGATCGTATCAATCGTAATCAAATGTACACGAAACACTTTTCAGAACTAAAATGTTTTCAAGTTATGTAAAAATACATGTAAAATACACTGTAAGTATAAATTATCGCAAATGTTTTCATCACTCTATGGTTTATTACCACTGCATGTGAGAACCAAAATAAAATAAAATAATAATACTTAAGTACCTACGTCATCTTGGCTTCAGCCAAGTTTGATCTCCAACGCCCATGTTCTCATTATTATCAAAATATTTATCAAAAAAATGCATTTTTGAGTTTTATACCAAAATTTTTTTAATTTTACACTCTATGGATTGGCATAAAGAACATAAAACAACCTTTAAAAATAAAAGAAAAAAGAATGAAAATTCAATAAACTTATGTTTAGTTTTTAGGGTCAAAGTGACAAATAAACTTAACTCCTCAACTTAAGTTTTCTGTACCACCCTTATAAACTATTAATTCTTAAGTCTTAAAATGATTGAACTTAAGTCCATAATACAATATTAATTTATAGGAAACATTATTTTAAATAATATTTGAAATAGAAATAAATATTTCTACCTGCCCTTGCGGGTAAACAGAATTTTTCTCTATACAAGATGAACCAGCTTTTTCGTGTAATAACGCACGGTGATATGGCCAGCTGTAAATGAGCCGGAAGCGAGGGTGTGGTTTCCGTGAAAACAGGAAAAAAAATAACTGCAATAATTTTTCTGCCAACAAACCGACAGCCACAGCTGAGAATGAAATAAAACAAAAAAATCGTAGCTACTTGTCTTAATATTATCCTTAGTGGAGAAACATAAAAGAACAAGTAGTCTACACCAAAAGTAAAAATAATTACTAGCTTTAAATTTAACGTTTGCTGGAAAATTGCGAGCAAAGATAAAATTTTATCGTTAGAACTGGCTCGCCAAATGCATTCCATTTCAATAAAGTTGCAGTATATAACATTACTAGAATTAATTTTACAATAAAACCAGATGTAAAATAAATCGAAATATCCTCCAGATGGCTGGATTATCACAAAAAACTCAATCTTAGCAGATCCGTGATAAATACGATTACCAAGGTACAATGTAAAAAGATGTTAACCCTTTCGGTCATCTTGTAGTCAATTGGCTACATTAAAATTAATATTTTTTTGCAAGAGAACTAGATGCTAGAATCAATTAGTTCAAACTTTAATCAATTGTTTACACATATGTCTTATAAGATTAGGGATAATGGTAAACAAACAATATAATCCTCAAGCTTTCGCACATTGTAAAACTAGAAAAAATTTTTCAACATTATTCGATTTCACGAAAAGATTATTAAGTATCTAAAAGAGGATACTTGCTGTCGAACTTGTGCGGGGCTGGGGGGAGGGTTTAGTCAGTGAAAGTCTGACACTACTATCGTAGATAGTGTAGGTGTCTTGTAAGAGATTTCCTACTACCTAAGAAAAAGGAATAGGACAAAAATGAGTATTCAAAATATATATTCTGCTGCGCTAGGTGAACTTACGAGTTTGGCAAAAAGTTCCAAGACCTGCAAATAAGTACTACAATTTTGTACAAATTTGTATTTCATTTATACTGAGAAATATATTCGAAATATAAGTTGTCGACTGCGATTTAATGATGTTCTATGAATTAATACTTAATTGAAACCTTGGGTACTTCAATATATTATGCCAAGTGAGTCGCAGCGTTGAGACGCCAGGAGTCCTAAAAAACACGTGCGACAATACATTTTTAGAAGCCGATATTGGAAAAAAATTGAAAATAATATACGAAGACAATAAAAAGTTTAAAATGCCGGAAAAGGAACTTTAAAACATATCGGAAAGTTTATCTAATAGATACCAATCTGAATCCAGTTTTGGTCGGGATTCTTTGCCGAGTTTTTAACGTTTATTTAAAAATGAAAACAAAAAGTGATTTTCATAATAATAAAATGTAGTGGAATAGGTAGGTGTATCTAGGCAAGAACATTTATAAATATCGATGTAATACCATTCGTAAAAATTTAAAATTAATATATGTTATATGGACATACATAAGGAATATTTGCGAAAAATTTGGTGATTGTTGTGCAGCCAAAATTTAATTTTTTTAATTTTTGAAAACTTTTTTCCCGTTTTTTCTACATTTTATGTATAACTAAAATCACAAAAAAATTACCACTTATAGGTCTTTAGTACCTCTATAACATATTCCAATATCATTGAATTTGCAATAATGCTTTCTGAGAAAAAAATTCTATACTAATTTTTGAAAATAATTTTTTTCTAAGAAACTATCAACATTTAGCAACAATTAACATATCCACTTATTGTGACACATGCAGTATGCAGTCTCTCATACCTGCGCCTGCATGTCTCCGAGAGACCTTATCCATGTGTGAGTTTAGTCTCGAGACTGTTTTATCTCAAATGGACACTAGTCTTTACAGTGCCTCCAGGAGTTATTCGTACACTCCTAGCAATGTAAATAGGCTTTTTGAAGACTTTTTTTGACACATAAAAATCGCTTTTATAGAAAAACTTTTTTAATATTTTTTGTTGAAAATTTCATTCTCTTTATTTTTCTATTTTGTCGCACCGTTTCTGGGTAACGGTGACTTTAAAAACACTCGGTAAGAAATTTAATTAAACTTCCATAAGAGCAATGTTCATTTTATTAAATTTTTTTTAGTTACTGTTAATCAGAAACGGTGCGGCAAAATAGAAAAACGTATACAGAGAAATATAAAGGGAATAAAATTTGCAACAAAATATGTCTGAAACATTTAGCTATAAAATCAATTTTTATAATATGACAAAAAATAACTTCAAAATGAACTACTATTTACATTACTAACAGGAGTGTACGAATAATTCCTGGAGCCACTGTAGTTTGTCGCAGAACAAATAAGTAGTGTTGAGCTAAGATACTTAAGATGAAGTTCGTAAATACTAATAATTCACCAAAACCGCTCATTGGGGCATGTGCAATCTGTCTGGGGCACCTAGTCAGGTTAACGTGGTCCCAAATGTATGCAGACATCGATTTTGCTCTACGTGTGTTAGACAAAGGTCTAGAATCCCCATTACTATTTCTACCTATGAATATGGGGATGAAATTCTAAATGTATTCTCAGGAGCAAAGATGGAGTTTATTATTTCCAGGCCATCGCGTGGAGGAATGAAAAATATCAAAAAGTGAAGAATATAAAAATTGTTATTGTTATTATATTATAATATAAAAATGTAAATATAAAGGACCCCGCACCATTCTTATGGGAAAATGTCTTTCTGTAGATTTGGCTGATTTTTGGGTATGTTGTATTTCTCATTATTCTGAACAAATGTTTCAATGGGTACAACTTGATGTTATGTGCAGTTTCCGAGTTATAAAGTTCTAAAAGGTTCAGATTTAACATGAAAAGAATTAATTTTCGACTCGATATGTATGACCAGCAAGAATGGAAATCCTGTGATATGTACTGCAGGGTGTTCCACACCCCCCAGAACCCGGGGACGGGTTGCGACGCCGGGGAAAGAATAACGCCACACCGCTTCTATCGCTGGGGGGTAAAAGTCCACCCCAAAATAGAGAGTTTTAGGTTTCTTTTTTATTGCGTATATTTTTTCTTAAATAACTTAATTTTCTTTTGCTATGGTGTCGAGATGCTTGGGGCTCGGGGGCTTCTCAGATCACCCCCTAACATGTGTTTTGTGACGTGGGGGAGCCCTGGGTCAAACCAGCCCCAGCCCCATGCCTTTTCAGCAGAGGTTCAACTTCTGCGTTGGTATTTGGTCCTAATTATCGGAGCATCTCAAAAAATGTTCTAGGACATTTAAAATCTTTAAAAAGTTTAAAAACCACGAGGGTGGATTTTACAAGCACATGACAAAATGGACAAAATCGAGAAATAGATTCAGATTGAAAAACGGAATCCAATCAGTTTTTTCCGATATATTTGGGTATATTTAGGTCACTCAACTCATTTAATTTGGAATATAGCAATAATGATAGTTACGGCTTATCTATTTTACAAAGACAGACAAATCAGTAAGCACTAATAGCAGCATCATCAATCTCAAGAACAAAAAATGTTCTACATAAAATTTTATTAGATTATACTTTGTTGCGTGATAATAATGATAAACGCCTACATTTAAAAGTTACCGTTTTAAGCCGGCTAAAGACTATGTGCACAAGTGTGCGCACGTACGCAAACTTGGGGCATACGCGTATATGTGCACGTAGTGTGTATATCTGCACCACAAATCACAAACTTCGTCTATGTGTGGCATGTGTGGACGTTCGGATGGAAGTCGGTAAATGAAGCACACATCATAGAGATAATGGCATCGTCCGGATACACATCACACGTGTGCACATGGTGTGTATCCAAATACCATTTTGAAAACTAAATCATGTATAAATTATATTATAAATTGCGATCGCAGGAAATCGACAAGTTGGTTTTAGTCAGTTGTGACGCTAATCAACAGTATAAAAATATCAAATCACTATCGCATTCGCCAAGGTTTTCATTCCATCATATAGAGTTACACGACGAGTGGTTACCGAACGAAATTATCTGGAAAACAGAAAATTCTCGACTAACGCCAACGCAGAACAAAAAATCAAGAAGTAGAACAGGAATTTCTTCGGCAAAAAGATTCAAAGCAGCAACAAAATCTCGAGGTCGATTAGAAAATCAAACTACGCAATCTTGTACAGATGAATCGGAAGGCAAAAATGCCACCAATCAAAGTAAGAAATAATTTTACCTAACAATTATTTTACTTTTTATTTTATTACATATTTCTTTTTGATTCAAATTATAATCAAATCGTTGTAATAGATTAACGCCTGGTTCATTCATTTTCAATAATATTTGATTATAGGCAGAATATATCAAAACGGCATGGCAGTTGGCCAGATGAAAACCACGAGTTAGTAGAAAAACAATCATTGGTTGAAGCAGGAGATGCTTCAAGTAGTGGGGACGAGAAGGACAACGAAAGCAAGAAGCCGTAAAGCGTAAGAGTTCAAAACAATCTTGCAAGATATATTTTTTAAATTGTTAAATGTTTAGGTGTGCCTCGAAATTCTCAACACAAGAATAATATCAGCAATCAAGCTGTAAAAATACAAGCAGCTTATGTGATAATAAAAAGTCCTGGTACGGAAAAAGATGGCACAGCAGCGTAGCTTCATCCGCAGATAAGCGAAATTGAAAATACGAGATATTCAAAAAAGTGTATTATGGGAAAAGTAGCACCATAACATCTACAGATGCTACGAGAAATACCTAGTGCGGCTCTGACGTATAAATTTAATGTAATTACTTAGTATATTTAAAATCTTTTTTTGACACAATAATTATAAGACCTCGTTATTTTTGAGAATAATATTAGTTTTACTCATTATGTAGATATAAAATTCAACATTGTTTTGGTGAAAAAATTTCAAGAATTTTTTCATATAGGAAATCCATTTGATATTATCAAAGGAATGCAATGGTTGCTTCATAAGCTACAACGTATATAAGTTGTTTCCAACTAGCTCCCCCGACCCGGTGAAATTTCTACTTTGGTTGTCCAAGCGATTGATAAAAATCTATCATATATGTACTTTTATGAAGGTCTTGACAAAATTATTTCTCTAAAAAAATTGCCCTTCTGTTATTAATAATTATAATCGACGTTAAAACATTAATTTGTTTGATTTCAAAGTAAAAATTGTTAGTTTTGACCGCATTAGTGGGATTAATCCCACTGTTTTTTAAAATTTTCCACATCGGGGATGAGAAAACCGTGGAATCTTTTGCAAAGAGAGAAAACCGCATTTCTTCATACAGATCGGCTTTCTCAATATATTTCACTACATTTGATTTGCAATAATAATTTAATTAATTCCAGAAAGATTTGAATTTGCAATTTGAAGAATATGTTTTAAAATTTGGATTGCTGAAGAGATTGCCAAACAATTTTCGAATTTACCATTAGTGTGCTTTCTTTGTAAATTTTTTTCATTTTTGCTCCAGTTATTCAATTATTTTTTATTATATTTCAAAAGCCCTCAAAATAAATTGATTGAATTCAGTGTTCGTGGTGAAAACAAAACATAAAGAACTTTTAAAAAAAGGTTGTTATTTTTATAGCTCCCCCTTGCCCCCCAAAAATATTAAATCTAGTTGGGCTTCTAAAAAATATGAGTGCACAGGTATATAATCTTCTGTGAAGTGTCTTTCAAAAACACTTAACTTTTTCACAATTTTTCGACTCAAATTCTCGAAAAATTATTTTGCTCCATTGCCTGTATGTCTGTCAGGACCTAATTACATATTAATTTTATAATTAGATCATTTCACTTTCCATCAACTTAAGAAATTACATAACACATTTGAAACCTATTTTCAATCTAATTATTTAAATAGAAAAATACAAATTTATCGCAAATTTAAACATCAAGTTAGAAAAATACTTTTTTCTAATCATGTTTCAAATAGTCTTACTTTGTGATATTCAAAAGTGTGCGGAAAAGTACTACTTTTCCGCACAGTTTTAAAAGTGCCAGGAAAAGTACTACTTTTCCGCACACTTTTGAATATCACAAAGTCAAAATAACCAGCCATTGGTTGGCAACCAATGGGCTACCAACTGTCAAATTTAAATTTTAACCGCTGTATTCATAAAAATATTTAAGAGTGTGTTGAAACGTATTTTAGTTAAAACGCTGATTAAAGTTCAACAACCAATGAAAACCTTACACGTAAGGCTAATAAACATTTGTGATTGGTGTTTTATTTTTATGAATACAGGGGTAAGTATCTATTTTCACAAAGTATATTTTTGTAAATTGAGTAAATATTTTATAAATTCATTTAAATTTAGGTATAAAAAATATGTTATTGGTATTTTGTTTTTATATTGGTACAAAATTAAGTTTTGACTTTTGATCAGAGAAAAGAAAGAAAAAAAAGAGAAAGAAAGAGCAAGTTTTACTCGATCATATTAAGTCAAAACCTCAATTTCGCAAAAACATGACATAAGCACTTTTTCGCCGTCAACACAGAATTTAATAAAAGTAAATAAAATAGACTCAAGAATGTATTCTCAAATAACTTTTTCGAATACATTTTTTATAACGCAAGCAGAACTTTTGAACAGCTTTTCGCTGGTGTAAATTAGAAAATGTTCGCTCAAACAGGCTTTTCGAGCAAATTTATAACCGCTAAAAGAACATTCCAACGACTGTTCTCCGGTATGGTTTGTAAATGGAGATTTAAATTGTTCTTATGAGAAAATTTAATATCGCAAACAACCGGTTTCTCGTCAGTATGAGTCCTTAAATGGAACATCCATAAATTGAACAAAGTAAAATAAACTGTCGAACAGTTTAATTTATTTTTCGACACCGCGGCGCTACATGTTACGCTGCTCCTAGTCTATATCAAGGAAGCCATCGTGTAATTCCCCCTTGGAATGTGATTAATATTACAATATAATGTAGACTAGAAGACAAGTGGTAGTTGACATGTCGACAAGTTAGTTTTAGTCATGTAGTCTTAAGTGTAATATAATTAAGTACAAAATTATTAGTTATTAAATAAAACCAAATTAAAAACTTATCTTATAATTTTGAAACCACCAACAACACTCACAAACAGTTTTAGAGAATTATCACAATGGAAAACAATATTTTTTCCAATTTTTTTTTGTGATAATTGTCCACAGATTCAGTACACGATAAGAGTTCCAGAATTCGTTGAGTTTCTTTTAGTGATGTTGCGACCCCTAGCTTCCGGTAATTCGGTTACAGTAGTGGGACTAGATGACTTAAGTGCATTTTTTGGGTATTTTTAATGGTAATTTTGAAAAGGTAAATTTTAGTGGCGGCCCGTCAGGGTCCCCCAATTTCCCCAAATTATTTGCTCACGGAGCGCCAATGCAAAGTACCCCAAACTTTATTCAAAGAGCTTCATTTCAAAACACCAATTTTAATCAATCTTATTAAAATTAACCAAGAATGCACTCTTGCAAAAATGAATCAATGAAGAAAAGTCAATGTCAAAAAAATGATAATAACGATGACCATGGGGTTTTGGGTTTTAAATTTTATAAGAATGGGGTAGCAATTTTGGTTACAACCTTGTTTGTTTGTTTCTATAACCACATCTTTAACTATTTGTATAACTGAATAGCAAGTTTAGCACAAAGGTGGAAGAATTAGAAAATCAGACAAAGAAGTTAAGTCAGCCCAGCATCGACAATGAAGGCCAATCAACAAGGGCTGGCAGCATCACTAGATAGACAAGGCCAAGCCTTTGGAAGCCTTCATCGCGAAGGGGGTGGTGCAGACCAGCTCATGGAGGCGATCGTAGCATCGTGTAACGCCGGCATTCCAAGAAGGGGAAGAAAAAGACGATGACCTGTCCATTGGTGGAATCCTGAGATTGCTGCCCTCAGGATAACAGCAAACAAAAAACGACGAACCTACCAGAGGTTCTGGCACCGACACACAGCTTCATCCCACGAAGACTACAAAAGAACGAAGAAAGACCTGACGCTGGAAATCAAGCGTGCCAAAAGAAACTGTTGGGAAGACCTGCTGACCCTCCTAGACGAGAACCCATGGGAAAAAGCCTACAAGATCGTTAAAGAGAAAAGGAACAGAAGTTTGGACCGGCACATCTACAACTTCGTGGTCAGCTACCTCAGTCAACAACAAATTATCCATGGACAAGACGACGAGCGGCGTGCCACAGAGATCTGTTCTTGGCCCATCCCTGTAGAACATTAGAAAGCTAAAAAAAGGAGTGTTGGTTAAGAAGATGGATTGATCGACTAAATGAATTTAGAGCTTGTTCAATACTCGTAAATGAGTTACAATATTGGAAGATTCATAATAATTTAGAAGTTTTATTCGCATGAATGTTGTATAAATCCCAACGGCGTGAGTTCCGCAAGGTTAACATTCAATAAAAACTCATATCATGTTACTCATAAAGATGAATTAACTCAAAAATTTCTTCATCAGTCCACTCTCGCTTATCTGGTACAACCTGGTCATAATATTCTTCACGCTTAATTTGAAAAATTATATTAATTACGGAATAAAAATAAAAATTAGTTTGAAAATTAAAAACTTGCATCACTTGAAAAAGTCTCAGCTCTTCCAACAATTAACATGTCCACTTGTGACACATGCAGTATGCAGTCTCTGATATCTGCGCCTAGATGTCTCCGAGAGTGCTCTCAAGCCCTTATCCATTTGTGAGTTTAGTCTCGAGACTGTTTTATCTCAAATGGACACTAGTTTTTACAGTGCCTCCAGGAGTTATTCGTACACTCCTAGCAATGTAAATAGTGCTTCTTGAAGCATTTTTTTGACACATAAAAATCGCTTTTATAGAAAAACTTTTTTAAGATTTTTTGTTGAAAATTTCATTCTCTTTAATTTTCTATTTTGTCGCACCGTTTCTGGGTAACGGTGACTTTAAAAACACTCGGTAAGAAATTTAATTAAACTTCCATAAGAGCAATGTTCATTTTATTAAATTTTTTTTAGTTACTGTTAATCAGAATAGGTGCGGCAAAATAGAAAAACGTATACAGAGAAATATAAAGGGAATAAAATTTGCAACAAAATATGTCTGAAACATTTAGCTATAAAATCAATTTTTATAATATCACAAAAAATAACTTCAAAATGAACTACTATTTACATTACTAACAGGAGTGTACGAATAATTCCTGGAGCCACTGTAGTTCCTCGCAGAACAAATAAGTAGTGTTGAGCTAAGATACTCAAGATCCTCAAGATGAAGTTCGTAAATAATAATAATTCATCGAAATCGCTCAGTGGGGCATGTGCAATCTGCCTGGGGCACCTAGCCAGTTAACGTGTTCCCAAATATATGCAGACATCGATTTTGCTCTACGTGTGTTAGACAAAGGTCTAGAATCCCCATTACTATTTCTACCTATGTATATGGGGATGAAATTCTAAATGTAATCTCAGGAGCAAAGATGGAGTTTATTATTTCCAGGCCATCGCGTGGAGGAATGAAAAATATTAAAGAGTGAAGAATATAAAAATTGTTATTGTTATTATATTATAATATAAAAATGTAAATATAAAGGACCCCGCACCATTCTTATGGGAAAATTTCATTCTGTAGATTTGGCTGATTTTTGGGTATGTTGTATTTCTCATCATTCTGAACAAATGCTTCAATGGGTATAACTTGATGTTATGTGCAGTTTCCGAGTTATAAAGTTCTAAAAGGTTCAGATTTAACATGAAAAGAATTAATTTTCGACTCGATATGAGTGACCAGCAGTGTGGCGTGGCGTAAAACCTACACCGGCTGACTGGGAAGCGCGCAACCGCAGTTCAAATACACTGCTGTCATCTAAAACCCAAAATATATATGTGGGCTATGGGGAAGACAACGGGAAACCACTCCATTAATTAAATTAAAGCCAAGTGGCCGCATACACGCTGCATAGTGTATGGCACTTAAAAGAAGAAAAGCATGTGTGATTGCCAGTCGAATATGGATGCGGATGAATGAGTGTGTCAATAAAATAAAACATAGCACAACAATACAAAACGGTATCGATTTATTTCACACTAGCTGGAACGCCCGTCCAAAGACGAGCAGCTAGACGGTTGATCTCTTTTAAGCAGTATAATATTTAAACATCTAATTTGGTTTCCCGCTACTGAGGGATTCCCCGTTTTTCTTTAAAAATTTTTTTTTTCATAATATAAAGATAAATAAGTTTCTCAAATTCAACTTTGCTTTAGCCGACCGTTTTAATTTTCCTCACTTTTGATCAAAAACAAAATATTTCCCAGCTTTCTCTGACGAAATTTGTATAATTCTTCTGGTCTGTAGGTATTTTAGAAGAGTGGGAATTTTATTTACCCCCAGACCCCCCTGTTTAAACTTTTTACTTTATATTTTTATATTATTTTTATAATTAACTTTCAGAGTAACACAGAAAGTTGCTGCTAAACTCCATGAGGTGTAATTTAATTAAATAAATATGTTTTCCAAGTTTTAATTTTTTCTAGCCAAAGCCGAAGGTCAAAATTCCCTCATTTTTACTTAAAAATTCAAATTTCCCGGTTAGTTTGTGTAATATATTTTTCGATTGGTAAAATTGTAAACCGGGGGAGTCTGGGGGGTGTGGAACACCCTACAGTACAGATTGAAGGATTTCCACTCTTTTAAAATACTTGGCGAAGATAGGGAACTTATAATTTTTTTAATTTCGCCTAGAAAAATCGGGAAATTTGAATTTTCAAGCAAAAGTGAGGGAAATCATAGTGTTTTTTTTTAACCAAAAAATGACACGCTGTAGCAAGAGCAGCAGCAGCGTGCTGAGATTTTGTATATCAGGATGATTGAACATGTGAAAAAATTTAAACTTTTACTGTAATAATAATAAAATAATAAATTCGCTATAATTACAAATAATTATTACATTCTGACGTTTACTTGCAGTTTCTACCAGCATAACATCAGGTTGTGCCCATTGAGATATTTGTTCAGACTGATGAGAAGTATAACATATCCAAAAATCATCCAAATCTACAGAAAGACATTTTCCCATAATAATGGTGCGGGGTCCTTTACCTTAGTTATTATGACAGAAAATTTTTGTCTAAATAATTCCAAGTTACTCATAAATGGAAGTTTAGAAACCATAGTATCCTTACGTTTATAATCTACCCTGTTGATGCAAATTAATCCTTAACAATATCCTTATACTCGCTATCCTTGACAAAAATATAATCTCCTGAAGCAGAAATAAACCAAATTATCCCAACAACATGATGTGCATATAAACATTTGTCCTACATCTTGTTTCAAACAACAAACCAACCTATAATAAAACCTGTTAGAATGGCTAAGTGCCGCATTTAAAAATCACAAACATGTAACAACCCGGAAATTTTAAATAAATTCCAGTGTGTTTTAAGTCAAAATAAATGTAAAATGTTTAATATTAATTTTGATTTATCTTATGGCTGGCATCTCTTTAAATTCTACTAAAATCAGTTGATAATAGAAGAAAGAAAAAAAATATTTTTTTTTTCTAAGTTCTTAACTTCATGGGAAATCTTCGAGATTTCTGTAGAGTTCTCCTTTTCTGGAGTTAAACTGAAAATTAACTTTAGTATGTTTCCCTGTGCGACGACGGGGGAAGAATAACGCCACAGCGCTTCTATCGCTGAGGGGTAAAAGTCCACCCCAAAATAGAGAGTTTTAGGTTTCTTTTTTATTGCGTATATTTTTTCTTAAATGACTTTATTTTCTTTTGCTATGGTGTCGAGATGTTTGGGGCTCTGGGGCTTCTCAGATCACCCCCTAACATGTGTTTTGTGACGTGGGGGAGCCCTGGGTCAAACCAGTCCCAGCCCCATGCCTTTTCTGCAGAGGTTCAACTTCTGCGTTGGTATTTGGTCCTAATTATCGGAGCATCTCAAAACTTCGTTCTAGGACATTTAAAATCTTTAAAAAGGTAAAAAATTACGAGGGTGGATTTTACAAGCACATGACAAAATGGACAACATCGGGAAATAGATTCAGATTAAAAAAGGAAATCCAATCAGATTTTTCCGATAAATTTGGGTATATTTAGGTCACTTAACTGTTTTAATTTGGAATATAGCAATAATGGTAGTTACGGCTTATCTATTTTACAAAGGCAGACAAATCAGTAAGAACTAATAGCAGCATCATCAATCTCAAGAACAAAAAATGTTCTAAATAAAATTTTATTAGATTATACTTTGTTGCGTGATAACAATGTTAAACGCCTACATTTGAAAGTTACCGTTTTAAGCCCGCTACAGACTACGTGCACAGTGTGCGCACGTAGGCAAACTTCGAGCATACGCGTATATGTGCACGTAGTGTGTATAGCTGCACCACAAATCACAAACTTCGTCTATGTGTGGCATGTGTGGACGCTCGAATGGAAGTCGGAAAATGAAGCAAACATTAAAGAGATAATGGTCTCGTGCGGATACATACCACACGTGAGCACATGATGTGTATCCAAATACCATTGTGAAAACTAAATCTTTTATAAATTATATTATAAATTGCGATCGCAGGAATTCGATAAGTTGATTTTAGTCAAATGTGACGCTAATCAACAGTATAAAAATACCAAATCACTCTCGCATTCGCCAAGGTTTTCATTCCATCATATAAAGTTATACGACGAGTAGTTACCGAACGAAATTATCAGGAAAACAGAAAATTCTCGACAAACGCCAACGCAGAACAAAAAAAAAGAAGTAGAACAGGAATATCTTCGGGAAGAAGATTCAAAGCAGCAACAAAATCTCGAGGTAGATTAGGAAATCAAACTACTCAATCTTGTACAGATGATTCGGAAGGCAAAAATGCAACCAATCAAAGTAAGAAATAATTTTACCTAATTCTTTTTGATTCAAATTATAATCAAATCGTTGTAATAGATTAACGTCTGGTTCATTAAATTTCAATATTATTTGATTATAGGCAGAATATCTCAAAAAGGCATGGCCGTTGGCCAGATAAAAACCACGAGTTAGTAGACAAACAATCATTGGTTGAAGCAGGAGATGCTTCAAGTAGTGGGGACGAGAAAGACAACGAAAGCAAGAAGCCGTAAAGCGTAAGAGTTCAAAACAATCTTGCAAGATATATTTTTTAAATTGTTAAATGTTTAGGTGTGCCTCGAAATTCTCAACACAAAAATAATATCAGCAATCAAGCTGTAAAAATACAAGCAGCTTATGTTATAATAAAAAGTCCTGGTACGGAAAAAGATGGCACAGCAGCGTAGATTCATCAGCAGATAAGCGAAATTGGATATACGAGATATTCAAAAAAGTGTATTATGGGAAAAGTAGCACCATAACATCTACAGATGCTACGAGAAATACCTAGTGCGGCTCTGGCGTGTAAATTAAAAAAGTTATTACTTAGTATAATTCAAATCTTTTTATTACACAATATTTATAAGACCTCGTTATTTTTGAGAATATTATTAGTTTTACTCATTATGTAGATATAAAATTCAACATTGTTTTGGTGAAAAAATTTCAAGAATTTTTTCTTATAGGAAATCCATTTGATATTATCAAAGGAATGCAATGGTTGCTTCATAAGCTACAACTTATATAAGTTGTTTCCAACTAGCCCCCCCGACCCGGTGAAATTTCTACTTCGGTTGTCCAAGCGAAACAGTTTTAAAAGTGCGAGGAAAAGTACTACTTTTCCGCACACTTTTAAAAGTATGCGGAAATGTAGTACTTTTCCACACACTTTTGAATATCACAAAGTAAAAATAACCAACCATTGGTTGGCAACCAATGGGCTACCAACTGTCAAATTAAAATTTTAAGTATCTATTTTCACTAAGTATATTTTTGTAAATTGAGTAAATATTTAGTAAATTCATTTTAATTTAGGTATAAAAAATATGTTATTGGTATTTTGTTTTTATATTGGTACCAAATTAAGTTTTGACTTTTGATCAGAGAAAATAAAGAAAAAAAAGAGAAAGAAAGCAAGCTTTACTCGATCATATTAAGTCAAAACCTCAATTTCGCAAAAACATGACATAAGCACTTTTTCGCCGTCAACACAGAATTGAATAAAAGTAAATAAAATATTAAAATAAAATAGACTCATGAATGTATTCTCAAATAACTTGATCGAATACATTTTTTATAACGCAAGCAGAACATTTTTTGAACTGCTTTTCGCCGGTGTGAGTTAGAAAATGTTCACTCAAACTAGCTCTTCGAGCAAATTTATAACCACAAAAAGAACATTCCAACGGCTGTTCTCCGGTATGGTTCGTAAATCGAGATTTAAATTGCTCTTTGGAGAAAATTTAATATTGCTAACAGCATATTGAAACGGGTTCTCGCCAGTATGAGTCCTTAACTGGAACATCCATAAATGGAATATATTTTTAATATTGAAATATATTCGGCCCTACTTGTTCAGAGCCACCTAGCGTGTACTTTGTTGATATTCGCTTAAGAGATCGAAAATTATAAGCCTCAGGTAGGAAGGTGCGGGTCCTTAGCTTCTAAGTCCATGTTAGAAACAAAATTACTTATTTTTCTTGTTTTGCCTTGCAAATTTTTTAACTTCTGGGGCTACTTTGCCCCATAGCAAAATATACGCATATAATATTTTTCTTATCGGTTACATTATTATATATATGCATATAGTAATACATCTACGACTTCTGAACATGAAAAAAATTTTGATAACAATTCATCTGATGATTTCAATTTCGAAGATTTAGTTGAAGAGCAACGACAAGAAAAAGAGTTCATAGATTATGTGGAAGACAAGTCAACTCAAAATAACGATTTCAAATTTAAAGAGGTTCTTCAAGAGTTTTGTTGTTTTTTATTACGAAGGAGAGTTATATTCTGGACAAAATGGCAATGAAAAGTCAATTAAATCCGTGAAATTGGCCCACAAACTCCGATGAAATGACCTACCCCTGGTCTGAAGTTCTGGGTGCTGTATAGTACCACCTAAACAAATTTCAAAAAGAGGATTCTTTTCATTTCAAGTTAAATAGGCATTACACATGCCTGCACATTTTGTTTTCTTATTTTGAAGACTCAAAGACCTATATTTTATTGTTTTTGCTATTAATATATAATTTTGATTTTTTTAAATAAAAATGCAAAAAAACTAGGTACTTTTTAAATTTTTCTTATACAAAAACGACCGTTGGAGTAATCTTTAACAAAAATAGTTTTTAATTTACTTCTTGTGTTTTTTGGTCGTGTATTATAATTGATTTTGTAAACTGGCGCAAAGTATCCCCCGTCCTATGGTAGACTTTGTCCCACATGTTACCGAAACAAAAAAAATATACCCCGATTGTTTTTGGAATCAATAACACCACAACACAATTGCCAAAGCTCTACTTTATGTCGTGTAATAAATTCAGATTTTTAGTAACGTTTTCTAAATTTTTTTTAAATCAAATTTAATGTAGCAAAGTAACCCCAGTTTACGGTATTGTAATTTTTAATATTTCAATAAAAGAATGTGTTTAAAAAAAAGTTTTTTTAAAGTATTTTACATTGTTTATTGAGTATCTAAGTAAGTTTAAGAAGAAACATGGTATTATATAAACTAACTATAAAAATCTGATTTTGCTATCGCATAACTTTCCGAAGTATAAAAATTAACACCAAAGGGTATAGCCGGGTTTATATGGGAAATCTGCCCTTACGGCCTTTTCGACTCGTACTTGGGAGATCGTTTTTGTATCAAATAAAAATAATTAAGCCAAATTTTCAGCTCTTTATCTTAAACGGTTCTCGAGTTTTTCAAGAAAACCTCTTTTTTTGATTTTATTTTTTTTTAAATAGTAAAATTCAAAATTAATGGATGGTGATTTTTTTGCTAATTCTTAAGAGTAAAATACATGAAAAAAATAAAATTTAAATCTTAATCTTTAACGCCTTTCTGAAAAGTGTCACTCGCCAAATTTTGTCAGAAAATGTCTTTTATACTTCCTTATACTCATGAATTTTTTTGATTTTTTTGAAGTGGTACAACAATATGACAAAAATTAAAAAGTAATTTTTTTCTGTAATTTTGCATTTAAACAAACTTTTATGTTTTCTATGGTTAAATCTCATCAGGGAAGATTAGTAATCGTGAAAAACAATCAGAAAATCGAAATAATAAGAAAAAACAGAAATGCAAATAAATAAATATTATAAATAATTAAAAAATTTTGTATTACAAAAAATTTTGAATTTTTTTGAAAAAAAAATTTTTATTTTATAGAACGAAAGTTGTAGGTAATTTGATAGTAATAATTTATTGTCGTACACAGAAAGATAAGTGTACTTCTAAATAAAAAATTTTGTTTTTAACATGAATAATGAAAGTTTTGCTCTTAAGTTAAAAGCATTACATTTAATTTGAAAGAATCACGATTAACGTTACTTTCAAAAACTGTTTTTGATTTAAATATTGTTAAATTGAAGTAAATTGTTGTCAAAACAATTGTATATACTTTTGATTAGTAAGAAAGAACCTATTTGAAATTGAATAATTTTAAAATATTTAAGTATGCGTAGCATATCATTTCGAAAGCAAAAGCTTTTAATATAGTATCTTATTGTCAAAATGAAAACTTATATGTTATTTTGAAAGTACAAATATTCATTTTGATCTAGTAATTTTTAATAAGATTACAATGCAACTTGCAATTCGGCAAAATGCTGGTTTTATTTATAAAAATTAGTTGTGCAAAGTATTACTTTGGTATTACCTTTACAGTTGGCATCAGCCCCATTTGAGTTCTTAACTTAACAGTTGATGTAGTGTAAGTTAAATATTTATAATTTTACAATGGATAATTACCAAAATTTTATATTTTTAACTACAGTAAATCCAACCTATATTGAATTACCGCCTGATAGCGATTTAGAAGAAATTTGTGTTCCTAGTGAAATATATTTCACAATATATTTCCTAGTGAAATAGGTACATTTGTATAGTTTACTAAAAAGTTTATAACGGCTTATGATTTTTTAAAAGGTGAATACATTATAGCAAATAGAATTTTTATTTAGAAAATCTAAATAAGATAGCTGAAATACAAAGGTTTTTATTTAGGAAAGCAAATAACAAGTGATACGTAGATACGTTAACGATTTTGACTTGCAAGAATTGATACCCAAATTCAATTTTGGCTTAAGAATATTTTTGAGATGGCAACTTAATTATTGGACAGCTACTGAAGTAAGTATCTACCTATGTATAATAGTACAGTGGCTCACAGAATTGCTGGCAGTCCTACGTTATCAATGCAATTTGTAGCTTTTCAATACTATTTTTGACACATAACAATCGATTTTACAGCAAAACTTTTTCAACATTTTTTGTGGCAAATTTAATTGCCTTCAATTTTGTTTATATACATACCATTTCTGAAATACAGATAACAATGATAACAATAGTTTTTGTATTTTACAAAGCATTTTTTAAATCACTGTAACTCGGAAATGGTGCGACAAAATGGAAAATGTATAGAAACAAAATTGAAGGCAAGGAAATTTGCAATAAAAACTGTCTAAAAACTTTTGCTGTAAAATCGATTTTTATGGGTCAAAATTGGTCTTGAATAGGCGCTTACAAGATAATATGAAATTTAAATTTTAACAAAAAGTATTTATAAAAGAATCTTCTTTTAGTTTTTACTTTTTTAAACTCAATTTAATTATTTCTTTCTTTTTTGTTTCTCTATATCCTTTTAATAATTTGCTGAAAATTTTATTTTATAATGTTAATTTTTTTTTAAGTTTGGAGAAGGTGATGATAATTCCATGCACCTTAACAGTTACATCGAATATTAAAAATTGGTTGGAATCCGCGGCCTCTTCTAGCGAAAGTGAAACTTGAAATGAAAAAAGTGTTCTCTTGTCTAGATCTACAGGGTAGCAGTTTGAAAACGAAAGAAGCTTATTATTTTAAAACACTTATTTTTATTTCTTTTGAAGATTCCTAAATTGTGTAAATTATGTTGTCAGAAATTTATTTTAAAAAAACAATGTCAAAAATAAGTATTTTGTTCGAGTTACATTTTTGTGGGTTGTTTATTTTTATTTTGTATTCTGTGTTATTCCTTAATTTTAGTATTATTTCTTCAATTCAATTTTTTATTTTAAGTTTTATAGTGTTTGTTTTAAGTTTTTATTTTGTTTTAGTTTTTAAAAATATAAGTATAAGTATATACTTTTATTTTAAAATAAAAACCATTAACCAATTAACAGCGGCATTAATTCCAAAAAAACATCATAACTATTATTAAAACAAATCAATCTACTTTCAATTTAAATATCTTGTGTTGTTGATTTGATGTTGGACTAACATTAAAATGAATAAAAATATGATTAATTTGAGAGTAACTGCTTTTGA
This sequence comes from Cantharis nigra, assembly GCA_958510845.1. NCBI lineage: Eukaryota > Metazoa > Arthropoda > Insecta > Coleoptera > Cantharidae > Cantharis > Cantharis nigra. Next base: position 14,568,052 of record OY294029.1, read on the forward strand.
AACTTGATATTATTTTCGAAAGTAGTACCTCTCGAATTAACAGTAGGGTCATTCCATGTCAAACCAACCAGTCACTCAAATTGACTATCACAGATTTCTATGAAACCTTGTTTAAATATACTCTGCAACATCCTGAATTCAAATGTGATTTTTAAAAAATTCTAACTTTTATAGTTTTTGAGTTATTTAATTATAGAAATCGCAAAAACAACACTTTCTTGGCTCAGGCTCAATCACACAAATTGTGATAACTTTAGTTGTATAAGTGCTACGAAGTTGTATGATAACTCATTTTAAAAAGAATTTAATTGGCTTTAATTTGATATTAATCTTGACCATTTTGTAATAAAAATGAATTATTTTGATAACTTCAAAAAATGTTTTTGAAAAAAATTTTGAGTTAGTGTTCTTTGAAAATTATAAAAATAATATATATTTATAATGGTGCTTTGGTGAATACTTCATAAAAATTTCAGAGTGAGACCATCATGGGATCAGCAGTTATGATAAAAAATTCAAATTCCACTTTAGCTCAAGTATTTTAATTATAGAACTAAGAATATACATACAGGGTGTTCCCGAATAAACTTTACACAATTTCGGTAGTGTTAGAGGACACTTTTATAAGGAAAATATTTAATAACATTTTTTTTCTCAATTCAAACCCTTGAGAGTTAGACTGCTTTATAGCATTTCTTTTAATTTTCACTTTCAAATGGCCATAGCTCCGAAAATATTCATTTTTCAGTAAAACCGGTTTAGTGCTTTTATAAAAAGCGTGAAATAATCTACAAAAAAGATTCATACCTTTTATTGTCTAAAATCCACGGCTTTCGAGTTATGAATTAAAGTAAATAGAAAAATGTTTAATAATTCAAGCATTCTTAATTTATTTTTTTTAAAACTCTGCCACTTTGAACACTTACTCAAATAATTGAATGGTTTAAGTTTTGTTTAATCAAATAAATTTTCAATAAATATAAAAATTTTGCGATTTTAATATTTTATTTTATAGCTACCTTACTTATTATTTTCTGATTATCTGTGAAATGGATTGGTTTATCAAAAAATTTTACCAGACAAAAGTTGCAGTCCGTTAAATTTCCTATCGGGAATGGACAACAGATTTTTTGTAAAGGCTTTCATTTAAATGATACCGGATTTTTAAAACATACAAAATAAAAAAAAGCTAAAATTTTTCAACATTTTTGTATTTACTTTAATTCATAACTCGAAAGACATTGACTTTAGACAATAAAAGGTATAAATCTTTTTTTTTAGATTATTTTACGCTCTTTAAAAAAGTACCAAACCATTTTTACAAAAAAATCAATATTTTCGGAGCTATAGCCATGTGAAATTAAAAATTAAAAAAAAATGCTTTTAAAAGGCCCATCTCTCGAGGGTTTGAATTTAGAAAAAAAATTGTATTAAATATTTTTTTTTAAAAAGTGTCCTCTACACCACGGAAATTTTGTAAAATCTATCCGGAGACACCCTGTATGTATATTCTTAATAGTACTGTAATTAAAGTAGTTGAGCTAAAACATACGAGTTGCATTTTTTATCATAACTGCTGATCCCATCATGGTGCCACTCTGAAATTTTGATAAAGTATTCACCAAGTCACTATTATAAACATATATTATTTTTATAATTTTCAAAAAACACTAACTCAAAAATTTTGCAAAAACATTTTTTGAAGTTTTCAAAATAATTCATTTTTATCACAAAATGGTCAAGATTAGTACCAAATTAAAGCCCATTAAATTATCTTTAAAATGAGTTATCATACAACTTCGTAGCACTTATAGAACTGAAGTTATAACAATTTGTATGATTGAGCGTGCGCCAAGAAAGTGTCGTTTTGGTGATTTTTTAATTAAATAGCTCAAAAACTATAAGAGTTAAAATTTAAAAAAATTATATTTGAATTCAGGATGTTAGAGAGTATAATTAACCAAAGTTTCAAAAAAATCTGTAATGGTCAATTTGAAAACTATAGATTTTTGGTTATTTTTCAAAATAAATGTAGTGCTATTGTAAAATTGAAAGTTTTGATGTCTACGCCCTTTTTAACAGCAAATAATGTTAATTTTAGTGCAATGCTTTCAGTTTTACTGCAATTTTTTTTGCGTGTAATAAACTTTTACCTATTGCATTGCATTTCGAAGTTATGATGAATTAGGTTTTATCGCTTCAAGTAAACCCCCGTTCCCACTATACGATTTCATACATCTTCAATAGGATTCGTGCCACAACAAATCAAAACTTAAATTTAAAATTTGGAGTGATTTCGATACTTCTATTTGGATGCTGTACGCACTCATACAGAAATTTTTCAAAAATAATAGAAATGGATTAAGGCAAATACTATAGATATGATAATACGTACAGCTTAGGCCTATTACAATAGAAATTTCGTAGCACGAAAATTTGCGCCACCTGTTTGATAGAGTTGGAACCTTGGAACTAAATTAAGTGTAATCAAATGCTATATGTGTTAATATTTGAAATTATTTTATTATTAATATATAAGTAGTTACATGAAATAAAACTCCATATGTTAATTGTGAGAAATTTCCTTTAATTTATTTTAATCTTTTGAATTATTATTTGTTTTACTTTTCACTTCATTAATCAATTTTGATTTATTGTCTTCATTCCTTTTCTTAACATCAGCTTTGATTAAAACATTAAAATATTTATCTAAAAATAAATTTACACAGGAATCGCATATGAAGAGGTCCGGAGAAGAACGATTTAAGTCAATTTTTAAACAAAATGAATTTTCCACGGCAAATGCTTTCCGACAACCGTAGTTTGTCCATAATTTAAAACACTTCTAAAAGATCGATTAAAGTTCTTTAAATTCGCGATCAAAAATTATGTGCACTTTGAAAGGGCGATTACGATTTCTGAAAAAACGATCCAAATCCACCTGATAAAAGTATTAAAAAATTATACAATGGACTTATATCTTTTCCAAAGAAGAAGTACGATCAATTACAATAATTAAAACATAACTATAATCTTATTTATAAATAAATAGTAGAAAAAATTTACTTTTGTACTACCATAACCAAACATTTATAAACATAAACAAATTTAAAATAAGCTGTCAAACTGATACAGTTCCAACTCTATTCGTTAGATGGCGCTAAATGCTGGGCTACAAATTTTCGTCAAAGCTGCACGTATTATCATATCTATAGTATTTGATTAAGGGAACCTTGAAACATAAAAATTTGTTAAAAATATAGCTGGCCAATTATTTTTTTCAATTTCAGATTCCAATGCTTTCCTTACTAAGGAGTTCGGAAAGTTAAAAGACGGCAAAAAGCGAATGTCAACTGCCGGTTTGTGATGAACATTCAACAAATATTATAAAATGTATGGAATGCAATAAATAATATTGTTTATCAAAAAATAACTGTTATGCTTCTCTATTTGTACAATAAAGTTAATTTGCATGCGGTAACAAAAATAGTTTTAAATGTATTTTGTTCAAGTACTGTTGTAGGTGCCCCCGGGTACCCGGGTGCAAATAGAGCGATGGCTGAAGTTTATACTAGTTTAAACAAATAAATAAAAAAAATAACTTGAATTTATGATTTGTTGGTTTTCGAGCTAAATAACGACGATCATGAAAACTCAAAATAAAATTTTCAGTTTTTTAGTTTTTTCATGCAAATATAAACAGTTGGGTGTACCTGGGTTTAACATAAGGGTTAAACTAAAATAAATCCATGTAATTGTTTAAGAAAATATTGTGAAGTAATTTCCTTTAATATTGTAAAGTGATATCTCCAGACGTTGAACTCACATCCGTTTGTAAGAAATTTAATAATAATTTATTGTAAAATGCGTGGTAAAGTGCTTGATTGTAGTTTTTGATTTCAATTAAGAAGAATTTTATAATTAGTCGAGTGTGAACTTTTGAATAGTAACATCAAAATTAAATAAACGTCACTTTTCTTTATTAATTTTCAAACACCTCTTTTCACAATTTTGGAACCCAAATTCGAAATTACATTAATACTGTAAAATAATATGTTTAAAGTTAATCTAAGAAGTAAATTTCAATCAAGAGCAAGCATTGGAAATCAAAAATTGTTCTGCTGCCAAATGCGATTTTGAAAAAATGGGTAAACCATTATTTTGGGTAAAATACTTCAAGATTTATCCCAAACTAGCAGAAAAAGCACTTCAATTGTATTTACCTTTTTCAAGTACTTATTTGTGCGAAAGGGCATTTTCTGCTGTTGCGAGTAAAAACTATAGTATACCGAAATAAACTTAATATTGCTAACGATTTACGCTGTGCAATTTCTAATATTAAACCAAGAATTGCAAATCTTGTAAAATCCATGTAAGCTCATTTATCACATTGAAATAACCAAAGTAAGTTTTTTTATGATTTTTTGTTGTTTAGAAAAATTGAAAAAAAATTTGTATGGAAAAATACCTTTTTTGTAGTAGAAGAGAGGCTCTATCACAAAATAATGGCTCAAATTTTTAAGAAATATCAATAATATTTAAAAAAATTAAGCATTGTCTAAAAAAATAATAAATGTCTTGTTAGACTTGACAAGTCGACTTAGCCAAAAAAATCATTTCAGACCTTTTTTTTGTAGATCGTTTAATTCCCTGCAAGTATATATTATGGTTTAAATTTTACTAGACGATAATTCGTTCAAGCGCATTAAAATTCCAAATTAAAAAAAATCCCTGTTTATTTAAATGGGAAATCACGAATCACGATTAACCACCTCTTAACCCTGAAACTGCACACTGGGGTCTAAGAAACCCTAAGCCTGCTGCCACATGTGATGTAATAATTTTTTTTTAAATCCATTCTTGTAAATTAAGTTCAACGTTATCTGAGTAGGCGTGAATATTCGTAGGTGCCTTTTAGTCATTAAGCGAATTACAATAATTGAAAATAAATTTTTATGGGTATTTCAGACCCCAGTGTGTAGTTTACGTATACAGTAGAACCCCCATTATTCGACACCCCCTTATTCGACAATTCCGAGAATTTCTCATTCTAATGGACAGATAATTATGAGGTGATGATGCACAAGTTGTGAGCTTATCTCGCCAAGACTGGAGTTCAGACGTAGGCAGACAGATTGATTACCTACGTTATAATGCTTGAAACATGATAATAGCAAAATAACAGCATTTTCAATGCTAAAATAAAGAGTATTTAAATTTGAAAGAGGTTATTAGAAATTAATAAAAATAAAATATTTACATTCTAATAGTATAATAGTTTTGTTATTTTGTAACGCGTATCGTCATAATTTTTTCATTTAATTTATAAAATTTATTCGTAGAATATAAAGTTATTTTAAAGTTTATATTATGTATCTAATAACATTTTAGCAAAATAATTCTTTTTACAAAATTTGAATATTTAAATTAAATCATAAAGTTGGCTGGGTAATGCATAGTGTAAATAAATTCTTATCGTAATCAAGAATAACATGATATGTTTATATCATATAAAGATATTTATTGTTTATTGTTTATTGTAAATTATAAATAAGTCCTAAAAGTGCATAACTTATAACTATAAAATAGTTAGGGCTATAATACAAAAAAAGAAAACACTTAGATTACTAAACATAATAAACGAACTTAGAACTAAAATATAATAATGCAGAAGGCTATCAATAGAAATAATGATTTTATACAGATTAAATTTTATTACAAAAGGAGAGAATTTTGGTTGTACTTCTAATACTATGATAATAGGCGCTCCATCATATTCATTTTAAACATTTTGAGGGTTTGAAAATTCCGATCCGAAGGGTCGAGGCCATTCCATAGCAGAATTAAAGCTTTAAAGCAACTTTTGTCAATCCAGGAATTGGGCACATACGGAACTATTAAGTTGTTAGTTCGATGAGACTGACTCTTTACTATAAAATCTCTTAGATATTGTGGCATTGACAAGTGTATAATTTTAAAAATAAATTGGAGCAAATGAAGTTTAAAGAAATTAGAAAAATTTAATCCCAATATTTCTGGAACTCTGTTTCGCCACATTCTATGTTTGGACAGGAAATGGGTCCCGTTTATGTCGAATGATGGGGGTTCTACTGTACTATTAAAATCTAACATTAATGGAATATTAGCTTTATTTACCGTAAAATAATTACTGATTTATATCAAAGTGAGTTTTAAAGATATTATGACTTCATTATAACCATATATATTTTGACAAATTTTAAAATTTAAAATAAAAAGCTGTGCTATGAATCTCAACAGCAAAGTTGAGAAGCACATTTTTTGGCAAACTAAAATTTTCTTTTGTTAAAGGTATACCTTCTGAATAACTTCGTCAATATTATAATTCATTTAATAAATTTACTTTTTTTATAATAAAATATTGAGCATAATTTCACACAATTTATCCCATTTTTCAAGTTTTTAATAATAATTTGACCAAAAAGGAGGAAAAATACCATCTAATATATCCTACGTACTAAGGCAGTATTGTTAAAGAGTACTAAACAAAAATTTTGTTTAAATTGGTTGTTTACTTTAAAATAACATAAAAACAATATTGAGGTGTCTAAAACCCAGTGTGCAGGACACGTTACAAAAAATAAGTGTGAAGTTCCAGGGTTAAGGCACGGATAGCAATGAAAATTTTTTAAGGGCAGTTAAAGGTTGTCTTGAGAGCACTACGGAGTCAGATTTTTCAATTTTTTACTTATGCTTGCGCAGTAATATTTTAAACATGGCTTATTTTCATGAGCTTTGTGTATTGTTTTCTAACAAAAAAATGCAAATATCTCTTGATAGTACTTTACAATAACATTTTTTCAATGTCTAGTAAAAAAATGAAACTTATAATTTCAGCAATAACTTTAAAAGTTGGCATCGATTTCAACATATTTTCAGCTGCTAAAATCTCGCCGTAAGGGCTCAAACTTTGCTAGAATATTTTTTTCGTCATCTTGGATAATATTTTCATGGTTACTAAAGGAAAACAAATTAAAAGTTTTTTTTGGCCCACCATAGTTTGTTATACTCGTATCTTCCCCTAAAATTTATTAAAATTAAAAGAAAAGTGGGTTTTTTGAAAAACAGAAAAATTTTAAAATTTTCACAAAAATTGCAATATTTTTGTTATTTTTAGAAATTCTTATATTTCTAAAAATCAAATAGGATGTTCCTCGCAAGAGAAAAAAAAATCTATCAAAAATCTACAAAAATTACCAAATTGGCAGAATTTTTCTTATAAACCGAATTTTTAAATTAACATTGTTACTATTTGTTTCCAAATTTATAGTTTTAAAAATTTAATTGCTCCGCCCAAAACCTACTCAGGTTCGGTGAATTGGGAAAGAATGCAACTGCCAAAAGACAATATTAAATATACAAAATATAAAAATCAGTGGAATCGAGTTAAGGATATACAAAATAATCTGAATCTTACCTTGAATCTTCACCAATTTTCACTACACAATTAGAAACTTTTCACAAAAACTACCTCACTGGCGTTGAACTGCGGTGATTATCGGGATACCTCACGATGCCGGAACATTCAGCGCAAAGTTAATATAGAAATTACTAATTACAATTAACTTTCTGAAATTGTCCAAATTATAACTCGACTCCTCGTTTGAGAAAAAATTCTGATTTATAACTTTTTATTCCGACTGGCTCACAAAGTAACGAACATTATGATTTATTTTCGATTCGTAAGTTTGTATGCAGTTCACAATTGCATTTTTATAATATAACAGGATGGCAAAGTTCGTTACATAAAGAAACAACCGTATCTCACGTAACAGCGAAGTCAGCTCACTGATAAGAAATCCAGTGTGCACTAAGGTTGTTGTTTAAATCACGTATAAATTAAATTATGATTAATTTTAATACGATAAACTTGATTGAACTACAGTTATTTCATACTTTCACATAAATTCAAACTAACTTAAACTTCGAAATTAACCGACGGCGACGCGACGCACTAACTTTTCGGTGTACTAAATTTGGCTGGGGGTTCACCGAGACTAACCCACTGCATTACCATTTATTATTATTATAATATTTTTCTAACTTTTTTATGATTAACCGACCACTGACGTTACCTTGCGTGGTTAACGAATTAATGACGACTTCTTCACTTATAATCTAATACGTCAGCGCCAGCGGGGGGGCATGGGAAATTTCCCAGCCAAGTGCAAAACTGCTATCCCCTCAAAACTCAAGGATTTCTAAAGAAATCTTTCGCAAACTGCAAACATAAACTTGCAGCTTATAACCGGGCGGACCGGCTTTATATAAAATTAAGAATTTCTAAATTTTAAATTTTTGTTCTGCGTTCTAAATACTTCTAACTGAAAACGAAAAGGGGAATTGTTAAATAATTAAAAATTTGGTTCACTCTTTTTGAATTCACTCTTTATGTATTAAACCAACACTTCACTTTTCATAAGGTTTCGTTAACAAAAGACGCACTAGCTACTATTATGTTAGCCAGACAACGTGTTCCAAACATTAACAAAATAGTTTTTGTTCGATTTTTTAAATAATTCGTTCAGTGCACATTTTCCAGCGATTTTTCAATGGAAGTATCAATAATGTGTTATAAATTCGATGAATTTTCACGTGTATTAAATTTTCGTAGTATTGCATTACTTAACTTTTTTTTCACTATTTAAAAAAGTAGCGCGCGTCATTCGGGTGGTTTGAGCCACCCATTTTTTTTCGTGTTTCGCATTCCAATAAATATTTATCGATTGAAAATGATGGAAAATTCCCCTAAAAGTCTTTTCGATTTTGACCGAAATTGGTCCAGTTCAGGCAAAATTACAAACCAAAATATCGAATAGAGGAAGACAAACATCAAGGTCATTTTGCAACAAAAATCGCAACAACACCATCGCATGCAATTGGTGCAAAATTACAGGTCATTTAATGTTGTTATAAAATTGTGGCTCCAATTTGGATCCAGAATCGGATAATTACTCGAGCTTTAATCGATATTTTTTGTGCCATTTGAACAATGAATCACTAATTTTCATTGATATTGTGCGTTTTTATTTCATTTCTGCAAGTTTTCTACTGTTTTTTTTTCAGATTTTTTAAGGTGGCTCAAACCACCCGACAAATTTATTTTTGTCCAAATTTAACCCACTTGTAAAAGGGAAAAAATATTACGCTTTTTTGCTAAATTTGAAAAATCAATGATTCAGAAGCGTAGATATTGAGGTAAGCTTTCTAAACCCGACTTTCCCTACTTAAAGAAAAAAAAAATAAAAAGCTTTTGAAAATATTTAATTTAAGCGTGCGGTCACTGAGACCGCATCAGGTTTTAATTTGTGTTTATTTTATGCATCGTTCAAAATTAGTCATTATGGGTTTCAGTACCTTTAAGTTACATCACTCCTAGTATATTGACAAACAGGGGTGGTTGAAAGTTGCCTTGTTTTATTTATAGAAAGAAAAGAAAACAGCTAGCGGTCACTGTGACCGCACGATAATGTTACTGTAATTTTTATGTTTCTAGTAAACGTTGCATTTAAAGATTATAAAATATAAATTATCATTATTATTGTTCATACAACTGTGTAAAAGTCTTAGCACAACTAAATGAATTTTTAATTATTATATAATTTTAATTTACAAACCAATATGTTTGCAGTGCAGTGCGAAATTGTGTACGAATTGCATAAAAAATCTGTGATTTCCAGGTGTTGTGATTTTTGCGATATAGTTGGTTTTTAAAATTTTTTTTATTTTAATTATAATTATTCAAGTATGTACTTCAAAATATGTATTATGATTTAGTTTGCTTAAATATGTTTGAGATTGAGAAAAAAAAATAAATGTTAGTTATGTCGTATAAAAGGGTCCAGATATACTAAAAATTTCTTTTGTGCTATTAAAAGTTAATAAAATTTTAAAATTAATTATTACTTTTTAAATTTTTTTTGGCTTGCTAAAGTACCAAATAAAACATCTGTTGCAAAACAAAAGCAAAAAGTTAAGTTGTGCTTGGATAAACGAAAGAAATAAAGCGCGGTCACTGTGACCGCACGCTAATTATAGTGTAACAATTATTTGACGTTAGTTATTAGGGGTTAATTTTTAAACTTCAATTTGATGTGTGGTTTAATAGTCCAGTAACCACGCCGAAAAAATGGGGTCTAGCTGACAAATTTGTGTGGCAAAGGATTGAAAACTTTGCGAACAAAATTTCCTTGTGCCAAAGCTATGGCCATTTGAAAGTGAAAATTAAAAGAAATGCTATAAAGCAGTCTAACTCTCAAGGGTTTGAATTTAGAAAAAAAATTTTATTAAATATTTTCCTTATAAAAGTGTCCTCTAACACTACCGAAATTGTATAAATTTTATTCGGGAACACCCTGTATGTATATTCTTAGTTCTGTAATTAAAATACTTGAGCTAAAGTATAATTTGAATTTTTTTATCATAACTGCTGATCCCATGATGGTCCCACTCTGAAATTTTTATGAAGTATTCACCAAAGCACCATTATAAATATATATTATTTTTATAATTTTCAAAGAACACTTACTAAAAAATTTTTTCAAAAACATTTTTTGAAGTTATCAAAATAATTCATTTTTATTACAAAATGGTCAAGATTAATATCAAATTAAAGCCCATTAAATTCTCTTTAAAATGAGTTATCATACAATTTCGTAGCACTTATAGAACTAAAGTTATCACAATTTGTGTGATTAAGCGTGAGCCAAGAAAGTGTTGTTTTTGCGATTTTTATAATTAAATAACTCAAAAACTATAAAAGTTAGAATTTTTTAAAAATCATATTTGAATTCAGGATGTTAAAGAGTATATTTAAACAAAGTTTTAAAGAAATTTGTGATAGTCAATTTGAGTGACTGGTTGGTTTGACATGGAATGACCCTACTGTTAATTCGAGAGCAACTACTTTCGAAAATAATATCAAGTTTCAAAAGCAATTACTCTCAAATTAATATTATTTTTATTCATTTTAATGTTAGTCTAACATCAAATCAACAACACTAGATATTTAAATTGAAAGTAGATTGATTTGTTTTAATAATAGTTATGATGTTTTTTTTGGAATTAATGCCACTGTTAATTGATTAATGGTTTTTATTTTAAAATAAAAGTATATACTTATACTTATATTTTTAAAAACTAAAACAAAATAAAAACTTAAAACAAACACTATAAAACTAAAAATAAAAAATTGAATTGAAGAAATAATACTAAAATTAAGGAATAACACAGAATACAAAATAAAAATAAACAACCCACAAAAATGTAACTCGAACAAAATACTTATTTTTGACATTGTTTTTTTAAAATAAATTTCTGACAACATATTTTAGGAATTTTCAAAAGAAATAAAAATAAGTGTTTTAAAATAATAAGCTTCTTTCGTTTTCAAACTGCTACCCTGTAGATCTAGACAAGAGAACACTTTTTTTCATTTCAAGTTTCACTTTCGCTAGAAGAGGCCGCGGATTCCAACCATTTTTTAATATTCGATATAACTGTTAAGGTGTATGGAATTATCATCACTTTCTCCAAACTTAAAAAAAAATTAACAGTATAAAATAAAATTTTCAGCAAATTAAGGATATAGGATAAAGAGAAACAAAAAAAGAAAGAAATAATTAAATTGAGTTTAAAAAAGTAAAAACTAAAAGAAGATTCTTTTATAAATACTTTTTGTTAAAATTTAAATTTCATATTATCTTGTAAGCGCCTATTCAAGACCAATTTTGACCCATAACAATCGATTTTACAGGAAAAGTTTTTAGACATTTTTTATTTCAAATTTCCTTGTCTTCAATTTTGTTTCTATACATTTTCCATTTTGTTGCACCATTTCCGAGTTACAGTGATTTAAAAAATGCTTTGTAAAATACAAAAACTATTGTTATCATTGTTATCTGTATTTCAGAAATGGTATGTATATAAACAAAATTGAAGGCAATTAAATTTGCCACAAAAAATGTTGAAAAAGTTTTGCTGTAAAATCGATTGTTATGTGTCAAAAATAGTATTGAAAAGCTACAAATTGCATTGCTAACGTAGGACTGCCAGCAATTCTGTGAGCCACTGTACTATTATACATAGGTAGATACTTACTTCAGTAGCTTTCCAATAATTAAGTTGCCATCTCAAAAATATTCTTAAGCCAAAATTGAATTTGGGTATCAATTCTTGCAAGTCAAAATCGTTAACGTACACGGCAAAAAAAACGGTGTGAAATTTCACCGTTTCAGGTGTCTATATAGGTCCACTTTTTTCAGTGTAAAATTTACCAATGTGTCGTTTGGTAAACAGTTACCACTCAAAAACGGTGAAATATTTTACACAATTTCGGGGTAAAAAGTACACTTAATTAATTCATAGTAACTTCTTTATGAGTTATTATTTACACTAGAAAGTGTAAATTTTAACACGTAACCTGGTATCTTTGGCATTATGTAATACGAATTTCACACTTCAGAGTACAATACAACACAAAATTGATTATTTTTATACACGATTATTGTTCAAAATGAAATAAATTTTGTGTAGATGTTACACCTCAAATGCGAATATCGTTATCAGATAAGTGTACTTTATACTCTTTTTTTTACTAAATTTGGTGTAACTTACACCCTGACACTAGTGGTGTAAATAAAACGATCATATTATTTTATTCATTGTATATTAGCATGGTAAAAAAATGTTTAACATATAACCACATAACATACAAAATTATAAAAAATTAATGTATTAATTGAATTATAAAAATTAATAAAAAAAATATATAACCTAAAAAAGTTAAGAACAGAATAATGCAGCGCGATATTCAAATGAGCAAATCAATTAATTTTCGGATTTACATAGATTTTTTAAAATTACAAAAAACATATTTCGGAACGAGAAACATGTCATTACTAATGCTAGAGCATCCTTGTACAGTTTCATAAGGTTCTCTGTACGTTAAAGATTTAAGATCGATAAAATTATAATGATCTTCACAAGGTTTAATTATATATGCATTTTCATTAACTGAAAATTTTTGCGTTAACCATGGTTTTGTTATAAAAACTATGTCGCTATCTTCAAAAGTCAAGATACTAATTATTTCTTCAAATGATGGTAAATCATTTGATTGAAATTTTGTGACAATAAAATAATGCAATCTGTATTCATATCCTATATGGACCCATTTGAAAGTATTTATTATTGTGTCACAGGGTAAACTGGCATTATCATTAATAATAGTTGATTGATAGTAAAATATCTCTAAAGGAACACTTTTTTTAGGAGAGAAAATCGTTTGCAATGCAAAATGTCCACTTCCCCAATTTAAGGAAGCGCATTGTTGATGATTTGTTACCAAAGTCTTACAAACATTTTTAAAACAATGAATTTTTTTACATATGTTTTTAAAAATATTGTGTTTCGCTTCAAACCTCATATTCCAAAGATAAATTAAGGGTCCCATTTTTCTTATAATATTTGGGTAGTGTATCAGGAAATGATGCTTAGGTATAAGTTTTTGCTTATATTCATTAATGTACATCGAGTGATGCTCTTCAATTAAGTTTTCCAATTGTAATATATTTTCTTCCGATAAAATGGGTGCAAATATTATATTCATGCATTTTAGAAGTAACAATATCACTTTAAATTTTGATTGAACTTCTTCTGTAACTAAAAATTCGCTTATAATTAACGGAAAATTTCTTACAAGTAACCAAGTTTGACCCGCACGATTTCCTATTAAATGACCAGGTTTATCAAGGCTCAAAGGACTAGGTAAATCTTTCCTTCCAAGGGTACCGTAATTAAAAAATATAATTTTTCTGTTTATTGCTTCTAACGTAGCATATTTTGCTTCTACTAAAAATTGAACAAATAATTTAATTTCTTTCTGTGCAATTCCTTCTAGTATATCGTGCATAATGTCTACAGAGGGAACTTCACATAATTTAAAATACTTTAAATCGTTTAATACACTTCTTCTTTTAATTCCAAAAGTAGTATTTCCAGAAGATGCAATGTTTGAATGTTCTTCATAATTTAAATTAGTTCTCATTATAACCAGGTTAATATTTTCGTTAAAAACAGTTTGAATATTACATTTATCAATTAAACATAAACGACAAAAGTTAGTGGCATTAAAACTTTCAACTAAACCGAATAAAATATTTCCGCCTAGATTATCAAAACTCAAAGCGCAAAGAGATCCATAATAAACATTGGGATCACTAATACGTAGTCCTTCAACCTCTAATATTTTTAAGTCCTTGATAATCGCTTGAAGAATATCGTTTAAACTAACTATTTTTAAATCATGACTGTAAAAGAGAGCTGCAAGATGAATATTTGAAAGATTAGAATTTAAAAATGGTGGTATGTTTCTGACAATAAAATATATTGCTCCCAGTTTAGCTGTAAATTGGAATGTAAGGGGAATTTTTGAGGGGGGTATGATGAAACAGTTAATAAATGTTATGAAAAAATACAAGATTGATATATTAGCACTACAAGAGACAAAACATAGGGATAACGGAATTTTTGATATAGAGGGATACACATTTTTATGAGCAGTGGAATTAATAGGAGATTAGGAACAGGATTCGCTGTAAGCGAGCGGTTACGACATGCTGTCATAAAATTTACACCAGTGTCGGATAGAATATGTATCCTCAGATTAAGAGGTAAATACCAGAAAATACACATAATAAATATTCATGCACCAACAGAAGAAAAACTAAGTGAGCATAAAGAAGAGTTCTATGAGGTTCTAAGCAGCAAATACAAAAAAATTCCAAAATACGACTTAAAAATGATCATTGGAGATAGTAACGCCAAAATAGGAAAAGAAGTAGTATTCCAACCAACAATAGGGAAGTACCGTAAACATGCGGAAACCAACGAAAATTGTAGATTTCTGATCGATTTTGCTATAGAAAACAATATGAAAATAGTAACACAATATCAACACAAGGAAATTCACAAGGGAACATGGAAAACACCTGATGGAGAAAATGTAAACCAAATTGATCATGTTTTGATAGAAAGAAGAAGTGAAGCAAGTGTAAAAGATGTACGAGCTTATAGAGGTCCAGATATTGCCTCTGATCATTTCATGGTAGGAACAAAGTTACAGCAAATTATACCAATAAGGAGAACAATCGAAAATAAAATATCAAATAAACCGACAAGAACTAAATTTCAAGAAAAAACGACACAAGACGAATTTGCAAAGACAATTAATGAGCTCTTAAAATCAGAGAAAAAATCCGAAAACATAGAAGAAAAAGCAAATATCTTGACAAAAGTTATGAAAAACGCAGCATCCAAACAAGTCATGGTAAGAAGATACAAAAATAAGGAATGGTACGACCAGGAATGCCAAGAAGAAATAAACAAACGAGAAAAACTAAGAAATATAATGCTACAAACAAAAACAATAGAAAGCAAACACAAATATGAGTTGCAAAGAAAAGCATGCAAAGCGTTACTTAGAGAGAAGAAGAGAAAACACACGGTAGAGTATTTAGAGGCAATAGAAGAAAAATATAGGAACAAAGAAATCAGAAACTTCTACCAAGGTGTCAAAAAAGTAAAGAAAGGCTACCAGTTAAAGACAATATTATGCCAGGACAAACAGGGAAACCTAGTAGGGGACCAAGATGAAGTGCTAGAAAGATGGGCAGAGTATTTTGAGGAACTGCTAAACAAACCAGTAGAAAGAATGGAAGAACCGGAAGTATTCGATAGTAGTACAATAGAACCAAACGTAGAAAAACCAACTATAGAAGACATCAAAAACATAATTAAAAGTCTGAAAAATAACAGAAGTGCTGGGGAAGATTCTATACAGGCAGAAATGATAAAATATGGAGGTGAAGTGATCGCAAATATGATACATGAGCTAATCGAAGAAATCTGGGAAAAAGAAGAAATACCAAGAAAATGGAGAGATGCTGTAATATGCCCAATTCACAAAAAAGGTGACAAGACAGATTGCAATAACTATAGAGGTATAGCTTTATTAAGTGTTACTTATAAAATATTAGCAATATGCATTAAAAATAGATTGAACCAATATGCAGATACAATAATTGGGGAATACCAAAGTGGATTTCGTAAAGGTAGGTCAGTGACGGACCAAATATATGTACTCAAAGAAATACAATCCATAAGCCATGAGCACAAACTACCGACACACTTACTGTTTGTCGACTTTAAGCAAGCATATGATAGAGTCAAAAGAAATCAACTATTTATGGCACTTAAAGAATTGAAAATACCCAATAAACTAATAAGATTGGTACAAATGACACTGGAAGAAACAACTAACAAAGTAAAAATGAATGGAAAACTATCGAGAAGGTTTAAGATTGAATGCGGGTTAAGGCAGGGTGATCCACTATCAGCGGTATTGTTTAATTTTGTACTTGAAAAAGCATTAAGAGACAGCAAAATTGGTGATAAGAACTTAATATTTCGCAACCGACAACAATGTCTTGCCTTTGCGGATGACATGACAATTTTAACACGAACGAGGCACGAACTACAAGAAACCGCAAAAAGGATATTAAATGTTGCACAAAAAATGGGTTTAGAGGTCAACGAAGAGAAAACAAAGTATATGCTGTGGGATGACAAGCTCTTCGAGCATGGTGCATTTCTTCAAATTCAACTAGAAGAGAATAGAATGGTTAAATTTGAACAGGTTGAAACATTTACTTATCTCGGAACTTTGGTGACGAGAGAAGTAGGAAGCAAAGAAGAAATAAAAGCCAGAATTGTTGCGGGGAACAAAAGTGCGTTTGCCCTAAAATCAATACTGTCTAGTAGAATATTTTCAAGATCTGTCAAGCTCCGAGTATACAAGACCATAATACGACCAGTGGTAACGTATGCAAGTGAAGTTTGGACATTGACGAAACAAGATCAAGCAATGCTAAATGTATGGGAACGGAGGATATTAAGAAGGATATTTGGAGGAAAATACGTAGAAGGAAGATGATTAAGGCGAACAAACCAAGAAATATATGAACTATATAATGAAGCTACCATTATTGGCGTGGTTAAATCGCAGCGTATAAGGTGGTTAGGTCATTTAGTACGAATGAATGAGGAAAGAGTGCCAAACAAGGTATTAAAGATGAATCTGGGTGGAATGCAAAGAAGAAGAGGTAGACCAAGATCTAAATGGAAAGAACAAGTACAGGAAGACTTGAATTCTTTGCACATCAAGAAATGGATGGAAGAAGCTCGAAATCGAAAGAAATGGTCCAGTGTAGTCAAACAAGCCATGGGTCTACAAGGCCCGTAGTGCTATCTGATATATAATAATTAACCATCAATTGCAAAGTTAATTATCAAAGCATGGCAAAAATATTCAATTAAAATCTAGTTCACATACCTCTTTCAACGACGTTTTTGTACATTTCTTCGTTTCCCTCATCACGTAAAGAAAAACTACACCATTTTTTTAAGTTTCCATACTTAACTATAAATTTTATATGTTTTTCGGCCATAATTACAAAAACTACTAATACTAACCAAGAAGCACAACGAAAGAATAATAAAATTATTAACCCAATGCAACACAGTCGCCAGATAATGTAGTAAACAAACTTGCAAATTATATTTGCCCCTGAGTATTACCCACGCATTTCCGTTTGCTGCATAAGGAAATTTATATTTAATCACAGAATTGTGTTACATCTTATAAAATAGGTGTAATAAATAGTAGATGTACAAAATATTTTGTAAATTTGCCAACGACCATTTTAACCATATAGCTTTTGGTAGAAAAATACATGATTTACCAATTCCAGTGTATAATTTAACACCAAGTCATTTTACACGGAGAGTTTGGTGAATCAAGTTTAACTTTTTCTTCCCGTGTAGAGTAGATTCAATTTTGAAAATCTATTGTTAATGCTCTCAATAACAAAATTAATCGAGGTTCATCTAACGCCTATGTTACTATAATGTTAATTGTAATTTTCAAAACAATTCATAGATGGCACACGCATAACACTTGGAATTATATAAATTTATAAAAACTGTCTTTTTAAAAAACTGTACAAAATTTAAAGAAAGTAGAAGAAAGTATTGTTTTATCTACATTTACAGCCTTGGCTATGTTATCAGTGTTTATTTTGAATGCATAGAATTTATATATTATAAACATAAGAAGTAACCAGAATTTGTTTATATTATTCCAATACTATTCAAGAATACCTCACGATCAACTTTATTGCCCCATAATATGAGTAAAAATCACTTTGAAATAGATAGTTTATGTAGTAAACGTACCAATAGTCAGCCAGTTAAGGCTGTTGATAGAGGAGTACTTAATCAAATTATATAATTTATATAAAGGCATATATAAAATTTGCATGTTTATGCGATTTAAATATAGATATATCAAATTATTACAAAAACAATACAGTAGTTTAAAAGGTTTGGTTTAAAAAAAAATAATTAAGAAATATTGCAAAATTCACCCTTAGTCAGCCGCTTAAAACCAAATGTCAGCACAGTTAAACCCCAAAACTCAGCCTATACGCGCAACCACAAATAATAATAGGAAATAAGTAGCTAAAAATAGGTAATAAGCTACATTTTAGATGATACCATCTAGGACAATTATCACAACCAATATTTTGCAAATTATTCTCTTCTACGTCGCTAACTAATTCATCTTGGCATCATAAAATCAGAACTTGATTTTATACGCAATTGAGAACTAAAATAAAATGAAGAAATAAAATGAAAAATTTGAGACCCAAAACAAATGAAGAACTACAAAATGCAATAAAGAAAGCTTGGTATGAAGAAATTTCCAACGTAACAATACAAAATTTATTCGATCCAACCCAAGTTTTTGTGGTGCTAAAGGCAAAAAGGGGGGCGACAAAATATTAAAAGAACTTTAAAATACTCTTAAAACATGTATTTTATTTTGCAAAACGGCAAGAATTTTTTTTTTTGATTTACAATAAAAACGTGTTTATTAAAATTTTATATTAATTGATTACACTTTAGTGTATTATAAATTGAATCCCAACTCACAAGATGCTATTACACAATAAAGAGGTTAATTATTAGACCGTTATTTTCTGAGTAATTAATCATCAAAAGTTGCATAGATAAAACATGTAGCTACCAAACTACTCCAACAGATGTCTATAATGTCAGAAACTGACTTATTAATTCTACAATTTATGAAATGGTGGCTGACATTTGGAGCTGGCTGGAATTAGGTACGTTTACCTATAACTACTTCTTATCTCAACATACGCGTTGATGAATCACGGTTTATCAAGTCAAGATCGGAACCACTACAAATTTTTGCAAAATTAGCGCCATAGTGCATATAAAAGTCGAACTATTTTCTGTGGAAGTCGCAATATAAACATAAGACAGTAATAGAAACCTACTTAACATTGCAATTTATTTCATTAAAACAAGAAAAATTATAACTTCACTTTATACATACAAGAACTTTTCTAAAAATGGATATAATTCAACCAATTTTTTTCACAAGAAAGATTAAATAATTGTCTTGGACGTGATCTAATTCAAACACTTCTATCAATAACGGTAACAATTATAAAAATTATAATATAGCTATTTCTGTTATCTGAAAAATTGAGTAACTTTGCAGCAAAATTTTCAATATTTTTAATAATCTGATTGTAATAAAAATTAGATCAAATCCAAGAGCCAAGTTTTATCTTTAAAATGATTACAAATTCATTCCCTGAAAGCTAGAACTTTTTCACTTCTTGTACATATAAATGAGTGATCTGTCCCATGCAATTAGCATAGGGAGGACAGCAGCCTTAAGATTATCGAAAGCAAATTTGTACTCCACTACTCGAAAACCACGAGTGAAGACATCATGGTAGCGGTATCACTACCTCTCGGACATATCATGCCTCCCGAAATTAACGACTTGAAATAGGCTTTGATCAAAACAACCACAGTGTGCAGAGCTGAAAGCATTAGAGTACTCCTTGAAATAGAAAAATTGGGCGACCAAAAACCCAGCCAATTGCTGCGAATCATAAGGTAATTGACCACTGGCGCTGAATTGGCAGATGAATCAATGTGCGTGAAGTTAGTCCCCCTTTTTTCAAAAACAAAATTTTTTTTTGTATTGTGTTGTATTCAGTTTGTATTGTTTGTATCGTAAAACTTTTTTCATTTTTGCAAAAAAAAAAAAAATGCAAGCAGAAAATTAAAAATCGCGAAAAACCATTTTTAGCATAGCCCCCCTTTTTCGAAAATTTTGAATTTTTTTTTATATTGTGTTGTATTCAAATTGTATTGTTTGTATTGTTCAAAATTAAAATCCTAATTTTAATATTAGACGTGTAAATCGCGCAACAAAATTTCGCGCTGGCCCCCTTTTTTTGAAATTTTTTTACATAAATATACAAATGGGGAGATTTTTCTGTAGGCTGATAAGGTGGACATGCAGGTTTCTTCAGCAAGTCGTCAAATTCAATCCAATTCATATCACGTTTTATCCATGCCGTGTAGTGTCCAATAGAATTAATATCTAAGCAGCTTTTATACATAACTATTCCAGAGAGTACATGTCGTTTGCTATTTAAGTGTATTTCATCTGGAAATTCTTCTAAATAATTTATTTGCCCATCAAGTCACATTCAATAAAAAGTTGCGAACCATACGTTACGGTGACTTCAAATAATGTGTCACGGCATTTTCTTGTGGAAAGCCCTCCGTTTTTCAGCGCTTCAGTTAATTTTCAAAAACCATCTTTCTTAAGGATTTCTATGTTGACAGAAACGATGGTTTTTCTAAAATTTTTTGGTTTTCGGCATTTGTTGCATGTAAAATTCTCCATTGTACTCCAGTTGAGGTAAAAAATATATTCACACATATTTGCAATGTTTGAAGCTGCATTGATTTTGATAACATCTGCCGCTTTTTCACTACTAACAAAATATGTTACCTCTTTTAATATCTTGGCTCGCATTTTACATATTGCCAAAGAAGGACCATCTTTTAAGAAACACTTCAGAAAGGAAAATGTTTCTGTTTTGCTATTATTGACCACTTGAAAGAACTTTTCATTTTTGCAAGCTGCAGCTAATATTTGAATAATACTGTCAAACCCACATGTATTTGTTACGACAAAATTTTTGCGCCTTCCTTTAATTATTATTAGACATATATTACCATTCTGTAATAAATCAATATCTAGTTTTTTCTTCTTATATTGGATAACATCCCAATCGGGATAAACATCTATGTACGACGTTTTTTTGGTTTTTTCCGCGTTTTTTTCCTCCAATTTTGTTCTTGAGTTAATTCCATATTTTCTGAATTTAAATTAAGAGATATAACGTTGGAAATATTTTCAGAAGACTCTTGGAGATCCATAACTTTGTCGACGCTTTCTGGAGGTTATTGGAGATCCAAAACTTGGTCTGTACATTCAGAAGACTCTTCGTTAATAAAATAATAAAAACGTTTATGTTTTTCTTATTTATATCAGTAACTGAACTTGCAAGAGCTAATTTGGCTCTAAGTAAATGTTTAATCAAAAATTTATCGATGCGCATGGGTAGGTTTCGAGGGGCCACCAGCTTTGGAATAAGTTGTACAAATATGTGGAATTTAATCGGAATTATTGGAATTAAAATGAAATTACTGGAATTATTGGAATTTTTTGGGAATTATTGGGAATTACTGGAATTAAAATTGGAATTACTGGAATTAAAATTGGAATTACTGGAATTTAAATGGAATTATTGGAATTGATTGGGAATTACTGGAATTAAAATGGAATTACTGGAATTACTATTGAATTGTTGGAATTACGTTTGAAATTATCAAGCGTTTTTTTCAAAATTTGCTGCGCTATAGCTTGTATTTCAAAGTATCAAGGCTGTCACACTGTAAGCAAAAGTCAGCATTAACAATATTAAATCGACTTACACCTTTGATAAGCATAATTTGTTTTGCACTGCACTTTTATATTATGTATCAAGCGTCTGGGTCCATCCACGTAATTTTCCGTTACACAACTGAGCAAAGTTTGTTTTTTTGAAAATTTGAAAATAATAATCAACTAGGCCTGCAAGACGTCCGGTATTAAAAAAAGTACGTTGGTATGGCTTCTCAGAAAAAAACCGACTTGAGTAAGTAGTGACCGGCTGTATTGCTACAGAAATAGCAAGAAATAAGCGTTCGTGTTGTTTATTATATTATTATTATTATTTTATTGTATTATTATTATTTAAATAAATAAAACATAAGATTAAACTTAAAATATTATGTTTTTTGTACTTGTATTACTATTATTAGTAATTATTGGAATTACCGGAATAAATTTGAAATTACTAAGGAATTGTCGGAATTACTTTGGAATTATTGGAATTACCGGAATTAATGTGGAATTATCGGAATTACTGGAATGAATATGGAATTATGGAATTACCGGAATTAGTGTGGAATTATTGGAATTACCGGAATTAATTTGGAATTACTGAAGAATTGTCGGAATTACTTTGGAATTATCGGAATTACTTTGGAATTATTGGATTTATCGGAATTACCGGAATTATATTGGATTACTGGAATTTTTGGAATTAAACTAGAATTGGAATTAATTGTACAAGTTTTTTCTCAGCTGGCGGCCCCTCGGTAGGTTTTCATTACGCAGCAATCTGTGCTTTAAATCGTTGAATTCACTTTCTACTGCTGCCGAGCTTGAATTAATTTCACCAAATCCAAATTCTGAAATCATGACTCCAGAATATAAGGGAAAGTAAGGTAGCATATATTTTATTTTTTGTGCCATTGCTGGGCAGTAATATGCGTTAATTGCAAGACCAGAAATTGATGATTTTGCTTCATCGATACATTTTAAATAAAAATTATTAGCCCAAGAATCAATAAGCTTTTCGTTCTCATTTAAAAATTGATTTGATTCAATCATGGTGAGATCCATATACATATAGTTCTTTCATTTGTTGGTATTCAATTTGGTATTCTGGATCAAATACTAAAATTCAATGTGGATCGTGTTCGTTGCTTCCGAAATCTGCTAGAAGAGAAACCGCTCAAAATTCCCTGGACTATACTTTTATTTGTGCTGGGCTTTTCATAGTTGTATTTGCGAGGTGCTTCATGTTTGATGTTATCGTGTGAAGTAATACATTTGCTGCATTTTCAGTGTTATTGCATGTATGTTCATTTTGTGCAGAATTCACTATTCAATATAAAGATATCCTTGAAAATGGAATTTTTCGTTGGCTCTTTGGGTTGTAATATTCGAGTTATCCACTTTATCTTTAATTAATGACTAGCTGAAAAGCCCGTCGACGGACGGGTTTTATCTTCACTAATTGCCGTTATTTCTTCTTACTTTTTCTTTTTCCAATTTTTACTTTTTATATTTCTCTTCTTCTTTCGGTGCCTTTTCATTAAAGGTGGTTGGTGATATTTATGGAAAACTCTTCTCCATCTTCTGCTGTTCTTATCAGTCCCTCAACACTCAATCCTGTTCAATCTCTAATATTTCTCATCTATGAGATTTGCCTTCTTCCCGGTCCACGCTTTCCTTCTATTTTACCCTTGATTATAAGTTGTGGAAGCTCGAATTTGTTACTACTAAGTATGTGGCCTAGATAAGATGCTTTTTCGCTGTTTTACCCTTTACATTTGAAAATCTCTAATCTTCTCATTATGTTCACCTTCAGCGTCCAAGACAGAGTAAATGTAACACTTTACCATTCGATATCGGAGTTCCAAGCTCAAGGCACGACTACATCTTTGTATCTTTGACTGGCGATGTATCTTCACTAACTGCTGTGGCTTCCTCTTTCTCTTTATTTGTCCATTTCTCTATTTGTTTTTCTTCTCATCAATCACGTTTGCGTCTTCAGCAGGAGCAACAGCTTTGGGCTTTTTATATATTAAGATATGATTATTGTTTCATCATGATTGTTATGATATTTATTATTTTCTGTTTCTACCAATCAGAGTGTTTCTTGTTTCACCGAAAAATGACACGTTGGAGCAGAAGCAGATAATTTTTAATAAATAATTTAGCCTTTTTTCAGTTTTTTTTTTCAGTTGGTACTGAACGTTTTAAAGATTTCAACAGTATCGGACTTAAACAAGCTCGCAGTCAGGAGAAAATGTTATTGAATTTCTTCATAGTATTATATCCTACAACTATAATATGGATTAAAGTATTGCCGTATTACTTAGTAATAGCGCTTCTTCCATAATCTTTTTTAATTCTCCTCATTCCAATAAAATGAAACACTATTCGTTGGTAATAGCATAACTTGAAAACGGTTGGACCGATTTGGCTATTTTTTTTAATGTTAGTAATAGTCCAAATAAGTATTTAGCGAAAGAAAAATTTGAAAAGTTCCCCAGAAAATTAAAAAGCATTGAAAGTCCTCTTTATATCGTCAGTAGGTGGGAGCGACAATTGGAAAAATGTATTAACTTGTATTAAATGCATTAAAAAATTAAAAATAATAATAAATTTATAATAATCTTAAATAAAAACATTCAATACATAATAATTTTTTTTAAATAATAATTGATGGATTCGTGGTACAGATTATACCTATACTGAAACTTGATATAATGTACAAAATTTAAATATTTAAAACAGTATTTGCCGCTAAAATTTTAAAATGCCATGATTACCTTGAGTGAAAAGTTGGCACCAGAAAAACGAAGATAAGAGCGCGGTATGAAGACCAATGAAAAGAAATATGGTGAATGTAGAATATAAAATTAAAAATTGAATGATGGAAGTGTATTTTTCTTAAAATTAATTTCTCTAAATGTGAAAAAGAATGCGCACAATCCTATGTAATTTCAATGCTGGAATTTAAATGTCAAGAGTAGCAGACCAGATGAACGAAAATCAAGAAAAGGATCACATTACGTTGCATACATGTGATAAACTGCATTACCTATAGTAAAAAACAAGTGAGTACACAATTTCTTTAAAAATCCATAAATGGCAAAATTTTAAATTTAATAAACAATAGAGTAGATTGCATCTAATTAGATCTTTAGTCGAAAATTGTGACGCTAAAAATTATAGTTTTTTTAAATCTTTTGCATTTAAATTATTAAAATAACATGTCACCAGCATTATATTATAAGGGTTGGGTACAACTCGCCGCGCATGATTCGCCGCGGCACGATTCGCCGGCAAGTACGATTCGCCGAGAGCTTCTAGCGATATATATCAATAATCTTTGGAATTAAACAAGAAGAAAATTATTTTTGGCGTTTCATAAACGAATTAAAAAAAGTTCAAAAAAACTGAGACGTGTTTTATGAAAGCCTAGTTGCCGGGAACCATACTGCAAAAAAACATAAAAAGTTTATCCTTGCAGATCAAAGAATCTTGACATTAGTCAATTATTTTGAGAATCGGGATATATTAGAATATGTACCTTCGTGGTTTGGCCCACAATATTGAAATGTTGGAGGCTTAATCTATTGGAAATCAAGGTTTTGATTTTAATAATAAATACTAGAAACTCGTTAAAAGGGTTTTAATTGTCAGAACACACGTAAACACATTACTACACGAGACATACAAGCATAGATGATAGAGATACTATAGATTTTTAACTCAGGGCGAGGGGCGTCATACCACCATCCGTGCGGGGGGTTTAGTTCTTACCACCGTCCAGGGATGGCGCTGATAGACAAATATCCAAGATATCACTATTATCCATGAGAAAACAAATTATAAATTTTGTCAAATAACGTCAAAAGTGAAGTAACATTTAATTTTAATTTAAAAATACACAACATGTAAAGTTAAACTAGTGAATTATTTTATTATTATTTATATAAATATATTACGTGCACCTGCTCCGTATCATCTTATACCTACGTATTTTAAAATTAAAATTTTTTGTTACTGTTGGTAAATTTTGCAAAATATAAATTTATAAATAATAAATAACTGTGGTAAGTGTTCTTAACAAGAAGTAGTTGTCTTCTTTTTATCCATTTATTAACATTTTGTATATTTTCTTATAACTTATTAACATCTTGATTAAAATGATTAAATTTTATTATTGTAATGGATGTTAACAAATAAAAAAAATATGAACAATCAACATTGATTTTTCTTTAGTTTTTCCAGTATTATATTGTACATGGTATTGTAAATACTAGTGGAAATTTTTCTGATTATAATTTTTTTTAAATAATTATTATTATAGAAAACATTTTCATTAATATTCAAGAAAAATTCTAAATCTCAAATACATAAGTATGGAATATGCAATGCTTGAATTCCCGCTAATTTTATCGGACGATTAGCAGCGCCGTTGGTGACGGTGGTATGAATTATTACTTGGTACCAAAAATAGGTGGGGAGTTGACCATCTATATTATCTCTCTCATCTATGCATACAAGTTTGTCATTGTTATTACACATACATGATCTAGATGGCGCAACCACCTTTGAAAGATATAAAATTCAACATAATCTAATAAATAAAATTGAAAATTTGAAAATAAACGAAAATATAAAGAACTATTGTTGTTTTTTCTAACTTTTGAGAAATTTATTTAATTTACTTAATTAATTTTTATGGATTAAAAATCTATCAAAGATTATCGATAGATGGGGTTACTGAACGGATAAAAATAAAAAACATCCCGGCAAATCGTGCCGCGGCGAATAGTTCCCGGCGAGTCGTGTCGCGGCGAATCGTACCGTTTCCTATTATAATGACCTTTATCTATTATCTAATAAATCTATTTATTTCTAGTTTATTCAGAAAGATAACAAATAATCAAAAATGATTGATTTAAAAAATTTTATTTCATTATTTTTTAATTTTTATTATTTTTGTTAATAAATGATTGTTTTATAATACAATGAATATAATATATTATGTCCATAAATATCACTTGCCAGTTGGCTGTCAAATTTAAGTTGCCATTTTGCTGTTTTTTTTTATAGTAGTTATTCCGTAATATCATCATTGTCCAATCCCTTTTGGCCATTAACGTCATTGACCGGCCAAAGACGTAAATATTACAATCAGAAGAAAATATTTACATCATTGCCCACCGTTAACGGGCGTTGACGACAATGGCCGGTCAATGACGTTAATAGTCAGAATAAATGGGCATTGACGTCATTGACCGTAACATAGTTACTCGCAAAAGTTCTCGGACACCTAATAAAAATTGTAATAATTTCAATGTAATTCGATTTTTTTCAAGTAATTTAAAGAGAAAGTGGTGGAGTGAACTTACCATTTGACCAAATATTCTTTAAGGTCCCTGATAATACAAAAATGTTTTTAAAAGTTTCACAACAAACAGAAATTACAAGGGTTTAATCCTCATATAGTTTCAATTCTAATTAAATTATAGCAGCAAAAGAACTCGGACACTATATAAATTTTAGAGAAGAATATCCTTTTTGTTTTATAACGTCTCTGAGTCGTTTTGGCATGTTACAAATTATTTTTTTTAAATAATCTTCGTTTATAAGAGCCCATGTTTGCGCGACTTTAAAATCCCACTTCCCAATGCGCTCGCAACAAGCGCGACCAGAGTTGATAACCATCCACCATATTGGAAAAACCAACCAATTTCGTTGTAATACCAATTTTGTGTATTTTTATCAGTTTTTTCGAGTGTTTGTGACCAACCAACCCTCAACCAGCTGAATAATTATTGGAACATTTCACTACCAGTTTTATAGTGCTTATCAGTGACCGTCCTTTTATTATCCTTTCCCTTCACTTTGTTTGATTCCTACCCGAAGAAAGAGGAGAAGTGAGAAGATTGGCTGGTAAGTCACTATAACAGTTAACATCTTATCAATATCGATAACCTCATTACAGTCCACTTATTTTTCCTCATCACATTTTATTTGGGGTGAGATTTGGCCCAAACAGCCCATTCTTCAGGCAAGCGTCGAATCAACTCTTCTTTGGTATTTATTGGGGTGGTTCGTATCCTACGATCTAATTCGTCCCATAGATTTTCTATGGGATTAAGATCGGGTGACTGAGGGGGCGGATGCAAAATTTTTGGACATTTATATAAAAGAAATTCTTGTACTAAACGGGATTTTTATTTAGGATCATTATCCTCATAATATTTAAAAGTTTCTTTAATACCCATTTGAGCCGCACTTGCTAATAAATTGTCTTCAAGTAGTTGCGCATATTTGAAACGGTCCATTATGCCGTCGATTATAACTAACTTTCCTACCCCCCGAGTCGAAATGCAACCCCAAACAAGCACATTTCCAAGTCCGTGCTTGATTGTACCTTGTAAATTTTTAGGTTTCAGTTCCTCTTTGGCTTTACGCCATACCATGGTTCGGCCGTCAGAACCGTAGATATGATAGATGCTCTCATCAGCAAATATAACATCATTCCACCATGTTAGGTCTTTTTGCATATATTCTTTGGCGTAAATAAGTCGTTTCTTCCTATTTACTTCACTTACATATGGTTTTTTTCTAGCTACCCGGCCATTGTAGCCTTGTGTTTTTAAAACTCTGCGAATTGTATCCACTTGCACAGTCTTTCCTAGTTCAGATACCAATTGAGTTTGAATTTTAGGGGCACTAATTCTAGGTTTTTTTTTAACTTTTTTAAAATACACCTCTCATCTGCATACGATAATTTACGTGGACGGCCAATTTTTTCTTTAAAATCAATCCTATCTTCATTTTTAAATCGCTTAATAATATCCGCCACGGTACTCTTACCTAAATTAACCAACTTCCCAATTTCTCGATATGATGTCCCTTTCGCATGATGAAAAATCACCAATTGTCTTAAATCAAAACTTGTGTTTTTCTTGTTTTTACGCTCCATTGTTCCATATGTTCAATGTCACGATTGAAACTGAGGATTAATGCTATGTTTAATATTTACAAAGTGCACAATTCTAAAAAGCGATACAGTCATACAATGAAAGAATAAAAAAAACTAGCAGTGTAGTGTTAAAAATCAAAATATACCCTACTCTTATTTTTTTCGGTATTTTGTTAAATTGCTATATAAGGGTGACAGTTTATTTGTTTATTACTGTAATTGCTACCAGATGGGAAGTTTTGCTTTGGCGGGTGCGTTTAATCTTTCTTGATGCCGATGCCTTGTGGCAGACAAGTTATTTTGAAAAAGTGCCGCATATTTTATGGTTTTATTGGTGCTTTCAATATTTAGTGCTACAAATCAAAAGAATTTGAATTCGCGTTAAATCTTTAAAATATTTTATTTT
This sequence comes from Cantharis nigra, assembly GCA_958510845.1. Taxonomy (NCBI): domain Eukaryota; kingdom Metazoa; phylum Arthropoda; class Insecta; order Coleoptera; family Cantharidae; genus Cantharis; species Cantharis nigra. The sequence continues at coordinate 14,597,362 of OY294029.1, forward strand.
TTTGGTCGTGATGGTGACCGGGCCCTGTTAGTGTCCGGGCTCTTGTTCGATCGAACACATCGAACACTGGTAGTTACGCCACTGGTCAACTGCGCGTATTAGTATATTTGTTGGTAAACTAATAATTGTTAATAATTATGATATATGTATAAAGATAATTATCTTCTGGAAAAGTAATTTAGAACTTTAAATAAAAAATTAATTCAAGTGCTAAGTGTTAATTCCGTTCGATATCATGGATAAATTTCTTATTAAAAAAAGAAAACTTGCAGATTCTAATGATGAAGAAGTTATTAGTAAAATAACAGAAACTAAAAATGCAAAGAGTAAAGATGTCACAATTGTTAACATTCAGCAACATACAAGCACCAGTGAAACGTCAGAAATAGAACCAAGAAGTACAAGTTCTCAGATAAAGATAAAGAATATAAAATCTCGTTTATATCAAGACAGTTACCTAGCCATGGGATTCACGTGATGTGGTGATAAAGTAATTCCTGAACCTAAATGTATCGTGTGTGGTTTGGTTTTATCAAATGCATCAATGGTTCCTAGTAAACTTTTACGGCATTTCTCCACGAAACATGTTCACTTGAAAAAAAAGACTCCCGAATATTTTAAAAGTCTTATAAAGTTACAAGAAACTCAAAGTAAAAGTTTTATAAAAAAAATATACAATTGCAGATCGCGTTCAAGAGGCCAGTTATTTGGCCGCAGAAATAATCGCCAGAGAAATGAAGCCGCACACTATCGGCGAATCTTTGATTCGTCCGGCCTCTACAGCAATTGTGAGAACAATTTTTGGTGCTGAAGCAGAAGAAGAAATAAAGAAAATTCCTTTGTCAAACGACACTATTAGTAGACGCATTAGTGATCTATCAGTTGATATTGAAAATTCAGTTATAAACAAAATAATCAAATCGAAATTATTTAGTTCACAGTTGGATGAGTCAACTGATATCGGTGGTAAAGCACAATTACTTGTTTTTGTTCGATTTATTGAAGATGATAAAATTACAGAAGAATTTTTATGCTGCAAAGAATTCGAAAAAACTACGACGGGAAAAGACGTCTTTGACATCATGAACTCATATTTGAATACAAATAATCTATCTTGGAAATCTTGCGTGGTTATATGTACAGATGGGGCTCCTTCTATGGTTGGAACTATAAAAGGGTTTGTTTCATACGCTAAAAGAGAAAATGAAGATATTGTAAAAACTCACTGCTTCATCCATCGTGAATCATTGGTAGCAAAGACAATAGGCCCGGAACTAAAAAGTGTATTAGAAGAAATCATTAAAATTGTTAATTATATCAAAGCCAGGCCATTAAAATCGCGAATATTTGCAAAGTTATGTGAAGAAATGCAATCTCACCACAATACCCTTCTTCTTCATACAGAAGTGAGATGGCTTTCAACTTAAAGGCTTTTGAACTTAAAGAAGAAATATTAATATTTTTTCAACGTGAAGATAAACCAGAATTTTGTGAATTATTACAAAATGATTTGTGGTGTTCCAAACTAGCTTATTTAACAGACATATTTGATCACCTGAACAAGTTGAACTCCAGCATGCAAGGAAGAAATGAAAATATTTTGTCATCGGCAGATACAATTAAAGCTTTTACAGATAAAATTAAAATGTGGAAGATAAAAGTAAACCTAAATAATGTGGAAATGTTTCCCAAAGTTGCTGAAGGAAAATATAATAATAAAGAATTGCAAAAGCTTATTTATAGACATTTAACATCGTTAGAAGAAAAAATTAAACATTATTTCCCAGACATAATATCAGTTGATTTGTATGACTGGATTCGAAATCTATTTGTGGAGTCAACATCAGAAATAAGTGAGTTAAGTCTTACAGAAACTGAAGAACTAATTGATTTACGTAACGATCGCACTTTAAGATTGAGGCATTCAGAAATGTGTCTGAATTCATTTTGGATAACAATTATGAAGGAATACCCAGGGTTAAAAGCTCTTAATATTTTATTACAGTTTTCCACATCGTATTTGTGTGAATTGGGATTTTCTGCACTCGTAAATATTAAAACAAAGAAGAGAGAAAGACTAAAGACCCTTGAAAATGAGATGAGGGTGTGTATTTCAAAAACACGACCCAATATTACAGAAATATGTAAACACCATCGTGCGCATACTTCACATTAAGTTTAAATTTCACCAGACACATTTCTAACAACTTTTTGTTTTTGGTTTTTTTCGTAAATAAATTAAACATATCTTATTATTAAATCAATAATTATCCCCAACACACCAACAACAGACACTGATGAAATCTAATAAGATCGAAATAGTCTATTTTTTTTCATTATTTAGTTTATTTTATTTTTTTTTATTTTTACTATTATTTATTATATTTTGAAAAAAATAAAGAAATAGTCTATATTTAAAAATTGTTTATTATTTTTTTCAAATAAGTTTCATCCGTCACATCTTTATAAAAAAAGGGAACGATAGGGGTGCCATGATTTTTTTAAAATGACTTTAGGGTGCCGCCAGACAAATGAATTTGAGAACCACTGCACGGGGGGATCGAAAACACGACCTTCGCGTTATTAGCACGACGGACGCTCTAATGGGCCAGACATTCAAACCTCGGCTTACTAGGATACCTACTATTTAGCTACCTATGATTTCCATGCAATGTAATTTATTTTTACGTTTAATTAATTTAATTATTTACAATCATTTTGATTTCAATAATTGGACGAGCGTTTTGTAAACGATGACAACAATAGATTATTTGACAGAACCAAATAATCTTCTTTGCCATAGCTATTAATTTTAAACTAATTCAAAGCTGATCAAGTTAATAATTCGACTATGCGCTTATGCTGTATATTTTATTTAATTATATTTGAAAAACCATATAATTCAAACATATTTCATTTATTGTCATATACAATAATTATTATTCAAGTAATATGTCTATCAGTGGCGGCTGATACTGGGAGGGGATACGGGGATACAGTTTACTAATCCTATGGGTAAAATATTTTAAATTGGTATTCCTTAAGAAATAAAATTATATATATAAGCAGCTGAAAGAAGCTTAGACTATAGACAAAATAAAAATTAAATCATAAACATATTAAGAAGTCAAAAACAAATCAAAACTAAACGAGAGAAAATGGATCAAAATGTAAATGAGAGCGACAATGAAACAGTTTCGGACCAAGACACTGATTATGATTGCGACTATTACGACGACGATATATTCGAAACGAATAATTATACGAAAAATAATTCTACTTGCCAATGGCTTATTCCAGAAAACGTGACCGATGAACTTACCGGAAGTCAAAGTTTTAGTAACCAATTGAATGCTCGTTATAGAGGAGTTCAACTTCCAAACTTTTTTGTTGGGACTCTGTCGGAAGCTTTCGTTCAAGCTTTTCATCGGGAATCGGTGAGGGACAACAGGAGTTTGGCACTTTATTTAAACCACGATGAGAATGTTAGTGGAAATATATTCTTTAGTGAAACGTTCTGCAACGAAAGCGTTCGAAAAGTGCTTCAAGAAAATTTCGTACTTTGGGGTTGGGATTTGACCTTTAGGCAAAATCAGACGCTTTTCAGAAACATGCTGAGAAATCAGTATGTCAACGAAAACGAAATTGATTATATAGTGAATATACCTCATTATAAATTGCCGTCTGTGATTATAATAATGAAACTTCGATCCGTAGTTAATATATTTAATATTGTACATGCCGACAGTACAACAGATGAATTATTGGCGAATTTAAATCAAGCGCTTGATATATTTCGTGAAAGACAAAGCGTTGAAATTGTAAAAGAAAATGAACGCCACGAAAGAAATTTGCTAAGGCATATTCAAAATGAGGAATATCAGGAGAGCTTACGAGCCGATATGGAAAAAGATCGAGGTCGTAAACTGGAAGAAGAAGAAAAACAAAGAAAAGAAAAGGAAGTAGAACAACAGGCGGAGCGAGTAAGATTGATTCAAGCCGAAGAAGATGCCAATAAAGAAGCGTTTAGGATCAAAATTCTAGCAACCTTACCTGTTGAACCTTATAAATACGAAACCGATATTTTTAAGATTAGGTTTCGAGTGCCGAATGGAAGCAACCTTCAAAGACGTTTCCAATCAAACACAACGTTCGAAACTTTACTGAACTACTTGATTGTAGAAGGTTATCCAACGATGGATTATCAAGTTATGACCAGTTGGCCAAGAACAGATATTTCGTCTATGGATTCGACAAAAACGTTGAAAGAATTAAAATTTGCTCGTCAGGAAGTCTTGCATGTCGAACAACGCTAGTTATGTATATTATGTACAGTTTTTGTGTAATTTTTTTAGTAAATAAATTGTAACTTTTTTTAACCTAATTTTAAAAAAATATATACATATTTTATGTTGTATCACAAAAGATTGACATTTTACTGACATCGATTTCAAACGTATCGAGTCATCAAAACCATCGATGTTAGCTTTGCGATGTTATTACTACTTTCGATGTTTCAGAAAATTTTGACTCTGAATGGTAAAACAGTTCAACGCTACTCTAAATTAACTAGCAGGACAACAATAAATTATATAAAAAAAGGTATACTCAACAAGAAATTCGAATGTCGTTTATGTGTCCCCGTGGAGCCCGTAAATTTAGCCCCCCCCCCACTAAAAATTTTTGGCCAAAATGCTGGCTCCCGAATCTATGGAGCTAGCACCAAAATAAAGCTAGCACAGTTTTTTCAAAAATAAATAAAATTTTCACAAAAAATACATAACTTATAAACCAAGCACTAAACTAATTAGGAGTTCTACCAAATTATATAATTGTTATTAGTTTAAAGAAACATTAGCATCACAAATTTTATTACAAAGGTAAAAAACTGTTTTGACAAATAGATAACTCTTAATAGATATCATAATTAAATAATATAAATTGCAGATATTTCTAAATTTAATCATTTTTGTCACTCAAATTATTAATTTAATTAAAATCTTTCGAAAGTGACAATGATGTTAGAATGCTGAATTACATTAAACTATAAATTAAGTAATTAGAACATTAGAACGTTAAAAATAGAACTTAAATAAATTAAAGACAAAAACAATAATAACGAAAATCTTAAATTTCTGCAAAAAAAAGATGTTAATTACACTAATTATTGAACTGCTCCTCATCATCTCCTGTAGCACTGTAGATGTTTTAGTGCTAGTTTTCCTAAAATACTATTTGCTTAAAGTTTTTCATAGTTCCAAGTGCGTATATCTGCGGATGAATCTGCTCTGGTGTGCCATCATTTTCCAAACCAGGACTCTTGATTATCAGCAACTGAATGTACTTCTGCAGCTTGATTGCTAATACCAGAAGTTCCAACTGGTTTATTACTCTGTTGAGAACCTAAAAACATATAATAATTTAATAGTTCTCTAACCCTTCCTCTAGATCTGAAAATCTATTTTCTGCATCTAATTCGTAAATTGAATTAAAAGTAAAATAATAAACTAAAATTTTATAGAATAAAAAGTAAATAATTAATAGCTAAACTGATATCTTACTTTGACTGGTCGAATTTTTGCTGTCTGAGTTATTTGCACAAGACTGCGTAGTTGGATAATCGAATTCACCTCGAGATCTTCTTCCCGAAGATATTCTTGCTCTACCTCTTGATCGATTTTTGTTATAAAATATTAGATCTTGCTTCCCAGTAAACTTAATTGCTTCAGGTTTCAATTTTTTTCCATTGATGTCAGTGGTGAATTTTCTGTTTTTCTTATAACCGCGTCCGGAAATCACTCGTCGTGTAAGTGTATGTGAAGGGATGCCAACTGCTGGAGATTCTGACGATAATTTGAGACTGAGACTGGCTAAAACCGATTTGTTCATATCCTACATATATAAAATTTATTTATAATTTGTAATATAACTCAATGGTTTAATTTTACCAGAAGATAGTCTAAATAATATTTCAACAGTAATTTAGCATTGGAAATACTTGACGAAGTACCGATCAACTCTAATTTATTAACCTCCGATGCGGGATTTTTGTTTGGAATAATGACGATGTGGCGCTGAAAAACAGCAAAATTTAAAATTGATTTGTAAAAGTTACTAGAAAATTATACAAGCTTGCTTTCATCTGCAATTTCTTGGATTTGTTGCCCATATTTTCCGATAACTTTGCTCATTATTATGGTAGAAATTTCGAATATCTCTTTCTCTAACTTGAGATACTCACATGCTTCTTCAAGAGCAGCCTTATTCTAAAAAATACAAATAAGATATTTGTTGTAATAAAAAACAAACACAATATTTACCTGAGCATATATTTTTACGGTGTTGATATCTCTTAACACGGCAATAAATGTGACTCCAGGAATCGTTTCGGCCTTTCGAATATTTTTACCATTTTCCCCAATCACATATCTAAGTAAATCCGGGTGGATTTGAAATTGCTCCAATAAACTGAAAAAACAACTCCCAATTTATAAAAAAAATACAGGAACCAAAAGCTTTAACTGTACTCACTCGGTAGTTTTGATTCCTTGAAATTTTTCTTCAAGTTCTTTGAGGCTTTTGCTCAACAGCATTCTCTGAGTCAAATTTGTAAAATGCGTCACTAGGAACATATTTGTAATACTTTCACAATTAATATTATTTGAACTTATCACAAGAGCATTCTTTTCAAAATCATAGATTATGTGGGGGTTTCCAATTATCTCGCAGAGAGGATCGTGTACTTCGATATTGCTGGCGCTGCAAATAATAAAATAATTCTTACTTATTGATAGAAACGGCACAAGAAGTACTTACAAGTTTTGTAATTTTCGAGGTACTGGAATATTAAACGTATAAAAATATCTATTATTTAAATAGGCGCCTCTGGTGATTGTCCTAATTTTATCTCGCTGGACGATAACAAATGCATTGCGATGCTGTAATATCACTACATAGGTATCCTTCACAATCGACTAAAAAAAAATAAATTATGAGTTTATCAGACTCTTTTTGTACTTACCCTAATGGTGCTTCTGGCCCAACCATACAAGTTTAACTTAGTATTTAACATGTAGACTTCTACTTTGTTTCCCACCTCATATTTGCAATCGATGGTTATGTTAGGAGGGTGCCGTATTTGATTATACCGTGCATTAAAGATATCATCCCTGCAAAATATTATAATGCAATTCTAAATTACATTTAAATGTTTTATTAAACTTACGAAAGATGGGGTTTAAATAGCACTTCCTCGTCAAAGTACTGAGTTATCTCTCCCTGTGAAAAAAATTTGATATAAATTTTTCAGAATTATGAACTTCTTAATATAATTACCGGAACTAGAAAATTATTAGATATTAAGTACTCGGCAGGTGTGTTCTGATCCTTGACTTTGGGAGGTCTGATATCCCTCTGTAGATAAATACAATTTTCAATTATAAAAATAATTAATACCTATGGATTTTTTCGAAATATAAATATTGTCGTGTTACCAAATCAGTATTAGAAAATTTTTAAAAGATTTAAAATTTGATTTATTGTAAATTGTGTGAATTTTTATGAGTCTTTTCGTGCTACCAAGATATGTTGGTACGGAAAGACGTGAGATTCGCTCCTTCCAACTTGGTTTGCCGAAGCGCGAGGACTTACTTTGTGGATAAGTTCTGAGAAATTTTTGATTTGCGTCTCAAGTTTGAGATTTTTGATGTGGTTTTGAGAATAAAATTGCTATTTGAATGAGTAATATTTTTCGTTTTATTTTTGTATGAAAATCGTCTGAAGTTTTTCCCGGATTTTTGAAAATTTTGATTTGGAGAAGATTAAAGTAAAATTTGATACTTTAATTAAATAAAAAATAAAATTGGATATACTAATTGCTTTTTGAATTAGTAATTAAATTTAAATTCGAAAACCTTGTAAATTTTTGTATGGATGATGCGGCACAAGGACTGCGCACTTTCGATTCCAATTGCATTTAATTTTATTTAAAAATTGCATTATTTTAATTTGGAAAGTTTATTTGAAAATTTGTAACCACAGCAACCTACAGTTACTAAGAAGTTTCCGTTCTCTGACTTGTAGTCTGGCCGGCAAAATAAGGGTAGCGAGGGAAGTTGGAAAACTTAAGATTTTGGAACGTTCCACTATATCTATTTTGGCGCCCAACGTGGGGCACAACTACACTTTGAGCACTTTTTTTGAACATTTGCCGGTTAAGCGTAGGACCAAAACGTTAAAACGTGGATTGCATGAGGTGGAAACGGTAGATTTTGAGCTAATGTTTTAAATGCAGGAATCATTAAAAAAAATAGAAAACAAAATTAAAAAAACACAGGAATCATTAGAAAATAAAATAGAAAATGAAATCAAGAAAACGGAAATTAAAAAATTCCGTGACGAAGTAAATAAGGGTTTTGCAAAGATGGAAAAAGATGAATTTCGAAAATCTAGTATTTTCAGATTTTAAGGTTTGCTGACTTAGATTTTCTAGCAATGCAATGTCTTACACCATCTAACATTTCAATGAACATATCTTGCCCCCCCCCCCTATTTAGTTCAAAACAATTGACTTTTAACATCAGATTTTTCGCTAACATAAGGTTTTTAATCACTATAAAATTTAAAAAATATATTTTTTTTTAAAAAGTTACAGCTTCTTTGGGACACAAAAAGGTAAGTCTCCTTTAAATTTCATAGAAAAACAAATCATTTATGCTGGAGAAAAAAATTAAATACAATAAACATGGTTTTCTCGATTTGTCTCGGAAAATTTGAGGTTTTGTGACAAATAATTTAAACAAAAGTTGTAGATCATTTTAATACCTACAAGATCTCTATACAACTTTTTTCGATTGGAGGCCAACTTTCGCCGGAAATCGTGAAAAACCATGTTACAAGTCACCCCCCTCATCACTACTTCCTAGTGTTTTAACAGCGAAGTAATAGTACATACTACAATATATATTTAAATTTTGTTTAGATTATTGACATGTTCGGGGGAATTTTCGACAGCTTTTACCCCATAAAAGTAATTTATTTACGCGATAACTTTAAAAATTAATAACTTTTTGAGTTACAACATGAGCAGTTTTTGGCCGGATCTCTTCTCTAGCTGAAAACCAGTGTAATTGTAAACCTTTCTGTTGTAGAATTTTCCGTTCTATAATTTCTTTGTAATTTTTTTACCAGTTTTTTTTGCCATGACTCCCCTATTTTGGAACTTCCAGACAAGGCCGGGGTATCCATGCATGCAATTTTTTTTCAATAATATAGTCAAATTATATTTTTAAGCTTTCGACGACTTTTATCGTCTTCTTCAGAAATTTATTTAATATATTAATGAATTTAACTTGTTATTTAAAGTTTTAACCCAAAAATCGTAAAATAATATAAAGGCGGTCAATCGTAAAAAAAAACAAAAAGCAGGAAGAAAGCATTCGGAAATTTTAAGATTATAACAGCAGTATAATTCATTATTTATCTAACTTTGAACATCCTGTATATGTAATTTTATTTAAACTATTTTTTATAATTGCAACTATTCAAGTTTACCTTATGGACAAGTTTACCTTTAGCCTTATGGACATTGCTGTCATCGCCAATGAGAGTTTGAAGTGATCCTATATAAAAATATAAATAAATTTTACTGTAGCTGACAGCATTTTTTGTAATACGTACCTGTCGCATAAAAACGAAGCGCTATAAGAATTTCTTCTCCAGCTGTCAATGTACTTATTCTTGTATCTTTCTTTTCAAGCTTCTGATAAAGTATATCTACCAACATATTTACTGTTTCTTTCATTTTCATTCAATTTCATTACTAACTTTCTTCTTAATCCAATTTCACCTCTAGTTTTTTAATGTCTGTTGTTCAAACCCAAATATCTTAATATTTTTGCAAAATGTCAATGCAGCACTAGCACTGGCACTAAAAGTTTGAGCATTAGCTGCTTGACATTAGTTAGCTTGACTTTCATTTTTATATTCTACATGCTGTTTCCCTATTTTTGTTGCTGCAAGATGCCCCTCTTTTCTTTGAACTTCATAAAGAAGTTCAATATATTGCCATTCAATTTTAACAAGTTTTACCATATGGTACGCATCAAAAATTGTATACATTTTATGGTTTCTATTAGGATGATCAAACCATGGCATGGTTTGAAATTAAGCCCACAATTGTAATTTGCCCCTAATTCGGTATACATTGTAACATCAACATGTGCACCATCAAAAGTTATCGAATGACGTTGTGCACCCGTTTCCTGTAAGAAGTGTAGGCAATTTTTCATTAAATTTGCTCTCTCGTCGCAGCGCAAGCCTTGTAAATAGATATAAGCCTATAGTGGCACTTTCTTTGTTCTTTTCTTTGTGGGCAGCCTATTAGAATCACCATCTCCTTCTAACTCGGTTCCTAAATCAACGATCCCATGATACTTCCTTCCGTCCTACTGTATTGAGTACGAATACTTATTTGGTCCACCGCAACGTTAACAATAACTTGGTTTCCCGCACTTACCTTTAATTTGATATCTTCAAAAGTATCTGTTGTAAAAGCAGGTTCACCACATACAACCAAATACCATAAACGGAGAAAACTGGAGATAGCTCCACGAAATGGGCATAATGCATTTGCAGCATATGTGACTTATAAACTACAGCAAATGGAACCAGACGTTGGAAACGAAGTGGAGGAAAAAGATAATGCAATAATTGTTATTTGCAAGACAAAATGCCTGAAGTATTGAATTACGTACATAATAACAATCGAGAACTAACCATTACAGAATTTAGAATGCGTATTTCGGAAAACATCTCCGATATTGCTTTTCAAGGGCTACCACTGGAACATCTTGGGTATGCAAACTATGTTCATCATTACGGTGTTACAAAGATATTATGGAAATTTCATAAAAATAAATATGTATTAAAGTCATATTACTTAAATCATAATAAATTTCTTTTCGTTTACTCCAAATCTGTTCTCCTTTAGTTCCAAATGTTTTTCACTTGTTTCAGATCTGTGTTCATTTGCCTCAAGTCTGTTTTCATTTGTTCCAAATGAAACTGGTAAAGGTATAGATAATAGTATCTATTTTAATATCCTGCTTGATTTTTTGATGTCAAATGATTTTTAATAAAACGCCACTGGGTACCGCAAAAGCAGATTTTTTTATGGCACTCCGTAGACAACAAAAATTCTCGAAATTTCCTTTTTCTTTGCGTTTCCAGGTGTATAATCCCCCTTAAGCGGCAACTATAATGATTGACGGTTCTTTTTCTATTTGGCACGAACTATAAGGACGACAGAATACCTCTTACAATGCAGTCGGGTTTTTTGTTATTTAATAATTTATTTTATTCTACACTTTTTAGTTATGGGATGATGGCAAATTTCCCAATCTTGTCAATTCATTGAGGGAGTTAATATCGTGTGTATTATTTAAGGGGGGCGATACATGTAACCGCCTGAATTTTGACCGTTTTTTAGAGGTTTATTTAAATTGGATAGAATGAATGAATCATTTTTAAATTCAGCTCGTTTATTCATTATATATTAAAATACAAATTCCAAATTTTTTTTAAAATGGCCGCCGTAGTAACTAATCTCCTAAGACCTTAAATTGGCACGCTTTAGAAAAAAAATTCCAATTTTTCACCCTTTTTTTCGATGGTTTTTGGATTAAAAATGGTAATTTCTGAAATGTTTTTTGGCATGTTTGAGGTTCAACTAGAAACTAATACTATAGAGAAGACGTGTGCCAAATTTCATAACAATCGGTTGAGAACTTTTTGAGTTATCTTGCCCGCCAATTTAAAAAATGTAGTTGCGAGAAAAACGTGTTTAAAGTTTTGACACACAGAAACTCTATGATTACAGCGACATACCAACTAGTCTGCAATACTAGGGCCATACATTTGAGATGTTATTTCAACTATTTATGCATTTATTTATTTATTTTATTTCTATATATATTACATGTATCGCCCCCCTTAACTTGCGGTGATCTAAGTTACTGATGATTAATCCGTCTAAAGACCTGACCCGGCTCAAGGCTACATAGGTTTGACCATGAGCAAAAATGCTTGAACTCACTAAAAACCCTTATCAATCAAAATTTTTACACTACAATGGGGTGAATTAAAGAATTTATCCGTTTGTGTGTGACTTTTTTTATACCAACAAACAAATACACACCGATACCTGTCGTTTTCGCGACAAAACAGAGTCTGGTGGGCGCCATATAAAATTTTAATCATTGTCATGTCTTTAGTGATACTCACAAGTTCCAGACGAATCGTTTGCAAAAAAAATCATCACAATCGGTCCACGCGTTTCGGCTCTAGAGTGCCGCAAAGGAATAAACATACTGTCATGTTCCAAAATCCTTCATTGGAGTTTTTGTATTTGGTTTGAAGATTTGGTATTTTTTCTTGTGAAATTGTATTTGATTTTGAATCTCTCGTTTTACCGCACTTTTGTGAGAGCTGGCGCCGACTAGCGATGTAAACGAGGCTTTTGCCAAAAATGGCCGCCTGAAGCGGTTGTGGAGAAAGTCGTCTCTTGTAATTTTTTGGTTTTTGAATTGAATTTTGGAGAGAATAATAAATAATTATAATTTTGTAAGTTGATTTAATTAATTGATTTTGACGTTGTGAATGAAAATTTTGATTAAATTAAATTATTGGACCAGAATTGATATTTTGAATTAAATTGGTGAATGGAAAGATTGGAGTTGATGTGGAAGATTTTGAAAAGCATAATTGAATTATTGATTTAATTGGTAAAATAATAAAACTCGAAGATATTGAATGAAGCAAGTGTGCGATAAGTTCGAGGCGAGTGATTGTGGCTATAATTATCTTTCAATTTTTGTCGTTCCATTTCGTATTTAAAAATTAAATTTGAATAAAAGAGTCTCATCGCTCAATAGTGCAGTAATTTGGTTGGGGTTCCAGTTTTTTTTTTTTTTAAATTTTTTTTAAATTTTGCAGTTTTAATCTTTTGAGATTGAATTTTATTTGTGTTTTAAATTTGTTTTATGGATCTGAATTTTAATTTTGTTTGCGTAATTTAAATTTGAATTTCGTAAATAGTTTTGTATAAATGTTGTAAATATTTGTAATTGTGTCTTTTGGCGCGAAAATGTTAAGTTGGTGGAAGAATGGAAACAACATTTGCTTTTCGCCGGGTGACCGCTCAACAACGCGGACGTTAATCTATAAGTCTCGATAATTTTATAATAATTTGTGTTAAAAGTTCGAAAATTTTGAAAGTTTTTGTAATAAAAATATTAATCTGACGCGAGTAAAATTTTGTTTAATTGTTCGGGGGGCGTCCATTAATTACGTGAGGCAAAAATTGGGGGGAGGGGTCCGGCAAAATCTCTACAAATCTCATTTAGGCGGGAGGGGGGTCAATGAAAATCTCACGTCAACCTTTTAATTTAGAGAATATACATTATTATAATAGATAACATTTTGTATTTTAACGTAAAATTTTAATTATTTACATACAACTTACTTAGTATTATTTTTCTCCTCGTATTTCACAGAAAAAAATGTAGTAAAAAACGCTAAGGTATTTAGTGGTTTGAAGCAAAATACATGAACATATCAAATAAATCTAATTATTAAAAAATTGTAGAGTAAATCTCACGTGAGAAGATAGAGAGGGGGGGGGGGTTCAGTCACATCTCACCAAGGGGGAGGGGGGGTCTAAATTTAAAGAAAAACGCCTCACGTAATTTATGGACGTCCCTTTGGATAAATTAGTAGTTATTGATGGTAATTTGGATAAAATAATATCAAAAATTAAAAATTAAAACTACGTCGGAAGAAATAAATAAAAGCAAAACTAAAGAAAAATTCATACGGATAGCAAGGCATATGGGCGTTATCGGACACATGGTCACCGCACGTTTGGTTGGAAAATTAAAAGTCGACGGAGTGATACAAAGTTTAATAAAAATTGAGTCTCATGTGTCTTGTGCAGTAGTTGGTAAATTATTTATAATTTTTTCAAATTATTACCCACCCCCAACTACATGTCAATATATAATAGACGGATAAACACATAACCATCCTTTGCGTCGCGCAGTTGGGTAATTAGTGAATCTTCAACAATTTTATGGAACATGGTATCACAAAAATTTACTACAAAATTTTATAGAATACTAGTAGGTCAGGCGGCCTACCGGCCGCCATGACCTCCTAATATTTGAATGACCTGGAAACTCCTTTTTGCACAGGATCATTTATTATAATTAATTTCTTGTTTTATTATTATAAAATCACAAAATTAGTCATCTTTTTTTTAACTTTTTTTTCAAAAAATTGAAAATTGACATAGAGCTGGGAATAGTGGTGTTAACCTTAGAACTCTTAGCTGAATAACCAGTTAAAATTTCAATTCAATCGTGCTTTCCGTTGGGGAGATTTTGATGAGACGCACATACATACAAACTTTGAGTTTTATATTAAGATTACTACAATTTGTATAATGTCACTATTCTATTTAGAAATTGTAGTAATTTGTTCTACAATTCAATAGTAAAAATTGCCACAAAAAATCAGAAAATAATAAACAAGCTACAAAACAAAACATTAAATTCACAAAATTTTTATTTCTATTGAAAAATTATTTCATTAATTAAGGATACTATACTGGGGACAATCTCTATAGTAATTGTAAATTAATCATTACCAATTTACAACAAATTAATCTTCTACTCAGATTATTCTTTTTACTTAAGATTCTACTCAGCATTATTATGTTTGTTCTTTTTGGGTATTTTGTTATATTGTAAGCATGTATATAATTGTCATAGATGTTACTATAGAAGACTAGATGACTAACTCCCAATACATGCAATGTAATAGAAGTGTGGCCTGGCGGCCATTTGTAGGAAAGGCAAATCAATAATAAGATTTCACTAATATGACAAATGTTTGGCAGGCTTCACATTTGCACACGAGTTGGTTATCTAAAGGCTAGATATTATCAGATACGCAACTCCTAATACATGCAATATTATCAGAAATAAAGCCTCAATGTCAACTGGCGGCCATTTGTAGGTAAGGCGGATTGGCATACATTTACAATAGATGACAGGCCTCACTTCTGCGCTCGAGTTAGTCATCTAGCCTTCTACATTAACATCTATAATAATTGTAAATAAAAAGGCACTCGTTGCTGAAAACTCATCGCAGTCGTTTCACTTTAATAGGTTATGTGGCCCAGTACACGTTTCTATTTTTTTGTTAAGTGAAAGTGATAAGTGCAAGATGTCTACAAGTTATATGGCGAATGTTCCTAGATTAAGGGGACGTGAAAATTTCGACCATTGGTCATTTGCGGCTGAAAACTTCCCGATTATTGATGGCCTATCAGGTTGCATGGATGGAACCGAAAAAGACTCAAATATTAGGGATGCCAAAGTTAAAGCGAAATTGATCCTCACGATCGATCCTTCGTTGTATATATGTTACGGTCAATGACGTCAACGCCCGTTAACGGTTGGCAATGATGTAAATATTTTCCTCTGATTGTAATATTTACGTCTTTGGCCGGCCAATGCCGTAAATGGCCAAAATGGATTGGGCAATGATGATATTATTGAATAACTACTATAAAGAACAGCAAAATGGCGGGATTAACTGAAAAATTTTCACCGATGATTATGGCAATAGAACATTCTGGTATTGCAATAACCACGGATTCAATAAAAATGAAATTGATGGACATGGAAGCGGAAGTTGATAATGCAGGGAGCGCGTTTGCAGGTAGAGCGAAATGGCGTGTTAACAAAGTTGGTAACATTATTAAGATTATATTTTAGCAAAAATGGAATTGTTCATCAGAAAACAAACTCGTATACCCCAAAGCAAAACGGTTTATCGGAACGATTAAATCGTACGATAGTAGAAAAAGCGAGATGTTTATTATTTGATGCAGATTTAGATAAAAAAATTTGGGTTGAGGCAGTCAACACTGCAATATACGTGAGGAATAGGTCGATAGTATCAAGTTTAAATAATAAAACTCCTTTTGAAGTTCGGACTGGTAAGAAGCCAGACGTCAGCAACTTGAGAATTTTTGGTAGTCAAGCAATGACACACGTACCAAAGGAGAGACGTTTAAAATGGGATAAGAAATCAAAAAAATTGATCTTTGTAGGTTACGGCAAAAACGTTAAAGGTTATAGGTTGTATAATCCGGAGAAAAATATAATAACTACAAGTCGAGACGTTATTATAATGGAAGAAGCAGATAATGAAGTTAACGATTTCATCTACACCGAGTTGAATGATGATATGGAGGGAGCGGATGCAGTGGGGGATAAAAACCAAATTCAAATACTTGAAGAGGAGTTTTTAGATTGTCAAGACGATGACATCACCTCTGAAGCAGAAGAAGTTACACGTATTCGAAAATCAGAAAGAGTTCCTAAGCCAAAAATTTACGAAGACTTTGTAACCTATATGTGCACCGATAGTGCCATTAATCCAAAACCACGGCTACAGTTGTTTTCTTTCATTACTTTAGGTGAAATGAGAGTTTTAAATTTAGTAAATTTAAATTACAATAAAAAATTACACCTATATTTAATTTTTTACGTTTGATCTGTGTCGCTTGGTGGTACTTCTACTACAACTGGTTTTGATTGTTCTAATTGTGGTGTAACGGCAGATGTAGACGTTGTAGCTGTCGCAGTAATGATAGTAGTTGAAATTTCACTAACCTTAACTTTATTGGGATTATTATACCGAAGGGGATATCGGGGACTGAATTGATGATGCATAGGAATTGCCCGCATTGGCAAATATTGGCGATGTATAACGTAAGGTGGTCGCCCAGATAGCATCATATGGCACACCCAATGGTGGTGGCATAACGCCTCGTGGTAAAATATCAGGTCTTCCAAACGGTGCAGGGATCAAAAATCCTTCGGGCTGCAATAAGTTCAAATTAATATTTTTATAAAACAAAATTTAAATTTACCAACCCCATAGTAATCAAAATCAGACATGATCTGTTGCTCCTGTTCGTTTCGACTTCTGGATGACGATCTACGCCGCGCTGTCTGTCCGAGGAACTGGATTACTTACGATGGTTTTTACTGCTTGGAGATCTACTTCTAGGCGCCTTTCATGATATTTTTTTACGATATGGAGACCGAGTACCACGGGATCTCGGTTAAGGCTCATACACAATTAGTCTGAAACAATAACGAGAACGGAAAAGGGAACGAAATGAATCGTCGGTTCACAATAAACCAGAACGGGAACAGTAACAATAGCTATATAAAGATATTTCATTGGCTAAACTTTTGACTGTTTTGACTTTTGACAGTTTACGCATGCGTATAACCAAAGCAATAAAAGTTAAATGGTTTCTGTTCCCGTTCCCGCTAATTGTGAATGAAGCCACTTGAATACATGTATTTTATCTTTTTACTGTTCCCGTTCCCGTTACTGTTACAGACTAATTGTGTATGAGCCTTTAAATTTCCTTCTTAAATTCGACTTCAAGTTACTTCTTGAGTCCTCTTTGAATTAAACGCTTACCTTCGGTTAACTCCACACCATGAAATCGAGATATTGCATTTTTTGCCGATGTAAAATTTTCGTAAGCGATAAAACCAAATTTGCGTGACTTTTCTTTTGAGTCTTTAATGATAGCCAGGGTTGTTATTTTTCCCACAACTTTAAATTTTTCAGTAAAATCTTGTTCAGTTAGATTTTCACTGAAATTTCTTAGATACACATTAAGGAAAGGAATTTTAACTTCCCCCAATTTTTGTAAATGCTAGGCACGCGAGGCAATATATACTGCTCCACACGAACAACCTTCTTCTTAATTAGGATTCCATAAACGTTTTCGATTACTTGATCTGCAGCTTCTACAGTTTCAAAGTTAATGAATCTATAGCATTTACTATTGCGATTGTGGTCGAAAGCTACCTTACAACTTAGAATGTTACCAAAAGCTGAAAAAGTATCATAAAACACTCTGCTATCAATGGATCTGTATAAATTGTTAATAAATATATTGCTTGTTGCAAGTTTTCGTAAAGTAGGCTTTTCAGCATCTTCAGTACACGAATAATTCACGTATCCATTAACCACGAGTATAGGCTTTCTATTCTGGAATCCAATTCGCTAGTCAATTAACGCTTGACTAGCTGCTTCGGCATTAGAAAAACAAAAGAATTAAGAGCCACAATTACGGTTGTTTTCTTTCATCACTTTACTGAAGTAATAGTTCCAAATTTACTAAATTCTTGCTGTAAATCAGTTGAGCGCTGCAAACTTCACAAAGTGGTTTGGAACCCATTCCATAATCAACAAATGCTTGTGAATAATTTCTACAAATTCGAATCGATTGAAATTGACCAATTGTTGAAAACGTACTAATCAGTTTCTATATCAACTTCGGTTACTTCTGGAAGCAAATCACCAACATAAAGGGATCAACGTATAATATTAGGTTGTACTCTTGCTTCTGCCATATTCAATTTTCGTATACTCTGAATCAACACTTATTCTTCTTGTTTTATTTCTTTTATATACTGTTTTATTTCAATACCAATAACAATTATTTCTCAATTGGGATTTAAACAGATGTCTACTGGAATTTAAAAACAAAAAGAAGGATCAGAACTTTAGAACTCTTTTAGTATGTTAAAAATTAAAAAAAAGAGGAAAACCTAAGTCTAGCCCCCTCGATGTCATAAAAATTTAAACGAATCTTTAAATCTTACGTATGACTTTTATTGGTCCGTTAGTGCTTATAAAAGTTTTCTATTGGTTAGTTAGATTAAAAACTGTGTCAAAAGTGTCGACCGAGAAAACTGAAATATCCCAATACATTTACACTAAGTATTGCGGCGTTCTTTAATACAACTTTAATACAACTTAACCAAATCAAATGCAGATGTCATTAGCTGTCAAGTCAAATAATTATGTCGTCATTTAAATGTCAAAGAAACTTATTTAATAAATTATGACAATGTCAAATTTAATGATGTACAGTTTTGAGGTTAAGTAGAACAATTGAAAAGTTAGGGTAAGCCATGTGGCTAGTAATGATGTAGTAAGGTACATTTACGAGGCGCCCTGGTATTCAAACAAGAAAAAAAAAGAATCTTAGCAAGAGTTACGTGTCGTAAATAAAAAACGCCAGCAATCCTTATCAAGGTGTCGGAGAATTTCTCTTATGAAGACATCCTGAAGAAGCTAAAAACAGCCGAGGAAGAAGTAGCTGAAAACATTAAAAATGTGAGAATGACTAGGAATGGAGATGTCCTATGTAGTAGAACTCGTAAAAAAAGAAAGTAAGACTCATGAAAAAATTGCAGAAAAAATAGAAGCTAATACAGTGCGAACCATGACCAGGCAGATCCTTGTACAAATAAGAGATATAGACGCCATAACAACAGCAGAAGAAGTGAGAGCAGCAATAGCTAATGTAGTAGAAGCGGAAGGAGGGGAACTGACACTGGCCACTGGCCAAGAAATTATTACAGGCAAGGCTAAAGATAGGATTCACGAGAAACTGCAGAGTTAGGCAGTGCAATAGGTGTTTTCGCTGCTGGGCATCCGACCATGATAGCGGAAGCTGTAGAAGAGGTTCCCAAGATCTCAGCACAACATGCTGGAATTGCTGTCAAGAAGGGCATTTCGCTAGAGACTGCAAAGAACCGCCATATTGCATCGATTGTAAGAGCACCAGACATAGGATTGGCAGCAGAAAGTGCCGCAAGGAAGAAAACGAAGGTCCTCCAAATCAACTTGAACAACTGCGAGCAAGCTCTGAATCTCCTCTGGCAAACAATGCTACAGAGGGGAACTGATAGCCATAATAAGCGAACCGCACCGTGCTGGCAATACTAATTGGCACCAAGACCTCACGGGCAGAGCAGCAATAAGCGTTGATAATGCAACCGTAGAAGACGTCGGAAGAGGTGAAGGATACGTATGGGTGTTGGTGGGGGGGAGTGGCATACTACAGCATTTACTTCACGCCAAACCAAGATATCCTGAACTACGAAAGGCTACTGGAACAGTTGTTCCAAGAAGTAAAGCGAAACAATACCGCCGTGGTGGCAGGTGATTTTAATGCCAAAGCCCCGAAGTGGGGGTCCAATGAAATAAAGGAGAGAGGCGAGGCTCTGTCAGAAGAGATAGCCTCAGCTGGGCTCGATGTATGGAACACAGGTAATACCCCAACGTTCTCAAGAAGGTGTTGGGGGTCATCATAGACAGACGGATGGCCTGCGATATCCACATCAAGGAAACAAGGAAACACAAAAAAAAAGCCAAGCTGACTGACACCCTTACTAGGCTGATTCCAAACATCGGTGGGCCGTCCAACACCAAAAGACGAGTCCTGGCATCAGTAGCAAGCTCCATCATGCTATATGCGGCGCCGGTGTGGGTCGGGGCATCGCCGACACTTTGAAATCATACAAAGGCGAAAGGGCCTCAGAATAATATCTGGATACCGAACAATTTCAAAAGAAGCAGTTGAGGTGATATCGGCGATACTACCAATCGACCTTATGGCGGAAGAAAGAGTAAGAAATTACGAAGCCAAGACACAAAAAAAAAAGAAAATAGACAACTTCTAATAGATTAATGGCAAGACCGATGATCCAGGGGAGAGAAGAGAGCCTGGACTAGGAGGTTGATACCGGCACTGCAGCCGTGGATCGAGAAAGATCATGGAGAACTAAACCATGAGATTACGCAGGCGTTGACGGGCAACGGCTGTTTCAACCAATACTTGCACAGGTTCCGAAGAACAGATTCACCTGACTGCACTTACTGCGAGTAGGTATTGGACAACGCAGACCACACCATCTTTGGGTGCCCGAGATGGATCGAGGCGAAAGCAAAATGCTTTCAAGCGCGGAAAGGTGGGAGGAAATTAAGAACGGAATTACCTCCATTTTGAAAGAAAAACACAAAGAAGAGCTTCTCCGACAGAAGAACGAAGAACATTGGAGAAGAAAAAAGTCCCGAAAGGGCAAAAATCAACGGACGGGCCGATGCGAGCGGAGAAATGCCAAATTGGTGAATCCCGCGGACATCCGTGAAGGGGTTTTTAGTAGACTAACTTCACACTACCACCCAGCACGGGCTGGTGGTGTCTTTTTTAATATTTTTCCCCTGCCGATGGCTGGTTTTAACGAATTGGAAGGTTCCTAAATCTAAAAAAAAAAAAACGAAGCTGTTTAAAATTCAGTACCTATGTGAATTCCCGAGACACTAGTATTCACTATCTCAAGCTAAAGCTAGAGCTAAAAATAGAAGCTACAAAGCGGCTACTACGTACTACCAACAATTCAGAAACGCACATGTCATTAGATAAGATGGAATGCAGAAGCTCGTCATACAAGGAAAAGTCGATGGCAAAAGAAAGAGGGGACGGTCACCTAACTGATATATAGACCAACTGACAAACCTTACTGGTCTACCAGTACCAGAGATGATGAGGAAAGTTGGCGTACCGTGATGTCTAATTGATTCACACAGGTAACTACGTTCGAAATCGAACAACCACAAAGAAAAAGAGAAAGTTAACTAAAATTAACATCTTCTAAAATTAATTCTTATCCTTCAATATCGTTTGTTATGACATGTCGTTCGAAATGGTTCTGAAAAAACTTGAGACCTACGATGGTCTAGACTCTGTTTCTAGTAAACGATATTAGTATCATTACAGGAATTTTGGTTTTGTAGATAATTTATCGGGGCCTCTTGTAGGTGGCTTGTGACCACTGTTGCTGAACCACTCATGGAGTATTTTGTGGAGGTAGTTGTTGAAACTCTAATTCTGATATGATAGAAAAAACTCTGGTTTTGGCAAGGTGCTGATAGTATGGTGCAACTGTCGTGCTCATATGTAGTTGAAAAAAATTGTTCAATTGCATTTGAGTCATTTACTTCAGTAGCATTACTTTCGTCCGCTCTGTTGTATATAAAATGAATTCCATTAATGTTGATGAAGCAGATTCAGAAGAACTGGCTAATTTAGATCTTTTTCATGAATGTTTATTAAAAACCGACTCTTTCGCCGACTTCAGTATTCTTGTTGACCGTTTACTAGTTGGTGGGGTATCAAAATTATCTTGACTATTTGTAGGTTGAGTAAGACGATGGAACTCCTCCACATTTTGAAGGTGTACAGAAGACTCTTCTTCTTCTTCTCCGCTAGTGTTGTGTTCGTTGTCATTTAATGAATCAACGGATCATTTCTCTCTCTTTCATATAGAAGAGAAACTCATCAGGAAACTCATTTCTATTTCGTATTTCCGTTTTTTTTTACATTTTTAGGACTTCCATCGGATGTGGTAATGTATTTCTTCATTGCCCTTCAAAATGCTTTGCGTAAACTGGCCCACGTTTTCTTGCATAATCCACATTATGTACTTAATTGAAAAGTTAATAAAATAAATAAAATATTTAATTATTATAGAAAAGAAATAACAGTATA
This sequence comes from Cantharis nigra, assembly GCA_958510845.1. Taxonomy (NCBI): domain Eukaryota; kingdom Metazoa; phylum Arthropoda; class Insecta; order Coleoptera; family Cantharidae; genus Cantharis; species Cantharis nigra. The sequence continues at coordinate 14,619,863 of OY294029.1, forward strand.
GCGGTTATGCTTCTTCATTTACATCTACAGTCAAGGTCAGACAAATACATACAGATACGTACAGGCACATTATGTACTTAATTGAAAAGTTAATAAAATAAATAAAATATTTAATTATTATAGAAAAGAAATAACAGTATAGCGGTTATGCTTCTTCATTTACATCTACAGTCAAGGTCAGACAAATACATACAGATACGTACAGGCACCTGAAAAACATTCCTCAAAAGTATGTCCATCATGTCTAGCGTTATTGTTCCGTTCCGGGTTGTGTCTGTGCGGATCTGAATCGTCCTGAATCTTAAACGTACAGATGTGTCCATGATACGCGACGTGTCCGATAAAAACAATTCGTATCCACACGGACATCGGTCGAATCAGCAGACCATTGTTGATTGTAGAAAATAATCAATTTTCGTATAAGTGCTACACATTGACTTGCTGAAGTACAGAAATCATAATAATTTCGGCTGAAAGTAATTGAATGATAATGGAGTAATTATACTATCCATTACACAACAAATTATCAAGTTCGGATACACTTTAGAGCAAACCTAGGTCTGTGATATCCTCAAAAACCGTTAGTTACACTACATTCTGCAAATTACGTACGTCTTCACAAGCACCAATAGAATAGTTGCCATTATAACTCGAGTCTGCACTCGACCGCGGATTCTTCAGATCATACTTCTAGCCCAAATTAAATGCTTTGGCGAAAAATGGGAAACCTTTGAAAAACCGTCGCGAAAAAATTGTCAAGGTACGAAAAGACACCGACGCGACGGTTTGAATAGGCAAAACAATCGACATAATATCCAAAAAAGGAGACGACGTGAATGGTGAAATTATTAGGTTTAAAAAGAGCAATTCGTCGACTTCGTTGAAAAGTTCAAGCGTTGGTTAGCTATAGATTTAAAATACAATTATTGTTTAGGATTCGTATTTATTTGGATGTTGCCTTTTGTAGGCAACTATGTACACTCTATGTAATGTAATCAACTGTTTATGTAATCCGCCACAAAGTAATGAAAGCGGTGTCATTGACCAAATAATGCTTACCGTGAACGATAGTGCGCTAAACTTGACGACAAATTTGCTTCGCGTCACGGACAAAAAGGTACATGTGGCATGCTGTGTGGAGAAGCCGACATTCTCTTCTCCACCAATGACATTTGGTGATGTCTAGATCATCCATATGAGTAAGCCGGTGTTCAGAACAGATGCTCGCCTAGAAAAAAAAAAGAAAATCAAAATGCAGAAATAAAATAAAATTAAATTAAATTAAAACAACGAAGAACTAAATATACAAAAGATAAAACACCAACAAGGCAAACGCAAAAACTAACATTGAAAATATCGATGATGAACAGGTTAGATAAGATGCACGGAGACTACGCTTCTTATAAAAGCCGTGATTCAATTGGTGAGACTGAATGTCGACATTTGTATCCAATACGAATATTTTTTATGATAAGGGACTTAAGATCACCTGAAGGTCTGTGCAATGGAATCCAGCTCAAAATAACAGGACTCGCACCAAACATAGTACTAAAAAGAAGATAAAAAAAAATATCCCTAAAAAGAAGTGCTAATTCCGAGGGTCGGAATCGGAACACTGATACCTGCTGCCTCAAATCTTCCAATTGAACTGCGGAGGCAACAGGTCCGTATAAGACCAGCCTATACAATGACCATAAATAAATCACAGGGTCAGACAGTAACAGATCTTAACAGAAATTAACAGGTTACTTAATTAATTTACCAAACGGATTTGTATCCGACAGGTATCTTAAGATGAAAAAAATAAGCGTTAGTAAATAAGACACAACTTTGAGAAATCTCTTGTGGGTTTATAATCGACTAGCTGGAAAGCCCGTCCGTGGACGGGCAGCTAGACGGTGGATCTAATTTAAGCGGTATAATATTTAAACATTTAATTTCGTTTCCCGCTACTGGGGGATTCCCCGTTTTTCTATATTTACGGATTATGATGTCATACCACTACGATCGATGTGAAACAACTGATTATCTCCAATTAATCGATCGGAATTCTGAAAATAATAATATTATGAAATTGATCCTATTTAAAATGGAATTAATCTTTTTACTTTTAGTATAATCGGATAATATTAATAATTTTATTATCTATATAAGGAAAAAGATTGATTCGATAAAGCAAATTCGTAATATAATAAAATTCAAATAGTACATATATAGAAAAATGGAAAACATAGAAATGACTGAAAACATTGCAACTACAGCTGAAATCTTCTCGGATGACAATGAAGAATCTTTTGATGATTTATTAGATGACAATGAGGAATCTTTTGATGATTTATTAGATGACAATGAGCAATCTTTTGATGATTTAGTAGATGACAATGAAGAATCTTTTGATGATTTATTAGATGACAATGAGGAATCTTTTGATGATTTATTAGATTAAAAAAAAGAAAAAGAAACCAGGACCCTCCTTGGGTCCAATCTGTTATAAATTCACAAAATGAAATTGTCGCTAGAATGGTCAGTTTGAGAGAATGTTTAATTGTTCGAAATATAAATGACAAAGCCAGGAATGAAATAGAAGCAAAAAGAAATGACCTTCTAGCAAAATTTTTAGATAAAATCTAAATTCATAGTTAATTTATCAAAACAAAGCAATTAAAATTTTTTTTTATAAATAAACATAAAAAACTACAGTTTGTGCTCCTTTCTTTTGATTTCCTTAACATTTAAAATTTTGCTCTCAACTGGCCTCCCGCTGACGATCTTGTGACGCCGTTCGGCGCCCAAGCGTCCGCGCCCGTCTGCTTTTTAGGTGAACGTATCATAAAAAAATTATCAGTAAATTGTAATTTAAGCATTTAAAAGAAAATAATTTTACAGTCGCTCACATTATTCCAATTTTTTGATCTTTTTAAATCAGCAATAATTTTAAACAAAAAGCCAGTGTTTGATAATTAAAAGAGTCGAAATCCAAACTCGGAGTTTTATTCTACCACCAGGTGACTTGTGAAAACCAAGCCTAAATACTCGTTGGGGAGGCTGCCAACATTCGGAAGTCTGTTCTAAATCTCTCTTGAGAGATACTGCGACTGCTTATTTTACTTTTACCAGCTGCCTGTTGTCGAGGGGCATCTTTAATTAAATAATTAAGTAATTCCAGTGGTGATGAGCATATCATGCCACGAAACTAGATTCCCAATCCACGGTGCTGGCATGTTCGTCATTTGCGAAGGCATAGCCATTTGCGAGTGTTCAGAACCTGGTGTACAAGCGTTAAGGTGCGTTTTCACGATTCAAGTTTAATTGACTGATTACAGTTGATCCACAAAAGTTGAATGAAATTTGAAGTGAGAACCTTTGTTGATGTACTAAAAAGTTGTTCAACTATATTAAAACAAAGGTTATTTCATTCAACTTTTGTTGATCAGCTATAATCTGTCAATTAAACTTGAATCGCGAGAACGCGCCTTTAGATGTCGGATACAAGATTTCAGTTGAGGCATTTTGCTCCGTAATTAAAACTTTACTAGGAGCGATTACCTCAATTTTAACTGCCTGTTTAAGTTTATTTTTCGTGACAAAACTACCTTGTAATAGGTATATAGGTCAGATCATTTTGTTAAACTATTTCTTGTTTGCAATCTCTTGCAATATGCCCAGCCAAACCACAAGTATTACACAGTATACTATTTGTTATATTGGGTTTATCGGGACATAACCAGGATTTGTGATCAACTGCACCACAATTGCTGCACTTGTTTTCACAACCGTCAGGTATAACGTTCCGTTCAAAATAGCCAATTCGAGTAACTGCATTTTTCTTAAATTGTTTTCACCCTCTGGAGCTTCTATGCCTTGTTTAACGGTTTGCTTCATTTTGTCCAGAGCCTCTTTTAAACTTTCTTTAACCTTCTTTAACGCTGACTTTACCACAAATAATTATTTTTGCTCCAGTTTCTTGTTCCATCCTTTTCAAGGTATTTCCTTTTTGGCAACCTCTGTAGCTGGCGGGGTGTGGACCTCCTTAGTTTGCGCACGTTGCAGGTGTATCTCTTGGTTTTTCTCAGGAGCACGTGATGTGAGGTCTTCCGCATTTAACGCATCTTGGTTAACGCAACGACTGCCATCGTTGGCATTGTCCTAGTCTCGCTTTGCTGTTTGGCTTTTCTATGCGGATGTTGATGTCGAGTATCTTGACGATGCGGTAAATCTGTTTTCCCGAATCTTGAGAAGCGTGACCAGCAGGAGCGGTATCGGTTTTCTGTCACAACCACCGTACATTCGGGCGACGTCAGCGTTGGCGAATCCTTGCTCTTGGAGATCTGTTTTGAACAGTTCGGTGTTGATGTCCTGGTGAATACCCCTAACGACCACTTTTAGGGGTTTATCTTCTGTGATTTGACGCATGAAGAATCCTGCGCTGTCCTTGGGTAGTTCTCTTTCAAGGAGTTGGAGTAGTTTTCTATAGTCGTTGACAGTCGTGGTGGAGATCTGGAGTCCTTCTGGGATGGATCGAACAGTTTTGTAGAAAATGTTTTCGGGTTTTATCTTTTTGGTTTTAACCTTCAATGTGATTAGAGGGATTTTCGGCTGCCTTTTATGACGGGCCTGTGTAGGCGGAGGAGCTTGGTCGAACTCTTCTTCCATATCAATATCTTCGATGGTCGGTGGATTTATTATCGTGATCTCTAGTTCGATTGGAACGGGTATAGTGAGTTTGGCCGGTTTAGCGGGCTGCACTTTGGGTGGTGTGGCTTCCTTGATCTTGAAACAGTTGGCGGTATGCATGTCTTCAGTTTAGCACGATTGGATTTGGAACCTTCTACCAAGGTGAAATCGTCGCTATCTCGATTGAAGGTGTCTTTTTTTAAGTGCTTCCTTCATAATTCTGCTAATTCTATTAGCCAACCAAGGGTGGAAAGTTATCTTACAGTATTTGTTGGTCTGTTCTACTTCGCTTAACTGGGGGTCCACTTCTTCAATCATACAATCAATAAGTTTACTGGGGAAGCCATTCTTAAGCAGTTGAGACTTAAACTCATGAAGTCTGATGCCAACGATGTTATGAGGCACACAGTTAATAATTCTGTTTTTCAAAGTATACACCATACTCATCTTCTGCTTAAGAGGGTGTGCCAAGTTGTAGTTCAACAGTCTGTCAGTGGATGAGGTCTTTCGGTCGACATCAGTGCTCAAACTTCCATCTTTGTGCCATTCAACTAAAAGATCAAGGAAAGGGATCTTGTTATTAGATTCCATATCATAAGTAAAATTGAGAAGTTCTTCATAAGAATTGAGCAAAGATAAGCAATAGTCTATCCTATCTAATGGCACGGCTGTGAAGATGTCATCGACATACAACATAAGGAACGGTAGATTAAACTCCAGCGCGCCAAAAAAGTTGTATAGGTCGTTCATCACCAAGCACGAAAAAATAGGGCTGCACGGGTCACCCATGGCAGAGCCGACCAGCTGATAATAGAATTGGCCTTGAAAGCTAAAATAACTGTTGTCAAATATAGCCGCCACTAAATCCATAAACATTCCAGAAGGTATGGAAGTAAAGGGAGCGATTAGGTCCCAATTATTGTAAAGCGACGATATGACTGACTCCTTAGAAATATTGGTGAAAAGAGACTCGACATCATAAGAAACCAAAACATAGCCATGCTCCACTGCATTCCGAATATTGAAAGGAAGAGACGGGACAAAATTCTTCAATATGTCGCCAACAAATTTAGCCAAAGGGATGGATGGTGAGTCTACACAGGCAATAACCGGTCTCAAAGGGACACCATTCTTATGGGCCTTGGGCAAACCATATGCCCGTGGAAACAAAAATTTATATTTGGTCAAAGATTTTCAGGTGTAAGTATCTACATATGTGGCCATGATCGTGTAATTTTCTGATAACTTTATTAAATCTTCCTGGAATAGAAGTGGTAGGGTTACCAGGTAGTTTTTATACGTAGTATTATTACTAAATAACTCGTTCATTTTGTCAATATAGTCATTTTTATGCATTATGATAATAGAATTACCTTTATCCGCTTTCAGAACTAAAACGTCAAGGTTGTTCTTCAAAAATCTTTTAGTAGTCCACATTTGTTTGGATAATAGGTCCTTATTATAAGGTATGTTACAAAAATTATGAGCAATGTTAATAAGTTTACCCCTAAGTAACTCTCTCTTATTATCCGGGATAGTTGTACATGACAAAGTATATTCAACTTCAGACATATAATTCATCATAGGGAAATCCCTAAGAGATGGCAATATTGAGAACTTTGGACCCAATGAATCAGTCTTAGTCACAACTTCAGGAATCTGGGCATTAGTAAAATTCAATACCCAACTCTCATCCCCCAACATGTCAGAATGCTGCTGCCGACAACACAAAACTCGGAATTTATCACACTGACGACCCCTGACGTTATTAAAAAGGCTTTCGGAGCGCCACCTCTGTATATTGACGAACTTGTCTACCACATCATGTGATAATATGGATTTAGCCATCATAATATTGGACTTCAACTCCTTTTCTAAGGATTTAATGTGGGAAATCAGGAATTTGTCTGGATATCTATTAGATATACGTTGCATAACATCTAGTCTAGTAAATATATGTAGCCGACATTTAGTAGACATCCATTTTATGAACGTCACCAGACCGGACTTTGCCTGGATATCCATGAGATATATTTGGAACAATATCTATTAGATGTAATTGAAAAATATATTGTAGACAACGGTCAGTATATCCACAAGAGAAGCTTATGCAACATCCAATAGACGTAGACAGTGGGCATCCAGTGGATGGCTAAAACATGTATATAAAGTCAAGACTTTATCTGGATATCTATTAGATATATGTTAAACAACATCTAGAGAATGTATATAGCTGACATTAAGTAGACATCTATTTTATGAACGTTACCACCGGACTTAGTGTGAATATCTATGAGATACATTTGGAACAATATCTAGTAGATCTAATAAAAAAATATATTGTAGATATCAAAATCCAAATACCAAAATCCATGCGGGGGGGGGGTTAAAATTATGAGATTGTGTGTTAAGATTTATAATTTTAAAGTTAATTTTTTTAATATTTTAAAATATTAACTAAATACATGTTTGCAGTCCTACGAGATAATTAATATTTAAAAAATTATTAACTGCTTAAATTTTATGAGAATTTGAAAAAGAAAAATACTTTTCTTTAAAAATGTTTTGTTTATATTATATCGACACCCCCAACGAAGAAGGACGTAACTCAAGTTACTAGTAATTTGAGTTATGACTACTGCTGTAATTCTGTGAAAAAAACCTTTGATTTGGTAAAAAAAACTTTACCTTACGACCAATAATTCCAGAAATAATCAGCGAAGAAAAGTTGTATCTCCTATGCATGTATGTACATTTCAAAACTTTAAAATTGCTCTCCTGCAAAATAGGTAAAAATGAGTTACGTCCTTCTTCGTTGGGAGTGTCGATATAGTTGTTATATTTATATAAGTTATATAATCCTTTCGTATTAGGTGCCAACCTAACATCATGGCTTTCACAATATTATAACCATTGAGTAAAATAATTTTAAAGAGACGCAAGCATATGGTAAAATTGCGAATTGTATGCTAGTATGTAACTAGGTGGGTGATTAGGTCTAGTGATCAGGGACGTATATAGGAGGGGGGGGGGTAGAGGGTCCAGACTCTCCCCCTAATCTAAGCAACATCGTGAATATGACTCGAGTCCCTGGAAAAAGCAAATTATTTTTAAGTGCAGTGTCGAACCCCTTCCTCTCTATGTAAAAGCTATTTCTAGACGTGGAACCACTAATTTGACCTATGAATTTCACTTAATTTTATTTAATAAAAAACCGGACGACGGCACTGTCTAGTCCCACAATCTTCCATTATAATTCAAACTGTGGTTGTTGTTTTTTAAGACTCCCTGTATATCTCCTTGTGATTGGTAACTATTAGAAGTTGTATAATATTACTATATAAAAATACGAGTGATTTTATTAGATTTAATAATTTTAAAAATAATTAATAAAATGCTAAGTTGGGCAATCGCTTCGTTGTGGAAGATAACAGTGTAAAGCTGTAATCTCAACGTGGGTACACGAAAAGAATAGTTCTATTTCTTGTTATTGGCCACGTTCTAGTATCTTATTTTGGGTATGCAATAATTAATTTTATCATAAAAAACTATTTTAAAATACAATAATTTATCTTGAATAATATTTAAATATAATAGTTATTTTAAAATTTATATAAAATTAAATTTTATATTTTGTTCATAATATTTTAACATTTTGATATTTTTACTCATTCTGACAGAATTTTTAGACATAGTTAATGCTGATGATACATCTATCTAACCTTGACACTTTGGTATGGATTCTGGATTTTAGGTAGGAGGGTAGGGAGGTATCCCCATACGCACTTAGGCCACTAAATCGGGCCCATTGTACTGCCTCCGAATGCAGCGGCCCCCCGTCCTGTCAGTCCTCAAGCCATCCTGTCTCCAGGATAAATTCGAGTATCTTGGCAGGCGGAGTGTCGCTGATTCTGGCCATGTTAGGCCAGATGTCCCCTAGCATGGCACCTCTAATTGACGCTAGCGACGGACAGTGACAGAGCACATGTTCCGCGGTTTCGTCTGCTGTATTGCATCCCCGATATCTGGGGTTATCTACAAGTCCCATTGTGTTGAGATGTTTGTTCAGTTTGCAGTGTCCAGTTAAAATCCCTGCAATTGTCCGTAGATTGACTCTGGACAGCTTCAAGTAATATTTTGAATGCCTACTAGAGGGTGCTTTGATCGCTGCCCTTGCTTGTCTGCATTCAGTTTCTTTTGCCCATCTGCAAGAGTGCAGTTTTAGGAGGGTATCGATAGTTTTGACAGCTGGTACAATCATCGGCTCAGGACCGCAGGGAAGGCTGTTGGAGTCGTTTCTTGCCAGCTCGTCCGCTTTTACGTTACCCTCGTTGCGTTGATGCCCTTTCACCCACAAGAGTGAAATGGTGTTTAAGTTAGATATCTCATTTAGCGTCTGAATGCATTCTAGCAACAGACCTGATGTGACCTTGTGACTCCTCAGTGCCACAAGTGCCGCTCTACTATCTGTAGATATCTGAATGTCTTTGTCGTAGATAAGTTTATCTTGGACTGTTTTTGCGCAGTGCAGTATACCCATAAGTTCCGCTTGGAAAACCGATGTGTGCCTGCCCAGCGGTATGCTTATGTTTAGGTCACGTTCAGCAGAGAAAATTCCTGCTCCTGAGCCAACATTGTTTTTGGAACCATCCGAGAATAGATATATGTCATAGTCGTTGGTTTCTGTTGGATTCAACAGGATATTGTATTTCCTGTCAAATACATATTTAGGGGAGGATGATTATGGCCTTATAAGCCGAAACGCGTCACCAATAAGTATCTTCAATAAAATAAATACGAGTTTAGTGCCTTTCATTTTATATTCAACAGAACAACTCGTAATCAGAAGTGAAATCTTAATAAAGAAATCCCAGCTTACAGTACTAAGTATTAGCACAGATTAATCGATCATCCAAACAGCCTTGCCCAAAGAGTAACAATCACCAACAACCCAACAAGTAGGCTCAAAAGACATCATTTCCAAGACCTACCAGAAAGATTTAATTGAAAATAAAAATATCATAAATATTATCATGTATTATCTAGTCTTGAATATTCAATAGAATAATCTTAGTTGGAAACTGTCGCTGGACAGTCTACCAACCGAGCCACTATCAGTCATAAATTTTACTAATTGTACCAATCAATGAAAACCAACGAAAACGATAAGGAAATATTCAAAATTGTGGAATTGGACAATTCAATGGTGAAATTTGAACCGCCACATGTTAAACGAATCATCCCACAATGCGCGAGATGCCAGGATTACGGACATACAAAAAACTACTGCCGAAAGACATATCGCTGTGTTAAATGCGCAGGAAGTCATGAAACTTCAAAATGCAAACAAAATGTAAACTGTGATAAAAATCATCCGGCAAACTATCGTGGTTGTGTAATTCACAAACAGCTACAAGAACGACTATACCCACCCCTCAGGAAAAAGAAAATAAACCAACCAATCGAAATACCACCAAACCAACAACCACAACAAAACGCATTGGGATATAATACGCCAGAAAATTATAATGCTACTTTTCCACAACTTCCTACTCGACACGAAGTGCCATATGCACAAGCAGTACATAATAATAATCCCCAACTAATCAATGCGGGACCAACAAACCAAACCCCTAGTCAACCAAATGACGACATAGGTGAACTCAAAAATCTAATAAGAGAACTCATTGAGCAAAACAAAGAAAATGCCAGAAATATGAGCACAATGTTAAACCTACTAACCGTGCTCGTCAGTCAACATAAATAATAATGGCAGAGCACTGCAAATATAGAATTGCTGTCTGGAATGCTAACGGACTCAATCAACACTTACAAGAGGTAAAAACATTTATAGTTAATCAAGAAATAGACATAATGTTAATATCAGAAGCCCATCTTACAAACAAACACTATATTAAAATACCTAAATGCAAAGTCTATCATACTAAGCATCCCACAGTAGGTAAAGCACATGGTGGTACAGCGGTAATCATACGAGACAGCATCAAACATCATGAAACTAATAAGTACGAAAAGGAATGGCTACAAGCTACCAGTGTAGCACTAGAAGATAAATCGGGAGAATTTACCGTGTCTGCTATCTATTGTCCACCGAAATATAACAACAACAAAATCGACTTTGAACGTTTCTTTATCACTCTAGGCAACCGATTTATAGCTGGTGGTGATTACAATGCCAAAAATCGAGTATGGGGCTCCAGATTGACTACATCAAAGGGCAGAGAATTGGCCAAAGCCATGACCGCTAATAACTTAGTGAGCATTAGCACTGGAGAACCAACCTACTGGCCAACTGACAGGAATAAGCTACCTGATGTAATCGACTTCTGTATAGTAAAAGGTATCTATATCAAAAAAGTTAAAGTGGAATCCTGTTTAGATCTCTCCTCTGATCATTCGCCGATAATTCTTAGTATTTTTCATAAAATAATGCAGAAAGAAAAGCAACCATCGCTTACCAGCAAAAGAACTAAATGGAACTTGTTCAGAGAAAAACTCGACAAAATGATCACACTAGATATTCCCCTAAAAACTGAAAATGACCTAGATGAAGCAGTAAATATGATAACAAACAATATACAACAAGCTGCATGGGAAGCAACAGCTGATACCTACAATAAATACATTAAAGAAGAAACACCATACTCAATAAGGCAGAAAATAGCTGAAAAGCGGACACTACGCAAAAGATGACAACAAACTAGATACCCTGAGGATAAAACTAAGTTAAACAAAGCCAGTAGGGAACTAAAAGAAATGATCACTGAAAATAAAAACCAAAGAATACCTGAAAAACCTCAGTGCCACAGAAGCGACTGAGTACTCACTGTGGAAAGCCACCATAAAAATAAAAAGACCACAACAACATATTCCTCCTATTAAGGATGAAAACAATAGATGGGCGAGAAACGACGGAGAAAAAGCAAATACATTTGCTAAACACCTAGAGAACACATTCCAACCAAATCCTTCACTAATAGTAGCTAATGATAACGAAATACGAGAATACTTAGAGACACCGTTTCAAATGGATTTACCAATTGAAAAGTTCAGAACGGGCGAAGTGGTCAGAGTCATTAACAAAGAAATAAACCCAAATAAAGCACCAGGCTTTGATCTTATCACTGGTCGAATCCTACAAGAGGTAAGCAGTAAGTGCATCAAAGTTCTCACTCAAATTTTTAATTTCGTTATCAGAATCAATCACTTCCCTAGCCAATGGAAGGTCGCCCAAATAGTTGTGATTCTCAAACCGGGTTTAAAAATTTGATGATGTTAAATCATACAGGCCAATAAGCTTGCTACCTGTGCTGGCTAAAGTTCTCGAGAAGCTCCTACTGCAAAGATTACGACCCATAATAGAAGAACGTAAACTGATTCCTAACTATCAATTTGGATTCCGAAACAAGCACGGAACCATCGAGCAAGTGCATCGATTGGTCAGAAAAATTAACCGGGATCTTGAAACAAAACGATTTTGCTCAGCAGCTTTTCTTGACATCAGCCAGGCCTTCGATAAGGTATGGCACAACGGATTGTTTTACAAACTGAAAAAAAACTTCCTTACCACCATTACCTAATCCTTAAATCATATCTAACCAATAGACATTTCTTCGTTAAACATGAATCTGAACTAACTGATCTACATCCTATCCAGTCAGGAGTGCCACAAGGAAGTATTCTGGGTCCCATCCTCTACTTGCTGTACACACTTGACCTACCAACATCAAGCTCAACTACAGTAGCGACATTTGCAGATGATACTGCAATACTATCATCTCACGAAGATTCGGCAACAGCATCTAAAAATCTGGAAACAAATTTAGACTTGATCCAGAAGTGGCTTGAAAAGTGGCGTATTAAGGCTAACGAAACTAAATCGGTGCATGTGACCTTCACCATGAAAAGAGACACTTGTCCCCCTGTCAAACTGAATAATTGCATATTACCACAAGCGACGGATGCTAAGTACCTCGGCATTCACCTTGACAGAAGACTCACTTGGCGGAAACACATATTTAGTAAACGCAAACAGCTTGGTATAATGTTCAGCCAGATGTATTGGATCATGGGCCGAAAGTCGCAACTCTCTCTTGAAAATAAACTACTGCTCTACAAGGCGATAATCAAACCAATCTGGACTTACGGCATCCAACTATGGGGCTCGGCAGCTGAATCAAATCTAGAAATTCTCCAACGATTTTAAAATAAGGTGTTACGGACCATCGTTGATGCACCTCGGTACATACCGAATAATGTTATACAACGCGATATTCCTATTGCTTCGGTTAGGGAAGAAGTCAAGAGGTTTAGTGTAAATTACCACGAGAGACTTACAGTCCACCCGAACATTCTTGCCAACAAACTAATAGTGCCTAGTGATGAAGTGCGCAGACTAAAAAGGTTTAGACCCACAGACCTCATGAACAGATTTTGACTTTTAATCTAAAGGAGCTTTAAGTTTTAATTAATTATATTAACTCAGTGCCTATTCATATATTTATAGTACACGCATAACTATAATTAGTTAATTTAGAATATGCAGTGTTCACTGGAACACTTCATACGTGTCTTTCTTTTCTTTCATTAAAATAAGCTTGTTATCTTGTGATAGATTGCTGTATCAAGGAGTTAAATAAAAAAAAAAAAATTTAATACAAAGTTTTGTTTTAACTCAAAGGATTATGAGATTAAGGAAATTGGATATATTCTTCGCCCCGTCTTCGCGCCGAAACGGGATTCGTCAAACCGTCTATGCGCCGAATCGTTCCTGCACTGAAAAGACGGCGTCAGATTGGGTGTACGCCGAATCGATTACGCCCAATCGGGTGCGCCAAAAAGTCCTAGACCCAATGCATCCTCTGGATAACCAAGTTTGTGACACCTAAATGTCCACTAGATATCTTTAATTACATATCTTCTGGACATATTTAAGTACATCTATTAGATATCGATATAATACATCCACTGTATAATGGAGTTTGTGACACCTGGATATCCACAGTATTTAGCAGTCTAACATACGATATCCACTGGATATCGGATTATCTTGTGAAGATATCTAGTGGACATCCAGAAGATAGGTTTGTGTTGTCTGGGTTAGAGAAAACTATCGAATTTTTACTTTCGAATAGTCTATCAAAATCTTGTTCAAGACGTTGGTAAATCTGGCGGAGTTAGGTTCAACTTGGAGAGAATTCGCTAATTGAGTTACGTACCTAGCGTAAATTAAAACATTATAAAGTTAACAAGTTTTTAGAGCGACATGGGTTAATTTAAAAAAATAAAAACAATAGCAAAAAGCAGAAATCTTATTCATTATAATAATTAGAGAGCAGATAGTAATTAAAATAGTAATGACGGTAACCCGAAAGAAAGGGACAGTGCAGATGACCAAATAGTCGCACCTTCTTCTATGCCCTCATTAAGCACTTGGAATGAATGCGACAATGCAATTTCATTGATTGCAGAATAAGGGATGCTGCACCGTTATTTGTAACTGATTAATACTTATGTTGTACCTATAGAAATTAAATTTATATTATGTAGGCATCTTTATTAAATTACTACTTGTTTTTTAACGTTTTTGTTTAATGTTCGAATTTTATTTTCACGTTTGAAAAATATCCTTTTGTAATTAATTGTTTTTAATTAAATTAAAAATAATTTTTTAAACATGCGTTTCTAAATTATTATCTGTGTTTGGAAAATCATATGCAAATGGTGTCTCGTCGATCGAAAATACTACCCAAGATCAGACGAACAAGAATAAAATGGAAGACCTTGCAGAATAAAGGATGCTGCTCCGTTATTTGTAATTGTCGAGAAATGAAATAAACTGTTTGTAAACTTGCACTAAACAATGCTTGGAGCATTTTTAAGAACTTAAGAAGAGTTACGCATATCTGAACTCTCGAGAACTGTATTTCAATAAACTAAAGTTAGTTTTCGCGCATAAAAGTATCTTTACATTAATGGATTTTTGTATTCGAGATTTGTATTGGATTCCATATCCAATGCTCGAATAGAAACGCATTTACAATATTGTATATTTGTATTGGAGTTTTAATGACATGACAAATGACATAATAAAATTTGTTGGCTATAATAAAAGATATAATTGAATAAAATTCGTCACAATGCAATGGACAGTTTAGTTACAGAATATTCAATAAAAACGTAAGTTTTTTAGTTTCTTGTTGGTGCAAAATCTTCAAATTAAATTTTTGGTTTACAGTTGGACGTATTTGTGAAATAATACGCAGTTCTATAGCGATCACATTTGTCGAAGCTTCTTGTTTGAGCTGATTTGGAAAATTCCAGAGTTTTCAACAATTGAAACGTAAGTATTTGAATTTTGACCTAAATACAAAAGAAAACTTTTTTTTGCATTTTTTTGTTTTGCTTTGCGTTTTTCTTTAATTTTATACTTTTCCATGCAAATGCTTCAAGAAAGTGTTATGTTTTAATGTTTTTTAATCCGTGCTTTGTCGTCAAGATGAAAATTTTAGGTTCCTTCTTTCTACAGAATTTATTTTTTGCTTTAAATTTTGGAAAATGCATATTTTCAATAAATGTTTTGAACATTTAAACCTTTATTTATGGGTAAATCAATTTACATAATCGTCACCACAATGCAAAACTAGTGAATTTGCAATTTTTACTTTCCAACTTCCCTCAATACAATGTCGATTTTCCACTTAAAATATATTTTACTTGTACCGGCTAAAAAACTCATTATGCATCATGTTTGAGAGTAATTTTAATTTCTGTGCTTCTAGTAATATTTAACATTTGTTCTGGGGGGTTGAACGATAGACGAACGCTGCAGCCAATTTTTTTTTAATTTTCAAGGTCAAGCTCTTAAAGTTATAAAATTGCGGTACAAAAATATTTTGTCCTATTCAGCGAAGCCTCAGATACGGCGTTTTTCATTGCAAAACTGCAATTACCTATACTGACCTGCAAATAAATGTGCACTGAAATCTACCAGAAAGAAATACACAACATAAAAATGTTTTTTAAATCTAAGTAGTAGGTACTTAATTTTAATACTTATAAACTGCAATTTTCTATTTTTAATGTTGAAAAATTCTTTGTTTTGTAAAAAAAATTGTCCTTTATTATATTTTATATTCTAAGATTTTATCTCGCGCTTTATTTCGGGGGGGGGGGGGGTTGAACCCCCAAACCCCGCCTCAGATACGGCCCTGGAAGCTGATGCCGGTTATTTGAAGAAAAATAAAGTGTTTGGTTCCGGGTTGGACCGTGAAAGGCGTTTGAAAACAAGACGTAAGTTCTCGTACTGACAAAAGTACATTATTATTATACAGCTTTTATTTGAAATTTTTAGTATATTTTGCACATGTCCTTCAAGTTGTAGTTTTATTTTACACCACTCTGTATTCTGAAACTTGAAACCATAGTTGGAACAATAAATTTTAAAAAATCCTAATTTACCTAGAACCCAGGATGTCTACTTCCAAATGGTCAAATGCACCAAAAATAATTAACTGCATTTTTCAAAAATGTGAACCAGATTTTAAAAAAACAATCAAATCACAACTGCAAGATATTCCAAGGCCAAATTTAATTTTGTATTCTTTTTGAAAATCTTGAATATGAAATTATTTGTCATGCATCGAAATGTCTGTGGGCGCCAAGTCAAAATAAAAAACCAAAAAACGAATTTTGTGGTACTGTCACTAAAATTAATAGATGAAAATTGGGATAAATTTTCCAAATTTAACGCACACAAATATACAGAGTGGCCCACAAATAATATGTGTATTTTGACTAAAATTATAAAATTGTTTGATATTTTTTGTGGCGCTTTGACCAACACCGCCGGTTCAAAACTGGGTGGAACAAAAATTTTATTCTGACCGTGTTCCCTCGGCGGACAATGGCAAACCGCCGAGATGTTTGCCAAAAGAACTTTTCTAAAAAATGGTTGCTATGCCTTTAGTCGTAAAACGACGGACTTTGAGGGAAATCAGATCTTTTTCAAAGTATCACAAACCGCCGTCCCTGGAAGCCAGTAAACAAATCTTTAACCCTGTTATTGTGGTTGGTAATATACTTCCTAACATTTATAGTATATAACTGAGAAATGAACTGTAGAAATATAACATAAAAAATTAAATAGTGAAAATATCTTCTGTTAGCTTCGTTGAATATTGTACTGTGACTACTTGCATTTACAAAATGGATCCATCTAATGTACTCGAGTTTAACCATTCCATTCCTGAACAGTTTGTTCCGGAATCCACACAAAAGGGAGACGAAATTGTAGTACACGTTGGAGCCGTGCGGAATCCCACCCAATTTTGGGTAATTTTGAAAGAAGGACTCTTAGATGTAGCGGACCTAATGTACTACATCCAAGAGGTGTATTTTGCGTAACTTTGCACGAAGGAGAATTTAACCGTGCTATAGTGAGAAAAATATACGAAGAACGGAATAAAGTCGAAATTCTGTTCATCGATTACGGAACAGTGTCACTAATCGACTCCAGAGAATTGTATTATTTGCTGGAACAATTTTCATATTTGCCTCAACAGGCAATTAAGACAAAATTGGCCGGTATTCGGTCTACTGAAACGAAGTGGTCTGCTGAGGCGATTAAAGAATTTTCCGGCTTGGTAGGTGGTCATCAATTATTGACGCTTTTACTTTCCTTATCTATTGTCAGTTCCATCATTTGTTGATAAGACCTTTAAGTTATCATCCCATTTAAAAACTGTCAGTGGACTTGGTTCAACTAACTTTTTTGTTGCAGTACTACACGATGCCTAATCCAACGCTGGAGCATTCGCCCAATGCGGCGTTAAACAAAGTCGTCAGTAACAAATTTTTGGATTTGGACATTCCAGATGGAAAGGTTCAAGCCATGTACGTCTGGATCGACGGCACCGGAGAATTCGTTCGAGCCAAAACCCGAACTTTAGACTTTGTCCCAACCGACGCGTCAGGTGAGTTTTTCAAATTTTCTCCAATTCAATCCAGAATTAACGGTCTCCGTTAACGCAGAACTTCCAATTTGGAACTATGACGGGAGTTCCACCTATCAAGCCGAAGGTAGCAATTCCGACACCTACCTTTACCCAGTGGCGATGTACCGCGATCCGTTTAGAAGAGGAAACAACAAATTGGTTCTGTGCGAAGCTTACAAGTACAACAAGAAACCAACCGAATCCAACAAGCGCCACTCGTGCGTGAAGGCGATGGATGCCGCAAAGGACACCAAACCCTGGTTTGGAATCGAACAGGAGTATACCCTCTTGGACATGGACCTTAGACCTTTGGGTTGGCCCAAAAACGGCTTCCCCGGCCCTCAGGGACCCTACTATTGCGGGGTGGGAGCCAACAAAGTTTACGGGCGTGATATCGTAGAAGCCCACTACAAAGCTTGCCTTTATGCCGGAATTAACATTGCCGGAAGTAATGCCGAAGTCATGCCAGCCCAGTGGGAATATCAAGTGGGACCTTGCGAAGGCATCGACATTGGAGACCAATTGTGGATGTCCCGCTTCATATTGCATCGCGTGGCCGAGGAATTCGGCGTGATCGCAACTTTGGATCCGAAACCAATGGAAGGCGATTGGAACGGAGCCGGCGCTCACACCAACTTTTCCACTCTGGCTATGAGAGAAGACAACGGAATTATGTGAGCTTTTTCGAAACGGTAGATTGCAAAAATGTTATTCTTTGGTTTTTTTAGCGAAATTGAAAAGGCCATCGACAAGCTCAGTCGCCACCATTTGAGACACATCCAGGCCTACGATCCCAAAGGAGGCAAGGACAACGAACGTCGTTTGACCGGACACCACGAGACTTCGTCTATCCACGATTTTAGCGCAGGTAAGCCGCTGGGTAACAGGGAATCCGGTCGTGGGGTAAGACTAATGCGATTTGTTTTGTTTTAGGCGTAGCAAATCGCGCTGCCAGCATCCGTATTCCACGTGGATGTGCGGAAGATAAGAAGGGCTACCTGGAAGATCGTAGACCGTCTTCAAACTGTGATCCTTATTCGGTTTCAGAAGCCTTAGTGAGAACCTGCATCTTAAACGAATAAAGAAAAAATTGGTTTCTTCAAGTCTTTCATTTTCATTTACCGAAAAATTAATTTTAGAGGAAAACTATTTCCGTTGATTTTATTATTCCATTGCTATATATTTAGGAAGCACTTATTATGGCTTACAAAGAAATATATTTAATACGTAAACATTGTTAATATATTATTAGATTATTTTATTATCAACGGACTTAAATGGCGTTGGTTCCATCGACCCTTAGGGAAAGTTCCGGTTTGCACAAACACTAACGACTTTTGCACTGTGGTGTTCAAAACGATTTGTAAATATTTGTAATCCTTGTACGACCAATTTTTGTGGATTTTATATTTTTGTAAAAAAAACAACTAGATCATATCAAAACTTTCGTTCCGCGTCCTTTTCGAATCGAACACGGAGTTTTGGGGAGGGGCAGGTTAAGGAAAAAGTATAGCAATTTTATCTATTTTTTAATGCACCTAGAGCTGACGGCGAAGATCGTCAAAATTGATCGGAAAAATAAAATTTTGAAGGTGAAACTGATTGACCAGCAAAGTGATGAAAGCATGGGGGACGTATTAATTAGAAAAAAATTGGCTAAAGAAGAAAATCCAATTCGTAAATTATCTCCAATGAAGTTTCAGGATCCAATTTTAAAAGAAAATTCAGAAACTGAAGATTTACCAAATATTGTCAAGTTGGTTATGAACATCCCTACACAATTTTCGTTAACCAATTTTAAGGAGAATGATGAAGTTTCACTGCTTGTTTCGGATTTATTAAATCCTTGTAAGTTTTGGGCAACTTTGAATGATAAGTATGCTGATTTTCAAAAATTGACCGAAGAAATGCGCAAAACCTTTGGCGGAAGAATCCCCAAAAAGAAGATGCCGTTTGCCGAATTAACCGAAGGATTGCCTTGTGTAGCCTTAATTGGTTTAAAGTATTGTCGCGCTGTTATCACTAGAATTAGGATAGAAGGTCAAATTAATATATTCTGTTTTGATTATGGCAACTTTTGTTCCATAGACTACACCCAATTATATCATATGTATGAACGATTTTCCGACCTTCCCCAACAAGCTATCAGAACCACGCTGGCTGGAATTGTTCCACGTGAGCCAAGTACACGGTGGTCTAGTGAAGCCATAGATAGGTTCGCAGAAATGGTGCATCACAGAACGTTCAGTGCTAGAATTTCTAAGTTGGACCACGAAAAGCAAGTTCTGCAAGTTTCATTGACCGACACTAGCACAGCCAATAAAATATGCATCAACACTGCTTTAGTTGAAGAACGGTTGGCAAGTGTTAGTTTGTAAATAATCATTGGTAATCTTATTTTTTTGTAGTTTATAAAACTAAATAAAAATAAATTATTATATTATCTATTGTAAACAATTTTGCAAATTATTTAGTTTTTCTGTGACCGACCGAAAGTTTTAGGATCTCCATGATGATTTATGAATAATTCAATGTAGTAATTAATTAATAATAAGTAATTCAATTCAATAAGAATTAACAATTTTTTTTTATTTTCAGTTCAGATCGACATTGGTGCGTGAACGCGAAATTCGTATTTTGTGAACGGGAGTGTGATGTGTCGAGTACGAATCTTAGGACTACAATGTAAAAGGTAATTTGACCAAAACCATTTTTATCCGAAATGATAACTAACAAAGAATTTTCTTTATTATTGCAGGTAGGGTCCACGTCGTGGGTTTAGTAGCAATTAAGGTTAGTAAACTTTTCTCTCCAGTGATGTAGCACTTAAAAGTAGCAAACTCATCTGCCACGCTCAAAATTGAGCAAAAGGATAGATGGTGCTAATCCCAATCTCAGGGTAAAAAAAAAATTGGCAATGCCCTGGCTAGCTATTAAATAGAAAAGGTGGTTGGTGAGTTTTAAAACTGGTAAAAAAAATAATTGGGAGGGTTGAAAGTTTTGCCCTAGGCGCCACGTGGTTAAAAATCAACCTCCCAAAGCGTGCTACTACCTAAACCACGAACGGTAGCGTAATTAAACTCAAACAAAAATGAAATTGGTACAAGAAAATACACTTGAATTGGATAACGTCATTTTATTGAATAATAAAATAAATAGCGCCAAATTTCAATTTGATCTAACCCAAAAATAGTAACAAAGTCGCGAATAGCTTTTCTTGCGAAAAGCGTAATCAACCCGATATAGCTATATGTGGTTTCACACAAAATTTTACACAATTCACTCCAATTAGGAGGCTAAAACAATATCGTGACTGGTGGTAAATAATGTCGAATCAAAATTAAGGCGCAATAAAAATCATCAACAAAAATTAATAATAAGTAACATAGACGGCACAAAACACTTATCTCAACAGCTGATACGGAGTCCTAGTAGATGGTAACAGGAATCAATTTGAATTAAGATGGTGGACGTTCTAGATTGTTAACCAATAAGGGTGAATTGATGTTCTCCAAAAATCGACCTTTTCATACAAAACGATTTTTCCACTGCAATGGCGGTCACCGAAAATGATAAAGGTTTGGTTCAACAGTTAGCAGTTAACTGACGGAAAGTAAGAGGTCGAACGAAGACCCTAAAAACAATAGTTGGCGTAGATAAAGGAGAAAAATAACATTAGAGGATTCCTAAAATTACCTCTCAGATGTGGTCGAGGGTCAATTTTCATTAGGTAATTTTCGTAGTATCAAGCAGATGTACAGGTGACTAAAATAAAAATTACAAACATAGTTTGCATTTCAAAACGAAAATTTGGTACTTACAAAAAAAGAATTCTGAATACAAAATCCTCCAAAGGAGATAAGATTAAATATCTTCGATAACAATCTTCAATTGTAAGTGCAGCGAATGAATCCCGAGAAATCGGAAGGCTAATAACAAAACATAAACCCACTTCCGTAGCACTTTACTAATTCAAAAAAAATCTCTTTCAAAAGACCAAAATTACGAATCGTCAAAACTTGATAAATTTAACAACGAAAAATGTGTTTCCTAATCATATCGGTCACAGGACCTCCAACATAATTTCATATTTTCAGAAATCCACCAACAATAAACAAATCAAAATTATCGTAACCCAATTCTGAACCGTTACACATCATTACTTTTCACAATCGCTTCATTCTTAACAACTTACTTTTTTCGAAAACCAAGGATAAAGTACCTATATTGGAAAGAAATAACCTTGTATACAGTGTTAGATGCAGCCGTCATGCTCAATACATAGGTCAGACTAAACAAAGATTGTCCAATAGAATTAAACAGCACAAATACGACATAAGACTGGTTTATCCGATCATATAGATAACAATATACATAATTTTTCACGGGAGGATGTCAGTATTCTGAATACGGAGTCTGATTATCAGAAGAGGACTTTTCTGGAGGCAGCTTATATCTCTATCTCTGATAATAACATTAATAAACAAACCGATTATAACTTCATCAATGCTGGATATAAGAACCTACTCAGAAGCTACCTTGGAAAGGTGAATGTTGATCCACCGCAGTGTTGTGTTGAACTGTTGCTTTGTTGCCTTTTTCGGTTCTTGTGATTCTTTTACAACTTGTTATATATTTCCCTTAATGTTCTTATTTTTTGACGTGCGATTGTATCGGGTTTTTCGTTCCTGATTGCTGTTTTTTATTCCATTTTTATTATTGAGCGTTTGCGGCTTACCTGTTTGCGCCTGGCGTTTTTATTCATCGGAGAGATGTATGTTTTTTGAATTGTTAATTTTTACATTTATTGACCTTATTGTGTATAATATCTTTAAGGTAGCGGTCGGGCTATAATATTTATTTTTGTATAAATGTTTGACATTTTTAATTTAGATTAATAATTTGTTATCGTGCATTTTACACACGCTTTTTAAATCTACTGTATTATTTTATGTATTTTACAATTATTGTTCTTTATTATATTATTAACGTGGTTGATTATGTTACCCGACGTGCTATGTCTTCCCTCTTCCGAAGAAATGAAATTTTTAGCGCTAAAACGAATTTCATCTTGAATTGTTTGGTGAGTGTGTGTGAGTTTCTAGTTAATAAACCGAAACGTTGACCAACGATTTATTTGTTTTTTATCCAGCACTCCAACATCCTAATATTCCTTGTCAATCAATCTTAAGAATAATTTGATAACATAAACCGAGTTTATGATTACTATAAATGCAATCATTACAATTAGTCTCTAATGTCCATATTCACAAACGTTCGTAAAAATTTTAACGAACCGTTTATTTAAACAAACCAATGGAATTTATTTGCTTGTTCTACTAAATCATTTTCATTGGTTGACAAAATTAAACGGCTCGTTAAATATTTTACGAACGTTTGTGAATATGGACATAAGTGTCTGTCTTAAGGTCGATTCAGATCACGGTAATTCAGATATACCAGACCTGCAACAGCACGTACCGGACCGACAAAATATTAAGCAAGCATTTTAAATGGTTTAATTCACACTTAGTCGACCGACACCTCACAGACACAGCACGGAACGGACCGACAACGGTGGACATACTTTTGAAGAATGTATGTTTCGCCCAACTTACTCTAACTCATGGTGGTGTGAAAATGAGTTTTTGGACAAAACTCGCATTGGAGTAGACTTTTTAATAATAATAATAATAATAATAATAGTGCTTTATTTTTCAAGAGAAATCGACAGCATCTATGCTTGTACAATAAGAAAAGAAAAAAACGTCATACATAGAGAGAAAGGTTCAAAAAAAGAAACCTTCCAATTTTTAAACAATTAATTAAAAAATTTACAACTTTTCAGAAAAAAAAATACAATTTTCTTAAACAAAAATTACATCTCTAATTTATTCTATTAAAAACAATTAATTAAACTATAAGGTTCCCTATCAATGAGCATATTATACACCGCTTTTTTAAATATTTCTATAGTGCTTATACGATTTATGTCATACGGTAAACTATTATAACAACGAATACAAGCATAGTAACAATTTTTTTCGGTTACCGTAAGTTTATGTTTTGGGAAGGTGTAATCTACCCCTCTAGTATTATGATGTTGTTTCTCGCATTTATGCATCTCAAACAAATTTTTATTCTTATATAAAAAAAGTACACATTCCTGAAAATAAATCCCATATATAGTTAGAAATTTGTTATCTTTAAACTTATTTCTACATGTTTCTTTAAAATTCATTCCCAATATTGTCCTAATTGCTGCCTTCTGTATCGTAAAAAGATTACTGATATTTCCCGCACCATAGAAAATAATTCCATATCTCAACTTGGCTTCAAAATTCGCATAATAAATTGTTCTCATCACAGGGATGCTTACATATTTTTTTACGATCCACATTCCATATAGAATCTTATTGAGAGAATTGCTTATATTCTCCATGTGGATTTTCCAGTTGAGATTACTGTCCACTGTTAAACCCAAAAACTTTGTTGTTTCTGCAATTTTAAATTCTTCTTGGTTCATGACAATGCTTGTTGGTGTATCAAAACCAGCATGGCTAGTCTTGAATAACACTATATTTGTTTTTGTCTCATTAAGTATCATTTTATTTTCTTTAAACCATTTTTTAACCTCGCCAAATAGCTCGTCTGCTGCTTTGACAACGTTCGGCCATGTTTCTTCCCACAGCAGAAGATTTGTATCGTCAACATATGTGGTTTTTATGTGTTTTCTATTTATTTTAATAGTTGTAAAATCATTAACATATATCAAAAAGAACAGTGGACCCGCGTTGCTTCCTTGGGGTACTCCGATTTTCATTTCTCTGCTGTTGGACCTTACTTCTTTGCCATCCTTTACAATCGAGACTATTTGACTTCTCTTAGTCAGATATGATTTTGTCCAATTTAGCGCATTTCCTCTAATCCCATATTGGTTCAATCTACCAAACAGTATTTCATGATTAAGACAATCATACGCTTTTGACAGATCCAAAAACATTCCCAGAGGTAGTTCTCCACCTTCAAAAGTATTTATGATTTCATTGACAAAAGTGAAAATGGCAGTTTGTGTTGATCTGCCTTTAAAATATCCATGTTGGCTAGCTGTAATTATATTATTACTAACCAGAAATTCCATAATTTGCTTACACACTGCCAATTCAAAAATTTTTGATAATGCTGGCAATATACTAATGGGTCTATAATTTTCGTACAATTCTTGGTTTCCAGTTTTATGTATTGGCTTTATTAATGCTATCTTCAAGTTATCCGGGAATATTCCATATTTTATAGAGTTATTTACAATGTAACATAATGGTTCTACTATTTCATTTATAGTATACTTAATTATATTCACAGGAATACCACCTACACCACTAGTATATTTATTTTTAAGCCCTTTAGTAATATCAAGAATATCATTTTTTGTAAGTTTTTTTAACCACATTGATTTGTTTATATCCATTATACTTTTTAGCCCATGATTATCTTCGACATGAGGTTCTTCGGGATCAACGTACTCATTTTTGATAAGTTTATTATTTATAAAACGCTTGCTCATTTCTTCAGCTATCTGGACTGCGTTCCCTTTAATTGGGATATCCTTGGATTTATCAGGAGTGTTCTTAATGGTTTTCACTACCGACCAGAGAGCCTTATTTTTGTTGTCTGAGTTTAAAATTTGGTCTTCAAAGTATTTATTTTTCCGGAAAGTTAACAGTTTGTTATATTCTTTCTTAACTTCTTGGTATTTCACTGTGTATGCAACGTCATTTTTACTCATTACCAGTAGAATATCAAGAAATTTCTTACATTCACTGATTTGTCATTCTTTCAAAATGACCCCTTGTGTGTGATCTCTTTTTGTTGTGCATTTCTTAAACGGAAAACACCTCTCAAAGGCTCCCAAATAAATTTCATGAAACTTATTAAATTGTTGGTTGACATGTTGTTATATTAATTTTTGGCAGGCAGCACAGACTTAATATTTTACGAGAATCTAGGCATTGGTTTGTCGATAAAACGTTTAAGATAGTTCCTTTGTTGTTCAATCAATTGTATATAGTTATGGCAGAAAGATACAAAGGAGTTCATGCTTTCCTATACGCTTTACTGCCAAACAAAACAAGAGCTACATATGTATTATGTTCGGTTATTCCAACTAATATTAGAATTAGTAAGTACCAGATATTAGGCTATGATTAACCATAAATTTTGTATTTTCTTTCACTTTTTTATAAATAATGGACTGTATGTTATTTTATTTTATTTAAATTGAATAAATGTACATAATAATTATATTGTTAATATTTTGTCAAATTTTAACTTGTACTCTCGTGCGTTATTTTTTCTATACTACTTGCTACTGATGGTTCACTACATGGGACGCATTTTACATACAATGGTAGCGCATGCGAATTTCAACAATACATTTTTTTTAGTTATTAATTATTTGAAAATATTATTGAAATCTAAACATATTCCCCGGCAAATTGGGGTTTACACCAATTTAAAACAATTATAATTTTATGAACGAAAAATATAAAGTATATAATATAAAATAAAAATATTGTAATACAATAACAATATTAGAAAATATAAACTAAACTAATTAAACTTAAGTCTACATTGTAACATCACTCGCATCTTTGGGTAATGGACAAATTTTTGTTATTGCGCGTTTCACTAGAGCACTACGCGTTTTTTACACTCACAACCCGTGTGATTCCATCTGCTCCAGGATGCACCTTTTCAATTCTTCCCAAGCACCAACATAGTGGGGGAAGATTTTCTTCTATTAGCAAAACTAGATCTCCAATTTCAATCTTGTTCTTTCCGATCTTCTTCCATTTATTTCTAGCTTGCAGTTGACATATATATTCGCGTGACCAACGATTCCAAAAATGTTGAATAAGTTGTTGCAGTTTCTCAAAATGCGTTAAACGATTATAATTTGCTGCTGTTAGATCTCTTTCTAGTAATGAAGTAAATTTGTCACCTATCAAGAAATGTGCGGGAGTCAAAGGATTGAGGTCTTGTGGATCATTTGAGCAGTTAAATAATGGACGAGAATTTAATATCGATTCAATTTGACAAAGAATTGTGGATAAATTTTCAAATGTTAATGATATATTCCCAATTATCTTTTTTAAATGAATTTTTACTGATTTTACCGCGCTCTCGAGTAATCCACCAAAATGAGGCGATCTCGCGGGCATGAATTTCCAAAAAATTTGATTATCTTGAAAATATTTGATTATAAGTTCACTTTTTGCATTAATTATCAATGAATTTGTAATTTCTAATAGTTGTCTATTAGCTGATTTAAAGTTCGTGGCGTTATCGCTATATATTTCGTTAGGAATGCCACGTCTGGCTACAAATCTTTTTAATGAATTTAAAAATGCGTGTGAGGTTAAGTCTCCCACTAGTTCAATGTGCATTGCTTTTGTTGCAAAACAGACGAATATACAAATATATGATTTAATAAGTTTTTTGTTTCTAAATTTGCTGTCCTTTATTAGAAACGGACCTGCAAAATCTATGCTCACTACTGTAAATGGACGCATAGGTTTCAATCTATTTGGTGGTAAATTCCCCATTTTTGTATTGATTTGTAATGGTTTTACCTTAAAGCATATCAAACATTGTCTTAAAATTCCCTTTATCGTATTTAGTCCTGACAAAGGCCAATAGTTTTCTCTAAGAGATGCTAAAATTGTATGTGCACCAGCGTGTAAATTTTTTAGATGTTCGTTTTTAATAATTAGTTTTGTTAAAAAATGAGATTTAGATAGAATAATTGGATGTTTTTTAGAATAATCAAACTCCCCATACTTTATTCTTCCTCCTACTCGTAAAATTCCTTTTTTATCCAAAAATGGACTTAATGCAAGAATTTTACTATTATTCTGAATTTTCCCTTTTTTCAAGTTTATTATGTCTTGAGAAAATTCATCGTTTTGGGCTATTATGATCAATTTATCTAAGGCATATTTTAATTCATCGACAGTCAAAGGACAATGGATTTTTGTTTTTAGAATGTTTAAATTATTAGCAAATCGTATACACCAAGCTGTGATTCGCTGTAATTTGTTTAACGAAGAATATCGAGAAATTAAATCAAAAGATTTAGTGTTAATAAGTGTGATTTTTAGTTGACGTTTTTCTGGAATATCTAAATTTTTGATATATATTGTTCATTAGGCCAGAACTTTGTTTTCTTACTTAACCAACTGGGACCTTCCCACCAAATTGAATTTGATAGTTGGCTTACATTCATTCCTCTGGAAATAATGTATGCAGGATTGTCTTTAGATGTTACGTGTTTCCAACAGGTTACTTTTGTCAAATCTTGGATTATTGAAACTCTATTTGCGACAAAGGTTTTCCAGCGAGCTGGTTGTTCTGCTAACCAGTTCAATACTATTGTAGAGTCTGTCCAATATGTTATATTTGAAATTTTTAATTCTAAATGTTTTACGACGATTTTCGATAATTTGGCTGAGAGAACTGCCCCACACAACTCTAATTTTGGTAATGTAACCTTTTTTATCGGAGCAACCCTCGATTTTGCACAAACAAGGGCAACCATTATTTTCCCCGTCTGCGTTGTGCTTCTCAAATATATTGCGCAACCGTATGCTGCTTCACTAGCATCACAAAATCCGTGAATTTGTATGTCTACCGGTTGCGAATTCAATATGTGTCTTTTAATCTCTAAGGTTTTTAATGTATTTATTTGTTGTCTTAAATCAAACCATTGTTTTTGTAAATTTTCTGGGATTGGATCATCCCAATTCAATTTAAGTAGCCAAAGCTTTTGCAGTAAGATTTTCATTGAAATTATTAAGGGTTGAATTAATCCTAAAGGATCAAATATTTTACCAACAGTGGAAAGAATTGATCTTTTGGTTGTTGGACAATTAAATGTATTTTCTATATTAATTTTAAATTTTATTTTATCTCGTTTGGAGTCCCAAGCAACTCCTAAAGTGTTCATATCATTTTGATTTTTAATTATATGTTCATCGTTAGTATTTACGTTAGAACAATATTTCAAAACTGTTGGAGAATTACTACACCACTTTCTCATTTTAAATCCAGCACTACTTAATATTTGGTCTACTTGTTGCTTTAATTTTATTGCTTCGACTTCGTTGTCGGCACCTGACAAAAAATCATCAACATAAGTGTCGTTTATTATAGCTTTGCTTGCTACTGGAAATTTGGTTTCGTTTTCTACAGCTATTTGTTTTACACAACGTGTAGCAAGAAATGTTGCTGGAGTTGTTCCATATGTTACTGTTTTTAAACGATATATCGATATTGGATCATTTTGATTTTCACGCCAAAAAATCCGTTGCCGAAGCGTCAAAAACAACCCTTAACGCTGTAGTGGAACTCGAAGTTTTTGTTACGGAATGATGTGGAATATAGTATAATTTTTCTTCGTTACAAATATTTTTAAATTTCATTTCATTTATTTTTTCCATATGACCAAGAGATTCATATTCGCGCATAAATTTACAATATTGTTTTTTCAATTCAAGATTTTTTGTGAATTTGTTTTCAAGACCATAAAATCTTTTCAAAGCAGTTTGGTAGCTGTCACCTAGCTCAATATCATCTTTTAATGGTAAACGAACAATAAATCTGCCATTAGAATCGCGAGATGTGCTATTTGTGAATTCTTCTTCGCATTCTATTTCTTCTAATGTACTATGTGTCGTTTTTTGTTCAATTTCCTCCAATTGCCAAAACTTCTCCAAACTGTTTTGTACATCTTGATCAGAATGTTTACAAATGGTTAAATGACAGAAATGTTTATTTTTAGCAATGTCTATTCGACCGGTTACTATCCAACCTAATTTAGTTTTTTGTAATTTTACACTTTTTTGGCTAGTTTGTATTTTACCAAATAATAATAGTTTATAGAAAATATCTGCACCAAGAAGTAAATCTATTTTTCTTGAAACATTATATTCTGGATCTGCCAATTCTACGTCAGCTGGAAATTTTATATTGCTCGAGTCAAAATTGATGAGCGGTATGTTTTCTGTAATTTTATCTATTACCAAAAATGTCAAATTCTTCTTGAATTGCATATTGCTGGAACTTACTTTTTGCCTTTATCTCGGATGCCGCCGTTGATTTGCTGTTGTTAATTCCGGAAACTACAAATGGTGTGGTTTCTGTACAAGGGATTCCTAATATTTTTGATAAATCTTTTGTAATGTAATTTGTTGTAGAACCGTTGTCTAACAACACTCTTACCTTGATTGGTTGATTATTTTTATCAAAAATATTGACTATTGCTGTCGAAAGCATTTCATATGAATTATTATTATTAAATGTATGCGTTGATACAACTAACGTATTTATGCTGTGATCAGCAGTTTCAACAATATTTTCGGATGTTTCATCTTTTTTCTCTGAAAGGTGTAACAATACGTTATGTAGTTTTTTGCATTTAATACAATTTTGTGAGGTACAATCTTTTAGTAAATGATTGGGTTTTAAACATTTTAGACATAAATACAATTTTTTAATTTCTTTTAACCTATCTTCTATTTTTAATTTTAGAAATTTTTTACAATAATATATGTATTAAGTAAGATTCTTTACAAAAATTACAACGGTATTGTTCATGTGTACCTACATTGACAAATTGTCTTTGATTTATTATATTTCTTGTAGGTTTTTCTAATGTATTAACTTTAATATTGACGGTATTGTTGGAAATTGTTTCTAAAAGTTGGCACCGGTTTTTTAAGAAATTTTCTAATTGTTCAAGAGTGGCTAGTTGTTGTGTATCTAATGAAGTTTCCCAAAAACGCCTAGTGTTGTTATCAAGTTTATTAGTCAAAATGTATATTAGGAGAGTGTCCCAATGCTCTACAGGTTGTTTTAATGCATTTTATTAGAGCCCTAATATTTTTTAAAAAATCATCTAAAACTTTTCTTAACATTGTGCCATTTTCTTTAAATAAAGTAGGCAATTCAAATATTGCCTTTATATGGGAATGAATTGTCAATTTTTCATTTTGATACCTCTCCGTGAGTAAATTCCAGGCTATTGTAAAGTTAGTGTCTGATATTTCTAATGAATGTATTACTTCTAAAGCGGAACCTTTCAATGATAATAAAAGATAATGAAATTTTTGTATTTGACTTAATTTTGTATTTGAGTTTATCAATGCTTGAAATGTATCTCTAAATTTTGACCACTCATTATATTTTCCGTCAAACTCAGGTAAA
This sequence comes from Cantharis nigra, assembly GCA_958510845.1. NCBI lineage: Eukaryota > Metazoa > Arthropoda > Insecta > Coleoptera > Cantharidae > Cantharis > Cantharis nigra. The sequence goes on from OY294029.1 coordinate 14,650,816, forward strand.
TTTAATATAGGTAAACGTACGTTGTTGATTATTTGGCAATCAATTTCATTTTGAGTTTGTGCGGATAAACTAATACTATTTTGACTGACTTCAGATTTAATTTTTAAACTTTCATTTATTAGCCTTTGCGAGAGTTTGAAAGTATTGTTGTTCAAATTCAATAATTTCTGATGAAACTTCATGACGATCCCCCTCTTTCTCTTCTATTTCGACAATTATTTGCTCCAGCTCGGCTAAAGCATTTTCCGATTTTTCAAAACGAATTTTTAGTTCTTCTATTATGTCATCATTATTATAATTATCAATAAATTTTTTGAATCTATCAAATGATGCGATTATTGCATCTTTCTTTTTACGTAGCACTAACAAAGTAGTTTTTCCCATTTTTTTTGAATATTAACTTTTTACGACAAAAACAATACAAACCGAGTAATTTTTATTATTTTTCAAACGAAATTTATTTTAATGTTACGAGCAATAATGCGATGACGCAACTACTCAGTCATAAACTATTATATTTAATATTGTTCCAACTAGGAATTGGATATCAACTATGCGACAAATTTTAATTTTATGTTTTAAGTTATTTTTAGCACGATTTTTAATGTGCTAGTTATATTCTCACACTTTAGATATGTTATATATAGTTACATGACCGTAAGATCACTTCACACAGGAAGACCATTGATTGCATCTGCACTAAATAAATAGATAACAATTGTAACAATATGGTGTTAATGCATCTCATATCTTTATCAGCATAAATATTTCATCTTTCTGTAAAAGCTCTAGTTTGTAAACATTTTAATCTTATACAAAACTTATAAAAAGAGATGTTAACCCAAATACTTTAGTTAGTAGTTCTTTATGCTTCAGCTTGTAACTATTGTACTCGTAATTTGTAAAATAAATCTTTTTTAAAATTTAAATAAATTCGTTCCGAATTTAACTGGCGCTGCGAACAGGATAGTTTCACGAGTATCGGTGCATCTTATTTGGCAAGAAAACCAGGAAAATCCAGTGCAACGGCTGAACATTTCCACTTGGTACAGACCTAGAGAAAACCGAACTTGGCGTGTCTCAACACTTCAGAAGCTATCCACGAACCTACCACATTAGAAAGGAGTCATCTAGGACGAAAAATCAAACTTGAAATCGAGAATGCATCATCTCCTATTGCTGTAAGTCTTTGAATCCTTTTTAATATTTTATTATTGTGTTCCTATGTCCGAAAGCGACATAGAAATTGAATTATTAGAGGAAACTACTGATACCTCTTCGTTATCAAATACTAGCATAAATTTTAAAAATAATAATAAAAATAATAATAGATTTAATCCGTACAAAATGAACGCGAATCAAAATATACTTGCACCACCTGTTTTAAATTTAGGTAATACGCCAAACTCTTTAGCGACTTTTCCTACTGGGGAACTGACCGCATTAACAAAATCACTACCTGAATTTTACTCAGGTAATAATCTCTCAACATTCGTAACTAGTGTAGATAATTTAGCAAAATTTTTAGAAAGTAAATTAAATCAATCGCAAACTTACTTATTCAACGTTTCTGTTTTATCTAAAATCAAAAACGAAGCCAGAGACTATTAATCTTCATAGCCAAGATGGCGGCGCATGAGAAGGAGTGTAATTCGAGGTGCTGTGAGTGTCTTGAAGATTTGCGGAAAAGTGAAACATTTGTAAGATGTGATGGTGGATGCGATGGTACATTTCACACGACATGTACTGGCTTGGGTAGAAATGAGAGCAAATTGTTGCTTGAATGCGGAAGGTTGAAGTGGTTTTGTGGATCATGTGACTCGAGAAAATCGAATTTGCTACATATCATGCATGGCTTGGAAAATTCAGTGAAAAGCTTGGAAAAAAGTGTAAGTGAACAGACAGCTAAAATGAATCATCAGGACGATGTGATAAAAGAATTGCAGGAGGTTATAAAAGATTTAATTGCAGTAAACAAAGAAAGAATCAATGAAAGAAATATTAATCTAGAACCATCAGAGACATCTAGCGAAACTATTCAGGAAATCATAAATGGTTTTATCGCAGCAAACATGCAAACAAAAAATCCTAACCTTATAAAATCAAGTTCATCGGTTGAAACATCGAGTGCACAATCGAGTGCAAGAAAGATGAGTGAAGTAGTATTAACAAACCGTGGTGGAAAGACTGAAGGGAAAGATGTAAATAAACAAAAACAACAATGGCCTGAAAAGAGAGCAAAAAGTGTAAATAATGTAAACACAATATATGTAAAAACTAAAACTGGCGATGCTGATAATGTATTATCGGAAATTCGGAAGGCCATTAATCCTACAAAGTTATCGATAGAAGTAAATAATGTAAAAAAGTTGCGAAATGGAGTCGCGGTAAATTCCAGCAATAAAGAATCCGTGGAAAAACTCAGGCAGAATTTGCAAAAAAGTCTCACTGATGAATACGAAGTGAATACTAAAAAGCATATTAACCCAAAAATAATAATAAAAAATACTGAAAAGGACGATACGATGGAGGAAAGTGAAACATTAGCAAAAAATATAATAGCTCAAAATAAAATTTGTACGAGTGTAAATGGATTTGAATTCAAAATAGTAAGAAAAATTGACTTAAGAAGTGGTGGTGAAACTCATTTAATTGTGGCAGTAGATCCAATAACAAGAAAAGAAATAATGGCAAAAGGAAAAATTTTCGTTGGCTGGAAGAGCTGCACAGTGCAAGACTCTCTGCATATTAAACGGTGTTGGAGATGCTGTCAGTACTACCACTTGGCAAAAGAATGTAAGAGTGCAACCGTGGTGTGTGCACTATGTGCGGGCTCTCATGAAACAAATCTTTGCGTATGCAAAAATGAAGAAATTAAGTGTGCAAATTGTATTAGAAGCAACAAAATTTTCAAAACTAAATATGGCATAAACCACTCGGCAAAAAGCACAGAGTGTCCTTATTATGATGGGATGGTGAATAAAATGAAGCAAAATGTAAATTATGACATACCCTTGTAACAAACAAGGAAGTGCTTAGACGAAAACAAAGCTGGCAAGACTAAAAAACAACCAAATAACCTCTATATCAATAACTCAAACGTTCAATCAAAATTTTTTACTGTCATCCATCAAAATGTACAATCAATAGGAAACTCATTGGTGGAATTAGAAGTTATGCTACAAGAAAATGACGATTGTAATATATTGTGCATCACGGAACATTGGAAAACCGCTCAGCAATTGAAGAATTATGGAATACATGGTTTTAACTTAATAGCGTATTATTGTAGGGAAGAAAATCAACATGGAGGAACCGCAGTGTATGCAAAAAAAGGTATCGTATGTAAAGATAGAAAGGATATTACAAATTGTTCAAAAATAAAAGAATTTGAGTGTTCAGGGATGGAATGTGAGGTGAATGGCGTGAAGTTGATATGTATGTCAGTATACAGAAATGGAAACTTAAGCACTTTTCTGGAGAAAATGAACAAAATATTAAACAATGTAACAAAAGAAAATAAAACGATTATAATTGCAGGAGACTTCAATGTAAACATGTTGAGAGATAATAACGAAACTGAAGAGATAATGGCTTTGCTGAATTCATTCAATATGCACCGAACGATATTTGAAGTAACTAGAGAAACTGATACCACATCGACATGCATAGACAACATATTTATAAATCTTGAAGGTCCCTATGAAGCAAAAGTTATAAAAACACATATTTCTGATCATTACGCACAGAAATTATCTATTACCATAAATAATAACAATAAGATTAATAATACATTCACGAGAAGAAATTTTTCGGCAAAAAATAAAGAAAAGTTTTTAAAATGTTTAAAAACAACGTCGTGGAAGTCAGTTTACTCCATAAAAAAACAGGATATTAATGAACAATTTGAATGCTTCCTAAACATCTACCAAACATGTTTCAGAGAAAATTTTCCTGTAAGAAAAGTTAAAAAATACAAACCAAAATTTGCAGTAAATATGAATGATCCAAAGTTGGCAGAATACAAGAAAAAATTAGACATACTTATGGTAGTCAGTACAGTAAATAGTGATTACAAAAAAATCTATAATGGCACTAAGCGAGAATACAACAATTATTTAGCACAGTGTAAGGTGAAACACTATGACGAGATAATCAAAAATTCCGATAACAAAAATAAAACCTTGTGGACTACGGTAAACTCGATTAAAAATAATGAAGAAAATAAAAATTTCCAAATACAAGGAAATTTATCAGTGATTGCAAATGAATTAAATCAACATATGATAAAGGCAGTGTCTCTAAATATTAAACAGGCAAAGCAAAAGAATTTTATGGAAAAATGTAAAGTAAACAAAAATAAATGTGAAAAACAATTAGAAATGCGACAAGTAACAAAAAATGAAATTTTAGACATTGTTAAAGGAATGAAGAACAAAAACAGCAGTGGGATAGATGAAATACCAACTAGTATTGTCAAATACAGCATAATTGAAATACTAGATCCAATTTGCTATATTATAAATGGCTCGATCAAGTATGGGAAATTTCCGGATCAACTAAAAATAGCAATAGTAAAGCCCATATACAAGAAAGGCGACCCGTCAAATTACGATAATTATAGACCAATCAGTTTACTAACAGCTTTCTCAAAGATTTTCGAAATGGTTATGTGTAAGCAAGTCATGGAATTTTTAGAAGAAAACAAAATTATTACGGAAATGCAACACGGATACCAAAAAGGGCGATCCACACAAACGGCAATATTTCAATTTGTAAAAAACGTACTACAGGCGTATGAAAATGGAGAACTGGCACTTGGAATGTTTTTAGACCTAACAAAGGCGTATGATTGCCTAGATCCCGAAATACTTTTTAAAAAATTGGAAGATTATGGTGTAACTGGAATGGCATTAGAGTTAATCAAATCTTATTTTACAGGAAGAAAACAAATTGTCTCTATAGTGAGCGATGGGGTAGAATATAGATCAGAAAGTGAGAGTATAACTATCGGTGCACCGCAGGGTAGTATTGCAGCACCATTGTATTTCATAATATACATCAACGAATTACCACGCACGATAAATGCAGATAAATTACAGTACCTAACCAACTATGCTGATGATTCAAACCTATTAATAAGAGGCGAGACATGGCCCGAGGTGGTAAGTTCTTCAAACGAATTTTTTGGAAAAGTAGAAAAATGGTTTGCTGCAAATGGAATGATATTAAACAAGCAGAAAACAAATTTAATATTATTTAAAACTTTACATTCTGGGCTTGAAACACCTGAGCAGTTACAGATAAATGGAGAAAAATACGAATTGTGTAGCAGTACCAAATTTTTGGGATTACACATAGACTGTGAGCTGACATGGAAAGAACACATCCGAGCAGTAGCAACAAGCTTAACTGCGATAGTATATGGATTGAGAGTAATTTCGAATTATGTAAGTTATGGAACACTAAAAACGGTTTATCAGGCAACATTTGAATCAAAGGTAAGATACGGAATAATCTTCTATGGAAGTGGACAAATTGATAAAATATTCAAGATACAAAAACAAGCATTAAGAACGATACTAAAACTAAAATTTAGAGAAACATGCAGAGAAAAATTTAAACAAAATGGATTACTAACAGTGTGGGCAATTTATATACAGGAGTGCGTTTTATTCATATATAAAAATAAGCATTTGTTTTCGCAGCACTTTAATGAAAAAAGCCACTATCCCACAAGAAGCATGGATTACAAAATTCCACAACATCGTCTAACAACAACGGAGAAGAACTGTTACTATTCTTGCATAAAATGTTTCAATAGGTTGCCAAACGAAATTAAAACAATAAATACTCTTAAAGACTATAAAAAAGCTGTACATAAATTTTTAATTGAAGAAGAACCCTATGATGTAAAAAAATTTTTGTAAATTTTACTGGAGAATTTGAATTTTGTTAAGAGTTATGTGACATTTTTTCTTTTTCTGATGTGCAATTTATAATGTACATTTTCTTAGAAAAATAAACTTATTATTATTATTATTATTATTATTATTATCTTAATTTTCACAATTTAAATGATTGGCCCGGTATACGCGACGCTCTTTTGAGAAAATACGGCGATCAAAGAAATGAAGAACTATTAATTTCCGCGTTACGTAACACCATTCAAACTAGATATGAAAATTACAACGAATATTACGATAAAATTTTATTAGCACAAAACGACCTGCTGCAATATATTCAATTACATGAAACCGATCGCCACATGTTTGCATTTAAAAAATCATTATATCAGAAGCAGACACTGCAAATATTTTGCTCTGGGTTACTAGAACCTTACAGAGCATACGTAATGAATTTCGATCTACTCGATTTAGACGAAGCTCTAAAGAAATGTAGAATGTATGACAATAAAATGCAGGAAAATAATTACACCGATTATGTACGGCGATTACAAGAACATAAACCTTCCAAACCTCCACAACAAATGAAACCGACACAAATAATAAAAAACGATAAATGGCAAAGCGTACAATCGCAAATGCTTCAATCAAGACCATTTCCTCAAAATCAATTTCAATTCAAACCATTTCATCAACATCAATTTCAACTTAAACAATTTAATCAACCTCAATCGCAATTTCAACCCAAACCATTTAATCAGCCACAATATCAACCAAAACCATTCTCTGGACCAATCAACAAACCAATTGCACAATCACCTAAGTTTCCAACTAATCGACAAACTTTTGGAAGCAAACCCGAACAACAGAAATCTCAGTATTATAAACCAACACCTATGTCAGTACAAACATCGACTTTTCAAAATAGAACGAGACCAAACCACTTTCAATCTACAAGTAAACCGACGTTTACCTCGCAAGAGTTATTCAATACTGAAGTGGAAGAAGAAGAAAATTTCGACGAAAATTCATGGTATGAAAATTACGACGAAATGGAAGAAGAATCGCAAGAAACCGAAAATTTTCAGATAGAAGCCTCACAAGACCTGCAACCGTAGATTTAAATTCAATTTTCTCCAAACCCAAATTACCTTTCTTCTATTTACCACATTTAAATTTAAAAATTTTAATAGACTCAGGAGCAACGGACTCGATAATTAATACCGAAGTTGCGTCAAAATTTAGAAACTATTTTTACTCAGAACTTTTTATAATTTCAAGTCTAAATAACCAAATTACATCGAATCAAAATTTGTACTATCCGATATTTTCAGAATTAGGAATAAACGAACCCCTAAAATTTAGAATTATAGATTGGCACAAAAAATTTGATGCTTTAATCGGAACAAAAGATCTGCAAAAATTTGAAGCTAATTTAAATTACAAAACCAAAACGCTCACATTAGGTAATATCGAAATACCCTTCTTTTTAGAATTTAATAATGCCCAAGTAAATTTAAAAACAACCAACAAATTATGTCTTAATATCCCAGTAACGATCGATGAAGGTGAAGTTCTTATACCAAATACAAAAATCAACGAAAACATCGAAATCCCAGAATGTATCGCAATAGCAAAAGAAGGCATCTGTAAGATACCAAATCCAACAGAAGAAGAAATCAACTTTAATGAACGGATTAACGTGTTACCCACGGAATATTTAGATATTCAACAACCCAAAATGCACAACATTAAATCATTTCCAAAAGTTCACGAACTCATTCGAACCAATCACCTAAACGAAGAAGAAAAGAAAGAAATCATACAACTGTGTCTAAAATACCGCGATGTATTTTATTACGAAAATACCGACCTGAGCTTTACGAACCAAGTCAAACACGAAATTCGAGTAATGGATGAACATCCAATTTTTACCAAATCTTTCAGGCATCCAAGATCAATGCAAATCGAAATACAGAACCAGATACAAAAACTACTGGACAATAAGATCATTAGACCATCTATTTCTCCCTACAGCTTACCGGTTTGGATAGTACCAAAAAAGATGGACGCTAGCAATCAAAAGAAATATAGAATGGTTATTGACTATAGAAAATTAAATGAAAATACTGTCGAAGATAAGTACCCTCTACCTAGAATTGAAGAAATTCTAGATAACCTCGGGAAATGCGTTTATTTCACCACTTTGGATCTGGCTCAAGGTTTCCACCAAATCGAAATGGACCCTAAATCAATCGAGAAAACAGCATTTACTGTGAACAACGGCCACTATGAGTATTTAAGAATGCCTTTCGGCTTGAAAAATGCTCCAGCTTCATTCCAGCGAATGATGGATCTTGTCCTCAAAGATTACTTATATAAATTTTGTTTTATTTATATGGACGACGTGGTAATTTTCTCTAAATCACTGCATGATCACTTAATTCACATCAAGAAAATATTCCAACGATTAAGAGAAGTGAATCTCAAAATTCAAATAGATAAGTCCGAATTCTTATGTAAAGAAGTCGCATTCTTGGGACATGTCATCACTCCTGAAGGAATAAAACCAAATCCTTCTAAAATCACGGCTATACAAAAATATCCAATACCTAAAACAACAAAAGAAATCAAATCATTTCTAGGACTCGTAGGTTATTACAGACGGTTCATATCGAACTTTGCCAAAATAGCATCACCTGTGACAAAATGCCTTAGAAAAGATACGAAAATAGATATAAATAACACTGATTATAGAGAATCATTCAACTTATGCAAAGAATTATTGATCAACGCACCCATACTGACATACCCCGACTTCGAAAAATCTTTTAAATTGACCACGGATGCTTCGAATGTAGCAATCGGAGCCGTGCTTAGCCAAAATAACAAACCTATAGGATACTACTCCAGAACACTCAACTCTGCAGAAAAGAATTACAGCACGATTGAGAAAGAATTTTTAGCAATAATGGATGGGACAAAACATTTCAGACCGTACCTCTACGGAAGAAGATTCAAAATCGAGACCGACCACAATCCTTTAGTTTGGCTACACAAAATCAAAGAGCCTAATTCTCGCTTAGTGAGATGGAAATTGAAACTGGAAGAATTCGATTTTGAAGTAATTTATCGGAAAGGAAAAGAAAACGTTGTAGCTGATGCGCTGTCACGTATCGAAATTAACAATAAAGAAATCGACGAACTATCGATAGTACCTCAGCTAGAAGAAAATCCTAACATAGAAGAGCTTGACGACATAATAAACAACACGAGTAAAGATGATTCTCCAGAATATGAACAAATTCTTAATGAATTAGAGAACACTGCACATTCTGTGAGCAATAACGACGATGGCAAAATAATTCCCATATCAGAACTCCCTGTCAATAACTTTAGTAATCGACTCATTGTCCTTTATGGAGAAAACTTCGACATACGCCTGAAAAAACCGTTTAAGAAAAATCATTACGTTATCTTAATTAGGAAAGAAAACGTCCGAGAAGACCTATCCCAAATGATAAAAGAAATTGTTCGACCAAATATCACATATGGAATTTATTGTCATGAACAAAAAATACGAGATGACCTAATAGATTTATGTAAAACATATATGAACAATTCAGTAAAATTTGTAATCTGTAATCAATATCATACAGACATATTAGACGAAGAAAACCAAAAAGATAAAATAGCAAAATATCATGACGAAACGCACACTGGGATAATCGAAACATACAATCAATTAAAATCAAAATACTTCTGGCCCAACATGAAACAGATGATCACCAACATAATCAATAAATGTGAATTATGTCTTCAATCTAAGTATGAAAGAAATCCATATAATTTAAAATTACAAGGTCCTTTGCTATCCAAGAAACCCTTCAATACAATTTTCATCGATACCTTCTCATTTCAAAACTGCAAATTTCTAACTATTATAGACTCATTCTCCAGGTATGCCCAATCATACTTTGTCAAAGACGGAACCGGCCTCACAATACTAAATAAACTCCGTCATTATTTCGCCCACCATAACTACCCAGAACGCATCGTCTGCGACCAAGGAAAAGAATTCTTTAATAAAACATTCAAAGAATATTGTCAATTACACAAAATTGAATTGCATTTCACTACTGTAAATAATCCTAATTCAAACTCCCCAATTGAAAGATTACATTCAACCCTACTAGAAAAACTCAGAATACTCAAAATAAAAGAACCTAAGGAAACTCCACAAAATCAAATGATAACCGCTACTTTAATTTACAACCAGTCGATTCACTCCTCCACCGGATTCTCACCTTTCTCTGTCTTATACGGCCCCTACGAGCACGAAATTGACTTGTCTTTAGATTTAACCATATATGAAGAATATAATAACAGAAGAAAGAACGAATTGATGCCATTCATTGATCAAATCTACAACAAAAATAGAAACAAAGAAGAAAGAATTTTAGATAAAAGAAATGAAAATCGGGAAAACCCCCCACAAATCGACACTGATGTCGTGTTTGTTCGAAAAAACAAACTAAGCAAAATAGATCCTTTATATGATAAAATACACATCTTAAACAAGTCAGACACAATAGTTGAAGGTAAGTCCGTTAAAGGAAAATTAACTAATTCACACATAAGAAAAGTCAAAAGACTAAGAAAATCAATCTCTTTGCAGGATCCTAATGAGCCTGGGCCTAGTACGACCCGTGTTCCCACTGCAAGTGACTCCGATACAGAGTAGCGGATATTTTAGCGAAGAATTGGGTACCGCAAAAATACATTCCCATCATCATAAATTCTATTTTTATTTTAACCTCACACAATTAGAAATTGGTCTAAGACAATTGATAGCAAATAGCATTATTCTAAAGCACAAACTGCCCCTGGACGCCCTACGCAACGACGATTTGACCAATTACAACTAGAAACTTTAGCAGTTGAAAATTCATTAGAAAAATTATTGCATTTCAAACAGAAACGTGGTCTAATTAACTTTCTCGGAAAAACTATAAAATTCATCACCGGAAATCTAGATGATGATGATCTTTCAAACATTAATAAAAATCTGGAAATCTTGTTTTCTAATCAAAAAGGTCAAATCTCTAAAATTTCAGAGATCACCTCTTTTGCTAACCACATCACATCTCGTTACGAAAATGATTTGAGAAAATTAAACAAATTTCAAAACGATACCATTACTGCCCTCAGATCCCTAACGGAATTAATTAACGTAAACCAATTATTAGATCTAGAATTGCATAACATTCAAAACTATCACGAAACTATAAAAACTCTAGAAAGAACAATAAATTTAGCCAAATTAGAAATCCCTAACATTGAATTAATAACCTTCTCAGAATTACAAGAAATTTACAATCTTTTAATTAAAATTTACACAAAAGACAATTTATTATTTCTAGACGATACACATTTATTTGAAATACTGGATTTATCAAAGTTTACTCTAATAATTACAAGTAACACAGTAGTAATGATATTAAAAATACCCATCCTGAATCCAATTCCTTATACACTTACGAAAATCTTTCCCATTCCAAATGCACATTCTCAAATTCTGATACCGCCAACTTCATATCATCTACAAAAGAACGAAGACGAGAAATGGCTACGAGATTGCACGCATGGAATAAATCAAACAGTCTGCTACAACCCTGTTATCACAACATGCAAATTACAAAAACTGCAAGAATGTCCAATAGCTCAAGTAGAAGGTATACACGACGTTTATGCAATATTGTCAACGGGAATAATTACCAGCTTCAGTCCACCACAAGAGATAATAGAAAATTGCAATTATCGAATAAATAAATACACACTTCAAGGTACCAATTTTATACAATCAAATTGTGATGTCATAATCCGAGATCAGAACATCAACCTCGGATCAATTAAGTTTACAATCCAAATACCCAAAATCCATCAGGAAAAACTAAAAGGCTCGTATGAAATTCAACTCAAAACGGAACACCTTGGAAATCTGGAACAATTAAAAATGGACCTGAAAAAGATGGAAGAAAGACAACCTACAATACGACCACTCATACATTATGTTCATTACTCCGTCACAACCATCATAATATTGTCTCTTATAATTTTTGTAGGTATCCTGACGAAATTCAGAAAACAAATATACGACCGAATGTGCCGAAAGAAAACAATTATCAAAATTTCAAAAGAAGACGCCGTCGAGATGAACTTATATCCTGGTTTGAACGAGGACGTCCAAAATTCTTAAGGAGGGAAGAGTTACATGACCGTAAGATCACTTCACACAGGAAGACCATTGATTGCATCTGCACTAAATAAATAGATAACAATTGTAACAATATGGTGTTAATGCATCTCATATCTTTATCAGCATAAATATTTCATCTTTCTGTAAAAGCTCTAGTTTGTAAACATTTTAATCTTATACAAAACTTATAAAAGGGGATGTTAACCCAAATACTTTAGTTAGTAGTTCTTTATGCTTCAGCTTGTAACTATTGTACTCGTAATTTGAAAAATAAATCTTTTTTAAAATTTAAATAAATTCGTTCCGAATTTAACTATATAAATTCGTATAGTCCCTAAATATTTCCAATCACATAAATTAATTAGGATTGGTCTATAAATGTCAACCACTAGGTGCATCGGTCAAACTATAAGGGTCAGATGGTTAAACACTTGTGGACCATATGTAAAACCCAGCACATTGAAACCATAACTTATAAAATCATCCCCTTTGCAGCAAATACATAAAATCTTAAGAAAGCAAAGTTTTTCAAGTCAGTCTGAATATTTTTATTGTACAGTTAAGTTCTCGATTTAGAATTAAGTTTAACGTTAAGTTCATCATTTATAATAAATAAATAAATTTGAAATTATAAAAAGCTTTATTATAAAATAACAAATAATAATAACTTGCTAACCAATATTTTCAAAACGACAATTGTAAGATATTTCTATTCAAATTTTATATTTTTATACGAGACGAGACAATTATTTTGTTACAACGAGAGTACGATATTTTCTAATTTTCAAATTTTTAAATATTCGAGAACAATTTACGAACAATAAGTTAGTAATCTATGTCAAATTTATCGATATTATTATATATGTACATAAAAGGATATTATTAGGAAAAAAGGACTTACACATTCTGTCGAATTCAAGTGATCAAACGGTTGATATAAGATTGCAGCGTTCTTCAATATTCCATTCGGATTAAGCACCAAAATTTTCAATCTTAATCCGGTGTCGATAGGACCATAAAATGATTAACCATAAATTTTGTATTTTCTTTCACTTTTTTATAAATAATGGACTGTATGTTATTTTATTTTATTTAAATTGAATAAATGTACATAATAATTATATTGTTAATATTTTGTCAAATTTTAACTTGTACTCTCGTGCGTTATTTTTTCTATACTACTTGCTACTGATGGTTCACTACATGGGACGCATTTTACATACAATGGTAGCGCATGCGAATTTCAACAATACATTTTTTTTAGTTATTAATTATTTGAAAATATTATTGAAATCTAAACAGGCTAGAAAGTGTCTTATGTGACTATGAATTAGCGACTATTAGAGTGTTTCACAGGTAACTGTAACTGTTTCATAGTAACTGTACCCACGCCAAACTAAACTCGCGCCGAATCTAGTCTGCGCCAAATAGTACTTGCGCCGAACAGGTTTTGCGGCGAAATGGCTGTGCCGAATAGTACCCGGCCCTTCTATTTCATACAAAGACACTATACGTAACACAATAGTCCAAGAACAAATTCAACTATATAATGTATATCGAAAATGACAATGTAGTAATTCCTAAACAACTAGTGCCCAATCGACAGTAAGCTGTCGACAACATCGATATCTTGGAAGAAACTCTACATGAAGCTCCAACGTTTCACGGAACCCTAATGATAGTGTTTCAGAGGGGACCACGTAAAGAAGCACGGAAACAAGAAAACTTTAAGCTTCTATCTTATCCCGAAAATTTTCATAACTTAAAAAAAATTAACTTTAAGAAATCTCAAAGAAAAGTTCAATGCACACCTAACAAACACGAAATAATAAATATAACCGATAGTGGTGGCTACATAAAAAATCATAATTTTGGTTGGAGTTTTAGTAGGTAATATAAATTATTGCACTAATAATAATAATAATCCAGTCAAATATTTTGAATTTTTGCAGATTACAGAACACTATAATATTATTTTTGAAAACAGTACAAACATGTGGTAATTTGCCTATAATTCCACATGTAACTTTTGACCACGATACTGTCTGGACTACGTAACAAAATGTATAGGTATCTATTGCGCAAAAATTAAATAAGAGTAACACACATACACATCGATGGAATTTTTTCCTAAAAGAGATCCTGGCCTTAGTTTTTACAAGTCTCCTAAAGAAGGAAAGTTGAAAGTGAAGTGGACAAATCAGTTGAGCCAGAGGAAGTAATTGATCGCAGAAAAGCGTGGATGAAAAGCTTCAAATTGGGAAAGGAGGCTTCAAAATACATGGTTGTGTGCAGTAAACATTTCAAACCAGAATATTTTTTACCAGGTTAGTAAAATTGTAATTATTGAGGTATTGAGGATACGTGCTTCAATTAGAAGTTTACAGCTTATTACTATTATTATTAAAATTAAATAAAGGTCGATGACATAGTCCTATTAGACCTCCATTTACATACTTATAATTTAACATTGGGAAAACAAAAGTAGAAAAGTTAATGAACTGAACATTCATTTGTTTAGGTTACATCACTAGAAAAAAAATACCCTCTATCAATTTAGTCGAGCTTCCAAGGAGAGGGACAGTTTATCAAAAGTAGTAGCAGCAAGAAGAGAAAGAGCATTAAAAAGACAACACTGCAAAGAAAAACGATTGGCACAAGAAACTGATAGGGAAGTGGAAGAAATTTTATTGAATTTGCATGAGGCCTTTCCACCGGAACCAATTGAACGACATCTCGAAATATCTGAGACATCACCTACCGATCACCAATCAACAATCACTTCTGTATCAACACAAGTCACAAGTTGTTAAAAACCATTTTTGGGATTGCAACAAATTTTAGTAATTTGTTTTATATTCCTAAGTACCTCCCTGCCTAGAATCTGATTTGGGTGGGGTTGAGTTTGCGTTTTGGAACGCAAGAGGGACTTTTTAAATGTGGGTTCAAGAAGTGAGTGTGGTAGTTTTCGTGCTGTAAAACTTATTAGGAGACACCTTTTTGCATTTTTGTTAAGAGATTGTGATTTGCGGTTTACTCGATTTTTCATCTTTTGTACCTTGGTCAATTGTATTTGCCAGGGATCTGTTGAGATCAGTTTCTTTTTGATAATCGTCACAGTTATATCTGGAGAATATTTCGATTTTTTTGTTACACCTGATTTTGTTGACTTTATGTTGACGCAACTTTATTTAAAGCAAATGCATTTGATCGAGCATATTTACCGATAAGTGTATCTTCGCTCGCAAATTTTCACAACAATAATTTTCAACAAAATGAAATATTTAATTTTAATAATTAAATTATTTTAAACTTTTGGTGTGAACTACTTGTCTATTTTATGGTTCTCCAATAGGATAATATTTAGGCAAGTAGTTACGATCTTTCTTTCACCAGTTGTGGCGGTCGATCTTATTGGCAGCGAAACTTCTTACAGAGATTATTTTTTTGGAACTTACGTCCCTCGCTTTCCGCACCTTATCAGCTAAATAACATCTTGGGTTTCAACAGTAAATAAAAGCTGGTTGATCGTTTCCCAGCGTGTAGAAAAAAATTCTGGATTCCCAACAAGGAAGGAGGAATATTTTCGTTACAGGATTTACCTTATTATTGAATATTTTAAACCTTCTTTTGTCGGCTTATGTCTGGCGACAGTATATTAATTGCTTTACTTGGAAGTTTTTACCCTTTGGGTATTTAGCATTCTATTTGTATCACCCCCCTCCTGTTAGGGATAATTTCTATATTTTAGTTTTAAGATTTTAAAGTAATTTTAATCTGTACAAGATTGCGTAGTTTGATTTCCTAATCGACCTCGAGATTTTGTTGCTGCTTTGAATCTTCTTCCTGAAGATAGTCGTGTTCTACTTCTTGAATTTTCGTTCTGCGTTGGCGTTAGTCGAGAATTTTCTGTTTTCCTGATAATTTCGTTCGGAAACCACTCGTCGTGTAACTCTATATGATGGAATGAAGACCTTGGCGAATGCGATAGTGATTTAGTATTTTTATACTGTTGATTAGCGTCACAACTGACTAAAACCAACTTGTCGATTTCCTGCGATCGCAATTTATAATATAATTTATAAATGATTTAGTTTTCAAAATGGTTTTTCGATACACACCATGTACACACGTGTTATCTTATCTCTTTGATGTGTACTTCACTTACCGACTTCCATCCGAACGTCCACACATGCCACACATAGACGAAGTTTGTAATTTGTCTTGCAGCTACATATACACACTACGTGTACTTAATATACGCGTATGCCCCAAGTTTGCGTACGTGCGCACACTTGTGCACATAGTCTGTAGCCGGCTTAAAACGGTAACTTTCAAATGTAGGCGTTTATCATTATTATCACGCAACAAAGTATAATCTAATCAGTGGCGGTTGGTGACTTTTTGGGGCCCGATGTTAATTATTTTTTAGAGGCCCCTGGTAGGATATTATGGGGGGAGAGGTGACGTTTGTCTAGTATAAAAATAATGATATATGTAACAAGTAAGAAAAAAATTTATTCTGACTATCAAACATAATTATCATAAAAAGAAATACTATATATATATATGTACCTAATTTTAAAAGTATAAAAAATATATGTTACATTTTGACTAAATCGGGAGTTTATGAGCTCACTTTCAAGTGGTTTCAAAAATATATCGGTAAATCTTTCCAATCCCATCCGACTTGGAGGCAGAAAATCAATTAGACACCAGTTAGACATTAATCACAAACAGGGGGGGAGGAATACGAAATTTTACATGTATAGCCAAAAAGTAAAAAACTAGAATTTTTAGAAGCTTTTAGAAATCAATAAATTGAAGCAATTGTTCTTGTTTTTAAACAGTCAATCTGATGAAAAAAAAACTCATCTCTATTATTATATCTTCAAAAAAGAATTAACGCCCCCCCTTAAGGTTGACCTATAAGAACGCTTATTCTTTATACAACTATTCTTATTAAATCATTTTCCTAAAAACTCCCTTATTTTTTCAAAAATACTTTTTTTCACCACCCCAAACAACAATTAAACGGATTCTATTAAATTAAATTTTATACCTACAGTGTATTTTATTTCTAAAACGTGTGTGTATTTTTCGGGTTTTTTAAAATATTGATATGCAATACCGAGTTACACTACCTAAACGCCTAAACCACGTATCAATCAATTATTATTTTATGGATAATTTAAAAAACAAAGCAAAAGCAACTCATTTTCATAAAAAGGGAAAACAAATTCAATTCTATAAAATAACGAGTAAGGTTTGGGGGCCTCTATGGGGCTCTCAATGATCGGGGGTCTAATATTCAATGTTCCAGCATCTTAAGCTTCTCTATAAAGAATTAATTAAATTAAACAAAATTTTTTAATTTGCGTTTGCTTTTATGTTCTTTGAAAAGGAAAGATAATAAACAAAACTGATTAAAATAATAAGTAAGGGCTTGGCTCTTAGGGGCTCCTCAATGATTGGGGGCCCGATGCTCCAGCATCGTAAGTATCCATATAAATCCGCCACTGCTAGCTTGCAAATGTCTCAGACAAAGGATTGAAAACTGATTTCTATGTAATTTTAGTCGTAGAATCCGAATTTGAGATTTGCGAACAACATTTCCTTGTGCCAAAGCCACCATATTGAAAAAACGTTGCAAAATCTGTTTTTTTTGCACAAAAATCAAAATTTTTATTTTAAATTTTATATTTGCCCAGCAGAGTGGTACTGTGGGAAACTTAAGCGACTACGAAGATGTAGTCGCGGGTTCGAATTCCACATCAGCCTGCTCTGTTGGGTAAGCGTAACAAAATAACCATAGCTGTTAAATAATATAATATAAAAAATAATCTTATATTTCAAATTTAATTTTTAATTTAACGTGTTTCTATATGACTCAAATTCAAAAAAATATTCAAAATTCGAAAAAAAAAAAGATTATTAATTTAAGTCACCTTATAAATTTAATTTGCATTGTAATAAAATTTATTTGCAGGATTATGAAATCATATTTCTGACGCGATCAAGTTGTTTTACAAAATAATCACTGAATTTGCAATACTACAAATCAAGATATTTTATTTAAATAACCTACTATTAAAATTTTTTTTTGATTTACTTACGTTCAACAAGTATTTGGTTCAACTCATACCTTCTAAACCAAATTTATTAATTTTATATTTCATTTATTTGATCGCCAAAATTTTTTTTTGTAGATGACTTTATTTATTTATTAGTACAGATTTTACAAATTATCACCGTAAAGTCAAGTTATACTTTAATCCGTTTTATCGTGATTTTCTGCTTGAAAGTTCAATTAGGTTATTCGAAAATTATTTTTCTAGTTGCTTTTATTCAAATGATTCATTTGAGCTTTTTGATTAAAAAAATAGACATATTTTTATTTTTCAAAAGGTGGGCTAAACAAAAGTAATTCAAAATTTTATAAATATAAAAAAATGGCTCATGGGGGGATCGAACCCACGACCTTCGCGTTATTAGCACGACGCTCTAACCAACTGAGCTAATGGGCCAGACGTTCAATTCTCGGCTTACTAGGATACCTAACTAACTACATAACTAAGAATTCAATGCAATACATTATTTTCAACGTTTCAGTATTTAAATTATTTACCATCAGTTTGATTTCAATAATTTGACGAGCACTTTGTAAACGAAAACAACAAAAGATTATTTGTCAGAACCAAATATCCACTTTGCCATATTAAAACTAATTAAAAGCTGATCAAGTTAATAATTCGAATATGTGCTTATGTTGCATTATTTATTTAATTATATTTGAAAACGCATACAATTAAAACATATTTCATTTATTGTCATTTACAATAATTATTATTTAAGTATTTATTATGTCTCTCAGTTGCGGCTGATACTGGGAGAGCAAAGCGACGATGCCGCTCTACCAAAACAAAATACTAAATCATTATTAAATTTTAAATGGATAATTATTGTATTTTTCAATGTAGAATTTCATTTAAGAAAACCAGAGAATCTAATCCCATGGGTAAATTACTTTTAAATTGGTACCGTCAAACGGGGTGAGTCCAGACAGGTTTTGGTATATTTTGAATGACTGCATCTTTTCTGTTACGTTTGTAGGTCCAAGTATTTAACCATGTTTCAATCGAAGCCTAAGCTAGAACTTGAACTAAATACTTTAGCAAAAAATTATCAAAAATAATTCTACTTGCCAATGGCTTATTCCAGAAAACGTGACCGACGAACTTACCGGAAGTCAAAGTTTTAGTAACCAATTGAATGCTCGTTTTAGAGGAGTTCAACTTCCAAACTTTTTTGTTGGGACTCTGTCGGAAGCTTTCGTTCAAGCTTTTCATCGGGAATCGGTGAGGGACAACAGGAGTTTGGCACTTTATTTAAACCACGATGAGAATGTTAGTGGAAATATATTCTTTAGTGAAACGTTCTGCAACGAAAGCGTTCGAAAAGTGCTTCAAGAAAATTTCGTACTTTGGGGTTGGGATTTGACCTTTAGGCAAAATCAGACCCTTTTCAGAAACATGCTGAGAAGTCAGTACTATGTCAACGAAAACGAAATTGATTATATAGTGAATATACCTCATTATAAATTGCCGTCTGTGATTATAATAATGAAACTTCGATCCGTAGTTAATATATTTAATATTGTACATGCCGACAGTACAACAGATGAATTATTGGCGAATTTAAATCAAGCGCTTGATATATTTCGTGAAAGACAAAGCGTTGAAATTGTAAAAGAAAATGAACGCCACGAAAGAAATTTGCTAAGGCATATTCAAAATGAGGAATATCAGGAGAGCTTACGAGCCGATATGGAAAAAGATCGAGTTCGTAAACTGGAAGAAGAAAAACAAAGAAAAGAAAAGGAAGTAGAACAACAGGCGGAGCGAGTAAGATTGATTCAAGCCGAAGAAGATGCCAATAAAGAAGCGTTTAGGATCAAAATTCTAGCAACCTTGCCTGTTGAACCTTATAAATACGAAATCGATATTTTTAAGATTAGGTTTCGAGTGCCGAATGGAAGCAACCTTGAAAGATGTTTCCAATCAAACACAACGTTCGAAACTTTACTGAACTATTTGATTGTAGAAGGTTATCCAACGATGGATTATCAAGTTATGACCAGTTGGCCAAGAACAGATATTTCGTCTATGGATTCGACAAAAACGTTGAAAGAATTAAAATTTGCTCGTCAGGAAGTTTTGCATGTCGAACAACGCTAGTTATGTATATTATGTACAGTTTTTGTGTAATTTTTTTAGTAAATAAATTGTAACTGTTTTTTAACCTAATTTTAAAAAAATATATACATATTTTATGTTGTATCACAAAAGATTGACATTTTACTGACATCGATTTCAAACGTATCGAGTCATCAAAACCATCGATGTTAGCTTTGCGATGTTATTACTACTTTCGATGTTTCAGAAAATTTTAACTCTGAATGGTAAAACAGTTCAACGCTACTCTAAATTAACTAGCAGGACAACAATAAATTATATAAAAAAAGGTATACTCTGCAAGAAATTCGAATGTCGTTTATCTGTCCCCGTGGAGTCCGTAAATTTAGCCCCCTCCCACTAAAAATTTTTGGCCAAAATGCTAGCTCCCGAATCTATGAAGCTAGCACCAAAATAAAGCTAGCACAGTTTTTTCAAAAATAAATAAAATTTTCACAAAAAATACATAACTTATAAACCAAGCACTAAACTAATTAGGAGTTCTACCAAATTATATAATTGTTATTAATTTAAAGAAACATTAGCATCACAAATTTTATTACAAAGGTAAAAAACTGTTTTGACAAATAGATAACTCTTAATAGATATCATAATTAAATAATATAAATTGCAGATATTTCTAAATTTAATCATTTTTGTCACTCAAATTATTAATTTAATTAAAATCTTTCGAAAGTGACAATGATGTTAGAATACTGAATTACATTAAACTATAAATTAAGTAATTAGAACATTAGAACGTTAAAAATAGAACTTAAATAAATTAAAGACAAAAACAATAATAACGAAAATCTTAAATTTCTGCAAAAAAAAAGATGTTAATTACACCAATTATTGAACTGCTCCTCATCATCTCCTGTAGCACTGTAGATGTTTTAGTGCTAGTTTTCCTAAAATACTATTTGCTTAAATTTTTTCATAGTTCCAAGTGCGTATATCTGCGGATGAATCTGCTCTGGTGTGCCATCATTTTCCAAACCAGGACTTTTGATTATCAGCAACTGAATGTATTTCTGCAGCTTGATTGCTACTACCAGAAGTTCCAACTGGTTTATTACTCTGTTGAGAACCTAAAAACATATAATAATTTAATAGTTCTCTAACCCTTCCTCTAGATCTGAAAATCTATTTTCTGCATCTAATTCGTAAATTGAATTAAAAGTAAAATAATAAACTAAAAATTTATAGAATAAAAAGTAAATAATTAATAGCTAAACTGATATCTTACTTTGACTGGTCGAATTTTTGCTGTCTGAGTTATTTGCACAAGACTGCGTAGTTGGATAATCGAATTCACCTCGAGATCTTCTTCCCGAAGATATTCTTGCTCTACCTCTTGATCGATTTTTGTTATAAAATATTAGATCTTGCTTCCCAGTAAACTTAATTACTTCAGGTTTCGATTTTTTTCCATTGATGTCAGTGGTGAATTTTCTGTTTTTCTTATAACTGTGTCCGGAAATCACTCGTCGTGTAAGTGTATGTGAAGGGATGCCAACTGCTGAAGATTCTGACGATAATTTGAGACTGAGACTGGCTAAAACCGATTTGTTCATATCCTACATATATAAAATTTATTTATAATTTGTAATATAACTCAATGGTTTAATTTTACCAGAAGATAGTCTAAATAATATTTCAACAGTAATTTAGCATTGGAAATACTTGACGAAGTACCGATCAACTCTAATTTATTAACCTCCGATGCGGGATTTTTGTTTGGAATAATTACGATGTGGCGCTGAAAAACAGCAAAATTTAAAATTGATTTGTAAAAGTTACTAGAAAATTATACAAGCTTGCTTTCATCTGCAATTTCTTGGATTTGTTGCCCATATTTTCCGATAACTTTGCTCATTATTATGGTAGAAATTTCGAATATCTCTTTCTCTAACTTGAGATACTCACATGCTTCTTCAAGAGCAGCCTTATTCTAAAAAATACAAATAAGATATTTGTTGTAATAAAAAACAAACACAATATTTACCTGAGCATATATTTTTACGGTGTTGATATCTCTTAACACGGCAATAAATGTGACTCCAGGAATCGTTTCGGCCTTTCGAATATTTTTACCATTTTCCCCAATCACATATCTAAGTAAATCCGGGTGGATTTGAAATTGCTCCAATAAACTGAAAAAACAACTCCCAATTTATAAAAAAAATACAGGAACCAAAAGCTTTAACTGTACTCACTCGGTAGTTTTGATTCCTTGAAATTTTTCTTCAAGTTCTTTGAGGCTTTTGCTCAACAGCATTCTCTGAGTCAAATTTGTAAAATGCGTCACTAGGAACATTTTTGTAATACTTTCACAATTAATATTATTTGAACTTATCACAAGAGTATTCTTTTCAAAATCATAGATTATGTGGGGGTTTCCAATTATCTCGCAGAGAGAATCGTCTGCTTCGATATTGCTGGCGCTGCAAATAATAAAATAATTCGTACTTATTGATAGAAACGGCACAAGAAGTACTTACAAGTTTTGTAATTTTCGAGGTACTGGAATATTAAACGTATATAAATATCTATTATTTAAATAGGCGCCTCTGGTGATTGTCCTAATTTTATCTCGCTGGACGATAACAAATGCATTGCGATGCTGTAATATCACTACATAGGTATCCTTCACAATCGACTAAAAAAATAAATAAATTATGAGTTTATCAGACTCTTTCTGTTCTTACCCTAATGGTGCTTCTGGCCCAACCATACAAGTTTAACTTAGTATTTAACATGTAGACTTCTACTTTGTTTCCCACCTCATATTTGCAATCGATGGTTATGTTAGGAGGGTGCCGTATTTGATTATACCGTGCATTAAAGATATCATCCCTGCAAAATATTATAATGCAATTCTAAATTACATTTAAATGTTTTATTAAACTTACGAAAGATGGGGTTTAAATAGCACTTCCTCGTCAAAGTACTGAGTTATCTCTCCCTGTGAAAAAAATTTAATATAAATTTTTCAGAATTATGAACTTCTTAATATAATTACCGGAACTAGAAAATTATTAGATATTAAGTACTCGGCAGGTGTGTTCTGATCCTTGACTTTGGGAGGTCTGATATCCCTCTGTAGATAAATACAATTTTCAATTATAAAAATAATTAATACCTATGGATTTTTTCGAAATATAAATATTGTCGTGTTACCAAATCAGTATTAGAAAATTTTTAAAAGATTTAAAATTTGATTTATTGTAAATTGTGTGAATTTTTATGAGTCTTTTCGTGCTACCAAGATATGTTGGTACGGAAAGACGTGAGATTCGCTCCTTCCAACTTGGTTTGCCGAAGCGCGAGGACTTACTTTGTGGATAAGTTCTGAGAAATTTTTGATTTGCGTCTCAAGTTTGAGATTTTTGATGTGGTTTTGAGAATAAAATTGCTATTTGAATGAGTAATATTTTTCGTTTTATTTTTGTATGAAAATCGTCTGAAGTTTTTCCCGGATTTTTGAAAATTTTGATTTGGAGAAGATTAAAGTAAAATTTGATACTTTAATTAAATAAAAAATAAAATTGGATATACTAATTGCTTTTTGAATTAGTAATTAAATTTAAATTCGAAAACCTTGTAAATTTTTGTATGGATGGTGCGGCACAAGGACTGCGCACTTTCGATTCCAATTGCATTTAATTTTATTTAAAAATTGCATTATTTTAATTTGGAAAGTTTATTTGAAAATTTGTAACCACAGCAACCTACAGTTACTAAGAGGTTTCCGTTCTCTGACTTGTAGTCTGGCCGGCAAAATAAGGGTAGCGAGGGAAGTTGGAAAACTTAAGATTTTGGAACGTTCCACTATATCTATTTTGGCGCCCAACGTGGGGCACAACTACACTTTGAGCACTTTTTTTGAACATTTGCCGGTTAAGCGTAGGACCAAAACGTTAAAACGTGGATTGCATGAGGTGGAAACGGTAGATTTTGAGCTAATGTTTTAAATGCAGGAATCATTAAAAAAAATAAAAAACAAAATTAAAAAAACACAGGAATCATTAGAAAATAAAATAGAAAATGAAATCAAGAAAACGGAAATTAAAAAATTCCGTGACGAAGTAAATAAGGGTTTTGCAAAGATGGAAAAAGATGAATTTCGAAAATCTAGTATTTTCAGATTTTAAGGTTTGCTGACTTAGATTTTCTAGCAATGCAATGTCTTACACCATCTAACATTTCAATGAACATATCTTGCCCCCCCCCCCTATTCAGTTCAAAACAATTGACTTTTAACATCAGATTTTTCGCTAACATAAGGTTTTTAATCACTATAAAATTTAAAAAATATATTTTTATTTAAAAAGTTACAGCTTCTTTGGGACACAAAAAGGTAAGTCTCCTTTAAATTTCATAGAAAAACAAATCATTTATGCTGGAGAAAAAAATTAAATACAATAAACATGGTTTTCTCGATTTGTCTCGGAAAATTTGAGGTTATGTGACAAATAATTTAAACAAAAGTTGTAGATCATTTTAATACCTACAAGATCTCTATACAACTTTTTTCGATTGGAGGCCAACTTTCGCCGGAAATCGTGAAAAACCATGTTACAAGTCACCCCCCTCATCACTCCTTCCTAGTGTTTTAACAGCGAAGTAATAGTACATACTACAATATATATTTAAATTTTGTTTAGATTATTGACATGTTCGGGGGAATTTTCGACAGCTTTTACCCCATAAAAGTAATTTATTTACGCGATAACTTTAAAAATTAATAACTTTTTGAGTTACAACATGAGCAGTTTTTGGCCGGATCTCTTCTCTAGCTGAAAACCAGTGTAATTGTAAACCTTTCTGTTGTAGAATTTTCCGTTCTATAATTTCTTTGTAATTTTTTTACCAGTTTTTTTTGCCATGACTCCCCTATTTTGGAACTTCCAGGCAAGGCCGGGGTATCCATGCATGCAATTTTTTTTCAATAATATAATCAAATTATATTTTTAAGCTTTCGACGACTTTTATCGTCTTCTTCAGAAATTTATTTAATATATTAATGAATTTAACTTGTTATTTAAAGTTTTAACCCAAAAATCGTAAAATAATATAAAGGCGGTCAATCGTAAAAAAAAACAAAAAGCAGGAAGAAAGCATTCGGAAATTTTAAGATTATAACAGCAGTATAATTTATTATTTATCTCACTTTGAACATCCTGTATATGTAATTTTATTTAAACTATTTTTTATAATTGCAACTATTCAAGTTTACTAGGTTAACAATTTGTAATATTATTAAAACTTATGACGTAAATAAAGAAGTCGACTGGTATGCACAAGTTAGTCAGCAAAATTCTAACAATGCAATGTATACTGTCAAGATGTACACTGTTAAATGAAATATCCAAAATTTCATAATGTCTTTTGTAACAACTCAGCTTTCAACCAAAACCGTACTAGCTTATCATAAAATATTTAATTATGATTTAAAAAAAAATTAAATTTATCATACGCCGCCGCCGCCATCTTCCATGTTGTTTTCAACTGAAGATGGTAAAATATTTTTGGAATTTGGTTTAAGTTGCGAATTCATAAGTCAAAAAGTTCAATATTAATAATTTAAATAAACTAAAATTGATTAGGTTAAAGAAGATTACTTACAAGATTTGCAAAATCGTCCAAATTACTTGCATCATCAGAAGTGTTTTCAGAATTCATGGTTTAGGAAAGTTTTCAACCCAACTATAAACTTTTTCCAGGGCGAACACAAATTTTGATGAAATTCCGGAACTTTTGCACACACTGTATTTATTTATCAAATTTAAATATATCAGATTTTCACAGAACGATTTATGCACATGTGCACTATCGAACTACTACTTGTTGAATATGACAGCTCTCAATGCAACGCGGACTGCGACTGCTGCCGATGCGACAACATGAAAAACTAAATTTATGAGCGCTAAATTCAAATTAAAAATATAATAATAATATTATTATAATATATATAAAAATAATATAATACTAACCACCATGGAAACATGTCGTAACATTCTAGTAGTAGTACCTGTCAAATCAAAAAAAGTAAATAAATAAAATGAATATTCGGAGTTTTCGACTAATTTTAGTATACTAAAATCATCGTATTATCAAGAAAAGACCAATTACTTTCTCGATAAACAAAAATTTATGAATATAAATAAAAATAAATTAAAGGTAATAAATTAAATAAGTTTTTAGGATTCTATACTTCTACCTTTCTACACCTTTTGCAGTTGTAATTCAGAAAAGGTCAACCGCTATTCACAAAATCTCAATTGTAATTTAGATTTATCAACTGCAATACAGATTTGCCAATTGATATTCAGAAATTGTCAATTGTAATTCAAATTTGTCAATTGTTATTCAGAAATAGTCAACTGCAATTCAGATTTGCCAATTGATGTTCAGAAATTCAGAAGCCGTCAAATGAAAATCAGAAAACTTCAAATGTAATTAAAAAAGCAGCAATTTTGTGGCGTTCTTGGAGCAACTTGGAACAATTGCTGTGGCGTTGTAGATATGGAACGCAGCAGAGGTTTGTTTACTTCATAAATAGAAAATGATTGGGTAACGACATTACTGCAGCGATGGTAAGATATGGAAAATCAACTGCCAGATGTAGTACTTGTTGTATGTTATATTCGCGATAAAAAGCAGCATGAAGAAGTAAAACTAAATTCAATCTTACCCAAACGGTTTCCAATCTTCAATCTTGGAAGTAGCACTATCTCTATCGGTTATCACGAACTTGAAATATGAAGTTGGGATAAGGCAAACAAAATGAAATATGATAACTGCCGTCACAAAATCCATTACCCACATGCCACGCGCATGTTCAATTGTCTTAAAGCGGTCCATACACAACATTGTAGAATAGAATGCGCTTGCCATTCAAGATTGGAAGCGGTCTTTGATGGGACGACAGCAACCCTGTTGCGTCTAGGAGCTTACTCTCCCATGCTAAATCCCATGGAATATATTTGGTCGAAAATCAAGGCAGAAGCTAAATTAAATATTGGAGTTCCCAATGTCGCAGGGCCTAATCTAGGAACAAAGATGGGTCTACTTAGAGGAAATAATAGTTCAAGCCAAGGATACTTTAACTGGAAACGATTGTGCTCGTGCTGCGCAACACCGCACAACACAATAAGCGACACCCTTATTAGTAATGGACGATATGCCAGTTGGCCGCTAAGTTATTTGCTAACATAATTTTATGCTGTATTTCTAATTTTTTCTATACCTAATGTTATAATTGACGACTTCTGAATATCAGTTGATAAATCTGAATTACAATTAATGAGTTCTGAATATCAGTTTACAAATCTGAATTACAGTTGACGATTTCTGAATTACTGGTAGAAAAAGTGTAGTTAAACTTAAAAAATAAAGTGCCGAAAAATTCCAATTAAAGCCTGCATTAGCAATATCGGATTAAACAATAAGAATCGGATAATTGGGAACGGAAGGCTAGAAATAGGAAGCAGTGGAACCACGTGATGAAACAAGCCAGAGGCTTACCAGGGCTCTAGTGCTATTAATATTATACAGGGTGTCCCCGTGACCGTGCAGAACCTTTGAGGTGGTGATAAAAGACCAAAATTTCAAATAAAATTTTTGTCCAAGTCCAAACCCTTGGGGGGTACCTCCCTTTAAAGCAATTACTTGAATTTATGACTTAAAACGATCATACCTCCGATATTATTGAGTTTTTAGGCTTAATAGATTAGAACTTTTTTAAAGATCATTCGCTTATCTACAAATTAGCTTATAACCTCTTATTGTCTAGAATCAACGGATTTCGAGTTATAAATTAAATTAAGTGAAAAAATGTTTAAAAAATTCAGGTTTTATTTTCTTTTACTTTTCTTGGGAACCCCATATCTCTTAAACGAAACGATTTAGAAAAAATCTGATGGCTTAAGCCGGATAGGGAATTTAACGGGCTACAACTTTGCTCAAATAAATTTTTTTGGGAAACTAACCGTTTTCACAGAAATTCTGAAAATAATGAACAAGGTGTAGGTAAAAAAGAATAAATTTACAAAATTTATTTTAATAAATAATAAATTATTATGATTATCATAAATTGACAAAGTAATTAGCGATATACTAATGCGCTTTATAACAATGACATTAAAACAAATGCTATATACCTACCTAAACCAAATTGAAATTTTTAGCAATTTTGTAAATTTGTATTTGTTTACCTACACCTGATTCATTATTTTCAGAATTTGTCTAAAAACGGTTGGTTTGCCAAAAATATTTATTTGACCAAAGTTGTATCCCGTTAAATTCCCTATATCCGGTTTGGGCCATCAGGATTTTATCTAAAACGTTTCGTTTAAGGGATATGGGGTTCGCAAGAAAAGTAAAAGCAATAAAACCTGAATTTTTTAAATATTTTTTCACTTAATTTAATTTATAACTCGAAATCCGTTGATTCTAGACAATAAGAGGTTATAAGCTAATTTGTAGATAATCGAATGATATTTAAAAAAGTCCTAATCCATTAACCTTAAGGGTGCGATTTTTAGAACTGTTTCAAAACTTCAGTTACAGCTCAAAATTGGTTATAGATACAACTATGATTTTTTTTTAACGGAAAGAGGAGAATTTTCCGAACACTATGATATATTTTTTAATCTGTTTTGATAACGGATTAAAATTTTGATTAATTTAATTTGTGATTTTATATAAAAAAAAGCACATTAATTACAATTCAAAATATATCATAGTGTAGTTAACATAGTAACCTTTAATATTCTGCATTGAAATCGTTTTAATATCAAGTATTATAAGTGCTATAACTGAAGTTTTGTTTAGACTATATTTTGAATGATTTAAAAAAAACCGCCTTTTAAAACCAATCAAATTTTCTTTTCAAATTTTCCAACCAATGAAAGACATCCAATTTTAAGTCTAGATAATCGCGCCACCTGTTGAAAATTTTTTCGTTCAAATGAAAAATCGCAGCCTTAAAAACTCAATATTATCGGAGGTATGATCATTTGAAATCATAAATTCTTAAAATTGCTTTGAAGGGAGATACTCCCCAAGGGTTTGGACTTGGACAAAAATTTTATTTGAAATTTTGTCTTAGAAAAGTATCCTTTATCACCACCTCAAAGGTTCTGCACAGTCACGGCGACACCCTGTATATTCATTACCGATTCAAAGGATTAGTATTTTGGTTAGTTAACTGAGTGACTGCGCTGGAAAAACCAACTTAGAGTGGTGTCTGGTGTATATATGAATAGTTATGACAAGCTTATACAGAGTAGAGCATATACACGGTTTATTAATCTAGTTTTCTTATGCAGCCCCGTATAAAATTTATACAACGTTTATTAGTAAGGCTGCCGGTATATATTTATATATACAGGGTTAATTGTGTGAAATTCCACAAAAATGAAATGAAGTTAATCAAAAAAATTAGCAGTATTATTGAATTTGTTCGTGGAATTTCGAGATTAATATACATGTTAGCGTTAGTAGTAGGGGATACGGCCCTGAGTTGGAGTTGACCAATGGAGAGAGACGTCACCCAAGTACGAACCTGATAAGTGAATATGTGAACCACCCGGTATGGAAGGATAATGCGTGTTAGAAAATTATCCACTTAACAAAGATAATCGGATTATACACAAATAAAATAGTAAATAAGAACAAGAATGACAACGGAACAAGGACTAGAAGAGGAATAAGAGGAAGAGAGAGAAGGAAGAATAGTGAAGAATAACGAGGAATAAGAGCAATAATAAGGAAGAATAGTGAAGAATAACTAAGAACAAGAATTGGCAATAATTTGGACATAAAAGAAGAACGATCTAACATACCTATAAATTTTTATAAAACTAAAAATTAAATTTAAAAATTTCGGTTGGTAAAACAATACACAATATATAAATGTTTATAAATATGAATAGATTATCAAAATCATAAGAATGAAAATGATAAGAAATGGAAAGTACCCTTTTGAATTTATTAACAGAATGGGGCTGTGAAAGTCTTATTAAAAAATTAGAAAGTGAGTACCTACCCAAGTTTTATGGTAAAAATGTTTATCATAAAAATAAATATTTTGTATTATTTTTTACTTCACTTTTATATTTTAGAACAAATGATCGATTTAGAAGTTTTCGTTAACTTAACGGAAACAGACATTAAAGAACTAATAGGTGAAATTGGATTAAGACGAAAGTTAGTAATGAAATTAACTGAATATAAAAATCAGAATATATTGGAAATGACGCAAACATCATAAATCAGACAATCAAATATAATAATAATATATTTATTTACAGGTAAAACCATTTTACAACAAATTATAATATAAATCAATTTAGGGATAAAAGTGTGGAATGCTAGAACGAGCTTCAGATATAAATATAAAAACAGAGAGTTGACAGCACCTAATTATGAATTTGTTGAAGTTAAATCTGGCCAATTTTAAAGTTAATCCCATACAATCAATATAAACTAGATAACCACATGTTGAAATCATTGATTTTTAAATAGAACTGCATAGGTCAATTTAGTCATAATTCGAGAACCTTGAAGATTTTCTGTAGCTACTTTTACCTCATGATGAAATATTAGTTTCAGATATATTTTCCCTATTAAATGAATCAATTGCACTTTGTTATCTAGTATATCTTGATTTGAAATTCGATCATTCATCAATTCGTTATCAAAAATTGTGTTGCTTCTCAATGCTTGCATCGTGACTTGCCATTATCAATTTTCCTCACCTTTTTAAAACTAACAAATGTGAAGAAGACTCATCCACCGTGAGAATTTTTCTCATTTTCTGAAATTTAAAATGTCAATGCAGTACTAACACTGTCACTAAAAGTTTGGACATTAGCTGCTTGACATTAGTTAGCTTGACTTTCATTTGTATATTCTACATGCCGGTTCCCTATTTTTGTTGCTGCAAGAAGCCCCTCTTCTCTTTGAACTTCGTAAAGAAGTTCAATATGTTGCCATTCAATTTTAACAAGTTTTACCACATGGCACGAATCAAAAATTGTATACATTTTATGGTTTCTATTAGGATAATCAAACTATGGTTTGAAATTAAGCCCACAATTGTAATTTGCCCCTAATTCGGTACACATTCTAACATCAACATGTGCACCATCAAAAGTTATCGAATGACGTTGTGCACCCGTTTCCTGTAATAAGTGTAGGCAATTTTTCATTAAATTTGCTCTCTCATCCCCGCACAAGCGTTGTAGATATAAGAAATATCCTAGTGGCACTTTCCAGTGAGAATTTAATGCCAGGGCCATAAATACTAGACAATTCTTTGTGGGCAGCCTAGAATCACCATCTCCTTCTAACTCTGTTCCTAAATCAATGTTCCCATACTTCCTTCCGTACCACTGTATTTGAGTACGAATACTTATTTGGTCCACCGTAACGTTAACAATAACTTGGTTTCCCGCACTTACCTTTAATTTGATATCTTCAAAAGCTTCTGTTGTAAAACCAGGTTCACCACTAACAACCAAATACCATAACCGAATCGTTTCAGGATGTGGTAGCAAGTTATTAAATTGATTTCGCACATAATTGTATGCATAGGCAGAACAAAAATGTAATGTTAGAGCAAATGCTCTTAATTAATAATTAATCTCTAGATGCCATTCCAAACTCCTCCGGTGTCAGAATTTCTGATTCCGAAATTATCTTCAACAACGAATATTTAAATAATATACCAACTTATAGAAAGACAATTATATCGATAATATTCTGTTGGTACTTGAGTTAACTGCAGCTACCTTTGTTCAAAGTCCATCTCCTGCAGATATTCCAACAACAAATACAAGAAAAACGGAGAAAACTGGAGATAGCTCCACGAAATGGGCATAATGTATTTGCAGCATATGTGACTTATAAACTACAGCAAATGGAACCAGACGTTGGAAACGAAGTGGAGGAAAATATAATGCAATAATTGTTATTTGCAAGATAAAATGCCTGAAGTATTGAATTACATACATAATAACAATCGATAACTAACCATTACAGAATTTAGAATGCATATTTCGGAAAACATCTCCGATATTGCTTTTCAAGGGCTACCACTGGAACATCTTGGGAAATATGCAAACTATGTTCAACAACAGTATTATAGTGCATCATTACGGTGTTACAAAGATATTATGGAAATTTCATAAAAATAAATATGTATTAAAGTCATATTAATACTTAAATCATAATAAAAAATTCCAAAATTCCATTTGTAGAAAATTTCTTTTCGTTTACTCCAAATCTGTTCTCCTTTGTTTTTCACTTGTTTCAGATCTGTGTTCATTTGCCTCAAGTCTGTTTTCATTTGTTCCAAATGAAACTGCAAAAGGTATAGATAATAGTATCTATTTTAATATCCTGTTTGATTTTTTGATGTCAAATGATTTTTAATAAAACGCCACTGGGTACCGCAAAAGCAGATTTTTTTATGGCACTCCGAAGACAATAAAAATTCTCGAAATTTCCTTTTTCTTTGCGTTTCCAGGTGTATAATCCCCCTTAAGCGGCAACTATAATGATTGGCGGTTCTTTTTCTATTTGGCACGAACTATAAAGACGACAGAATACCTCTTACAACGCAGTCGGGTTTTTTGTTATTTAATAATTTACTATTCTACACTTTTTAGTTATGGTATGATGGCAAATTTCCCAATCTTGTCAATTCATTGAGGGAGTTAATATCGTGTGTATTATTTAAGGGGGGCGATACATGTAACCGCCTGAATTTTGACCGTTTTTTAGAGGCTTATTTAAATTGGATAGAATGAATGAATCATTTTTAAATTCAGCTCGTTTATTCATTATATATTAAAATACAAATTCCAAATTTCTTTTATTTATTTTTTTTAAAATGGCCGCCGTAGTAACTAATCTCCTAAGACCATAGCGCCAGATGGAATCAATCGGCGAGATTTTTAGCTTCTGTTACAGCGAGCTGAGATAAAAAAATTTGGTTTCAGCTTGTTCATAAAACATGTATCTTCTAGTTGAACCAATAAAAAATCAAAAAAGTCACAAAATCGTAAATTGGCACGCTTTAGAAAAAAAACCCCAATTTTTCACCCTTTTTTTCGATGGTTTTTGGATTAAAAATGGTAATTTCTGAAATGTTTTTTGGCATGTTTGAGGTTCAACTAGAAACTAATACTATAGAGAAGACGTGTGCCAAATTTCATAACAATCGGTTGAGAACTTTTTGAGTTATCTTGCCCGCCAATTTAAAAAATGTAGTTGCGAGAAAAACGTGTTTAAAGTTTTGACACACAGAAACTCTATGATTACAGCGACATACCAACTAGTCTGCAATACTAGGGCCATACATTTGAGATGTTATTTCAACTATTTATGCATTTATTTATTTATTTTATTTCTATATATATTACATGTATCGCCCCCCTTAACTTGGGGTGATCTAAGTTACTGATGATTAATCCGTCTAAAGACCTGACCCGGCTCAAGGCTACATAGGTTTGACCATGAGCAAAAATGCGTGAACTCACTAAAAACCCTTATCAATCAAAATTTTTACACTACAATGGGGTGAATTAAAGAATTTATCCGTTTGTGTGTGACTTTTTTTATACCAACAAACAAATACACACCGATACCTGTCGTTTTCGCGACAAAACAGAGTCTGGTGGGCGCCATATAAAATTTTAATCATTGTCATGTCTTTAGTGATACTCACAAGTTCTATCAAAATCGGTCCACGCGTTTCGGCTCTTATGCCGCAAAGGAATAAACCATGGACTTAGAAGCTTAGAACAGGTATCTAGGGGCTCAAGTGGCGATCTCTTAAGCGAATTTACTCAAACTTCAAACTTCATAATTCAAAAGAATGCTGCAAGTTTCTATAAAAACGAATAATTTTTATTGAATATTTCAATATTCCTTTAACATAACGCATGTTTTCATATGCAATAGATAAAATTTCGTTAAATGGCAAGTGAATGAAATTGTCTGTAATATAATATTAACACAAGAAATATATATTTATTTATCTACAACATATTACAAATATAAATAATTAAAATTATGTTTTTGCAAACTTTGATACTTTTTTCTTTTTAGCAGCAACTTTTCTTGATTCTGAATTGATATGATGTGTATATTGTCTTAACCTCATAGTAATGTAATAATGAATGGTATAAGACAATATATCAGCTTTATGTAAAACACATGGAAATGTAAATTTTACATTTTGAAGCAAATCGGTCACAACCTCCTCATACACATCAATTTTTTCAATGTACTTCAACAAAGTTGCTTCAATAATTTGTATCAATCCAAAAAAATGTGAATTCGGATGTGTCAATCTTCCTAAGCTTTTGATATTCACCAAAGAAGAATATGAATTCACCGCCTCAAAATTTGGATTGCAGAAAGCTGCCAAACAATTTTCACATTTAGTGTGCTTTCTTAATTGTTTGCACAAATAACCGGTCACATAATAATTGACACAATCTGATGCATCGGCCAGGAAATAAGAGTGATCTAATTGAATCACATCCTCACACTCCCACTTCCCTTCTTCAATTAAATTATTCAACTTATTTTTTAAATTTTGTTTAAAATGTATGGGATTTTTATCTGCGTAAATTTCTTTAATTTCTGTTAAAGTAATTTGTAGCGGTTTATCTTGAGTATCGATAATACAATTGCCATATTTGGGTGGTTTTAATATAGAATTTAATGATAAAATATTATATAATTGAAGAAAAGTAGGAGTGCACGGGTGATCATTTGCACCACCAGCTTATCTAATGATTCCAAAGAATCGCTAAAATATAAAACAAATCAGATAAAATAGTACAGAAAATATTTTTTAATAAAAATTACCTCCAAAGGATCTTGATTCATTTTGCCGGTTAATACATATTTGTAATTACAATTGTTTAATAGGTGTTCCGACAAATCGATAATAGACATTAACGTTACTCTTAAGCTTTCTGCAGTTGTGATCGTTAAGAACTAGTCATTTCTAATTTTACCATCTAATTTTTCAAGTTCCCACTGATTTAACCATTCCAACGAATTTTTAAGATACTAATAAATAAAATTTATTAATTACATTTTAAAATACATACTTTTACCGAAAATCGTCATTTAAACAACCTTTCCCTGCTTGTGGAAAGTGAGAAAGTGAATAATCGTTCATTATTAATTTTACCTCTAAATCTTGGCCACCTATACGAATTCCTTCCTTGGGAAATTTCCTATTCAAAGCATCGAACATGTTATTCATTCTTAAACAAAATTCAATTGTAGCCTCACAGTTTTCTAAACCTTCTACTTTGCGTTCTTTATAAAATTGCAATCCCGCAGCAACAGAATTACTAAATATCTAAAATCATAATAATATTGAATATGAATGAATAAAAAAATGGAATGTTGTAAAATATTAAATATAAGTACATACTTGGGTAGCTAACTTTACTCTCATTTTACTCATCGAGGTCAAATAAATATGTCCACCATAAATTTTAGGACAAACCCTAAATTTTCCTGCATTTAGGATGTCCCGTTCATATAAAATTCTGATATGATCCCAACGAATATCACTTTCTGATTGATGAGTCTAAAACGATATATTAAAAGAAATGATTTCAAAAATTGTTGTAACCATTACATTTTTAACTATAATTTACCTTCAAATTTTTTGATTCCAATCTATTTCTAACACATTTTATAAGGTGAGGAACATCAGATAAAGCATAAATTTTTCGGTTTTCATCTAAGCTTTACATGCTTTACCTAAAACGCCAGTTACTCCCAATTCTGTCCACATTCTTTTGTTTGTCATCGCACCATCGCTCACAACAGCATGAATCTTTAATCCAGCTTGTTCTAAGAAAATTACAGCTTTTAAAATTAATTTTGCAAGCAAGGCACCTTTTGTTGGTCCTTGTCCTACAAAAACTGCAATTGGTTGGACATATGAATCAGCAAATGGTCGAAACATAAATACCAACGCAGTATTGGCTTTTTCATTTAAGCTAGAAGCTTGTGGTCCGTCTTCTCCAAAATCGATAAGGCCGGTATACGTCATTGTATTCGTTTTAACACGAACTGCTTCTCGTAAGCTTATTTCATCTAGAAGAATTATACCATCCTTCTGAAAATCTTCTTTTTTAGATATTTTCGTTTTCAATAAGGAAAAGAATTGATCGTCAAATCCACACTTTTGCGATGCTAAGGATAAATATTTTCTTACTGTACGAATACATGGTAGAGACAATAGT
Organism: Cantharis nigra; assembly: GCA_958510845.1. Taxonomy (NCBI): domain Eukaryota; kingdom Metazoa; phylum Arthropoda; class Insecta; order Coleoptera; family Cantharidae; genus Cantharis; species Cantharis nigra. The sequence continues at coordinate 14,687,513 of OY294029.1, forward strand.
TCGTTGGTTCTTAAGAAAGTGTATACTGATGGAGATCTCGTGTTAATTAACAAGCATAGTAAAATCCACTCTTCCGTGTATCGATTGCCTTTTGGATGAGCAACTTTTGAGGCAGCTAAAATTTCGGAAATCACCGTTCTTTGTGAGGGAGATACATTCAATGTTTTAATTTTTTCATTAACAACATTCTCCTTCATATTATAAAAATCTTTTTTCATCGTAAGAATATTATTTTTTAACATGATAATTCTTTTATTTGCTCTCGTATTCTTATTCCGTTGGCTGGTTAATTTCTTCTTAAGAATAGTATGCTTGATTTTATTGGTATCACTAAAATGCATACGAACTCTTTTAGTGTGGTCCAGTGGATTTTTTTTATTTCTCCATAATTTACTGTTGATACTAGTCGAAAGACGGGTGCAGTAAGAACATACGGTTTGTCCAGCTTCCAAAATATACGGGCACCTTCCATTTACATCTATAAAACCTGCAATGTCAGAAACAACATCAGTTCGATCAGTTCCCAAACACACTGGAAGATTATTTACAAAATTAAGTACTACTTCTAAATCTAACAAAGATGTAATCGTATTGACCGAACAATCTATGAGATTTACCAATTTGGAAAATATACTACAAGAATAAGTCATCGATCGATCTAACCATATTTGTTTCTGAAGAACCGACAATTTCTTATTTGAAATAATTATCATTTTTGAAAATATCAATAAACGATCACCGTCTTTATCATGGTCTTTATATAGTTTATGGTATCCCCATGAATCTGGTAAATTATTAAAATTATGTTCAAATAATTCTTCAGTTGATAAAGTAATCGCATTATTTTCAAGAACCGCTTCATTTCCTACAACAACCGTTTCAATTACTTGCACTACATCGAAATCACGATCAGGGCAAATTGAACTTGATTGTTGATCAATAACCTCGGACTTAATTTTTTTGATTTTAATAAATGGTTTACGCTCAAATGGTAGTTTTCTGGTTTGTATATTTTTATTTAAATAAGCAGGATAGTTGGGAAAAATAGTAGGTATGGCAGTGTCGGTTAAATGTGGGTTTTTTAATCGTACCTAGGTATATAATAATAAATTAATCGATAATAAAAAATAAATTTCCTACAGTATTGACACTTAAACAAAATTAATAATATTAATTTGAAATGCGTTAAAATGTTCAGTTGTTTTAAACATAGGAAAATTAACCTCGGTGGGTAACTAATAAGAATAACAAATAATCAACGTAATAATGTTTATCGATACTTACTTCTTCATCTGCTTTGCCTGGAATATTATACCTTATAATTTTCGTTCGTACAATACAATCTTCTGTAAAATGTCTTTCACAAACCCGATGACAATCTCTCAACTCAAATTCTCGAGGAATGATTTTATTCCATTGCCTACGTCTTTCAGGATCTCGTGGTGCCAAGAACATAGCATAGGATTTTGATTTTTTCTTTTCGCTTTCATACCCACTTGAGCAATTAGGTACAACACATTTGAAACCCATTTTAAATCTAGTTAAATAGAAAAATTCAATATTATCGCAAATTTATAATACATCAGTTAAAAAGATACTTACATTGTAATTCGTAAACTTAAACTTTAAACTTAAAAACACTAACTTTTAACAAATCTGTAAAAAATTTCTATTTTAATAAGTAGTATTATATTTCCTTCTGATATAACATAATACAATATTATTTTATATTTATATTGGTATATAATCAATCTGCATTTTGAATATTAAAATTAATTCGGCCTTACTTGTTCAGAGCCACCTAGCGGGAACTTAAGAAAGTTATTCGCTTAAGAGATCGAAAATTATAGGCCTTCAAGTAAGAAGATACTGTCATGTTCCAAAATCCTTCATTGGAGTTTTTGTATTTGATTTTGAATCTCTCGTTTTACCGCACTTTTGTGAGAGCTGGCGCCGACTAGCGGTATAAACGAGGCTTTTGCCAAAAATGGCCGCCTGAAGCGGTGGTGGAGAAAGTCGTCTCTTGTAATTTTTTGGTTTTTGAATTGAATTTTGGAAAGAATAATAAATAATTATAATTTTGTAAGTTGATTTAATTAATTGATTTTGACGTTGTGAATGAAAATTTTGATTAAATTAAATTATTGGACCAGAATTGATATTTTGAATTAAATTGGAGAATGGAAAGATTGGAGTTGATGTGGAAGATTTTGAAAAGCATAATTGAATTATTGATTTAATTGCTAAAATAATAAAACTCGAAGATATTGAATGAAGCAAGTGTGCGATAAGTTCGAGACGAGTAAATTGTGGCTATAATTATCTTTCAATTTTTGTCGTTCCATTTCGTATTTAAAAATTAAATTTGAATAAAAGAGTCTCATCGCTCAATAGTGCAGTAATTTGGTTGGGGTTCCAGTACATTTTTTTTAAACATTTATACACACCCACCCCCCGAGATTACACGACAATACATATTGTCGTATTCCAAAATCAAATTTTTTAAATTTTGCAGTTTTATTCTTTTGAGATTGAATTTTATTTGTGTTTTAAATTTGTTTTATGGATCTGAATTTTAATTTTGTTTGCGTAATTTAAATTTGAATTTTGTAAATAGTTTTGTGTAAATGTTGTAAATATTTGTAATTGTGTCTTTTGGCGCGAAAATGTTAAGTTGGTGGAAGAATGGAAACAACATTTGCTTTTCGCCGGGTGACCGCTCAACAACGCGGACGTTAATCCATAAGTCTCGATAATTTTATAATAATTTGTGTTAAAAGTTCGAAAATTTTGAAAGTTTTTGTGATAAAAATATTAATCTGACGCGAGTAAAATTTTGTTTAATTGTTTGGGGGACGTCCATTAATTACGTGAGGCAAAAATTGGGGGGAGGGGTCCGGCAAAATCTCTACAAATCTCATTTAGGCGGGAGGGGAGTCAATGAAAATCTCACACGTCAACCTTTTAATTTAGAGAATATACATTATTATAATAAATAACATTTTGTATTTTAACGTAAAATTTTAATTATTTACATACAACTTACTTAGTATTATTTTTCTCCTCGTATTTCACAGAAAAAAACGTAGTAAAAAACGCTAAGGTATTTAGTGGTTTGAAGCAAAATACATGAACATATCAAATAAATCTAATTATTAAAAAATTGTAGAGTAAATCTCACGTGAGAAGATAGAGAGGGGGGGACGGGTTCCGTCACATCTCACCAAATCTTACCAAGGAGGAGGGGGGGTCTAAATTTTAAGAAAAACGCCTCACGTAATTTATGGACGTCCCTTTGGATAAATTTGTTTGAAAAATGTTGGAAGTTTTATGAATTTTTGAAGATTTGAATTATATTGAAGTGTTTTTGATAGTAATTAATTAGTAGTTATTGATGGTAATTTGGATAAAATAATTTCAAAAATTAAAAATTGAAACTACGTCGGAAGAAATAAATAAAAGCAAAACTAAAGAAAAATTCATACGGATAGCAAGGCATATGGGCCTCCGCCATGACCTCCTAATATTTGAATGACCTGGAAACTCCTTTTTGCACAGGATCATTTATTATAATTAATTTCTTGTTTAATTATTATAAAATCACAAAATTAGTCATCTTTTTTTTAACTTTTTTTTCAAAAAATTGAAAATTGACATAGAGAGCTGGGAATAGTGGTGTTAACCTTAGAACTCTTAGCTGAATAACCAGTTAAAATTTCAATTCAATCGTGCTTTCCGTTGGGGAGATTTTGATGAGACGCACATACATACAAACTTTGAGTTTTATATTAAGATTACTACAATTTGTATAATGTCACTATTCTATATAGAAATTGTAGTAATTTGTTCTACAATTCAATAGTAAAAATTGCCATAAAAAATCAGAAAATAATAAACAAGCTACAAAACAAAACATTAAATTCACAAAATTTTTATTTCTATTGAAAAATTATTTCATTAATTAAAGATACTATACTGGGACAATCTCTATAGTAATTGTAAATTAATCATTACCAATTTACAACAAATTAATTTTCTACTCAGATTATTCTTTTTACTTACGATTCTACTCAGCATAATTATGTTTGTTCTTTTTGGGTTCTGTGAGTCTCAAGAACAGTAAAGGCTTCTTTTATTTTTTTTCTCTTTGAGGGAATCTGAATTTTCCAATAACCTAATTACCTCAGTACTTAGGAACTCCAAAATCATGCCTGTAATTTTAGGCGCCAATTCTGGATAAATTTCTTTCACAGATAGATACAAGCGTTCGCCTATAATTTCAGCTTGTTTTTCCGTACTTGTCGCAAAAAACTGGTAACATATGACATAGGAAGCATTTGCTCTACTTCAACTTTTTGCACGATCGACATTTTAGCCTGTGGGAAATCTTTAATTTGTTAGATTTATATCCGAACCTTGTATTTAAATTTAGGCGCCCTGTATAGTGTAACCAGGCGCCACCTACTTTGTTATATTGTAAGCATGTATATAATTGTCATAGCTGTTAATATAGAAGACTTCCAATACATGTAATGTAACAGAAGTGAGGCCTGGCGGCCATTTGTAGAAAAGGCAAATCAATAATAAGATTTCACTAATATGACAAATGTATGGCAGGCTTCACATTTGCACACGAGTTATGTTATCTTATCTAAAGGCTAGATATTATCAGATACACAACTCCTAATACATGCAATATTATCAGAAATAAAGCCTCAATGTCAACTGGCGGCCATTTGTAGGTAAGGCGGATTGGCATACATTTACAATAGATGACAGGCCTCACTTCTGCGCTCGAGTTAGTCATCTAGCCTTCTACATTAACATCTATAATAATTGTAAATAAAAAGGCACTCGTTGCTGAAAACTCATCGCAGTCGTTTCACTTTAATAGGTTATGTGGCCCAGTACACGTTTCTATTTTTTTGTTAAGTGAAAGTGATAAGTGCAAGATGTCTACAAGTTATATGGCGAATGTTCCTAGATTAAGGGGACGTGAAAATTTCGACCATTGGTCATTTGCGGCTGAAAACTTCCCGATTATTGATGGCCTATCAGGTTGCATGGATGGAACCGAAAAAGACTCAAATATTAGGGATGCCAAAGTTAAAGCGAAATTGATCCTCACGATCGATCCTTCGTTGTATATATGTTACGGTCAATGACGTCAACGCCCGTTAACGGTTGGCAATGATGTAAATATTTTCCTCTGATTGTAATATTTACGTCTTTGGCCGGCCAATGACGTAAATGGCCAAAATGGATTGGGCAATGATGATATTATTGAATAACTACTATAAAGAACAGCAAAATGGCGGGATTAACTGAAAAATTTTCACCGATGATTATGGCAATAGAACATTCTGGTATTGCAATAACCACGGATTCAATAAAAATGAAATTGATGGACATGGAAGCGGAAGTTGATAATGCAGGGAGCGCGTTTGCAGGTAGAGCGAAATGGCGTGTTAACAAAGTTGGTAACATTATTAAGATTATATTTTAGCAAAAATGGAATTGTTCATCAGAAAACAAACTCGTATATCCCAAAGCAAAACGGTTTATCGGAACGATTAAATCGTACGATAGTAGAAAAAGCGAGATGTTTATTATTTGATGCAGATTTAGATAAAAAAAATTTGGGTTGAGGCAGTCAACACTGCAATATACGTGAGGAATAGGTCGATAGTATCAAGTTTAAATAATAAAACTCCTTTTGAAGTTCGGACTGGTAAGAAGCCAGACGTCAGCAACTTGAGAATTTTTGGTAGTCAAGCAATGACACACGTACCAAAGGAGAGACGTTTAAAATGGGATAAGAAATCAAAAAAATTGATCTTTGTAGGTTACGGCAAAAACGTTAAAGGTTATAGGTTGTATAATCCGGAGAAAAATATAATAACTACAAGTCGAGACGTTATTATAATGGAAGAAGCAGATAATGAAGTTAACGATTTCATCTACACCGAGTTGAATGATGATATGGAGGGAGCGGATGCAGTGGGGGATAAAAACCAAATTCAAATACTTGAAGAGGAGTTTTTAGATTGTCAAGACGATGACATCACCTCTGAAGCAGAAGAAGTTACACGTATTCGAAAATCAGAAAGAGTTCCTAAGCCAAAAATTTACGAAGACTTTGTAACCTATATGTGCACCGATAGTGCCATTAATCCAAAACCACGGCTACAGTTGTTTTCTTTCATTACTTTAGGTGAAATGAGAGTTTTAAATTTAGTAAATTTAAATTACAATAAAAAATTACACCTATATTTAATTTTTTACGTTTGATCTGTGTCGCTTGGTGGTACTTCTACTACAACTGGTTTTGATTGTTCTAATTGTGGTGTAACGGCAGATGTAGACGTTGTAGCTGTCGCAGTAATGATAGTAGTTGAAATTTCACTAACCTTAACTTTATTGGGATTATTATACCGAAGGGGATATCGGGGACTGAATTGATGATGCATAGGAATTGCCCGCATTGGCAAATATTGGCGATGTATAACGTAAGGTGGTCGCCCAGATAGCATCATATGGCACACCCAATGGTGGTGGCATAACGCCTCGTGGTAAAATATCAGGTCTTCCAAACGGTGCAGGGATCAAAAATCCTTCGGGCTGCAATAAGTTCAAATTAATATTTTTATAAAACAAAATTTAAATTTACCAACCCCATAGTAATCAAAATCAGACATGATCTGTTGCTCCTGTTCGTTTCGACTTCTGGATGACGATCTACGCCGCGCTGTCTGTCCGAGGAACTGGATTACTTACGATGGTTTTTACTGCTTGGAGATCTACTTCTAGGCGCCTTTCATGATATTTTTTTACGATATGGAGACCGACTACCACGGGATCTCGGTTAAGGCTCATACACAATTAGTCTGAAACAGTAACGAGAACGGAAAAGGGAACGAAATGAATCGTCGGTTCACAATAAACCAGAACGGGAACAGTAACAATAGCTATATAAAGATATTTCATTGGCTAAACTTTTGACTGTTTTGACTTTTGACAGTTTACGCATGCGTATAACCAAAGCAATAAAAGTTAAATCGTTTCTGTTCCCGTTCCCGCTAATTGTGAATGAAGCCACTTGAATACATGTATTTTATCTTTTTACTGTTCCCGTTCCCGTTACTGTTACAGACTAATTGTGTATGAGCCTTTAAGTTTCCTTCTTAAATTCGACTTCAAGTTACTTCTTGAGTCCTCTTTGAATTAAACGCTTACCTTCGGTTAACTCCACACCATTAAATCGAGATATTGCATTTTTTGCCGATGTAAAATTTTCGTAAGCGATAAAACCAAATTTGCGTGACTTTTCTTTTGAGTCTTTAATGATAGCCAGGCTTGTTATTTTTCCCACAACTTTAAATTTTTCCGTAAAATCTTGTTCAGTTAGATTTTCACTGAAATTTCTTAGATACACATTAAGGAAAGGAATTTTAACTTCCCCCAATTTTTGTAAATGCTAGGCACGCGAGGCAATATATACTGCTCCACATGAACAACCTTCTTCTTAATTAGGATTCCATAAACGTTTTCGATTACTTGATCTGCAGCTTCTACAGTTTCAAAGTTATTGAATCTATAGCTTTTACTATTTCGATTGTGGTCGAAAGCTACCTTACAACTTAGAATGTTACCAAAAGCTGAAAAAGTATCATAAAACACTCTGCTATCAATGGATCTGTATAAATTGTTAATAAATATATTGCTTGTTGCAAGTTTTCGTAAAGTAGGCTTTTCAGCATCTTCGGTACACGAATAATTCACGTATCCATTAACCACGAGTATAGGCTTTCTATTCTGGAATCCAATTCGCTAGTCAATTAACGCTTGACTAGCTGCTTCGGCATTAGAAAAACAAACGAATCAGAAGCCACGATTACGGTTGTTTTCTTTCATCACTTTAGCTGAAGTAATAGTTCCAAATTTACTAAATTCTTGCTGTAAATCAGTTGAGCGCTGCAAACTTCTTTCCGTTCTGCCAACGCCAAGTACAGTGGTTTGGAACACATTCCATAATCAACAAATGCTTGTGAATGATTTCCACAAATTCGAATCGATTGAAATTGACCAATTGTTGAAAACGTACTAATCAGTTTCTATATCAACTTCGGTTACTTCTGGAAGCAAATCACCAACATAAAGGGATCAACGTGTAATATTAGGTTGTACTCTTGCTTCTGCCATATTCAATTTTCGTATACTCTCAATCAACACTCCCTCTTCTTGTTTTATTTCTTTTATATACTGTTTTATTTGAATACCAATAACAATTATTTCTCAATTGGGATTTAAACAGATTTCTACTGGAATTTAAAAACAAAAAGAAGGATCAGAACTTTAGAACTGTTTTAGTATGTTAAAAATTAAAAAAAAAGGAAAACCTAAGTCTAGCCCCTCGATGTCATAAAAATTTAAACGAATCTTTAAATCTTACGGATGACTTTTATTGGTCCGTTAGTGCTTATAGAAGTTTTCTATTGGTTAATTAGATTTAAAACTGTGTCAAAAGTGTCGACCGAGAAAACTGAAATATCCCAATACATTTACACTAAGTATTACGGCGTTCTTTAATACAACTTAACCAAATCAAATGCAGATGTCATTAGCTGTCAAGTCAAATAATTATGTCGTCATTTAAATGTCAAAGAAACTTATTTAATAAATTATGACAATGTCAAATTTAATGATGTACAGTTTTGAGGTTAAGTAGAACAATTGAAAGGTTAGGGTAAGCCATGTGGCTAGTAATGATGTAGTAAGGTACATTTACGAGGCGCCCTGGTATTCAAACAAGAAAAAAAAGAATCTTAGCAAGAGTTACGTGTCGTAAATAAAAAACGCCAGCAATCCTTATCAAGGTGTCGGAGAATTTCTCTTATGAAGACATCCTGAAGAAGCTAAAAACAGCCGAGGAAGAAGTAGCTGAAAACATTAAAAATGTGAGAATGGCTAGGAATGGAGATGTCCTATGTAGTAGAACTCGTAAAAGAAGAAAGCAAGACTCATGAAAAAATTGCAGAAAAACTAGAAGCTAATACAGTGCGAACCATGACCAGGCAGATCCTTGTACAAATAAGAGATATAGACGCCATAACAACAGCAGAAGAAGTGAGAGCAGCGATAGCTAATGTAGTAGAAGTGGAAGGAGGGGAACTGACACTCGAATCCCTTAGAGTCGCCGCGGAAAAACTCAAACCGCGAATGTGAGGATGAGAGAGCCACTGGCCAAGAAATTATTACAGGCAAGGCTAAAGATAGGATTCACGAGAAACTGCAGAGTTAGGCAGTGCAATAGGTGTTTTCGCTGCTGGGCATTCGACCATGATAGCGGAAGCTGTAGAAGAGGTTCCGAAGATCTCAGCACAACATGCTGGAATTGCTGTCAAGAAGAGCATTTTGCTAGAGACTGCAAAGAACCGCCATATTGCATCGATTGTAAGAGCACCGGACATAGGGTTGGCAGCAGAATGTGCCGCAAGGAAGAAAACGAAGGTCCTCCAAATCAACTTGAACAACTGCGAGCAAGCTCAGAATCTCCTCTGGCAAACAATGCTACAGAGGGGAACTGATAGCCATAATAAGCGAACCGCACCGTGCTGGCAATACTAATTGGCACCAAGACCTCACGGGCAGAGCAGCAATAAGCGTTGATAATGCAACCGTAGAAGACGTCGGAAGAGGTGAAGGATACGTATGGGTGTTGGTGGGGGGAGTGGCATACTACAGCATTTACTGCACGCCAAACCAAGATATCCTGAACTACGAAAGGCTACTGGAACAGTTGTTCCAAGAAGTAAAGCGAAACAATACCGCCGTGGTGGCAGGTGATTTTAACGCCAAAGCCCCGAAGTGGGGGTCCAATGAAATAAATGAGAGAGGCGAGGCTCTGTCAGAAGAGATAGCCTCAGCTGGGCTCGATGTATGGAACACAGGTAATACCCCAACGTTCTCAAGAAGGTGTTGGGGGTCACCATAGACAGACGGATGGCCTGCGATATCCACATCAAGGAAACGGAAAAAAAGAAGCCAATCTGACCAAACATCGGTGGGTCGTCCAACACCAAAAGACGAGTCCTGGCATCAGTAGCAAACTCCATCATGCTATATGCGGCGCCGGTGTGGGTCGGGGCATCGCCGACACTTCGAAATCATACAAAGGCGAATGGGCCTCAGAATAATATCTGGATACCGAACAATTTCAAAAGAAGCAGTTGAGGTGATATCGGCGATACCACCAATCGACCTTATGGCGGAAGAAAGAGTAAGAAATTACGAAGCCAAAACACAAAAAAAAGAAAATAGACAACTTCTAATAGATCAATGGCAAGACCGATGATCCAGGGGAGAGAAGGGAGCCTGGACTAGGAGGTTGATACCGGCACTGCAGCCGTGGATCGAGAGAGATCATGGAGAACTAAACCATGAGATTACGCAGGCGTTGACGGGGAACAGCTGTTTCAACCAATACTTGCACAGGTTCCGAAGAACAGATTGCACCTGACTGCACTTACTGCGAAGAGGTATTGGACGACGCACACCACACCATCTTTGTGTGCCCGAGATGGATCGAGGCGAGAGTAAACAAAAACATGACGGCTCTTCAACCGGACACGCTTGTCAGCAAAATGCTTTCAAGCGCGGAAAGGTGGGAGGAAATTAAGAACGGAATTACCTCCATTTTGAAAGAAAAACACAAAGAAGAGCTTCTCCGACAGAAGAACGAAGAACATTAGAGAAGAAAAAAGTCCCGAAAGGGCAAAAATCAACGGACGGGCCGATGCGAGCGGAGAAATGCCAAATTGGTGAATCCCGCGGACATCCGTGAAGGGGTTTTTAGTGGACTAACTTCACACTACCACCCAGCACGGGCTGGTGGTGTCTTTTTTACGATTTTTCCCCTGCCGATGGCTGGTTTTAACGAATTGGAAGGTTCCTTAATCTAAAAAAAAAAAACGAAGCTGTTTAAAATTCAGTACCTATGTGAATTCCCGAGACACTAGTATTCACTATCTCAAGCTAAAGCTAGAGCTAAAAATAGAAGCTACAAAGCGGCTACTACGTACTACCAACAATTCAGAAACGCACATGTCATTAGATAAGATGGAATGCAGAAGCTCGTCATACAAGGAAAAGTTGATGGCAAAAGAAAGAGGGGACGGTCACCTAACTGATATATAGACCAACTGACAAACCTTACTGTTCTACCAGTACCAGAGATGATGAGGAAAGTTGGCGTACCGTGATGTCTAATTGATTCACACAGGTAACTACGTTCGAAATCGAACAACCACAAAGAAGAAGAGAAAGTTAACTAAAATTAACATCTTCTAAAATTAATTCTTATCCTTCAATATCGTTTGTTATGACATGTCGTTCGAAATGGTTCTGAAAAAACTTGAGACCTACGAAGGTCTAGACTCCTTTTCTAGTAAATGATATTAGTATCATTACAGGAATTTTGATTTTGTAGATGATTTATCGGGGCCTCTTGCAGGTGGCTTGTGACCACTGTTGCTGAACCACTCATGGAGTATTTTGTGGAGGTAGTTGTTGAAACTCTAATTCTGATATGATAGAAAAAACTCTGGTTTTGGCAAGGTGCTGATAGTATCGTGCAACTGTCGTGCTCATATGTAGTTGAAAAAAATTGTTCAATTGCATTTGAGTCATTTACTTCAGTAGCTTTACTTTCGTCCGCTCTGTTGTATATAAAATGAATTCCATTAATGTTGATGAAGCAGATTCAGAAGAACTGGCTAATTTAGATCTTTTTCATGAATGTTTATTAAAAACCGACTCTTTCGCCGACTTCAGTATTCTTGTTGACCGTTTACTAGTTGGTGGGGTATCAAAATTATCTTGACTATTTGTAGGTTGAGTAAGACGATGGAACTCATCCACATTTTGAAGGTGTACAGAAGACTCTTCTTCTTCTTCTCCGCTAGTGTTGTGTTCGTTGTCATTTAGTGAATCAACGGATCATTTCTCTCTCTTTCATATAGAAGAGCAACTCATCAGGAAACTCATTTCTATTTCGTATTTCCGTTTTTTTTTACATTTTTAGGACTTCCGTCGGATGTGGTAATGTATTTCTTCATTGCCCTTCCAAATGCGTTGCGTAAACTGGCCCACGTTTTATTGCATAATCCTCATTATGTACTTAATTGAAAAGTTAATAAAATAAATAAAATATTTAATTATTATAGAAAAGAAATAACAGTATAGCGGTTATGCTTCTTCATTTACATCTACAGTCAAGGTCAGACAAATACATACAGATACGTACAGGCACCTGAAAAACATTCCTCAAAAGTATGTCCATCATGTCTAGCGTTATTGTTCCGTTCCGGGTTGTGTCTGTGCGGATCTGAATCGTCCTGAATCTTAAACGTACAGATGTGTCCATGATACGCGACATGTCCGATAAAACAATTCGTATCCACACGGACATCGGTCGAATCAGCAGACCATTGTTGATTGAAGAAAATAATCAATTTTCGTATAAGTGCTACACATTGACTTGCTGAAGTACAGAAATCATAATAATTTCGGCTGGAAGTAATTGAATGATAATGGCGTAATTATACTATCCATTACACAACAAATTATCAAGTTCGGATAGACACCTTAGCGCAAACCTAGGTCTGTGATATCCTCAAAAACCGTTAGTTACACTACATTCTGCAAATTACGTACGTCTTCACAAGCACCAATAGAATAGTTGCCATTATAACTCGAGTCTGCACTCGACCGCGGATTCTTCAGATCATACTTCTAGCCCAAATTAAATGCTTTGGCGAAAAATGGGAAACCTTTGAAAAACCGTCGCGAAAAAATTGTCAAGGTACGAAAAGACACCGACGCGACGGTTTGAATAGGCAAAACAATCGACATAATATCCAAAAAAGGAGACGACGTGGATGGTGAAATTATTAGGTTTAAAAAGAGCAATTCGTCGACTTCGTTGAAAAGTTCAAGCGTTGGTTAGCTATAGATTTAAAATACAATTATTGTTTAGGATTCGTATTTATTTGGATGTTGCCTTTTGTAGGCAACTATGTACACTCTATGTAATGTAATCAACTGTTTATGTAATCCGCCACAAAGTAATGAAAGCGGTGTCATTGACCAAATAATGCTTACCGTGAACGATAGTGCGCTAAACTTGACGACAAATTTGCTTCGCGTCACGGACAAAAAGGTACATGTGGCATGCTGTGTGGAGAAGCCGACATTCTCTTCTCCACCAATGACATTTGGTGATGTCTAGATCATCCATATGAGTAAGCCGGTGTTCAGAACGGATGCTCGTCTAGAAAAAAAAAAGAAAATCAAAATGCAGAAATAAAATAAAATTAAATTAAATTAAAACAACGAAGAACTAAATATACAAAAGATAAAACACCAACAAGGCAAACGCAAAAACTAACATTGAAAATATCGATGATGAACAGGTTAGATAAGATGCACGGAGACTACGCTTCTTATAAAAGCCGTGATTCAATTGGTGAGACTGAATGTCGACATTTGTATCCAATACGAATATTTTTTATGATAAGGGACTTAAGACCACCTGAAGGTCTGTGCAATGGAATCCAGCTCAAAATAACAGGACTCGCACCAAACATAGTACTAAAAAGAAGATAAAAAAAAATATCCCTAAAAAGAAGTGCTAATTCCGAGGGTCGGAATCGGAACACTGATACCTGCTGCCTCAAATCTTCCATTTGAACTGCGGAGGCAACAGGTCCGTATAAGACCAGCCTATACAATGACCATAAATAAATCACAGGGTCAGACAGTAACAGATCTTAACAGAAAGTAACAGGTTACTTAATTAATTTACCAAACGGATTTGTATCCGACAGGTATCTTAAGATGAAAAAAATAAGCGTTAGTAAATAAGACACAACTTTGAGAAATCTCTTGTGGGTTTATAATCGACTAGCTGGAAAGCCCGTCCGTGGACGGGCAGCTAGACGGTGGATCTAATTTAAGCGGTATAATATTTAAACATTTAATTTCGTTTCCCGCTACTGGGGGATTCCCCGTTTTTCTATATTTACGGATTATGATGTCATACCACTACGATCGATGTGAAACAACTGATTATCTCCAATTAATCGATCGGAATTCTGAAAATAATAATATTATGAAATTGATCCTATTTAAAATGGAATTAATCTTTTTACTTTTAGTATAATCGGATAATATTAATAATTTTATTATGTATATAAGGAAAAAGATTGATTCGATAAAGCAAATTCGTAATATAATAAAATTCAAATAGTACATATATAGAAAAATGGAAAACATAGAAATGACTGAAAACATTGCAACTACAGCTGAAATCTTCTCGGATGACAATGAAGAATCTTTTGATGATTTATTAGATGACAATGAGGAATCTTTTGATGATTTATTAGATGACAATGAGCAATCTTTTGATGATTTAGTAGATGACAATGAAGAATCTTTTGATGATTTATTAGATGACAATGAGGAATCTTTTGATGATTTATTAGATTAAAAAAAAGAAAAAGAAACCAGGACCCTCCTTGGGTCCAATCTGTTATAAATTCACAAAATGAAATTGTCGCTAGAATGGTCAGTTTGAGAGAATGTTTAATTGTTCGAAATATAAATGACAAAGCCAGGAATGAAATAGAAGCAAAAAGAAATGACCTTCTAGCAAAATTTTTAGATAAAATCTAAATTCATAGTTAATTTATCAAAACAAAGCAATTAAAATTTTTTTTTATAAATAAACATAAAAAACTACAGTTTGTGCTCCTTTCTTTTGATTTCCTTCACATTTAAAATTTTGCTCTCAACTGGCCTCCCGCTGACGATCTTGTGACGCCGTTCGGCGCCCAAGCGTCCGCGCCCGTCTGCTTTTTAGGTGAAAATATCATAAAAAAATTATCAGTAAATTGTAATTTAAGCATTTAAAAGAAAATAATTTTACAGTCGCTCACATTATTCCAATTTTTTGATCTTTTTAAATCAGCAATAATTTTAAACAAAAAGCCAGTGTTTGATAATTAAAAGAGTCGAAATCCAAACTCGGAGTTTTATTCTACCACCAGGTGACTTGTGAAAACCAAGCCTAAATACTCGTTGGGGAGGCTGCCAACATTCGGAAGTCTGTTCTAAATCTCTCTTGAGAGATACTGCGACTGCTTATTTTACTTTTACCAGCTGCCTGTTGTCGAGGGGCATCTTTAATTAAATAATTAAGTAATTCCAGTGGTGATGAGCATATCATGCCACGAAACTAGATTCCCAATCCACGGTGCTGGCATGTTCGTCATTTGCGAAGGCATAGCCATTTGCGAGTGTTCAGAACCTGGTGTACAAGCGTTAAGGTGCGTTTTCACGATTCAAGTTTAATTGACTGATTACAGTTGATCCACAAAAGTTGAATGAAATTTGAAGTGAGAACCTTTGTTGATGTACTAAATAGTTGTTCAACTATATTAAAACAAAGGTTATTTCATTCAACTTTTGTTGATCAGCTATAATCGGTCAATTAAACTTGAATCGCGAGAACGCGCCTTTAGATGTCGGATACAAGATTTCAGTTGAGGCATTTTGCTCCGTAATTAAAACTTTACTAGGAGCGATTACCTCAATTTTAACTGCCTGTTTAAGTTTATTTTCCGTGACAAAACTACCTTGTTATAGGTATATAGGTCAGATCATTTTGTTAAACTATTTCTTGTTTGCAATCTCTTGCAATATGCCCAGCCAAACCACAAGTATTACACAGTATACTATTTGTTATATTGGCTTTATCGGGACATAACCAGGATTTGTGATCAACTGCACCACAATTGCTGCACTTGTTTTCACAACCGTCAGGTATAACGTTCCGTTCAAAATAGCCAATTCGAGTAACTGCATTTTTCTTAAATTGTTTTCACCTTCTGGAGCTTCTATGCCTTGTTTAACGGTTTGCTTCATTTTGTCCAGAGCCTCTTTTAAACTTTCTTTAACCTTCTTTAACGCTGACTTTACCACAAATAATTATTTTTGCTCCAGTTTCTTGTTCCATCCTTTTCAAGGTATTTCCTTTTTGGCAACCTCTATAGCTGGCGGGGTGTGGACCTCCTTAGTTTGCGCACGTTGCAGGTGTATCTCTTGGTTTTTCTCAGGAGCACGTGATGTGAGGTCTTCCGCATTTAACGCATCTTGGTTAACGCAACGACTGCCATCGTTGGCATTGTCCTAGTCTCGCTTTGCTGTTTGGCTTTTCTATGCGGATGTTGATGTCGAGTATCTTGACGATGCGGTAAATCTGTTTTCCCGAATCTTGAGAAGCGTGACCAGCAGGAGCGGTATCGGTTTTTTGTCACAACCACCGTACATTCGGGCGACGTCAGCGTTGGCGAATCCTTGCTCTTGGAGATCTGTTTTGAACAGTTCGGTGTTGATGTCCTGGTGAATACCCCTAACGACCACTTTTAGGGGTTTATCTTCTGTGATTTGACGCATGAAGAATCCTGCGCTGTCCTTGGGTAGTTCTCTTTCAAGGAGGTGGAGTAGTTTTCTATAGTCGTTGACAGTCGTGGAGGAGATCTGGAGTCCTTCTGGGATGGATCGAACAGTTTTGTAGAAAATGTTTTCGGGTTTTATCTTTTTGGTTTTAACCTTCAATGTGATTAGAGGGATTTTCGGCTGCCTTTTATGACGGGCCTGTGCAGGCGGAGGAGCTTGGTCGAACTCTTCTTCCATATCAATATCTTCGATGGTCGGTGGATTTATTATCGTGATCTCTAGTTCGATTGGAACGGGTATAGTGAGTTTGGCCGGTTTAGCGGGCTGCACTTTGGGTGGTGTGGCTTCCTTGATCTTGAAACAGTTGGCGGTATGCATGTCTTCAGTTTAGCACGATTGGATTTGGAACCTTCTACCAAGGTGAAATCGTCGCTATCTCGATTGAAGGTGTCTTTTTTTAAGTGCTTCCTTCATAATTCTGCTAATTCTATTAGCCAACCAAGGGTGGAAAGTTATCTTACAGTATTTGTTGGTCTGTTCTACTTCGCTTAACTGGGGGTCCACTTCTTCAATCATACAATCAATAAGTTTACTGGGGAAGCCATTCTTAAGCAGTTGAGACTTAAACTCATGAAGTCTGATGCCAACGATGTTATGAGGCACACAGTTAATAATTCTGTTTTTCAAAGTATACACCATACTCATCTTCTGCTTAAGAGGGTGTGCCAAGTTGTAGTTCAACAGTCTGTCAGTGGATGAGGTTTTTCGGTCGACATCAGTGCTCAAACTTCCATCTTTGTGCCATTCAACTAAAAGATCAAGGAAAGGGATCTTGTTATTAGATTCCATATCATAAGTAAAATTGAGAAGTTCTTCATAAGAATTGAGCAAAGATAAGCAATAGTCTATCCTATCTAATGGCACGGCTGTGAAGATGTCATCGACATACAACATAAGGAACGGTAGATTAAACTCCACCGCGCCAAAAAAGTTGTATAGGTCGTTCATCACCAAGCACGAAAAAATAGGGCTGCACGGGTCACCCATGGCAGAGCCGACCAGCTGATAATAGCATTGGCCTTGAAAGCTAAAATAATTGTTGTCAAATATAGCCGCCACTAAATCCATAAACATTCCAGAAGGTATGGAAGTAAAGGGAGCGATTAGGTCCCAATTATTGTAAAGCGACGATATGACCGACTCCTTAGAAATATTGGTGAAAAGAGATTCGACATCATAAGAAACCAAAACATAGCCATGCTCCACTGCATTCCGAATATTGAAAGGAATAGACGGGACAAAATTCTTCAATATGTCGCCAACAAATTTAGCCAAAGGGATGGATGGTGAGTCTACACAGGCAATAACCGGTCTCAAAGGGACACCATTCTTATGGGCCTTGGGCAAACCATATGCCCGTGGAAACAAAAATTTATATTTGGTCAAAGATTTTCAGGTGTAAGTATCTACATATGTGGCCATGATCGTGTAATTTTCTGATAACTTTATTAAATCTTCCTGGAATAGAAGTGGTAGGGTTACCAGGTAGTTTTTATACGTAGTATTATTACTAAATAACTCGTTCATTTTGTCAATATAGTCATTTTTATGCATTATGATAATAGAATTACCTTTATCCGCTTTCAGAACTAAAAGGTCAAGGTTGTTCTTCAAAAATCTTTTAGTAGTCCACACTTGCTTGGATAATAGGTCCTTATTATAAGGTATGTTACAAAAATTATGAGCAATGTTAATAAGTTTACCCCTAAGTAACTCTCTCTTATTATCCGGGATAGTTGTACATGACAAAGTATATTCAACTTCAGACATATAATTCATCATAGGGAAATCCCTAAGAGATGGCAATATTGAGAACTTTGGACCCAATGAATCAGTCTTAGTCACAACTTCAGGAATCTGGGCATTAGTAAAATTCAATACCCAACTCTCATCCCCCAACATGTCAGAATGCTGCTGCCGACAACACAAAACTCGGAATTTATCACACTGACGACCCCTGACGTTATTAAAAAGGCTTTCGGAGCGCCACCTCTGTATATTGACGAACTTGTTTACCACATCATGTGATAATATGGATTTAGCCATCATAATATTGACTTCAACTCCTTTTCTAAGGATTTAATGTGGGAAATCAGGAATTTGTCTGGATATCTATTAGATATACGTTGCATAACATCTAGTCTAGTAAATATATGTAGCCGACATTTAGTAGACATCCATTTTATGAACGTCACCAGACCGGACTTTGCCTGGATATCCATGAGATATATTTGGAACAATATCTATTAGATGCAATTGAAAAATATATTGTAGACAACGGTCAGTATATCCACAAGAGAAGCTTATGCAACATCCAATAGACGTAGACAGTGGGCATCCAGTGGATGGCTAAAACATGTATATAAAGTCAAGACTTTATCTGGATATCTATTAGATATATGTTAAACAACATCTAGAGAATGTATATAGCTGACATTAAGTAGACATCTATTTTATGAACGTTACCACCGGACTTAGTGTGAATATCTATGAGATGCATTTGGAACAATATCTAGTAGATCTAATAAAAAAATATATTGTAGATATCAAAATCCAAATACCAAAATCCATGCGGGGGGGGGGTTAAAATTATGAGATTGTGTGTTAAGATTTATAATTTTAAAGTTAATTTTTTTAATATTTTAAAATATTAACTAAATACATGTTTGCAGTCCTACGAGATAATTAATATTTAAAAAATTATTAACTGCTTAAATTTTATGAGAATTTGAAAAAGAAAAATACTTTTCTTTAAAAATGTTTTGTTTATATTATATAGTTGTTATATTTATATAAGTTATATAATCCTTTCGTATTAGGTGCCAACCTAACATCATGGCTTTCACAATATTATAACCATTGAGTAAAATAATTTTAAAGAGACGCAAGCATATGGTAGAATTGCGAATTGTATGCTAGTATGTAACTAGGTGGGTGATTAGGTCTAGTGATCAGGGACGTATATAGGAGGGGGGGGGTAGAGGGTCCAGACTCTCCCCCTAATCTAAGCAACATCGTGAATATGACTCGAGTCCCTGGAAAAAGCAAATTATTTTTAAGTGCAGTGTCGAACCCCTTCCCCTCTATGTAAAAGCTATTTCTAGACGTGGAACCACTAATTTGACCTATGAATTTCACTTAATTTTATTTAATAAAAAACCGGACGACGGCACTGTCTAGTCCCACAATCTTCCATTATAATTCAAACTGTGATTGTTGTTTTTTAAGACTCCCTGTATATCTCCTTGTGATTGGTAACTATTAGAAGTTGTATAATATTACTATATAAAAATACGAGTGATTTTATTAGATTTAATAATTTTAAAAATAATTAATAAAATGCTAAGTTGGGCAATCGCTTCGTTGTGGAAGATAACAGTGTAAAGCTGTAATCTCAACGTGGGTACACGAAAAGAATAGTTCTATTTCTTGTTATTGGCCACGTTCTAGTATCTTATTTTGGGTATGCAATAATTAATTTTATCATAAAAAACTATTTTAAAATACAATAATTTATCTTGAATAATATTTAAATATAATAGATATTTTAAAATTTATATAAAATTAAATTTTATATTTTGTTCATAATATTTTAACATTTTGATATTTTTACTCATTCTGACAGAATTTTTAGACATAGTTAATGCTGATGATACATCTATCTAACCTTGACACTTTGGTATGGATTCTGGATTTTAGGTAGGAGGGTAGGGAGGTATCCCCACACGCACTTAGGCCACTAAATCGGGCCCATTGTACTGCCTCCGAATGCAGCGGCCCCCCGTCCTGTCAGTCCTCAAGCCATCCTGTCTCCAGGATAAATTCGAGTATCTTGGCAGGCGGAGTGTCGCTGATTCTGGCCATGCTAGGCCAGAAGTCCCCTAGCATGGCACCTCTAATTGACGCTAGCGACGGACAGTGACAGAGCACATGTTCCGCGGTTTCGTCTGCTGTATTGCATCCCCGACATCTGGGGTTATCTACAAGTCCCATTGTGTTGAGATGTTTGTTCAGTTTGCAGTGTCCAGTTAAAATCCCTGCAATTGGCCGTAGATTGACTCTGGACAGCTTCAAGTAATATTTTGAATGCCTACTAGAGGGTGCTTTGATCGCTGCCCTTGCTTGTCTGCATTCAGTTTCTTTTGCCCATCTGCAAGAGTGCAGTTTTAGGAGGGTATCGATAGTTTTGACAGCTGGTACAATCATCGGCTCAGGACCGCAGGGAAGGCTGTTGGAGTCGTTTCTTGCCAGCTCGTCCGCTTTTACGTTACCCTCGTTGCGTTGATGCCCTTTCACCCACAAGAGTGAAATGGTGTTTAAGTTAGATATCTCATTTAGCGTCTGAATGCATTCTAGCAACAGACCTGATGTGACCTTGTGACTCCCCAGTGCCACAAGTGCCGCTCTACTATCTGTAGATATCTGAATGTCTTTGTCGTAGATAAGTTTATCTTGGACTGTTTTTGCGCAGTGCAGTATACCCATAAGTTCCGCTTGGAAAACCGATGTGTGCCTGCCCAGCGGTATGCTTATGTTTAGGTCACGTTCAGCAGAGAAAATTCCTGCTCCTGAGCCAACATTGTTTTTGGAACCATCCGAGAATAGATATATGTCATAGTCGTTGGTTTCTGTTGGATTCAACAGGATATTGTATTTCCTGTCAAATACATATTTAGGGGAGGATGATTATGGCCTTATAAGCCGAAACGCGTCACCAATAAGTATCTTCAATAAAATAAATACGAGTTTAGTGCCTTTCATTTTATATTCAACAGAACAACTCGTAATCAGAAGTGAAATCTTAATAAAGAAATCCCAGCTTACAGTACTAAGTATTAGCACAGATTAATCGATCATCCAAACAGCCTTGCCCAAAGAGTAACAATCACCAACAACCCAACAAGTAGGCTCAAAAGACATCATTTCCAAGACCTACCAGAAAGATTTAATTGAAAATAAAAATATCATAAATATTATCATGTATTATCTAGTCTTGAATATTCAATAGAATAATCTTAGTTGGAAACTGTCGCTGGACAGTCTACCAACCGAGCCACTATCAGTCATAAATTTTACTAATTGTACCAATCAATGAAAACCAACGAAAACGATAAGGAAATATTCAAAATTGTGGAATTGGACAATTCAATGGTGAAATTTGAACCGCCACATGTTAAACGAATCATCCCACAATGCGCGAGATGCCAGGATTACGGACATACAAAAAACTACTGCCGAAAGACATATCGCTGTGTTAAATGCGCAGGAAGTCATGAAACTTCAAAATGCAAACAAAATGTAAACTGTGATAAAAATCATCCGGCAAACTATCGTGGTTGTGTAATTCACAAACAGCTACAAGAACGACTATACCCACCCCTCAGGAAAAAGAAAATAAACCAACCAATCGAAATACCACCAAACCAACAACCACAACAAAACGCATTGGGATATAATACGCCAGAAAATTATAATGCTACTTTTCCACAACTTCCTACTCGACACGAAGTGCCATATGCACAAGCAGTACATAATAATAATCCCCAACTAATCAATGCGGGACCAACAAACCAAACCCCTAGTCAACCAAATGACGACATAGGTGAACTCAAAAATCTAATAAGAGAACTCATTGAGCAAAACAAAGAAAATGCCAGAAATATGAGCACAATGTTAAACCTACTAACCGTGCTCGTCAGTCAACATAAATAATAATGGCAGAGCACTGCAAATATAGAATTGCTGTCTGGAATGCTAACGGACTCAATCAACACTTACAAGAGGTAAAAACATTTATAGTTAATCAAGAAATAGACATAATGTTAATATCAGAAGCCCATCTTACAAACAAACACTATATTAAAATACCTAAATGCAAAGTCTATCATACTAAGCATCTCACAGTAGGTAAAGCACATGGTGGTACAGCGGTAATCATACGAGACAGCATCAAACATCATGAAACTAATAAGTACGAAAAGGAATGGCTACAAGGTACCAGTGTAGCACTAGAAGATAAATCGGGAGAATTTACCGTGTCTGCTATCTATTGTCCACCGAAATATAACAACAAAAAAATCGACTTTGAACGTTTCTTTATCACTCTAGGCAACCGATTTATAGCTGGTGGTGATTACAATGCCAAAAATCGAGTATGGGGCTCCAGATTGACTACATCAAAGGGCAGAGAATTGGCCAAAGCCATGACCGCTAATAACTTAGTGAGCATTAGCACTGGAGAACCAACCTACTGGCCAACTGACAGGAATAAGCTACCTCATGTAATCGACTTCTGTATAGTAAAAGGTATCTATATCAAAAAAGTTAAAGTGGAATCCTGTTTAGATCTCTCCTCTGATCATTTGCCGATAATTCTTAGTATTTTTCATAAAATAATGCAGAAAGAAAAGCAACCATCGCTTACCAGCAAAAGAACTAAATGGAACTTGTTCAGAGAAAAACTCGACAAAATGATCACACTAGATATTCCCCTAAAAACTGAAAATGACCTAGATGAAGCCGTAAATATGATAACAAACAATATACAACAAGCTGCATGGGAAGCAACAGCTGATACCTACAATAAATACATTAAAGAAGAAACACCATACTCAATAAGGCAGAAAATAGCTGAAAAGCGGACACTACGCAAAAGATGGCAACAAACTAGATACCCTGAGGATAAAACTAAGTTAAACAAAGCCAGTAGGGAACTAAAAGAAATGATCACTGAAAATAAAAACCAAAGAATCCAAGAATACCTGAAAAACCTCAGTGCCACAGAAGCGACTGAGTACTCACTGTGGAAAGCCACCATAAAAATAAAAAGACCACAACAACATATTCCTCCTATTAAGGATGAAAACAATAGATGGGCGAGAAACGACGGAGAAAAAGCAAATACATTTGCTAAACACCTAGAGAACACATTCCAACCAAATCCTTCACTAATAGTAGCTAATGATAACGAAATACGAGAATACTTAGAGACACCGTTTCAAATGGATTTACCAATTGAAAAGTTCAGAAAGGGCGAAGTGGTCAGAGTCATTAACAAAGAAATAAACCCAAATAAAGCACCAGGCTTTGATCTTATCAATGGTCGAATCCTACAAGAGGTAAGCAGTAAGTGCATCAAAGCTCTCACTCAAATTTTTAATTCCGTTATCAGAATCAATCACTTCCCTAGCCAATAGAAGGTCGCCCAAATAGTTATGATTCTCAAACCGGGTAAAAAAGTTGATGATGTTAAATCATACAGGCCAATAAGCTTGCTACCTGTGCTGGCTAAAGTTCTCGAGAAGCTCCTACTGCAAAGATTACGACCCATAATAGAAGAACGTAAACTGATTCCTAACCATCAATTTGGATTCCGAAACAAGCACGGAACCATCGAGCAAGTGCATCGATTGGTCAGAAAAATTAACCGGGATCTTGAAACAAAACGATTTTGCTCAGCAGCTTTTCTTGACATCAGCCAGGCCTTCGATAAGGTATGGCACAACGGATTGTTTTACAAACTGAAAAAAAACTTCCTTACCACCATTACCTAATCCTTAAATCATATCTAACCAATAGACATTTCTTCGTTAAACATGAATCTGAACTAACTGATCTACATCCTATCCAGTCAGGAGTGCCACAAGGAAGTATTCTGGGTCCCATCCTATACTTGCTGTACACACTTGACCTACCAACATCAAGCTCAACTACAGTAGCGACATTTGCAGATGATACTGCAATACTATCATCTCACGAAGGTTCGGCAACAGCATCTAAAAATCTGCAAACAAATTTAGACTTGATCCAGAAGTGGCTTGAAAAGTGGCGTATTAAGGCTAACAAAACTAAATCGGTGCATGTGACCTTCACCATGAAAAGAGACACTTGTCCCCCTGTCAAACTGAATAATTGCATATTACCACAAGCGACGGATGCTAAGTACCTCGGCATTCACCTTGACAGAAGACTCACTTGGCGGAAACACATATTTAGTGAACGCAAACAGCTTGGTATAAAGTTCAGCCAGATGTATTGGATCATGGGCCGAAAGTCGCAACTCTCCCTTGAAAATAAACTACTGCTCTACAAGGCGATAATCAAACCAATCTGGACTTACGGCATCCAACTATGGGGCTCGGCAGCTGAATCAAATCTAGAAATTCTCCAACGATTTCAAAATAAGGTGTTACGGACCATCGTTGATGCACCTCGGTACATACCGAATAATGTTATACAACGCGATATTCCTATTGCTTCGGTTAGGGAAGAAGTCAAGAGGTTTAGTGTAAATTACCACGAGAGACTTACAGTCCACCCGAACATTCTTGCCAACAAACTAATAGTGCCTAGTGATGAAGTGCGCAGACTAAAAAGGTTTAGACCCACAGACCTCATGAACAGATTTTGACTTTTAATCTAAAGGAGCTTTAAGTTTTAATTAATTATATTAACTCAGTGCCTATTCATATATTTATAGTACACGCATAACTATAATTAGTTAATTTAGAATATGCAGTGTTCACTGGAACACTTCATACGTGTCTTTCTTTTCTTTCATTAAAATAAGCTTGTTATCTTGTGATAGATTGCTGTATCAAGGAGTTAAATAAAAAAAAAAAAAAATTTAATACAAAGTTTTGTTTTAACTCAAAGGATTATGAGATTAAGGAAATTGGATATATTCTTCGCCCCGTCTTCGCGCCGAAACGGGATTCGTCAAACCGTCTATGCGCCGAATCGTTCCTGCACTGAAAAGACGGCGTCAGATTGGGTGTACGCCGAATCGATTACGCCCAATCGGGTGCGCCAAAAAGTCCTAGACCCAATGCATCCTCTGGATAACCAAGTTTGTGACACCTAAATGTCCACTAGATATCTTTAATTACATATCTTCTGGACATATTTAAGTACATCTATTAGATATCGATATAATACATCCACTGTATAATGGAGTTTGTGACACCTGGATATCCACAGTATTTAGCAGTCTAACATACGATATCCACTGGATATCGGATTATCTTGTGAAGATATCTAGTGGACATCCAGAAGATAGGTTTGTGTTGTCTGGGTTAGAGAAAACTATCGAATTTTTACTTTCGAATAGTCTATCAAAATCTTGTTCAAGACGTTGGTAAATCTGGCGGAGTTAGGTTCAACTTGGAGAGAATTCGCTAATTGAGTTACGTACCTAGCGTAAATTAAAACATTATAAAGTTAACAAGTTTTTAGAGCGACATGGGTTAATTTAAAAAAATAAAAACAATAGCAAAAAGCAGAAATCTTATTCATTATAATAATTAGAGAGCAGATAGTAATTAAAATAGTAATGACGGTAACCCGAAAGAAAGGGACAGTGCAGATGACCAAATAGTCGCACCTTCTTCTATGCCCTCATTAAGCACTTGGAATGAATGCGACAATGCAATTTCATTGATTGCAGAATAAGGGATGCTGCACCGTTATTTGTAACTGATTAATACTTATGTTGTACCTTATAGAAATTAAATTTATATTAGGTAGGCATCTTTATTAAATTACTACTTGTTTTTTAACGTTTTTGTTTAATGTTCGAATTTTATTTTCACGTTTGAAAAATATCCTTTTGTAATTAATTGTTTTTAATTAAATTAAAAATAATTGTTTAAACATGCGTTTCTAAATTATTATCTGTGTTTGGAAAATCATATGCAAATGGTGTCTCGTCGATCGAAAATACTACTCAAGATCAGACGAACAAGAATAAAATGGAAGACCTTGCAGAATAAAGAATGCTGCTCCGTTATTTGTAATTGTCGAGAAATGAAATAAACTGTTTGTAAACTTGCACTAAACAATGCTTGGAGCATTTTTAAGAACTTAAGAAGAGTTACGCATATCTGAGCTCTCGAGAACTGTATTTCAATAAACTAAAGTTAGTTTTCGCGCATAAAAGTATCTTTACATTAATGGATTTTTGTATTCGAGATTTGTATTGGATTCCATATCCAATGCTCGAATAGAAACGCATTTACAATATTGTATATTTGTATTGGAGTTTTAATGACATAACAAATGACATAATAAAATTTGTTGGCTATAATAAAAGATATAATTGAATAAAATTCGTCACAATGCAATGGACAGTTTAGTTACAGAATATTCAATAAAAACGTAAGTTTTTTAGTTTCTTGTTGGTGCAAAATCTTCAAATTAAATTTTTGGTTTACAGTTGGACGTATTTGTGAAATAATACGCAGTTCTATAGCGATCACATTTGTCGAAGCTTCTTGTTTGAGCTGATTTGGAAAATTCCAGAGTTTTCAACAATTGAAACGTAAGTATTTGAATTTTGACCTAAATACAAAAGAAAACTTTTTTTTGCATTTTTTTGTTTTGCTTTGCGTTTTTCTTTAATTTTATACTTTTCCATGCAAATGCTTCAAGAAAGTGTTATGTTTTAATGTTTTTTAATCCGTGCTTTGTCGTCAAGATGAAAATTTTAGGTTCCTTCCTTCTACAGAATTTATTTTTTGCTTTAAATTTTGGAAAATGCATATTTTCAATAAATGTTTTGAACATTTAAACCTTTATTTATGGGTAAATCAATTTACATAATCGTCACCACAATGCAAAACTAGTGAATTTGCAATTTTTACTTTCCAACTTCCCTCAATACAATGTCGATTTTCCACTTAAAATATATTTTACTTGTACCGGCTAAAAAACTCATTATGCATCATGTTTGAGAGTAATTTTAATTTCTGTGCTTCTAGTAATATTTAACATTTGTTCTGGGGGGTTGAACGATAGACGAACGCTGCAGGCAATTTTTTTTTAATTTTCAAGGTCAAGCTCTCAAAGTTATAAAATTGCGGTACAAAAATATTTTGTCCTATTCAGCGAAGCCTCAGATACGGCGTTTTTCATTGCAAAACTGCAATTACCTATACTGACCTGCAAATAAATGTGCACTGAAATCTACCAGAAAGAAATACACAACATAAAAATATTTTTTAAATCTAAGTAGTAGGTACTTAATTTTAATACTTATAAACTGCAATTTTCTATTTTTAATGTTGAAAAATTCTTTGTTTTGTAAAAAAAATTGTCCTTTATTATATTTTATATTCTAAGATTTTATCTCGCGCTTTATTTCGGGGGGGGGGGGGGGGGGGGGGTTGAACCCCCAAACCCCGCCTCAGATACGGCCCTGGAAGCTGATGCCGGTTATTTGAAGAAAAAAAAAGTGTTTGGTTCCGGGTTGGACCGTGAAAGGCGTTTGAAAACAAGACGTAAGTTCTCGTACTGACAAAAGTACATTATTATTATACAGCTTTTATTTGAAATTTTTAGTATATTTTTCACATGTCCTTCAAGTTGTAGTTTTATTTTACACCACTCTGTATTCTGAAACTTGAAACCATAGTTGGAACAATAAATTTTAAAAAATCCTAATTTACCTAGAACCCAGGATGTCTACTTCCAAATGGTCAAATGCACCAAAAATAATTAACTGCATTTTTCAAAAATGTGAACCAGATTTTAAAAAAACAATCAAATCACAACTGCAAGATATTCCAAGGCCAAATTTAATTTTGTATTCTTTTTGAAAATCTTGAATATGAAATTATTTGTCATGCATCGAAATGTCTGAGGGCGCCAAGTCAAAATAAAAAACCAAAAAACGAATTTTGTGGTACTGTCACTAAAATTAATAGATGAAAATTGGGATAAATTTTCCAAATTTAACGCACACAAATATACAGAGTGGCCCACAAATAATATGTGTATTTTGACTAAAATTATAAAATTGTTTGATATTTTTTGTGGCGCTTTGACCAACACCGCCGGTTCAAAACTGGGTGGAACAAAAATTTTATTCTGACCGTGTTCCCTCGGCGGACAATGGCAAACCGCCGAGATGTTTGCCAAAAGAACTTTTCTAAAAAATGGTTGCTATGCCTTTAGTCGTAAAACGACGGACTTTGAGGGAAATCAGATCTTTTTCAAAGTATCACAAACCGCCGTCCCTGGAAGCCAGAAAACCCAGCACATTGAAACCATAACTTATAAAATCATCCCCTTTGCAGCAAATACATAAAATCTTAAGAAAGCAAAGTTTTTCAAGTCAGTCTGAATATTTTTATTGTACAGTTAAGTTCTCGATTTAGAATTAAGTTTAACGTTAAGTTCATCATTTATAATAAATAAATAAATTTGAAATTATAAAAAGTTTTATTATAAAATAACAAATAATAACTTGCTAACCAATATTTTCAAAACGACAATTGTAAGATATTTCTATTCAAATTTTATATTTTTATACGAGACGAGACAATTATTTTGTTACAACGAGAGTACGATATTTTCTAATTTTCAAATTTTTAAATATTCGAGAACAATTTACGAACAATAAGTTAGTAATCTATGTCAAATTTATCGATATTATTATATATGTACATAAAAGGATATTATTAGGAAAAAAGGACTTACTCATTCTGTCGAATTCAGGTGATCAAACGGTTGATATAAGATTGCAGCGTTCTTCAATATTCCATTCGGATTAAGCACCAAAATTTTCAATCTTAATCCGGTGTCGATAGGACCATAAAATGATTAACCATAAATTTTGTATTTTCTTTCACTTTTTTTTATAAATAATGGACTGTATGTTATTTTATTTTATTTAAATTGAATAAATGTACATAATAATTATATTGTTAATATTTTGTCAAATTTTAACTTGTACTCTCGTGCGTTATTTTTTCTATACTACTTGCTACTGATGGTTCACTACATGGGACGCATTTTACATACAATGGTAGCGCATGCGAATTTCAACAATACATTTTTTTTAGTTATTAATTATTTGAAAATATTATTGAAATCTAAACAGGCTAGAAAGTGTCTTATGTGACTATGAATTAGCGACTATTAGAGTGTTTCACAGGTAACTGTAACTGTTTCATAGTAACTGTACCCACGCCAAACTAAACTCGCGATGGAATTTTTTCCTAAAAGAGATCCTGGCCTTAGTTTTCACAAGTCTCCTAAAGAAGGAAAGTTGAAAGTGAAGTGGACAAATCAGTTGAGCCAGAGAAAGTAATTGATCGCAGAAAAGCGTGGATGAAAAGCTTCAAATTGGGAAAGGAGGCTTCAAAATACATGGTTGTGTGCAGTAAACATTTCAAACCAGAATATTTTTTACCAGGTTAGTAAAATTGTAATTATTGAGGTATTGAGGATACGTGCTTCAATTAGAAGTTTACAGCTTATTACTATTATTATTAAAATTAAATAAAGGTCGATGACATAGTCCTATTAGACCTCCATTTACATACTTATAATTTAACATTGGGAAAACAAAAGTAGAAAAGTTAATGAACTGAACATTCATTTTTTTAGGTTACATCACTAGAAAAAAAATACCCTCTATCAATTTAGTCGAGCTTCCAAGGAGAGGGACAGTTTATCAAAAGTAGTAGCAGCAAGAAGAGAAAGAGCATTAAAAAGACAACACTGCAAAGAAAAACGATTGGCACAAGAAACTGATAGGGAAGTGGAAGAAATTTTATTGAATTTGCATGAGGCCTTTCCACCGGAACCAATTGAACGACATCTCGAAATATCTGAGACATCACCTACCGATCACCAATCAACAATCACTTCTGTATCAACACAAGTCACAAGTTGTTAAAAACCATTTTTGGGATTGCAACAAATTTTAGTAATTTGTTTTATATTCCTAAGTACCTCCCTGCCTAGAATCTGATTTGGGTGGGGTTGAGTTTGCGTTTTGGAACGCAAGAGGGACTTTTTGAATGTGGGTTCAAGAAGTGAGTGTGGTAGTTTTCGTGCTGTAAAACTTATTAGGAGACACCTTTTTGCATTTTTGTTAAGAGATTGTGATTTGCGGTTTACTCGATTTTTCATCTTTTGTACCTTGGTCAATTGTATTTGCCAGGGATCTGTTGAGATCAGTTTCTTTTTGATAATCGTCACAGTTATATCTGGAGAATATTTCGATTTTTTTGTTACACCTGATTTTGTTGACTTTATGTTGACGCAACTTTATTTAAAGCAAATGCATTTGATCGAGCATATTTACCGATAAGTGTATCTTCGCTCGCAAATTTTCACAACAATAATTTTCAACAAAATGAAATATTTAATTTTAATAATTAAATTATTTTAAACTTTTGGTGTGAACTACTTGTCTATTTTATGGTTCTCCAATAGGATAATATTTAGGCAAGTAGTTACGATCTTTCTTTCACCAGTTGTGGCGGTCGATCTTATTGGCAGCGAAACTTCTTACAGAGATTATTTTTTTGGAACTTACGTCCCTCGCTTTCCGCACCTTATCAGCTAGATAACATCTTGGGTTTCAACAGTAAATAAAAGCTGGTTGATCGTTTCCCAGCGTGTAGAGAAAAATTCTGGATTCCCAACAAGGAAGGAGGAATATTTTCGTTACAGGATTTACCTTATTATTGAATATTTTAAACCTTCTTTTGTCGGCTTATGTCTGGCGACAGTATATTAATTGCTTTACTTGGAAGTTTTTACCCTTTGGGTATTTAGCATTCTATTTGTATCACCCCCCTCCTGTTAGGGATAATTTCTATATTTTAGTTTTAAGATTTTAAAGTAATTTTAAAATCAGTTGGTTGTTGAGCTTCACTAAGAAAGCATCTCATATATAAACGCCGAACTCCGGCACTTGTACATATTGTAAAATAAATAATATTATAAATTATTTAAGTGTCGTTAATCTTTGATTACTTTGCAATTTGGTCGACAAACCGCCCAACCTGAAACTAACTCCACCGTTGTTGTCGACAACATTAAAAGGAGGATGAACGATTTCCAGTACCAACACACATCGAGTCCGTAAACCCCTGCAAGCCCCTTATGACAGACCATTTAAAGTGTTGGCTAAAAAATACAAATATTTTGAAGTATTAGTGCGTGACAAACCCCAAAACAGTTTAATAGACCGCTTAAAACCCGCATTTGTGGAGTGTAAACAAACTGTAAACTCAACGCCATCACCTACGTCACAAACAAAAGACCTAATTCTGACAACAAACGACCTACAACGTGAACCAGTGCCCAGTGGCGTACTACAGCAAACAAGAAGTGGGTGCACCGGCCGTAAGACTTCCTAAAAAATTCAAAGACATGGTCCACATAGTATCTTAAACAGCTTATAATGTACCTGTATATTATTATTATTATGTAAATACTCTTTAACGCAGTTCACCAACAACTTCCCTATGTACATTTATACAACGTAGTGTATGAAAAATCCGCTAGGTTCGCTACCGTTTCAAACGATTATAAGGGAATATATTTTTTTTTTTTTTTTTTTTATTTGAAATCCTAGTATTTTACAATCTATCTAATAAGACAATAAGTAAAAGATATGACATATTGAACCGGATGACATAGAAGGAGATTGCCCAATGGCACGCTCCCTTTACATTTTAACACCAGAGAGTGTTATGTCAGGCTTATACGTACTATTTCAAAAGCGATGAGGCAAGTCCAGTGGGTCGTGACGCTTTAATCTCTTTATTCGATGGGAAGATAATAAATCCACAGCGAGAGAGTTGGGATGGTCTCTAACACGATCCTGATATCTGGTGCTGAACGACTTGATACATTCTTCAACTGTGGGCATTTGAAGATCACGATGGATCACATGATTTGGTACAAACCAAGGGGCGTCTACGATAGTTCTCAGGGTTTTTGATTGAAATCGCTGTATTTTGGCGATGTTGGAGTTACTTGCTGCTCCCCAAAGCTGGATGCCATAGGTCCAAATTGGCTTTATTATGATTTTATATATAAGCACCTTATTTTCCAGAGATAATTGTGAGTAACGATTCAGTAACCATTGATGTTTTCTAAATGAATGACCAAGTTGGAGTCTCTTGTTCCAGATATGTTTACCCCACGTCAGTCTTCTGTCCAAATGCACTCCAAGATACTTAACTTCTTCTTTTTGTGGTAGTATATTTCCATTGAGGTTAACAGTAGGACATGTGTCTCTCCTTGTAGTGAATGTTACGTGCACCGACTTTTGGACATTGGCTTTAATACGCCATTTCTTCAACCATTTCTCTAATTTGTCAAGATGCTTTTGTAGGTTTTTAGACGCTGTTAGTGCATTAGGATGGGAGGCCAAGATTGCTGTGTCATCAGCAAACGTCGCAATAGAAGTGCTTGGATTAGTTGGTAGATCAGTTGTGTAAATTAGGTATAGAAGCGGACCCAAGACGCTGCCCTGGGGGACTCCAGAGTGGACTGGCAAAAGTGGTGATATCTCATCTTGACATTTTACAAAAAAATGTCTATGCTGTAGGTAGGATTTCAACACCGGATAAAAGTTGTGTGGAAGATATGATTTGATTTTGAATAATAGACCAGTATGCCACACCTTGTCGAAGGCTTGAGTTATATCAAGAAATGCAGCTGAACAGTACCTTTTGGTCTCCAAATCTTGCTTGATTTTATTAGCAATTCTGTGAACTTGCTCGATAGTGGAATGCTGATGTCGGAATCCGAATTGATAATCAGGAATCACTTGCCGTTCCTCGATCACGGGCATAAGTCTTCTCAAAAACAGTTTTTCAAATATTTTAGATAAAATAGGAAGCAAGCTGATGGGCCTGTACGAGGTAGTCTCTGTTGGTGGTTTTCCCGGTTTGGGTATTAAAATAATTTGAGCCACCTTCCATTGTGCAGGAAAATATCCCATTCTCAAGATAGAATTAAAGATCATGGTTATAAACTTGATAGCGTTGTCTGGGAGTTCTTGTAGGACTTTTGCAGTTATTAGGTCAAATCCGGGAGATTTCTTTAAGTTTAAGTGCTTCTGAATGTAGGTTGAAACCTCACTTTTCTTAAATTTTTTTACGGGTAGTTCCATTTGGAGTGGTGCTTCCAGGAATTCTTCAAGTCTGACATCTTCTTCTGGGACTTCTGCTTGGAACGGTTTGAAAACGTTGGTCAGATGATCTGCGAATGCATTTGCCTTTTCTTTGTTGCTTCTTGCCCATTCTAGTGTTGGTGTTTTTATTGGCGGAATTGCCGTTTGTGGTCTTTTCAACTTACTAGTTGCCTTCCACAGTGAATAGTCAGTTGCTTCAGTTGCTGTCAGTCCGTTCAGGTAATTATGAATTTCTTGATTTTTATGATCTTTTAAAAGTTTTTTAAGGTTTTTAGTTGCCTTATTATAATTTGTTCTATCACTGGGAGACCGGGTTTCTTGCCATTTTTTTCTAAGTCTTCTTTTTTCTTGTAATTTGCTTTGAATACGTTTTGGACAAAGGTTTTCAACTTGATGGTTTTGATTTTCTGGGGTTGCTTCCCAGGCTGCTTCTTGTATATTTTTGGTTAAATGTTGTACTGCTTCATCCAGCTCGAATTCCGATTTCAAAGAAACATCTTGCGGTAGTTTGCATTGGAGTAGTCTTCTAAACTTCTTCCAGTCAGTTTGCTTATTACAAAGAGTTAGAGGTTTTGGTATTCTATTGATTTCAGAAGAAAATGTGACAATGATTGGAGAATGGTCCGAGGAAAGTTCGAAGCTAGCCTCCACTCTGAGGTGATTGTGCGAAATACCTCCAACCACACAGAAGTCCAACAAATCGGGCAGTTTTTCTCTATCTGTAGGCCAGTAGGTTGGTTGGCCGGTGGAACAGTGATCCAAATTTTTAGATTGCATCACTCGAAACAGCTGTCGACCTCTTGGATTAGTAAGTCTTGATCCCCAGTGTGTGTGCTTGGCGTTAAAGTCCCCACCTGCAATGAAACGATTACCGAGCATATTAAAGTAATTTAAATATTGGTCTTGGCTGATTGTATGTCCTGGAGGACAGTAGACTGCAGATAACGTTGTGGTACATCCATTGGATTCTTCAATCACTATATTTGTAGCTTGTAAGTGTGTCTGGGAATGTTTAAGGGATTCATAATGTTTAATGTTATTTTTGATTATGATGGCTGTACCGCCTCTAGCCCTACCACTCGGATGTTGTGTGTCGTATATTTTATATTTTGGTATCTTAAAGTAATTCTTAGATGTAAAGTGCGTCTCTGAAATTAACATTATATCAATATCATGGTTGGATAAAAACATTTTAATTTCTTGGTTATGACTGGTTAATCCGTTGGCATTCCAGACCGCTATTTTGAGTTTTGTTGCTATTATTTTCTTGTATTGAGCATAGCTGTGAGGAGATTAAGAAGAGTTTCCATTTTCTCCATCATTTTCTCCATCATGCTTTCTAACCTTGAATGATTTTGGGATGTTTGTGAATTTGTTGTAACAATTTGTGGAGATGGAATGACAGCTTGCGGTTGCTGAATTCCTCTTGTTATATTTGAATAAGAGTTACCTGGGAATACGTTTGGGTTGTTGTGGATATTTGGATTTCTGTTGTGTATGATATTGTTTACTGGATTGGATAGTTGGGCGGGTTTTTTATCTCTTAAGGTTGGATAAGTTCTCTTCTGGAGATCCTTGTATACAATACAACCCTTATAATTGGCAGGGTGGTTACCTTCGCATAATACACATTGTACACCATTGTCTCGTTCTTTTCTTGTACAGTTTTTAGTGGTGTGATTTCCCGTACATTTGACACATCTTGCTTGCCTATAACAGAATTTATTAGTGTGGCCGTACTGTTGACATTTGGTGCACTGGGGGATTTCTCTTTTCGGGTGGGGTGGTTCAAAGTTGACAATAGAATTCATTAAGCATGTGACATTATAAATTTCTTTATTATTTGGGTTTGCTTTTAGTTCGACATGGAAAAGTGGTAGTGGCACTTTTGTGACCCTACAACGTGAACCAGTGCCCAGTGGCGTACTACAGCAAACAAGAAGTGGGTGCACCGGCCGTAAGACTTCCTAAAAAATTCAAAGACATGGTCCACATAGTATCTTAAACAGCTTATAATGTACCTGTATATTATTATTATTATGTAAATACTCTTTAACGCAGTTCACCAACAACTTCCCTATGTACATTTATACAACGTAGTGTATGAAAAATCCGCTAGGTTCGCTACCGTTTCAAACGATTATAAGGGAATATATCCGCCGGTTGCTTGTGCCTCCACACGTCTATAGATCTCTTAGGCCTCCGATTTTTTCAATACTTTGGCAACAGCGCTTTATACTATTCTTAGTTAGTTGTAGGCGACTTACACAAATAAAATCGTTGATTTGCATTTATGCATTTTATACCGTTGGCACAGTTTTGTTTATATTCTGGTTTTTATAATTTTAGCAGTTTTTAGCAGTTGAAAATATGTTGAAATCGATGCTATTATTAAATCAAATTTTAAAGTTATTGCTGAAATTATAAGTTTTATTTTTTTACTAGACATTGAAAAGATGTTATTGTAAAGTACTACGAAGAGATATTTGCATTTTTTTTTGTTAGAAAACAGTTACAAAAATTCACAAAGTTCATGAAAATAAGCGATTTTTAAAATATTACTGCGCAAGCATAAGTAAAAATTTGAAAAATCTGTCTTGGTAGTGCTCTCAAACTTAATAATTGCGTATTTTATGTTCGAAAATGTCTTGTTTTAAAAATTATTTGCGTTATTCTTAATATTTCCCCGTAGTGGTTTACAATAACATATTTTTGATGTCTAATAAACAAATAAAAATGATAATTTCAGCAATAACTTTAAAATTTGGTATCATAATAGCATCGATTACAATTTCCTTTCGACTGCTAAAATCCCGCCTTAAAACTTATTTAATTAAAAAATGTAAACAATGTTAAAATTTTAACCAAATATTTCTAAAATTATCTTACAATAAGTGATAAAAAATATTATCTACATAGTAGCTTTCGAGTATGAAATGTAAAATAAAGACGGATTTTTATCAAATTTATTAGAAATACAATTCAAGTAATTATAAAGTATATAGTAAATTACAGTAATAAAAAAAATCAAGAACTACAAATACGCAATACAAGAAATACAAAATTAATTCATTATTAAATAAAATAATGGAAAAAAATTAAATCAAAGAGCAAAAACACAAAAATAATTGAATATGTGTGAATTTTGATTTTTTTAATACATGATGAGCGACCGTTCATCCGAACATACGGAAATAATATGGAAAATAGATTTTTTAAAATGCCTACTTGTCATTATAAGTGATAAGAAGGAGTTTAAATAGATTTTTTCTCCGCGTCTAAAGATAACACACACTTGGCTTAAAATTTATTTGTTCTTCAATTATTGTTTAAAAATCAATAATAAAATGAAAATGTAAATTATGCATTTAATAGAACTTTAGTAGCCTAGCCTGGCTTGAATTTAATTGATATTATTCATATTATCGCTCCTTATCGACTACCTACACAAGCATAATCATTAGTAGTTATTTAATATTTAATTATTTGAAGACATTTAATCCTTTATAATATTATAATTTGGTCTTTGCTTTAATTTGATGTGTAATTAAGGTAACCATTTTTATGAAAAAATGTAAAACTAGTTACTACATGGAAAAACGGAGGAGTTTTTTTTTAGGTTTTCACCTTTCTTTCGATACATCAATAGAACAATGGGCACATCAGTAAATGGTTGTGTCCTGGGTAACTGTTTTAACTAACCAGGACAAAGGTTCCTTCTTGGCAATACATCATACTGCTAACGGTCTAAAATATCAAAATTTAAGAAAGGGGTATAATTTTTTCAAGACGCTAGGCAACAATAATTTAATTCAAGGTCGAATTGAGTTTGGGTTTTCGGCAATAAATCAAACTGCCAACGGTCTACTTAATCATATCATAAAACAAGGTAGGGGGGGGGGACTGTGGATTTTACAAAACGCTAGCTAACACTTTAATTCAAAGTCAAATCGAGTTCGGGTTTTCGGGAATAGGTCAAACTGCCGACAGTCTAAATAATCATATCATAAAAGAGCGGAGGGGGACCATGAATTTTGCAAAACGCTAGCTAACACTTTAATTCAAGGTCAAATCGAGTTCGGATTTTCGGCAATAAATCAAACTGCCAAAGGTCTAAATAATCATATTATAAAAGAGGGGGGGAAGACATGTGCTTTTTGCAAAACGCTAGCTAACACTTTAATTCAAGGTCAAATCGAGTTCGGATTTTCTACAATAAATCAAACTGCCAAAGGTCTAAATAATCATATTATAAAAGAGGGGGGGAGACATGTGCTTTTTGCAAAACGCTAGCTAACACTTTAATTCAAGGTCAAATCGAGTTCGGATTTTCGACAATAGATCAAATTGCCAAAGTTCTAAATAATCAAAATTTAAAATAAGAGTAGACGCATGCAATTTTTGCGGGACGCTAGGTAACAATTTAATTCAAGGTCGAATCAAGTTTGGGTTTTCGGCAATATATCAAACTACCAACGGTATAAGTAATCATATTATAATAGAGGTAGGGGACCTGTGAATTTTGCAAAACGCTAGCTAACACTTTAATTTAAGATCAAATCGAGTTCGGATTCTCGGCAATAAATCAAACTGCCAAAGGTCTAAATAATCATATTATCAAAGAGGGGAGGGGGAACCTGTGATTTTTGCAAAACGCCAATGAACACTTTAATTCAAGGTCAAATCGAGTTCAGATTTTCGGCAATAGATCAAACTGCCATCGCCATCGTTGTAAATAATCAAAATTTAAAATAGGACGCTAGCAATTTTTGCGAGACGCTAGGTAACAATATAATTCAAGGTGAATACATCAATAGAATAATAGTCACATCAGTAAATGTTTGTGTCCTGGTTGACTGTCTTGACTAACCAGGACAAAGGTTCCAAAACCAGTACTGTCCTGGTAAAATCAGTACGAATGGTCACCTTATGTGTAATCCTAAAATGTAAATTAAAAGTTAGAATTAAAAACAAATATATGGACCACCCGACAACCCGAAACAATAATTATATAAATAAAGATATTATTAGTAAATTAATATCTGCTCAATACCTACACAATACAAATGATATATAAATCGTTGTTTTATTTTTGGAAGGTTCATCTGCATGTAAACTGCAAAATATACAATTGAAGTCAATATTCTTCAAGAATATTTAATGTCTTTTCGAGGAAACGAACCACATGTGTTTTAAAGGGAGCATTCCTCGAGTCAGGTCATCCAAGACGTTAAGTCACCCCCTTTTGAAGGGAACGATTGCCGAAGGTTTCATTATCGATATAGAATCGATTTAAGCGTTGTTGAGAGTAGTCACATATACATTTTTAGTTGCATTATTATATTATAAATTATTTACTTGTGTTTGATTAAATATCTAAAAATTATAAATTGAGACTTTAAAATATTTACTACAGAATTCAGAAGTGGGATATACACATGCGTTATTAAATTTGAAAGTGTATTGTGTAAGAGTTAATTAATTTTCCTGTTGTGCTAGTTATTGTGCAAACGAAAAACAGTAAAAGGACATTTGATAATACATCAAAATGAGTTCGCACGAAAGAAGGCACCGGAGATCGAAAGAACGAGATCATCGATCAAGACATGAACGAAAATCTGCGCGACGAGATGATCAGTGCTATGAGGATCATCCCCGTCGTTCGCGTTCGCGTGTGCGTAAAAATACGCAATCAAGAACACCAGAGGTTGCAGATTATCTTTCGAGTACAACAACTACATTAAGTGCTGGTTTTAATCAATTGGCAGCAGCTTTGACAGGTATAGTTCAATCGGGTTCGAGAAAATCCAATCAATTTTTGAATGATAAATTTTTACCGGAGTTTGATCCAGATGTAAGTAAATTTACTGTAAATGAATGGCTTGATAAGGTGAATAATTGTGCAATGGTTTATGATTGGGATGATAAGAGTAAATTATTCTTTTCGGTATGTAAATTACGTGGAAATGCTAAAATATGGTATGATGAATTACCAACTCCTTTTTTGATCTGGGAAAGCTTTTCCGAGTCTATAAGTTCTCAATTTACTGGTGAATTAGGGTTTGCAAAATTATTAAAAGAGGCTGTTTTATATACCAGTACATTTGGGTGTAATCTTAAAACTTATTCTTTTATGAAAGTTGGGAAAATAAATCGCTTAAAATTAAATTTGTCGGAAGATAAGTTAGTAGATTTTGTTGCTGACGGAATTCATGATGATTACATACGTACCACGGTATTAGCATCTAAATGCAAATCAATTGCAGAATTAAATAATTTGTTAGGCATATTTAACACATCCGATAATAAAATTAAAAATCAAAAATATTCGAAACAATATATGACAAGTGATTTTCAAAGTAATAAAAATAGTAATATAGAAACGGATAATATTTGTTTTAATTGTGGTAAAACAGGTCACTTAAAAAGAATATGTCCCGAACCAATAAAAGATGAAAATAAAAAAAGAGCGAAAAGGTGGAAGTAAAGTAATTTGCGGATATTGTTACATACCTGGTCACACTGAAGATAAATGTTATAGAAAGAAAAATACTCAAGAAATTTCTAGTAAAAATGTATTGTAAATTTGGGTAGAGATAGTTCATTAATGAGGAAAGGGGTTGCTAGATTATTTAAATTACAATTCACTCCAACAAATGCTATATTAGCTGGATTTAATCACTCGTTGGTAGCACCAATAGCTTCTGCTAAAGCATCAATTATTATTATTGATAATTTAAATTTTGAAACTAATTTTCTTATAGTTGTAGACGAACAATTATCACAAAAGATATTAATTAGGCGTAATGAAATTATTACTTGATGCTAGTGTAAAAGGCTATTGCAAAAGCTGCGGGCCTAAAGAATAATATGCCAAATTTTAGGGCTCACAGGTTATTTGTTAAATTTATAAAGAATAAAAGGATACTGATCATTCACAAATAGTACAATATTAGAAATGGTCCAACATCTTTGGACGTCACACTTACGATTTTTATGGGTGACGATGAATAATTAGGGGACCGAGGGAGAACCAGGCGGATATTCGAGCGAGACTAACGTGTGCCTTTTTATTCTAAACTGTTAAGATCGTTTTCTTAGCTTTAATATTATATTGTTTTTAGAAATAGTTATTTTTAATTAGTTATTATTACGTATTAGTATTACCTTATATTTGCGTCTAACAAATCGATAAGACGATTAGTAATAATTTTATTCGTTGACCTTTTTTTTTATTAATTAGATAAAGAATATTTGAGTTTTAAGTCTTTTTAAACAATTTTACTAAAATTAAATGAGTTACAATATTAGACATATAAAATTCTAATAATAGTAGATGAATTCACAAAGTTTTGTATTCTCGAACCTGTGCGAAATATTAAGTTAAAGTGAGTCTGCAAAATTCTCGAACAAGTTTTTAGCTTGTTGCACTGATAATTAGTGATAGGGGTACGTACAGCTTTTACCTCTCATCGCTTTGAAACATTTTGCAAAGAGGATGGCGTAAAGCACATATTGTGCACATAAGTTCTGCACAACTTCTTTGGGGCTATAGACCAAGAAACCGAGCTGACGCTGCGTTGCTACAAAGCATACGAGTGAATCTGGACGAAGTAGATTTGGCTGAGTTACGAAGAGAAGCCAAATGAGTTATGGACTCCAAAAGGTTCGTTTTGATGCAAAGCGATGTAAGGCACCAGTTTACAAGGTGAATGACGTGGTGATGGTTGCATCTAACCCTGCAGCTACCGGCCATAGTAAGAAACTATTGGTTAAGTCAAAAGGACCATTCAAAGTGACTGCTGTTTTGCCTAATGATCGTTACGAGGTCAAAGATCTTCGTTCAATGAAGAAGGTCCGAGGCCAAAAGAGCGTAGTAGCTGTTGTTGGTCTCCAAAAGTGGGTGACTTTCGACGCTCTGGAGTAACTTTTAAGGTGAGTTCATAATGTTTTGAATTAGTTGTTTTAGATTGACTCTGTTACTATTGCTGATGACTCGAAAGATCTATTAAGGAGGTTTAATGAGATCTGTTGTGAGGCGGTTCCATGAAGACGGTAACCGTAAACAGTTGAGCAATAGTTAATCAATCAGTCCTTATCCGGTGGTAGTCTAATACTTGGATGAAGGATGGCCGAACTAGTCATTGACTGAGGGTAGATCGAGCAGTACCTATCAGATGATGTGGAGCAGTTGGCATTGATGTAATTGGTCAGTCTAGGAACTTTGGTGCAAAGTGTTGCAAGGACGAGGACCTCATCATTTTGACCCGGGTAGTCAAGGAATCTGGTACATTACTTTGGTCAAGTAGTGTATGGGCTTATTCCTGTGGCAAGGGTTGGACCTTAGCAAATTGATATTTTGACCCGGATAGTCAAGGAATCTGGTACATTACTTTGGTCAAGTAATGTATGGGCTTATTCCTTTGGCAAGAGTTGGACCTTAACAAATTTATTTTGACCCGGATAGTCAAGGAATCTGGTACATTACTTTGGTCAAGTAATGTATGGGCTTATTCCTTTGGCAAGGGTTGGACCTTAATAAATTTATTTTGACCCGGATAGTCAAGGAATCTGGTACATTACTTTGGTCAAGTAATGTATGGGCTTATTCCTTTGGCAAGGGTTGGACCTTAACAAATTGATTTTGGCCCGGATAGTCAGAGAATTTGGTACATTACTTTGGTCAAGTAATGTATGGGCTTATTGCTCTGGCGAGGGTTGGACCCGCAGTCGCTTAGTCAGATAAGTTATAGACTGATCTGGTGAGGATCATCATAAGTTGCGCTTGATCTGGCAAGGCTGTTGATTGTAATTAGGTTGATTCAGATGCTTTCCGGAGAGGTTTGAATTGCGGACCTCTCTAGTGTAAGCTTTAATTTGATGAAACTGATTAATTGAACCTTCGATTCCTTGACCTATTCCTAAGGCGCCAATAGTGGCTACTGTATTGTGAATTCTGCTAATTACGACGGAACTGATCACTCTGTCTAAGTGAGAACTTGGAATATATAGACACTATTACCCACTCATTTAGCAATAAAATAATAACAAATTAATATCTTTTTGTTATAGTTTTACAGATAAATAAGATGATGTAAGCCGAGGACGACTTAATAACAGGAAGGCCGAATGAAGTCAATATTCTTCAAGAATATTTAATGTCTTTTCGAGGAAACGAACCACATGTGTTTTAAAGGGAGCATTCCTCGAGTCAGGTCATCCAAGACGTTAAGTCACCCCCTTTTGAAGGGAACGATTGCCGAAGGTTTCATTATCGATATAGAATCGATTTAAGCGTTGTTGAGAGTAGTCACATATACATTTTTAGTTGCATTATTATATTATAAATTATTTACTTGTGTTTGATTAAATATCTAAAAATTATAAATTGAGACTTTAAAATATTTACTACACAATTTTAGAAAATTAATAATAATTTGTCACTGAGACCGCATCAAGTTTTAAATTGTGTTTATTTTGCGTCTCGTTCAAAATGAGTCATTATGGGTTTCAGTACCTTTAAGAAGCTTCAAGTTACATCACTCGTGGTATGTTGACAAACAGGGATGGTCGAAAGTTGCCTTGTTTTACATATTTATAGAAACAAAACAAAATAACTAGCGGTCACTGTGGAGCGCACGATAGTGTT
This sequence comes from Cantharis nigra, assembly GCA_958510845.1. NCBI lineage: Eukaryota > Metazoa > Arthropoda > Insecta > Coleoptera > Cantharidae > Cantharis > Cantharis nigra. Next base: position 14,730,682 of record OY294029.1, read on the forward strand.
ACTGTAATTATTATGTTTCTAGTAAACGTCTCATTTAACGATCATAAAATATAAACTATCATTATTATTGTTCATACAACTGTGTAAAAGTCTTTGCACAACTAAATGAATTTTTAATTATTACATAATTTCAATTCCTTTCTGGTTTTGGAACCAATATGTTTGCAGTGCAGGGCGAAATTGTGTACGAATTCCATACAAAAATTGTGATTTTCAGGTGTTGTGATTTTTGCAATATAGTTGTTTTTTTCTATTTTTGTATTTTAATTATAATTAAAATTATTCAAGTATGTACTTCAAAAAATTATGATTTAGTTTGCTTAAATATGTTTTAGATTGAGAAAAAAAGTTAAATTTTAGTTAATATGTCGTATAAAGGTGTTCAGATATGCTAATAATTTCTTTTGTGTTATTTAAAGTTAATAAATTTTTTAAATTATTTACTTTTTAATTTTTTTTTGGCTTACTAGAATACCAAATAAATTATCTGTTGCAAACAAAAAGTCAAAAGTCAAAAAGTTAAGTTGTACGTGAGTAAACAAAAGAAATAAAGCGCGGTCACTGTGACCGCACAGTTGTTATAGTTTTTGAAGACCTTTTTTGATACATAAAAATTACATTTACAACAAAACTTATTAAACACTTTTTGTTGTAAATTTCATTCTCTTAATTTTTGTTTATATGCATTTTTTTGATTTGTTGCACCGATTCCGTTTTGCAGTGACTTACAAAAGACTGTAAAATTTAAAAAAAATTTTGATTATGAAATATATTTGCATTATAAAACTTGATAATTTTACTTTAATAAATATTGCATAATATAATAAATTATTAACAGTGGATGCATGAGCGGTCTACCTACACAAATAATATGATATCTAAGCGCGTATGTTTCATCTCTATTGTGTGATTTTCCGTCTCTTTTTATCAGCAATTACATTCGGCAACACTGTTGGAGTACTTCACGGCTTTTTAAAATATACAATATATACAAATTGTGTCTATAACGTCGTATTGATATATGGAGACCAAAGCGTACTGCCACTATACCAATTATCTGTATCATAAAACACGAAAAATCCTTTCCCCTCTCCGGTTGCTGCAGGAGTTCTAATCGTCTAATAGATTTATATACATTTACTTTATATCTACGGTTGTTTTTAAAGGCGGATAAACTGTCGTCCTATGAATGTACGGAGTCCAGTACGATACACTTGCACGTATATATATATATATATATATATATATTGTAAATATGCTTTCCTTTGATACTCTTGCAGCGTTCAGCAGTCACCGACCACCTCACTGGGGGGGGACAGTGTGGCGACCATCATTCTATGTCGCCACTCAACAGATGGCGCTAATTCCATAGATGGCGCAAACTCGGAGTAACAACAAAAAATCACCAGTCTTATCTACACCGTCGGCTCGAGCACATCTACATAGATCGCTCGCCACGCTACACGTAATCGAATCTGAATAGTCTTGTGAACTGCTTTTTGTGAATTGTTTTTTTCTTAGTCGTTAAACGCTAATAGCATGGAGCTTTGGATTGTCTTCAAGCACAAAATAATTGCTACTATAGACAACTGGTTCCAACAATATTCTCATTAAAAATTAGAATGCAGAATCTGATACGACTCCCTTGCATCATCTCCTGTGGTGGTTTTAACAAGTGAATTAATGAATAACTTAAATCGGTGTTTTGAGAAATTTAATAATTTATCAGAAGAAATAGATGACGGCATCATTGCTACATGTTTCCATCCAAACTTTAAACTTCGGTGGCTGCCTGAAACAGTAACTGAAGCTGCCCGAAATAGAATAAAAATCTTGGTACTACGCCGGCAATAGAGAAATTCATGAAAATGTATAATTGTTTTACTTCGACTACGAACAAATTTCACGACGAAGACGATTTTCTTGTTTTATGAAAAAGTTTCCAACAAAACATAGAATGTTTCGATAATGCCGTGAATGCTGAATTTGAAGTCATCACGTTTTTTAACGACAAAAGCAAATGTTTTTCTAGTTTGGATAAGTACCCCAATATTAAAAATGCATTTATTAAATACAACACAAGTTTGTGTTCTTCTGCTCCTGTAGAAAGGTTATTTTCTTTCGCAGGTATTATTCATTCTCCAACTAGAGGAACATTATGTGATCAAACATATGAAACGCTCGTCTTTCTAAAGGGCAATTCATTATAAAAATTTAAATTAATTAAAAATTAATTATTTATTAAAATTAAAATTATTATTTATGAATATTGTTTTTAATATGATAAACTGTTGAATTTAAAATAAAAATGAAGAATTGCACAATTCCAAATGGAATTATTTTGTTATGCTGATTTCGAGAAGGCTATCCATTCTCCTGCGTTGTTAGCTTGGCCGAATTTAATTATTAAGGGATGTCGATTTCATTTAGGGCAGTCTTGGTAAGTGTTTCATTTATTTTTTTAGCCCCCCCCCTGTATATCATTATTTATAATTACACACTAAATACATTCACAGGTTTTCCACTCTCAATGACAACACCATCGGGGCTAAAACCTAGCCATGGATTCATTTCTGGCCATCATTCTTACATTTTCTTATTCTTACATAGAATAGGTTGGAGATTCTTCTAGAATTTAATTTAGCACAAAGAACGGGAAATTAGGATCTGCATTTGAAAAGCTTTAACAGAGTGCTTTCCTAGTTTTTCGTTTACGATCATAACAGTTTCTCCAGATGGGGAACAATTTACTACCTCAATATGTGAAGTTGCAGGAAACTTTGCTATTAAGCGTTTTGAGGGTAATTTCAATCAACTCTCCACAGATCACGCTCTCGAACACATTAACAAAAATTCAAAAGACTCGTTTAGATGAGCGGCTTTTAAGTTTCAACGACGTTGGATTAATGATCGATAATTTCCGTTCTTTTTTTTAAATTTGACCAGCGATATTTCGAGTCAAAAATATTTCGGTATTGAAATTGCAAGACAAATTTGGTAGAAATGAAAATAATTTGATATCTATATCGACAAATAAAATTGCTTCAAAAACTGAAGAAACTGCTTCTATTACTGCAAAAGAAAATAGGAAACTCTCCTTAAAAGTTTCATCGGTGTAATTGAATCCCAAGATTTTTACAAACCCATTAAGAAAGTCAGCAGTGTAAACCATTATTTTCCACCAAGATTAATACTATTACAGTTTTTGAACAAGAACAAAATTTCCTTAGAAAATTTTTAGTTACCATGGAAATGGATAGAATAATCAGATTAGATAGCCAACAGGGGTAACAAAAGTAACAAAAGCGCACTTGCAAATATTATAGAATCATTTTCAAATACCTATAAAGAATTACCATGACGGAATCGATTTGATGAATTACATTAATTTTCTTTTATAATTATAATATAATAATGTTAATCGTTTGATGATGTCACATCCTTTTATTTTATAGTTACGCCGGCCGTTATAATGACTTCTTCGTCTGCAGGCTTTGACAATTATAAATATAGAGCAAATTGAATGGACCATGAATGATTTCGTAACAAGTCGTCCTCAGGTTGGTGCCCGAAGAGATGCAGAAGGTAACTACAGGATACCCCTGAAGGCATACAACTACAAATCCCAAAGACGCAGGGGCGTAGTAAGAACGAGAAGATGAATTAAACTAATTTTTTGAATTTTAATTTATAATTTCCATATTATATAAATGAATTAAGTTGGTAATTTTCGTAATATTTTAGAAACGAAAAATTATTATTACAAAAATTGCTAATGTGGCAGCTGCTAGTGCAAATGTAAAAACGATTGGTTCAGAATTGTGGGGATATTGTCAATTGTTTAATAAATAATGTACATTTTGATCGTCTTTCATACACTGAAAAAAAAGAAAAATGCATAGATCGTGTCCCGATCATTGTAAAACATTACTTAACATCGGGAAACTAAATAGAGCATTTAATTGACATGACAAACATAAATGGATAGTAGGGAGTACATATCATAATAAAATATTTTGTTGATCCTGTGTACTTCTTGCAAACAGAACTGTTAGTAAAATAGTTTGATGTAATATAGGATATGCCGATCTAAAAAAATTTGTCTCGATCTGCACTTAAGCATGCTATGAGCCAAGACCATTTTGCGCTAATTGTAAATTTAGCTTTAAAAATCATTTTAAAATATGATTCCAACAATAAGTCTGTTCCCAAACTGACCCAAAAACAATTATAATTCATAAGTATTATATGCAATAGAAATGGTCATTGATTCAATGAAATTTCAATTCAAATTATTATTTTTGTTTATTTTAGAAAAAACTCACCAATTTGACTGGTAACTCGTAGTTTTGGTTAGCAATTACCTAAAAAAATTCTCTTGCTATCTGGAAGTTAATTAATGCGCCCCACCCAAACGGGGGAGCGTCTCTGTGAATGGTTGTAGGAATTTTTGTTTATTGTTTCATGAGAAGTCTCTTGGTAACTTGTGTTGCCAAGGTGTCATTCCTCAGTGTGTGCACTCTCGTCGTTATCTAGATTTAGATCAGTAAATATATGCTGTGCACCATTGCTGTTCGCAAGCGCTACAGATATCTTTAAAATTAATGCATTTGATCAATAGGACTAATCAATGTTGGTCTTCTAACAACGAAGAAAATAAAAAAAGGCCAAACAAAAAAATTTAATAGAAGAGAATCTACTTTTTGAGTCGGAATCTGAGTCAAACTAATAATGATATTAAAATGAAACAGTTTTAGAAACGTTCAGTACAAATACAACAACCATGGTAGCAATGAACGCACACACACCACAATCCTTGAAAACAGGGAAACGCAACTTGAGCTATTTCCAAGTCTGCCCTCCCTCCAGGCCACCTCTGGTACATAAGAGAAGGGAAACAGGAAATTACAAAAAAGTACAACAGGAATCCCACCGACAAGGAGGATTTCATTAATCCTGACCAGTAAAGGCAAATGGGCCGAAGTGAAGAAAAGTTAGATACAGCAAAAATAAACTTCACCAAAACCCGCACTAGGACAAATGGCATCCCTATTGAACAAAAACTTGAAAACCCATTTACGAACCCAAACCGATGGAAAACCGTTCCAATGTGACTGATTGGAACTGACTGATCATCTACTATCTCATATTGGTGAAAAGCCGTACAAATGTACTACTTGCGACTATAAATAAATGTTCTAATAGAACAAGTTTGAGGAAACATTTTCGCAATAATACCCGGGTAAAACAGTTCGAGTGTAATGTTTGTAATTATAAATAAATTAAATATTCGGAAAAAATGTTTATAACTAATATAAGCAATTTATTCTAATCTGTAAGTAGCACACAATTTTAAACGCAAAGATATATTTTTTAAATTACATGTTATTTCTAGTTAACCTAAGTTAACGCAACCTAGATTGTATTTTGGAAACCGGATTTGCTGAAATTGTAAATGGATGTCCAGCGCCCAATCAAAAATTTGAGAACAGTACAGACAGTGATTCAAATATATTTCGAGTTCGATAGTGCCGTTAAGATTGGTTTAATCAGAATTTAAGGATTCTACGAAGGAATCATATGGCACACGTAAGAGAAATAAGAAGAGCTGGCAAAACAATTATTGAAGATTTTTGGCTTCGTCAAACATCAATTACTATAAATATGTGCGCAATGAAGTTCTGAAGCTAACTATATAAATATCTCATTTTCGCCAAAATGTCAGTTAGCAGGTATTGTCAGCTCACCGACGATATGCTGTGTTCATAGATGTAAGTATCGTGTCAATAGTTACCATCGAAATAATGTGTTATACATTTACAAAATTTATTTTTTAAAATTATTTTAGATCGATGACAATCGACACATCACAAATGTAAGATGCACTTGTGTTGCTAAATGTGGTAAGAAATGCAAGCATATTTATGCACTGATACATTACATAAATAGCGACAGAAGCGCATCGAAGACAAGTTTCGAGCAGCAATGGGAAAAACCATCGCCAGCTCAATTCGCAAAACCCATATATTTGAAAGGGTAGAAGATTTCCGTTCTGTTTCCACCAAAGTTTAAAATTGTCGATGACGAGGCAATTGAATTCAGTCTGGATGACTTCGAAGACATCATAATTGTGCTGCTCGTGACATTTTAATTGAAGAAAATCGTACCGCAAAGGAGAGAGAAGCCAGACTTTCTCTAGAAAGAATAAAAAATGAGGAAAAACCAAGTGCCGAAGAAGAAAACATAGAGGCTGTTGCCAATCATTTCCTCTGTTCTGATTTTGGCATTGAATTGTACGGAGAAAAATTTTCTTTTTCAAAGAAAGAATTTGTATTCTTGGTATGCCCTGACACCAACTGTGCACAAGGTGCTATTAAAAATTCTAATTTATTTTCTAGCAATTTTACTGTTAGGAACCCTCAAACCAGTTGAATCTGCTCTTTTAACAAGACGTGACACTGTGCAATAACTAGTCCGAAGTCCAAAACGTCGACTGACAACTATTTGTGTTTGATTGAAAAACTTCAGTCATCGAGAATCGATATAAGGGGAAGAGCCTAACTCCACAACGGCAATTTCGGCACTTCAATCGAGGACATCGACACAAACTGGACGACGACGCACATAGGTTGATTTGAACGATTTACGCGGCCAAAATTATTTTACTGCTTTTATCAATTACAAATAGAATAAATAAAAAGAAAATATTATTTTTAATATCGACATTTATTAATATAATGTTTTTTACAGAAAATATATAAAACTTACACAGTTAAAAATATTAATAATGACTTAAATAAAAATTATTATTATTATCCAATAATATAATTCTAAATTAGGATCTAAATAGATCCTCTTCACTATCCGAAGAATCTGGTGAGGCACCAAGTTCAGAATAGGGCTCAGCTGAAATTAACATATTTATCGTTTCTGGGCAAAATAATGACTTATATACACGTTAATCAGGTATTTTTTGCAAGTTGGTAGAGGCAGTATTGTGACTGCAGGAGAGTATTCAGGGCAACATTTTTAAACACCTAAATACAAGGCGCAGTGGCGTATTTAGCAATTACGTTTAGGGGGGAGGGGCTCAAATTGAAAAGTCTAATAACAACATTTAAAAATTGTGCGAAGCGAGTTATCAATTTAAAATATTTATTCAAAAATAATTTCTCCTAATAATTCTATTTTTTCTGCTATTTTGCTACCTTTATAATAAAAGAAATGAGGATTTAAGAATCGCTCAGAATTTTTAAATATTCAAATAACAAATAATTGTATATTATTTAATAAATTGATTAGTTTCAAAGGGGGGCTTGGCCCCCTGAGCCCCCTGTAAATACACCACTGATAGGGCGCATTTTTGGTAGGCGCGGGTGCGGTACATCAAGGTGTTATTTCTGCAACAAATACCACGTTTATATTCAGTCGTTACTACCCTGTCAGAATCATGTTAATGTTAACGTAATGTTAATATATGAGAGCTTTGGATTGGTAGATCAGCAGAAACATGGCTTTTGATTGGAGTGTTTTGTTTTTAAGCGATTAATTACAAAATGGCAGCTGTATAGCGTTTTTGCAATGCAAAAAGTTATTGCACCTATTATATTTTTTCGTGCAGTGCCAGCGCCAGCGTGTGAATCTTTTCCGGACAGACTCAATGCTATTAACGACGCTAAAGGTGGCTATATCAAACAATAACATATTTTTCTTAAAATCTAAAATGTTTTTTCGATATACTGAAGTTTTTAAATAAAAAAACATAAAAATTTCAAAATTACAGCATTTTTAATTAGTAACACTTCGAGCGCCGATCCCGTAAGATTTTTTCGATATATTAATTTTTGGTCAAATGGCGCACTTCTAAAGTGAAAATTTCATTCTAGTGGTCATAATTTTTTGGCAAGAGTACATTACATGAAAGAACTAACTAGCTCGAGCCGACTTAGGTCGACTTCACGACTGCATGTAAACGTGGTAAAAGTCCCGAAATTAGTGAAACGCACCTTATCCGCAACTGATTTTTTTATTAGCAGTGACTTGAAAGTATTAGGTGTAAAACTGCAAAAGAAATTTAACTCGGACGGGTCCGGAAGTATAACAAAATCCTTTTTATAAAAAAATTTTTTTTTTAAATTTGATTCAAAAATTTAGAATTTTTGAATCAATTAAACATTGCTTTAAAAATGTCACAATTTGTTAAAATGTAGTTGATTATACTGATTCTTACTTGAATTATTAGGATCCATCACGTTACCTTCAATAAATAGACGTAAACACAGAAATATTCACTTTGAAACAATTACTTTAACAAAGGGTACCGAGAACTTTGAAATGCACTTCAGAAAACGACCAGTGGTGGGATTACGTGCACATCGCATTGAAGCGAACGCTTCGATTCTAACGCTTCAATTCTACTGCTAGCTTCACTTCGGTTAATTTTCGTTAGAATTCTAATATTTTGTATTGCATTCATTTATTTTACGATCGCCTGTCAAATTATTTTCGCATTGAAGCTATATGTCAAAGTATAAATTCACGCCTGAATTCTACAGCTAACTTCATTCCAGTTAGTTTACGTTCGCATTTCAATAGTTTGGTATTACGTACACATATTTTGCCATTGTTTCGCAACGAAGCGTTCGCATTGAAACTATAAGCTAAACACTGCCGCATTGAAGCGTTTGTATGATAATCTTACTATTGGATGTAAAGTTTTAAGATTTGTTTAAAATATGGTCGACTGTTGATGAGCAATGATATTAAAATAAGCAACATAATATAATAAATTAACACAAATCCGTGAAATAATAATTATATAATAAGTAAATAATAATTTTCTACTATGTAAGATTAAAATTCAAAATAATAAAATTATTGAAATAAATAAAATACATAAACATTAAAAACTTTAATATAACAAGTTAAATGAAATAATATAATAGAAATTATATTATTATAAATTAATAAATTTCTGACGAAAGCGATAACCGTTGCAAAGCTCAAATAAAATTTCTACTATATTATTTCATTTAACTTATTATATTGAAGTTTTTAATGTTTTTATATATTTAAATGAAATACATTTTCGCTTAATTAAATTTTTTTTTAAAGCAACTTAACGTTTCTAAAAAGATGAAGATGCGCTTTGCTCGAAATAGGCTGAGTTTCTAAAAAACATATTATATTAATTATGCGAAAAAATATTCTATTTCTTTTAATAATTTTATTTTGCAGATATTTTATTAGATATTATAAATAAACTTTAAAATAATTTTATATTTTACAAATTAGTTTTATAAATTAAATGACAAAATTGAGACAACACGAGTAGTATGTAAATATTTTATTTTTATAATTATTTATAATCTCGGATTAGTCTTTTCAATATATTATAATATTAAGTTATCTATTTTGCATAATATGTGGTTATTAAATTTTAAAATTTTCAAAGCTTAGTGGCGGCTTGTGGCTGTTATATTCGAGAACCCTAATGATATAATACAGTGAACCTCACCTCAAAAATACTAAATTTGATTAAATTCTTTAAAATTTTTAAATTTTGTTTTTTTTTTGAAGTTTTTATTTATTATTTGATTTATTTATTTACTGTAAATACAAAATTTAATAGTTATATCTATATATCATACATATACCTATATATATGCACAAAAAGCATATTCTCAAGAGTTCAAAATTTCAGATGGGGCTAAGCCTCCCTTGGGTGCTTTGACGAGCAGCCACTGGGTAGCTGTCATAAATTAAATATATTTAGAGGTTATTCGATTTATATTTATTACAATCTTTTTAAAATACATTAAATATTGTAGTATCATGTATATAAGGGTAAAATTGTAATAACAGATAAGAGAATTTTGAATTTATATTGAAAATAACGCAAAAACGAGATTCTTTTTAATTTGAAATTATAATTGAAGCATTCTTCCGACTTTTGCCGACAAAGATCCGAACAAATAATTCTGTTGAACATTCAGAATTTCTAGTATATTCGCCTTGAAAACTTTTCGAATCAAAGCGATAATAATTGTAAATCAGCAAGGTATCACTTACATAGTCCTACAACAACTGTTCTTTAACTAAATTGAGAAATTACCCAATTTTTGACATTTGTACATAATTCGCTTTTAAAAACGAACGCTTCAATACTAACGTTTCAAAGCTAACGCTTCAATACTAACGTTTCAAAGCTAACGCTTCAATGCGAACGCTTCAATGCGAACGCTTCAATGCGATCGCTTCAAAGCGATGTACACGTAATCCCACTACTGGTTTCAATGAACAGTACTCGTACGTGGTGCAAAGGGTGTGAGGGAGAGGGTTGGCAATACTTTCTACAACTATTAAGGTTGGGGTTGGTATATGTTTTATTGTATTTTTGAATACTTTTTGAATTTCAATTTTGGCCGCATAAATCGGTCAAATCAACCTATGTGCGACGGCGCCGAATGTGTAAATATTGGTCTTTCATTTTGTTACTCCTATATCCCACCTATCCAACTCCTTTTCCTTAACCAAACTTACCTTACCCAACTCGCTCATGACCAAGCTTCATAAGCCTCCCGGGTCCGTAATTCCCTTTTAATTTACCCAATGCCATCCCATCAACATCAGATGGAGATAAGGCAGCTCCACTTGTCACTTCAAGTTCCAGTTTCATAATATAAATTTAAAGAAATTATTTATTGAAGTAATTTCATTGCTACAAAAATGTGGTATTATTGTAAAAGCAACCGTTGCAACGGTGGCAGACCAAGGAACAACCAACGTAGCTGCTTTTAAATTATTAGGAACAAGCTCACAAACTCACTATTTTTTTGAAAATATGAAGGCAATACAATGTATTTGGGTAATTCTCACGAAATCCTGAAATTCAATCTAAATAAGTTCATAAAAAATATTGATAATTTGATTTTTTTTTCAGTGAATTTCGTAGTACCAAAGAGTATGTATATATAGAGGAACAGTCATTAACAAATATTTGTCACAAGTTTTTGTTAATTACAGTGACTTTATAGACTTTATAGTGACTATAAAGTCACTGTATTGTTAATGGCTCTGCTACGCCATCTAGTAGACGGTGTGATCTCTACGTTTTAATTTTTAATTTATGGCTGATCCTTTATATACAAAGTGAGAACGCTAACACAAAGCTTCAAGCCAAAAACACTGGTGATAGAAGAAGAATGGGGAAGGCTACTGAGGGAAGACGAAGATGTATTGGAGCGATGGAGACAATACTGCGAGTACCTAAATGATTGTAGATGAAGGCGATATAGAGATGAACAGACGGAATGCTGTTTTAATCACGATGAGAATAAAGAACCAGATATTACGAAGACTGAAGTGGAATACGCCATACGACGTCTAAAAAATGACAACTCAATCTTATATATGGTATCGAGTCATGGACCATAAAGAGAATTCCATGGACAGCGAAAAGAACGAACGTGTCGGTATTGCAGGAGCTGAAAATAAAGGACAGACTATCGACTGTATTATGCCGACCACGCATCTTGCAATATTTTGGACACATGATGCGTAGGGATGGGGCAAACCTGGAGAAGTTGATGGTTCAAGGAAAGATGGAAGGTAGGTCAACCAGTAGATGGATCTATGAAATAAAACAATTAACTAATTTTATCAAATTAACTAAGCGACTCCTACAGACAACAATAAGAGGATTCCATGAAAGAACAGAACATGACATAACAGAACATGAAAGAACAGAACATGACAGAACAGAAAATGAAAAAACAGAACAATGAAAAAACAGAACAATGAAAAAACAGAACCATGAAAAAACAGAACATTGACAAAAAAGAACTCTGAAAAATGAGAACAATAAATTTTAAATTTTATTTTAATTCACATAAAAATAATTTTATGGAATTACTAGTGGAAAAAATGAAGTAAATCCAGTAAATCTACTGAAATCAAATAATCAACCATTCTAACATGCATGTTTAAGGCGTTGCCTAACTAAACAATTGGTTTTTGTTGCTGTGAGATCCGTTAGATCTCCTGCCACCCTGTCACGTGTCGTGCTAGAAAACTGTTTATTTTGCCGGTAACATAGAGAATTCTATTAAGGTTAAGAAACTTCAGATTTCCAAGTGTTCAAAACTGCTTCATATTATAGAAAAGAAGTGTGATTTCGTGTGATTATCGTTTATTCTTTTAGAAAATCACAACGAAACTGATTCCAACAAGTGAAGAGAAGTTGCGGGTGGGTACAATAACATTTTTATATATTTTTTTAATTCATTTTTTACAAATTATATTACATTGTTTTCGGTAAACTCTTATAATGTGCAGTTACCATTTTATAAATTCGGTTATGATCACTAATAAGTTGAACGAATTACGAATTACAAGAATCCCATTGACAAACAAAGCTAAGAAAGTTAGTCTAGCTTGCTACCAACATCTAAATTATATTTTCTTGTTTTGGCTAGAGATTAAATGGATTAAATCTTGTTTCGTCGATTTTGATTTTACTATTAATTTTCACTTGTTGGGTATTTATTAGATGTTTTATTTTAATTATAGGTTTGTTTATACTATATTTAATGTTATTAAATAATTAACCTTATCTACTATCTACATATTATAAGAAACTGCATTATGAAACCTAATGCGTACTCCTATTTACATTTAGGTGCGTACTAACCTTACTCAATATTATATGGACATCATATTCCAAAGGGTTTAATCACCCGATGGAAAGTTTCCAACTATTTTACCAAGGGGCTCGAACCTCAGGACGCTTTTTCAAATAGGGACGCAAAATTGTGAAAGGACTTTCAAGCAAGGAATGGTATTTAAGTGGATATTTTTATTTTGTAAATACCACGCATAGGGGAGACCGGGGCAAGTTGCAACACCCAAATTTGTATTTCTTAAGACTGGAAGAAGAAATCCAAATATTCGTGGACATTATTATGTATATTGAAATTTCAGGAATATGGGCATACGAAGTTTAAGAACTTAAAAACAATGATTGACAAATTACAAAAAGGTAATGAATGATCCCGTCTGGGGGTCCGGTGTGCTCACATTTCGCAAAGTCGACATTGCACCCACTCTTTATTTTTATTGTATATTTTTTGGCACATCTGGCAGACTGTTTTTTCTTCTTCGTCAGATGAATTCTCTTCTTGTTTCTTCTTTTTTGTGCAAGCGGTTTTCTTTTCACAGTTTTTCGTATTTTTCTTCTTTGGTGGAGCTTTAGGAAAAGGACGCAACAATTCAGATGTGAATTGCTTTGACATATTCTCGAGAGGATCGCCTAGTGAATTATTTCGACTCATATTCCGAGTAAGATGTCTACTTGAGGATCAGTTAGCTATTCCAGGTTTTCAGCAGATGGACCTGGTCGATCTGTAACAAATGCTGATGAAAATCCAGAAGTTATACTATTAGCTGGAGTTATTGTTGTTAGATGTACTTCATTAATAATTTTTGGTAGGTTGTAGATGGTTGAACTGAACTGCAAAGCCTTTTAAAAGGCCTGAATTGAGATAATTCAAGTGCATGCAATCCTGTGCGAACAGTTTGGTCGAAATGAGAGCATGACCACACCGTTTGCTTTGCATAAATTTAACGCTGTAACACCAAGGTTTTACCCGCGCTTCCAAGAATCATTAAGTTGCACGTATTGTATACAGATGGCGGTACCTATATCTTATCCGTAAAAAATATTATGTACACTGTTGCAACTTACCCCAGTCTCTCCTAAGGTACTTAAAAACACCGGTCTTCCGTATTACATTTCATATTATTTTTTAAAATCATCAGGTGAGGAGCTAAAATAACGCTTAACGCTTCTTGGTGTGTTGTTAAATTTTCTAATTTTTACAAAAGTTTCAATAAATTATTTACAATAAAAAATCAAATAGAAAAAACATTAACATGCATTTCTGAAATTGGTCCAAACTATTACTACCCTAGTATGTATATGGCACACCCGGTCAGGTGGATACAGGATTTCCTTTAGGGGGGGAGGGGTAATTTTTTTGTGATTTTTGCTATCTTCCAAAAAGTTCGTTATTTAATTTTAAAATTTTGAAATTAGCCAAAATACAGCGCTTCGGACTTAAGCTGGATGGAATTACCTCCCTCTGTGTATCCGCGTCTGCCCCCAGTATATCACAATTCGAAAAACATATAGTTTTGGGATAGTGATTTCCATGGGATTTAAATCGGAAAATTGAGAAAACCAATACAACATTTTTAATTTTTCTTTTTGTTTAAATTATAAATATGCTTGGGGACATTATCTTGTTGGAATATAAACCTCCAATCAATCAGGTGCGTCCAAGATGGTAACATATTTTCTTGTAAAATTGTTTTATATTCTCTTTTCTTTATTTTAATATAATTTTAATAAAATTACCATAAGAGTAATTTAATTTTTATTAAAAAGTTTACTTAATTTTTTTAAAATCGTTATATCTCCAAAACGGTGCAAATGTTTACATTGCTAGTAATATAGGAAAATGGAAGATACGTAGACTTTCTTGAGTCTATACCGGGAGCTGAACGAGTTAGCCGAACATAGGAAATTAACATGTAAAAACTTATTTATGCAAATTTCTGCTTCCCTAATTGTTTTAGAGAAAATTTGAAAGACACAAAAAATTGCAGAAATATAAACTACGAATGATAACAGCATTAGATTTCATTTAACTTTTATTTAAAAAGTCAAAAAATGCTTTTGAAATTGTTAAAAGTTTTATTTATCAGACTGGCCATGCAAGTTTCCATGGTAATTATTTTTGAAAATAGAAATTAAATTGAATTTATTACATGGCCAGTGCGAAAAATGAAAATTTTAACAATTTTGAAATCATTTTTTGACCTTTTCAGTAAAAGCTAGATGAAATCTAATGCTCTTATCATTCGCAGTTTACATTTCTGCATTATTTTTGTTTCTTTCATTTTTTCCCCAAAATAATTAGGAAAGCAGGAATTTGCATAAATAAGTTTCTACATGTTAATTTCCTATGTTCGGCTAACTCATTCAGCACCCGGTATATACCACGGACTATATTATAATTGCCGATTTGGCTTGTAAGGATGGAATTTTTGATAAATTCTGAAAATTTTGAATCGGATTGTGAAATAAATTTACATAGATAAATTCTTAATAATTTATTATTTTATTGGTAAATAAAAATATTATTCAAATTTATCAAGCGAATTTGAATACAATAAATTTCAAAGAAGTGAGTCAGTGAGCGATAGTGATGGTATGTGTGAATAATTCGTGACCAGGCGGTACAAAGTTTAGATTTCCCATTTCAATAAATATAAAACATTGTTAGACGGTGAAATTATAATATTATGTTGGAAAAACTGATTTGGATATTTTTTTTATGAATAATTAGTAGAAGATGCTACATCAATATTTTACTTTTTCCAAAAAGAAAAGCAATTTTGATGATGAGTTTTTTTGGAATTAGCTGTAAAATGTTCCTGTTGTCAACATTTAAAACAATTTCTATAATTTTCACTATATTTTGTGCCATTACGGCAGTACTATTAGAGTTAAGTTTAAATTCTGGTTGCAAATGCATAAAAGGTAATGATTGTGTTTTATTCTTCAGGCAACCAAGTACTGGACAAAAGACCAAGGACAAAATTTGATGAAAATGGCCGTACCGTTGTGTAAATCAACCGTGTCTGACGTTTACCAGGAAGTAATGGATGATGTTATGAATAATGTTCGGGAATTGTTTTTGGAAGACGATGTAAATGAAGAGGTGTTACAGAAGTTAAAACAAACATGGAAAACTAAATTCTTAGAAACCAATATTGTAGAATGTGAAACCGATTCTAAAGTGGATCTACCAAAAATAGATGATGTTGCCAATCGCGCAAATGGGTTGCTACATACTGAACTGATAGCTGAAATACAGAAAGCAATGATGGGTCTGGATATCAAACACAAAATGGTATCCATTAACTTAGTGCTACCATGTAAGTTAGGAACTGAAGGTGGTACAAGACTTTTACCATTCGAAGTGCCTATGACAGCCTTCGCAGAGAATCAAATTTTTCAAGTGCTTAATGAGTCTGTCATGACAGCTGCCTGGAGTTTACCAATGGATTTAGCTACAATAATGTTTCAGAAACACGTGAATGCTGTATTAAATATTCAACCTCAGGATTTAACTCTTGGAACAATTGTAAACAAGTCTGAAATGCCGCAAATTGATAATGCAGATAATGGTAGTTCTTCCACATCAATGTCTCATCAAAAAGTGAATGAAGTTATCGATACATTAGATGATGAATCAGATTATCACGATGTTTCGAAAGAATCTGTTGTTGATGTGACAGATTCTGATGAAGATGAAATGAATGGAGATGTAATGGAAGAGCCTTTAGGGTCTGATGATGATGGATCTATTCCAGAGGCGGAATCTGCGTGTGAAAATGTAAGTTATGTTGTAATTATATTGTATTTTATTAAAATTAACCGGATGTAATAGGAATAATATCGTAAGATTGTAATTCAAACTATTATGTAGGAGATAGGAATTCTTGTAAAGTTGACAAATTGTTTTTTCAAACAACTTGCCAACTATGAAGAGCAGTTTGTATTTTACACTCTCACAATAAAGTTGGGTTTCTAGTAATTTTGAATTTCTTTTAAAAAATCAAATTACAAAGGCCTAAACATATTTGGCGCAGTCGGTAGGATAAGTCCGGGCTATTAAATTTGACAAAATCGCAAATTAATAGTGTTCGTTCTAACGATTTACGGACTTTTGTCGTTACAAAATTGAACAAGCAGTCCATCATTCGGAGAGCATCGCCGAGGTTGGGCAACATACAATTAAGTTGAAGATAACCAAGGGGACTAAAATCGCTTACTTGGAAATCGACAATTTTGGCAGTCGAGGACAACTTCGCCGAAACTGCAACAGTTGGAGAGAAGAACGCGCTACTACTTAGAGATCCAGTGAAATAATGAAAATTCAACAGATCCTGTAAGTTCCTTTTATTTTTACATAAAGATTTATAGTAATTGTATTAAATCGGGATCGTTAATTAAAAGTAAACAAGTATTGATCAGAATATTATTGATCCGTGCGTATATTGATTTTAAATATAATTAAGTGTTTATGTCCGATTCGGAAGATTATTCTAGCCGTGACAGAAGTCCTCTTCGTAGAGAAGTAATTATAATGGCAGTACCAAAATTAGAAAAATTTCATATTGACAGTGTACCAGAATTTGATGGTAATTGTGCTACATTAGCTATTTTTATTCAGGCAAGCGAATATTTGCTAACTAATTATACTGATAGAGTTAATATTAATAATCCGCAAAATGAATTTTTACTTAGAGCTATAATAGGAAAACTGAAAGGACGCGCTCTTGAACTAGTAGGTAGCCGTGGAAATTTAAATAATTGGCTTGCAATAAAACAATTACTTTTAAGATTCTTTTCGGACCCGCGAGACGAAAAATGTTTACTTGGTGATTTACTTCACGCAAAGCAACAGAAAAACGAAAATGCTGTAATGTTTGGTAATAGGTGCCAGGATTTATTAAGTTTAATTCTAACAAAATTACAATTAGAGGAAGCTGATATAAATTCGCGACAATTGAAAGTTCAAATATATGAAAAACAAGCGTTAGATGCATATTTAAGAGGTATTAATAATAATTTGCCCATTAGATTAAGAAATCCCGAAAATTTAGAACAAGCAATTAGTTTTGTAATAGAAGAAGAAAATTTCACGTATTCAAAAAATAATTTTTCAATTAACCATAATAATAATCATACAAATGTAATTAAACCACGCGCAATAGGTCAACATACGTTTGATGCAAGTTCGCATTATAATAATTATTATCAAAGTAATTCTAATACACCAACGTATCAAAATAACAAACCTGCATTCTTTAATAATTCTAGACCGTATTTTAGCAATAATTTTAATAATAATTTTAACAAAAATGTAAATTCAGGAAACTCACGTTACACGAATTTTAGAAATAATATTAGGAATAATTATAATAAACCATTTCAATCGCAGTCACCATTTCGACAAAATCAAAATTATCAAAATAGACAAACCCCAAATTTTAATGGAAATAGATCTAGACAGTTTCGTCCAGGGCCAATGGACACATCAAGCGGAAATACTAGACAACCCCAAAATAATTTTAATTCTTCAAGATTCACATCTGAAGAATTATATCAAACGGAACTTGATAGCAACAGTGAAGAACGTGAAGAACAAAAATTTTCGTCAATAAAAGCAATACCTTTTCACTATGATAATATTAGTTTATATACCATTTTTATTTACATAGTAGTCATTATTTCTATTTTGTTTTTAATTCTAAAATACTATCCCAAACTGAGAGTCAAAGTTCCAAAAATTGGAGTTCAAGAAACGATAAATCCTTTGGAAGATATATCTTTAAAAAATTAAGTTGTTCAACTGTAATTTTTCTCTTAGGCGTGGAGGAGTTATGTTGTAATTATATTGTATTTTATTAAAATTAACCGGATGTAATAGGAATAATATCGTAAGATTGTAATTCAAACTATTATGTAGGAGATAGGAATTCTTGTAAAGTTGACAAATTGTTTTTTCAAACAACTTGCCAACTATGAAGAGCAGTTTGTATTTTACACTCTCACAATAAAGTTGGGTTTCTAGTAATTTTGAATTTCTTTTAAAAAATCAAATTACAAAGGCCTAAACATATTTTGTAATCTACTGTAAATACGAAAAAATTTTGAATAGTGGTAATAGAAAATGGAAATTTCTCTTCAAACATGGAATTATGAAACTTGATGGTCAAGAGTACGTCTTCCAAAATGCAAATGGTGCTGCACAATTTTAAACGATAAGTTTTACAAAGTCAATTTTATTTTTAAGTTGATTGGTTGTTTTGAATAATTTAGGATATTTCCAATTTAGAACAGGTTAAGTGTACGTTACCTATGTTTTATCTTTGTTTGTTAAATATGTATGTTGGATGTTAGTATCGGAAACACCGCTATAATAACGTTTCGGCAAAAACGTTTGTTTACGAGGTGCCCGATTTTCTATTTCCAGTATCTTACGAGATATGAAGTCTATGTGAATATAATATAAAGGCAAAGTTACAAAATTTTTCTTTGATAATTTTGTTTCTGACTGTTTTGAGTCTCGGCATTGACATATTTGTTAATTTTACAAAGAAAATTTAACTAGGCTTAAAATCAGATATTTTATACTAAAATAGTGAAATATGAATCAAATAGTAAGTAATAGTTTATCAATACTTATAATAATGATAGTTCTTTTTTTTTGAACGTTGCCTTTTACAGGAATAAAAATATTTATTCAATTATTTTAAGATTTTAGATTTTTTAAAGATTTTAGTATGTAATTACTTATTGGACATTTTGCTGTGAAAGCCCTCGATTGGTTTTATTTGCCCTAAAATTACCTGTATGCTGTATTATAAAAAATAAAATATTTATACTTACTCAAAGTAAAGTCATGTTAATATTTATTATAATTTATCTATCTTGGACCCCATCCCCATATTATCAATGGATTACTTGAAAAGAAAATGAATAATGTTTTTTTTATTAATTAAACCACGACCTGAGTATTTTTTATCATATTTTCATGAATAAATAAATAATATATAGGCATATTAATTTTTCTTTGTCTTTTATAATGCATATAAATAATGTATTAAATTAAAAAAATATATAAAAATATGCTCAAGAACTACATTTAGTGGTCAATTTCCACAGTAATTGGACAGGCAAAAGACAGTTATGGGACGGTTTATTGTTTATTAAAACTGAACGAAAAAGAAAACTTCCGGAATTGTTAGATTTGGGAGCGGAGCACCCGGACTACCTAAATTTCTTCATCTGGACAGACTCCTGTCACCAACTACTATTTTGGCAAGAAGCAGTAAAACTTACGG
This sequence comes from Cantharis nigra, assembly GCA_958510845.1. Classification (NCBI taxonomy): domain Eukaryota; kingdom Metazoa; phylum Arthropoda; class Insecta; order Coleoptera; family Cantharidae; genus Cantharis; species Cantharis nigra. Next base: position 14,750,662 of record OY294029.1, read on the forward strand.
CTACGTGTTAAGCTTTGGATACGTGGGATTAAACCAAAACAAAATCTCACTTTTGTCACACAAATATAAATAGTTGCTTATTTTTTTTTAATCAGTTTATTTATAAAAAAAATTAAAAGCTGACCGAAAATCCGACTTTCTTGCACCCACAAATTCGACCGCAACCTCCTGGGAAAACGATTTATAAAAACGCGTCGTGCATTCTACCTCAAATATAGTGTGGAAATAAATGCTTCCGCAAACTTCGCAGCATCATATCTCGAAAACGGTAAGGTGTATGTAAAAAGTGTATGGGGTCTTTTACTTAGATAATTTCATGATCTAATATCAATAATTTGTTTAATTTTTGTGTGAGTCATAGAAAGCGAGATAATAGCTTTCAAACAGATGTAGTATTTTTTGACCAAAACTTATCTTTCGTGTCTCATATCTCGAAAACAGGTAGGTGTACGAAAACCAAACTGGGCTTTTTAGAAAGGTCGTTTATTTATAAAAACATAATTATATAGGTGTCATTGCCGTTTGAAGAGTACAAAGCGAGAAAAAAGCGGCGATACACGTTGCATACCCGATTTTGCTTTTTTTTGCATTTTTACACATTCAGATTAATATCTTGAGAACGGTTGGGCGTATTTACATCAAATATTCGTGTTTAGGTATTAAAAATTGAGATCTTTAACTTTTGTAATAGGTGTTTTTTACGTTGGAGCAATAGGAAGCGTGATAACAAAATCCGCGACCTTTGACCTCTTATATATCACAAAGCTCCAATACGTCGGTTGCGTAACTTTAAGGCGAATATCGATACATGTTAATAAAAAGTTTAAAAAACAAAATTGAGGGGCTGTCGATTTTTGGAAGACGGTTACTAATTGTCCTGGACTATATTGTTACAATTAACCAAATATTGATAAAATAAACTTATTACCTTCAGGTGTTGGATGTTGAATAAAACGCACAAAATTATTTGACACACAAAAATACAATTAAAATTACTTTAAAAGTTTAAGAAACCTAAACATCGATGCCTATTATTTCAAACTAGCTGGAAAGTCCGTCCGCGAACGGGCAGCTAGACGGTGGTTCTGTTTTTTAGTGGTATATTTAATATTTAATTTCGTTTCCCGCTACTTGGTGATTCCCCGTTTTTCTATATTTTTAAAGTAACGCAAAAAGTTTCGGCTAAACTTGGTGTGCTGACGGACAATTAAAAATTTGTTTTAATAATTTAAAAGTAAATAAGTTTCTGAAATTCTAATTTTCTTTAGCCGAACGTTTTAATTTCCCTCACTTTTGCTCAAAAACAAAAAATTTTCCAGCATTTTCTGACGAAATTGATATAATTATTCTGTCTTCTGTAGGTATTCTAGAAGAGTGGGAATTTTATTTTATGTACTGTATGGTGTTCACCCCCCCCCCTAGACCTCCGGTTTACACTTTTGACAGTTAGCTTTCAAAGTAACGCAAATGTTGCTGCTAAACTCTGAGCAGTAAGGCTCTTAAATAAATGTTTTTCCAAGCTTTAATATTCTCTAGCAAAAAGGTTTAAATTTCTCTCACTTTTGTTTAAAAATTCAAATTTCCCGAACGTTCCTGGCGAAATTTGTAAAATTATAAATTCCCTATCTTCTCCAAGTATTCCAAAAGAGTGTAAATCTTGCGATATGTACTGGAGGGTGTTCCAGACTCCCCGATTTGGAATTTTGACAATATTTTTATATTATTTTTATAATCACTCTAAATTAAATTAATTATATATTATTATAAATAAATTAAAAGTAAACCGGGGGTCTGAGGGGTGTGGAACACCCTCTAATACATATAATAATAATAATAATATTTTATTTCCAACAGGTAACCCCAATAATAGGAAAAACAAAAACGAATAGATAAATAAATAACTAATTAGAAAGAAAAAATAAATTTAAAAATTACATAACAAAGAAAATCAGAGATTATGTCCGAGATTTTAAGTATTCATATATGCTATTTCTTGTTTTTATAGGTCCATTGCATCTAATGTCACATATTTCTATAATTTTATTTGTGTTTTCACACATTGTGGTAATAGGACTTTTCTTCATTACATTTGTTCTGTAGTGTCCTATATAAAAAATTTCATTGTTTCTCCTACCTTCTCTGGCTGGAACATATTTGATGTTATTAACTAATTCGTCACAGTCCACCTTGCAATTTAATAATTTTTGTAGGAATAAAATGGATGTTACAAACCTTCGATTTTCAAGGGATTGACAATTGTTCATTATCAGTAGCTGTTCATGATTGAAACCTCGTTCTGGGTATACCCAGTATATCCACTCATTTAGAATATTGGACAAATATTTTTAGTCTAATCTTAGTTTATTATATTTTTCGGTTGATAAAAAAATCGACCAATCAGAGTGTTCCTTTTTTCACCAAAAAATGAAACGCTGGAGCAGCAGCGTGCTGGGATTTTATATATTAGGATTAGGGTTTCTCATTTCCCAAAAATTTTGAATCCCGGGATGAAAATTTGTACATTCCGGGGTGGGAGGACAAACGATATTGGAATTAATAGTATACCGGGTGCTGAATGAGTTAGCCGAACATAGGAAATTAACATGTAAAAATTTATTTATGTAAATTCCTGCTTCCCAAATTATTTTAGAGAAAAAATGAAAGATACAAAAATCATGCAGAAATATAAACTACGAATGATAACACCATTAGATTTCATCTAGCTTTTAGTTAAAAGGTCAAAAAATGCTACCAAAGTTGTTAAAATTTTTATTTATCGCATTGGCCATGTAATAAATTCAATTTAATTTCTATTTTCAAAAATAATTACCATGGAAACTTGCATGGCCAGTCTGATAAATAAAACTTTTAACAATTTCAAAAGCATTTTTAGACTTTTAAAGTAAAAGTTACATGAAATATAATGCTGTTATCATTTGTAGTTTATATTTTTGCATTATTTTTGTGTATTTCATTTTTTCTCTAAAATAATTAGGGAACCGGAATTTGTATAAATAAGTTTGTACATGTTAATGTCCTATATTCGACTAAGTCAATCAGCACCCTGTATAATAAATTTAACTAGAGATTTCCATTCCAGCTGTGGGTCTAGGTCCAGTGATGTCATACTGGCATGTTATTCACTACTATTATTGACTAATGAGTCAGAAACACATGGTGCGATGGCCAGGAAGTCGAAGAAGCAATACACGTGTCTATTGCTCTTTGCTTTAATTACGTTAATTATTTTATAATAAACTAGCAGGTCAGGCGGCCTACCGGCCGCCATGACCTCCTAATATTTGAATGACCTGGAAACTCCTTTTTGCACAGGATCATTATAATTAATTTCTTATTTTCATTTTAAAATCACAGAATTAGTCAAACGCCAATAGTGGCGTTAACCTTAGAACTCTTAGCTGAATAACCAGTTAAAATTTCAATTCAATATCGTGCTTTTCGTTGGGGAGATTTTGATGGGACGGACATACATACATACATACATACAAACTTTGAGTTTTATATATTAAGACATACTTTGAGTTTTATATATTATTAAGATAAATAAGAAAAATAAAATAGTTATTTATGTATCAAGGGCATTATGACTGTGGTAATGTTGGCACACAGCCAATTTCATATATCAATTGTGTAAATGTGCAACGCACAATATTATCATCATACTTGTAAATATTTCAAGAAATACACATCATTTTAAGTTCACGTTGTTTAATTAACTACCACGGGTTACCACATTGGCGACGAGGATGGGATAAATTTTTGGTGAAAATTAATTAAAATCAGTAATTAAAAGTGATAAAATTAATTAAAATTACAAATTAATCGAATTTTAAAACAAAGATTAAAAATTAGTTATTCAACGTTCAAGATTAGATAACAGATGGAAGTAGTCGTCTTGGTTTCAATTGGAAATTTGGACGATAATATCAACTACTGTTGGAATAACGCGCAAGCGTGAACAAGAACAGCAAGCACGTGAACAAATTGAGCGCAGAAAGTCAAGTAATCGTAGTTAACCTGAAAAAATCGTTAGTTATCACATTATAATATTAAAGTATATAATATTCGATATCAAGATGTCAATTGGTAAATTAGGCGAGTTTAAATTAATGGAAGGCTGTTGGACTTCGTATATTTCACGTCTAAAACAATATTTTAAGGCAAATGATGTTAAAGAAGCCAAAGAAACGGCAACCTTAATCACGCTCGTTGGAGAGGAAACTTTTGATTTAATGGTGGCACTATGTGATCCTGAAAAGCCGGAAGACAAATCTTTTGGACAATTGGTGACAATAATGACGAAACATTTGGAACCCAAACCATCAGAAATTGCAGAAAGGTATAAATTTCGACAAAGAAAACAAGAAGAAACAGAATCAATTTCAGCATTTGTAGCAAATCTGAAAAAGCTGGCAAAATCTTGTAACTTTGGAGATGTGTTAGAGGAAAACATCAGAGATCAATTGGTATTTGGTTTGAGAAATGATGAAGTAAGACAAAGACTTTTTGCAGAAAAAGGGTTAAACTATCACAAGGCTTATGAAATATCTATCAATATGGAAGCGGCAGAGAACGATACAAGTTTGGTACATGCAAGTACATCTGTAAACAGGATTAGTTCGGGTCTACAAAAAGTTGGAACGAAACCAATTAGAAGAAACGACATGCAATGCAGTCACTGTGGAAGAAAAAATCATGTTTTGGCAGATTGTTTTTTTAGGAAAATTGTCAACAAGGGCGCATCAAAGAAGTGCAACAATTGTGGACGATCCAATCATGCAACCGAAAATTGTTGGTTCAAGGAAAAGCCATTTCAAGATAACGAAGATAGAAGACGCCACGTGAGTAGAAGAAAACCAAAATTCAATAAAACTAAATTTAATAAATTTTTGTCAAAAAGCGATAGTGTAAATGAGGATGATTATAATGTCGATTTTCAATTTGAAAGAACATGCTTCAATGTCACAAATAGATTTGATAATAATCAACCATTTACAATTAAGGTCAAAATAAATGAAGTTTCTTTCAAAATGGAAATCGATACGGGATCTTCAATCTCGGCTATTTCCGAAAAGGTTTATTATCAATATTTTTCTAAATTAGAATTAGGAAATTCAAAATTAATATTGAAATCTTACGTTGGAACCAATATTTTGATTTTAGGTGTCATAAAGGTAAATGTTTACATCGACAGTTTTGCTGTGGGGAAGAAATTAAATCTCTACGTGATTAAAAACGCAGGCCCACCTATCATTGGAAGAGACTGGTTGAATATTTTCAAAATTAAACTTAATCACATTTATACGGTACTCATTCCTTGCTTTTGTTCTTAGAACGTAAATTGTACCTGTGAGTGCAGTCGTTAACAATGTCTGCATCATTAGTAACTTCTAAAATCTCATTTTTATTATCTCTACTACTGTCCCTTTGGACCAATCCCATTTTTAGGTCCTATTTACAATAAAAAGTTTTTAGTAGTAACCGATTCTCATACAAAATGGTTGGAGGTATGTGAGATGAACTCTACAACTGCTCAGAGCACAATAAATAAATTAAGAATACTGATTACTCATTTCGGGTTACCAGATACCATAGTTTCTGATAATGGTCCGCCATTCACTTCTATGGAATTTAAAAATTATTTGCGTGTAAACGGTATACGTCAATTGTTCTCTCCACCTTATCACCCATCGAGTAATGGCGCAGCTGAAATTTCAGTAAAAACTTTCAAGGTAGCATTAAAAAAAATGCACAATGAAAAGCGCGATTTGAATGTTGCTATGCAACAATTTCTTTTCGATTACCGAAACACTCCTTATTCAACTACAGGTGTGAGTCCTGCTGAATTAATGTTCGGACGCAAATTGAAAACAAGATTGGATTTGATTTTTCCAAACCACAGTAGAACAATCGATGTAAGAGTTGAAAGTCAAATGAGCAATTTTGGTGGAAAACCAAAAAGCATTAATATTGGCGAAAACGTGGTTTTCAAGGATTTTTCTGTCATAAACAATCCAGTTTGGTCCAAGGGGACAGTAGTAAACAAAAGAGGCTCGGTAACGTATGATGTCAAATCAGAAGAAGGGAAAGTTGTAACAAGACACTCTAATCAAGTGAAAACTGATAGTAAATCGAAATTTTCTTTCGATCCCCCTCCTGATTTGCCTGATGACACAACCGAAAATGTTATTGAAAATGTAAAGGATAGAGATAATAAAAATGAGATTTTAGAAGTTACTAATGATGCAGACATTGTTAACGACTGCACTCACAGGTACAATTTACGTTCTAAGAACAAAAGCAAGGAATGAGTACCGTATAAATGTAAATATTGTAAAAAAACATGTTAACCTTATAATTTTGTAAATAAGGGTGAGAATGTGGTAATGTTGGCACACAGCCAATTTTATATATCAAATTGTGTAAATGTGCAACGCACAATATTATCATCATACTTGTAAATATTTCAAGAAATACACATCATTTTAAGTTCACGTTGTTTAATTAACTACCACGGGTTACCACAATGACGATGTTTATGTCGATGGCAACTAATTTAAAAGGTCGAAGACCGCCAGGCGCAAAAGTTTTTAAATTGCTCGAGAGTATAAACATTGAGTAATGCCAGTGATCCATACAACGTTTTATATTACACTGCATTTGAATTTGAGAAAATTTAAAAAAATTATAAATTTTGAATTTGATTTTGCTAAATTTCTTAGTTTGTGGTGACTTGTATAATATATAAGTGCGAATGAGAGGGCATAATAAGCGGGCATTATGATTTTCGCAAATGTTTAATTTATATTTTTGTGTCTTCGAAATAAACCAATTTTTCGAGTCGAGCTTAAAATGTACAGGTCAAATTAATTTTTAACTGTTTTATTAATTCATTAGGAAAATCACATAATCACAATCACATAGGCGGATTTAGGGGGAGGGCACGGGGGCACGTGCTCCCCCAGACGCTTAAAATTAACAAGGAAACAATGCGACAATTCCAAATCTGAGAACACTTTGCCCGTTTCGACCCTTTGTGCCCCCCCCCCAGAAAAAATTCTGGATCCGCCCCTGTATCTGGGGATAATAATTATTGACAAAAAGGTAAACTGAGGAAAACATTTTAAAATCAAAATTAGAAAGACAGAGATGGCTTTAACAAAGACTTCAAACAAGGCGAATTGGCCTAACAATAGGACGGTCATGGGGGAGTGGTTCGCTCCTCCCTCCAAATATCTAAAAAAATATTTAGTTTTTATATTTAATATATTTTTATTTTCTCTCTTACTCTACATCGCAATTATCAGATCTATACTTTCCTACGGTACACTTGCTTGCAGAACCAAGGAAGTTACAGTAGCGTCCTTCTTACAACAGATTCAGAAAAGATTGGAGGTCCTTCCCTGCCCTCCACCACTTAATCTTCATGTACAAGAGATGACAATTATATGGGGAGTCTTAGGGAAAAATCGCACTTTTATGGATTAAAATATATTCATAATATGAAACAGATGCAGCAATTTAAAAATGAACAAACTAATAAATAAAAGCAAATTTTGTTTGAAATGATTTATTGAGTATTTTTATTACTTACAATAACACAGATTTTCTAAATAAAAATTGTCATAAAGTACCAGTAATAAATAATGTTACTTCTTTTAAAGAAGAAAATTTAAAATCTTTTTTTTAACTAACTTTTTAAAACTATCACTTATTCCCAAATTTTTATTTTTTGCATAAAAGTTTTGTTTGTGCTTTTTCTTTCTGAAACTTTTTTTCAAAATATTTTGAAATTAAATGCACTAGTTTCCGATGACCGAGCACAATTTGAAAATGTTCTGGTTTATTCTGGAAAATGTCATAATATTGAAAATATTTGTGTTTTGGAATTAAATGAGGTACTGTTTTTCTCATAAATTTTTCCATCCTTGAAAAGTCATCTTCACATAAATGTTCTATACATCTTGGGTCCGTAAAGCCATTAATTTTTAACACATTTTTTAAATAAGATGGCAATGAAATGCCTAAAGCGCTTTCAGCTTCATCGAAGAAGTCGCACATCTAAAAAAGTAAGAAATGAAATGTACTAAAAACAATAAATTGTTGAATCAATATCGTCAGCAGAGCTGTAGCATAAAGTTTAATGTTCAAAACATGTACTCTATTCAGTTTTTAACTTACCTTAATAATAATTATTAAACAAAATGTTTCTTATTTCGTATGTAAAATATTTGTGAGTATTATTTTCAGCAAAACGCAAAACTGTGAAATAACTGTTTATTATGTAGTATCTTCACAACATTTTAGTTTTTAAGTTGCTCACGCTGACAAATTTGAAAATGTAATTTGTAAAATACAGGGCAGCACAATTTCTTTATTTTCGAAAAAAAAGTTATATAAATTTCTCTTTGCGCCTCTAACGATTGAATTTTTCATTATGATTGATGAGTTTCCATTTCCATAGCGGAGCTATTTGCGAAATCCTTCGAGAATTACGATTAAATTACGAAAATTTTTTCGTCGATATCAATCGATAGAGGTTTGTTTTAGCTTCAATCAGGCCCGTGCGCAAGATTTCTTCATGGCGGCGGGGAAGAGAAGGTTTACAAAAAAATTATAAAATAAATATATCAATTATTAGTAAATACTAAATAGTATTATGTTTATATCAATTTTTCAAATATAGTGTTTTATTAATAGGTAAAAAAATATATAAAGAGGGTTTGAACCCCCAGCCCCCCTCCTTGCGCACGGGTCTGACTTCTATCTTCATCATTATAATTTAATTTTTTTCAAAGTTTATTTATTTTTTCAATTTAAATTTAATCTGCAGATTAGTTGATTTTCAAGGAAGCAGTAAAAACTGTAAAAAATATTACAAAAAAACATAAAATTGAAATGTTTACTTATGCAATTTATTTTACATTAGTGCATACATTGTCAGAGAAAGCTTCCCTCCTTGAGCGCGTCCCAGCTGGAAGCAGATCTCATACGAACAGAGTCGCATCCGAGGCTACTCGGTTACAAGCTGGGTTGCTTCGAGAGGCGTATATACCATCGAAATCTAGGCTTAGAACTTTCTAGGTTGAGTTTTTAGGAGTAAATACTGCTTTAATCTACTTGTATTGCACAAATCATCTACTTAAAGTAGGTAACCTATCCATTGATACTAGAAAAACTGACTACATGGATAGATGATTCACCTAAAGCTGCACTTGTCTAATTCAGGTACTTACGATTAGACGATTTAGTTACTTGAAGTAGAAGGTTGAAAATCAATGACACTTTTTAGATGAATTATCTACCGGGTGCTGAATGAGTTAGCCGAACATAGCAAACTAACATGTAATAAGTTATTTATGCAAATTCCTGCTTCCCTAATTATTTTAGAGAAAAAATGAAAGACACAAAAATAATGCAGAAATATAATCTACGAATGATAACAGCATTAGATTTCATTTAACTTTTACTTAAAAAGTCAAAAAATGCTTCTGAAACTGTTAAGTTTCCTTTATCAGACTGGCCATGCAAGTTTCCATGGTAATTATTTTTTAAGATAGAAATTAAATTGAATTTATTACATGGCCAGTGCGATAAACGAAAGTTTTAACAATTTTGAAAGCATTTTTTGACCTTTTAAGTAAAAACTAGATGAAATCTAATGATGTTATCATTCGTAATTTATATTTCTGCATTATTTTTGTATCTTTCATTTTTTTCTCTAAAATAATTATTAGGGAAGCAGGAATTTGCATAAATAAGTTTTTACATGTTAATTTCCTATGTTCGGTTAACTTATTCAGCACCCGGTATAATTTTAGATGATTTTACCAATTATTTTTTTCTATGTGCAAACTTATCAGCGAAAAGAATCGGAAATCAAGAATGTGCGAATGTCATTTAATTTTTTTGTTTGTGCAAAATACATTACTTACCTACCTAATACCAGTTATGTATTGCTTTGTTTCTTCAGTTTACTCCAAACTACTTTGAAATTATCAGGCGCAAAAGCAAATTAAAATTCCCAAGAGATAGGAGAAAAAATCTGAAAAGAGGAGAATAGAATTTTTGAATAGGAAAAATGTGAAGCTTCAACCCCTCCGCCAAAGTGAGGCTCTGGTTACGAAACTAATATGTACATGTAGTATTTTATTTCTCTACGCAAAAGTTCTTTACAATTTATCTCTAAAGTAATTAGAATTCTAATTCTAAATATTTTACTATTTCTACACCAGATATAACTAAACATGTAATTAGAAAAACAATCTGTGAGTGATTGCAAATACGGCTAATTTTCCATTAAGTGTCGTTGGTACACTTAATTTCTCAACGTGATTGTTACACTGTGAGCAACGCGCTCATTTGTTATTTTTATATCATTATAAATTGCTCGGTCAACTTAGAACGTCAAATCGTACATAGAAATACATATGTATATTTTTACTGCTAGGTGTAAGTTCAGAAATATCACTATCAGACTCTTTAATTTATTGGCCATAAATTATAGAATAGAAACACGTGTACGTACGGCGGTGATAAATATATTGCGCGGTTAGCGCGACGCCCACTTTATCGGTGGTGTTAACTTTGTAAGACGGGAATGACAAATAGCGCTATAATTTATTTTTGTCAATATTTGTAGACATGTAATTTTAAGGTATTAATAGTATCAGAGTAAGTCGACATCATTCATACGATTGACGTTCATAATGTTATTGATGTGAGTGACGCGCTCCCATGTGTACCAACGACCGATTAACATATCACGTATAGCAGTGAAATTTTAGGTTTTTTACGGAGTAACATGTCATGAAATATTTTTACTATGTGTATTTAAATGATTTAGTATGTGATGTTTTCGTGAAAACTTATGACCACAAATTTCACATGCAAAGGGTTTTTCCCCGGTATGTATTGGTAAATGAAGCTTTAGTGCGTTTTTTCGTGTAAATTTATAGTTACAAATTTCACAAACGAAGGGTTTCTCGCCTGTATGATTCATCAAATGAACTTTGAAATCCTTTCTTTGAGAAAATTTACAGTTACAAATTTCACACACAAAGGGTTTCTCTCCCGTATGCGTTCTTAAATGAATATTTAATACTCCTTTTTGTGAAAATTTATGGCCACAAATGTCGCAGGGATAGGGTTTCTCTCCTGTATGTCTTCTTAAGTGGACCTTTAAGTCTGCCTTACGTAAAAATTTATTGTTACAAATTTCACACGAATAGGGTCTTTCGCCAGTATGTCTTATTAAATGAACATTTAAATCTACGACTTGTGAAAACTTACGGTCACACAGTTTACATACAAAAGGTTTTTCGTTGGTATGTGTCCTTCGATGAACCTTCAAATCTCCTTTACGTGAAGATTTATAATCACAAATTTCACATTCAAAGGGTTTCACACCCGAATGCACTATTAAATGAACTTTTAAAGCTCCTTTACGCAAAGTCTTATAGTCACAAATTTTGCATGCAAACGGTTTTTCCCCCGAATGCTTTTTTAAATGAAATTGTAAATTTCCTTTACGAGAAAATTTATAGCCGCAAATATCACATCCAAACGGTTTCTCGCCAGTGTGTAGGCTGAAATGAACTTTTAAATCTCCTTTACGTGAAAATTTACAGTTACAAATCTCACATACAAAGGGTTTTTCGCCCGTGTATCTTATTAAATGAACCTGTAAATCCCCCCTTTGTCTAAATTTATGGTCACAAATTCCACATGCAAAAGGTTTCTCACCGGTATGTGTTTTAATATGAACCTTTAAACTTCCTTTACGTGAACATTTATAGTCACACATTTCACATGCGAAGGGTTTCTCACCCGAATGTTTGATCAAATGAACTTTTAAATCTGCTCTTTGTGTAAATTTACTGTTGCAAACTTCACAAGCAAATGGTTTCTCGCCAGTATGTCTTATTAAGTGAACATTTAAATTTCTTTTATGTGTAAAACTACGGTCACAAATTTCACATATATATGGCTTCTCGCCCGTATGGATTGTGGCATGAACTTTTAAATCTCTTCGACGCGCACATTTATAATCACAACTTTCACATACAAACGGCTTCTCCCCTGTATGTATTCTTAAATGAACATTAAAATCTCCCTTACGTAAAAATTTATAGTTACAAAACTCACACACAAAGGGTTTTACACCGGTGTGGGTTCTTAAATGCATTTTCAATCGACCTTTTGTTACATATTTAGTATCACAAATTGCACATGTATAGGGTTTCTCCCCCGAATGTATCATCGAGTGAGTTGTAAAATCTCTTTTATTTGAAGATTTATAGTCACAAACTTCACACTCGAATAATTGTTTGACACCAATTTTTGCAGGTTCTTTGAGTTTTGATTTATTAGTAAATTCTTCTTTACTTGCCCCGCAAACTTGACCACCGTATTCTCCAACCATTGAAGTATCATCCTTAATGTCAATCGAATGATGCAACTCTTCGAGTTTGATTTCAATATCCCTTACTTGTTCAGTTTTAATTTCAATTTTGCTATTTAAATTACACGAGATTTGCCAAACATCGATTTTGTTTTCAAAACTTTGTACTTTGAGCTTATCGTGATCCATCTTTGCAGTAGGTGATGTACCAATTTCTACTACAACTAAAATGTTTTCTTGCTATCACACGCAGGAACTAATTGAATTTGAAATGAATCAGTTCACTAAACATAATTGGTGATGGATTCCATATTATCTTATTTGGCTATCGATAATGTATTCAGAATTAGAAAACTACACAAAATGTAAAATTGAAATAAATATTTTTTAGTACCTGCTGCTGATGCATGAAATATTAATCGTACAAAATCCACTAGATGACGCTATTTTTTATAGCAGTCAGTGGTGTAGACAAAATTTCAGATAACGCCGGCGATTCTACATTTCCTGTCCGGTTTTCGATTTACAAAGTAATAACATTGTTTATCTATATAGATAAGAACCGGGTAAACAAGTAGAAGGGTTAAGCCAATTCCAGACCACTTTTGTTTTCTAAGTTCAGATGTACTTAATGGGCTGGAATTTATGATAACTCTTCACCCTGGCAGCTGGTTAAAGCCCTAAGAAACAAGAAGAAAACTGTCTATTGCTAGATCCCGAGACATCACGCTTACAGTGAATTTATAGAAAATAAATTGTCAGAGCAGACCCCCCCTTTTAACGATGGTTTTGCTAAAAAAGCTTAAACCTATTCTAAAGCCTGTATGACACGACGTTAAATTTGACGTCAAATTTACATGTAAATTTTTAAGAAAATATTTAACACTGAAAATACAGAAAATTTATCGTCAAAAATTATGTTAAATTTTCATGTAAAAAATTTAGAACATGTTCTAAATTTGTCGGTAACAGTGCGTGTAAATGTGCGTAGTAGACATTTTCCCGTCTAGAGTCCGCCCAGTTTTTAAAATTAACATTGTTCAAACAGAAAATTATTTTTACCTGCATAAAAGTAAAATTTTACCTGGCAAAAATATGAGCAAATTTACATAAAAATTTTCATATAAATTTGACGTCAAATTTAACGTCGTGTCATACAGGCTTAACCTACAAAACCGATCTATGTTTTTCATATAGACCTCTCTTTTTGCTAAAAAATTACTTAAATCTACTTTAACCCATAGAACAGATCTCTGTCTTCGTACGGACCTCCGTTTCAACGACAAAAATTTTTTTTTCTATCTGTCATCTGTCAAATATTACAAGCTGTCAAAGTTATGAAACTTGAACAGTGAACAACTCATGAAGTACTGAAGGGATCTCCACCAAATTTGGTATGCAAGAACATTGCTCCCACTGGACTTGACAACATATTTGATAAAAATCAGCAATTCAATATGAAAAACAAAATTACGGTTTTTTGCGAAATCTTGACAAAAGTCCTTGTCCCTCGATATCTTTCGGCATTTCTGCGTCGATGGCAATCAAACTGTTTGGACGTATGTTTGGTGGGCTCTAGTGGTGAAAAAATATTAAAAAGATGAAAATGTCATCGAATCTCCGGTAATGTTTATCCGATTGTAATAAAATTTTGTGTGCTAATAGAGCTTTTAAAATACAAGTATTGGTGAGAAAGAAATTCAGCCAAATGCAAAAGCAAGCAAATTACATAAAGTATTAACTGAAATCTTAATTTATCTATTTTTTGTGAAAATTTGTTAGATGGCTTGCAAAAATATGAATTCGAAAATTTTAATAATTAATCTGACAGTTATCAGTAGTTTAATAATTATTCATATATATTCATATAAATGAATATGTCATCGTATCTCTGGATAAAATTTGGTGTGCTGATGATTGGATGTATTGCGGCAGAAGTGACGATATTTTTTTAATAGTTTGAAATTTTGATTTGTAAAAATTCATATTTTGAGATTTGGATTTGTTTTTGATAATTTGGAGTTTATTGCGTAGATGTGAGGTTTGATTATTTTAATATTTTGAATTTTGTGGGTGTTTTCCACAATTTGTGTTGTCCTCCGAGGCAATAACGGACGTTTTCTGCGGAAATGTCCCGAGAAAGTTGTAATTTTGCGTCTCAAGTTTGAGGTTTGTGATTTTGATTGTGTGAAATGAAGCTATAATTTAGATTAGTAATTTATTAGTCATTATTAAATTTAGAAATTCTCCGCAGTTTTGGGCATAATTGGGGTAATTTTGATAAAATTGGGATTTGAAAGAATAAAATAAGATTAGATCAGTTGATGAAAATAAATAATGATTGGGCAATTTGGATACTATTTTTAGTTCGTAAATTTATTAGATTTGATAGAAAGTTAATGGTAATTATAATTTTAAAATTGGAAGGCATCATAAAATTTGTGTGTACGGCGAGCACCTGCATTGATTAGCGGTATTTACAATTATCGTTCCATTTTTGAATATCAAATTTATTGGGAAAAAGTTTTATGAATGATATGTTTGATTGTTGAAGAGATTTTGAATAATTTAATTGGCGTATAAAAGTAAAAAAAGCAACCCACTCCTGAGAGGTTGAGCTCTTTGACTTGAGAAGCTAGCTGGCGAACGACGGTAGAAAAGGAAGTTGGAAAAAATAATTTTTTTAAATAATAAATTAAATAAATTAAACCCAAAACATAACTATCAAACGTGTTTTAAAAGTCTCATGGTTGGTCACCAACTTTTTAAGCTGTAGAAATACTCTAACATGGAGTCCATCATGTATTTTTTCAACCAATTTGCGGTAAAATTTTACGACAGCATGAAAATTTTGACAACCCATTAAGCCGAGAACTTGGGAATTATTAGCTCAGGACCTACTTGAAATATAAAAGACAAGCTAGATGGTTAATTAACACTTTCGAGTCCAAACTGGAACTGCATTCACAGTAAATCAATCTGCTATTTATATCAAAATGCATTTTTCTAAAAACTTCTATAAACTTCCAAGAACTTCTATAGACTTCTAGAAAGATTCAGACTGCAAATTCAGCAATATTAAACAATAACAACAGGCTATCATATATGAATCATTATGCATGCGTCATCAAATGAATCATCACGGATGAGTCATCACATATAATTAACTATTCTTCTTTTTTTAATTTTGTTTTTGCTTGATCGCTCTTGTGATTTTAGTTGACCAAGATTTCCCTCGCTAAATTGCTTATCAGGTATTTGTTGAAATTAAAAATTATCCGGATAAATCAAAGCTCTTGTGGTATATGCATGCGATAACTTTAACATGTAAAAGGATTTTAAAATTATTCGAGAGAAATATCTCATTTCTATCCGAGTCAAATTTACCTAGGATTAACCCATGTCAGTTTTTATTCACTTTGTATGGATAAACAGTGAATTAACCCAGGGTTAACTACTTAACTCTTACCAAAGAGTATATACATACTCTTTGCTCTTACCTAGTTGCGCACCTTTTAACACAAATTTTTAATTTCTAAATTGTTGATTTGAAAATTATGGTTAAAACATCTAGAAGTATTAGTATTTAAAAATTTAGAAAGGAAGAAAATTTAGAAAAAATTCTCAGAGTAATAAAACTACAATCTCAAAAACTCAGCTTTTAAGACTTATTGATAAACCCGATGTCAGTACGTCACTGTTTTTTGAAAAATAATTCTATAAATTTTATATAAAAAATAAATGTTCATGTAGGTTTATTAAAATGAGATAGTGTAGTTTGATGAAGTTGTTGTTAACCTTGACACCCATGCTGATAATAGCGTATTTTCAGTACTTGTTTCCCAAAGTTAGAAAAAATTTGTTGTACGGGACCCTTCTAGCACCGCTTAGGGCACGCCACTGGGTTTAAAGTGCAGCTTACACTAGTGGCGCCGCCCCAACAGAATATTTATGTCAATTTAGCTAATAAATAAAAAGTAATTTTCGGCGTTTTTATATTTCTGGTATTCGTTTACACAGTTAATTAGTTTTAGTTTAAATTTATTTAGTTTAATTCGAAATTGTTGACGAATAAAATAACAAAAATTTAAGGTAGGTGGAATTGAACCTACAAATTTTAAATATTATTTTGATTTACCTAATTATTAGATTGCAATCAAAAGAAACAAAATTGTGCAAGTACAAAATGGACGACATATTTAAATCGAGTAATACAGAGCATGGAACAAAGGATATTGAAGATGAACCTGCCGCATTAGAACCTTTATGTATAAAAGCAGGTTTGTACTCAAGCTTAATTTTTTCTTTCTCTTTTCAGCTTTACATACTATTTTTATATATTATTGGTAAACTTTTAGAAATTGTTGATCCGAACTGGAAAATTGAATCCGATAATTTTGAGTGTCAAGTAGAAGATTTACATCATTCCGTAGATATAAAAGAGGAAGAGTGCGATATCACTCAACGTAAGTAAATTAACATTGCAAAATAATTTTTACTGTGTATGATTTATGCTTTCAAAAGTACTTGACATTATTCAGTGAAAAGTTTACTAATATAGCTGACAAGATATTATTACGTTAATTCTGTGATATGAAACTAGGAAATTTGTTTGTGTGAAAAACCATTATCAAACTTAAATATAATATTCGAAAGATCACTTAAAACCTTATTCCGACTTTAAAATATTTTTTACATCCACTGTTTACTACCAACCAATGGAAGTGGTTTATTTATTATTTACACCAATTGAATTTATTGAATTTTAGTAGATGGTAGCCAGACTGCGGCCTATTTTACAAGTACAGTGGAGAATGTAGCTTACTTACTTAAAATCGTTAATAGTTCTATATTCCCATACAATTTTTTTATTGTTTAATTGGGATTAGTTTACCAGATGTTGGGTAAAGTTGATATAACATTGAGGACTCAAGCTTAAGCGTTATTTGTTTTAATGTAGATTCCCTGTTGGCTTTCAGGACATTTTCTTGAACTATTGTGATTTTAGAACTAATAGAAGGTGACCTTTTCAGTCCCTATGTTCTGCCGGCTGGACAATTTTAGCTATATTTTGTATACCCAAACACTTTTTGGTTCTACAATCTTTTTTATCAACTTGTGTTGTAAGCAGTACTACCAATATTTTATCAGGCACAACCTTAATAGCTTTATTGAGAGGTAACCTTCCACCTGATAATATGGCCAGCAAAAGTAAGTATCTTTTTTATTACATTTTTAATAATTTATGTAAATTTTATTATATTTTACTAAAGTAATGCTAAACACTGATATAATATAAATAAAAATGGTAAGCGACTCAATGTCGTCTATAGGAAATTTATGTCCAGCCGGCAGGACATGGCCTAATGTTGTCACTTGCTGGACATAGGGACTTCCTCATTATCAGGGTTATTATTCATGGCAGATGAATAACTGATTGCTTTTAGGGGAAGAAATACAAAAGAAAATTGTTGGTAAACCACCAAAGTCTCCAGAGAATCTTACCCCTAAGAAAAAACCTCGGAAGGATTACAAAGAAAACAGACCACACGATAGTATTAGACTTGACCAAGTAGGACATCTCCCAACATTTGATGGGAATAAAAATGCAAGCAGGTGCAAGCGTCAAGGCTGCACGGGAAAAACAGAAGTTATTTGCGAAAAGTGTAAAGTACACCTTTGCTTTGTAAGGTCTAGAAATTGTTTTTATGACTTCCATACCAAATAATGTAAAATGCTATTTGAAAATTTGAAATACGTTTTCAAATTTCTGTAGTAATTTAAATTTTATTATTAAACGTATTAGTTTTAGATGACATTGTTACTTTTATTATTAAATCCTAATGTCCAGTATACTGGACATTACAACAAAACACTTTTTTTAACATAAATATCGTTTTATTACAGAATCTACCGATAAAGAATTAATTTATACCCGGAAGGAAATATACAATATCGTCAAGTTGCAGTTGAACGATGGAGTGACCGCTATAATGAAACATCTTGAAAGATATTTGTCTGAACACACTGGATTGCCCATAGAGATACCCGATGAAATGAAGCATACCTTATCATTGTTATTTTATAAAATGAGAACCAAATATCAAAGCGCCAAGCGAATGGAGTCGAGATTGTTTAGAAATAACTCCGAATGGTTTGATGTTTTAGTATGTTTTCCAATAACAGCCTCCACATACATCCCGGAAATACCAACAACTAAAAGCGTTCGCTCTTCAACCGAGTTGCAGCCATCCAGGGAATGTTCAAAACGAAAGAAAATGAGATGCTTTGAATGTTGCTAATGATTAACAATGACGATCCTAATGAGAACTTCGGCGTACAGAAACGTTTTTCAATCAACAATTGAAAGTTCATCATCTGAAGATGCTGCTTTTTCAATTTTGGTGGAATTGAAATTCTCAATATTAAGAATTGAAATCAGTAATCAGGAAAAATAATTGCAAATTATATCCTTGGTTCAAAAGAGTAATGGAAGCAAAACTTTATTGCTATTCACCTCACAATGCCATTACCATTCCAGAATTGCAAGCATTTTTGAAATATGCAGCTGAGTGCATTTTGTTCTGAAAAGTTACTAAAGATCGCAAAAATTTCATACAGAAGTAGGGTCTTCTAGTTGATTGTTCAAAAGCCTGGCTACGGAAGCACCAATGGTAGAAACAATTATGCATGATTTGCAAGTAATAGCTTCTGCTTTGCTCCCAATCATGCAATTGTTCGAAAATGCTTAAGACACACTGAACTTGTCACGATAGTATTCGAAAACTAAAATATTGGAAGACATTTTCAACTGACTCTTAGTGACTTCAGAAGTTTCCACACAAAATCAATGAAAAATTTATTTCCAGAAAATTGAGAGTTATTGCGTTATTAATCTTTTGATAGAATGGAATTTTTAACCATCATAAATTATTACTGATTCAGAGAATGACTCTTAGACTGATGTTGACAATGATTCTAACTATGACGTTAAATTATAGTTATGTTTTTAATATTTTGTTATAATAATATTGTTGTTTAGCAAAATTATTTTTTTTATAATTGTAACTAGCATATTCAAGTGCAGATATTGGATTTTGCTTTTATCTATCTTTCAGAAAATTTGTTCTAATAAAAACAATATGATAAAGGACTTAGGTTTTGCTTGAAGCCAACCAGCCTCTTTCTCTGAGAGAAAGAATTTTGGATCTAAAATTCGGCAGTTACTTAATCCGGATTGGGGAATGCCTGTAACCCTGCTTGAATGGTTGATGGCGGCAATCATAAATTCAGGGGGAATTCTGGTTTTACTTGCCTTTCGAAGCACGAAAAGCACAGTCATACGAAATTTTTAAACTCCTCGGATTTGAGCTGAGTACCTTAAAGTCAGGATTTGTTCGGCTAGCCTACTAAGCTAATGACCGTCTCTACTACACAACAATTCTCAAAAGTAAAATGAACAATTCTCTTAGGAAATTCTCTTCAGGCGTGTTTAAGAATGTTTGAGAAATTCAATTCAACGAATTTCGACGGTTTAACCCTCTCATGCATTAAAACCTCGCAAGAGGTTGTCAAAAGGTTTGTTCGTGCTAGCTACACTTTAGTGTAAAGTGTACACTTTTCTGTTCGTGCTAGCAGAGCGCTCTGTTCGTGCTAGAAAGTGTAACTACACTTTCTTACACTTTTTACACCTGCTCTGCAGCAGGTGTAAACGTTTACATTTTTTACACTTAATTTTGATTGGCTGTTAGATTTTTAAAATGAAATTTAAAAATACTAACCTAAGAAATAGAAATCAGTCGCTTAGATGCAAAAGCCGACATGTTGAAACTTTTTTAGAAAGGAGATTAATTCTATTCTAGCAATTAATTCTTAAAGGCTTCTGACTACCCCAGATTTTATCAATTGATTTTTATATTTTGATCTATGGGTAGGAAACTATGATAAAAAAAATCATTGCTTAATTCGGTTAGATAAAGATTTTGTGAGTTTTTCGGCATTATCTAGTTTTATATTTCACTGGACTTGTCGGGTTTTGCATTTTAGCGACTGAAATAAGAGTTACCAAAAATAAAATGTCTTATGTCAAGTACTTTGTTTTTAATATTTTATTTACTATTCATTAATAACAATTTACGATTTTTTTAAATTAAAATTAAAATTTTTTTAAAAATTTTAAATAAAGTTTTAATTTTTTTAAATTTAAATTATGTAAAAGTTAATGAAAATTATTGCAAATCGTAAAAATTATAATTATTTTATTGCTCATCAACATCCAAATTTTGATTTACATAACCTACGAACGCAAATTTGAATTCAAGGGGAGTAGTTACACTCAAGTTACACTTTTTGCGTTCGCGTTAAACCTACACTTTTGGGAAAAAGTTAAAGTGTAAATTACACTATTTACACTTTAAGTGTAAAAAGTGTAACTAGCACGAACAAACCTCTAGAAAAATCTTAGAAATGCAGGTTATTTAATAAAGCTCCTAAAAAGCACCAAGAGATGGGAGAACTAGTTTTTAATTTTTGTGACTGAAATACAGCTTCCATTGTTCTCAGCCGTTTTAGATGGATTGAAAAAGTGTTTTCCGCTATCCAGATCTCCTAATCTATAAAATGCCAGCACGCTGCTCCTGCCATAGATAAGAGAGATAATATAGATAGGCAACTCTCCGTTCTTTTTCAAACCCTATTAGTGCGCCAAAGGTGAATAGAGTCAGTACTAAACTTACACGCGGGAAATAGAGCATATTCAAATTTTCATTTGGTTTCAATTTTTTATTTAATTTTTAATAAAAGTTGATAATAAATAAAAGCTTTTTACATTTAATTTTTTATTAAACAAAAACTAATTACATATAGAATACTATAATATATAATAACATACAAAATATAGAATACAATAGGTCTGTTCGTTTGCTTGCATTAACTTGAACCGAGCAAGCAAAGAACCAATCAGCGAACGCCTTTATTTGCACTAACTTGGTCGGTTCAAGTTAGTGCAAGCAAACGAACAGGCCCTATAATAAATAACATACAAAATATAGAATATATAACACTTAAATAAAATATAGAATACCTAACATCCAAATAAAATATAGAATACATAACATCCAAATAAAATATAGAATACATAATATCCAAATTTTGGATTCTATAATACATAATTATAAAAGTAAACTACTTGCTATTTTGTGCAGTCTCCGAGCCTTTGGTGTAAGTTCGCTAATACGATTTACACCAACTGATCTTAATAAATTAAATTTTCTTTTCAAATCTGCAAAAAAATTATTCCGTTATCACAAGTAAAATTAAGAAAATATAATGTTTTACCTTTACGTTTCATTTCTAAATTGAAATTCTTGATCAACAACAGGGGTCTGAGGTAGTTCAACATCTTCCGTTTCATTAATAATTACATTCGATCTACTAGGTTCCATAATATCGCTTTCAGCATTATCTGAGGTGTGAGGTTCTTGAACGTTCATAACTACATTGCTATTACTTGATTCAACAATTTCACATTCAGTAATGCTGAGAGCTTCAGGCAAGAAAAATTCTAAAATAGAATTACTCTCGGTGGGTATATCATTAAAACCTAAAATTAATTAATAACAAATTTAAGTTAACAGTTTAAGTAAACATAATTAAATAATTACCTGGTAAAAACAATGTAGGCAAACTTCTTTTCTTGAGTGTACTTCGACCTCCACTTTGATGTACAGCAATGCATTCCTATGTGATTACTTACAGAATTACAATTAGGCACACAACAAGAAAAACCCATGTTTAACAAACTTAATTTTAACTTGCAACACTTTTTTGAAGATTTCGTTTTTACAGAAAACATAATTACAAATTGTTTATTACCCGAAACTTCAAAACAAAATACCAACTTATTAACCAAAAATAATAATGCGGTAAATTTAAAAAACCACAAACTAGCGCATAACTAGCGCCAGAGATGACGAGAGTAAGCACTAAAACAGTTCCGATTGGATAACAATAGAGTTGCTAGCCCGTGGCTCCTGCTGCTACAGCGTGTCATTTTTTAGTGAAAAGAAGCACTCTGATTGGCTAATTTTTTTTACCAACCGAAAAATATATTAAACTAAGATTAGGACTAAAAATATTTGTTCAATAGTAAACCAAACCGGGAAATTTGAATTTTTAAGCGAAAATTAGGAAAATTTAACCTTTGGCTAGAAAAAATTAAAATTTTACTGTTCACGGAGTTTAGCAGCAACTTTCTGTGTTACTTCGAAAATTAATTATAAAAATATCAAGTCAAAATTGTAAACCGGGGGGTGTGGGGGGTGTGAAACACCCTCCAGTACATATCGCAGAATTTGGAGAAGATAGGGGCCGTCCATTAATTACGTATGTGAGGGGGGGGGGTCAAAAATTACAAAAATTGTCTTTACATAATTAATGAACAGCCCTATAGGGAATTTATAATTTTACAAATTTCGCTAGGAAAAACCAAGAAAATTACTTTGAAAATTATCGTCAAAAATGTAAACCGGGAGTTCTGAGGGTGAACATATCCTGCAATATGTACTGGAGGGTGTTCCACACCTCCCAGACCCCCGGTATACTTTTAATTTATAATAATTATAAAAATATAAAGTCAAAATTGTAAACCGGGGGGTCTGGGGGGTGTGGAACACCCTCCAGAACATATCGCAGGATTTCCGCTCTTTTAGAATACTTGGAGAAGCTAAGGAATTTGTAATTTTTCAAATTTCGCCAGGAAAATCCTGGAAATTTGAATTTTTAAGCTAAAGTTAGGGAAATTTAAACCTTTGCGCTTTTTGCGCTACTTTGAAAATATAGAAAAACGGAAAATCCCCCAGTAGCGAAATTAAATATTCACAAATGATCTACTGTCTAGCTGCCCGTCCGCGGACGGGCTTTCCAGCTAGTGAGATTATGGGATTATGGTGCTACTTTTCATCTCGCGTGCAAAGGTACGAAAATCGCTGACAATTTCGAACTAAAATTCAAATAGATTAAGGCGACGTAACTGATTTTATTTGTATGAAAAGGATGGAAAAAGAATTGAGCTTCGGACTTTCAATTCAGCACATATGGATACGTTGTTTTAAATATTTTCTACATCTATCGTATATCGATTTTCTTAGAAAATCGGCCCAAAAAGAAAGTATCAATGTCAAGGAGAGAAAATTCTAAAGAAGTTTACAAAAAGTTGAAATTAATAGTGGATCAAATGAGACCTGAAGAAACCGGAACTTTTAATGATAAATACGCGGCAAGACTTTTTTTCCGAAATCACTCTATCGGCTGAAATTGCGGTCATAAAGGAATATTTGATTTATAGGTGTTTCGTGATATTACACGCCATGCCATCAGGATACACAGTTAACAACAAACAATGTCACATTTACGCAAATATACAGCCAAGTTTTTAGTGCAAAATTATCCATGTTTCCGTATGCCAGCAACTGTTCATAAACTTTTGCTGCATGGAGCACAAGTGATTTCCTAAGTAATGTTACCTATAGGTAACATAAGGACAGCATATGAGATGCAGAACGAAGATCTGACGCTCTATAGTCCATAGAGTAAAATCCACAGAAAAAGTTTCCAGGACAATAAGAAATAATGAGGATTTAATGCTTGCTTTATTATGTCATCTATTATATTCCCCGGACTTAAACTCAATGAATTATTTGATATAACAGGACACATTCGTTCAGCGTGTGAATCCTTTCTGGACAGACTCAATGCTATTAACCGCGTTAAAGGTGGTTACATCGAACAATAACATATTTTTCTTAAAATTTAAAATGTATTTTCGATACCTACTGAAGTTTTTAAATAAAAAAAAATTACAAAATTACAGCATTTTTAATTATTGATAACACTTCGGGTGCCGACCCCTGTATATTTATTATTTTTATTATACAGAAAAATCATAAACTAACACTAACCTACATAGTCGACGCATGCCTTCGCGCGGATATCTCTTTTTTACGGACAATTTCGCTAGAAATATCATAAACTAACACTAACCTACTACATAAACGATGCATATCTTCGCGCGGATATGTCTGTTTTACTCACAATATTAATATTATTTAAGGGATTAAAAAATTTAATCCTATAACAAAAGATGGTACGTTTTAGGGCAGTTTACCTATTCCCATTTTGATTGCCCTTCATGGAAAAGACATTAATCCATATAATTCCAAAAATTCATACTTGTAAGTTTAACCTTGTGTTTTGTAGAAGGAATCAAACTTACCCCTTTTAAATAACCGCGATTTGAACTACTGTTTCGTTTATTTCGAGCGCTCTGATAGAAATATTGTAGTGTCGTTATTATTTGTTTAAAGTGAACCCAGTAAAATGGAAAATGATCAAGAAGGTATGTACACTATTTCTATATACCTACATATATATTTATTACAATATTTTTACGATCAATCGTTTGAAAAATGTATTAGAATGTAAACCCTCGCAAATTTCTATGTTTTAATTTGAAGCATATAAGCACGTAGAGAATTAGTTGTGATCTCAAGAGATCCCAATTCGTTTTCAGTTTCATTATTATGTAAAAATGTTCTTCGAAACAAAACAAAATAGAGACGGTCATCAGTCCGTGCTACGGAGGGCATGTAAAGCCGGCGGTCCCCCTGGGTTGATGATTGTCGCCATCAATTATTAAAAGCAAGCTTACAAGCATTCCCCAATCCGGTCTAGGCAGCCGTGGGGTCTTAATGCCGAAACTTTTCTCGTAAGAGGCCGATGGTTCAGCAGTAGACTGAAAGGCTGATAAAGAAGAAGAAAGATTAAGTTTGTTCGTTCTAATTTCAATGGTTTTAACAAATAATATTATCAAAAATTAACAACCAAAAGTATTTTTAATTCATCCATACCTACCTCATTTTTGTGAAAATATTTTACACAACATCCACAACCAACATGATGTATTTTGCATTAAATTATTTATAATTTCAGAAATAAAAACCGTACAATGGATTAAGCAACACATGTTTGACATTGTGAAATCTGAATTTAAATCGGATTTAAACCACCAAATAAAGATGTTGGAATCATTTTTACTTGACACCCACAATCAAACAGAACCATATTCCATCCATCCGGATTCGTATGCACCGATCAAAAAGGTTTTATGTTCATTGAAATTTTACTATAGGGAAGCTAGCTATAAGACAGAATATTTTTTAAAGAAAAAAGCGAAGTGGTTGCAGTCTTCGACGACGGTGAAGGTAATTATTTTTTTATAATTAATAATTAATGGTTTAGACCTTAGACAATGTTCAATCAAACATTTAATTGATATTAGTAGCATGTATGCAATTAATTAATCATTTGTTCTTTTCAGATTTTCCGACTGATCAATCGAGAAAAAAATGGGAACATATTCACAATGGAGAATGTAAGGCGACTCAGTACTTCCTCTTCCGATTCCAGCGATCGCTCAAAAAGAAGGAAGACCGAAAATCTGGGTACAGAATACACCTCTGAGGAACTGTCTTTTGCTGCAAAGGTCGGTCTTCGTTCAGCTGGTGCAGTTAAAGAAATAACTACAACTACTCCAACACGTGCTGATAAGTACAAAACTGCATTTAAACTGTCTATCAACCCCGTTAAGGAAATGAATCCCGATTTGGCGTTGTCCCTTCTCGTAGAATCGAAGTTAACAAGGGCGCAGTACATGAGGATACGGAAAATCTCTATGGATCACAACAGCCCTATTTACCCGCCTTATCCAAAAATTCTTGCAGCAAAAAAGTGCTGTTATCCGGAATACACAAGTATTAATATAACCGAAACTTGTGCTGAAGTCAAACTGCAGGCGTTGCTGGATCATACATGTGGCAGAATTGTAAAAATGCAAAATGAAGTGTTGCAACAACTGGATGAAGCAACACTTGCAAATTTAACTCTAATTGTTAAGTGGGGATTTGATGGTAGTTCGGGCCAAAAAGTATATAAACAAACATTTTCAGATGAACGTAATTCCGACGTTTCTGTGCTGTTAACTTCTCTCGTGCCTCTACAACTATCGTTCGGTAATACAATCGTGTGGAAAAATCCAAGACCGTCTTCTCCTCGTTATTGTAGGCCCCTTCGATTGCAATTTAAAAAAGAAGATAGAGAAGTAACATTAAAAGAAAAAAGCGATATCGATGAACAAATAGAAGCTCTTTCTCCTTTTCAAACTATCCTCGATGCCAAGAATGTTATTATTAATTTCAAGTTAATGTTTTCTATGATAGACGGACAAGTTTGTAATGTGGTCACAGAAACTTCATCTTCCATGCGCTGCAACCTATGCAATGAAACCTCCAGAAATTTTAATGACATCGAAAAAATTAAGGAAATTGAAGTAGATATATCCAAATTAGAGTATGGATTATCCACGTTGCATTGCTGGATACGCTTTTTTGAATGTTTGCTACATTTAGGCTACAAAAAAGAGACAGAGGAAACGAAACAAGCTGTTCGAGATCGCAAATCAAAAATATTAAGTGACTTCAAAGAGAAATTACATTTAATAATAGATTCGCCGAATCAGGGAAATGGAAACACCAATGATGGCAATACGGCTCGAAGATTTTTTGAAAATTCAGAGGTGTCTGCTCAAATTCTTGAAATTGATGAAGCATTGATTCACAGATTTCATATAATTTTGCAAGTATTATCAAGTGGATTTAACATACAAGTGAAACTGTTTGAAAATTATTGTCTGGACACTGCAAACCTGTTTGTTCGTTGTTATCCGTGGTATAATATGCCCATCACTGTGCACAAAGTATTAATTCATGGAACCAAAATTGTCGAAGCGTCAATTTTGCCGATTGGACAATTATCTGAAGAAGCACAGGAAGCTCGCAAAAATTATCGAAAATGTTCTCGGGAAAAAAATATCCAAGAAATTTTTTTGCGACTACTGATATCTTCGGACCCTTACATCACAGGTTTAAGTAAAATTAAACCAAAGCAAGGTAAACCATTGTCTTCTGAAGCGCTTCAACTGTTGTGCTATGATAGTTCGGATACTGAAGGCGAGAATACGGAGGGTGATGATGACGACATTATTTAATATTTTGTATTTATTATTTTAATGTAAATATTTGCTGGTAATTTATTGCAGTTTTATTTCAATAAATTCACCAATAACCTATAGTGGAATTATCAATTTATTTGCATATAACATTAATTAAATAATTCTAATGTCTCGTGAAAAGCTATTTAGTCCTGACTTGTTTACATTTTAAATCGTTTAATCTGTAATAATAATTATCTTGTTTCAATATTTATCCGAAAGAAATTTTTTATAACTGCTGTTAAAAATGAGCTTCTGCTGTTATTTTAAATACGAATTATTAATGCGTTTATATGATTTTGCCTAGAGGCACAAAAAGGCAAAAAACTTATTTGTTACAAATTTTATAATAACCAGCAAAATTAATATAGGTACCTATTTTGAAAATAATATTACGAAGAACTCTCATTACAGGAGAAGTTAATGATGACGAAGTTAAAAATCTCATGCAAATCTTGGACAACGTGGAAGCAAAGAAAAATATTGTCCAGTTCGAGGCAGATATAGTAGATGCTCAAAGGAAGCCAAAGAAAAGACTTCGTAAGCCTAATACGTGGAAAAGAGAGATTGAAAAGAAAAAAAGGATTATGGGGAAACAATTCACCACGAAATCCGGAAATGTAATCCCCGAGTGCAAGATCGAAAATTGGGAGTGCCGATGTAAATGTTCAGTAAAGTTTAGTGACAGAAATAAACGAATAATTATGAATGCTTTCCGAAACTTAGCGTCTCATACAGAGCAAAACATATACCTTCGAGGGTGTATGAACTCAAACAATGTGCAACGACGTCGGCGTCGTAAGGAGGACATTACATATTCGAGGGACGTGACATATGAATACAATGTTGTAAAGGATGGTATTTCTATGAAGGTTTGCAAAAAAGCATTCCTTCTGCTGCACGGTATTAAAGCCAGCCGTCTTGAACGAAAGGTTCGTCATTTTGATAAGAACATTGAAGACCAAAGAGGAAAATCCGTCAACCCACACAAAATTCCTGACTCCATTCGCAACCAAATACGGAACCACATTCGCAATTTTCTTCCGATAGAAAGTCAATACAGCAGGCCAAATACGAATCCCAACATTGCTGCTCTGCACAAGAACTTTATCGAACAGAATCCTGACGTTGCACATGTAAAACTATGGTTGTATCAGCAGATATTCAGTTTTGAATTTAATATCAGCTGCGGTCAATGAAGAATAGAAATGCAAATAAGACTACTTTGTTAATTTTACAAATAAATAATTATTTTTTTATTAATATGTATTATTTTTGACTCAGTGCAAAAAGTAGGTAAGTCACAAAATTGTTTTCCGCACTCCGACATTATTGTTTTTATTAACATTCTTTTTACTCAACAATTTTATTATTTTAGTTCATATCTATTCTGCCCTCATAACTGAAAACGCCGTATCTACATAGGGTTATATGAGCAGTAGCGGCGTTTTCAGTTATGAGGGCAGTATTGATGTAAGTATTTCGAATAGAAAGTGTTATTTAGGAATTTCCATAACTTTAAAATAATTTTTGGAAAAATTTCAAAATGAAAGTGACTTTTCCACTAGGCTCTTTAATTATTAACTTTTTATAGAAAAAAGTATTACTCCGGTTCTAAGGAAAATACCGGATGTTCATTTCAAAAGTAGCAGATGAAATAATTAAAAAAAAAATAAGTTTGAAGAAACGAAAAAAAAGCAAAATTTATTTGCTCAAAAAGGTTTGTTTTGATTCAAAGAAAAAGTTTTTACTGTATATTACAGCTGGATTCGAGTGTAATCTTCATATCCAGATTATGTTTCTCAGGTCAGGATCATTTCATGCAAACGTATTTTTACTTAATAGTTTCGAAATAAATAGTTAATTTATATTTATATGGTAAAATCAGATGTCATCCTGTAAATAAAAGCTAAATTTAAATAAAAATTTAAGTTATACAATATCTTAATTTATTTCTTTATTTATTAACTATTTATTTTAGCCTGCAAGGGCTTTGATTCTCTAGGTCACTATCGGGACACATCCTCACGTTTGATTATGTCTAGCAAACCGGTTTGTTATTATAGTATAGTCACAAAAACTGCTAGTAATCTAAAAAATTAAAATTTATGTTAATTTTATAATCCTAATCTAAAATACAATTTTTGCAAACAGGGGCTACCTCTGGTCCTGCAGAGAAGATAGCAAGTGCCGCCAAAGTCAACGACCGGGTTGATTCGTATAAAACAAATGATGAACGTATTGATAACGAACTCAAATCTCGTAATAACCTCCAACATCAAGAAATTTCCGGCATAGTACCAACCACGCCCACACTCAAGCAAACAAAGAAACGCAAAAGAAACTGTGAAAAGTGCATAGTAGCGAAAGTAGAAAGTGATGAGTATACTTCTGAAGATAATGAAGAGCTAATTAATGTAGAAGCAGCGTTGAGTGTTATCTCAAATATCCCAACCCGAAGCACCGAACCTAAAAAAAATACATCATTAAAAAAGACATCACGAAGGACCAACGAAAGCTTAACGTCCTTCCAAAGTCAACTTCTGGCCAAGTTAGTCTCTTCACAAAATACTGAAGAAGATGCAGATAAAATATTTTTACTCTCTCTTCTTCCGGACTTCAAAAAATTGAGTGACGATGAGAAACTTGATTTTCGTATTAGCAGTCTTCAATTTTTTAAGGATGTCCGGAAAAAGAACAGTCAACAAGTTCAAGGTTCCTATCAGTACCGAAATCATTTTCCACCCTCAGAACAAGACTTTTCAAATTATCCTACTCAACAATCATATCCTGGTGTGAGCCATCAAATACAACATACACCATTTATACATCCTCAACATCTCCCTCGTGTAGTTGTGCCTATATCATCTCCGATTCCTTCCATCTCCCAGGAAATTAATTCTGACGATTCGGTACAACCTATCAATTTCAATAATCTAATGTTGTACGAAACAAATGATCAGGAACCCACTTCTTTTGTTAATCGTGAGAGTCAAGATTCTTATGATATGAATAATAAGGTGGAGAACGACATCGAAAATGAAGTTCAGGAAGAGTTGAATGCAGGTCCAATCGATGAAGGTTCCGGAACAATAGAAAACTATGCTACATCCAGGCCAACAAAGAAACGGAAGAGAAATTTTGAAGAATGGATGAGAGTGCAAAGAAAAATATTGAGGACTACTGGGAAAGGATATAAGACTGCCAAGGGAAAAATCGTAGAACCACGAATCTTAAGAAGTTATGACCACAACTGCAGGTATAAATGTAATAAAATAAGCGAGGAACAAAGAAAAACTATTTTTAAGAAGTTTTATAAAATGGGAACGTATGATTTACAAACTAATTTCATTGCTTCTTGCATTAAGAAGAATAGTCCAATTAGTAAGAAACAAACAGCTATTAATAATCGTAATTTTACAACAACTATCACTCTCATGAACTTGAGAGTGTGCAAAGAATTTTTTCTTAAGACGTTGGACATTACCAGCACAAGGTTTACTACTGTTTGCAAGAAAATGAACAAAGACGGTGTTGTGGAAAGCGACAAACGTGGAAAACATTCACCTGCAAATAAAATTTCTAGTCCGATTCGAAACGATGTGATTGCACATATTAAAAGTTTTCCAAGTTTTAAGAGCAATTACTCAGGGTCGCAGAATGAAAATGTTGGATATTTATCAAATGATTTGAATATTGCAAAAATGTACAAACTCTATGTAGAATGGTGTACTGAGTCTAACAAGGAACCAGTGAAAAAATCCTATTACAGGCAGATTTTTTTTACAGAATTCAATCTGAAATTTCACAAATAAAAAAATTGAAAACTTGTAATTTTGTTTATTTTCTACAAATTATTTATCTAAAATCTTTTAACCTTGTTTTACGCTTTGTATCATCTCATTATTTGCAATAACTTTTATTCGGCATCATTACTTTTTTAGATTTAATAAAAATGAAAGATAATTAATTCAACTTGACATTTAAATAAAGAAATAATTAAATAAGTTTGTTTAAACGAAGTTTTATATATTTCTCATTTTCTAGTACTTCTTCGATAAATTTTTCTATTTTTCAATGTTTATTGAGACAATATGTTTCGTATAAAATATTATACATTTTCAAGTCTTGATATAAATTGGTTTAGATGAAATAAAATATTTTGAAGTTAAATTTAAAATTTTTTTTCAAAAAAAAATTAAAGAAAAAACCATTTCTTTTTTCATCACTGAAATTTAAATTCAAGACTCCTTCAAACCTTGAGAGTTTTGCTAAAAGCACTCACTCTCCAACGGAGTTGCTGTTGTTCATTGGTACAAAGCTGATGAATTTCTTATGTACCTACTGTTTTTCAGTGTATCATACATATACTAAAATGTACAATAACAAGAACTAAAGCAAAATCATTAGGAAGAATATAACATAGCCACTTTTTATTCTTCATCCACTCTGGAACATTTTTGGATTTGAAATTTTTGCCAAAAAACCCTTCCCGCCGTCACTGCCGTTATAAAAAGACTACCTGCAAAAAAAAATTAGAGAAAACTCATTTTATTATAATTATTTTATTTTAAACAAAATAAGTTACATTTTCTTATTACGCTTATCCTTTCTTATCCTTAAAATAGTTGTACAAAATTTGTAGACAAAATTTTTCTTTGTTTTTGTTCTTTGCGTACCTATGCATTTCCTTGATATCTATATTTGGTTCTAATGTTTGGATTCCCATTTCACAAGTTTCTTTTTTAATAGTTTCTGTCTGCGTAGAGACTTCTATGCCTTGAGGCTTTGTAACACTTGCTGATTTAAAATTCAACCCAGAATCTCTATCTAAAGACCTTGGTATAGGTGAACGATTAAGTCGAGATGGTTTTTCTTGATTTGCATTTGATTTTCTCCTAATCGGAATGCAAGAATTAAAGGTACTGTAATGTTTGAATTTGAATTCAACATTAGTTCCAATAGTGGGCACTCACAAGTACCAACAGAAAATTGGCATACTTCAAAGAAAGGAACGAAACCATTTTCAGATTAGTTCTGGGCATTTAGTATGCAAGTTTAAAATTGTAAATATTGTTTTGAGTTCGTATTACATTTGTTATAATAAAT
Organism: Cantharis nigra; assembly: GCA_958510845.1. Taxonomy (NCBI): domain Eukaryota; kingdom Metazoa; phylum Arthropoda; class Insecta; order Coleoptera; family Cantharidae; genus Cantharis; species Cantharis nigra. The sequence continues at coordinate 14,783,298 of OY294029.1, forward strand.
AATTTATAAACGTTTAATCGATACATATCAATTGGCGACGAGGATAATTGGAAGAAGTGACTGTAAGTACATTTGAAAATTGTAACACGTGGTCGTTGTTGTTGTTTGCGATGGCAGAATCGGTGGTGCAGTATACATCTTTACTGGGTAAATTGCCGGAATTTAAGCAAGAAGAAAATTTGGCAATATTCAAGGCGAAGCTATCACAATATTTTATTGCAAACGATGTGGCGGAAGGAAAGAAAATTGCAATTTTGTTAACAGCACTTGATTCGGATGTTTACGAAACCTTACACAATTTATGTAGCCCGGAGGCACCCGAAACACAAACGTTGGTAGAATTATGGGAAAAGCTCGAGTCACATTATTGTATAAAAGAGTCGGTGTTAAAAACCATTTTTGGGTTTTACCTTATTATTGAAATTTTAACCCTTCTTTTGTCGACTTATGTCTGGCGACAGGTTTTAATTGCTTTTCTTAGAAGTTTTTACCTTTTAGGTATTTTGGCTTTTTATTTGTATTCTCCCTCCTCCTGTTAGGGATAATTTTTATATTTTAGATTTAAGATTTTGAAGTAATTTGAGTTCAGTTGGTTGTTAAGCTTCGTAGAGAAAGCATCTTTAAATAAAACGCCGAACTCCGGCACTTGTACATATGTATAATAAATAGTTTTTACAATTTACGTAAGTGTCGTTAATCAAGGTCGCCACAATACAGGCGGCGGCTCCAATAAAACAATTGGAGCTCGAAACAGTCGGTTTTTAATGAACGATCAAAGTTCCACAAAGCAAAACAAGAATTAAAAGAAAACGTGGTCGAATGGTATGCTCGGGTAAAGAAACTATCGGTAAATTGCAAATTCGGTAGCTATTTGAGTGATTTCGTGAAAGATAAGTTTGTCATGGGTTTGAAAGACAGTTCGGTGTACGATCGAGTAAGTGAAGTGGACCCAACAGTAACGAAATTGGAGGACATATTCAATATCGCTACTAAAAGGGAACAGGCATTAAAAAATTCACGAGAAGCGAAGCAAACAAACTTACAAATTAAAGAAGAGGCATGCTACAAGTTGAATAATGGATGGAGGCAAAACCAACCGAGTGGTACAAGAAGAGAAGAACACACTCTTTCGAGGTGTTCCTGTTGTGGAGAAATGAATCACAAGTGGGATTCGTGTAGGTGGAAGCAAGCAAAATGTTATATTTGTGGAAGGAAAGGACATATATCAAAGGCGTGTAGACAAAGACGAACAATTTATTTGGAAGTTTCAAGAAAGGAGGAAGCAGATGCTAGAAGCAATCTTTGTATAAATAAGGTTAATGAAATTATAAAAATAAATAATGAATTCTATGCAGACGTTTTTATAGATAACATACCCATCAAAATGGAGATCGATTCTGGGGCGGCAATTTCAGCAATGTGTTGGCCAACCTACATTAAATATTTTAAGCACATACCGCTGGAAAAAAGTTTTACGACTTTAAAATATTATAACGGTACTTCATTTGCAACTGCGGGACAGATATGGGTCAAGTTAAGATTAGGAAAAGTCCAAAAAGAAGTAAAATTATTAATTATCAGAGGGAATGACGCCGCTCCGCTATTAGGGAGAGACATTATGGAAATGTTTGGCATAACGGTAACAATAAACAAAATCTTAGAGGATGCCAAATCAAAAACGCTTAGTGAACTTTTAGAAAAATATAAACAACTTTTTGAAAATAGGTTAGGACGCTATAAGTATGAAAAGATTAGGTTGACGATTGTAAATGAGGCATTACCGAGATATTTAAAACCAAGACCATTACCATTTACGTACAAAACCAAGGTCAGTGAAGAGTTAGAGCGTTTAGAGAGAGAAGGGGTAATTACACCGATAAACAGTTCTGAATGGGGTACCCCGTTGGTCCCAGTTTTGAAAGCAGACGGTTCGATTCGATTATGTGCCGATTATAAAGCTACAGTAAACCCGGTAATAGCAGACGATAAATTTCCATTGCCAAATATCCAAGAATTGTTCGCAGCACTGGAAGGAGGAAAAAGTTTTTCGAAGCTGGATTTGAGCCATGCTTACAACCAATTGGAGTTAGAGGAAGAGTCTAAACTTCTGTTAGCATGGAGCACGCACAAAGGTTTGTACAAAATGAAAAGAGTACCTTATGGAACCTTATGGAACCGGCTTGCTTTATTTTCCAACGTATTATGGAAAAGACATTAAGGGGATGTGAAGGAACTGGAGTGTTTATAGACGATATCGTGGTGACCGGAAGAAATCAGGAAGAACATGTTAAGAATTTAGAGAAGGTTTTTCAAAGATTATCAGATGCAGGTTTTAAATTGAAAAAAGAAAAGTGTGTTTTCTTTCAAGAAGAAATCACATATCTGGGTCACAAAATAAGTAGCGAAGGTTTACGGAAAGATCCTTCAAAAATAAGTGCAATTATAAACTGTGAGATACCAAGAACATTGACCCAATTAAAATCGTTTTTAGGTATGATAAACTACTACTCTCGATTTATCGAGAACATAACACAAATGTTACAACCCCTCTACGAACTATTAAAAAATAGCAACGAAAAACAACAACTTGTTTGGAATGGAAGATGCCAGACAGCACTCGACAAGGCAAAAGAAGCGATGATTTCAGATAATGTACTGGTTCATTACAATCCAAAATTGCCCCTTAAAGTTAGTTGCGACGCAAGTGCATATGGAGTAGCAGGAGTTCTGTCACATGTTTATGAAGATGGTACGATCGACCAATCTGTTATGTCTCGCGCACGCTAAACAGCAGTGAGAAGAATTATTCAATGTTAGATAAAGAAGCCCTAGCAATATTTTTTGCGGTCAAAAAATTTTTCCAGTACTTGGTAGGCAAAAGGTTCATTTAGACAACGGATCACAAACCGTTAATTTACCTGTTTGAGAGTAAAAAGGGTTTGCCGACAATGGCGGCGGGAAGATTACATAGGTGGGCAATTTTTTTAAATAATTTTGATTTTGAGATCAAATATGTTCAAGGAAAGGATAATTCAAACGCAGACTGCTTGTCAAGATTGCCACTAAACGAGCTTTCTAAAATAAGCGCAGAATTTAACCACATTAATTTTATACAAAGCGATTTCGAGGCACCAATTTCGGCAAAGAATATAAAAGAAGCTTTAAAAGAAGATGCAGTACTGGCAAAGGTATACATGGAAATACAGAACGGTTGGAAAGATTACACGATCGAACAAGATCCAAGTTTTAGCCCATACGTAAACCGACAAAAAGAGTTGACACTGGAAGATGAAATAATTATGTGGGGACATAAAGTAGTTATACCATTACAGTTTCGAAAAAAAAAACTATTAGACGAATTGCACTTGGCACATACTGGGGTAGTTAAAATGAAAAGTAGAGCACGATCGTATTTCTGGTCGCCAAAAATGGACACAGAAATAGAACAGATAGCAAAAACATGCGAAATATGCAACCGATTTAGGCCGAACCCTCCAAAGTCAGAAGTTCTACGATTTCAAGAAGCAAAAGCAGTTTTTGAAAGGGTGCACATCGATTTTTTTTGGTCCTGTGCAAGGAAAGATGTACTTGGTACTGGTGGATGCGTATAGTAAGTGGCCAGAAGTTGTGCAGATGGGTCCTACTACAGCAGACGCCACGATAGAAGCGTTGCGACAAATCTTCGCAAAATTTGGAATACCAAAACAAATAGTGTCAGATAATGGCCCACAATTTGCATCAGGCGAATTCAAAAGTTTTTGTAAAACAAATGGAATCATCCATAGTTTGAGTCCTCCATACCACCCAGCTTCAAATGGCGCAGCGGAAAACACAGTCAAATCAATAAAATAGGCTTTGCAAAAAGCGTTAGAGGACCCTAAGAATTTGAATATATCAGCAAGCCGGATTTTAGCCCGATACCTATTAATATATCGTTCAACGGAACACTGTACAACAAAAGCAACACCAGCTTATCGAATGTTCAATAGAGAGATAAGAACAAGATTTGATGCGCTTAGACCACAAAAGAAAAAAAAAGTTCAAGACCAAGAAGTTATGAGAGGGGGAAGGAAGCAGTTATTCAAGGAAGGAGACGAAGTTTACGTTAAGGATTATAGAAACAAGAACAAGGAATTTTGGATCAGAGCAAGAATCACAAAAGTATGCGGTGTAAGAACATATTTATGCAAAGTACCAGGCTATAGTATCTGGTGGAAAAGGCATTTAGATCAAATAATTAAGGCAGGGTCAAATCGGGAAGACGAGACATCACAAACGGAAGAAATAGGGGAAGCAATAACGGTTCCAGAAACAGAAGCAGGCACGGAAGCGAGTGAAAGAAGAAACGAACAAGAACGAAACGAAGGAAGGCCACAAACAAGCGAGGGGGATAAACAAGAGGAAAAAATCGTTAGGACAAATAACGAAGCGGAGGAAGTAGTCACAAGACCACAGGAAGAAACGGCGCAAGCGAGCACGGTAAACCGTCCTCGGAGAAACATAATCAAACCGGTACGATATCGAGATGCGACGTATTAAAAGACTAAGAGGTGAAGAGTGTAATGTTTGAATTTGAATTCAACATTAGTTCCAATAGTGGGCACTCACAAGTACCAACAGAAAATTGGCATACCTCAAAGAAAGGAACGAAACCATTTTCAGATTAGTTCTGGGCATTTAGTATGCAAGTTTAAAATTGTAAATATTGTTTTGAGTTCGTATTACATTTGTTATAATAAATAATTTATAAACGTTTAATCGATACTTATCAGGTACCATCATTTTTCTGGGAACAGTAGAAACCAGTTTTGGAACGCGGAAGCGATAAAGTCGCACAAGTTTTCGACATAATAATTGCTATCCTTCGATGAAAAAATAATTAATATAAAATCAAAATAATAAAAATAGCAGTAAATATTAAATTTTTCTTCACTTAACTTTTCAACACTTATATTAATTAATAAATTTCTATTTAGAATTTACAGGAGGGAATATTGATATATGTAAACTTTCCGATAATGCCAACCAACAGTTGCAAAAATTATACGTACAGAGTGAAATTAACATATTTGTAGGAATGCAAAATTAATTTCGTAAATTAAATAAAGATTAAGGATGAGCGGTATACACGTGTTTCTGCGTTATTGCCCATTATCGGTACCGTTGAAACAATGATCATAAAGTGCGAAATAAAGTAGATTTTACTAAAAAACGAGGGCAGAGTAAAATAAGCCTTTAACCAATCGAGACGTTTAACTTAAGTTTTCTTAATTTCACTAAAATACATATGGCAGGGCCGAAACTAGAGGTGGTGGAGAGTGGGCTTAGCCTTTTCAAAGTCACAATTAACCCCTCCCCCAAAATTAATTGATTGAAATCAATATTAATGGTGAAAATGATTGAAAACAAGAGGTAAATAGTTTTAATCCCTGGAATGTCTAGTTTCTTCTTTTTTACGCCAATAACTACTTAAGATGCTATAGAATTACGTATTACTGTGCAAAATTTGATTCAGATTTGAGAGTCAATATTAAACATTCCTTTTGTATAAGCATATATAGTGAGAAGATAATGAACAACTACAGAGCAGTCACTAATTTCAACTAAATATCAATTATCAATATTTAACCTTTCGATTATCTTATTTATAAAAGTTTCGTAAATACAATGGATTATTTTCATTGGTTGATATATTATTTATATTCAATGAAAGTGTTCACTTCCAGTGTTTGGCTCAGTAACTCGATCGAAACGAGGTTTAATTAAATTATAGGAAATTCTTTTTGAAATTAATTTTATTGGTAATATCTGAGCTACAAACCGCCCAGGTTAGCTCTACGGCGAGATCATTGACTTCCTGAGCGGCCAATTTGAGTTCGAGTTTCACTCGAGAATGTTTGTCGTGAAAACAATATTGCGTAACAAATTTTAGAGTTCTCTGAGTACGCCCCTGCCCATATTAGTCGTGCGCAGGCGAGATTTTGTTTTTTTGGAAAAGTTTGCGCTTTAGGACGCTAGGAAAGAGGTTTTGGAGGGGTTGGTACGTAGGTTTGAACATGAGTGCAATGTTTCAAGTATTATCTCGTCAATATTTTGGTAAGTTTTGCTTTTTGGTGGAAATACCTTTTTGACTTTTTTAATTTATTGTTATTTAATGTTTTATTGATGTTGTTTTCCATTTCAGCTGTTGGTCTATTGACAGCAAACTAGCTGCAGTTATTTTTTTGCTTTTTACGGAAGTCACGCCATCGCTTCCGACACATTTCCAGCTGGTCGTAACATCTCGGACATCTACACAAATTAAAGCTCGCTCTTCTTTTCCAGTCTGTAGAGAAAATTCTGTTTCCCGGCAAGGGAAGAAGGCATTTCTTATTACAATAATAATATAATAATAATAATACCGATTTCTTAAGAACTGAATACATCTTTTTAATTGGATGGTTTCTAACAAAATTAGGTTTTCAAGCCACCCTCTTTGACACACAAAAATGACAAGTCTATTTATAACACGCTTTGACACAAAAAAGTCGATTTATAACAGAAATACATAATAAAATGTAGATTTCTTGAGGTCAGCAGTCAAATTACGGCGGAACGACTTCATACTTGTAGAGTAGTCAAAGAGTCCCCGATGCTGCTCATAAACCTAGACGCCAGGCACGCAAAGCACCGCCCGAAGCTTGCCGTGGAATGGGAGGGCACATCGAAATTTTCCAAGTCTCTCAAAGCACGAGTATGACAGGTCGAACCAGGCCTAATCATCAAATAACTCGTCTCTCCTCTCTTCAAAAATTTGAAACGCATCACGCCAAAGCGAATGAAAAAACTTTGGGTAATCTTAAAAATGCCAAGATCCCAATAAGAGTGACATGGTTGTTCCTACGCAGGTCAAAAGAAAAACGCAGACACGAATTCTGCAAGAGCTGGAGACCGTAATATACCGCCGCACAATATTCGATGTTAGATAGAATCGTAGTACCAACGATTGACCACTTCATATGAGAAGGTAATACAGTTTTGAACTGGTAAAGTGATCTAAGCTTATAGTTCCAACTTCGCAGGATTCAGACCATTCGATAACGACCAAACACGTACCGATTCGAGATTTAACACATCTATCGCAGTATTAATGTTTGAAGGCAGACATGACACACGTATTCGACAATCATCAGCATAAAGATCGAGAGAGCAATCCGGATCTACTACTGTCCACAAATCAGTAGTGTATAATATGAATAACAGTGAGGCAAGAATTCTCCCCTACGGAACACCCCAAGAAACAGTCAGTGGACGGGATATGTTTCCCGTCAACTCAACCACCTGAGATCTATCACGCAAATAACCCGCTAACCACCTACACGGTGACACATTACAACAGTAATGGTGTAGTTTGGTCAAAATACGATCATGCGCAACCGAGTCAAAGGCCTTGGAATAGTCAAGAAGCACCAACAAAGTGAGTTCAGAACGATCAACTGATGAGGCAATATTAGAAGGCTCCAAGGCTAATGGAACCTTGGCAAGCGGTCTGATTATTACTTAATATGAATAATTTCTGATAATACTAGAGTTTTTCCTATTATGTTCCTATTATCCTATGATTATAGTAATCATAGTAATTAAAACTGAATAAGTTAACTGAACATCATAATAGGGATTTTACATTAACCAAACGCCACCACACGCAGCTTTTGTAACTACTCCATCAAGTATACCTAAGTGTCTTTAACGTGTTTCAACAGTGTTCGAGTTAGTTTTCCTGAGATTTTTTAATTCAGTGCAGAGTTTAATCTAAAAAAAACCAGTCTTTTTTAAACCAACATTCTACCGAGGTATACTTGCCATGGCAGACATATTGAAGGTGTCGCTAGCGCCACCATCGGTAGTGTAAAATCCCTATACATAAAATCCCCGCACGCTGATCCTGCTCCAGCGTGTCATTTTTTGGTGAAAAAAAAACACTCTGATTGGTCGACTTTTTTTACCAACCGATAAATAAATTAACCTAAAGTTGGGATTAAAAATATTTCAGAAAGAAAATAATCACCGAATAATCCTAATCTATAAAATCCCAGCACGCTGCTCCAGCGTGTCATTTTTTAGTGAAACTCTGATTGGTCAATTTTTTTTACCAACCAAGAAGGAGGTTAGGACTAAAATTATTTGTCCAATATTAATCCAAACCGCGAAATTTGAAGTTTTAAGCAAAAATAAGGGAAATTTAACTTTCGGTTAGAAAAAATTAAAACTTGGAAAGCATACACAGAGATAAAAACAATCCTCGCAATAATTTTGAAGTAAATATTGTCACAAGTGGTAATGTATAAACTTGAAACGCTTGCGTCAAAACGGGTGGGCGTCGAAACGGCTGCGGCGAAACGGCCGCGACGAAAAGTCGAAAAGTCTTAAACCCTGGGGTTGAACACCTTCCAATATATATTGTCGTGTTACCAAATGAAATTTTGAGTTTTTGTTTATGGCTTGAAAATTTTGATTGTTATGAGATTTGTTTTTTTTTTAATTTGAATTTTTGTTTGAATGATTTTTGAATTGTTCTAAATTGGTATTGGATTTTGGTTATGTTATGTTTATTTTTGCTATTGTGAATAATTATTTGTAAAATTTTGAATTTGGTGGGTCTTTTGGTGCTGGCAAATTTGAATGTTGGCACCAGAAGACGAGAGATAAAGGGGCTTCCATTGTCGTCCGTTGGACGGAACGGACGTAGTTTTGCGAGTCTCTTGAGAAAGACATAATTTGTGTCTCAATTTTGGACATAATTTTGGGATATTTGGAAATAAAAGTTTTGATTAGTCATTGTTTAATTTTGGAAATCGTCCGAAAGTTGGATGAGTTTGCATATTGTGGACACTCTGAAAAAAAATTTGTCGTCGCAACAAATTCTTAGTAACTATAGCCTCAACAGAGTTTTTTGCTGCTACAACAAATTTTATGCTACCACAACAAAGTTTTTTGTGTTCAGAACAAACTTTTTATTCCTAACAGCATAAAATTTGTTGTAACAACAAAAAAACTTTGTTGAGGCTATAGTGACTAAGATTTTGTTGCGACGACAAATCGTTTTTCAGAGTGGATATTTTCGATTTGGACTTTGATTGGATCAATTCATTAATTGTTGAGATTAGATAATTTTGAATTATTAAAATTTATAATTGGTTCCCGAAGATTTAAAAATTAAAATTATTAAGGAAAGACAAATTTGTGTTAGCGCCGAGCATATGCGACGATAAGCCACGTTATGAAGTTATCGTTTCCATTTCAAGTTTCAAGTTTTAAAAATTAATTTTAAATTGTTTTAATTATTTTGAAGATTTGGAAAATTTTAATTCCACGTCAAAGGAACCGACTTCTGAGCGTTTCTTGCTTTACCGACAATTGAGCTAGTCGTGGTAAATTTGAAGTGCAGAAAAGGCTTTCGTTAGAAATTATTATTTTTGCGAAATACCACTGCAATATAATAAATTTTCCACTCTTTTAGAATACCTACAGATGACAGCATAATTATACAAATTTCGCCAGAAAATGCTGTGAAATTTTTTGTTTTTGAGCAAAAGTGAGGTAAATTGAAACGTTCGCCTAATGAAAATTAGAATTTGAGGAACTTATTTATTTTTATATTATTAAAAAAAAATTAGTTTACCTGCAACTTTTTGCGTTACTTTGAAAATATGAAAAAACGGGGAATTCCCCAGTAGCGGAAAACGAAATTATTAAAAAAGAGATTCACCGTCTAGCTGCCCGTCCGCGGACAAGCTTTCCAGCTAGTATTTAATAATTTTTCTAAATGGGTTTTCCTTAAGGTGGCCGAGAAATTCGCGTAGGAAAGTAAATCCGCTAGTGGCGCTACTTGTAGCAAAATGAATTTTTATTTATAATTGTTAATAAGCTGCAAGATGGTATGTTTGCTTAGCACCGGTATAGATTACATAGTAGTTGTTATCGCCTTGCCGGCACCGGCTATTCACTGCTGATGCAGTAACATTTATTTACTATACTATCTAAGTTGTACATAAATTTCCATCAAATTTATCATCACAAATATTTTGAAAATTTAGACTTATTATATTTTGTAAATTTGTACTACAACACAAGACATTATAATAATTATACCTATAATAGTATTATTTTATTTATTTTCAGCTTCTACCTAACAAAACAAATAATATTACATAATTATGTACTAATAATTAAAATTTTATAAAATGTTAGGGTAATCCAATATATTTGAGGAAAAATCACAAATTTTGTACATATTGGTTATATATAAAATTATAGTATTATACAGGGTGTTTAACTCAGACATGGCAAGCTGAAAACAGAAAACATTACATCATGATGTACGATGTACCTACTTATTGTACTCGTCTACTCGTTACAAAAATTAGTAGCGTTGATATAATTTATCAATTACATTTTAACAGAAGTTTTTCATAATTCTTAAAAATTAATCAACTTATCAAGTTATCAGTGTTCACTTTATGTTTTGAACTGCCGCCAGGCCCAACTAGGGGGAGGGGGCGCTTGAGGATTTGTCCCCGGGGCTCGGGATCCTTCCCTTGCCAGGACGAATAACTAAATAAATTCCTTTAATAAAAAGGAATGCAACAAAAGGCACGGAAAGCGTATTTTTAAAATTTGAATGAATAGAAAATTAGATAATATTGTGATGTAAGGTATTTCCGAAAATTAGTTGATTACCTACTCTCTTTTTTAAATTAATTTTACCTACGTTAGATATTTTGTGCGTAGTTTTTCGTAGTAAAAATACAAAGTTTCATGTTTTTCTTTTTTATTTATGAAATTTTTAAGAGCAGAGGGTCCGCGAAAAGCTTTGCTGACTGCAGCAATCCATTTATTTCTCTGTTGCTGTTTGTAACTTGGTCTTGGGAATACATTATTTTTACCACTATTATGGCAATTAACAACACAGCACGTTGAGTGACCACCTATTTTAATCATAAGTATATGTCTTAAATCGCGTAATGCAAGTCTGAAAAAGTCCACATTATTAAGGTCTATTATCGGCCACTCCGAGCGCTTCCATAGGTTTCCGTATCCCCTCTTAACCCACGCACACAAAAGATAGTTTTCCAAGAGTATCGAATAATATTTTTTCTAATTATATTTCAAAAAGAACAAATAACATATTTTTTATACCAAAATTAAAATGAATTTACTAAATATTTACTCAATTTACAAAAATATACTTTGTGAAAATAGATACTTAAAATTTAAATTTGACAGTTGGTACCAACCAATGGTTGGTTACTTTATACTTTGTTTGTTTTTTACTTTTCCACACACTTTTAAAACTGTGCGGAAAAGTAGTACTTTTCCACACACTTTTGAATATCACAAAGTAAGACTTTTTGAAACATGATTAGAAAAAATTATTTTCCATTCAATGCGAAGTTTTACGATCGAGGCCTTCAACCAAAATGTTGGTTTTCCTACCTTGTATCAAAAATATCTATTTTTGAAGCGATTAATGCCAAAATGGCGGAGATATGAGCCGACAAGTATAGAGACCTGTTTTAAAAATCTTCGCTGGTGGTGTACATGATTTCGATGAGGCGTTGTGTAAGATACAAAAACAAATTTTTGTTTAGGAGGGTAATAGTTATCTTATGGCGTAGGAAATTATTAAAAAAAAATTTATAGAAATGACAGCTGCTTGAAAAAATTAATTCAAATTTATCTTGCAATTTTGAGTTTAAAAAATGTATAATGACACCCAATCAAAAAAATCCTACCTCCAATATTATGAATAATAACTGTTAACCAAATCGGTTAAGTAGGTCGGGAGATATCGTGTACACCGTTTAGAAAAAGCAGTTTCGAGAAAATCGTTATAGAAAAAAAAGTACGTCAGCGACTTAAAATGCAATACAGTAGAACTCCTCTATAACGAGAGCTCAAGGGACCAGCCTACTTACTCGTTATAAGCAGATTTTCCGATAAAGAGTCAGTTTAGCATGTAAACAAAAGTCAAGGGACTAAACTTTTACTCGTTATAGCCGATAAATCGTTATAACCGAACTCGTTATAGAGGGGTTCTACTGTATTTACTTTTAATTACCTTTAATATGCGATTCCTGGAAAAAAGTATAAACGATTTAATTATCAAAAAAAAGAATCAATGTTTTCAAAATTTAGAGGTGGCGTAGTTCAATAGCAAACTTACAGGAATCTACTTTTAAAACCTACGTTTAAGCTGAAATATAAGCTCCGCCTTTTAAAAATTATATCAATCGTAAGGGTGGGAATTTTGCACTTCACTTTAATATCTAATTCGTATTGTTTCCATTAAATATATTATAAGATCGTTTAAATTGTTTTATAATAAAATGGAAGAAACCTTATTCGAACTATAAACTATAACTATAAGCATAGGAAATTCGAATAACCTTCAAAGATTAGTTTACAAGTTATAATAATTAGGAATTGGATTTACGTACTGATTATTTTTAATTTAAAATATGTATAAATGCATAATATAAATTCGGTATAATATTATAGTTTCGCATCTGTTGTAAAAAATTTTGCAATCGTATAAAACCATGCACAGTGCATATCTGCGATTTAACCTTGCCAAGATAACGAATGCAGAAAACTGAAGTATTCCAATTTGCTTTTGCAGTTATCCAACGATAATTTATTATAATATTATGTTGTATTGAAGATTACTATATTATTATGTTCAAAATGATGAATACACATATACAGTGGCCGTAAAAAGTATTCGTACACCCCTATCTTAACCATGTAAATAGTACATTTTGAAGCCTTTCTTTGACACATAAAAATCGCTTTTACAATAAAACTTTTTAGACATTTTTTGTTAAGAATTTCATTGTCTTCAATTTTGTATCTATACATTTTTCTATTTTGTCGCCTCGTTTCCGACTGACAACAGCTCAAACAAGACTGTATCTCAAAAACGGTGCAACGAAATAGAAAAATGTATAAGTAATTTTTGTTGCAAATTTTATTCCCTACATTTTTGTTTATACACATTTTTCTATTTTGTCACACCGTTTCCGAGATACAGATGATAATATTTTTTGTATTTTTGTTTTTTTTTTTCATGAATATGAAAAATTTTCATATTTTTGAGTCTTGTTTAAGCTGTTCTCAGTCGGAAACGGGGCGACAAAATAGAAAAATGTATAGATACAAAATTGAAGACAATGAAATTCTTAACAAAGAATGTCTAAAAAGTTTTGTTGTAAAAGCGACTTTTATGTGTCAAAGAATGGCTTCAAAATGTACAATTTACATGGTTAAGATAGGGGTGTACGAATACTTTTTACGGCCACTGTATTTGATTTACAACACTATTATTATAATTTATGTTATAATAATCTTATAATACATAGTATTTGAAAAAGTAAAAATTTAAATTTTAAGCTATGGTCTGTTTAAAACCAAAAACAATACGATAGCATTGACGAGGTCACATTAGACCAGCGTTGTAAAAAATGCGATTAGGATTAAGCAATACGCAACACTGTACAATGTATACATAATCAAGATATACAGTGTTGACGTGTATTGTTTTTGGTTTAGGAAGACCGTACGACCATACCATAATAGTAATTAAAATAATTATACATTACACAGTGACGGCGCCAGAGGGGGGAACAGGGTGGACACATGTCCAGTCCCTATTGACTGGAGTGCCCAACCAAGTGCCTACCCAAATTTTTTAGAATACCTATACGTTTTATATTTTAGGTGCTTATTTCAATAATGAGTTTATTTATAAATGTTGTTCTTATGCTCGTATTCACCAACTACAAATAGCACTCTTTGTCGAATAAAAACAAGATTTTGCATTGTTTTGAATTGTAATAATGTCATTTTATTCGACAAATAGTGCTATTTGTAGTTGGTGAATACGGGCATTAGTGTTTTAAAATTTCGATGTTTTACAATTTTCGGAAAAATTTAATACAACATGTCGGGAAAATGTCTCACAGTTAAGATGTTATCCAGAGTAGTTTTTGCTGTAACTAACTGCACACAATTTCCTATCTGGTTTAAGGGGGTATTCTGTCTAGAAGCATAAATTTCGGGCGGTTTTTGAAGCTCTGTACAAACGAAAAAAATAAATTTATTATACATTTTTTTATCATTTGTTTATTTATATAATTAAGATTACATAACAACTAAACCGACAAAAAAACTCAAAATTCAGAAAGTTATCAGCTGGAAAAGTGGGAGGTCCAAAAAAACTGGTGTGCATGATATCTCAAGTTCTAATGAAGCGATTTATTTGAAATTTGGTGTGAATGTTTTTTATATATTCCTCTATCGCCTCAACCACGCTCAGATCAAAATTTTTAATTTTACTATTTTTAAAAAATTCGGAATTGTTAATTAAAACATGTAAAAAAAATCGGATGTGGCCATGCCCAAAACTTTATCCTACTTATTATTATGGAGCAAAATACAGTAGAACGACTCTATAACGAGTCCGGTTATAACGAAGAATCGGCTATAACGAGTAAAAATTTAGTCCTTTGACTTTTGTTTACATGTTAAACTGACTGTTTATAGCAAAAATCTTGTTATAGAGAAGTTTTACTGTATAATAAAAAAATAAAATTTGAAAATTAAGAAAAAAGTTTTTTTTACATTTGAAAAAAGAATAATTACAAAAATAGGATATTTACACGATTATTGATTAATACTTTTTTAATATTATTATTATTATTATAGAGAAGAATTTAATAAAAAACTTAAATTTGAGAAAAGAAAAATATAATTTTTTTAATTTGCCAAATATTTTTTGTTTCCGTTTCCGTGTACCGATTTTAACCAAAATCTAATCAGTTCTAAGTCCCAATATATCAGTAATACTAAATACGAAATTTTGTTAAAAAATTCCTATTACGTTTTGAAGTAGAGGTTGAGGTAAATTTGACCACATACACACACACATACAGATTACAGACATTTTTTGGAAATGATGATTTTCCGCTTCTGGAACCCCAATATGCCTAAATTCATCAAAATCAATCTCAAATTTCTTTTTCTGCACGATAACAATACTTTTTCATAGTTTGTATGATAAAGTAAAAAAAAAATTTTTTAACGGCCGCCATTTCGTGAAAAAAAAATTGTTTTACTTTTCCATGGTTCATGTTATAACGGCATCGATAAAGAACATTCACACCAAATTTCAAATAAATCGGTACATTCGAACATTAGAACACCCTTTTTTTGGACCTCCCACTTTGCCAGCTCATAACTTTGTGAATTTTGAGGGTTTTTTCGGTTAATTTTTATGCAATTTTAAAATATCAATAAATAAATGATAATAAAATTGATAGTAAAAATATTTTTTGTTTCGTTTGTACAGAGCTTCAAAAACCGCCGGAAATTCATGCCTCTAAACAAGAATACCTACCCCTTTAAGCAGCCGTGGGGTCTAATCTATGTCGGATTAAACATTTGTGGCCCCCTAGGTAGTTAAATTTTCGGGGTCCTCTAGAAAATTATTATTTGCGTAATTAGTCTTTAATTTTACTACTCAATAATTAAAATAAACACTCTCAATAAAATATTTGGAAAAAAAATTTTTTTTCGACAAAAAAAATCGACTTTAATTGTTTATAACTTTTTTTGTTGTTAATCAATCGCTAAAATCGTATGTACTTCACTAGATATTCTAATGAAGAAGCTACGGTTAAAATTTCAAGTCAATCGGATGTAAACTTTTTCAGTTCTATTGCTCACCGATTGATTTTGATGGTGATTTTGCAGCATAAAAGTTGTTTGGTAAAAATTGATTTAAACGAATTTTGAGTTTAGATCAGTACTTGGGCGTTGTAGATTTTGATTCTAGGATAGTTTTAGCATGATTTAAGCCAATACAAAAAAATTGGAAAAAAAAATAAAAACTTGGTGGACATTACCCCTTAATTATTTTTATTTAGGACTAGTAAGATAAAAAAATTACATGATATTTGCCGAGACCCCCTTCACCCCCATGTGAGAGTGGGTGAGATTCGGCTTGACCCCCCCCCCTAATATTTTTATATTTACTACTACTTTAAAACACAGATTCTTGATAAACTTTAAGAAGAAAATTTATAATTAAAATAAATATATTTTTCCGTTTTCAAGAGGCTCCTAAAATTAACGAGGCCCCTAGGCAGCCGCCTTTTCTGCCTTAATATCTGTAATAGTGTAATCCGGCACTGGGTCTAATCATGTCTAATACTGTACGTGTAACCATGTTTAACCATTTTCGAAAGAGAAAGAAGCTGATTGTTCAGAAGTGTATTGAAGGGTTTTACTCCTTTGTTAGTACAATAATTCAATACTGAAGAAAATAAAAATTTGAATATTTTTATAATAATATTATATTATTTATTTTGATTATAGAAAATTACATTCATTTATTACCTACACTTATATTGTATGCTATTTTAATCGAATTAAAATTATGCGAATTTATATTATTTAATAAAATATTTTTGTATTCATCTAAAAAGTAAACATAGGTATTAAAACATTGGTGGTAGATTTGAAACGAAACGCAAATCCCCACCACAAAATATTATTGTGTTGATAAGATAAGATAAGACGGGAGATAATTTAAAATATTTCTAGCATTGTAACTCAAAATATATATGAGTTACAAATTATCATTTCGATTTATTTGGGCGACTGTATAAAACAGGCAACTGTAAATTTGCTTTAAATTGTACACAACACTTACCCATCTTTGTGATAATGACTGAACTATAATGATTCATTTCATCTCAAATTATTCCCGCCTGATTTTAATTGAACAATTATTTGCAATTTCATTTATAATGTGTTATAGATAAAATAAATTTTCAAAAAATGTTTTTATGAATTCTTTTAGACGTGTACATTATTTATATAAGTAGAATGTTATTAATTGATAATTACAAATATGGTATTTAAACACAATTAATTCTAAATTAGACAAATTGCCAAAAAAAATTATTTTACAACAGTCCTTAATTTATCGTTAATATAATTTCAAAATTTGAAGAAAATCTATTCAGCCGTTTTTGAATGCAAGCTGGTTATACAAGAGCGCATCGCAATATCCTAGCCTTAAAGATGTTAAAGTAACATGTTTCCATATTGGACTTATACGTAAAAGATACATTAATTTTTGAATAAAACTACGATACTGTAAAATACATAATGCCATGTGTAGATTAATTTCTGTTAAACGCTCGGAAAATTTTGAAATATTTTGTTTTTAAATCTATCTGAGGAAAATAGAGAAGAATTAAATTTTCATTGCTTAAAATTTGTAAATTTGGACTTAGTTTTTCGAAATCATGTCTAATATTTTGTTTTCTTTCCGAAGAAAAACTTTTATTTATAAAAATTTCACATTTATCAAAATTTAAAACTAACTGTAACAGCTTAAAACCACTGATCAATTTTTTTCTAGTATATTTATATTTTAATTTTAAATAATTTATATGATAAAAAAATACAGAACAGTTTTAAGTCAACAATATAAATTTTATTATATTCAACCTGAATAATCACCAAAATCAAATAGGGCTTGATCGTATTCACGAGCTTCTATAATTCGCCCCCCAAAGTATCTTCCGTTTAACGTATTACGTGCCCTTTCGGCATCGGCTACTTCTCTATAATACAAAAATATTTTCACTATCACTTCGGCATCGTCGCTTTGGGTTTGCTTTTCTTGAAAAATAACAACATTTGAAAGTTCTCCATATTTTTCACACTCTTCTTTAATTTCTTCCTGCAAGATATCATCTATATCTTCAGGTCCTATCATATTTTTCAAGACAACAACGCTCGAGTTAACATTTCTCATTAATTTTTGCATCATTACTTGACGAGAGCTATGACCTTTAATTGTCATATTTTCAACTTCTTGTAAAGATTCTGGTTCGTCTAGATGCAATAATTTTTGTTTCATTTCTTCAATATGCTTTGTCTGGGCATCTTGTTTTTCGTCAATAATATTACTGGACCGACTAATAACTGGAATGTATGAGTTTCCTATCACAGTTGGCGATGTAACTTTAGTTGCAAGTTGTGGTATAACTATTCCCGGTGGAGGTAATTCTGAAGGGCTTAATTCAAATTTTGCTCCTGTAATTTTTGCGGTTGCATTCAATGCATTTAGTTTTGCCGTGGCAGCTGCTGCAGCAATGACCGATGCACTGGGTATAACATTTGTATCTTGCGAAATACCCGGTAGAGCACTTACAGGTGTTATGGCATGACCCACGCGTAATAGTTTTCCACCTAAATTAAACAAATTCATCCCTGCGATAGCTTCATTTACTGCTTGGCTAGATTCGTATTCAATGAAACCATACTCTTTGTGTTTATGAGTCACAGTATCTCTGACAAATTTGCAAAAAATTATCGAACCAAACGCTTCAAAAATGCCTCGAATATCGTTTTCGGTGACTTCGGGATGAATTGAGGCAATATAAATTCGATAATTGCTTTTAGCTTCATTTTTAATTTCTTCGATTATCGGTTGAGCTTGTGCCATATTGCTAGATTGACTAATAACTTTGATATTTCTTCCACCAATTACAGCGTTATTCATTTGATCTAATGCTAATTGTGCAGATTCTGGTAACTCGTAATCGATAAAAGCGTAACCCTTGTGTCTCTGCATTGCAGGATCCCACGACAAACTGATTGATTTGATAGGACCAAAAGGAAGAAAAGCTTTACGTATGCTCTCTTCCTTCACTTCAAAATTAATGCTTCCAATGTATAGTCTGCACATAAGTTGAAATGCTTGTTGTCGTGCAATATGATTTTTTTCTCGTTGTTCTTCAACTTTTTTAAGTTCTTTGATTTGCTTCAAACGGTTCATCTTAATAGTTAGGTCCATCGCATAATTTTTTGCTTTGGCAAGTTTTCGTCTGTCACTTGAAGATAATTTGGGCAACTGGGGTTTTGCTCCAGGACCAAACATAACTTCACCGACTGGAACTAAATCATTCTGTGCAATTTCTTTCATATTATTATTATTTATCGTTACTGCTCGTTTTAAAAATTTCTCTATGGTTTCAATTTTAAGAATGCTTATGTATTGTTTAATGAATATTCTTTTTACCAACTTAAACAGATTATAAGATTAAAATTGCTTATTTAATCTGATTGTTAAATTAAGTATTAAATATGTTGAATACTTCACATCCAGATTTCACGAATTTGCAAATAACTACTGGTAGATACTCTTATAGCAATCGTATATGTTAATACGAAACGAGCTCTTTATATCGTCGGCTTAGTTAGAAAACCTCGTAAGTCCATAAAATGTCGAAAATGACATTTTGGCGCTAAAATATTTAAAAAAATTAGCTTTATCGACGTAGAAAATTTCATAAATGTAAAAAAATTACAAACAGATGTTTTAAGCTATTAAAAAATTTCTTTTACCTTTAACCACTGTTTGTTTTAAAACGTTTTATGTTTCCCCTGTAAAATTGTGCAATCTGGACCTTCGTAGTTTTCTAACTAAACCGACGATATGTAAATAATAATGTAAAACCCACAGTAGTTATCATAAATATCTGTAAATAGAAAAATGATTTTTACACCATCCTATGATGAACTGTGTGACATTTCCAGATAAGAATTAATATTTAAATTGCCTAAAATCCCAATATATGAAATCCTAGCACCCTACTCCTGCTGCTACAGAGTTTCATTTTTTGGTGAGAAACCATCTGATTGGTCGATTTTTTTCCAACCGAAAAATATATTGACCTTTGATTGAACTAAGGTTATCATTAAAAATATTTGAAAAAGAAAATAATCAATAATTACGTTATAACAAAAAACAATAAATTACAATTAGGAATCTTAGGGTCGGTCGTTTAATTTCTAAGTTTAACGCTCAAATTACACTGCCAAAAAGAGACTAAAACACAAAAACAAGATGATTTTTGATATTTACAGACAATTTTATTATTTTTCCACATAATCGCCAAATCTTTCGAGACTACATTCTCCTCTACTTGGTAATCGTAGGGTTAATTCGTCAATTGTGTACCACGGAACTTCATAAATCAGCTCTTCATCGTGCAACTGATCTGGACCGTTTACGAATTACATCGCGCTACCATTTCAAGGCCCATACACTACACAATTCTTGATGAATTTCCGTCGTCGTTTTAGTTTTTTCAGCCATAAAACGAATCACATCACAAAGTTCACATTTGGACGCAACTTTCAATGGCAGTTCCATGGTAAAACGTTATAAAACAGTTAAACTTCAATCGATTTGATTTCTACCCAAACAAACATGTTCACAATCGACGAGAGACTAACCTATTAGATTTCATCGCTCTACCGTTTCCCTAAGCGGAGAGCTAGGATCGTTAAACTTAGTTGATCAAATACAATTTTCACCCACGAGAAGAAATTCTATCGCAGAAAACCATCTCTATCCCCGCCCCGTTAACGTCTTAACTCGAAAAATGAATTTATCATCCTTCGTCCTCCCCCCCACTGCAAAATTTAAACAGTAATTTGGAAGTCAGGGGCAACGGAGAAAAATTTAAAACGTATTGAAAATTCTCCTTTTCACCTGACTTCAAAATTAATGTTTAAATTTTGTAGTAGGGGGGGGGGCGGCGAAGGAAAACTTATGTTGTTGGGTAAAAAAAAATTATTTCTTCCTCTTCAAAGGGAACAGTAGTTTTTAAAGTTAGGTGCTTTTACAGTCAAGGGTTTTTAAAATTTAAAATTTTTATTTTAAGTTTTCCTACTCGATAAGATATAAGAATGTTTTCAAAACTTTTTGATTTGACAAAAAAAACACATAACTTTGAGAATTATTTATTATCCACGGACTCCGTATATAAGTTTAATATATTGTATCATTTGGCATACATTTTAATTATTTTGTAATTTTTTTAAATAATATTTCAGCAAGATTCAGCAAAAGCAAAAACAATTTAACCCCCCCCCCCTTCGCCTGCTTACGTAATAGTTGAACGCTTCTTTAGCCTCTGTTAAGCCAAGTGCAGATGAAACGTTTTTGTCTATAAAAAAGTAACGACCTGTGGTATGGCTTATTTATGTAAACAAAAAGCGGCGTTCAGAAATTTGAACCCGGAGTGACCGCCTCCAATCGCCCCACCATGGTTACGGCACTGAACAAGAAAAACTTTAAAGCAAAATTTTTAAATTTAACATTTACTATATTTTAATTTCTTAATATTTTTAAATATATTTTGCAATTGATAATAAAACTTCATTTAAAAAAAATTATTTAATTAAATTTTTATATTAATACAATAGAACCCTTCTATAACGAGAGCTCAAGGGACCAGCCTACTTAGTCGTTATAATCAGATTTTCGCTATAAACAGTCAGTTAAGCATGTAAATAAAAGTCAAGGGACCGTACTTTTACTTGTTATAGCCGATTTTTTGTTATAACCGTGATTCGCTATAGAGAAGCAGGGCCGTATCTCGGACTTTTGTTCGGGGAGAGGGGGTTGAACAATAAATAATTAATGTGTTTATCCCCAGGATTAAGCGCCGCAGACAATTTTTTTTTTAATTTTTCAAGGTCAAACGCTATAATCCAAAGTTAGAAAATTGCGATACAAAGATATTTTACCCTAATCAGCGCCGCCTCAAAACTCAGCCACGTTGTTTTGTCATTATAAAACTGCAATTACTTATACTTACCTGTAAATAAATGTGCACTGAAATTTACTAGAAAGAAACACGCAACATAAAAAAAATATTTTTTATTCAACTTATTTTTAATATAAACTGCAATTTTCTATTTTTATTCTTTAAAAATTCTTTGTTTTGTCAAAAAAATTGTTTAAAAGTCCTTTATTATATCTTATATTCTAGGATTTTATCTCGCGCTTTATTTCAGGGGGGGTTTGAACCCCCAAAACCGCCCTTCAGATACGGCCCTGTAGAGGGGTTCTACTGTAGTAAATTATAAATACAGATATTTTTAATAGTCTTAATTTTATTCAAAGCTGTTTATGGTGCAGAAAAGTATGATATTAATCTTTACATATTGGATAATGATTTGTAGCAACAAAAACATTACTGTTTAAACTGCACTTAATTGGCATCAATCCGGTGTTGTAAAAATCATACCTTGTTACAAATAATATACCTGTACATGTAAGACACTGGAATTATGGTGCCAGAATGTTACGGTTAAAACAGCACTTGAACCGTACCGTATGTTCAAACTTCAAATATATTTTAGTTAATAAATGTGAATAAATATCCGATACGTTTTCGGCGTAGCTATTTTTATAAAATATACTAAAAATTTATTTTTATTTAATAAACGACTTTTAATAATGCGTTTAACTTCTTAGTAAGGCAAGTATTGTAATCTGAAGTTGAAAAAAAAAATTGCCCCCCATTTTTTTATCAAATTTTTATGTTTTGAGGTTCCCTTAAACCATTTCCATTATTTTTTAAAAATGTCTGTATGTGTGTATGTATATCTGTGAACACGATAGTAGCCAAACGAAGTAACGAAATCACTCCAAATTTTAAATTTATTATTTTATCTGTTGTGGCACAAAGCCTATTGAAAATGGATGAAATCGTAAGGGGGGAACGGGGAGTTTACTTGAAGCGATAAAATATAATCTATCATAACTCCGAAACGCAATGAAATAGGTAAAAGTTTATTATGACAAAAATTATCCGTATAAAATTACCTACAACTTTTGTTCTATAAAATTTTTTCTAAAATAAAAAAAGATTAAAAATTTTTTCTAATATAAAAAAAATTAAAAATAAAAAAAAAATTTTTATGAAATTTATAAATTGCCTATAAATAAAAAAAAAATTTTTACATAAAATTTTAGTTATTTGTGATAAGTATATAGTTTTTATTACTTATTATTTCGATTTCCTGAATGTTTTTGACGATTATTGCTGATGCTCTGATAAGATTTAGTAATTTAGTTTTTTCTATACGAGGTAAATTGGGAGTTTTAATATTCGGAAAGTTATGTGATGGCCACATCCGATTTTTTAAAGTTAAAATTTTAAAATAAAATTATTTAATTTGAAACATTTATAAATTAATTTATCTTTCAAAAATTTTTCAAAAAAAAAATTCAGAAATAAATTTCAATATTTACATAAGTAAATATTCTACAACATTATGTACTTAGATGAATTAGAGAATAGATATTTTCGATACAAGGTAGGAAAACTAGCCGAGAATGGAAAAAGATAGTTTTCCACGAGTATCAAACAATATTTTTTCTAATTATGTTTCAAAAAGAACCAGTAGTGGGATTACGTGTACATCGCTTTGAAGCGATCGCATTGAAGCGTTAGCTTTGAAACGTTAGTATTGAAGCGTTCGTTTTTAAAAGCGAATTATGTACAAATGTCAAAAATTGGGTAATTTCTCAATTTAGTTAAAGAACAGTTGTTGTAGGACCATGTGAGTGATACCTTGCTCATTTACAAATATTATCGCTTTGATTCGAAAAGTTTTAAAAGCGAATATACTAGAAATTCTGAATGTTCAACAGAATTATTTGTTCAGATCTTTGTCGGCAAAAGTCGGAAGAATGCTACAATTATAATTTCAAATTAGAAAGAATCTTGTTTTTGCGTTATTTTCAATAGAAATTCAAAATTCTCTTATCTGTTATTACAATTCTACTCTTATTTACATGATACTACAATATTTAATGTATTTTAAAAAGATTGTAATAAATATAAATCGAATAACCTCTAAATATATTTAATTTATGACAGCTACCCAGTGGCTGCTCGTCAAAGCACCCAAGGGAGGGTTAGCCCCTTCTGAAATTTTGAACTCGTGAGAATATGCTTTTTGTGCATATATATATAGGTATATGTATGATATATAGATATAACTATTAAATTTTGTATTTACAGTAAATAAATAAATCAAATAATAAATAAAAACTTCAAAAAAAAAACAAAATTTAAAAATTTTAAAGAATTTAATCAAATTTAGTATTTTTGAGGTGAGGTTCACTGTATTATATCATTAGGGTTCTCGAATATAACAGCCACAAGCCGCCACTAAGCTTTAAAAATTTTAAAACTTAAAACCACATATTATGCAAAATAGATAACTTAATATTATAATATATTGAAAAGACTAATCCGAGATTATAAGTAATTATAAAAATAAAATATTTACATACTACTCGTGTTGTCTCAATTTTGTCATTTAATTTATAAAATTTATTTGTAAAATATAAAATTATTTTAAAATTTATTTATAATATCTAATAAAATATCTGCAAAATAAAATTATTAAAAGAAATAGAATATTTTTTCGCATAATTAATATAATATGTTTTTTAGAAACTCAGCCTATTTCGAGCAAAGCGCATCTTCATCTTTTTAGAAACGTTAAGTTGCTTTAAAAAAAAATTTAATTAAGCGAAAATGTATTTCATTTAAATATATAAAAACATTAAAAACTTCAATATAATAAGTTAAATGAAATAATATAGTAGAAATTTTATTTGAGCTTTGCAACGGTTATCGCTTTCGTCAGAAATTTATTAATTTATAATAATATAATTTCTATTATATTATTTCATTTAACTTGTTATATTGAAGTTTTTAATGTTTATGTATTTTATTTATTTCAATAATTTTATTATTTTGAATTTTAATCTTACATAGTAGAAAATTATTATTTATTTATTATATAATTATTATTTCACGGATTTGTGTTAATTTATTATATTATGTTGCTTATTTTAATATCATTGCTCATCAACAGTCGACCATATTTTAAACAAATCTTAAAACTTTACATCCAATAGTAAGATTATCATACAAACGCTTCAATGCGGCAGTGTTTAGCTTATAGTTTCAATGCGAACGCTTCGTTGCGAAACAATCGCAAAATATGTGTACGTAATACCAAACTATTGAAATGCGAACGTAAACTAACTGGAATGAAGTTAGCTGTAGAATTCAGGCGTGAATTTATACTTTGACATATAGCTTCAATGCGAAAATAATTTGACAGGCGATCGTAAAATAAATGAATGTAATACAAAATATTATAGAATTCTAACGAAAATTAACCAAAGTGAAGCTAGCAGTAGAATTGAAGCGTTAGAATCGAAGCGTTCGCTTCAATGCGATGTGCACATAATCCCACCACTGGTTTTTTTTTAGATAAACACTGCATTGAATTAAAAAATATCAGGAAAACTAACTCGAACACTGTTGAAACACGTTAAAGACACTTAGGTATACTTGATGGAGTAGTTACAAAAGCTGCGTGTGGTGGCGTTTGGTTAATATAAAATCCCTAATAAGGGATTTATTTCTCGAATAAAACAGCCACAAGCCGCCACTAAGTTTTGAAAATTTTAAAATTAAAAAAAAAAAGTAAAAATATATGCATATTATATATTGAAAAGCCTAATCCGAGATTATAAATAATTATAAAAATAAAATATTTACATACTACTCGTATAGATTTGTTATTTTGTAACACGAGTTGTCACAATTTTATCATTTAATTTATAAAGTTTATTTGTAAAATATAAAATTATTTTAAAGTTTATTTATATTATCTAATAAAATATCTGCAAAATAAAATAATTAAAAGAATTAGAATATTTCTTCGCATAATTAACATAATATGTTTTTTAGAAACTCAGCCTATTTCGAGCAAAGCGCATCTTCATCTTTTTAGAAACGTTGAGTTGCTTAAAAAAAATTTTAATTAAGCGAAAATGTATTTCATTTAAATATATAAAAACATTAAAAACTTCAATATAACAAATTAAATGAAATAATATAGTAGAAATATTATTTGAGCTTTGCAACGGTTATCGCTTTCGTCAGAAATTTATTTATTTATAATAATATAATTTCTATTATATTATTTCATTTAACTTGTTATATTGAAGTTTTTAATGTTTATGTATTTTATTTATTTCAATAATTTTATTATTTTGAATTTTAATCTTACATAGTAGAAAATTGTTATTTATTTATTATATAAATATAGGTAATTATTATTTCACGGATTTGTGTTAATATATTATATTATGTTGCTTATTTTAATATCATTGCTCATCAACAGTCGACCATATTTTAAACAAATCTTAAAACTTTACATCCAATAGTAAGATTATCATACAAACGCTTCAATGCGGCAGTGTTTAGCTTATAGTTTCAATGCGAACGCTTCGTTGCGAAACAATCGCAAAATATGTGTACGTAATACCAAACTATTGAAATGCGAACGTAAACTAACTGGAATGAAGTTAGCTGTAGAATTCAGGCGTGAATCTATACTTTGACATATAGCTTCAATGCGAAAATAATTTGACAGGCGATCGTAAAATAAATGAATGTAATACAAAATATTAGAATGGACAATTTGCATAAAATTCAAATTCACCCCAAAATGGCATATATTGATAGTTCAATATACCTATAATCAGAATATTTGAGTGATTTATCAAAATTCTGTATTGTCAGCCCGCCAAAAATTAATGAAATGTTATAATTTATTTAAAAAAATTACGTGATTGAAATCAGGATGTGACGACATGAGCCTCAACAATTGGTGCCAATACACCAGTATAATTTCCACTAATGTATCTAGCAAGTAAGTACCAACCGGTAATGAAGTTATGAAGTAACCAAATTTTAGTTACTAATCGCCATTTTGATGACGTCAAAATCCTCAAATTTCAAATTAAGTCAGCCATATTTATTAATACGATTTCGCGCGACAAATATACTTTTAAATTTCAATATTTTTTTCTGGCTTTATTTGTGAACCAAATTTAAAAAATTAAGATAGATTACATATGTTGTTATGTAGAATATTAATATGTTAAAATTAAAAATCATGCAAATTGTCCATTCTAACGAAAATTAACCAAAGTGAAGGTAGCAGTAGAATTGAAGCGTTAGCATCGAACCGTTCGCTTCAATGCGATGTACACGTAATCCCACCACAGTAGCATATTTTTTATACCTAAACTAAAATGAATTTACTAAATATTTACTCAATTTACAAAATTATACTTTGTGAAAATAAATACTTAAAATTTAAATTTGACAGTAGTTGGTACCAACCAATAGTTGGTTATTTTTACTTTGTTATATTCAGAAGTGTGTGAAAAAGTACTACTTTTCCGCATACTTTTGAAAGTGTGAGGAAAAGTAGTACTTTTCCACACACTTTTAAAACTTTAACGCATTAAAGCATTAATGCTTTAGCCATTAACGCCATTGCCCGGCCAATGATGTAAAACCACATATAACATTTTCAAATGGCAACATTGCCCAAAATTTATAGTCATTGACATCATTGGCCGAAATGTCATCATTGACCGTCATCATATTCAATATCATTTACACCATACCAAATTAAAACTAGTCTGGAAAAATTTTTGATTTTAAGTTTTTGCCCCCCCCCCCCTTCACTGTCGTTATAAAAAGATAACCTGTAAAAAATTACAGAAAACTCATTTTATTATAATTATTTAATTTTAAACAAAATTAGTTAAATTTTTTTATTATTATTATTATCTTCTCTTATCCTTGAAAAAACAATTTCGATAAATTGGAAGTAATTGATAAACTGTTACTAGCACGATTAAGTCGAGCTGGTATTTTTTATTTGATTTTCTCATAATCGGAATGCAAGAATTAAGTGTACCATAATTCTTCTGTGAATAATAAAAATTAACTTTTAGACCTATATCTAATGACCTTGTTATAAGTGACTGGGAAATTACAGAATTTTTCAATCCAGAACCTTGATCCGACTCTTCATGATGGTCCAACGACTTCGATAAACTGGAAGTAAATGATAAATTGTTACTTACACAATTAAATCGAGATGATATCTCTTGATTTACCATACAGTCGCACAACTCTTTGACATAATAAATCAAAATATAATTAAAATAAAAGCAAAATACTAAATATTTATTACTTTTATTGTTTTTATCAATTTTTTTACACATAACTTTTCCAACACTTATTAAATTTCTTGTGTCAGTGTTTCTGACTTATTAGCCATCATCGGTACCGCATACATGACAACCAGGGCTGGGCAAAATACATTTTTCTTTGTATTTGAAATACAAATACAAAATACATTTGAAAAAATGTATTAAAATACATTTGTATTTGAAATACATTTTTTGTGTTTGATATACATTGTTTAACATAATTGTTGTTTCCTTTTAAAAAACCAATCTCTCGAATTGTAAATCGGAAAGCGAACCTTTTGTTGGAGACTAAGAACGTGCAGATTCGGCGGTAAATTTAAAAAATTTTATTTTATAATTTAAAAAAATTAATTAAATTAATGGCAACAAAATGTAATTGAGTAAAGTATTTCAAAAATACAAAACACATTTTTATTGTATTTCAAATACAATTACAAAAATACATTTAGAAAATCATCGAAAATACATGTAACGAAATACATTTGTATTTCAAATACGTATTTGAAATACATGTAATTGAAATACTGCCCAGCCCTGTTTAGGGCCAATCCCATCAGACAAAAAATC
Organism: Cantharis nigra; assembly: GCA_958510845.1. Classification (NCBI taxonomy): domain Eukaryota; kingdom Metazoa; phylum Arthropoda; class Insecta; order Coleoptera; family Cantharidae; genus Cantharis; species Cantharis nigra. The sequence continues at coordinate 14,811,889 of OY294029.1, forward strand.
GAGTTTTAGACAAAACTTAGATTAAAATAAGAAATTTAGTATGTGTAATTTAACAAGTTTTGCCTAAAACTCAAATTTTTTGTCTGGTAGGATTGGCCCTATATAAAGACCGCCAAAACTCTTTTCGCACATGTGCGTCAATTCATATAGTTACGCCACTGGCAACCGTTATTCTCACTCGGATGGGAGTGGCAGTATTCACTGTATTAACAAATTTTAGAGGGCAATTCACCAAACCCTGAGCTTACTTCGAGCAATATGTATGCCATAAACTTAGACGAAGCGGATTTATACATGATGGTGTGAATTTGTAAATTCACACCGGTGAGAAACCATTTAAATTAATACAAAATAATTAATTTTTAAAGAAAATAATATTTATGCAATTTAATTTTTATAACAAGTATATTTCCACTAACATAAATTTGGATCAGATCGCGATAACAAAGATTCTCTATAAATTAACCTTAATTCTTGCACTGCCTTGTATACATTCGAATTTTGCGATTACGTTGACGGTGGCGACGTTATATTGCAGTGGAAGTGAGTGAAAGTATTTTAATTCTGTGGTATTTTATTTAGGTTAATATTTTTATCGCCGAGTGTTTTTCATCGTGAAAATCTGTTTTACAAACGTTTGTGGTTTGATATAATGCATACAATGGACATGAAATCTAATGTTGAAGTCGAGTTGGCCGAAAATTACGAAAAAGAAAGTAACCCTGCTCCTCGTAGCGATATCGTTATAAAGACAGGTAAGTGTGGTGAAATTCACCTGTTTTTAATGATTATTGAGGGTTAAATTATCCAGTTGCTGTAACAATTGAATTTTTAGAGTTTGAAGAGACCGAAATAAAAGCAGAAAATTTTGATGACGACATGGAAGATTTACATCATTCGATAGATATTAAGCAGGAAGGTGAAGATGAAATACAAAATGATTCGACCAAGGTATTTGCTGAGGAGGTTTATTTGAAACAAACATTTGTGTGTGATAGTTGTGGTTATCAAACTACAAAAAAAAGTAACTTAAAAACGCATATAAAAGCCCATATTTTAAATAAACTAGAAGGTGTATGTGCTACAGATGTTTCAAAAGAATATCAAAATTGCAAGGCCACTTTGAACAATTGGTGGGAGAAAAATGATAAAGTTGATGTGTGTAGTGAAGAATTGATAAATGCTAGTGGTTTACGATCATCATTAAATGAAGAAGAGGATGCAGAAGTGCTTCGATACTACGCTGTAATGAAAAACGAGGAGTTGTCTACCACCTGCTCAACGATGAAAGGTAATTTAGCATGTTTATTATAACTTTTTTGGGTGGCCTACTATTATAGTTTAGTATATTACTATTAGAAATTATACTTAAAAATTGGTGTGACCTCAACGCTAAGAACGAACAGTATGCGATTAAAATTTATTTGCTTTTATAAATGTTTCCTATCCATGAATTTCTGTTTGTCCAGTTCAATAAGCTTATCTAACATTCTGGGGACACAAATTTAGTACCTCTAGTGGTACTTGGAAACCACGAACATAATATACAGGGTGTCTTCGGATACACTTTACATAACTTATGTCATAGAGAATACTTCTAAGAAGAATATTTAACGAATTTTTTTTTCTAAATTCAAACTCTCTAGAGTTAAGCCACTTTAAAGAATTTTTTGAAAATATTAATTTTAACGTAAGTAAAAAAATGTTGAAAAATTCGAAATTTTTCTTTTTTTGCTTTTTTCAAAAACCCTGTATCGTTTAAACGCAACATTTTACAAAAAATCTGACGCCCAATTCCGGATAGGAAATTTAACCGACTACAACTTTTTTCTAGTAAGAATTTTTAAAAACCAATTCTGTTTCACAGAAAATTTGAAAATAACAAACAAAGCAGCTACAAAATATGAAATTAAATTCACAAAATTTTTATTTTTATTGAAAAATTATGTTATTAATTAAGCTTAAACTATTACATTATTTTAGTGAATGATCAAAATAACCACCCTCATATTCAATACGCACAGCTTGGGCTTCAAGTAAAAGATTCTTTGAATAAAATATCCTGAAAAATGGATCGGAAGAGGAGGAACTATTAATTGGCCACCACGATCCCCAGATTTAATTCCTCTTGATTATTTTTATGGGATGTTGTTAAAACGTTGGTGTACATTAACAGAAAAAAGCCCGACATGTAAGAAGAATTAATGGAAAGAGTATCGAAGGCTATAGTGGCTCTTAACGAAAGAGAAAATGTTATAAAAATCAATATTTTTGAAGCCGTTCCCATGTGAAGGTGGAAATAAAAAAAATTATTATATATTTTTCTTAGAAAAGTGTCCATGATCACCACCTAAGTTATGTAAAGTGTAAAACAAGAATTACACACATTTTAATTTTCTTTGATTAAATTTTTATCTAAGTTCGGATATTCAAAATGAATCGGAGAATAAAATAAACTTTATAGACGTCATCAGGATGTTTGGTAAACTTATTTACCGTTTACAGAAAAAATACAGTAACCTGTGCCATTACTTGTATTTAATTCAACGACGCCGACGGTTATTTTTAAGATAATAATTGGTAACAGCATTAAAAATAAAAATAAAAAAGTAAGGAATTCAATTATTGATAAATAGATAAAAAATTTGAAAATAAAGGAAATTAAAATTAACAGAAATATAAAATACTAGGTGGCAAAGTAGAAATTTGAAAAAAGAGCATGTCGAAATTGATAAAATCACCAATTTTCAAACCTCCCGGAAAAATTTCCAGGTAACCTCTTCTTTGAGCACCAAATGACTGTCCTATTGGGAGAATTCCCCTGTAACTTGGAGCTTATTCGTTCCATTTTTCGGTTGTTTGTTTTGGCATTACAATGAGACTCAACTGCTTCCATATCGTTTTGTAAACTTTTGCAAACATGGTAGGAACTGTATTATAGCTAAAACCAATAGATCTAAATGAATTTCCTGTAGTCAAATATCTGAAAAAAAAAACAATAACAAAGGTTGAAACAGTGTGTAAAAGAGATTTGTATTATTATAATAAATATGATACTTTACATTATAATTTATTATTATAAAGCTTTAATTACATACCTATTAAATATATAATTTTTTAGCGATTCTTGTAAAAGATACGTGTGGTTCAAAACTAAGGAATTGCTATGTGAATGCGCTCAAACGCCGCAGTTTAAAAAAATGTGGCAAAGCAGAGAAAAAACAGAAAATGTCATTTCTTCAGCCATTTTTATATAATAGAGAGTAAATATTAAATGATGTATGAACTTTGTACATAATATTATTGTTTCATAATTATTGCAGTACTCAAACTAATCTGGGGGAAAGCTCTCAAGATAGTACTTCAAATGTGAGAAATGAAGATGATGAACTTATAAATAATCACCCAGATGATGAAGTTGTTTTTAAATCTGAAAAACTATTTCAGTCATCTCCGAAGAAACCCCAGGGATTAAAAGAATCAAAGAATCCTATAAAAAGAAAGCTGTCGCCAGCAGATGAAATGGTACACATCAGGAAAACAAATGCCGAGTACCGTAGATCAAAATCTGAAAATAAAGAAACTAAACACAATGAATTTGACGAATCAGACTTATTTTATTTGAGCATGTCCAAACAAGCTAAAAGATTGCCAGCATTGGATCAGGCAAAGATAAAATTAAAATTATGTAATTTAATGCAACAGACTGAAATACGTCAAATAGAAAATCAAGCAATCGATTTTGAAAAATAAAAAATTAATTAATTAAATAAATTTTTTCATCTTATGCGCTTTTCGCAAGAACATCTGGTAGATACCTTCTTCGTGAATATATTTCAAAATAACAGTTTCGACATAGATGTTTTTTCAAATGTAGATATGCACCTTCTGTCAAAGAAGCAAATGGTAGGTTCCAGAATTGGTCTTGCAACACATGTTGTACGATCCTTGCTGGAATAGGTTGACATCGCCTTAATGGACAGAGATACCAGGCAATGAAGCAAAGGTGCACTACAGCATTTGAATTGATTACGTACGCGGACCAAAAGGCGACCAAGTACCGATTCCGTCACACTTCTTCTGGTAGAGTAGTTACCAACCTTCTTTTGATGGAATGTCATTGGATTTTTGAAATTTCCACGGAAGTAAAATTTATTAAATTAAACTCCACCGAAATTGATGACCAAAAATAGAGGATAATCTAACTTTTTGGTATGTTAGTGCGTCTGAGGCAGCATGGAGATTTTTTTGAATTTGATTTGTGCTGTCGTCAGCTAAATGTGGTAGCTTTACTAGTACATCTTCCATAAATGAAGACACAGTAGAATTTTGACCAAAAGTCAGGAACAGCCGCACGGTTTACCTTAACCGAGGTTACATATCCGATTTACAAAATTTGGCTTTAGAATTGTTTCAGCAATACAACATCAATAGTAAAAACTGTAACCGAGAAACCGTTTCCATTCAAGAATATCCGTTGAGAAAGAACTTTATCGCCAAAAGACTCAACAGATTGTTTTACCCGAATTCATTTCATATAACCAACTTGGGGCGATTTGTATTTTTTAAGAATATTGCTTTTGAGATTTGCGTGTAAAAGACACTGTCTCGCTGCTCGGTGGCACGGCGCAGAATCGGTTCCACGTCTTTACGCCTAAAGAATTTTACGACTAAGGTATTTTACGCCTAACAACATGTACGCCTAAAACTTTTACACCTAAAGATTTTATATCTAAAAAATGCATTTATGTCTAAAATAGAAATTATATATAGTATATTTCTGTTTATTTAATAAAATTAAAACATATTTATAAGCAAAAAAATAAAATTAAATATAAAATTTACACAAAATAAAATAAAAAAGGCGCAAATTCTTTAGGTGTAAAAGTTTTAGGCGTAAATGATGTTAGGCGTAAAATACCTTAGTCGTAAAATTCTTTAGGCGTAAAGACTTAGGCGTACTGACTTAGTCGTAAGTGTTTTAGGTGTAACGACGTGATACCCGCAGAATCATCTTGAAAGATGACTTTATTATTTTTTTAAAATACTTTTTTATCGAGGGCACCAAACTCTAGTGAATAATTTATTGGTACCCTGCCGCGTTCAAGGTACTTTCAATAACAACTAGGGCTCCTACCCCATAGTAACAGAAACACCCCCATACTATTTTACTGGCTGGAAACTTGACTGTTTTCCTGGTGTACTCTGGTAGGAGTCATTCACCCTGTCTACGCCGTACATACTGTAAACCATCAGACCCCATAATATTAAATTTGCTTTCTTCTGAAAAAACGACCTTCTTCCAGTCTTCTATAGACCAATTTCTTTTATTTTTGCCCATTCCAACCTCTTTTTTTTTCATAGAATCCGTTAGTAATGGCTTTTTTGCGGGCCAGCGAGCCATTAAATTACATTCTCGGAAGCGACGCCGATCAGTATGTACACTAATTTCGATTCCGGTCATTCCTCGAAATTTCGTACGAATAACCACCGCTGTTTTGAATCGATTTTTCAAACATAACCGCTTCAATAGCCGATTATCGCTTGCTGTCGTTTTTTTCTTAGGTCCGGTGCCTTTTTTTCGTGAAATGTCACCTGTATCTCTTTTTTTCTTTAGTAATCGTGATACTGTAGAATGGCTATACTTCACTTTTCGACTTACAGCCCGTATAGACATCCCCGTCGATAATAATGTTAAAATTTCAATTTTTTCACCTCACTCAATTGCTTATGTTTTACCATTATATTAATTTTACTAACGTACAGCACAATAGCTAACCAAAAACTAAAATATTTTCTTTTACAATAAATCTAAATCCATAACAATATGCCCACTTCTTGGTAGGTATTATAATAATTTTGAAAGTACTTTCCAAACTTCTTTGTTTATTTATGACAGCGTTTGCAATGATTAATTCAAAATTATGCTCATTTGTTTCTTGTAGCAAAACTTGAAGAATTTTATAGACTTCCGACCGCTTATCGATTATCTTATTTAAATTGTATTGCCAAGCCCGATCGACATGCCAAGAACAAAACAAACTGTGTAAAGCAGTACCCATAACAGAAAACCCATCCGTTATAGAAAGTTTCATCAAGGTCGGATGTAAACCGTTTTAGCATGGATCTCTTCCTCGTGATTTGATGGTTGTGATAAATAAAGAATAAATGAATGTATCTTTTCGTTTGCTGAGGATAAAAGCAACTGGAAAACCTTGATTAAATTCATCTAAGACCATTAAAGTTGTGAGTTCAAAATCATAGCCATCGAAAGCTATCATGTTGTTTCCAAATTTCTTCAACATTAAAGTTTGAAAGTTATTCATAATAAGCAAACAGAAGTTCTTTTTGTTTAAATTTTCTGCCTCACTTCCCCGATTTTTATAAAATAATACTTGATTTTGTTCTGATTGAAATTGCATCATGTGCATGTCTTTTTCCATTTTTAATTTCAATATTAAAACTGGTTTAAATGTTATTTATATTTTTGGATGAAAGGATATTCAGTCTCTTTGCATGCTCATCTACATATTATATTATCCCGAGTCGATTGCAATGTTCTGAAATAAATTTAAAACTAACTTTAATTATTTGATAAATTTAGATGCAACCACTCGTTTCTCTTCTTTTGTTAGTCGAATATGTTGCAATTCAATGACATGATCTTTTATTTACTTATTGTAAATCGTCAACGATTAAATAATTTCTTATGTCTACAAGGGAAGGTCCTTCTACTATTAAATATAGCTGAACCAGTAGCTTATTTCGAAGCTCTCGCTCTTTTTGTTCAGTAATTATTATATCGATGTCCCAAGGTGTCTGAAAATAACTCTATTAAAATTATACTGTCATTTTAAAGTTGTTTTTATTACTTTTGCATGACACATGATTGATTTTCACATTCACTCGTTGAAAATTTCCAATGACTTTATCGATAGTTTTCTTCCTCTAGGTGGCACAAGGTACGATAACACAGTTAGTTGTATTAAAAAAACAGTATCAGCTAAATAATACTGCACCTAATACTGAATGTTTTATAAGCATTGTTTTTCTATATAGTACTACCTACCGTAGTTGGTAGGCAAGGTAATTTTTTATTATAAGTTTTAACAACGTAATTACAAATTCAAATATTAACTTTCCTGAATATTAGCAGCATCTAATAATTCCAGCAACTCTAAAGCGCGACTGTCTTTTATGTTATTTTTTCGGTTTTCTTAAACCTACACAAAAGATATTTCCCAATTTAAGTATAATTTTAAAGTACTATATTCAGAATATTCTTTTTGAAAATCCAGATTTATCTAAAATATTAAGTAAGCAGTGAACTTATTGTTTTTAAAATATTCTTTCATTTTTTTACCAACACATGGCCGCGTGATTTTTACGTTGCAATTTTTTCTTAGTGGATACATAGAGTACCACTTCTTAATCAGTTCATACCATGGCTCATTATGGTTGTAAGAAAAACAGCATATTCTTTCGTATTATTGTCTAAAACTATAAATAATATTTTTCAAAAATAAATAAAAATTACTCAAAATAAAAAAATTAAATATATAAAAATTAGTTCTTGTTTTGAAAAATTATTTCTTTCTGCATTTTTGTAATTTTTATTTTTATTTACTAAAAGCTTTGTTTGCAAAGTTTTATTTTAAACTAGTATTCAAATTTTTATGAAATTATAAATTTTTATTAATTTTATTTTTAAACAACATACAAGAACATAAAGAACACCCCCGACTTGGACGTTTCTACTGACTCCGAAACAAACTAAAATCTAGAAACTTCTGTCCTTCAAACATTTTCAATTTCAGGCATGTAGAAACCTTTCTAAAGGAAGCCCTGTGACAACAAAGACTTCTAAAACTTCTGGATATCTTTAATATTACATAGGTTATCTTTATCAATTCCGTATATTAAACGTACGTAACCAATGAACAATATCAGTAATACAAATATAAAAATATATATACGAAGTACCAAATATGTTATCAATATCTTCTCTAGTAGCAATATTTTCTCTAGTATGAATATTTCTAATGTAAACAACTCGAATAGCAGGTCCATTCGGTTTCGCGGGTATAGTAATTTCGCTAAAATTTTTCCTACAAAGTGGACAGGTGTCATTCGTTTTTGCCCATTCTTCCATGCACGAAACACAAAATATGTGTATTCATTTAAGTATTTCTACTTCACCACTAATCTGATCTTCTAAACATATACTAAAAATTTCAGAGTTTTCCGCAATATTTTTGAAATTCTCGAATAGCAGGTCCATCCGGTTCGCCGGTACAGTAATTTCGCTAAAATTTTTCCTAAATAGTGGACAGGTGTGATTCGTTTTTGCCCATTCTTCCATGTACGAAACACAAAATATGTGGTTTCATTTAAGTATTCCTACTTCACCACTAATCTGATCTTCTAAACATATACTACATATTTCAGAGTTTTCCGCAATATTTTGGAAATTCTCGAATAGCAGGTCCATCCGGTTCGCCAGTACAGTAATTTCGCTAAAATTTTTTCTACAAAGTGGACAGGTGTGATTCGTTTGTGCCCATTCTTCTATGCACGAAACACAAAATATGTGGTTGCATTTAAGTATTCCTACTTCACCACTAATCTGATCTTCTAAACATATACTACAAATGTCGGAGTTTTCCGCAATATTTTCGAGATTCTCGAATAGCAGGTCCATCCGGTTCGCCAGTACAGTAATTTCGGTAAAATTTTTCCTACAAAGTGGACAGGTGGTATTCGTTTTTGCCCATTCTTCCATGCACGAAACACAAAATATGTGGTTTCATTTAAGTATTCCTACTTCACCACTAATCTGATCTTCTAAACATATACTACAAATTTCAGAGTTTTCCGCAATATTTTCGAAAGTCTCGAATAGCAGGTCCATCCGGTTCGCCAGTACAGTAATTTCGGTAAAATTTTTCCTACAAAGTGGACAGGTGTGATTCGTTTTTGCTCATTCTTCCATGCACGAAACACAAAATATGTGATTTAATTTAAGTATTCCTACTTCACCACTAATCTGATCTTCTAAACATATACTACAAATTTCAGAGTTTTCCCCAATATTTTCGAAAGTTTCGAATAGCAGGTCCATCCGGTTCGCCAGTACAGTAATTTCGGTAAAATTTTTCCTACAAAGTGAACAGGTGTGATTCGTTTTTGCCCATTCTTCCATGCACGAAACACAAAATATGTGGTTTCATTTAAGTATTCCTACTTCACCGCTAATCTGATCTTCTAAACCTATACTACAAATTTTAGAGTTTTCCGCAATATTTTCGAAATTCTCGAATAGCAGGTCCATCCGGTTCGCCAGTACAGTAATTTCGGTAAAATTTTTCCTACAAAGTGGACAGGTGTGATTTGTTTTTGCTCATTCTTCCATGCACGAAACACAAAATATGTGATTTAATTTAAGTATTCCTACTTCACCACTAATCTGATCTTCTAAACATATACTACATATTTCAGAGTTTTCCGCAATATTTTCGAAATTCTCGAATAGCAGGTCCATCCGGTTCGCCAGTACAGTAATTTCGGTAAAATTTTTCCTACAAAGTGGACAGGTGTGATTTGTTTTTGCTCATTCTTCCATGCACGAAACACAAAATATGTGATTTAATTTAAGTATTCCTACTTCACCACTAATCTGATCTTCTAAACATATACTACAAATTTCAGAGTTTTCCGCAATATTTTCGAAAGTTTCGAATAGCAGGTCCATCCGGTTCGCCAGTACAGTAATTTCGGTAAAATTTTTCCTACAAAGTGAACAGGTGTGATTCGTTTTTGCCCATTCTTCCATGCACGAAACACAAAATATGTGATTTAATTTAAGTATTCCTACTTCACCACTAATCTGATCTTCTAAACATATACTACATATTTCAGAGTTTTCCGCAATATTTTCGAAATTCTCGAATAGCAGGTCCATCCGGTTCGCCAGTACAGTAATTTCGGTAAAATTTTTCCTACAAAGTGGACAGGTGTGATTCGTTTTTGCTCCTTCTTCCATGCACGAAACACAAAATATGTGATTTAATTTAAGTATTCCTACTTCACCACTAATCTGATCTTCTAAACATATACTACAAATTTCAGAGTTTTCCGCAATATTTTCGAAAGTTTCGAATAGCAGGTCCATCCGGTTCGCCAGTACAGTAATTTCGGTAAAATTTTTCCTACAAAGTGAACAGGTGTGATTCGTTTTTGCCCATTCTTCCATGCACGAAACACAAAATATGTGGTTTCATTTAAGTATTCTTACTTCACCACTAATCTGATCTTCTAAACATATACTACACATTTCAGAGTTTTCCGCAATATTTTCGAAATTCTCGAATAGCAGGTCTATCCGGTTCGCCAGTACAGTAATTTCGGTAAAATTTTTCCTACAAAGTGGACAGGTGTCATTCGTTTTTGCACATTCTTCCATGCACGAAACGCAAAATATGTGATTTAATTTAAGTATTCCTACTTCACCACTAATCTGATCTTCTAAACATATACTACACATTTCAGAGTTTTCCGCAATATTTTCGAAATTCTCGAATAGTAGGTCCATCCGGTTCGCCAGTACAGTAATTTCGGTAAAATTTTTCCTACAAAGTGGACAGGTTTATTCGTTTTTGTTCAATCTTCCATGCACGAAACACAAAATATGTGGTTTCATTTAAGTATTCTTACTTCACCACTAATCTGATCTTCTAAACCTATACTACACATTTCAGAGTTTTCCGCAATATTTTCGAAATTCTCGAATAGCAGGTCCATCCGGTTCGCCAGTACAGTAATTTCGGTAAAATTTTTCCTACAAAGTGGACAGGTGTGATTCGTTTTTGCCCATTCTTCCATGCACGAAACACAAAATATGTGGTTTCATTTAAGTATTCCTACTTCACCACTAATCTGATCTTCTAAACATATACTACAAATATCAGAGTTTTCCGCAACATTTTCGAAATTGTGGTAATCATATGTTCTCCATTTTCTTCTCATTTTTCTTCCGGTTTTTTTCCCCATTTTTCTTGTTTGTATGTTTTTAATTATTTTATCCTTCTTAGGTATTTGCAGTGATCTTTTATATAATAAAATTAATTAAATCCTTCTAAGTTGGTAAAATGGATTTAAATATTTTATGAATTTATGTACCACAAGGTAAAAATACAATTTAAGTTATTTCGAAAGCCGTCTGCATTAATTTACAGATTACAAAAGCAAGTAGAAAGCAATGATCTATTTCCGATAGCTTTTTTCTTTTATTTTATTGTGTTTGCGTAGCTTCGCAATTTTTAAACTTTAATTTAAATTTTTCCCCTCACTTCAACGGTGCCGAAAAAATTCAATATTCCTATTACCGGCCATGGTTGAAATGTTAAAGCCCCTGAATCACTTCTAGTATGTTCTTCAATTTTTCTTTTTTCTTTTATATTTTGACCGAAACAAAAAATATAATTTTAACACTAACTTGTAAGATTATAGTTAAAAATTATGTGTTAGGGTTGCCATCAGGGCCGTATATAAGGGTGTGATTTTACGGGTTCAAACCTCCCCCCATGGGTTAAGTAATTCTAAGGAATTAGGAACTACATAACTAGAATTAATTTAAAGTACGGGCATATGCCATACTTGAAAATAAATATGAAATAAGTTAAAATTTACCTATTTGAATCTTTCAAAAATAATAAATAACGATTTTGAACTGTTAAATACTTGAAATCTTAATACTTAAATCACATTTTCCAGGACATTCAGCGATATCATAGGGAAAAAATCTCCGGAAAACCTGCACACGTAGCAACCCTAATATGTGAAAAATATTAAATAGGCCAATAATAATTTTGTGCAATTTGATGATGAAGGAATGACTGATGAACTTTTATTATATTATTTTTATAAGCCGGACTTGCTTTATTCCACAAAGCAGGATAATTCTTGAGAATATGTGCCAAACTCTCATCGAAATTTAATTGTAGAGAATCTAAGTTACTTAAATTCAGTGTTGTTAATCAAATCATCAGGGCCACACGTTCTTGCCACTCTGCACTACCTTCTGGGGAATTGAAGAAGTGTTTGAATTGCTCTTGCACATCAAATGCTTATACCGCAATGACGGGGTAATATCTGAAGATTGGGTGATTTCTTTTGTGTCGAATCAGTTGATGCAAATTGTAGCCTTCGTTCTTTTGAATGAAGTTTTGCAAGATACATGCTGCTAGCACAACCTTTGTTATATTATCAGGTGATCTTTGAAGTACTCTCGTGATAATTCGAATTTTTGCGTCAAAATGCCAAATGCATTTGCAGATAACCTTCTTCCCCTGCTTAACCTATAGTTAAAAATGCTCTTATCATGAGTCAGATCTCTCTAAGTTTATTAGTCTCTACTATGTGATAGTCTCCAATATGTATCTTCTGTCTGCAGTTCCAGTTGGTTGAATGTGGACATTGACATTCTAAAATATTCGTAAAACTTCGTCTCATCGACCTTTACATGAAGAACCAGTAAGCAAAACTCCACTTCAACATACCTTTTCCTCCATGCGTTGTGAGCCTATATTCTTTTCCGATTTCTGTGATTTTCTGCAAATAACATCTTCCAATCTCTCTTGGATCTCAATCTCAAAATACCAAAATTTTCAGCCACACAAAGGCTATTGATTACCAAAAAGTAATCTTCAAGAAAACAGCCGGTAATCGATTTAGATCAACTCTAGGTTACGACGTTACTTAGAATTTCGAAAAATCTGTTCTTTCAAATGCTTCAAATTAAATTCAAAATATAAAAACGAAACAACCAAATGGCTATTACAGAATAAAATTAATTACATCAAAAAATTACATTCGCACACAAATTAACAAAAATTTAGTATGCTTAATTTGCACAGTTTTCCTATGTGACCGTAACTTAATAATATAGTAATGAGTTAAAAATCTTTCCAACCGCATCGCCATCTAACGGCAATAAAATTAAAACTAAAATGAAATTTTCTACAGAAAATTCACGTAACAAATTGTAAATAACCGATAAAATAATATGTGTCAAGATCTACCTGAGTCAAAGTTGTTTTTAGTAGAGAAATACCGTCTACACTCAACAACATGAGTCCCATTAATTTTTCTTCGGAAGGCGAGAACTGTACTGATTCTACAGTATACCACCCCCTGTCTTGAACTTTGACGAATTTTTGATCGTATTTATTTTTTAGCATTTCTTCGGTACAGTTTGTGCCAATCCTCTTCCACGCATCCTCTTTCTGTTTCCAAGTAACAGCGTCAGTACTTTTATTTTCAATTACCGCTTTCCTCTTTAAAACCTCATTCACGAGGCATTCTTTTCGTGTTCAATATTAGAAGTTTTCAATTTATGAAAAAAAAAAAATAATGAATGAATTGGAGGAAAAAATAATTATATGTGATTTATTTGTTATTTACCTATGTAAAATATGTATTTATGATATATCTCCTTAAGGCATTTCCTGCAACATCATTTTCATCATTTCTAATACAATTTGGTTGTTCTACTACTGCAACAGGTATTACTTCATTGTAACTATTCTGTATTGCAATAATATTAAGAATCGCAGTTGCAACAATCACTGCTAACGTTGTATTGATATTGGTTCTAAGCTTGTATAAGAGACAAGCAAATCGCCTCTTGCAAACTCCAAGTGCACGTTCAACACTGTTTCCAGTTTGCATATGTGCAGCATTATAATCCAACTCAGGTTGTGTCTTGCCATTTAATACAGGCGTAAGAAGATGTGTTTGGCAACTGTAGATACTATCCCCTAACAAATAACTGTTTGGAAACTTATTGTCTTCAAACGATGCACAAATTCTTGACGCATTAAATATTGTGCTATCGTGCGTCGATCCGCGCCAACGTGCATTTATATCCCGAATCATCAAATTGTGATCACAAATGCACTAAATATTAATTGAAAAGTAACCTTTTCTGTTCCGAAATAACTGCGCCTTTTCCTCCTGGAGATATTATCGGAATATAACAACCATCTATGCACCCCAACACATTGGGAAATCCTCTAATTGCATGGAAACCAGATTTAACTGCCATAATTTCTTTTTCGGTATCAGGCATTTTTATAAAATATGGCCGAAGTGTTGCTATCTCCTTGGAAGTTTTTGAACAATCTTAGAAACTGTAGTCTTTTACTGCAGCTGACGCATTGTTTGTAATATGCACCTGTTGCATAAAAACGAAGTTCTATAAGAATTTCTTCCCCCACTGTCAATGTACTACTTTTTGTATCTTTTTTTTAAGCTTCTAATAAAGTATATCTACCAACAAATTTATTGTTTTTGCACAAATTAGTTTTCTCATTGACGGAAATTTTTAGGCCGTTGTATTTGTGAAATTAAATTAAAAATTTCTTCATCTGAAGATGATGAGGAACTTGAAAAATACATGCAGTAGCAGTGTTCTATTTATAGGATTAACAATTTTTTCCACATTTGAAACTTGTTTAAATTTTTTATAATTTGCAGCGTGCTTAGATGATTAACCCTATATGACTACACATTTTTTGTTTTTCTTTAGATTGTTGCGAATTAATTCAGGAGCTATACATTCCGTGTAAAATTGTTGTAATTTAGGCAACATAGAATTATTCCAGAACTGTTCATTTCTGTAAATTTCTATGAATATTGGTATTAATGAAATAACAATTTTCCTTTTTGGTGATCATTGCTTTCTGTTTTTTTAAACAAATCTTTGATTTCTTTATCTTAATTAGTTCTAAGAAAGAAGTAACTTGTTCATTCAATTGAATGTTTGTTCGGAGGTTCACATTTACCTCTCTGATCATCATATGTAACTCCAGATGTGGTAGCTATTGAGTTTTCTACTGCCAATGTAACAAGCATATGGTCTTTCATAAAATTTTTGTAAAACATCCCCTGCAGGCTTTCACTCGCTGTTCATTTATTATAAAATAATATGTATGACTACAGATTCTAAATTTTTCGCAGGCGGTTTTCCGGTGTGTTGCAGTTTCTTTCGTAGAGGTTCGGTTTGCCGGAACGTTTGTTGCGGCTTCCAAGTGACCAATACTCTTTAAAAATTACACATCTGGATTTTTGGATTGGCATTGACTTTCTAGAAAGATAGTTTGTAGATAATTACGGTTTGTTTCTTTGCACCAATTTCCTTTTTAATTGCGTCTTCGCTTAATTGTAGGAGCAATTAAATTTTATGAGATGATGAGACATGAGACATAAATCGTTTCATCATCTTCTACGTTCGGATTTTCAAAAAAATTCCTCAATACTTTTTCTAATTATTCTTTTCCTGATTTCCTCCATTTACCCACTCTTCTACTTCAGCTTGTAAACAGTATTCTTCACTTTATTCACGTTATTTCATTTAAACTCAGACTTAATTCTTGATTTTCTCTTCTATTTATGGTAAATCGTCTTCATCGTCGAACTTGGCATAAATTATGCCATCAGTATTTGTTTTATTAAGGTGGAAGTTAATCTTTGCCAAGCTTCATCAAGAAGGAACACAACGTCTTTTAAATTTATTTTCTTTAAAACCTGGGGTATTTCTTATTCTGATTCGATGATTTGCTTTAATTAGCGTGTGACTTACTCACACACTGCCTTGTGTGCCTGTAAATATCATAATATGAATAAATTACGTTCTAAAATTATATTTTATTGAATGCAGGTAAACAATAATATAATTAAAATGAAACAAATGTAGTATTTTAACAGTTTTTATATTATTATTACTTAAAAAATTAAATCAAAGCAGCTTCTTTTTTTAATAACAATCAGTCTTTGGACAAAATAATCTAAGAAAATCTTATTATAATCTTTTGAACCAGCTTAGGAATTAAGGTCAGCATCAGCACAACTTTCACAGGAAAATATTACATGCTCTATACATTCATATGGTCTTTCGCGATTAGTACGTATTAATCGCGCAATATTCGATTGACTGTTGATTTTTAAACTGCGTGACTTGTTATTTATTATTGCGTATTTATTTGGATTGATACTAAGAGTACAATCAATGTTACTCTACAAAACATTTTTTCATATTAAATTAAAATTAAAAATTATAAAAAAAATATCGTCACTTCTCCATTCTCTCCATATCTAAAAATATCTCCATTATCAGCACACTAAATGTTCTCCGCAAATACGATGACATATTTATTTATATGAGTATTTAATAAATAATTATTAAATTACTGATAACTAACAGATTTTACCACTTTTACATGTAAATAATACAAATGACTTTATATAGTAGGGTGGGCCAAAAAAAAACTTTTAATTTTCTTTTCTTTAGCTACCATGAAAATATCGTTCAAGATGACGTAAAAAGAATTCTGGTAAAGTTTGAGCTCTTAATATTAATATTTAGAGGTGGCTAATCGTGATTTTTGATTTCCCATTTAAATAACACGGGAAATTTTATTTTTTTTATTTGGAATTTTAATGCGCTTGAATGAATTATCGTCTAATAAAATTTAAAACTCATACTTGTAGGAAATTAAACGATCTACAAAAAAGGTCTCAAATGATTTTTCGCTAAGTCGGCTCGTTTAAAAGTTATTCGAGGTTTAAGTTGAACCTCAAATGTTAAATAATGATTTTCACAATTATTTATACTCGATCAAAAAATTATATCCAATATCAAATTCTTATGCCTCCTATAATAAAATGAGCAAAACTAATGAAAAAAACTTCAAAAATTGTTCAAAAAGAAATAAGGACCGTACTAAGAGTTAAATAAAATATTAACTTAATTTGAACCGTGACATGCAACACTGCTTCTTTTAATCTATCCATTAAACTATATGGAATTTTCCTTTGGTATTGTATCACAGGTTTGCCATTATTTATGAATTCTATTAATACTATACTACTACTATATTCCAAAAAAGTACATGTTCCTGATGTCCCAAATCCCGAAGATAATAAACTTGGACGGGAATTAAGGAATGAACAGTGTCGGAAGCTGGCTACACAAGAATAGATTATAAATAAAGGTTTTATAAAATAAAAGGTTTATGTAGTTAATTTGATTTTTTATTAGAAATAAAATCTATACTATCCAGGTGTCCTTCGAAGAAACTCTTGTAGCTTTTTCAGAATGTTTCTCTGGAATTCTGCGTTCTGCTGTCTTTGTAGCTGAACTTCTGCAATCATTTCAGCTTTATGTAATAAAATTCTGTTTTAAAACTGCATTTTGTTCTCTCTGGAGCTTCAATGAAGAAATAATGTTTTCCATTGTTTCTTTGCAACTAATGAAGACCCTTGCAGTGCTCCCCATTTGCGTCCTTGCTCTGGAGGTGTTTGTTGAAGTTCCCGCTGTGATTAATTGGTTCCATATAGAATAATTTAAGTAATGTAACAAGATAAGATACTTACGTATGTAAATTTAGTGGTCCTGCTGCAGAAACATTTGTCACCTGAAGCTCACTCGCATCAGATAGATGAAGTGGTCTGTAATTATTATAAATTAAAAATTGCTCCATATAGTAATAAGTAATAAAATAAGATTGAACATCAGGGTTTCGTAATAATGTAAAATAATAATATACTCGCGTAGACTCCAAATTAATTGTACTAGTCTCCAAGGCATTATTTCGCAATATAAGCCCACTTTGTTGAGATACTGCGAGAGGGACTATGCTATGTTTTTTACGTAATATTGCACTCAATTCACTGCAAGAAAGTTTATTGTAAATATTCAATTATCTCATTTGTTTAAATCAATTATTAGCTTTTATATTATTTTACCTTTCATAAGGACTCATTTTCTTATTCCTTTCAGTCTGCTTATTGCTCCACAATACTTGTTTGAAGGATCCTTCCAACGTCTTCCATTTATTCTCTGCTTAGAGAATAAATCTTAGCTTTATGGTTTTCCACGTTGTTTTAATATTAATCTTCCTGCTAGAAACCACTTTCTATTGGTTTCATAAAACGACAAAAAGAATTTTATCGAACCAGTACAACAAGAAAAACACTGATACCTAGCAGGCGTTGCGAAACTCACTTGTTGCGGTGGTTCAGATGAAGAAAGAAACACTTCATTGCCATCTACAGTACAACGAAACACTTCATTCTCGAAGGTGATTTCATTGACAATCAGTCGAAATACCGATCCATCTATGATAAAATAGTAAAATACTATAAAGCACCACAAACATTTACTTACCATCACATATGTAAGTCACATTGCCGTCTGTGTTTGTAATTTCTCCTTCTGCATTCCGAATCATCCACGCCATTTTAACCATTCTAACAGACAATCAAACTTTAAGTGTAAAAAGTGTAGCTAGCACGAACAAACCTTAGGTATAGGTTAGGTAGGGTCCCGTAACGTAGTCCTGCGGCATACCAACCTCAACCTGTTTGGGGTATAATGTCTATATACAGGGTGACCCCAAATACCACATCTCTCTTCGTTTTAAAACGTAAATTTTTCCGGAGCCTCTATAATCCGGATACTTAGACGCAACAGATGGTTTGATTTGCTTGCTGGTGCTTCTGGTTGAACTTCCATCGCTGGGGAATCACCTAATTTTTCATTGGCTCGTTCCCGCTCAGGTTTTCTTTACTCTTCTTTTTTCCATATCGATAACAGTTTCTTACGGTATTATGCTACTCTCTTTGAGTAGCTCACGTACACTAATGCTTTATTTCTTTTAAAAAGTACATTGTTACCATTGTTGGTAATTTTACTTACAGATAACAGATTTGTTCGCAAATCTGGTACATGTAGTGTGTTGCACAATTTAAAATTTCTCATTTCACAGTTTCCATTCGCAACAATTTTTGTGTGTGAATTATTTGCAAGTTTCAAATTTGCACTATTTGATTCATTAATTTCCACAAATTTGTTCAAGTCTTTACAAAAGTGTGAAGCTGCTCCGCTATACAAACACCATTTGGATTTTTGATCGTCTACTACTTAATTTACTTCACACGTATAAACATATTGTTTTCACGCAATCTGTTCCTGCTAATAGTAGCCTTCGTACGTTGACAGTATTAATTCCATCTAACTAATCTTGATGCTGTCGTCACCGAAATTGCTTTATTTGAATTAAACAAAACTTGCAATGGCTGGTGGTCTGACAATAACATAAACATTCTTCTATAAATATATTTATGAAATCTACTTACTCCAAACATTATTGCTGGCGCTTCCCGTTCTATCTGCGAATAATTTTGTTTCGTTCTTGACAGCGTTGCTGAAGCATGGAATACGGGCTTATCTTCTTCGTTTATACGGCGACTTAAAACGAAGTCAACTCTATAAGAACTCGCATCGCATGGAATCACGATTGATAATTTTGCATTGTAATTCACCAATACCTTGTCTTGAAATATCTGACGTTTGCTCCATTCGAAACCTTCCCTGCATTCGGTGACCTTACAAATTCCACCTTTCTTACAATATTCAAAATTTGAATAATAATTTAATAGACCCAGATATGGGTCTATTAAACCTTAGTCACCCCTATCTTAGTCTTAGTCAACCATAAGTTGACTAATAATTCTTTGACGATTAGTAAAAAGACCTTAAGTCACAAAAGTCGAATGTTGAGGAGAATGAAAAAACGTTTACTCCTATTTTGTGCTGAAGTTTCTTATATTACAGAATTGTGCTTTTACCAGTATTTAAGTGTTTATGAGACATAACTAATTCCTTAATTTTAATCTTCTAGGTGTATTCCTTATTAGTTTTTGATGTGACTTAAGGCTTTAGGATTTCTTATAGTAAAAAATTTATAATCTTAAAACCTTAAGTCAACTTAAGGCTTTAGTACTATTGAAAAGCGCCAATATTTTTTTAATACTATAACCTTATAACTGCAGTTTTAAGTTAAAAACATTACAATCGTGCTTTGAAAATTTGAAAATACATAATTTTTATATTTTAGAAATTTAGATATTATTAACAGATAGGTAAAAGATAGGATAAAAGATTATAATTTGAAATTAAATATTTTTATATTTTAGAAATTTACATAGCTAATGCTTATTAATTATCACTATATTCAATTAAATCTGGATCTTCTTCGGTTAAATCATCTGTGGTCACCAAACTGTTATAAAATGGATGGAATACGGGTGGTATTAGATGAAGAAGATCGACAAGATCTTTTTTTTTCTCTACTGAAATTGGCACCGATGTTAAATAGCGCTTTTCAATATGTATATCCAACCGATCTCTTCTACGTAAAAAATTAACACGTTCAAAATCGGCTTCTTTATGCAAAACATTTTTGTAGTTAATTATGCCAACTTCATCACATCTGTACTGCAGCCAAGTCACGTCATGCAGTTTAAATTGTTTTTTGTTGGTATTTTTTTTTCTATACACTAGAGTGTTGGTTAGAAGACGGGAAAAATTATAAAAGTTGTTTATATTCATTTCTACCACCTCGAATTTTGTTGAGTAAAGAAACTTTGTTTTGAAAAACTTTTATTTTCTGTTACTGCACATTTATTACACTTGCCGTTTGTAAGACGGACTTGCTTGATTGCATGCGCTTGAAGCAATGAATGCGCTAGGAGCGCGAATTAACTGCATTAAAATATAATAAACCATAGCGGGCCAAACATAGGCGGCGCAGGCGGAATTTAACTTGAAATATGGTAGTAAATTATACATACCCCCGGCCTTGAAATGAAATAATTGAACAATACAAAATTTCAAAAAGACAACGAAACAGAAAAAATAATAGAATATGTATACAAAATGTCCTATAACTAAATATTAACAAAATGAACGTAAAGTCAATGTTACACTTACAAGATAAAAACAGAAAGATAAACCAAACACTAAAAGGAACGTTCACTCGTTAAGGGGGGCAATATCACTCACTGGCAAGGGACACAATTTAGCGAAGGAGCGTTGAAAAATTCCATTTGTTGTCAGAATTGTTGCGACTCTGGAGATGCCATCCTTTCCAGGGTGAAGTTCGACGACACGTGCCAACTTCCATTTGAGAGGGGGCGTGTTGTCCTCTTTAACCAAAACGAGAGACCCAAGCTGGAGATCGGATTTGTGAGTCCTCCATTTTTGCCTCTGTTGTAATTCGGAAATATACTCCTTGTGCCATCTTTTCCATATGTGTTGATGGAAACGTTGCAATCGTTGGAATGTGGCCAAACGATTTTCTGGTATTAATGTCAAATCGGGGTCCGGAAGCGAAACCAGTGGTTGTCCGACCAGGAAGTGTGCTGGAGTCAGTGGCTGTAAATCGTGAGGATCTGCGGATAGAGGAGCAATGGGGCGGGAGTTCAGGAGGGCTTCCACCTGAGCAAGCAAAGTGCAAAGTTCCTCAAAAGTAAAAACGGTTAAACCTAAAACCCTTTTTAAGTGATACTTGCATGATTTGATACCGGCTTCCCAGAGACCACCAAAATGTGGGCTGCGTGCTGGGATAAAACTCCAAGCAATACCTTCATTTGCACAAGTTTCAATGATAGACCTTTCATTTTTACGAATGAAAGCTCCCAATTCCTTTAAATTTGAATTGGTACCAACAAAATTTGTACCGTTGTCAGAGTATACCTTAGAGGGTTTATTTCTGCGAGCTACAAATCTTCTAAAGGAGAGCAGAAATGATTCGGTAGTTAAGTCACTGACCAATTCAATATGAACTGCCTTAGTGGCGAAACATACATATAAGCAAATGTAAGCCTTTGAATGCTTAGAACCTCGTCCTTTTCGATCTTTAATCATAATAGGACCTGCATAATCAATTCCAATTATTGAAAATGGAAATGAGGACTGAACTCTTTCGGGGGGCAAATTACCCATTATGGGCTCAGTTAATTTTGGAGCAAGTCTAAAGCATTTTACGCATTTGTGCACAGTTTGCCTTACAAGATTTCTGCCTGAAATTATCCAAAATCGTTCTCGAATGCTTGACAATAATAGTTGGGGGCCCGCATGGAGCAATCTAATGTGTTCACGAAGGGCAATGAGCTTTGAAAGCGGGTGTTGTCCTGACAATAGGACCGGATGTTTTTTGTCGTAGGTATAGAGGGAATTTTGGAGTCGACCTCCAACGCGTATTAAACCATCTGGATCCAGAAATGGATTTAGGCTTATTAATTTGTTCTTTAAACTGACAGACTTGTCACTCTTGAGTTGCAAGATTTCATCTGGGAATGATTCCCTTTGTGCGCATTTTACTAATTTGGATAATGAATTTTGAATTTCTGTAGGACTTAAGGGTTCAAAATTTCTTTTATCGACCTTGACAGTACAATTTTTTATAAAACGCAAAACGTAAGATATAATTCGTTCCAGTCGCGAAAGACTCGAGTATTCAAAAAATGGGAACGGTTCGTGTTTTGTGTTGGCTAGCAACTTTATTTTTAATTTTAACTCTGGTAGGGCTGGGCTATTAAAATTTGGACTAGGCCAAGAAATTTCATCCTTTTTGAGCCAAGGCGGCCCGTTCCACCAAAGGGTAAAGTCCTTCAAAGTCTGAGCTGTAACGCCCCTGGATAGAAGATCCGCAGGATTGACTTTTGTCGGAACGTGTCTCCAGCTTACATTTAATGAAAGTTGTTGTATTTCAGCCACTCGGTTGCAGCAGAAAGTTTTTAAGAGGTTGGGACTAGTTTTTATCCAACCTAAAACGACAGTGGAATCTGACCACAGAACAACTTTAGTCTTTAAAGGCAAGGCCTTGCTGACTTGATTAGTTAATTTTGCTAAGAGCAAGGCTCCACAAAGTTCGAGCTTTGGGATGGTAATAGGTTTTAAGGGTGCGACCTTCGTTTTTGCGCATACTAAACTAAGATGAATTTCATTATTTACGTCTAGCGAGCGCAAATAAATACAGGCTCCATGACCTAGCATTGAAGCATCACAAAATCCATGCAATTGTATTTGGCAAGGTTCACTGCACAGAATACGACGCGGTATTCTAAGATCGTTTAAATTAACCAAGTCCTTTCGATAGGACTGCCAAGTTTTTTTAATGGTATGGGGGACCTCGTCGTCCCATTCCAGCTTCTCCATCCACAATTGCTGTAGCATAATTTTAGAACCGATGGTGCATGGAGCAAGCAAACCTAATGGATCGAAGATTTTTGCTATTTCAGCGAGCATAACTCTTTTTGTGAATTTCACGTTAATTGAAACGGGTATGGTGAACAGGAAGTGATCGCTTTGGTGAGACCATTGAAGGCCAAGCGTGTGCGTGGTTTCCTGGTCTCCAAACTTTAGAACGCCGGGATGGAGTTCAGATTCTAGAATGTTGCTTAGAACTCCTGGATCGTTGGAGATCCATTTTCTTAATTTAAAACATCCTGAAGCTAAGACTTCAGATATTTTTTTACACAGCCTTTGAGCGCTTTCAAAGGTATCGGCGCCCGACAAGAGATCATCAACATAGAAATCCTTTTCAATGATTTCCGCTATTTCAGGGTGACTGAGTTTGCAGTCTTTAGACAATTGCATTAAACTTCGTATCGCTAAGAAGGCGGCGGACGAAGTCCCATACGTAATTGTAGCAAGTTCGTAGGTTTCGATTGGATCCTCTGGAGAGAACCGCCAAAGGATACGCTGTAATGATCTTTGCTCAGGTGTAATTAGTATTTGCCTATACATTTTTTCGACGTCCGCGGCGATAGCAAATTGATGACGGCGAAAGCGTATTAGGGTCGTAAACAAATCTGGTTGAATAGTGGGCCCGACCATTTGAATGTCATTTAAAGAAATTCCACTCGAAGTGGCGGATGAGCCGTTAAAAACAACGCGCAATTTAGTCGTGACGCTGTCTTCTTTCAATACACCGTGGTGAGGCAAATAATATGACGTTTGTGAATCATCTTGATAAACTTGAGTCATGTGACCTAGCTCTTTATACTCTTTCATAAATGAGTGGTATCGTTTTGAAAGTTCTGGATTGGCCGCGAGACGCCTTTCCAGCGCTAAGAACCGTTTCTTGGCTACAAATAATGAATCACCTAAAGATTCGATAGGCTGCTTTAAAGGAATTGAAACAATGAACCTTCCTTCATCGTTTCTTTTTGTATGCTGGGTGAAATGTGCTTCACACGCGTGTTCCTCACTCGAAAGCGCTCTTTCGGTAGGGTAATTTTCGATTTCCCAAAATTTTACAAGCTGATCAGAAAGATCAGTCGTAGTACTGTGGTGACAGCTGACTCGATTAGGTGTATCGGGGTTTGTAAGGCCTGCGAGTACCCAACCGAATCGAGTTTTTTGCAAAGTAGGCAAATTGGGACCTAGGCGTATCTGTCCGACACAGAGAAGGTCAAAGAACAAGGGTGACCCTATCAAAAGGTCAATTTCGCCTGGCTGATCAAATGTGGGGTCTGAAAGATATACGTTTTCAGGGATTTTAATTAACCTTTTGTCTACCTTGAAACCGGGCGTTGTTCCAGTTATTTGATTAATAACAAGGCACGCAACTTTGATTTTGAATGTAGATTGATTAGATACAATTTCTACATCACATCTGTTGTTGATTTGAGAATTGGAGTTGTTCAATCCTGAAACTGCAACATTTACATGATGCAAGGGTAATGCTAACTTTTTCGCCATTTTTGAGGACACGAAACTTGACTGTGAACCCGAGTCGAGGAGTATACGGATCGTATGATAAGCACCGTTCTTATCACTTGCCTTGGCTAGTGCAGTTGGCAATAAAACGTTGCCTAAACTTGAGCCAAAGGCTGATATGGTTTGACTAGGCTCAGGGTTGTCGGGCAACTCCGAAGTGGTTGCAATCATGACGGCTGGAGTTTGCATAAATGCAGCATGCAAAATTGTATGATGTTTTGAATTACAGGTTCTGCACGTAAATTTCGACTGACAATTGTCTTTCGAGTGTTCTTTTCCGAAACAATTTAAACAAAGATCTAGTTCTCTTACTTTTGACAGTTTTTGTTTGACATCCAATTTTTTGAAGATATCGCACCTAGATAAGAAATGCTCCTTTTTGCACAAATAACACGTAGGGTTGTATGTGACTAATGATTTTGAACAAGATTTTGTCCTTTCTGGTTGTATCGTTTTACCACCTTTTTGTTCGATGTTTTCTAAAAATACGGCTTGATTTTTAAGAAACGCCTTGAAATCAGCTAATGATGGCAAATTTGCATCATTTTTGTTGAAGACTGACTCCCACTCCCTGTAAGTTATGGAATCTAACTTACTTGACGATAAATGAATTAACAACGCCTCAAATAGCTGTTCATCATTGCCAAATGAGCGCAAAGCATTGACATGTTTTGACAAATTATCGTATAGTTTTTTCAATTTTAAAGAAGATTCCTTGTTTAAGGTTTCCTGTTCGATTATTGCGTTTAAATGATTTCTAATTAATAATTTAGGTTGATCGAATCGATCGATTATTGTTTGAAATGCTAATTCGTAATTTTCCGCGGTGAATTCGATGGTGCTGATTACGTCAGCAGCTTCATTAATTAAACTATTTTTTAAATAATGTAACTTTTGGATATCACTTATTTGTTCATTTTCATGAATCATACTTATGTACGTATTTTTAAATTGTATCCAAGTATTACCGTCACCCGAGAATTTCATTAGGTTAATTTTTGGCAGATTTAAATAACGCGCTTTGTTATGCATATTTGAATTGCTTTGATTGCTACCGGTAGATATCAGGCTTTGATTTGAATTGGATCTTGACATTGTGCATTCCCCTTTGAGGGCTTTTGCTGCAGCAATGTTACTATAATACAAATTTTCAAATTGAGACAGTTCCTCGTCAATTGAGGTTGTATCTGTGGTTAATTTGCACATTTCGCTATGTAGCTCTTCATATTCGTTGTATACTTTATGAATCGCGTCTATTCTTTCCTGTATTTCGATTTTCAGCTCGTTCGAAATAACCGCTAAGTTTTTCTCTCGATTTTTGGTTAAAAATGTACCAAATCTCGTTAATTTTGATTTGAGTTTGCCTCGTTCTTGTATTAAGGCATCCATATTTAATTAAATTAAGTAGTAATAAATTAATTAAAAACTTGTTGTTTTTGCAAATGAATTTAATTGCTTGAAATTTTAAAAATTTACTATAAAATAACAAACACCCTGTAATTAAGAATTTCCCGTTTGAAATTATCTTAAACAACGATTTTAATTTCGAAATTATTTCCACCTTGCACTTTGTTACTAAGGTGAAGGTTTGAAATGATAACGGATAGAAAGGAATTTGCATTTATTTCTTACCCCCACTGACTTTGACGGCGGGAAATGTATGCGTCACTTGCTTTCTCTCTCTGGCGGCCGTTGTTCTCGCGATGTCTTTCTCGCTCTTGTAGACCACACTTGTTTGGTTCAACTGTCTAATTAAATCGAACATTGATATAATTAGCGAATCCGGCTCGAAGGACCATTTTATGTTGAGTAAAGAAACTTTGTTTTGAAAAACTTTTATTTTCTGTTACTGCACATTTATTACACTTGCCGTTTGTAAGACGGACTTGCTTGATTGCATGCGCTTGAAGCAATGAATGCGCTAGGAGCGCGAATTAACTGCATTAAAATATAATAAACCATAGCGGGCCAAACATAGGCGGCGCAGGCGGAATTTAACTTGAAATATGGTAGTAAATTATACAAATTTATTTTTTTTGCCAGTTCTTCTAACTAACTGAAACCAGTCATGTGGATGGTATATGGAAGTTGCGGTACTCTTTTTTTGCTTCTCTATCATGGAGTGATCCACATCGCACTCCATGTGAGTATGACCGGGTTCCAAAAATTTATGATTAATAATCTTTAAATTTGTGGACTCGGTCATAAAAAAACTTAAAAACATGGCACTCACATGACTATTTTTATTTTGGCCTTGGCAAGTGTCGGAATAGAAAGTTACTTCCTCAATGTTGGGATCCAAATTTTTCAAATGAAGATATAAACAGGAAGCAATTTCATTGGCACCTCTTCCTGCGATAGCTTCATGCCACATGTAGTTTGTAGAATTGCCATTTGCATTGTCATGGATTGTTAAATTGAATGTCCATAACTGGCGTTTATAAAATGCCACTGACGACGTTAGAAGAGGAGTTGGAAAACATTGTTGCAAGTCAAACGAAAAGCATTTCTTTTTAAGATTTGCTTGTGATTCCACTTTGTCTTGCTTTTTTGATGAATATGCAAAATCTGCCTTTTCTTGATGTGCTGTTAGTTCGTTTGTGGTGCTAAGTTTTTCCTCTTCATTTGAACTTACTGTAATTTTTATATGTAACGTGTCACATTTGTGACACGTATCAACTGAAGGTTTTTTGAATTTTAATTTGCATTTATGAAACTCGCGCTCGTAGATCATTCTTGAAACGGGTTTATCACACTTTTCTTTGTACAAAGCGTACATTTTACTTAAGTTTAAATGAGATGGTAAATATTTTTTGTCATTGGTTCGACGAGTATAATGGCTTTCGTAAGCTGGAAACGAATTAATATGCTCAAGAACTGCTGCGATTTCTTCGTTACTTTTTTTATTTACGGTTGACTTTTTTCCACGATTGTCTTCTAAAATAATACCCGATGCACTGTCAACCTTTTTTGAAACCGAATTTCGAATAAAAGTTTCATTTTCATCAATAGTTGCACAAAAACAACTTTTGCACACACTAACATGTTTTCCATATAAATGGAAAGAATATTCGTATGTAACATTTCGTCTTCTCGCATTTTCTGCAACTGATCGTGGACGTTTTATTTCATTTTTTGATACTGAATTAGCAACATAGTTTGCTCGTTTATCGTGACTTCCGAGCTGCCAATATTCTTCAAAAATTTTCTGTCTAACTTCATCTGTTAGTTGTATAGAACATTTTTTTCTGCACTCCTTTAGAGGCTTGAGCTTTCTAGCTGGAATTTGTTTTCCACTGACGGTTTCATATGATTTTCCGGTATTCATTAAAGCAGTTCTCTGTTTGCGAACCTTTGTGGACCACTTTTTTGGTGTTGTAGAAGTTTGGCAATTGGAAGAAGATGCCAAAGTTTCCTTTGTATTAGAAGGAAATTCTTTGTCATTTTCCGAAATGCTTTCCTGATTTGTTGGCGGTACATAATCTTGATCGAAAATACTGTCATCGGAGCTGAATGCTTTTTCTACATCTGAGCTCAATGAAGGAGGTGATGATTCCCGAGAAAACGATGGTGGAATTTCAGCTACTTCAGACGTAGAAGACCTCGGAGGATGAGATAAATCTTTCGAACATGATGCTTCATCTAAAATAATACCAACTATTATCTTGGGGTTGAAAACTACATAAGTTATCGTTACAATTTTGTTAAAATTTGCTGTACTTACTAACCTTTCTCATTCAATTTTTCAGTCATCGCAAGAATCTTTCTTGATCTGTTCATTATTATAACAATTTTAACTAATCACACACTATCACTATTGAAGTTTAGATATTTGCAGTTTACACACGAGAATACAAAATACAACTGAGCTCTGTTGGATATTATTGATAACATATTATTTTGTTTATATTATATTCACCTGCCTTTTATCACTTTTGTTAGTTGCTAGTTGTTAGTTATTATCTATACCGCCAAAAAGCAATCACTTCTGTTTATATTATTTGCAATTTCTTGTAAACAGAAGTGATTCGGTTGTTGCATAGATAATGTTAGCAGCTAAGAAAAGTGATAAAAGGCAGGTGAATATAAACAATAATTATTTGTAATTTGTTTGTTATTCTTTTTGATTGTAATGTTAATAGATATGATTTAATTGGAATTTAAGAAAATTATTTACGTATTTTAAGTATATAAACATATTTAAATTAATATTTAAAGCAGCAGAACTAATTTATACGTAAGACAATAAATACAACATAATCCAATCATATTTAGGATAATTTAAAATTATTTATAAAATAATCAATACGGAAAAAAATTTTGAACTAACGACCATTAGGAAAATTAGACATATATTAATAATATATCCAATATTAAATTTGTTTTACACGCTTTTTTTTACACAACCTTGAAGTTATACTAATCAAAAATAATTTTCTTTTTCTGTAAAATTACCAATAACACCTCGTAAATGTTTCGTATAACAACCTTAACTGGACTTAAGGTTTTAAGATTGCCATTCATAACTCCTGGGAGTTTGATATAAGAACCTTAAGTTGACTTAAGGTCTTTGGATGACCAAAAGTTGCAATATTGTTTTAAGTTTATTGTATTTTATCTTTATTCCACTCATCATAAATAATTAGACTTAAGGTCTTAATACGAATCGTAAAGTAGAAAATTAGCTATCAGATGGTGTATTTAACTCAAAAATGGCAATTTGTGACTTAAGGTCTTTTTACTAATCGTCAAAGAATTTTGTTGTTGCAAACTTTTATTTTTTTAAACTATTAGCGAATGCGTCTCCGCTAGTAGTATTTATTTCCATCTTTTTCAATTGATTGCAAATTTGCAATTTGGATCGCAGATTTGCTCTAACACGTGGCGGTATGAATTAAAAATCGCAAAGTTCTCAAAGGATTGGAAACAATCAGATTGGTGATGTAACTGGGTAACCTTTGTGCGAGTGCTATCCGCTTCGTCTATCTTTAATGTTTTCACAATGTTATGCTCTTGTTATTGGGCATTTACTGCGAGTTACGCAATATATCCGGCTCGAAGGACCATAATGGCTCATTTTCACTGGTTGGTGAGTTTCGTATTTACTTTGGATTCCAGCAGCGGTTGTAAATCGTGCTTTTTGGAAACCGCCTTCCAATTCGTGCTGGAAAGGGCTGATTGACATTTATTTATTAATTTAAAGTTCCTCTTTGAATCATGTTCCTCTGAAACATTTCCAGTGCAAATTTAACACCAAATGGAACACGATTGAATTTGTAATTTGCCAAATGGAAGTTATAAATGATGTCAATTTAGACCTTATGTTGTCCAATTCCGGGTGCCAAAATCCACCGCTGAGGCTAAGAACTGTGAAAATTTGTTTATTAGCCAAGCGACTAGTGCAATCTCAATTGTAGATATTGGATCTAGATATATTCCCAATTTACCATTAGGTTTTTCGAGTATTTGTAAGTTATTAACCCACTCCGTTGGGTAATCGACAGGTGAAATTATTCCGGTGTCTACCATAGACTCTATTCGAACTTTTAATTTTTACCTTATTGTTACTACATTCAAAAGTAGAAACTTCATTTGGTTGATTTTTCATGGCTATATTTAATTTTCTCATCAACTTGAATGGGACAAACTATAGTATTTATTATCTTCGATTTCCCTATAACTTGTTTATGTCTTGCACGTTCCACACAACGTGTGGATGATAAGATAATGATGATTCTCAGCTGATAAGCCAGCCGGGTAAACTTTAAGGATTGTGTAGGGTAGGTATTTTTTAATACAAAATCTCATATCATATTTATACCTATAAATAGGTATGTATTACAGTGTCTAGAATGCAAGCAATCGAGCATAAGGCAGTTGTTAAATTCATTAATCAAAAGACTTATTTAAAAAATCAAAAGTACGAATTCAAACAAACTTAACATTTAAATTTATCAAAAATTAATCTATAAAGATCTAATTGGTTAAATAAACAATTGAAAGTTAAAAAACCTCAGACATTGTAATATAATTGTCAGAAGTGCGTGTACAGGCGGATGAAAACGAATCGCATATCATTAACAAGCATTGATTTAAAAAATTTGAACTGCCTCGACAACGGGTTGATAAAGAAAGATAACAAAAATAAAATCAAAGAGGAAGGTCGTTACGTGTGATCCTCAGAAAATCAAAAAGTGGAAATAAAAACAAAATATTTAGAAACAAAAATAATAAATTAAATTTGGAACGAGAACGAGGTTGTGATTTTGGACAAAGCATTTAGAAGAAGTGGAAGGATATTAATCCGGGATTAGCTGGTAGCGGTTCCATTTAACGCGGAGAGGAGATTTCTTCTTTGGAGTCTATCGACATTTTATTAGAAATATAAATTTCATCAAAAGCCAAAACAAATATTCATTTTATTTCGTTCATTGACAGAGACTTTTGTTTCATTATTTTTATGACACCTTTCAGAAGCTCTTTATTTAAAATGAGGGTCAGTCCCCATCGTCTTAAAGTGGTAAGTGTTGGCAAAGGATATTCAATTTTACGTAGATATCTGTATACTTTAGGACTTCCGCTTCTTAAAGAATTGCCAACGCAATTTCCTCAGTTATCCATTGAAATGGAAAATGCTGCTTTAAGATTGTTTTCGGGCATTGCCTAGATTTTCGAACGATAGGAACCCCTTGCTGAGAGAGCTGGCCAGCAGGGGGGAACCAACTAGGCCTCTTTGGATATCAAACATAAAAAGATAACTATGAAAAAGGAATAACATCTCAAATGGACCCTCCAGGGTTGGCAAGGAAAAGGCGTCGCAATCTTCAGGGACGTTGTTGTAATTTATAAAACATTAACAAGTAAATTTCCAAGTGAATGGAAATATTGTATATATTGACGTGTTCCAAAATCCAATTTTAGATTTTGAGTTTGATTTTGTAGAATTTTGTTAAATGTATTGATATAAAATGAACGTATTTTATTTTGAATTTATAGGCGAATAAAAAATAATTGCAATTTACTATTTACTTCATAAATTATGTTAAACCATTAACGCTTGCTGTACTCATATGAGTACACCAGGTGAATTCCATTCATTCTATTCACATTATAATTGATATAGTTGATGTTATTGACATATTATAATTGTTATTGTTGATACTCTTGTTAATCATATTAATCTTGTTAATATTTAAATTTTTAAAATTAAAAAATGTAAAAATATTAAATAAAAAAAAATTTTTAATTATTTTATTTTGTTATTTATACATCTTTTAACCAATTTTTAAAATTTCAACAAATTCTGTTCAGCAGTAGAGTTTTGGGCGTTAATGGGTTAATATGTGGTTAATAAAAATATATCACGTTTTTTTGTGTCAATTTGAAGGTTTTTTTCTGAAAAATTTGATAAATAAAATACCCGCTATAAAGAAGACTTTTACACGTACTTGGCAAAACAATACCTAGCTTTAAACTTGAAAATTTCTTTTTGCCTTTATGGCCAATTCAACTGTATTCAACTGCTAGTTTATCATTCAACAGTTTAGTCATAATGCGTCTGACGTGCTCCCCAACTGTGTCTCCACCAAGCCGAGCCAAATATTTAACCTAGAGTTAAAATAATCGACATAAATTATGTTAATACACACGATTATATGAAATATAAAACTAACCAAATAAGAAAAATTGTTGTCATTTGTAACAATTGTTCAACGTCATCTAATTCTTCAATAGTTGACAAAAGAAAGTTTTTCAAAATATCAAGACTACTGTAGTTGTCATCTGTACCGTTGTTACTATTGATGTTTTGACTAATAAATTAGTGGGGGCGCAGGTAAATTGCGTCCCGTGGTCACTATTTTTGAAGGTTTTTGAAGTGGTCAAAAAAAGATACGCGTAAATTGCGTCCCGAACCCTAATTGGATCAGCGCTAATCTCTAATACAAATCTCAACAATAATTTAATCAAATAATTTAAAACAATTATCTCTGCGTGGAGACCGGGGTGGGGTAATGCGTCTTAAAATGCAAAATGAAACACTTTTCTCTCTTTTTACGGACAATTTCGCTAAAGAAAAATCATGAACTAACACTAACCTACATAACTGATGCATATGTTCGGATAATTTTGCTAAAGAAATATCTTAAATTATCACTAATCTTATACATTTTTCAGAATTTTTTTTGAAAAATTTGTCCGATTTGTGCCGACAAAATTGCCGACTTACAAAATAAAATTGATTATTTTTAGGCACAAATTGGGCTGTAAAATGGAAAGTTATGGATGGAAAAACAAGATCCTAGTTCCAGCGATAACGACAAGTCTATAGATTAATTCTTTTTTTTTATTTTTTTATTTCCGATGTCCTCAAGAGCCGAAATCACCTTGGCCAGTTATGTACCTTCTTGTTACTTTGACCAATAATAATAATAATAATAAAACATTGTAAAATTAAGTAAAAAAAATTTTTTTGTTTCCTTTAGATGTCAATAATAACATACTAAAAAACCAAAACCATTGAATTTTATTTTCCATTAGAAAAAAATTCCCAATAAAGACGTAGAAAATCGTGCAAGTCACCAGGCTACTACCTTAATGCTTCCAAAACTATTTCAAGATATCAAAAAACTAGACTGAATAAAACTTGTAGCAAATTTTATCATTTTTCATTTTCTATAGAATGGTTATCTCGCTAGGACGCATATTTTCCGAGATATAAGCAAGAAACCGAAAAATGGGATCTTCAAACCCCCGCTACCCCCTCGGCTCAAGAGCTACGGGCGGGGACTTTTGATATGTTTACCTCCTAACTAGTCCAAACAAAGTAACGATGTCAAAAATTGTGTTCCCAACATTTCTCTCTATGCTTTTTCGTTGACTGGACTATTGTACATAAACTTAATAAACAAATGTTCGTCACTATTTAAACGACCTTCCATGCTGAGTTGCTTATTGTCAAGTAAGAGACGCACTAGTTGTAACGGTAGTTATCAAACCAGTGCAACATTTTGTACCCCCTTCAGGCTTTACATTACCCGGAAACTCAGTTACGCTGGGCGTGGGAAAAGGAACCAATAATAACGCAATCTGGTTGAAGGACGCCACCCGCTTTTATTGGCTTCTTGAAAAAACGGTATAAATGTATGTACGTGCTTGACCGCAACCAATTTTCAAATAAACAATACAATGGAGTATAACAAATATTTACGGTGTCCCGGACAAAAAACAATTTCAATTTACGCCAGCGCTCCCTGGGATCAGCACGTTCATAAGTGTTTTACATAAATATTTCCTTATCCAAAAATCTTGTAAAT
Source organism: Cantharis nigra (assembly GCA_958510845.1). Taxonomy (NCBI): domain Eukaryota; kingdom Metazoa; phylum Arthropoda; class Insecta; order Coleoptera; family Cantharidae; genus Cantharis; species Cantharis nigra. The sequence continues at coordinate 14,845,831 of OY294029.1, forward strand.
GGTAAATTACTGGTTAGGCCAATATAATATACAGATTTGAGTCCCAACAACGGCTCTCGAGTTACAAAATTCCTCCTCCGCTCGCAATAATTTAATAACGGTATTCAAATTTACCTTTTCAAATCTTCACTAGAAGCCTAAAAGGACTTAAATCAGCAACTATTACGTAGCAAAAATACAATTACCTTCCTTGCGGAAAGCTGAGCCCCAAATCTCCAAAAACAGAAACAACCACTATCAAAGTCTTCTTGCCAAATGGAACAACTATAATTTTACGGTTGTCTCACAAATGACTAATTACTAGTAAAATTCATAAATTTTAATTCTAATTCTTCACTACCTATCTATTCGTTCTGATTTCCCTATCATCTCTCTCTCACCGCGCAAGTCCTTTCCTTAATCTACCGGGTAATTCCAAATTAATGTTATACTACCCCTTCTGTGATTTAAAATAACCGCAAGCATGCAATACCAATCTATTCCAAATTACGCAAAACAAAAAAAACTTTCTAAACTCTCTCGCACAATAACTATATGCTCCCACCTTACTAACAAGAACAAACCCCAAAGACATCATAATTTAATTACTAAAAAAAATTTAATTGCCCGTCGGCACATCACCTTTAGCAGCAATATTTTGGGTTACTTTAAAAATGTAGAAAAACGGAGAATCACTCAGTAGCGGGTGAGATCCACCGTTTAGCTGCCCGTCCGCGGACGGTTTTTCCAGCTAGTTTATATGATAAAAAAATACAGAACAGTTTTAAGTCAACAACATAAATTTTATTATATTCAATCTGAATAATCACCAAAATCAAATAGAGCTTGATCGTATTCACGAGCTTCTATGATTCGCCCCGCAAAGTATCTTCCGTTTAACGTATTACGTGCCCTTTCGGCATCGGCTACTTCTCTATAATTCAAAAATATTTTCACTATCACTTCGGCATCGTCGCTTTCGGTTTGCTTTTCTTGAAAAATAACAACATTTGAAAGTTCTCCATATTTTTCACACTCTTCTTTAATTTCTTCCTGCAGGATATCATCTATATCTTCAGGTCCTATCATATTTTTCAAGACAACAACGCTCGAGTTAACATTTCTCATTAATTTTTGCATCATTACTTGACGAGAGCTATGACCTTTAATTGTCATATTTTCAACTTCCTGTAAAGATTTTGGTTCGTCTAGATGCAATAATTTTTGTTTCATTTCTTCGATATGCTTTGTCTGGGCATCTTGCTTTTCGTCAATAATATTACTTGACCGAGTAACAACTGGAATGTATGAGTTTCCCATCACAGTTGGCGATGTAACTTTAGTTGCAAGTTGTGGTATAACTATTCCCGGTGGAGGTAATTCTGAAGGGCTTAATTCAAATTTTGCTCCTGTAATTTTTGCGGTTGCATTCAATGCATTTAGTTTTGCCGTGGCAGCTGCTGCAGCAATGACCGATGCACTGGGTATAACATTTGTATCTTGCGAAAAACCCGGTAGAGCACTTACAGGTGTTATGGCATGACCCACGCGTAATAGTTTTCCACCTAAATTAAACAAATTCATCCCTGCGATAGCTTCATTTACTGCTTGGCTAGATTCGTATTCAATGAAACCATACTCTTTGTGTTTTTGAGTCGCAGTGTCCCTGACAAATTTGCAAAAAATTATCGAACCAAACGCTTCAAAAATGCCTTGAATATCTTTTTCGGTGACTTCGGTATGAATTGAGGCAATATAAATTCGATAATTGTTTTTAGCTTCATTTTTAATTTCTTCTATTATCGGTTGAGCTTGTGCCATATTGCTAGATTGACCAATGACTTTGATATTTCTTCCACCAATCACAGCGTTGTTCATTTGATCTAATGCTAATTGTGCAGATTCTGGTAACTCGTAATCGATAAAAGCGTAACCCTTGTGTCTCTGCATTGCAGGATCCCACGACATACTGATTGATTTGATAGGACCAAAAGGAAGAAAAGCTTTACGTATGCTCTCTTCCTTCACTTCAAAGTTAATGCTTCCAATGTATAGTCTGCACATGAGTTGAAATGCTTGTTGTCATGCAATATGATTTTTTTCTCGTTCTTCAACTTTTTTAAGTTCTTCGATTTGCTTCAAACGGTTAATCTTAATAGTTAGGTCCATCGCATAATTTTTTGCTTTGGCAAGTTTTCGTCTGTCACTTGATAATTTGGGCAACTGGGGTTTTGCTCCAGGACCAAACATAACTTCACCGACTGGAACTAAATCATTCTTTGCAATTTCTTTCATCTTATTATTATTTATCGTTACTGATCGTTTTAAAAATTTCTCTGTTTTCAATTTTAAGAATGCTTATGTATTGTTTAATGAATATTTTTTTTACCAACTTAAAAGGATTATAAGATTAAAATTGCTTGTTTAATTTGTTCCGCTAAATACTTCTCATTTTTTTTTGGTGAAAAACCATCGGATTGGTCGATTTTTTACCAACCGAAAAATATATTATACTAAAGTTATCACTAAAAATATTTGAAAAAGAAAATAATCAATAATTACGTTATAAAAAAAAACAATAAATTACAATTAGGAATCTTAATACGAGGGTCGTTTAATTTCTAAGTTTAACGCTCAAATGTGGCTAAACCACAAAAACAAGATGATTTTTGAAATCTACAGACAATTTTATTATTTTTCCACATAATCGCCAAATCTTTCGAGACTACCTTCCCCTCTACTTGGTAATCGTAGGGTTAATTCGTCGATTGTGTACCACGGAACCTCATAAATCAGCTCTTCATCGTGCAACTGATCTGGACCGTTTACGAATTACATCGCGCTACCATTTCAAGGCCCATACACTACACAATTATTGATGAATTTCCGTCGCCGTTTTATTTTTTCCAGCCAAAAAACAAATTACATCACGAAGTTCACATTTGGGCGCAACTTTCAATGGCAGTTCCATGGTAAAAAGTTATATGACAGTTAAACTTCAATCGATTTGATTTCTACCCAAACGAACATATTCACAATTCGAAGATTGGGATCTTGCAATAACATCTCTGAAATGAATCAACCTCGGCCGGGGGCCCCGACTTCTCCAGGGAAATCCTAACTCGGCGAAGTACGAAACATGTGTGACGGCTATCACTAAGAGGGATTGAATATGGAATCTTCAGAATAGTTGTTTCATCATTGGCCATTGTATTGGGCATTAACGCCATTGCCCGGCCAATGATGTAAAAACCACATATAACATTTTCAAAAGTCAACATCGCCCAAAATTCATAGTCATCGACATCAATGGCCGAAATGTCATATTGACCGTCATCAGATTCTACATCATTTACACCATACCAAATTAAAACTAGTCTGGAACAATTTTTGATTTTAAGTTTTTGCCAACCCTCCCCCCCTTTTACTGTCGTTATGAAAAAAAAACTCATTTTATTATAATTATTTCATTTTAAACAACATTAGTTTTTTCTTATTACTCTTATTGATTGGGGCTTACACGCACTTGAAAGTTTGCGGAAAAAATCGTCTTGCTTTCGAAGTTGATGCCGCGTGAAAACGTGCGTCTGAACGTTTTCTTTGAACAACACTTATGTGCGGAATGTAAAGGTTGAAATAAATTAACACTTTTGGTTGCACTTAATTTATTTCTAAACTGTTTTGATGTTACGATTCATAAAGGATTTGAATCTTGTATGAAAAGGAGTACGCTTAGCAGAACCTTAGTTGTAGCTCGTGCGTTAGCTTTCGATACTTGTTGCTCGTTCAAGAGCTTTCGATGTACTATTAGTTAGACACGTACTATTAGTTCTCCTATCCTAATTTATAAAATCCCAGCACGCTGCTACTCCAGCTTGTCATTTTTTGGTGAAAAAAGGAACACTCTGATTGGTCGATTTTTTTTACCAACCAAGAAATATATTAAACTAAGATTAAGACTAACAATATTTGAAAAATAAAATAATGAATAATTCCGGTATAAGAGGAAACAATTAAAATTGTTTTAATAGTTGTGAAAGCATACACGGTCAATTCTCATATAACTTGTGCTTTTCGAATATCGAATATTCAAAAATTTTATATTCATCAAATAAGTTAAATTTGTGGTCATATCAAAGTATGGATCGTATTAGATCTAGTGCTAGAACCAGCAGTACATAATTTTGATTTTTTAAATTATTTTCTGATAAAAGATTAACGCGGTAACTTATGTGACATGTCTCGTACGTTACTAAAGAATTTAATTTCTTCACACAATGAAAATACGTAATTTTTTTGATTCAAACCGCTATTATCTAAAACCTAAAATACAAATTCCCACAATATGCCTAGTTGATTAGTTATAAAGTATAAAGTAACAACTGAATTGGATGAAAACGAATTTAATAACGCCATCAAGAGACATAAAAGTAACTTATGTGACTTAATTAAGGTAACTCAAGCTTAAAATCTATAAGATTTCTTTGTTTCTGGGCTGGAGTTGGTTCCATGTTTTTACCTATTCAAAATTACATCCTAAAACGTCAGATGACCAAAGCAATTACTTTTTGTCACAGAAGTTACCAATGGTCACTTAAGTTACCAGCAGGAGCGGTAACTTATGTGACATTCGGACGTTAAATTTAAAAAATACTTCCATATACATAATCGTAATTAAGGGAACTTTGCCTATGCTTATGACTTATATTGTTAGATTATATGCCTGTAAATTAATAGCCGTTCAAATTACAACTAAAAACTAATAAATTCGGTAACTTAAGTGACCTATAATTAACCGACTTACTTGTTTATAGTACTTGGATTTTAATTATATATTTTATTTGATTATATACAAATATTATAATGATAGCGAACTGACAATACAACTTGCAGATTAACAAAACGCGAACACTTCTTCTCTACAGTGCAGCCAATTTACAACAATATATTGCCTGAATTACAAGGTAACTTATGTGACCAATACACGAAGGAACAAATGAAAACCCAAAATAAAATTGACTTTTAATACTCCAAAGGCATTACAACAATTTTTTGTCAACATTAAGTCTGTTTTTTAGTTAATTAAACACTGAGAGTTATTTTTTCCAACAGTCATTTTGCTGAAATATTGATCAATGTTAAGATATCATAGGTGGTGACCGGTAACTTATGTGACATTTACCATATAAAACCTGCATTTTAGAAAAAAATTGATATATTTAGGTTTTTATAATTAAAGTTCCTACTACCTTGCAATACTACTTTATCATCACACTAAAAACAAAACTTAAACGGGATAAAGTTTTCAAAAAAATAGGTGGGTACAGCATCGGAACAAGTTATATGAGAATTGACCACACAGAGAAAAAAGCAATCCTCATAATAATTTTGAAGTAAATATTACATTAATTAGAGTAAATTTTATATCAAATTTTGTAAAATTTATTTCAAATTTAGTAAAATTTATTTCAAAATTAGTGTGAGACTGATTTGAACTTCAATTATAGTCAAAATTACTTCAAAACACCAAAAACATTTCTCTGTGTGTATTTATTTAATTACTTTACTGCTCACAGAGTTTAGCAGCAACTTTCTGTGTCACTTTGAAAGTTAATTATAAAAATATAACGTCAAAATTGTGAACCGGGGGGTCTGGGGGGTGCGGATCACCCTCCAGTACATGTCGCAGGATTTCCACTCTTTTAGAATACTTGGGGACGATACAAGAGAAAAAAATATCCTCGGAATAAGTTTGAAGTAATTCAAGTAATTCAAATAATTGTAGTAAACATCAATTAGAGTAAATTTTATATGAAATTTTGTAAAATTTGCTTGAAATTTAGTCAAATTTACTCCAAATTTAGTCAAATTTACTTCAAAACACCAAAAAAATTTCTGTGTAGGGAATTTATAATTTTTCAAATTTCGCCAAGAAAAAGCGGGAAATTTAAATTTTTAAGAAAAAGTGAGGGAAATTAAAACGTTCACCTAAAGAAAATTAGAATTTAAGGAACTTATTCATTTTTATATTATTATAAAAAAATTAGGTTAGCAGCAACTTTTTGCGTTACTTTGAAAATATGGAAAAACGGGGAATCCCCCAGTAGCGGAAAACGAAATTAAATGTTTAAATATTGAATTGCTAAAAAAAGAGATCCACCGTCTAGCTGCCCGTCCGCGGACGGGCTTTCCAGCTAGTTCTTCATATTTTCTTACTTATTTCGTTTGCGACTAACTCCACTTAAGTAATAGACGGTTCCTCCAGAATGAGGCAATTGTATATTTATCGAAATTTGGACAGACAATCTAGTATTAAATAAACTGAAAGTCAGATAATTTAAAATTAATATTTATTAAAATAAATTACAAAATATTTCAAAACTCAAAATTATAGGCGATTCCAAATAAATAATCCATGGTATCTGGGCGATGGTTTGGCCAGAACGACACCAAAACTCCCTAGTATCCTTAATAATCCATGACTTAACAAACGACTTTTGTGCAGGTCAATGCAGGACGTTTCAAGCTAAGCCAATCAAAAACATATTTCACAGCATATTTTGGTCAACGCTGTATCAGTAATAGTTATTGTTCAGAGGTGCCCGGATTAGGTACCTACATTAATTTCAGAAAGTTACGGTATACTCAGCGGTAGATTTTACGGTACAGGATGGTCCATAAAGAATTTATTATTTTAAAACATGTTTTACACTAAATTCACGCTGCTCACTTGTAAAACGTTCCTTCGTAACTGAATTTCCCAACCACCCGCACCCCCCTCCGACATACCGTTAGATCGCAATGACGGGACGTTTTAAAATAGTAAATTCTTTATAACCCACCCTGTACTTGTTTTGACAGAGACCGATTATACACTTAACTTCGAAGATTATTTTTACCAGATCAATTTTCGAAAACACCTATCATAAGTTAAAGTTTATTTTAAATCAATCAATATTGAGCAGTTTACATACGGGGAGAAAACGTTCGGGGGCGAAACGTCCCTATCCCGTTCTATGCACCGCGGTTTTAATTCGTCTAGAATTGTAATGTTTGGTAAGCATATCCATTCTTTGCTGATTTAATACTCGACCCAAAACCTTGATCCGACTCTTCATGCTTATCCAACGACTTCGAAAAATTAGAAGTAAATGATAAATTGTTACTAGTACGATTACGTCGAGATGGTTTTTCTTGTTTACATCATTTGATGTTCTCCTAATCCGAATCCGAGAATTAAAGGTACCATAATTCTTCTAGGAATATAGAAACCAGTTTTGGACCCAGAATCTCTATCTAAAGACTTTGGTATAGGTGGCTGAGAAATTAAAGAATTTTTCAACTCAAAACCTTGATGCGACTCTTCCTGCCGATCAAACGATTTCGATAAATTTGAAGTAAGTGATAAATTGTTACTAGCACGATTAAGTCGAGATGGTATTTCTTGATTTCCATTTGATTTTCTCATAATCGGAATGCAAGAATTAAATGTACCATAATTCTTCTGTGAATAATAAAAACCAGTTTTAGACCCAGAACCTATATCTAATGACCTTGTTATAAATGACTGAGAAATTACAGAATTTTTCAATCCAGAACCTTGATCCGACTCTTCATGATGGTCCAAAGACTTCGATAAATTGGAAGTAAATGATAAATTGTTACTTGCACAATTAAATCGAGAGGATATCTCTTGATTTACATTTGATTTTTTCTTAATCAGAATGCCAGAATTAAAGGTACCATAATCCTTCTGGGAATAATAGAAACCAGTCTTGGGCCGAGGAAACCATACAGTCGCACAACTCTTTGACATAATTAAAATAAAATCAAAATAGTAAATATTTATTACATTTATTGTTCTTATCAATTCTTTTACACTTAACTTTTCCAACACTTATTAAATTTTTTGTTAGACTTTGTATAGCTGAGGGACTATTTTATATAAACTTTCCAATATTAATTACCAACCAAAATTTGCAAAAAATACTCATACAGAGTGAAGATAAATATCATGAAATTTAACGTATTTATAGGAATGCAAAATTAATTTCGCAAATTTGCATAATTACGGATGTGCGGTAGACAAGTGTTTCTGACTTATTAGTCGTCATCGGTACCGCATACATGACAACAACTTACTTGTTGCTACGAATTATGATAATTAGATTTAATTATGCAAAATGTCACTTACGACTGTCGTCTTCATGTATGTGGAACTTAAATTGCAATGTTTCATGAACAATCAACACTGCCCAAATAACCGAGTCTTTTTACAATGAACATAAATAGCGAAATTAAGTAGATTTTACCAAAAAAAAAAAACACAAGGGCGGGACAAAATAAGTCTCTTAACCAATCAGGACATTTAATTAAAGTTTACTTAATATTTCACTAAAATATGCCAGGGGCGGAACTAGGGGTAAAGAAAAAGTGCTTTTCCAAAACCAAAATTTAATTTCCCCATAATTAATTGACTGAACCCAGTATTAATGGTGAAAATAAAAGGACATTAAAAAAGGTTCTTTTTTTCAAGTAGCCTTCCCAATAATAAACCTAGCATCTTTGACATAAAAAGATATAAGGGGTATTAGGGGAGAGGATCGACCATTGAGAGACACCGCCTTCGATTGTGTGTGACATTGGAGTGGGTGCCCTCTACCCTGACCCTAAACTTCCCGCCTGACTGGAAAGTTCTATTTCAGGTTAAGTGACAGTTAAAGCCGTTGATTTCCGAGGTTTAAATTTAGGTGGTATGTAAAAGGTTAAGGAGTGCTTAATTGCAATCAAATAGGGCGAAACTTAGGCATTTTTATCTAAAACTCGATTTTTTTTGTCTGGTGGGATTGGACCTATATAAAGACCGGAAAAATTCTTTGCGCACATGGGCGTCAATTCATATAGTTACGCCACTGGCAACCGTTATGCTTGCTCGGATGGGAGTGGCACTATATTGGCACTGTATTAGCAAAGTTTAGAGGGCACTTGACCAAACCCTGAGCTTACTCCAAACAATACGTATGCCACAAATCAGCTAATTATACATGAATAAATTTAGAAATTCACACCGGTGAGAAACCATTTCAATTAATACAAAAAATTAATTTTTAACGAAAATAATATTTATGCAATTTAATTTTAATATTTTTATAACAAGTATATTTCCACTAACGTAAATTTGGATCAGATCGCGATAACAAAGATTTTCTATAAATTAACCTTAATTTTTGCACTGCCTTGTATACATTCGAATTTTGCGATGCCGTTGACGTAGGGGACGTTATATTGCAGTGGAAGTGAGTGAAACTATTTTAGTTTCGCGGTATTTTATTTAGGTTATTATTTTTATCGGCGAGTGTTTTTCATCGTGAAAATCTGTTTTACAAACGTTAGTGGTTTGATATAATATGCATAAAATGGACATGAAATCTAATGTTGAAACCGAGTTGGCCGAAAATTACGAAAAAGAAAGTAATCCTGCTTCTCGTGGCGATGTCGTTATAAACTGTAACAATTGAATTTTTTTGAGTTTGAAGAGACCGAAATAAAAACAGAAAATTTGGATGACGACTTGGAAGATTTACATCATTCGATAGACATTAAGCAGGAAGGTGAAGATGAAAGACAAAATGATAAAGTTGATGTGTGTAGTGAAGAATTGACAAATGCTAGTGGTTTACGATCATCCTTAAATGAAGAGGAGAATCCAGAAGTGTAATGAAAACCGAGGAGTTCCCTACCACCTGCTCAACGATGAAAGGTAATTTAGCATCTTTAAAACAACGTTTTTGGTGGCCTACTATTTTAGTTTATTATTACTAAAGCAACTATTTTAAATTATACATAAAAATTGATATGACCTCAACGCTAAGAATGAACAGTATGCGATTAAAATTTATTTGCTTTTATAATGCCCGTACTAATAGTCAAGGATCAATTCTCGGATCAATCCTGGATCCCTCAATCCTAGATCGTACCAACGATCCTAGCGTAACAAATAGTCCCGGCTTCGGGTAGAATTGGTGAATCTCTTCTTTGATCTGAGATTTGGTAATATATTTAGTAATAATTGGTGATATTCGAATTGCACGTGGTAATAAGTCTTAAAACCAAATTAAGATTTCAGTTAATATTTTCTGTAATTTTCTTGCTTTTACATTTGGCTCAATTATTTCCTCGCCAATACTTGTATTTTAAAAGCTCCATAAGCACACAAAATTTTATCTCCATCGGTTAAACATTTCCGGAGATACGATGACATTTTCATTAAAAAAATGTTTTTATTGTGGTAGCCCTGGCAAAGATTCCTGCTAAAACCTTATTTTCACCACTAGAGCCCATCAGACTGACGTCCAAAAAATTTGATTGCCATCGACGTAGAAATGCCGAAGAAAATCGAGGGACTAGGACTTTTTCAAGTTTTCGCAATACATACAAAATTTGGTTGTTGCAATTTGGAGTAATTCACTCTTGAAGTTTCAACTTTGACAGCTTGTAATTTTTGACAGAAGACAGATAGAAAGTTAATTTCGCCTTTTCTGGATCAAGTTTTTCAAGGCCTTTAAAAATCTTGCGTTATTTTCTTGTATAAACCGTTGATGTTGCTTTTTCTATTCACTACGATTTATTTCTTAGTACATCTTTATCTTTTTAGGAAATGCTGCAGAAGTAACTACGCCCGAACGATCCCGAGTTTTAATGATTAAAACATCCCTGGATTCGAAAAAAAATCTACGGATCCAGAAAATAAAAAAAAGCATTGAACAGCAAAAGAGCTGCATGAGCTAAAGCTAGAAGTGGCTATTGCAGATCGCGATGCCAAAATATTTGAGCGTGACTTGAAAAGATTTGAGTGTGACTCTAAAAAATATGAGTACGAATATTGGAAGAAGAAATTACAAGAACTGTAAAAAGTTTTCTTCATTTTTAGTTTAAGTAATTTTCTTATTTTATAGTTTAGTTTAATTTTTGGTTATACCTTTAGATTTATTAGGCACACTAAAATCGTTATCAAAATTTTTAACTTCATGCGATTATAAAGTTAGTAATGTAAACAAACTTATAAAAATACAAATCTTGGATTGAAATGGTAATGGTATATGGTAATGACTATAATGACAGACCTCATACCTCCGACGTGTATCAGTTACTTGTAATATTAATGAATTTTTATTAAATGGGCCCCTGCTGGAATAACGTGTTACTTTAATAAAGAAATACTTTGAAAAAAGTTACTAAAAATGTAAAAATGTAAGAAATTCATTTCTAAAAGCTAAATTATTATCGGTTAGGTCAGCATTTTCAACATAAAGGCTGGCAGGTCGCCTGACCTGCTAGTTGTTTATAAATTGTTAAATAATAGTGTTGAAAGTGTGTAAAATTGTTCACAATTGACCTGTTGATTGCATCTCCGAACAAAACGCTTTGGTCTGCATCAACCAGCAGAACCTTTTAAAATTTCATGGACAAACTGTCCATGTCACAGCAATATAAATATTATACATTATTAATAAAAAATGTAGTATTCTACAAATTTAAAAAAGTTCAATCAGTAAAATATGCATTATCATTACAAAAAAGTTATTCAAAAACATCTGGTTGATTATTGTCGTCTGTTGCAGAACGTGAAGCAATTGAAAATATTTTAGAAATTTATAAATAATAAAGAAAACTTGTTTGAAAAACTATATTTGATTTGTATAATTATTATTTGTATGTTTTGTCAAATTTTCTGTTAAAAGTATCTCTTTTCTAGTATCTTCATTTGTAAAAGATGCTGACGTTCTGCTCTTTCGTCAGCCTTTTGCAGTTTTTCTAATTTAATTGAGAATTTTAACAGTTCTTGCTCAGCCATATTCTTTTGAAATTTTTCATGTGGAGTGGCCATATGTAGAAAATTTTCGGTTACTGTAGTCTTTTTGGTTCCATTGAGTTTTTCATTTCTTGAAGTCCTTCTTGACAGAACTTACTGAAGATGACAATTTTGATTCACTCGGACCAACTGCCGAAGATGTCGGTGTTAATCCACTTAATTCAGCTACATGTTCTTCTTTCTTCTGCTTCTGATTTTCAAACGTGCGATTTTTTTCAGTTCGTCACTGACAGCAGCTGACAATGTTGATTTAGGTACATCGACGTTCGTTAAAAAACTTAACGGTTTAAATGCAAACTATTTCCCTTTTTTGCTAGATCATAAACCACTTTTTCACTCAATGAAATGCTGAACACAAATTCTTAATTTTCTTTTTCGAGCGGTATCTCAGAGCTTATGATCACGAGCCAAATTTCTACTACGTTGTACATGTCATTTAGGAAATATTTTGCATGTACTTACAGAATGACTTTCTCACCTTCCTACCTTATTGGCAACTTCTGAGAGCCACGATGCAATTGTTGAAAGATTTGGAAGTTATATGTTACCAGTCCACGTCACTTCCTTATAATTTTTCTTTATATTTTACCCAAGACCACTTGAGAGAACCCGACATTTTGTCTACAAGTTCTTGCATAAAAATCGGGTTGTTCATGAAATCGGAGAGTCCAGATGCTTTCATTGCTGCCACAACGTGTTGGATGGTTACTGAAAAGTAGAGAATAGATTCGATGCGTTCTTGAGTAATAAATGTATGAGTTCAGGTCTTCCATACTTGTTTCGTAGAATATTCAGCACTCGCTGAAGCGTTCGTGGGCAAAATAAGTAAGCTTTAATTAGTTCGAGAGCAGAAACTTGCAAACATTGATGGAGACGATTAAGATTCTCGTCGTCAGTGAAGTTACAATCGATAGATGAACGTTGAAACCAAGATATAAACATAGATCAGTCAAATTTAGTATATAGAGTGTAATGTTCCCGCTTTAAATATTTATTTAACGGTCGCGGATCCATACAGATTACAGATCCTCTTGGATCCATCTTTTTTTTATTCAGTTAGTTTAAACACGGGTTCTAGCACCTTGTTTTTAACAATTTTTTTAAATTCGAGTTTTAATTTTCTTTTCAAGGCTATTGTAACTCGTCTCGATGGCGAAATGGCTGGTATTGCATCATCTTTCGAAGTTATGTGATATGGCGCACATTTCATTCGTGACGCTTTCTTATTAAAACCTTCCTTGAATTCGTTGATGATATTAGTTTCTGAGTTATTTATAACGTTAACACCATTAATCGGTATTAACCCAAATCGGCTTGCCTCATCTAAACCAAGTATTTAATTTAACTTTTCTTGTTACATTGTTAAATTCGCAGGGTAATTCACATTTACTGTTTTTTGCAGTTTAGGCACTTCTTTTTCTCGCTGTGTCTAAAGTTGCACTTTTTACACTTTTATTTGTTGTTTTTCACTACCTTTTTTGTGTTCAAACTTTGATTTTTGCGAATTCACTGTTTTAATGGGGTTTGCACTTGTAATTTCGATCATTTGTTTCTTGCTCGTCTCGCTCGATCTGAAATCATCCCAAACCTTCGCCAACTTCAAATCGGAATTTCTCAGCAATTTCAGATCAGCAAATCTCAATACTGAGACGCAAATTAACACTTGTGCGGGACCCTCTCGCAAAAGCGTCCGCTTACAGCGACGGACCAAATAAGAAGTCTTTGAATATCACTTTTTTTTCTACCAACTTAAACATTATTCACTCGAAAAGACGCACCAAATTCAAATTATAGGTACATTATTTACAAGAAATCATTTAGAAAGCTATTTCAAATACAAACAAAAACCCATATTTACGAACAATTCAGAATTTACAAAATCAAATTCAAATCAAATGTTGGTAAAGTTTTCAGATGTAAACAGTACTACCTACTATATATATTGTGACGTGTCAAGCGTGAACGTGTGGCTATATGCGCAGGACACATCAACAAATACACTTAGCAAAGTTAAGATGGTGTACTGAATAGGAAGGTTGCAATGATATGATTTTTAAATGAAAGTAATGACGATTTGTATTGAATCAAATTATATTTGTGATCAAAAAAAAACAGGTAAATATACAAATTTATAACATAATTTAGGACATAACAAGAAAGTGTGTTTCATTAGTTAATGTGTGTAATTTTTGTAGGTTATACAATAATATTTGTGTGATGGAAACAGAGCTGTATACTATTTGGCCAAATAAAAATAAAATTTACCTTGCAAGAGTTTGATACAAATCGGCGACATAAACTTCGAAGGTACAATGCACAAAATTCATCCAATGAATATTCCCCGATCGTTGTAAGTAACAGTTCATTAATCTTCTTATATTTTAGAAATAATTTATTTTTGTTAACCGCACGTTTAATTTCGCCTTCACTATGTATTTCTTACACGAGTCACTTTGATTTAAATTTGTTAAAAAAATTTTAATATTTTAATTTTAGGTTATCTAACATTCCGAGAGAGACTTATAAATTGTTTCGGAAACACTTCCAGGTCCGGTTTTGGTTAAAAACAAAAGTTAGGTTACGACTGGCACGTCCTTCTCGGTCAACCACTAAAACAATACTAATTACAACGAAAATTGATCCTCCTTTTATACTTTTTTGAAATTTGTTTTCAAAAACATAGATAGCCATGATCACTATCCTCAAAAACTGCACCGATCTTGATGAAATTTTACAATTTTGTCCATCTCTAACTCAAATATATGTGGAAAAATTTTGAATCCTCTAGCTCGTTCCGTTTTTTCACAATTAATAAAAATCTAAGCCGAAATTTTATATCTTTGATATTTTTGAAAATTTTTCTTAATTTTTTGAATTTTCAAATACTTTTTGATCTCGAAAATTCGAGCTCTTTATTCTCTTCCTTTCGCCGTATAGTATGCTTCTGTATCATAAATATTTACAGAATAATCTTGATTTTTCCAAATTTTCCATCTGACAGCTGCCTGTCATTTACCATAATTTGAAATATTCTATTTAAATTTGCTTTTGGGATGGCCATCTTGCCTCAATCTCTCTCTAGGACTTATTCCTCATCCATTTTATGTAATTTCCATAGTCAGCTCGTCATATTTACCATCATGGCGTTTATCTGCCTCCATGTCAAATTTTGTATCGTCGAAGCACTAAATCGTCCCGAAAACAAGAATTCTCTACACACCAAGTTCACCTAACGTAAGTTTAACATAATGTCTTCACTCATTTCTTAAAATTATACATTTATAACAACAACTTATTTATTTTAGATCTCAAATCGTATGATACCTCAAATCGTCATAATTATGCCACGCAGGACATTGTAAGCAATACAATACCAAAAGAAAATTGAACTATCCATAGTACATCACCATTTCGCAAGATCGTGTGTTGCATTTAAGTTACATGGTAAAATTTAAACCAGCAAATCAATGATTTTAGTTAAACGTAGCCTCATGCGCATATATTTAAGTTGGTATTTTGATACTTGTGTCCCTCGTTTTAATCCTAGCTTGCATCCTAGCATAATAACATGACAATATATATATATATATATTGAAATGGTTTTACCTTCCTCTATCTTTAAAATCCTAATACTTACTATCGATGACTATAAATTTTGTAATGCTTGACTGCTGTGGGACGCTAATGGTTGAGTACCTCTGCCGGCGCTAGTGGTTACTATATAAAATGGACCCTTATTGTGTTGTATTTCGGTATTAAGAAAAACAATAAGATTCCAAAAAAAAGCAACATTTACAATTTATGCACATTTAATGAGAATCAAAATTTGTGTTCGTGTAGTGACTGGTTGAGTGTATTCGATAATCCTTAAATACAGGTAAACAAATACTTAAATTACAACTAAATACTAACGCAATGTTCTTTTGGGTTATATGAATCTTCGAGGGAACCAAGTTACAAAATATAAAATATTTCTACCTTATCTGTGCGAACTTCATATGCCAATTCCTACGTGCTCAACTTTTCCATTAATTTTACTTCCTTTACCGTAGGATAATCTTCATACGGAAGAATTTACTTGCACTTCACCTTTAAAAACCAAAAAAGCAAAAACCTGGTAACTTATCTTGTAATTATAATCAACTTGATTTTATCTTCTATTTAATTTATTTCAATAATGTGAAGTCCCAGAAATTTTCATCCGTAACCTCAATTTTGCCTTTCCGAAAAGTTCTCGTAACCTATAAACTCGAATTGTATTGCAACAAACGATGCGTGCGGTAACGCGTTCAAATTTACACTAACTAGCATCTTTTTCCGGCCGTCCTTTTATAAATTTTCTCTTTTTTACCTACTTGATTCCTAAAAATCGCTTCTTTTTATAAAATTTTCAAATCCATGGCAATTTTGATTTTAAATTGGAATTTTCTGTCTTTCAGATCTTGACCATTTTTGGTGGAAAGTTCCTTCATGACCTCAGGAGTAACCACAATAAATTTCACGGGATGAAACGCACGTCGAAGTCTTCCAGGTGCATTTAAAAATGAAAACGCACGTGCTTTTCCGGAATTCTACATTTCCTTGTATCGGCCCAAATCCGTTCCGAATGGATTTTTCTTGTCTCTGAACATCTTCCCGAGGTTGTTCCCATCATTTTCATTCCACTCAGTCCACATAAAAATTGTTATTCACGAAAATTGCGAACTTTGAATTTTGACAGTTCACGGTTTTAATAAATGTTCACTTTTAGACTTGGTTCCTCATCACAACTACCTAAAATTGCACTTAAACACTTCTTAAATACTAAACATAACTTATTCTAATAAAATTTTCAAACATCGCAGGTTTGATTCGCGATTTTCAAAATCGGCCATATTTTTTTTGGTTTCTTGTTGCTTTCTTTAACTTTAGGTCAGTAACCTTCCAAAATGAGGCTACTTGTTCCTTTATAACTTAGTTAAAATTTTCTTAAGACAAAACCCCAATTACACCTGACCAAAAAATGATTCGAGTAACCACCGGAAACCGCTCAAGGATGCAACCCTTTCCCTCGATATAAACAATGCAGAGGTGACCCACACAACAATCAGCTAAATCACATGCTGTCCTAGGTAAGTTTGACCAACGTCAATGTTATATTTAGAAAAATGTGCAAGTAATTATTAAAATTTTAGGTATCCGAAGTACCACAAGCTGTTTCAAAAGATGTAAAATTGCCAATTTCAAGTTTCCGTAATTGCTCACGACCGCTAAATAGTGTTGTAGGCCAGTAACACTGCAATATATATGGAAAGTATTCTTATTAGAAGTAAGTTATTCGTAAATTAAACAATATTTTTATAAATAAGGTATGTATAAGTTAATTTGGAAAGGTTCACACAATCTTAATTTTTTTTGTAATCACGCTTTCTTGGCTTCTTCAAGAATCGTAAAAATCAATTGGAAAATGGAGAGAATTCATTCAGAAGTGGTAATGTGTTGAATGTAAATTTTGATCCCACGCTTACAGCCTGGTTTGCTGTCTTTCCTTCAAATACTCTTTTTGAATTTTCTTCACCCTAAAATAAGATTTTAAACCATTAAACTAAACAAGTTACCTTTTATACACAAACTTACATCAACATGAGTTACAAATTAAGCTTCCTTTTCAGTTTCCTTTCTAGCGCGGATTAGATCGAATTTATTGTTCCAACAACTGTTAGACGGTATTCCTCTAATAAGCGCTTCACAATTTTATAACCTGTAATTCTTTGAGTTACTGCGGCTGTAGAGTTATCTTGCTGAAATGGACCATCCGGTTGAACACCGGGGTAAATTTTCAAATGAGACGTATACAAAGTTTAGCATCTACGACCGAGAATACTTTCAGGTTTGTTGGGAATATACATTTTGAAACTACATCTTCCCCGAAAAGCTAGTAGCATTTCATCCAAAGTGACATATTCACCAACAGGGTAATAAAGAACTGTCTTCTTATAATATTTGTCGAGCTTGTTTTGACTATGGCAAAGTGCGATTCGTGGATCAAATCCAACATTTCTTGTTTAACGATTTTGATACTATCACACGTTCCCCTAAGAAAGAACAGATTATTCGACAAGTACATATAATTATGTTCTTCCAATTAAAACGATTGTTTTTAAAAATTGAAAATTTATTTAGTTTAAGTTACAACTGTTCAAGTTAGATGCAAAACAGCAACTGATTTTAAAATATAAAAATAAGTGTATCGATATGGTTACATTTTCAAAGTGGGGTGTTTTGAACTCTTATAATATTTTAACACTTAAGTTCGAGACGACCCTTACATGTTAAAGCTTTTTAAAACTTATATTAATTACCTTAGACTAAACAAGAAATTATATTATAAACTATTTGAAGTGGTCCTTAACGGTTCGTTTGACATAACTATATGTATGTTGTCCTTCAACGTGTAGTAATGCCTACTAGTCCAAGAGCTGGCAGCAAAAATCGACAAGAGTTTAGTAATGGCCCATAACTTAATATGACGTAGTATTGAGGGTGTACATGAGTCAGCACTTACTCACAAGATCAGGTAGTGGAACACCTGGCGGCGGCACGCTTTGATGTATGTAAAATTGCACCATGCTCTACAAGTGCTTAGTAATAATTGAAAATTTGCAAGAAAGTAGTTTGTAGTATAAAACAAGGGGTCAAAGTGGTCAGACCGCATTATTGTGGAACGCTGCGAGTCAGCACGCTATATAAGTTGTCGCCGGAACGATGTCGGTGCAAGAGCTTAGTAACGACTGAAAATTGCTGTACTGCTTTATTATTATATATAATTTAATAAAAAAACAGTCAGTTCACAAATTAATGGAACGGAGGTAGTCAGCAGTCGCTTAAAGTGCGGATATCGAATCGCGCGTTTTTGGAGCGGGTAGGGTTATATTAATTTCTTACTTTATAAAATTACAAATTGTAATAGAAAACATTTTTTTAATATCAATATGATACACCATGTTATATACTAAATAATATTTTTTGAAATAGAATTAAATTTTTTAAACAAAGTCGGCATCACTAACGCTTTCTTTATCGTTCGTGTCCGAATTGGTTTCATGGATGTCGTCTTCTTGTTCACATTCAGACTGAAAATCTATAAAAAACAATTGAATATTACAAACAAGATATTTGTAACATAATCATTTGAAAAACTAAAGATTTGCAATTTAAATTTACCTTCATTTTCATTTGGTTGTATGATTATATTGGAGAATAAATCAATCTAGCACGATTAATTAACTTTAGCGATGAAAACAAAACTCAACACAAAACCACGTTTATTTGGTGACAAAATTTGTACACGTTTTTAACTTAGGTTACATTACATTTCTAATAAAAAAACAACTGACGATTTACTACCAACCTATATCGTCTTACAAAATAATATTAACGCCATCTGTGTGCTACATCGTAATACATATAAATTCAAATTTAAATGATATCTAACACTCCTCCTCATTTAAATAAGTCCAATACAGTCCCGTCAAAAACGATGCCTGTATGCTGCCAATGGCTTCGTTAATAAATCTGCCAGCATTTCGTTTGTCGGACAATACACACATACAACTATATCCTTCTCCACATAGTCTTTTATCCAATCCTTTTTGTATTCACTTGAAACTGCTTCACGAAACAACTTTTATTTATTTATTTATTTGTTTATTTATTTATTTATTTATTTACGGGTATACCAGTTTACATAAAAAAATACAAAAACATTTTTTACATAGAAAGTATTAATTAACATAACTTGGTGGTGTAAGTCAACCACCAAGCATAATATCAATATTCCACATTATACATCGCTTGAACTCTTGAAATGACGGATGGAACAAATCAAACTTTCCGATTTTCTGTAGTCTGTTGACAAGACGGATCATTCTTGAAATGGGGCTGTGAAGGCCATAATTCGTCCTATACTGACATGAAACAAAGAGGTTCTTATGTCTAGTGTCATGCAGGGAAACCAATGGTTGGAAACTATTTGTCAAGCGTTGACAGGAAAATCCACCATTGATCAGGCGATAAGTAAAACATAGGTCAGCGACCGAGCGTCTGTATTCCAACGACTGTGTGTTGCAGGCAATTAAACAGTTGGAGCTAGAGAAATTTTCTGCTGTAAAACCAAGTTTAAAGTTGAAATATTTGAGAAATTTTCGCTCCACCGATGCCAATCTACCAATAGAAGTATGGTAAAAAGGAGACCATACACATGACGCGTACTCCAATTGCGATCTCACGAGAGAGAAGTAGAGAATTTTGACTGTATTAGCCGAAAAGTATTTACTTTGTCTGTGAATGAACCCAAGAGTGCGAAGTGCCTTGCCACATATTTTAGCAATGTGGCTGTTATAAGTTAAGCCAGTGTCTAGGCAAACGCCCAAGTCATCGATCTCCGAGACACGATTAAGAATCTTTCCATTAATAGAGTAATCAAAGGCATTGAAACTATGCTTGGAGTACGATATCACTGAGCACTTATTAAAATTTAAGTTCAGATTGTTGTTCTGACACCACCGATTAAGATTATCAAGATCCGTTTGCAATAAATAACAATCATGATTTGATTTAATTGCTTTGTAAATCTTAAGGTCATCAGCAAACAATAGATAATTGCAGTACTTAATATACTGGCCAATGTCGTTAATGAACAACAAAAACAGTATCGGACCACAGTGAGAGCCCTGTGGAACACCTGACAACACTGAAATATCAATCGAGAGAAAACCATTTATGCGCACTTTCTGTTTGCGGTTCATTAGATAGCTACTAAGCCATTGGATTATCATTGGTCAAAATCCTAAAGAGGTAATTTTAGAAAGAAGAGAAGCGTGTGATACACGATCAAACGCCTTGGAAAAATCAGTATATACAGCGTCCACGTGCATGTGATCTTCGAATGACTCTACGATATCGGTAACAAAAGACAGCAGGTTCGTAGTAGTCGAACGACCAGGAAAAAACCCATGTTGGTTAGCCACTATATAGTTCTTGCTAGCATCCATCAGTTGAACTGAAACCAAACTATCCAGTATCTTGGGTATAGTAGATTGGATAGAAATACCCCTGTAGTTTTTGATGTCACCTCGGTTACCTTTTTTAAAGATGGGAGTTATGAAACTCTTTTTCCAAATACTAGAAAAACGACCACTGGACAGCGATAATTCAAACAACTTGAAAATTGGAACCGACAACGAATATTGACACCTTTTCACAAAGTAGGCAGCAATTCCATCTGGCCCACAGTTAAAATTGTCAGGCAATTTTGCAATGGCCTCGAAAACATCTTCCACTGTGATTTCAAATGATTTACGGTTAATGACATCGCTCGAGACATACCTGGAGTTGGTGGCATCATCGCTCGAGTACACATTAGAAAATTCCTTAGCAAATAAATCGGCGCATTCTTGACCAGAGGAACAAGCTTCATCACCAAGAAACATGGAAGTTGGATATCCATTGACCTTCCTGCAGTCATCAATATACCGCCAGAATGTCCGAGGATTAGCAGTAATTTCTTCTTCGATGCTGTCGATGTAACTACGATGAAGAATTAAGTTGAGTTTCTTTGCACGATCACGAATTTCGCGAAACTTTTGGTAATATTCATCATGACGAGTTTCTTTGAATTTCTTATGTAAAATCTTCTTTTCAGTTACTAGGTTGATCAACTCCTTAGAGAACCACTTGGGATACTTCGAGACCACTACCCTTTTTCGGGGTACATAGGTATTGATGATGGACCACAACATTTCATAAAAGTAATCAACATTGTTATCGACATCCTTGCATTGTGATAGCTTGGACCAATCGATTTCCAGCAGGCAATTATTAATTTCATTAAAATCGGCTGATCTATAATCAAGGATATGATCAACAGGTTCTAGATTTGAATGTGATGACTTGATACCCTTGACACTGACTGTGTAAGCAGTATGATGAATTGAAGTGTTTGATAATAGGTCACTAGCCACAGATACAGACATATCATCGATATTGGTAAAGACAAGATCAAGCATAACACCTCGACTGTTAGGTATTTTGTTCAATTGTTCTAGATTGTGTAACGACATGCAATCACCAATCAATTGAGCCTTCTTACATACGTTTCCACAGCTTATCAAATGAGTGCTATCTCTAAATCCATTAGCCTTTGGAAGGTTAAAGTCACCACAAACAACTAATTTCGAATCAGGAAAATGATCCACAATATCATCAACAAGACCACAAAATTCATCGTAGGCTTCGATACACGAGTCAGGAGGTAAATATACAGAGCCTAAAATAAGGTTGCCAATTCTTAAAAAAAGGGCTTCGACAGTTTTCACCGTATCGATTCGAATACAATGTAAGTCTTTGCGAACAGCAACAAGTATACCTCCACCCCTTGCTTTCGTACTGGAGTTAATTGAACGGTCACAACGAAAAATATTATAGTTAGAAAACTTCAGTTCACTAGAAGAGATGCCATCATCCAGGAAGGTTTCTACGAGTATTATTATGTCATAATGACAACAGTTGACATTGTTGCTGATATCATTTATTTTGGTTTTGATCCCACCGCAATTGTGCATGTATAGATTTAGATCTGATATAGAACCATTGGGTTTTTGAGGGGAATCCAACCTAGAATTAGCAGCATTTAAATCAATGTTGGGAAAGTTACTTCCTTTGTGGCCCACGAAAAAAATCAAATCGTCGTACCTTAACACCGTTGGGCCAGAGTTCGGGCTTAACTAACGAATCAAGTAACGTGAGATCGGCTCCAACTTTAAATGATGAGATATTGTCATATGTATTAAGCTTCGTACATGTGAAGTTGTGTGAAGGAAAATTATCTTTCAAGAACGAAGTTATAGTATTTTCGCTAACACTAGCAGACACCCGACCAATGTACAACCAACATTTACTGGCAACACCCACAAATTCGGAGGTTGCATTAGAGGAACCGGTGATAATGTTAGAAGATTTTCTAGGAATACCTGCAAATTTGGGAGCTTTAGAATTAGACATGTTGTTACTACTTGCCTTGCTGTCGTTGTGATTTTGCCGATTCTTATTGGTAACAATCGTAAAGTCCTTATCGACATTGCCATCAACATCCACGATAGGAGTATTATCCTTTACGATCATCACGTTTTTAGTGGCTTGTTCTTGAGCTTCTCTTATACATTTGCTCACGTAATCTTTCGATACAACATTATTGATCTGTGAAACATTGTTATTCTGTGAGGAAGTGAGGTTAACTTTGGAAACAAATACTTTATTACTGTTTGAACTATTTTGTGATTTATTTGAACTACTTGACTTGCTTAATACCTCTTTTGGTTTTAAGGCATGCACCACATTTTTCGATTGATTCGATCCCACCACGTGTTGAATCGGCAGCGTCATATTAGTTCTTAAAAGATCAATGATTGTAATTTTGTCATCAATCGAAGCATTTAACGCATGAACCTGTTGTTTTAAGCTGATTATTAACTCACAAGACAAATCGATTTTCTTTGAATTTTCAATATTGTCATCACTATTGATATTTAGTTTAACTCCATCAAATTTGATATATTCCAATTGTGTAGGTAACTTACCCGTCATGATTACATCAATTAGATCGTCTTTTTTCAGTTTTTTTAGCTCATTTGCAAGCTTAACGCGATCGCTCTCTTCTAGAATCGTGCAATTCGTCATTTTATTTATTTATTTAGATAGATTTGTCATACGATGACACTACCAACATAAAAAAATTTTTTTTTTTAAAACACTTTACACTAGACACGTCTGTTCACTACGACTGTTCACGTCATAATTGACGTTCGACTGCTTCTTCATTTTCCTTTATCATGTTAACTTCTTCGATGAGTCTAACTGGCGGTTTTCCTTTATTTGTTCTTTCAGATTGCCTTGTATTCCTAACTTCTTCAACCTCATCAACTTGCTGTTCAGTTTCTTTATCTGAATCTGTGTCCACAGAGTCCAGCTCATTTACCTTACTGAATGGCTTGCTTAAATATTCCACCTCGAATTCTTCTAGATTTCTTTCGTTAATTAATCGAACATCTCTGCTAGTTATGACCTTACCCAATGTAGGATCGAAACATCTGTAGGCTTTTGAAAACTCATCATATCCAACGAATATCATGCACGCTCCTGTTCATTACTTAATTTTGCGTCAAGTAACATACATCTAGCCATTTCTATTAACGATCGATTTTTTCTTTCAGCTACACCATTTTGTTGCGGTGTATATGCTGTAGTATACTGAACTTGAATACCTTCATTTTTCATGAATCCCTTCATGCTGTTTCCCATATATTCTCCTCCTCGATCTGATCGCAGTACTTTAGGTTTCTTCGAAAATTTTGTCTGCACCATTGCAACATATTCCTTGAATTTCTGTTCTACTTCCGACTTATGCGCTAATATCTAACAGATTACGTCTTTCGCGAACGTTGGTAATTGATTCTCTTCAAACCAGTCGAAATCATACCGGCCATCAACATCTTTCCAACCTCATGTATGTACACTCTCAATACTACGTCATATTAAGTTATGGGCTCTTGTCGATTTTTGCCGCCAGTTCTCCGACTATACGCTCACCTTGTACGTGCTTACGAGTTTTTGGCCATTATGTTTGACAAAATCACCTCACTTCAGTAAGCACTTCGTCTGTGTCCACCTCTTGCTCAAATATCACTCTTTTTTATTGGACATTGGAATGTTGTTTGACAGTGCATGCACAATATAATCCATTTCGGGATCATCCGGTATATTCTCCTTTACGAATGATCTGTATAATGTATCTGCAGCGTACATTTGCGAACCTGGTAAATACACGTTACCATCATCATATATTTGGACAGTCTCAACAACATTCGCTGTAATCGTGCTGTTTTTTTGTAAATTTGCTGTGCACTTGGATAAGTTTGGAATGAATTTTGAAAAGTATTCAAAGTAATTCTGATTTTGTTGTTGGATTTTCAACCACCGCAATAGCTTCTGTATTCTTTTTATCTACTTGACTCCACTTACAGAAATTCTTTGAGCCATGAATACAACTTCTTTTAGTTTATATTGAAATTTCTTTATGTTGAACTTAATTCTATTATCTTGAGCTCTTTCATGTACTGCTTTTAGAGCAATATCGTACTCTTCTTCAATTCCAAATGGGAGACGATTAAATTTGTATCTTCCATGGTTTTTGCCATTATTTATTAATTCAATTTTTACCGTACCTGGCATTAGACGAATTTAAAGGAATAAAATCAGTTTAAGAATTTTTGGCAACTAACCCCTTATTTACTTCAAGTCAAGTTTAACTGAAAAAATATATTTTTTATTAAATACATCTAAGATTAGCATATTTTCTTGAAGCAGAGTAATAACTTTATTTTCTATTGAAGAAAGCATTAATTTCAATCAATTTGGCCACGATTAGCATGAGTGGTTGAACACCTTGAACACTACAATAATTTATTCAACAACAACTTTGCAACTGACTACTTACTATATTACAAAAAAGTACATGTTGCTGATGTACCAAATCCTGAAGATAATGAACTTGGACGGGAATTAAAGGATGAACTGTGTCGGCAGCTGGCTACACAAGAATAGATTATAAAAAAAGGTTTTATAAAATAAAAGGTTTATGTAGTTAATTTGATTTTTTATTAGAAATAAAATCTGTACTATCCAGGTGTCCTTCGAAGAAACTCTTGTAGCTCTTTCAGAATGTTTCTCTGGAATTCTGTGTTCTGCTGTCTTTGTAGCTGAACCTCTGCAATCATTTCAGCTTTATGTTATAAAATGCTGTTTTGAAAATCTGCATTTTGTTCTCTCTGGAGCTTCAATTCAGAAATCATTTTTTCCATTGTTTCTTTGCAACTAATGAGGAACCTTGCAGTGCTCCCCATTTGCGTCCTTCCTCTGGAGGTGTCTGTTGAAGTTCCCGCTATTGCAGCGGAAATGTCCATCTTTTCTTTTCCAAATGGATCCATTCCTCTATCACGGGCCGATAGTGATCTGTCGTTAATTGGTTCCATATAGAATAATTTAAGTAATTTAAATAACGTATTTAAACTTAATGGTCCTGCTGCAGAAACATTCGGCACATGAAGCTCACCCGTATCAGATAGATTAAGTGGTCTGTAATTATTATAAATTAATAATTGCTCCATATAGTACTTAATAAGTAATAAAATAAGATTGAACATCTGGGTTTCGTAATAATGTAAAATGATGATATACTCACGTAGACTCCAAATTAATAAATTGTACCAGTCTCCAAGGCATCATTACGTAACAATAAGCCCACTTCGTTGAGATACTACTGCGAGGGGGACTATGCTATGTTTTTTACGTAATATTACACTCAATTCACTGCAAGAAATTTTATGGTAAATATCCAATTATCTCATTTGTTTAAATCAATTATTAGCTTCTATATTACTTTACCTTTCATAAGGACAAGTTTTCTTATTCCTTCCAGTCTGCTTATTGCTCCACAATACTTGATTGTAGGATCCTTCCAACGCCTTCCATTTATTTTCTGCTTAGAGAACGGATATTTCATACCCTACCTCGATCATTTCTTGGCTTATGGTCTTCTACGTTGTTTTAATATTTTTAATCTTCCTGCTAGAAACCAGGTTTCTATTGGTTTCATACAACGACGAAAAGAATTTTGTCGAACCATTACATCAAGAAAACCTCTGATTCCTATCAGGTGTCACAGGTGTTGCGAAACTCATTGCCATCTACAGTACAACAAAACACTTCATTCTCGAAGGTGATTTCATCGACAATCAGTCAAAATACCGATCCATCTATGATAAAATAGTAAAATACTATAAAACACCACAAACATTTACTTACCATCACATTGCCGTTTGTGTTTGGAAATTCTCTTTCCGCATTCCGAATCATCCACGCCGTTTTAACCATTCTAACAGCGAATCAAAATTAAGTGTATAAAGTGTAGCTAGCATGAACAAACCTTAGGTAGGTTAGCTAGGGTCCCGTAACGTAGTTCCGCAGCATACCAACCTCAACCTGTGGGGCATAATCTTTATATACAGGGTGACCCCAAATACCACATCTCTCTTCGTTTTAAAACGTTAATCTTTCCGGAAGCTTTATAATCCGGACACTTAGACGCAACAGAAGGATTGACTTGCTTGCTGGTGCTTCTGGTTGAACTTTCATCACTTGGGGAACACCTAATTTTTCATTGACTCAAATTTGCACTATTTGATTCATTAATTTCCACAAATTTGTTCAAGTCTTTACAAAAGTGTGAAGTTGCTCCGCTATAGGCTATACAAACACCATTTGGATTTTTGTTCGTCTTTTACTTAATTTACTTCACACGTATAAACATATTGTTTTCACGCAATCTGTTCTTGCTAATAGTAGCCTTAATACGTTGACAGTATTAATTCCATCTAACTAATCTTGATGCGTTCATCACCGAAATTGCTTTATTTGGATTAAACAAAACTTGTAATGGCTGGTGGTCTGACAATAACATAAACTTTCTTCTATAAATATATTTATGAAATCTATTTACTCCAAACATTATTGTTGGCGCTTCCCGTTCAATCTGCGAATAATTTTGTTTCGTTCTTGAATACGGGCTTATATACTTCGTTTATACGGTGACTTAAAACACAGCCAACTCTATAAGAGCTCGCATCGCATGCAATCACGATTGATAATTTTGCATTGAAATACACCAATACCATATCTTGGAAAATCTGACGTTTGCTTCATTCGAAACCTTCCCTGCATTCGGGTGACCTTACAAATTCCACCTTTCTTTCTAACAATCGATACAATTAGTCCAGTATAATTAGATGTGAACCCGGAAATCCAAAAAATAAGAGGTTGGATTGTCACAAAATGTTTATTATCAGTTGCTCTATAAGTTCTAAAAAGTCTCCCGCTTAAGAGCGACATGTTTGGTTGGGGCGAGGGGGGAAGGAAGCAAAACCATATATTTCAACAGTTTTTGTCAAATATCTCAAAAATGACATTAGATAGAGCAAATCCCGTCCTGTACAAAATTAAAGGCCGTTAAATTTTCTAGAAAAATTGTCTTATAGATGTTGTTGGTAAACCCCACAGATTAGAAGATATGGAGGAGGAAAGTTTTAATGAACTTTTGCCTTTCTTGAATACTTTTATCCAGGATTAATATATTTATATGAAAAAAAATCTTTGTAAGTTATAGACTGGCATTTGTAAAAAGCATTTTAATACATTTAATTAAAATTACATATCGACATACAAATCTATATATACAGGGTGCTGAATGAGTTAGCCGAACATAGGAAATTAACATGTAAAAACTTATTTATGCAAATTCCTGCTTCCCTAATTATTTTAGAGAAAAACTGAAAGACATAAAAATAATGCAGAAATATAAACTACGAATGATAAGAGTATTAGATGTGAAAGTTTCCATGGTAATCATTTCGGAAAATATAAATTAAATTGAATTTATTACATGGCCAGTGCGATAAATGCAAATTTTAACAATTTCGAAAGCATTTTTTGACCTTTTAAGTAAAAGTTAGATGAAATCTAATAATCTTATCATTAGTAGTTTATATTTCTGCATTATTTTTGTATCTTTCATGTTTTCTCTAAAATAATTAGGAAAGCAGGAATTTGCATAAATAAGTTTTTACATGTTAATTTCCTGTTCGGCTAACTCATTCAGCACCCTGTATAAAAATGAAACGAAAAAAATGTATGTACGTCCATCACTTCAGAACGACTCTACCGATTTGGCTGATTTTTTTTTCGTTGTGTTCGTAATTGTCAGGAGAAGGTTTCTATGTAATAATATTTAGGAAAATCCTATTCGAAACAGATTTTAGTACAGATTTTGATCATAATTTGTGACGCGCACGAATAGGTTAACGAGATTCCATTTGAAGTGTACATTACAGGGTTAATATCACTTCTCTTCTCCATCATTTCCATCAGTAATTACAAAATTTTAAAATTAATTAAAAATTACAGTAAAAACAAAAAGTAAGTAAGAAAATTATCAAAACTGTCCTCCCCCCATATTTCCTAATCTATAGAGTTTACCAAAAAAATTTATATAACCATTTTTGTAGAAAATTTCACGGCCTTTAATTTTGTATAAAATAGTATTTTCGGTATCTTCCATCATTTTCGAGATATTTGACAAAAACTATGGTATGGTTTTGACTCCTTACCCCCCTCGCCCTACCCAAACCCGTCGCTCTAGAACGGAAGACTTTTTTGACCTTATAGAGGAACGAGTAATGAACATTTTGTGGTAATTAAACCGTTTATTTTTTGGATTTTCCGGTTTGGGTGTTTTTTAGTCTAATTATACTGTACTAAATGGTCGAAATTGTGACAATAACATTGGTACAAAATTTGAATAATAATTGACTAATATTTTCTGGCTGTGGTGCCTCCATTATTGCCCGAATCTTGTCCTAGGTTGGATGGACACCCTCTCTATCAATTAGGTGGCCCAAATATTCAATGCTATTTTCAAAAAACTCGCACTTTGTGAGATTGGCTATTACTACGTATTTCTGTAATCGACCAGCATATGGTATTCGTTCATATCCTTGCTTGCTATGAAAATATCATCAAGGCAATACTTAGCATTTGGGATTCCCATTAGTATGCGGTCCATCACCGATTGAAACGTGCCCGGCACGTTACTAGATATTCCAAATGTTAGTCTGGTATAATAACAAAACAATCCTAAATGTGTGTTATTCGTTAACGGTTCTTGTGATTCTTCAGCGACTTTTACTTAGGTAGACGTAGGCATCTGTTAAATCTATGACCGCAAAGACTGCTCTTCCAGCTACCGATGCAAATATACCTTCTGCAGTTAGTAACGGATACTGTTCTTCTACTAAAATTTTGTATACCTACTACAGTTAGTCGAAAATCCACACATATACGAATATCACCATCTTTCTTGGGAACTATTACTATCGCAGATGCCTACCTGCTATTTTGCCTGGATCAATTTTCAGTAATTTCCCAACAAAAATTTTTGCCGCTTGCACCGCCATCTTCAAAAAACAGCGAAATTTTCTTACCTTTTTCAGGTTTTACCCTATAGCCGTCAAAGTAAGCGTCTGACAGAAAATATATACAATGCCTTTTTAAAGTACATTAAATTTTCTACTATTTGAGATTAAAAAGTAATTTTTAGCTCCAGTAGTTTCTGAGTTACAGCTTTTCTAAAATCAACAAAATTTCCCAATATGATAAATTTGGGAATTCCAGCCACTTCTTACCTTGTACCTTCTAAATGACCACTCCTACAATGAAAACCTATATAACAACTTTCAAACTAAAATAAATTTCCTATTATTTGACCATCGAATAGTTTCGCTACGTCAAATAGATAATCAAATACAGACTATTTTATCATATTGGAAAGAGTGAGGGGCAATAACAAAATTAAAAAATCGGGTATAATATGCAACTTAAAAGATTTATATTTACATGGTAAAACCAATGATAAAGTTATAAGTATAAAAATTTTTCTTCTTACTTATCTTAACAATCTTTACTTAAATATCAACTGATCATATCATGGTCGTTTAACTGGACACAGAGTTAAACGTCTATTAATTGAATTTCGGCATCCTCGTCTTCATTTTCACTCAGCATTTCGATAGGGTCAGAAACGTCCTTCTCCGCGTCAAAGTTCAGAATTAGTGGCTATGTTTTTTCGCTGGATTGCCTATTGCAATGTTTGCAAATGATTGTGCACTTAAGTCCTGCTTTTCGACACCCACATGCTTTCGTGCAGCCTTTTTTGCAAGCGCAGAAGATGGACTGAAGGATCGAATCTGGAGTTGGGTCCTTCTTGCTTTTTAGGGGCAGATGGCCTACGGAGTGTTTTCTTTGAGTGGATCTTTAGCTATGCCAAGCCACGCCTGAACCTGGTAGTATGTCCGCAAGACATGCAACTGAGCAGCATCCGAAGTTGGAGGTAATCGAGCTAGATGGAATTTTGTTTTTGTGGCAGCTTTTACGAAAGAGTGGTATCGAAGCTCATCAAGGGTTTGTGTTGCTGGGTTGCGTCCATACAACCGAACCAGAAAATATGCTCTCACTTCTTCCAATTTCTCTGTTTTTGTTTCAGGATTTAGGAAAGTTCTTACCTTCTGTTGAAGTTCGGAATGGTTTGAAACTAACGAACAGAAGCGGTTTTTCCCATGTCCAAAAAGTGCAGAAGTGGTATCGCATTCTCTGAAAGCGTGGAAGAGCAGTAAGATATTGATAAAGCTATGGCAAAATGAGCTTGCTGAGTGAAAACATCAGATGCTTTTCCTCATCTTTGGAAGATCACATTGTTTTTGTAATGCGATGGTAATGCAGTGAGAAGTAAAACAAGGTTTATGTCCTTACAAACTATGAATACAGTGTTGTATTCAGATGCCTTTGAAATAGCAGTGTTGACGATTAACATGTCTGCGTCTTCAACTGCCTGATTCACATACTATATGGCAGCTTTTTTGAATACTTGTTGTTATCATTAGCTAGAAATAGTTGTTGTAAACATTGCAAAGCGGTGGTTTGGTCAAAGATGATGTCAGGAGCAGAACGAGTAGCTCTGCGAAGTCATTCACAATTTTTATGCTTTTTTGATCAGCATCAGCAGGATAACCGTCAAAAGTTACTGCTACCCTTATGCCGTAGTGGGTCTCCAAATATTTCTGCAGTTGCCTGCTATAGTTGCAAATAAAGTCTGTCTTAGACTTTATGTAGCAAATGACCACCATCAACAACCACATATTTGCTTCCAACATGGACGTCTTTTTTTATAAGTGGTGTGAATTATTCACACAATGACGATTTTGTTCCCTTACGCATACCACTATCTGAGAACTATGACATGGGATAATGAGACAGTTCAAACTTGAAGAACTTCTGAAAATCTTCATCAGATTGTTTAGCAATGCAAAGCCTGTGGAATATTGTAAGGGGATCTACAATTAGTTTTTGCTTTTCAATTTTTGGAAAATTTCCAAAAGTGACTATCTTTTCTTGCATTGATATTAACATCTTTAAAATTGTTGCCAATTATGCTTGCTAATCTATCTTTTCCAATCTGCTCAGACAAGTGGCTGTTTACTTTTTCATCTCCAATGATGCCTGAATATATGGACATTATTGCATATTTTTGATGAAATGGATAGTGTTGAGAAAACCAGGCATATAATTTTGCAGTATCTTCTCTATCTCTGGTAACACGAGCAGGCCTCGTGTCTATGTATTGTTTAGAGCTGGATGACATGGTGCCACAGAATTTCTCTATTTCGTAGCAAATACTTTGGAGGTATACCATCCTCAGAGTTCAGCGAGTAAGCATACCCTTTGTGATACCCCAACCTGTTGTCAGTCCTCCAGATGTTTTCATCATTTGCACGAGGGTCTGTTCTATGGTTAATGTTTAATGTTTTCACAATGTTATGCTCTTGTTATTGGGCAATTACTGCGAGTTACGCAATATATCCGGCTCGAAGGACCATAATGGCTTATTTTCACTGGTTGGTGAGGTTCGTATTCACTTTGGATTCCAGCAGAGGTTCTAAATCATGTTTTTTGGAAACCGCCTTCCAATTTGTGATGGAAAGGACTGAAGTTAATAGTACTACACACTGTATTTATTAATTTAAAGTTGTTATTATTTTTGTTGTCGGAGAGACGTGACGCCGGAACAATTCCAATATCATAAAAATATACCACAACGTCTGGAATGCCACCGTATATTTGAATCGTGTTCCTCTGAAACATTTCCAGTGCGCACTTAACACAAAATGGAACACGATTGAATTTGTAATTTGCCAAATGGAAGTAATAAATGCTGTCAATTCAGACCTTTTGTTGTCCAATTCCGGGTGCCAAAATCCACAGCTAAGGGTAAAAACTGTGAAAATTCGTTTATTAACCAAGCGACTAGTGCAATCTCAATTGTAGGTATTGGATATAGACATATTCCCAATTTACCATTAGGTTTTTCGAGTATTTGTAAGTTATTAACCCACTCCGTTGGGTAATCAACAGGTGAAATTATTCCGGTGTCTACCATAGACTCAATTTCCACTTTTAATTTTTACCTCATTGTTACTATAATCAAAAACAGGAACATCATTTTGTTGATTTTTCATGGCCATATTTAATTTTCTGATCAACTTGAATGGGACAAACTATATTATTTGTTATATCTTCGATTTCCCTATAACTTGTTGATGTCTTGCACGTTCCACACCATGTGTTCGATATTTGCCTGTACTGATTCCAACTTCCACAAGTCAATTTACGACTTTAATTTTTACTTCTGACACCATGTAATAAGCAGCTCTTATTAAATTAAACAAATAGGTATGTATTACAATGTCTAGAATGCAAGCAATCGAGCCTAATAAGGCAGTTGTTAAATTCATTAATCAAAAGAATTGTTTTAAAAAACAAAAATACGAATTCAAAGAAATTTAAATTTATCAAAAATTAATTTAGAAAGAACTAATTGGTTAAATAACCAATTGAAAGTTAAAGAACCTCAGGTGGTATAATATAATTGTCAGAAGTGCGTGTACAGGCGGTTAAAATAAACATAACGAATCGCATTTAAAAAATTGAATTAAAAAAAATTTGAATTGCCTAGACAACGGGTTGATAAAGAAAGATAACAAAAATAAAATCAGTTGACGACGGAACCTCAATGAAGAAGGTCGTTACGTGTGGTCCTCAGAAAAAGTGAGGAAAATCACAAAGTGAAAATAAAAACAAAATATTTAGAAACAAAAATAATAAATTCAATTTGGAACTAGAACGAGGTGTGATTTTAGACAAAGCATTTAGAAGAAGTGGAAGGAGATTAATCCGGGATTAGCTGATAGCGGTTCCATTCAACGCGAAGAGGAGATTAGGAGATTTCTTCTTTGGAGTCGATCGACATTTTATTAGATATATAAATTTCATCAAAAGCCAAAACACATATTCACTCTATTTCGCTCATTGACAGAGACTTTTGTTTCATTATTTTTATGACACTTTTCAAAAGCTCTTCTTTTAAAATGAGGTTCAGTGCCCTTCGTCTTAAAGTGCTAAGTGTTGGCAAAAGATATCTAATTTTACGGAGATATCTGTATGCTTTAGGACTCCCGCTTCTTAAAGAATTGCTAATGCAATTTCCTCAGTTGTCCATAGAAATGGAAAATACTGCTTTAAGATTGTTTTCTTGGATTGCAACTCTTCATTTACAGATTTCAACTCTTTTTTTACAAATTCCAACTTCTTATTTAAAGATTTCAAATTCTGTTGCAAAATGTGATTATCCATTTTAAGACTTAAGTTTTCCTTTCTCAATTGATCAATCAATTTCTGTAGAAATTTCCTAAATTATGAAACATTTAATTATGGTAGCTGCAAAATTAAATTATGTATTTACATGTCATATTCTGAATTTAAAGCTTCTTGTTGTATTGCAACTTCCATTTTATCGACAATTTTGTTCGATACTTCTGTATTTTCTCTATAATTGCATCAATCATTGCTTTTCGATTTTTTATTTCATTTCGTTTTTGATGTCTTTTATATGTTTTTATTTTAGTTTTAGTTTTTATTGGGAAAAATTCCGTTGGGATTGCGTCCTGCTTTAAATAACAGAAATTTTGTTGTTGATAATTTAAAATCTCATATTTCCTGATTTAAAGAAAGCGCTTGAATGAAAATGAATAGAACAAATACTACATGCTGCAAAAACAAATAAATATAGTTAAAGGAAAATATGTATTTCAACTTGTTTACCATTAATCCATTGAGCGGAAAAATCTTTTTCTTTTGGGAAAGAAAAATAACAAATAGTCTTTCTGCTATAACTACCACACCCTTAAACAGCACACGCAGGCATTATTTAGAATTTCTATAATTCAATAACTTATACATACAGATTTTCTGGATAAACACTAAGGGATACGAAACACTTTAAAAAACGACTTGTAGCATTGGTGAGATTTGCTTTTACGGCGGTTGTTCCGTGACAATATTCCGAACTGACGTCATGCGAGCACTTTGTTTCTTCCAATCTACGGCCGAAGTAGACTAGGTGCTCTCACAAGAACCACGGCTGAGGGTTCCCACGAAAACATATCATTTCTTAAAATGGACTGTACTCGTGTCAATAATATTTATTTTTGTTCTCTTTACAAATCAATTAAAAAAATACAACTCGTAACTATCAAAACTCACACTGACATAATTATAATAAAATTCTTATTTTTCATATCCCTCGCCGACCTAAATTATTTCGACAACATACACCATACAATCCTAACACCACGGGAACAACTTTAAATGTTTCGTCGGCAAGCTAAATATGTGCATTAGCCAATCCATCAAGCAAATCATGATTGCCAAGTATCAATAACCGATCTTCTCCAGGTCAAACTTACGACCATCTGGAATTGGTTGAAGAATATCTTTAAAATTTTTGCTACTGTGATACTGTAGTGTTTTACTTATTGGCGTTTTCTTAGGAAGGGCCATCAAAACAGTGTTAATTAAATTTTCGGAAACGGCCCCCTGGACTGCTCTTGATGTAGCTCACAGTTTTACCATCATTTCCTTCATTGTCCCTACCCCTTTTCTAGCTAAAGCAACCACGAAGTTTTTCTCGTGGCAATGTTCAGGAATGTTTCCAACCACAGCAGATAATGTCGACGGTTTAGAGTCAGAAGGGTATAACTACAAACATAGCTGTTTTGAATTACCTTATTTCTATAGCAAATTAAATAAACACTTATTAAGTTGAATAAACCATATTCTCACCCAGCAAGTATGATAAATTAAAAAGGATCTCAGGTTGAATGGGAATGCAAATCAAACACTATTATAATGTACGTCAACGTTTCGGAGTTATCTATTACTCCATCTTCAGGACTATATGGAAAAGAGCAAACAATTAGTTCCTAGACTACATTCAATAACAATATAAGATGATGTTCATTTGATGTAAGCATAAAAGCGTTGTAGAAAGCAATGGCAATGTAGAAGTCACTTTCAACGAAGTCCAAATGTATAAAAATATAAAAAATATGTAAAAATATAAAACCTTACAATTACAACAATAATTATAATGTATAAATATGTGAACTACATATGGCATCTCTATAAAACTAAGTAATAAAATATTGTATCAGTCTTTCTGTTGATAAAATAAAATAAGTGACGTACTGATAAAAGAAATAAACAAAATTTATTAATAATTAAATTAAAAAAATTAAATAAATTAAAATAAACTTATCAAATTGCTTTGTTAGTTGACTATCGAAACAATTTGTAAGATATTATATTACCTAAAAAAGAAATTGAGAAAACCGCAATTCACAGTATACTTGCTTGAAAATGTCAGTTTTTCTTCAATATCTCAAATGTGGTAATTTGTAGTTACATCCTTCTGACTCTAAACCCTCGATGTGTTAATTTAAATTCGAGCTTTGCAGTCTAGCGAAAATTTAAACGTGTCCACTGTCACCTGGGTTTCCCCCAGGTCCGGAAATGAAATTTTTTCCAACAAAAAATAATAAAGATTTCTTAACAGTGTAACTTTGTTCTCGTTTCCTATTCTTGATAACAATTATTACTGAATAAGCACTTAAATAAAAAATTTTGATATTTATTTATGAATTTGTATAAGTACAACTGTATACGAAGTGAGAGTGCCCAACAAACCCAACAAAAGAGAAAAATCTATATTAAAGAATCCTACAGCTGAAAATCGTGGAATTTGATTATTTGTTTGGTTCGCTAATAGCATTAGCCCTTTTCGTAAAACACGATTTTGATTCTTCATGTTCGTTTCTGGCATGCTAAGTAATACATTGTAGCATATGGTTGCTGTACGTTTAGCTTCTTTGGTTGTCATTTCACATACTACAGTAATTGCGATTACCATTATCTAAAAAGTAAAAACATTTAATTTAGAATAATTATATTAGAATGCAAAAAAAAATTTATTTTAAACAAAATTGTTAATATTCAGTTAGAATTCAGCCCATAACAATAAATTTCCAAATTTAACTTACCAAAAGGGCAAAACTCCACATAAACGCCAGCATGTAAAAAATTGTATGAAAAAAACTTTCCGGGGAAAACTCGACATCCTCTTTTGACATAAAATACTTGATAACAAAATCCAACATATATAGAAAGTGTACCAATAATTCCAAGAAGACAAATAGTAATTGCCATCCAAACAGTTTGTTAAACTTTTCGACAGTTTTGGACATGTCTCTGACAAGTTTTCGAAATTTATCAACATCAGTCCAAGTTGTGGTGGCTTCATGATTCTCCTCTATACTTCCTACCAAATTTTTATTAAAGCGATCGAAGAGAGATTCGAATCCATGTACGAAACGATAAACTAATAAAAACATAGTTAAGTGTAAGTAACGACCGAATTCAAAATAAATCATCATTATATAGGTAAGTGTATCAAGCGGTTGATCTTGTAGTGTGATAAAAACACTTATAACTTCAAGAATAGTTATACTTAAATTGAATGACATCAATGTTTTGTTTATATCCCAAAACTTAATTCTTTTTTCTGGAATCAAATGTTCTTCAAGCTTTGTAAACTCTTCAAGGAATGTTCGATATAAGTCAATATTCCATACTGATATTTTGAACATCGTATTATAATAATACAATTGCAAAATAATAAAATGAAATGTGTCGATGGTAGTAGATATTTTATCAATAATTGGTTGTGAAACCTCAATGGTAAAACAATACACTGCATACGATAACAAAAGAATATTAAGAACAAAAACGTAAACTTTATGCAACAAACGCAAAATGGAATATTTACAATAAATTGGAGGCACAATAGCCATGCAAATTGCTAACTTCGGTAAAAAACTATTTTGTTTCATTCTGACACTATTTTTTCGAATTACCAAACTAAAATTATCACAACAAATATAAATCTACTATATAATGAGAAATCGATTTTGTTAGGTGTGCGTGTGTTTGTTCTGCTTTTCAAACAATGGTATACCGTAAATTATATATAATTTTCCATATAATCAAATTGTTTTGTTAAAAAAAATGAAATGCTAATGTTAATGTTGAAACATTAGTTTAAAATTTAACATAAAAGCATGTTAGGAGGTATTAGCTGCAACATTGTCTTTAATATGATTTTTGATTTGATTTTTGATCAAACTTTCGAAACTTATTCCATATTTTATTATCAAAAGTTTACAAATTTACTAAATTTTTGTTATCAATTCCCTTCTGGAAGATAATGCTGTTGAGATGCAGTTTATTGGCTTATATACGCAGTCCTTATACCGGAAAAAATTCACTGGCCGATACGCCTTCATGAGATGACCACCACCCGATTTCTTTTTATGGGGCTATTGTAAGACCAATTGTAAAAAGAAACTTTCCCCTAATGCGATATGATGCAGGGTATTTTAATTGATAGATATTGTCATTTATCAGCTAGATCACAAAGGGGCCTTCAAATGGGAGCTGGAGATTTTCGCACTGGTTCATAGAACGTTTTCCCACTCTCAAACTTTTAACAATCACGAGATCATTTTGGTTTATTTTATGTCATAGTTTTTCTATGACATTTAAGTCAGGACTGTTGGAAGGCCAATTCATAACTGTCATATCAAGGTTGTCAAACCAATTTTGGATGACTTTAGCCGTATGAAACACCGCCTTACTGGGGAGCAAATTATTTTCAAGTATGTCTTGATACTTAAGTATCTCAATTGAGTGTGTTAATAGTTGCTACCTCAGGTAGCGCGCTTCTTGTTGGCCGGCTACCTGTGATTCTGGAGGAAGGTATTTAATGTAAATGCTGGTAAATGGTTAATATTTTATTGAACGATAAAGTTACATTTATATTAAATGTCATAAACTTCATAAAAAACAGAAACTACTAGATTAAACTTGACTCTTCAAGTCTTCATTCCAACACCCCCACTAGAGTTGAAGTCCTTTAATCCTAGTTTCTCTCTGCAATCGACAAACTTCTTTCTTGATCGAGGTTTAGTTAAAGCATCTGCCACCATCTCAGTTGTACCAACATGCTTGATTTTCATACAGTTTTCTTGAACCAGATCCCTGATGAAATGATGTCTGATATCTATATGTTTAGACCGTCCATGGTACATACTATTATGAGCCAGATCTATTGCACTCCTGTTATCGGAAAACAATGTTATTGGCTCCCCATTTTCACGAAGAAGCTCAGAGGACAATCCTTTTAACCAAATGATTTCTTGGCAGGCCGCCGACATCGCCATGTATTCAGCCTCCGTAGTTGAGAGTGCTACAGTTGCTTGTCGCTTTGAACTCCAAGTAACACATCCACCTTGAAACATAAAGGCGTATCCAGTCGTAGAACGCCGTTTGTCCAGGTCATTTGCCCAGTCTGCATCAGTGAAACCAGCTATACCACCCTTTTGATTTGTGAACTCTAGTTTGTAGTTCAGAGTTCCTTTTAGGTACCTCATAACTCGTTTGACTGCAGTCCAATGCACTCGTCCAGGATTGTTATTAAACTTTGATAAAGCCCCCA
Source organism: Cantharis nigra (assembly GCA_958510845.1). Lineage (NCBI taxonomy): Eukaryota > Metazoa > Arthropoda > Insecta > Coleoptera > Cantharidae > Cantharis > Cantharis nigra. The sequence goes on from OY294029.1 coordinate 14,885,328, forward strand.
CTGCATACGCAATATCTGGTCTGCTTATTTGGGCAGCGTAGAGTAAGCTACCTATGGCTTCTTGATAGGGTATGTCTTTCATTTCAACTTTTTCATCAGCCGTAGTAGGAGAAAATGCATTCGAAAGCTTTTGATTGACGTCAACTGGTACATCCACGCGGTTACAATCTTCCAAGTTAAACCTTTTTAGAATGTCTTGCAAATACCTTTCTTGATCAATCCACAACTTTCCATTCGTCCTATCTCTTGTGATTTTCATTCCCAAAATGAAAGCAGCTTCCCCTAAGTCTTTCATCTTGAACGTCTTATTCAAATGAACTTTCAGCTTTTCCGTGAATTTACCATCATTTGAAAAAATCAAAATGTCATCTACGTATATTGCGATGTATGTTCTTCTTTCCCCTTCTACATTGTAATATATGCACGGATCAATTTTTGATTGTTGAAGTCCAAAATTCACCAAAGTGTTGCTTAACTTCTGATTCCAACAACGGCTGGCTTGCTTTAAGCCGTACAATGACTTTTTTAACTTGCATACCTTATTAGGATCACCACCAAAACCCTCAGGATATTCCATGTAGATATCTTCTTTCAACTAACTTTGAAGGAACGCCGTAACCACGTCCATTTGGTCAATATCCAAATCGTACTTTACTGCCGTAGCCAAAAGTAAGCGAATTGACGAATATCGCACCACCGGCGAAAACGTTTCTTCATAGTCGATACCCTTCCTCTGCGAATAACCTTTGATGACAAGACGTGCTTTGAATCGTTCGATGTCACCCTTCGAATCTCTTTTCAACTTGAAACACCATTTATTTTTTATGGCATTTTTCCCTTTAGGTAAAACACGATCAACCCAAGTTTCATTCTCAACCAACGAATCAAACTCTTCTTGCATCGCTTTCTTCCAAAGATGAGATTGTTCTGAGTTTAAGGCTTCATGGACAGTATCTGGTTCTGACAACTCTAAAGGATTACAAATTTCATAACTAATCGCAGCATATTTTTCTACAGCTCTCTTAGTTCTTGATGATCTTCGTAGACCTGTACTATCAGAATTTTCTACAACTCTCTTAGTTCTTGATGATCTTCGTAGGCCTGTACTATCAGAATCTTCAACTTTCACCGAAACTGTACCGGGATCCCCTTCTATTTCTTCATCAGGTGTAGCGTAATCTTCTTCAGATAAAACCCTATCATCAGCTAGTTCAACTACATCTTCATCAATAGAAGCATTCAAAGGCAACGGGTTCTCATTCAGTAACTCAACTTGTGGTTCAGGGAAGACATAAAACATATTTTCATTCACTTCGTCTCCAATGCTACCAAACTGGGTTTCAAGAAATACTACATCTCTACTAGCAGTTACCTTCTTAGTTTTGGGGTCGATGAATCTATATGCTTTCGTTTCCACACAATACCCAATAAAAATGACTTCCTTACCTTTCGGATCGAGTTTCAACCTCTTCTGTTTTGGCACATGAATTACAGCCCTACATCCAAAAACTTTTAGATGCTTCAACGAAGGTTTACGACTTGACCAAACTTGTTCCGGAGTACTTTTCTTCAAGCCTTTGCACGGTAATCTGTTGATAAGATATATGGCCGTGTTAACCGCTTCTGCCCAGTACTTCTTTTCCAAGTTTGAACCAATTAGTAAACATCTGGCTTTCTCGATGATCGTTCTATTCATCCTTTCCACTAAACCATTTTGTTCGGGCGTATATGGAGTTGTGGTCTGATGAATAATGCCGTTGGACTTTGTGAACTGTTCTACTTTTTGATTACAAAATTCTGTTCCGTTGTCTGTTCTTAAGACCTTGATAGTTTTGCCTGTTTGATTTTCGGCAAGCTTCCTGAACTCTTCCAACTTGTCAACAACTAAATTCTTTGTTTTCAAAAAGTAACCAAAGACCTTCCTGGAAAAATCATCAACAATGATTTCTAGTAAGTCCTTAGCTCTCCATCCGATGTTTTTGAAAGTCAATCAAACAAACTTCACAATCACTTTTCTTGATGTCAACCTTTTCCAATCCTTTAGTGATGTATTTCAATTTCTTGAAGTTTTCAAAACAAGGATGCCCAAGCCGTTTGTGCCACAAGTAGTCCGAATTTTCCTCCGCTTTAGCAACACCAACAAAATTTGAACTCTTCGGTACCCTAGGACTTGATTTTTCTTGCTGATTCATCACAAACAACCCATCAACTAAACTACCAGTTGCAACAACATCTTCTTCTGGATTAACCACTTTGCACCCCGACGAAGTAAATGTGATAGTGTGACCATACTTGACAATGCTCGGAACCGACAAAAGGTTAATGTGTACTTCAGGTAGATACAAGACGTCCTTCAATTCAATGTCCTGAGTTTTATCCTCGTGGAACTTGACTGTCATTTCAATATCACCTTGGCAATCACCCTTTATCACCGAATTGTTGGCAGCACCAATGGAAAATTCAGGAACTTTCTTTAAGCAATTGAACATGGATTTGTCCTTACACAAGTGTGACGTAGCTCCTGAATCAAATATCCATTCATTCCCTGACTGTACCTTCGCCGACAATGCCGCCGAATACATGGTCATCTGTTTCATCTTTTCACTGGCTGGTTTATGTCTGTTGTTTTCTTTCTTCTCATTGCGATTCTTCTTCTTAGGGCAATTACTTTTGATGTGCCCATACTCCTGACACCCATAGCATTTTGGTCCCAATGATTTATGACTTGATTGAGATCTTCCAACAAAAGCCGTTTCTTTACATGATGAATTAGCTCCTACATCTTGCAACAACATAGTCTTCACGTAGTCGCCACTGATAGCCACACCTGAGCTCTCGATTCCCATTATCATTGGCAAAAATTTATCAGGTAATCCTGCTAACATAAGAGTTCCAATCCAAACATCCGAAACCTCCAATCCCACAGAAGTCAATTTGTTTGCTGTCACCATGATGATATTTACAAATTCTTCCATTGAAGCACAATCATCCAAGCGTGTTGATATCAGCTTCCGCAGCAAATTAACCCTTCTCGTCAAACCTGAATCTTGAAATGCCTTTTCTAGATTACTCCACATATCTTTCGCAGTCTTTGAAGTCTGGATATGTACGTACAGCATTGGTTCTACGAGCAATATCAACTTAGATCTCGCCTTCACAAGTTTCTTCTCGTCCTTTTCTGTACCATCAATACATGACCATAAACCTTCCATCTGTAGATATGCTTCAACGACAAATTTCCACTGATCCCAATTTTCACGTCCCTTGAGACGTTCAATTTGTGGTATATTTGAAGACGACATTTTTAGTGTTCAACAAATTACTTGTAATTACTCAGCGATAGAGGCACATATAACCTAATGTAAATGCTGGTAAATGGTTAATATTTTATTGAACGATAAAGTTACATTTATATTAAATGTCATAAACTTCATAAAAAACAGAAACTACTAGATTAAACTTGACTCTTCAAGTCTTCATTCCAACAGTATTGCTGGCCCTTCTACTGTTAAAAAGCCCGGACTGTCGGAACCCGATGCCGCAGTGACAAAAGTAGCGGCGCCATTGCCAGCTCCGATGCCGGCCATTCCGCCTATGCCGTAAACTACTACGCTAGTTTTTTTTTGAGTTCAATAATTGATATACATACACATTTTCGTATGTTCTTAAGTTTAAAAGGAAGCCAATTCTGCGCTTATTTTGTAATAATTATTATTTTGATTAAAACCTGAATCACAACAAACGATATCTCTGTTACTCGCAACTTTTTCTCTTGACTTGGTTACTTCTTTTTTTTGCAGCAACCATTATTTTTCTCAGTTTAACGTGGGCCGTTGATACTAATATACAGGGTGATTTATTTTATTTAAATTTCGTAGCGCACAAAATATTAATTTATCGGCTGGCTCTTCGGGGCGTTACTTTTAGCTTCCCCCTGCCTATTATTCCTTTCGATCTAAGAAGTATCAGCTCATTGCTTGTCTTTCTAATTTATAAGGAAATCTTTTTATTTATTTTGTCTTTTCGATCTAGCCAAGGGACAAACGACCCAACGTCAAGTGAATGTGAATCAATTAGAATTTTTGTTTATTTATTTATTTATTATTATATTTGCTACAGCAAAGCTCTTAGAAGATCCTAGAATCTGTACGAATGACTACTGCACAAGAGGCTCTCAGAAGAAATAGTGCGAACCGGCGATCTCAGCGAGCACCAATATGGGGTCAGGAAGAGCAGATCCACAATCGACACCGTAAAAGAATTGTGGAGAAAGCTGCTAAGGACAGGAGCGGGACATGGAGAAATCGAAAAATTGTGGCCCTGATCACCTTCGACATCAAAAATGCCTTTAACTCGGTTAGCTGGGGGCACATAGTGGAATAGATGGAAAATAGAGGGGTGAACTCCAGCCTGGTGGCAATAAGCTACTTGTTAGAGAGAGAATTGATAGTTACAGAGGAAATGTACACCAGCCGCTCTAATATGACCAGCGGCGTTCCGCAAAACGATGGAATTTTCAGAATTGCACTACCAGAGGGGGCAGAACTTATTGAGTTTGTCGACGACACTCCATGCTCGCGTTTGCTAAAACAACGGAGGAATTGACCAGAGTGGTAAACTTTACAATCAATATGTTACGGGAATGAACGCAAAATAAGATACTAGAAATGGTACCCCATTAAACCGAAGCGATGTCGATTATTGGTAGGCAGAAAGTAAAAATTTTTGCATTCGATATGGACACGCATACAATCCACCTAAAGAAAAATATAAAGGTACTGAGTAACGTATTGGATCACAACCAAGTTTCTCGCAGCACCAGATAGCAGTGGCCGACAAAGCGGATAGATGCTGCACGGCATTAAAGAGGCTGAAGCCTTATATATGAGGTCCCAGAAGTACAAACAGGAGAGTCAATGCGACTGAGATACAATCAATTATCTTCTATAGGGCTCTACGTGGAATGGAAACCATTTTTCAAAATAAACTTTTTAATAAACCACAATTTTGCATTGCGTTCCATTGCGTTGCATATCGGTTATTTTTTGTTTTAACAAATTTTGAGTTTTAACAACAAATTTTTACGACAATTTTGTTAAACATTTTTTGACATATTTGTTGGAATTATTTCGACAATTTTGTGTGAAATTTTTCGACAATTTTGTTGGAAATTTTTCGATAATTTTGTAGGAAATCCTTCGACAATTTTTTGTGAACCTTTTGACAATTTTGTGCGAATTTTTGGTAATTTTGTTTAAAATTTGCGTTGCTTCGAGTTGCATTGCGTTGCATTGGATTATTTACTACATTTTGAGTTTTAACAAAAAATTTTGTGTGAAATTTTTCGACAATTTTGTTTAAAATTTTTTGACAATTTTGTTGGAAATTTTTTAACAATTTTGTGCGAAATTTTTCCACAATTTTGTTGGAAATTTATGGAAATGCATAGTTGCATTGCGTTCAATTGCTTTGCATTGCGTTGCATTGCGTTGCTTTGCGTAGCGTTGCGTTGCATTGAGTTGCATTGCGATTATTAAATAAACTTTGAGTTTTAACAACAAATTTTTCGATAATTTTGTTTAAAATTTTTCAATAATTTTGTTGGAAATTTTTCGATAATTTGCATTGTTGCATTGCGTTGCATTGCGTTGCATTGCCGGGCATTGCATTGCATTGAGTTGCATTGCGTCGCATTGCGATGCATTGCGCTGCATTGCGGCTATTAATTAAATTTTGAGTTTTAGCAACAAATTTTTCGACAATTTTGTGTGAAATTTTTCGACTATTTTGTTGGAAATTGTTCGACTATTTTGTGTGACATATTTGTTGGAATTATTTCGACAATTTTATTGAAAATTTGTTGGAATTATTTCGACAATTTTGTGTGAAATTTTTCGACAATTTGTTGGAAATTTTTCAATAATTTTGTTGGAAATTTTTCGATAATTTTGTGTGAAATTTTTCGATAATTGCATTGCGTTGCTTCGAGTTGCATTGCGTTGCATTGGATTATTTATTACATTTTGAGTTTTAACAAAAAATTTTGTGTGAAATTTTTCGACAATTTTGTTTAAAATTTTTTGACAATTTTGTTGGAAATTTTTTAACAATTTTGTGCGAAATTTTTCGATAATTTGCATAGTTGCATTGCGTTACATTGCGTTGCATTGCTTTGCATTGGGTTGCATTGCGTTGCGTTGCATTGCGTTGCAATGCGTTTGTTGAAAATTTTTTGACATATTTGTTGGAATTATTTCGACAATTTTGTGTGAAATTTTTCGACAATTTTGTTGGAAATTTTTCGACACTTTTGGAAAATTTTCGATAATTTGCATAGTTGCATTGCGTTGCATTGCTTGGATTGCGTTGCATTGGATTATTTATTAAATTTTGAATTTTAACAACAAATTTTACGATAATTATATTAAAAATTTTTCGACAATTTTGTTGAAAACTTTTTGATAATTTACATAGTTGCATTGCGTTGCATTGCGTTCCATTGCGTTGCATTGTTTGCATTGCGTTGTATTTCTGTTATTTATTAAATTATGAGTTTTAACAACAAATTTTTATAATTTTTTAACAATTTTGTGCGACATTTTTCGACAATTTTGTTAGAAATTTTTTGACAATTTTGTTTAAAATTTTTTAACAATTTGCATAGTTGCATTGCGTTCCTTACGTTGCATTGTTTGCATTGCGTTGCGTTTCAGTTATTTATTAAATTTTGAGTTTTAGCAACAAATTTATATAATTTTTTAAGAATTTTGTGCGACATTTTTCGACAATTTTGTTGGAAATTTTTCGATAATTTTGTTTAAAATTTTTTGACAATTTTGTTGAAAATTTTTCGACAGTTTGCGTAGTTGCATTGCGTTGCGTTGCGTTCCGTTGCATTGCGTTGCAATGCGTTGCATTGCGTTGCATTGCGTTGTTACGTTCGAATTCCATCTTTGCGCCCCGAACGTAACAAAAGGCATTATCGTCCATCTGAAATGCATAACATTTTATAACATTGTAATTTCTTTTTGATAAGTATGTTTACCCGGGGCTTACGTCATCGCAATTTTTATTTAAGCGCTTTAAATTGATGAAATGCGATATCTTCCCACAGCTAGGGTTGGCAACATTTTTAGAAAAGTCAGATTAGATAAGCGAATTTCCTGAAAAATCACACACGTGAATTAAGTAGCCAATTTTAGTGAGATTTGACAAGTGTTTATTACTTCGATTTGCTGGTTTTATGTTGATTCAGTTGGTGAGTTTTAGCAACGAACAACTTTACAGTTTATACTGGTTCGAACCTCATCGAGTATTTAAATTACATCCTTCGCTTTATGCGAATGTGGAATTTTTTTTTTTTTTGTTGGCTTAGACACACTACAAACAGTGAAAACTAATTACATGTAGTGTGTATTGGGGGAAGCCCTCAGATCAATTTTGGACTTCTTAGATCACAGCAATATATTTGGCGCGACCATCCTGGGGGTCAAAAGTGATAGCACTGGATATCGAAACTAAGAGTTTATTTTTTTCAAACGCTAAAACAACAGAATTACTTTCCTACAAGTTAGGTTATGGTCGATTACAACTTTACCTTTGTGTTGATTTAAACAAGAAATTTGATACTGCCTTATCGAGAACGAATACTACCACCGTTTACTATCCAAGATTCGTTATATATATTTCTTTTCAACAAGTCGTCTTCGAGCCACAAAACACTATCAACGAGATAATTTTTTTGTTTACAAATCGGAAGCCGTCGATGTTCGAGGCGACAGTTGTGGTCAACTTAAGAAGCAGAATAGCAGGGGCGTACCAACGAAATTGGTGAGCGTTAATTTTGGTTTTATTTACTTTTGCTGTTTTATTTTAAAAACGGTGTCTACCGATTTACGCGTTGTTTGTTTAACTCGAAGAAAAGAAGAAATGTTAACCATCCTAATCTTTTATTGTTTGCAAATCGAGCGAGGCTCGATTAAAGATTTGTATAGTATTGGGTTGCCCCTTTCAGATCTGAACGGTTACATATTTTGTTATATTTCTATTTTTCTTACTGCGTACAGATACGACTTGTGTAAATTCGACGACGTACCTTTTTAGTGTGTAAATAAAACGCAGTTTCACCTTTACTTGTGTTTTGGTTTTTGCATTTGCACTTTAGGATACCATCTCTGGCGAGCGGCAAAAAGTGCATGGCGCCATATTTTTGAGCATTTGTGATTTTTGAGTGGAACAAGGTTCAATCTTGTCTTCCGACCCCCCCCCCCCCATATTTGTTCTTCACTGAGTTGAGCCGTAGCGCCGTTTTAGTAACAAGTAAAGGTAGGTGTTTTAAGATTAGTCTCGCCAACTTTTCCGACCTGAGCGCAGACGGGTAGCAATGGATCCGCCTGTGCAAACGGTTTCGGAAATGTGGCGTTGCTGATGAATTTCATATTTGAAATGTATTAAAATGCGGGTTAATTTTAATAAAATTTATTTGCTGCTTGGTTAAGAGAAACTAAGTAACTAATTAAAAACTATATCTAATTACTAATTTTTACATCATCATCATTATGAGTAGATAAAAGAAATGCTGACGCATCTCCTATTTATTTCAATGCATAATATAGCTAATTAACGCATCAGACATGAAAAATTAATATCTCCAACACAAACAAATCTCGAACATATCTACTCAGTAGCCATTAGTAAATGGATGTGGAAACAATAAGGCTCTTCAGAGCTCAAGAAGCTATAAAAAGAATACAAAGACTAAACATCTGGGATGAATTAGTAAATCAATGGTATGAAGATCGTGGAATTATTTGTTACATATTATTTATTGGTGATCGAGCGGTAGCGTTTGCGCTAACATCAAAGATGAACTTTGATCCTCTAAAGAAACATTGGAGACCTAGAACGCTCAACTTCATCTTCACGATGCATGAATATCGAAGAATGGGTTATGCTAGCAAGCTGATTGAACACATGAAAAAAAATGGATGCGAGTTTACAGCTTTCTGTTCAAACGAAGAATCAGTAAAACTATTTGAAAAATGTAGCTGTATTGCCTATGGGGAATTAAATTTTTGTAAAATGTTTCGATATCCATAATAAAAGATTTGTAATAACTTTGCATCTTGAAATGGTGTTTTTATTGTGTTATAGATTTATCGATGTCTAGTGAGCATAATATAGATCATTACAAAAATTTTTAATATTGTGGTAAGTATAAACTATAAATTAAATTGCTAGTTTGTGAGCACCGTACTAACATAGGGGAGCATTTTACGTGAAGCGGATAATGAAAAAAAGTGTCGATCTGAAATTTGTTCATATTTGAATTAATTGTACTTATATTATTTTTGTTTATATACATTTCTTCTATTTAGTTACACCGTTTCCGAGTTACACTGATTTAAAAATCAGTAAATATAAAAAAATATTTTTACCTATATTTAAAAACGGTTCAACAAAATAGAAAAAAATGTATATAACAAAAAATGTAGAAAATCAGCGTTACTAAAAAGTGTAAATTAATTTTTTATTTTGTTGAACCGTTTTTTGAGATACACTAATGTAAAAAACTTAATCAAATCTAATTGTGAATTTTTAATCTACTTTCTAATTTTTATATTATTATAATATGGATAATATACGTCCGACAGGTTTAGACATCACCGGGTGTTAGCTCAAGTTCTTCGTCTCGATGATTAATTGTATTTAGATAAAGAAATGTTAGTTAATTTTTCTAATTACTAGTTTTTACATCATCACCATTATGAGTAGATAAAAGAAATGCTTGCTCATCTTCTATTTAGTTTAAAGGTGTCGTGAAGTGGTTGAATGTAGTCGGAATGATGTAATACGTGCAAGCGAATGTTGCGTTAGGTATATTAGTTACGTACAGTACAGAATGGGTATAATTATTAAAAAAAAGTCGTAAGTCATAAGTCATAATTCAAAAACTCCAGCTGAAAACACATTCGTTCTTTTAAGTATGAATCGTAGCGAAAAAATAACTCATTACGCATTTGAACCAAAACGTTTAAATGTTGAGGTTGGACTAGATGCAGGAATAGATACTAATGAAAACAGAAAAAGGAATACAAATTGGTGTTTATGTGAAAATTACATTCCGATGGACACAAACCCTGAATCTTAAATTTAAAAATTTAAATTTAAAAAATAACTTGGATTTAGTGGAACATTCCGTTCTCAGACGTAAAGGGTACCCCTAAAAATATTTAAAAAACATAATTTTTCGTGAAATTGACAAAACTTAAGTTACGAGTGTATCTTGTCCGAGTTCTTTTTCGACATAACTTCTAGAATTAAATTGATTAAACACTAAAAAATTTTGTTATTGTTAATTTTTTTAAAACTTTTTTTGTATTTTTGATGACCTGAAGGATGGCTTTATAAAATGGTAATTTGACACCGCTGTTTTCAGTTTAAATAATCGAATTACAAGGAAATTAATGCAATATGTTTGCTTGTCCGAGTTATTATTCGACTCACTGTATGTTATCCATATTATAATGATATAAAAATTAGGAAGTAGATTAAAAATTCACAATTAGATTTCATTAAGTTTTTACTTTAGTGTATCTCAAAAAACGGTTCAACAAAATAAAAAATTAATTTACACTTTTTAGTAACGCTGATTTTCTACATTTTTTGTTATATACATTTTTTTCTATTTTGTTGAACCGTTTTTAAATACAGTAGAACCCCCATCATTCGACATAAACGGGACCCATTTCCTGTCCAAACATAGAATGTGGCGAATAGGGAAATGAAATAAATATCTTTGTATGATATAAACATATCATGTTATTCTTGATTACGATAAGAATTTATTTACACTATGCCTTACCCAGCCAACTTTATGATTTAAGTTAAATATACAAATTTTGTAAAAAGAATTATTTTGCAAAAATGTTATTAGATACATAATATAAACTTTAAAATAACTTTATATTTTACGAATAAATTTTATAAATTAAATGAAAAAATTGTGACGATACGCGTTACAAAATAACAAAACTATTATACTATTGGAATGAAAATATTTTATTTTTATTAATTTTTAATAACCTCTTTCAAATTTAAATACTCTTTATTTTAGCATTGAAAATGCTGTTATTTTGCTATTATCATGTTTCAAGCATTATAACGTAGGTAATCAATCTGTCTGCCTACGTCCTGAACTCCAGTCGTGGCGAGATAAGCTCACCACTTGTGCGTCATCACCTCATAATTATCTGTCCATTAGGATGAGAAATTCTTGGAATTGTCGAATAACGGGGTGTCGAATAATGGGGGTTCTACTGTATAGGTAAAAATATTTTTTTTTATATTTAAAAACGATGCGACTAAATAGAAAAATGTATATAACCAAAAAATAACGCCAATGAAAATTTCAACAGAAAATGATCAATAAGTATTGCTGTAAAAACAATTTTTATATGTCTTAAAATTATGAAATTAACATTTTAAGTAGTTCGGATATCATTATGAGTCACTGTATGTATTGCTAATTTTACATCATTATTGTTGCTCGATGATTAATTGTATTTAATAATACATTATCCATTAAGTTAGATAAAGAAATGCTTCCTGTAAATAATTCATCTTCTATCAAGTTCAATGTAATGGTTAAAAAAAAAACTTAAACTATCTAATTACTAATTTTTTACATCATTATTTCTAGTTCAATGTTAATATTATTATGATAATTATTGTAATAATATTAAAATTGAACTAATGTGATATGCTAAGATAGCGATTTACTAGGTCAGTTCCCATTAAGATAGTGGTTTACAAAAAAAAGATTGGAATTAGTGAGGAAGCACCTACACCGTTTAATTATATTAAAGTAATCAATTTGTTAGTATCGATTTAAATATTGTAATAGTTGAAAACTAAAAATAACCTAATCACTGGTTATTATCAGTTATTATATTATTATTATTATTATATTCTCACATAATCAGCTCTCATGTTAATATACAACATCATGGTAGTGGCGTATTAAATTCATTAATTGAATCGCTAAGTGCAGAAAGGGAAGTACTGACAAATTTGTCGAAATTGAGTTATACATCATATCATATATTTTCGATATAGCCCGATCGTTTAGTGCAGGAATAAAAGTTCTACCATAAAGCGTTAGTTAGTTATTCCTCAGTAAAATATGCGTTCTTTTTCGCGACGTCGCGTCGCCTACATAATTAACAGTAGATGTTTGTCATTGACAGAAATACTTATTAAAAACTTTTTGTTGTAAATTTCATTTTCCTCATTTTTGTTCTTATACATTTTTTTATTTTGTTGCGCCATTTCAGAGTTACGGTGATTTAAAAAAGACTCTGTAAAATACAAAATTTCATCTGTATATCAAAAAGGGTGCAACGAATTGGAAAATGTATAGGAACAAAAATGTAGGGAATGAAATTCACAATAAAAAACTACTTATACACTTTTCTATTTCGTTGCAACGTTTTTGATATACAGATGAAATTTTATATTTTACAGAGTTTTTTTTTAAGTCACTGTAAATTTTAAATGGTGCGGCAAAATAGAAAAATTTATATAAACAAAAATAGATAAAAAAAATATTCTGACATATCAAAGAAAGAAATTTAATATCATTTTAAAAGTATAGAAAATATATTGATACGAAAATGTCAGACGGAAAATCAATTAGTTCTATTTAGACATTAAATTTTTAATTAATTCATTACAACCAAGGGGGATACGAAATTTTACATGTAGAGACACAAAGTAAAATTGTAGAATTTTCGAAAAATAATTAACTCTCTACCCTTAATAAATCACTTTCCGAAAAACTCCCTTCTTTTTTCAAAAATACCTGCTGTCACCACCCGAACAGCATTTAAACGGATTCTCTTTAATTTTTCTCTAGTTCATCGCTTGATGATGCCCTAATATAATGAAAACGTTTGCGATATTTTATATTTACAGTGTATTTTATTTGTGATAACTTTAAAACATTTCAGTTTTAAAAGTGTGTGTGCATTTTTTTGGTTTTCTAAAATATACCTATACCTATTATTATTGGTAATATCGAGTTACACCACCTAAACTACATATCAATCGGTTATTTTATAGATTATCTAAAAAACAAAACAAAGGTATCTGAAGCTCATAAAAAGAGAAAACAAACTAAATTCTATAAAATAATGAGTAAGGTCTTGGAGGCCTCTTTGGAGCTCTCAATGATCAGGGGGCTAATGTTCCAGCATCTTAAGCATTCCTATAAATTCACCCCTGAAAGTTATAGTTGTTTTTGCATTGTATTTAATTAAATAAGCAAGAATTTATAATTTGCATCTGCTTTTATGTTCTTTGAAAAGTGTAGAAAATAAACAAAATTAAATTTTATAAAAAACAAGGTCTTGGGGGCCCCTCAATGATCCGGGGCCCGATGCTCCAGCATCGTAAGCATCCATATAAATCCGCCACTGAAAGCAGGTTATAGACTCATATTATATTAAATGTTGTATCTTTTCAGACCCTATATTATCCATGTAAAATTGCTTTTTGATTTATGATATATGTACTACTAAGGATTTTGTTTTTACATCGAGCAGCACTTCCGCCGGTCTAGAACCTGATTTGTAAACGATAAATAATTAATTTCATAATAGATAGTTTATAGTTTTTTTACATGTTTGATACAAGAATGTTAAACATAAATATCCACAGTTAATTTCATTATAATTTTGATAACTATCATTATTATAACTATCTAAATATATTACTTTATTGTTTCTTTTAACATACGCTACCCAATGACTTCTAGGGTTTTTATAAGAATCTAATAGTTCAATGTTAAAATAAAAACTTAAACTAAATCTAATTACTAAATTTTTTACATCATTATAATATAGATCACTATTACGATAGTTTTAATTAATATAATGAAATGCTCATATAATAATATTGCATCTTTTCAGATCCTATATTGCCTATGTAAATTGCTTTTTGATTTATGATACACTAGACACATTACCCGCCATCTTTAACCTTAGCTGAATACAAGTTCCAGCGTTGATGTAAAACCTGCCCAAGAGTTTTCTTCTATGATTTAGAGGTAAGTGTTTCCTTACGCTAATCATTTCGGAGCCGGACATTTGAACGCGGCCGTTTGAACGCAGAGCCGGTTGAACGCAGGGACGTTTGAACACGTGGACGTTTGAAGGCAGGACGTTTGAACGCGAGAAATTATATCCAATTGCACCCACCCATAATTTAAATATTATTATTATCTCTCAGATTCCTTCGCTCTACGTAAGAGCATAATAACCACTTATTTTTCTTTAGAAGGGTTCTCTAGGCAGATACCTCGGTGGCTTGCCATTCCCTGCCGAGGGAAGACGGTCAGAATAAAATGTTTACTCCGCCCGGGATCAAACCGGTGATTTCGGCTTAGCAATCGACGCATACAAGCGCCAGGCCAGTCTTCTTCTTAATATTATTTTAATATTATTATATTTTTATATTAATTTTTATTTTATTTATTAAAATTATATTTAAATATAATAAGGACGTTTGAACATGATAAATTGCACCCTCCGCGACTTATGACCAATGCACAAAATTGCGAGAAAACTGGGTTAAATTATAAGTAAAACAAACCATCTCACGTGAGATTAGGGTGGGTGGGGGGAACTTAAGCCAAATCTCATAACATCTCACCAGGGGGGAGGGGGAGTCAAAAAACTGCCAAAATCGCCTCACGTAATTAATAGACGTCCCCTTACCTTAGTTACCTAAAGTAACTAACATGCTAATGGACTAGAGATTGGTCTTGATTTTTTCTTTGGAGGGCAGTTTACATTTTTTTTCAGCTATCCGTAGTCGTTCATGCAGAATACCATCCAATATTTAAATATAACAAGGGGTGTGCAATTGCATCTAATTTCTCGCGTTCAAATGTCCCTGCGTTCAAACATCCTCGCGTTCAAACGTCCCTGCGTTCAACTGGCTCTGCGTTCAAACGTCCTAGACCGTTATTATCCCTATTGTGAGCGTGTTTGCAGTTGATTAAAATTGTGTCTCGAATTCTTATGAGAAAAAGTGTTCAAACCCGCGAAATTTTCTGAATTAGCTTCGGTTCTTATAGGAAAGCAGCACAAATATAGGCTATTAGGGGGCCCCATTTTAAATAGGGTTTTACATCCACTTGGTGGTATGGCACTAGTTTACCGTATAGATCTAACCTTTTAATCTTAAGTAGTTGATTATCAGTTTTGTTCCGGAGCTTTATAGCTAGTTCAAATATTTCTTCAAGTTTAAATATTTTATAATTTTTTAATTTTTATAGAAAGATGACATTATTTACGGCTTTGCTACAACGTATCGGCATACTTTTGGGGTTAATAACCTCCGATGAAACACTTGCTGGAGATGGGCTTCGTGAATGTCGAAAAGGTATTAAAGATATTAGAAATGCGTTACGGGGCGCTAAGACGATTGGTGAAAAACAACATCTAGAAGCTTGTATGCGAACCTTGAGAAGTTATCGAAATCAGTATAAATCTATACAAAAACGTGGAGGTGGTTTACGTCCTGAAGGTGTTTCGAACCGAACAAAATGGGAAGATTCAGACTCAGCTTTTAGTAGTAGAATACGTAGTGGGGTTATCACCAATTTGAAACATAAAGATCCCCACGCTTTCTTGGTTGATTGTAAAGCGCTGTTTAAACGTAGAATTTTAAATGCGCTAAAAAAGGATGACTCTGTAAAAGTTAACACCATTTTCTGAGGAGAATTTGTAATATCTAAAGGGGATCAAGTTCTTAGTGATCGTAAATATTTCACTACACACAATACCCCTATCTATAAAACTACAAATCTCAACGGCTGGTTCGATGATAATGTTATACACCCTATTCAAGCAAAGCTTGAAGAGTTTCAGGAACGCGATTCTGGCTGGAGTTTGAAAAATATTGTAAATTTAGGTGTTAACGTTAATAACTTCACGACGCAACTTGGCTCTTCTTATATAGATTTACCTACACAAATTAAGCGCAAAGAAGCTTGTATTAACGTTAAGAATGATGATGAGGCATGTTTCGCGTGGGCTGTTACGTCGGCCCTTAGACAAACCTCACATCATAGCGATCGAATGATGTCTTACCCACACTATTCTGACGTTTTAAAACTCAAGGGAATTCAATTTCCTATGACCATCCAACAGATACCTAATTTTGAAAAACAAAATGATATATCTATTAATGTTTATATCCTACAAAAGAGGTTTGGAAAGTTTTCAACTCTACCATCATATTTAACAGCGGATTAAAAGTTAGCACACGTAAATTTGCTGTTAATTAATAATATTTATTATGACGATGAAGATGAGGTGAATGGTGAAACATCTGAAATCAAATACCACTATGTGTGGATTAAAAATTTAAGCCGACTCCTTTCTAAACAGATGAGTAATGAGAATGGGAGGAAATATGTATGTGATCGATGTTTACACTATTTTAGAACAAAGGAAAAGTTGAATAATCATACTATCGACTGTGCTATGATTAATGAAACTGCTATAAAAATGCCTGAAGAGGGTAGAAACATTTTAAAATTTACAAACTATAAAAATAGTGAAAAGGTCCCATTTATCGTTTACGCAGATCTTGAATCGGTTTTAAGGATGACTGGTGATGTTAAAAAACCACAAAAACATATTCCTGCAGCTGTTGGTTATTATTTGAAATGTTCCTATGACAATTTCTTTTCTTTTTGCAAATCTTATCGTGGTGAAGACTGTATGCGATGGTTTGCTGATGAGATGAAGAAGCTTTCTGAGGATATTGTAACCGTATTTTTATGTTCTTATAATATCAATATGTCTGTGAAAGATGAAGAAAAATTCCAATTTGCAACACACTGTCACATATGTGAACACCCTTTTGAGCTTGGTAGTAAAAAAGTTCGAGACCATAACCACCTAATTCCTGAAAAGAATTATCGTGGGGCAGCTCATGAAAACTGCATTATCAACTATAAGGATAGTCACGTCGTCGTGCCTGTTGTTTTTCATAATTTAAGCGGATATGACTCACACTTCATTATTACCGATATTGCATCTAGGATGGATGGTCGTGTTGATGTGCTACCTATTACAAAGAAGAAATATATATCATTTACTAAACATATGGACGATGAGCGGATCCAGTTTAGATTTATAGACTTATAGATTTCTAGCTTCGAGTTTAGAAAAGCTAGTATCTTATCTCGAAGACTTCCCTAATTTAAAATCAGAATTTAAAGGGGAGTCGGGATCAATTGATTTAATTGTACGAAAAGGCGTAATGCCATATGATTACATCGATTCATTTAATAAATTTAATGATACATCGCTACCTACGATAGATAAATTTTATAATAAACTTGAAAATGTGCAGTGCTCCCCCGAATTATACTCGAGAGCTCAACTAGTATGGAATAGTTTTAATTGTAAAACTTTGGGAGAATACGTCGACCTTTATATGAAGACTGATATATTACTATTAGCCGATGTATTCGAACAGTTTAGAAGCAGCTGTTTAAAATCTTACAATCTCGACCCAGCTCACTATTACACATTACCTGGCTATATGTGGGACGCTATGTTGAAATATACTAAGCAAGAATTAGAGCTCCTTACAGATCCTGATATGTTTTTATTCGTTGAACGCGGTATTCGAGGAGGTTTAAGCCAAATTTGTGCTAAACGACGCTCTCACGCTAATAATAAATATATGAGTAATTATAATCCCACAAGTTCGGAAATATATCTTATGTATTATGATGTTAATAATCAATATGGTTGGGCAATGAGTCAAGCTCTACCGTATGGAGGTTTCGAATGGGCTTCTAATATTAACATAGATGTAGCTTCTATACCCGACGATTCTCCAGAAGGATATATTTTAGAAGTGGATCTCGAATATCCGCAACACCTTCACGATGGTCACAACGATTTACCGTTTTATTCAACACATATTAATTCAAAAACAGGACAACCCCCAAAAACGCGTAAAGAAGTGACAAAACTTATGGCCACTCTCCAACCTAAAGAAAAATACATCATTCATTATCGAGCTTTAAAGCAAGCTTTAGAACAAGGACTTAAATTAACTAAAATACATAGAATTTTAAGATTTAACCAATCTCCATGGTTAAAACCGTAGATAGATTTGAATACTGAGCTACGGAAAAATGCTAAAAACGAGTTTGAGAAAAATCTATTTAAATTAATGATTAATGCAGTATTTGGTAAGTAGTAAACCATAATTCTAACATGAATACTAATTTTACTGTTGTAGGAAAGACTATGGAAAATATTAGAAAGCGTGTTAATATTCGCCTTCTCACCGAATGGTTTGGTCGCTATGGTGCTGAAGCGTTAATTTCAAAGCCTGAATTTAAGAGTTGTACCATTTTTAATGAAAATTTAGTGGCTGTAGAGATGAAAAAGTTACAAGTTTTTTTAAACAAACCTCTCTACGCTGGTCAAACCATCCTCGATCTCGCCAAAACAACATTATACGCCTTTCACTATACCTACATGAAACCTAAATTTGGAGAAGATTGTTCTATCGTTTATACGGACACTGATTCGCTAATTTACGAATTACGTAACCAAGATCCTTATATGATATTGAAGCAGGATGCTGAATGCAGATTTGACACTAGTGACTATCCACCAAATAACCTCTGGGGTATTCCTCAAGTAAATAAGAAAGTTCTCGGTATGATGAAAGATGAAAATTGTGGTTCGATAATGACAGATTTTGTGGGTCTTCGCTCCAAGTTATATGCTGTGAAGACTGCCGAACATTGTGTGGTAAAAAAGGCTAAGGGTGTAAAATCCTCAGTCGTTAAAACTAACATAAGTTTCGATGATTACATCGAGTGCCTGGAAAGATGTGCAAATAAAGTGATCACTCAGAATTTAATTCAATCTGTGAAACACTCTGTATACTCAATAACCCAAGAAAAGATTGCTCTTAACCCTCAAGATGATAAACGCTATATTTGCGCTGATGGTGTTAATACATTAGCATTTGGACATTATTCCATCACGGAAGAATCGTTAAAACGTAAACTGGATGATCCTACTACACCTCTTGATTGTAAACATGATTGTATAACTTTTTTTTTTATCTCTTGTTAAGCAAGCTGGAATAGTAGAATACTTTGACTTATTTATCTCCTACGCTAATTGAAACCATTCTTTAGTATTATAGTACTAACACAGTTTATCTCGGTATTGTTAAACTTCCGCTGTTACGAATGAGATAGTTATAGTTTTCCCCGAACTACCATCGGAAATTGTAAAGGTAGTAATTATTACTGAATGGGACAGAAGAAAATAAAAATTTGCAAATAATACACATCGTTGCTTATATTAATACTCAAAGCGATAGAATTATCTCATATTAACATTGACCAATCGTTTTTAATATGGGGTGATGCGCTCGGTATGCGTACCGCTACCGCTTATCGGTCAGTCGCTCGGTCGGTCGGACGGACGGTGGGTTTTGCATCCACTTGGTGGTATGTGCACTAGCTATTAGGGGGCCCCATATTATCAGTTTGTTTCCGGAGCTTTATAGCGCGCAGCAGGTATGTCGGTAAAGTAGGGATTTAAGCCAAAATGGTTTTAGGCATGCGCAGTAGGTATTTCGGCAAAGTAGGTAGGGAAGGTTTTAGGCATGCGCAGTAGGTATTTCGGTAAAGTAGGTAGTGACGGTTTTAGGCATGCGCAGTAGGTATGTCGGTAAAGTAGGTAGTGACATAGATTTGAGCCAAAAACTTGCAGAATGGACCTTAGCGATTTCCCATGTTAATTTACATAAGAAATGGTCCAGTTCTCTTGTTGCTTATCTACTAAGGTTTTAATAGCTTTGCTTATAAAAACCTTATAATTAGTATATAAGATTCTTATAATTAAAATTAAATTGCATTTTATATAAATACAAAACCTAATAATTAAAAAAATAATAATAATTATTTTAAACATAAAAGTTTAGCCCAAGAATTGTTGGCGAGCGGTTGACTTAGCGATAAAGAAAAAAATTCGTACAGTCCATTTAATCAAGAAAACAGCATTCGCCAGCACTTCCAAATTATGCAAAACAGTATTTCAAATTGGTGGACCCCCATAGGGGTGCGATATCAAACTGCAGCTAAGTCCTAAGGAAAGTCCAACCGTAAAGAAGGTTGTCTCCAAACTCTAAAAGCAGGGTAGCTGCTAGGGTTTAATCTATAAGCTCATCCAGCATCCACAGCGGCATCGACTCAGCACTTGTCCGGCTGATAACATCCTTTCTGCAGGGCCGGAAATTTAGAGTAAATAACTACAAGTGTTGTAGAACATCATTATGAGATGTGCCATGAACGCCCAACAACACAACTCCAACAAACGGCTGCAGAAAAGGACTCCCTCTGAAAACTCGTTAGTCCGACGGCTCGCTAATTATCTGAGGTACGAGAGACAAGAGACCTCCATTGAAAACATCAAGAATCCTCCGCAAGCTCGTCAGAGAAAGCGATTGAACAAGGTAATTAATGTTTATATCACCCAAAACAATCAACTCGTCGCACTCACTACCAGCCAAAGAAAGATATTCGTCCAAACAAGAAAGACGCGTATACCACGCCAATTCCAATGCCATGAACTTTAATGCGAATCCATAGATGCGCCAAACCACTGGCAAAACGATGTCCTTCATGCAAAATTTTAAAATCAAACGAGCTGCGAACGTATAAAGCTACCCCCTCTGCCCCAGGGGTGGCTCTATCCGATCTAACGATTAAGTAATGTAGTTCTGTAGACTAACCAGGTTAGAAGGAAAGTTAGGAAGAAGCCATGACTCAGATATTGCGATGATACTCAAGTTTTTTCCGGTTACAAAGTTAGGAAAAAAAGTGAAAATCTGACAGCAAAGATCGAATATTTATATGGGCTACAAAAAAACAACAAACATCGGCTGGGCAAAATTCACACGTATTGTGATTAGATGGGCGAAGAGAAATCATACACTTAAAAACCCCCTAAAAAACTCCCATGGTTCCTTAGGCCAGGTCCGATCGTTCAGCAACTTGGAAACATCACATTCCAACACAAAGATCGTAAAAGAACAGTATTCTGCGTTGGAATGTTAAACCTTCACATGTCACATCAGAAATATCGACAACCCTCATCCTGACGTGCTCAGCAACGGCATCGCAGCGATGCCAGGCGCTTTTCGGCGAGTACAGCACTGGATATGGTTGCGCATGAATGGGTAAACGAGATTCTTTCCGAGAACAGCCCTGCATAAGGACCTGCACGAATTAATTAACAAGATTCTTCCGAGAACGGTCTTCGAGAGAAAAATTTTCAGAAATAAAATCAATTTTTTGGCAAAAAAAATTAGTTTTTCGGAGTCACTTTATCCTGATCGTGCCGTACTCAACGCATCCATCCATCCACATCCTCGGATCAGGTTGTGATAGCGGATGATGAATAAGACTCACCATGAATGTAACGAAATGCGATTACCTCGTCGGAAATAAAGATTGTAATGACCTTTCACTAGAAACAAATGTAATAAGAGGTGTAAGGGTGTAACTAAATGTCATTCTGAATAAAGAAGGAAACAGTAGTGACAAAATAAAAGAACGCATAAACAAGGGCAGAAAAGCTATAAAGTTCTCTGGGAGAAGAATATAACGAAAGAGACAAAAAAAGAATCTACAAATCTATAGTCCGAAGTGTGATGATTAGAGAGCGGATATCCTTCTATTATGCCTATCGTTAATATTTAAGGCAGCAATAAAATATTTAAGATGTGGACGATTTATGAAGAATGTGATCATTTGGCACTTAGTTTTTTATGCCTTTTTTGCCTTTTTGGGAATTTTATGCTTATTTTCAATTTTTGTGCTTATTTAAAGCTTTCTTCTCTGAATTTCAACTACTGGGTCTATTTTCGCTAATGAAACTTTCGGGAGGGGGAGGGCACAAAATACAAATAACCAAAAATACATGTTTATATTAAATTTTGGTTATATTTCAAAATGTAATGTTGCGTTTTATATTTAAAATTATTATTTTAAATTTTTATATGCTACTACAAATCCTCCCGGGAGGGGGGCATTTCGTACCAGGGCACCCCCCCTGGATTTAACACTGGTTACTTGCGATTTTCGGAATGCGATTTTTGTTCTGACGCCGCGTTCCTGACGAAAGTACCTTACGCAAAAATTATGTTGATCTTGTATACAAAGAAACTATTCAGGAAATTAGAAACATTATAAAATCTCTAGAAAAGAAAGAAGTGTCATTGCTGGAGTCTGTAAACTTAATCAATGATTTCAAAAACTTAATTTCCAGAGTACCGGGACCCATTGGCCAAGAGGTAAAACTCAAATGCGATAACGTATTTTTCAAAAACGAGGGTTTTAAAATATTAAATAAAATAAGCATTTTACCAATGAGATTACTGGAATTTAGACAGTATCGTAACAACAGCTACTATTTCGAGAATTAATCTTGAATCTCGGATTGATCCGTAACTATTAGTACGGACATTAGTAGTGAATTGTTTTCATGAATAGTTTTTTGCTTTTTAAGTTAACTTAATAAATAATTTTAAAAATAATCCTGTGTTATTTTACCTACTGACTTTTTATGGACATCTAAGAATATTTTCTTGAATTAAAATATTTTTTGTGCCTTATTTAATTTTTTGATACCTTTTTTAGAGCTTTTTTGTCGCGTTTTTAGGCGCCTTTTTTGGCTTTTTTTAAAGCGTTTTTATCCGCTCTCTAGTGATGATGTACGGCGCGGAAGTGTGGGATTTAAGTGCAATCTAAACGAAAGTTGCTAGCCACAGAAATGGATTTCCCGAGAAGAAATTGTAGAAAATCTAGACTGGAAAGAATAAGAAATGAAATTATAAGAATAAACATGAATATGGAGATCGACATAGCGAAACAAGTTCAAAAACGACAATTGACATGGTTCGGACATACAAAAAGAATGAGAGAAAATAGACGGCCATGAAAAGTGTTACAATGGATCCTGCCGGAACGGAGAAAAAGAGGACGGCCTAGGAGAAGTTAAAGAGACGATGTAGATGACTTCTAGAAATATAGAAGAAGAGTTATGTCAAGATAGAAAGGGATGGAAACTAGGAACGGAGGCGGCCCCGACCGGACCAGAAGATTATATGTTACGATTGTTCAGATATGAAAATATTTAGTCAATAATTTTTTATTTAAATTTACCTACAAAAATTGTAATAGAAAATGAGAATCGAAAATTAATTTTTCCATTTTAAATTAAAAAAAAAACCAAACATTTTACATGCAAAGAAATAAATTTCTTCATTGTTATACCCCCGAGTGTATGTTTTCTGCAACATCTTTCAGTTGTGGCAACCAGAATCCAGGCAATATTTTTCCAAATACTGTATCTTATAAAATTTCCCAACTTTTTCAGTTATTCCAGACGAGTGGGAACCCTGCAAAATCTCATCAGATGCAAATTTTTGATTGCATCATCAACTCCTTCTTAAAATAGTTTCCTATATAAACTGGATTACTGTACTGTCGGGTCTCTTACACATTTATTTTTTATCTTGTTTACTTCTTCTTTTCCACCTCGACGTGCTTTTCATTGATTCTTCCTGTAACGAAGGTTTCGCAGTTGTTTTTTCCTTTTCAATCTGGTGTTGTTTCCGTAAGATGCGGGCATTCATTTTCTCCCAAATTAAATCATTTTTTCTTCTTCGTGCAAATTATTTCCTTAATTTTCAGGAAATTTCGCTTCATGACTTTTCCCAATTTTCTTACGCATTTCAATTCAATAAACCAAGCTCAAGAAATTGACATTTTATAATCCATATTATCATAGTTGTCAAGTGACACACAAACACCACACTAAAAAAAAAAGCTACTACTAATATTGAAGTAAGCAATGAAATTTTAATTTAAATTAAATTACTGTAATAATTAATTAAGAGAGATTATTTTGAATTCATTTTTCATTCCATGTGAATTTTCGAATGTTTCTGTAAGTTTCTTTTTCTTACAGTTCTATATTCACAAAGTTCACATGCGAATGGTTTCTCACCGGTGTGAATTCTTAAATGTTCTTTTACATCTCTCACTCTTACGGTCTGATAACCACAAAGTTGGCATGAAAACGCTTTCTCGCTCGTGTGAATCTTAGAATGTTCTTGTAAACCTCTTTTTCTGGCAGTTTTATAATCACAAAGTTCACATGCAAATGGTGTTGCGCCCGAATGAACTCGCCCATGTTCCAGCAGGTATCTTTTCCTCGTAGTTTTGTAATCGCACGATTTGCATGAAAACGGTTTTTCATCAGCATGATTTTGCACATGGCAATGTAAATTAATTTTCCTTCCAGTTTTATAACTACAAATCTTGCACTTAAACGGTTGATCGTTGAAATGAAAAGTTAGATAGTGTCTTTGCAATTCCATTCTTTTGATTGTATTAAAATCGCATATTTCGCATGATAACAGTTTTTTAACCTCGTGAGATATCAAATGCTTTTGTAAATTGAATTTCCTACAAAATACAGCATCGCAACTGTAACAAGCAAATTTAGTTACCTCACCGACTTGGTGATATTCCAAAAAATCGTCGTCCATTTGCTCTTGCTGAATGAAAACCGAATCAAGTGGAACAATATTTCCACTTATATCTTCAGTTTCAATTGTAGGATAAGGATCATCATTGCCTAAAAGGTCAAATTTACTTTCGAGAGAATTAATGTAACCGAACACTTACCTGAGTTTTCAACATGTAATGCAGGAGCCTGATCTTCCTCTTCCGTCTTTTTTTCCATTTCAATCGATTTAAATTGTAAGTTTAGTTATCAACTACCATATTTTATTTCAGAAATGTGTCAGTTACCAATTTGCGACAATGAAAAGAAGGAAATATCTTAGAGGGTGGGATCGAATGGGATGGACCTTGCCGTAATCTTATTCTGATTGGATGTAGAAATGGCACGAAATTTCAAATTGTTAAATTTTATTATGTTTAATAAAATTCGTTAAGTTAATCTTGATTAACTTGAAGAAGGTTTTTTTAATATTTATGTAATTGATTTTTATTATATTTTACATATTATTTTAAATAAAATTATTAGTCGGACGTCGACTCAACCTCAACCAGTGGGCGGCTTGTGGGATTGTAGTAATCTGTAGGCAGTGTTGCCAATATGTGAGTAATTCCTCAAAATCATGGACTTAGAAGAAGACTGCTAAGTCAGCAAACGCTAATTGTTAGAACGAACTCTCATTAATGCGCATGCTCCGCGCTTTTCAGTACTGCACTCTTGATTGCCGCGTACTAGGTTTTTGTACACTGCGTGATCTCTCTCGAACTACTACTTTGAAACTACTTTGCAAGTGCATTTTACCGCTCTTTTCTGGTTTTGCTTTGAATCGAAAAGTTTTACTGTCTTATTTGTGTGAAATTATTTCATTTTATACAATAATTATAACAACCAATAGCTATTTTAATTGCTAACTGTTATTTGTCGTATCAGTCGATTTATCATTTTCCATGATCTGTGTTTGTAGGTTATATATTTAAATTCTAGGTTTTGTGTGATTCAGTTTTACAGAAAGTTTTACTTTATTTACCTGATAATATAAATATAGTTATGGAGAGGTAATTATTAATAGATTTAATTATTATGTAGCAAATAATTGTAAAGATAATTATTATTTTAGTGTTAAGTGCCCACTTTGCACGAAAACATTTTGTAATGGTTCTACAAGAAATCGACACATACGGAAAGTGCATTTACTTGAAGTCGAGAACCAAAAGACAAATCATATTTTTTGTCCACTTTGTTTGGATGATTCTAAACATAGTTTTGCAACATATATTTTACTAATGCAGCACATTTCAGATGTCCATAATATTATTATACAACAAGAAAATTTAAGTTTTCCAAATCACGAAGCATTTGAAAGTTGGATGGCACTAGAAGAACGAAATGTTAATTATGCTAATCAGAAATCAGTAAGCCGTACCGATAAAAAGATCATTTACTACAATTGTAATCGAAGTAATTCATGTGGTAGGTTTTCTCATAGAAAATGGTTCGATTAATTAAATATTGTTTCATTTAATGGTATCAGAGTATTGCAATGAAGAGAATGATGAAGAAAGGTGGTAGTATTAAGATCAATGGCGTTTGTCCATCTAGAATTATAGCTCATTTTAAAAATAATGGTAAAACTTGAATCTTTTTAAATTTGTATTTTTTTAAATAACTACTTATTATAATTATTTCTAGGTCAAGTTGAAGTTAATTTTGTGGAAACTCATGTTGGGCATACTTCAAGTTTTAGAAGTCAACGTTTAACGAATGCACAGAGAGAAGAACTTGCTAATAAATTGAAAGCTGGAATACCGAAAAGAAGAATCATTCAAGATGCAAGAGAAATGAAGGAAACAGAATTGAAAAGAATTAATTTTTTGAACAACAAAGATTTAACTAACTTATGTGCCCAATTTAATATTGATAATAGAAGAGACCCCGACGACATGATAGCTGTATCGCTTAAAGTGGAAGAATGGAATTCTGGTGGCAAATCCCATGCATTTTTGTACAAAAGAATTGGTAATTTTTATTGTATTATTTATATTCTCTGTTTTGGTTGGTTTTTAATTTGAATAATATTATTTTGTATTGGAAAGGGGGCATTGCTCATTGCATTATATTTATTTATCTGGTAAGGGTTTCAATGTTTTATGGTGTGGTGTGGGCTTAGCGGTGTTGGGTACTTATTAGCTATTATATTGGAACCCGTGGTGGTGGTATTTTAGGTCACGATTATCCAAAATTAGAAAAGAACGATTTCGCTTTAGGATTCATGAACAAGTCAATGGAAACCAAGCTTAAAAATTACAGCCGAATTATATGTATGGATGGAACTCATGGAACTAACAATAGAAAATTTGAATTGACAATAATGATGGTGAAAGATAATCAAGATATTGGTTTCCCTGTTGCCTTCTTTATATCCAACAGGTTAAATTTAATATTGTTTTAAATGTTTTTATCTAATATCTTGAATCACTAGACAAGATCAAGTTATACAAGAAGTTTTTTTGCAAGAATTTAAGACACGTATTGGTGAAGAAATAAAACCCGATTATTTGATGAGTGACGACGATCCAAAGTACCACAACGCATGGACAACGGTTATGGGTAACACTCCAAGAAGACTTTTATGTGCTTGGCACGTCAGAAAAAATTGGACAATTCAAGGGAAAAGAAAAATTAGAGATGAAGAAATAAGACGACGAATGAATACAGATTTAGGGAAGATAATGACTGCAACCAATGAAGAAACTTTTTGGAAATTAAAAAATGAATATTTTAAAAATCTTGCAGATCAAAATGAAATAGTTTTTAGCACTTATTTACAGAGGTAACAGTTTAATTTGAATGGCACAATGGTGTTTGATTATTTATTTAACGTTTTAATATTTTCAGACAATACTTTTCCAATGAAGCGAGGATAAAAATGTGGGCATATTGTCATCGCTTGAATGCAGGAATTAATACAAATATGGCTCTCGAAAGTTTTAATAAATTTTTAAAGGTTAATTAATAGCTTAATTAATAAATTTTGATAATATTACTAAGTTGAAGCAATTCAATAAATTAAATTGATTTAATAATTTTTCATAGGATTCACTTGATAGAAACACACAATTGACTCTGGAAAAACTTTTGGATAAGATCGATGAGGCTGTAGAAAATAAAATGTGGACAACAATTAGTAATGTGGAACGCCCTTCTTCTAATAATTATAAAGACCGAGAGATTTCAAAAGCACATAAGAAAGCAGAAGCACGTAACTTAATTGAAGACATAGAAGAAATGGAATTTGGAAAATTTAAAGTCAAATCTTCCAAAGGTGATAAGTATTATTTTGTTTTGTATGGTGATGTATGCAACTGTGAGAGTAAGTTATGCAGTGTGTGTTCGATTTGCATGCATAAATATATCTGTGAATGTATCGAGTATACTGTGAAGAATATAATTTGTAAACATGTTCATATGGTTTCTTTGTATGAAAGGAGAATGCTTGTGAAATCTATTGCAGGTCAAGAAATTGATCAACAAAATATATGTATCGGTGAAGTATCACAAGAAAGATTAAAATTAAATGATGCCACTATGGATTTTATTTCAGAGAAAGTTGAAAATTTAAATAACGATGAACATCATACAGAAAATGTGGACGCTGTTATGTATAAAGAAATAATGCGACAAAGAATTTCAAACCTATTAGATGAGATGCCAAATAATTTGGAAACTTTAAAAGAGGCTGCGAGCAAAGTAATTCCAACATTAAAGAGATATATTGAAGGTAATTGCAGTAAAAAAAGAAAGATGGACAAACAAACTTATTTTCCTAATCAGCAAAAGAAGAGAAGACAACAATAGGTATCCTGTTTTACAATTTATTTAACGCAATCAATATTTTAAAAATAAGTTGTAATTTAGCTCATTCATTTTGATTATTTATTTAAGTAGTATTTTAGGATTTAACAATTTTTTGGACATTATTTAATGTCATTTACAGGGGACGAAGCTTAAATTCCGACTTCTAGCCTCCTCGTGGCAAGCTTTGGAAATGCATAAAAATATGTAGCTAATAGAAGCGGTATTCTCTTAAATAAAATATAATAATTATTTTATTAATAAAACATTTTATTAACCTTTTTTACGGTAATTTTTAATTTTAAACAAAACCAAACTGTTTTTAATGAATTCAAATAAATAAACATTTATATTAAGTGAATGACATAAATAAATTCCTTGAAAAGCATGAACAAGTGCGATACAAAGTTAATTTTTGTCATTTGAAGAATGAACAAAAGAAATAAGATATAACCTAAAACACTCATAAAAAATACATTAAACCTTAGATAATTTAGCAATATTTTTAATATCATATATTAATAAACCTACAACGCAGAAAATGATAAATACAAGAAATAAAGTGATCAGTTAGCAAGTACTAGCTGTTGGTTGTTATAATTATTATATAAAACGAAAATATAAATAAAAGCAAAACCAGAAAAGAGCGGTAAAATACACTTGCTAAGTAATTTCAAACTAGTAGCTATGGTATTAGTCCGAGAGAGGGCGACAAAAGCTAGCATAGTACACCGCAATCATGAGAGCAGTACGAGACGCACGAGAGCATGCGCATTAATCAGAGTTCGTTCTAATAACTAGCGTTTGCTTTCTAAGTCCATGCTGTGTTTGTATTCATGTTGAAAATGTTTATAATAAATTGGCAGCAAACGACATACAAGATTGTCTAAAAAAATTAAAGAAAAAAAATAGAGATCTATTTAGAAACAATGGGGTGAGTCTGTG
This sequence comes from Cantharis nigra, assembly GCA_958510845.1. Classification (NCBI taxonomy): domain Eukaryota; kingdom Metazoa; phylum Arthropoda; class Insecta; order Coleoptera; family Cantharidae; genus Cantharis; species Cantharis nigra. Next base: position 14,914,778 of record OY294029.1, read on the forward strand.
AGCGATGCGGGTCTGTAACTAGGGGTCGTCCATAAATTACATCACACAATTTTGAAGGTTTTTACACCCCTCCCTCCCCCTACGGCACATTTTCATTACCCCCCCCCCCCCCCACTGACGCCTCACTTCTACTCTATAAAATTTAATAATTCGTAGAAAATTATTTTTAACAACTAACTTAAATTAAATCAATTTTGCAGGTCTTAAATAACAATCTGTTTTTATTAATATTTAATTTTTTTTTCGGCCGCATGAAAAATCGCACGCAAGTTGCGATCTATTGATCAAAAAATTATATTTTTAAACATTTGACTATGATACTCGTATCACAACATTTGAAACCTCCCGGACCCCCTGTCACATTTTTGTCACAAATCTGAGATGACCCCCCTACCCCCAACGTATGACGTAATTTATGGATGGCCCCCTAGTCGTGTTTTCGCACACTCCTTTGCAATGAGGAATTCTCATGCAATTTAAAAAATGTTTTTCTGAAAGTTTGTGTTAAAAGATGAGATTGTTGTTTTTAATTTTGATAATATAATTATAATTTTAATTTTGTTTCCAAAACCAAAGAAACAAAAATTTAAAAAATAGCGGACAAGAATGGAAAAACTCGGCTGTAAAAGAAAATAAGGCCAAAATTAAAAGTGAAAATTTGGTCATAAAAGAAAATTTTGAAGTAAATACAGTGTGTTCACGATAAGAGGTAACAGTGAATAATTCTTATATCTTACTAGATACAAAAAAAAGTTTAAATAGTTTTTCATTCAACTCGAAATTTACCATCGGAAAATGTGAAAGTCAATATTTTGTACTTCAAATTCAACCGGAAGTAAACATGAATTTATTTTTTCAAATGGCAACATGTCCTTTTTTTAACATTTTCGTAATCTGCAATTTTTTCTCTATACAGAGATATAAAATTATCATAGGGTTACATAAGAAAATTTTCGAGAAAAATGCAATATTGTATGAGTTGACTGCACGTCATTGGACGAACGTTTACGCCGAGAGTAATTAACCTTGAAACAGTTAATCGAAGTTGGGATATCGGGATTCTTTTGCTCAGGTGTTCCAAATCCCATCTTACCCATCTTCTGATAACAGATTTTCGGTATATCCTTTGATCAGATTATTTCTATATCCGTTAATCGGATTATCCGTTGATCCGATTATCCGTTGATCTGATTATCCATTGATCAGATTATTAACAGTATACAGGACAGATTACCTTAGTAAGTAGTATAAACCAATATTCTAAGAGCACGAAAAATTGAACAAATTGAAAACAATACTCAAAATGAATACCAAAACCAACCATCGTAATACATCCAAAGAAGGCTCAGAAGAAATCGAAAAGTGCGGTATTTGTTGGGTAGCACTCAACGATCAGAAAAAAATAGCGCACCCCGAACATTGCAAGCATATGTTTTGTTTCGAGTGCCTCAAAAGCTGGGCAAAACGTAGTATCACTTGCCCTTTGGACCGAAAACCTTTTAAAAAGCTTCATGTGGAGAATCAAGATAATGGTTGGAAATCCAAAGTTACATGTTGTCCACCAGTAAAATTTTGGGAACACTTTAAAAATTTTCGTCATGGAGACAGTATCATAGGTAAACAAAATTTGGTCGATTATTATGACTCTGTCCTTCTTGATGTATCTACCTGCCAATTGAATATTGAATCAAATGACGAAACTATATTATTCACTTTCTTGGATGAAGATGGCGATATCTTAGATAAAGAGACAGTTCTTGAACACCTTTCTATTTTGGAGCGAATCATTATCGATTGCCGTAAAAAAGCAATAGAGAATGAATATGAAGATAATTTTTAAAATGCAACATGTGGAAAAATTGATGGCAGAGGCGTATTACGCAAGTTTGACGCCTTATATTTTGCGCGGTTGACCTTTTTCTTATATTTTAAATTAAATAAAATAAATTTTAAACTTAAATTAAAAATAAAATAAAATTTTAAATAAATTAAAAATAAAAAATATTTAATTAAAATTAAATTTTTTTAATTAAAAAAAAAATTTTTAAATTAAATTAAAAAAATTATAAAAAATAAATGAAGCCTTCGATAAAGCTTATTTGTCAATAATAAATGTAATTGATTAGGCAATTACAATTTCTGAAATTAAACTTCGCATCCCCAGACGTTTTGAGCAACAAGCATGGGCTTAAGCTAGAGTAAAATTTAATTCCAGCTACAGCCCTGTGCTTTAATTAAGGTATTATTAAATTTTAAAATTAATTTTAACGATTTTCAACGTACTTGACTTGTAGTGTGAGGTGCTTAACTTTCGTTGAGGGGGGGATAGACAGATAAGAGCAAAAATTCTTTTATTTATATGTATCTTATCTATATAAAAAGTTTTTCCTTAAAACAGCTAAATTCAGTAAATTTCAGTCGCGGCTTGTCAGGGGCTCCCAGTCTCCCAAAAGTACTTACCCACGGACTGCAACTGCTTACTTGATAGTATTCTTTAAGGTAGAGCATTGGTATTGTCCTACAATGCCTCTCCCCCTAGCTACGGCCCTGCGATGACATGAGGTAAAATTTATATTTTTATTGCATATTTCAGAAAGTTAATTTACCTAACACAAAGTAACTAAATTATCGTGCAGTTATTCAGAGTTCAATTCATTTACAAGGTACGTCCTGCATTGTAAGAATTTTATTTAAAATGCGGAAAATCTAACAAGTTACCAAATTAACCAGTAGACTAAATTTCATTCATTTATATTAATGTAACTTTTATAATTTATTTGAACATAAATGCAAATACATTTTATGCCTTCCAATAATCGACCATTACAGAACTTAAAATCTATAAATATTTGGCTTGTAAACTATATTTTCCTGGTATGAGTTATTAAATGTTTTTTCAAATTTTGTTTAAATGCACATTTATAATTGCAACTCTCACAAGAAAACGGCTTCTCACCAGTGTGAATCCTCGAATGACTTACGAAAGTTTCTTTATGTGCACATTTGTAATTACAAATTCTACATTCAAAAGATTTCTCTTCCGTGTGAGTTTTCAAATGCTTTCTCAAGTTTTGTTTGAATGCGCATTTATAATCACAAACTTCACAAGAAAACGGTTTCTCGCCAGTGTGGATTCTTAAATGATTTTTGAAAGTATCATTGTATGCACATTTATAATTACAGAATGTGCACACAAAGGGCTTCTCTCCGGTGTGGGTTCTTAAATGAACTTTCAAATATCCTTTACGTGAACATGTGAAAACACAAAATTCACAGCTAAACGGCTTTTCCCCGGTATGTATTCGTAAGTGATTTTTGAAAGTTTCCTTATGTGCACATTTGTAATCACAAACTTTACAGGCATACGGTTTTTCCCCGGTATGAATTCTTAAGTGGACTTTCAAATAACCCTTTCGTGAACATGTAAAGCCACAAAATTCACACTTAAACGGTTTCTCGCCGGTATGTATTCTTAGGTGATTTTTAAAAGTTTCATGATGTGCACATTTATAATCACAAAATTTACATACAAACGGCTTTTCACCAGTGTGTATTCTTATATGAACTTTTAAGTAACCCTTTCGTGAGCACGTAAAGCCACAAACTTCGCATGTAAAAGGTTTTTCACCGGTGTGAATTCTTACATGATTTTTGAAAGTTTCATTATGTGCAGATCTATAATTACAGTATTTGCATACGAAGGGTTTCTCACCGGTATGAATCCTTAAATGCACTTTTAGATATCCCTTTCGTGAACATGTAAACCCGCAGACTTCACATGTATACGGCTTCTCTCCGGTGTGCGTTCTTAAATGATTTTTGAAAGTCTCGTTATGTGCACATTTATAATTACAAAATTTACAGGCAAAAGGTCTCTCACCGGTATGGGTTCTTAAATGAATTCTCAAATTTGCTTTTCGTGAACATGCAAATCCACAAATTGCACACTTAAACGGTTTATGACCAGTATGAATTTTAAAATGATTACGTAAATATCTCTTTTGTGAACACTTATAATTACAAATCGAACAGTCAAAAGATATGCCACCACCACTGTGAATTCGTGCATGTTTTGTCAGGCCTGATTTACTTTTAAAATTCACCTCACAAACATCACAGACAAACTGCCTGCTAATTTTTGATTCCAACTCTGCATTCAATTGAAAACCTTGAAACAGAGGCTCCGTTTTGATCTCTATCGAATGATGCAAATCTTCCAACTTGATCTTTAAATCTTCCTCTTCTTCCATTTTAATTTCAAAGTTGTTTTGAAAAATACCTTCTGAGTTATCCAAATTTTGCAACTTTTCCGGAAGCACTATATCCATATCGAATTAGTAGTTTTCTGAAACAATTGATTAGTATGCTACAGTTAAGATTCGGAGCAGATGATGGGCAATCTACAGTTGTTACAAACCTTTTATTAACTTCAATTAATTAAATTTAGTTGCGATGATTGCGACCACTGGCGGGCGATCACTACTAATAAATAAATTATTATTGATCAAGGTTATATTATATACAGGATGTTTAAATTTTTTCATAGTCAAGATACCAAAGACATATTTTCTATCGTGATCATTTGAAGTTTGATCCTTCGCACATTTTTGAATCAAAAAACCTTGTTTATAAAATTTGAGTGACCTTTTGAAAATTAACCACGAGCCGTCAATGAGGTTAACTATAACCTCACTTAAATGTGACGACCGCTAAATAATTATTATGTTGTGGTTTATTATCATGGACTTACAAGAAGTTTGTTTGTTTTAAATATTGGATTTTCTTTAATTTTGAACAGGTACGTGTGAATTATATATTATATCTTATAACCTGGTTTAATAATAAATTATTTTAGATTAAACTATGGAAATGGACCGAGAAATAGAAGTTGTCAATAAAATTATGATTGCGCAATTAAATTTAATTAACAGTTATATGTTGTTAGAAACTATGATAATGAAAAATAAGAATAGAATTTCAAGACGCAAAAGATTTATCCGTATGCTGCTATTGCGTATGAAAGAAAGAGAGTAATAAATTGGTTATGCAAATAGAAGAATCTGAAAGATAAGAAACTCAGAGAAGCTGGTTTTACTAGAATATGTCACAGTAACAGGAGTAAATTTGTCACAAAAGGTCACAAAATTTTAATTAGCCGTTTCCTGTACGTTGTATTACCCAGAATAGATAATATCAAGGTGTCCTGGATACACTTTACATAACTTAGGTGGTGATAGAGGACACTTTTCTAAGAAAAATATTTAACAAAGACTCAGAATTGGAGAAATTTATTACAAAATATGGCGACAGAATTGCAATCAGAGATTATTGCGAGAAACAGTTTTGCAATAAAAAAATTTCATTAATTGAAAAACTTCGTGACAAAATTAATAGTAAAAGAAGCAAACAATCTTTAGAAAAAAATGATCATGAAAAGCAAGAAAATAAAAAAAGCAAAAAAGATACTAGATTAATTGAAGTAGGTTTATCTGGGGATAAAATTAAAGCAAGTTAGTACCAAGCAAGCGGAGGTACCAGAAAACTGGAAGTAAAAAAATTTCCACGGTTTCTGAAATTCAGGCATTAGCACAGAAGTTATTTTTCCCCAATGAGGAATCAAACAAGGGACCCATAAGTAAATTTTCTGTGTCAATGCTTGATTTCAAATTCAATAAAATTGATGCAGACATTACCGTAGGAAAAATTTTTGAAGAAACCGGTCTTACGAGAATAAGATTTTACTTCGCAACCCGTGAAATTGTGTCGACATCAGTAAGTTATTGACTTAACTGATGCTGAAGCCGAACTAAACAATGAAGAAGAACAAGATAATCACTTCAACTTCAATGAATTGGACTCAATCAGGAATTTTTAGTTACAAATATTAGTACAATAGAAAATTCACTAACATCGGAAGCAGTTGGTTTACCTCCTGTTGAGTTGCCAAATTCAGATGGAGATGATCGTCCCTTACATTTTAATCTCGATGAGGTAAGATAAACTATTTTCTTTTTGTATTATTATTTGGTTTTGTATCTATGTTTTCAAATTTGATTACAAAATATTTTATTAAATTTTTGTTTTAGATATCTGAATATTTTTACGGAAAGTGAAATTCCATCGTCCATGAAAACTAAACTACCTCTACATAGAGGTATTTATTAAATACTACCTATATAAAGCCTTTTATCATTAAGTACTATGTTTTACATAATAATATTCCGATTTTAAAATTAAATGAAAATCATTGTTAGTAGCTTTAGAAAAATTGAAAGTTATTATCATATTGCGTATATTGTATATACAGTAGAATCCGCTTAATGTGATTACGGATAATGTTCCCAGTCGCTTATTGTGATCATTTTGGCTGGGAACCGGCCACTTTAATTAGTTTACATGCAAAAACCACCGGATAATGTGATCAAAAAGCCGCTTGTTATTATTATGCATATGCCATAGGGTTTAAGTTTATCATAGCAATCAAAATGTCATAAATAATTAGGACCTTAATTATGATATTGTCGGCGTTTTAAACGTTCCTCGTGGATCAAGAATATTAATTAGTGGATGAACAGTTTGTTGTGTTACAACAAATTGATGATTTAAGCATTTTCTGTGCATCCACTTATAACAATGTAGCTGTCCATGTGTTTTTAATTGAGAATCAATAAAGGAGCTACGCTGAATACATTACTAAATTTTAACCAACAATATTTTTTTATTTTACTGGGTGTAGTAACATAAGCGAACTAAATGGTAATCGTTAATTACAACTTCGCATTACCTATTTATCTTTTATTAACTCACACACATGTAAACACTGAACTTTATGTTTAAAATATATAATATATTATTGAAGTATCTAACAGCTACGATTGTGCAGGCGTTAATTGCGCCTTCGAAGTGTAAATTGCGGCTTCGCAGTGTAAATTGACAGTTGCAAGTCACAATTGACACTTAAAAATTTTATTTTTACTTTGTGGCCTGAGGACGCCTTTGTAGTTTTCCCTGACATGCACAGTAACAATTTATTTTAAAAGATACGTTGAAAATACAATTAATACGATTACTTTCAGCAACAACGTTACAAACGTAATGGAAGGCTTGCAGATTAATGGAGGCGACCAAGAACACCCCGCGGAACCGGTAAGTTCCGCCGCCGCCAATTCCGGCCCTCCCCTTGCCCCAACTGCCAACTTTCCCGCTCTCGTGTTTGGGGCCACCGCTGGTTTAGCTTCCAACCATGTACCAAACAGCGCTACAACCCAGAGCGGGTTTTGGCTAACCACTTCATTTTATGAAGGGTTTTCAAGGCAGATTACCTCGGTGGTTTGCCATTCCCCGCCGAGGGAGGACGGCTATGTAGAACTGGAAATAACCTGCGGGGTCACAGGCAAGCGTCACCACCACACACACAAAGGTCTGCACCAATTTTGCCTGCACCCGCCGGTGCTACAAAGGGTTTGAGACAAATGTACGTTGCATTTTGTTATTGCATTGTGCGATTATTGACATTTATTTTACGTTTATAGCAGACGATCACGGAGATACTACTACCAATCAAACAATAACTTGGAAGCGATCTTGACTGCTATGGCCGAAGCAATTACCATACTAAATGAAATAACTAACAGAAACAGTAAACGTGGTTTTCGACCCGGCCATAGGAGCCCAGGTCCGAGGAGATAATATATTTCTAGTTTGCTTTTTTTTTAAATTGTTAGTTATTTATGTTTGTTTTTTTTTTGTTTACATTAAAAGTTCTTTTTACATGTACGTCTGTCTTTTATTTTCAATTATCTCTCGCTTTAGTCCTGAACCATCCAACTAATCATGACCTTTAGTATGATTTTTGTATGATTTTACCTATCTCTCAGAAAATTCATTGTTAGTGCTTGTTCACAAAAACAAGTCACTAAAAGAAAATAACACAGCTTTTTAAAAACGATTTTGTCTTGTGATAGGTTATTTTAAAGACCTTGAAAAGCTTTTTCCAGAATAGGAGAAATTAACTTTCCATCTATCATCTGTCAAAAATTACAAGCTGTCAAATTTGGAACTTCAAGAGTGAATAACTCATGAAGTACTGAAGAGATCTCAACCAAATTTTGTATGTAGGAACATTGTCCCCACATGACTTGACAGCTAACGGAACCATTTGATAAAAATCAGGAATTCAACATAAAAAAAGATTACTTTTTTTTTGCGAAATCTTAAAAAAAGTCCTTGTCCTTTGATGTTTGGGCGTATGTCTGGTAGGCTCTAGTGATGAATATAAGGTTTTGAGAGAGAAATCTTTGCCAGAGCTACCACAATAAGCAAAATAAAAATAATGAAAATGTCATCGTATCTCCGGAAATGTTTAACCAATTCACATAAAATTTTGAGTACTGATAGAGCTTTTAAAATATTAGTATTGGTGAGGAAACAAGTGAAACAAATGTAAGAGCCAGAAAATTCCAGAAAATATTAACCGAAATCTTAATTTATCTATTTGTTGTTAAAATTTGTTAGATGGCTTGACATAATGACATACATTCAAAAATTTCGAAAAATCCGCACTGGGCCCCTTGCCAATATTTAATTCTCTCAACTTATGAAAATCCTACAGCTCATTCACCCGACACTAGTGCAGATTTAAGTTGGTATCACCCAGTGCTACTCGACACGGGTTATCATCTGGGGAGGAGAAGGCTGAAGAAAAGTATCTAGCACAAATATTTGCAATACCGGTACCCTGACGAGTAGTATCATCACCCAATCATTGTAACAAATTTTATTAATTTATTTTATTTTTGTGAGTACGCCTCTGTCTATATGAGTTTTATCTCGTCGATATATTTTTGGTAAGTTCTGTTTTTTGTCTTTGGGCGTTTTGGGGAACCTTTTATCTTTATTAATTGTTTTCTTTAGTATCTTGTTTATCGCATTAGTAATTGCATTAATTGTGTTTAACACGGATCTGTTAAGATCGAGATTTTTTTTGAAAATTGTCGCAGCCATCTAAAAACTGAGTGATTTTGATAATTTTTATTCGCTTCCGATTTCGGCAGCTTTAAATTTTAATTAGGTGATTGCAAAACTCGAAGACATTTGGCGAGCCATTTTTCAGCTACGTTAAATTTAAAACAAGTAATTGTTTTTTTTGTTGCTGGTGTATAGCCTACGTATCTTTTTATGTTTCTCCATTTGTGATAGTAGTAAGACAAGTAGCTACGATTTCTTCTTTTTTCTCCATCTGAGCTGATTAGCTGTCGGTCTATTGACATCAAACTACCTGTTGTTAGTTTTTTTTCAAGAAAGCCACACCATCGCTTCCGACACATTACAGCTGGTACCACATGGGCATCTACATAAATTTAGAGGTGGTTCTTCTTTTCCAGCGTGCAGAGAAAATTCTGTTTTCCGCAAGGGAAGAAATAATTTTTTATTGCATCGTATGGAGCCGGAAAAACCACAGTTCCCATTCTTTTTATAATTTACAGAGTTTCAGAAATTTCTGCTATTATGTTTATGTTTGACATTAGATTCCACCCATAATTATAATTTTTATAGCATATTATGCCAAAGGAAGCCGGCTGACTGCAAATCAACGTTAGTTCAGTAAACTATGGATTTAGTATGCGATTGTACATATGTACTATGCGCCCTATGCTTTCGTATGATGTTTTGTTTCAATTCCCGAGTAAACCACTTAAGGAACTTAAATTTATCTAGCAAATCTCTACATATAAGTCATGTGAATCAGAGTATACTTAGCAATAATACGCATGCGAAAGAGGCTGCAAGGCAGAAGTGAAAGATAATAGCATACATTAATCTCCTACATCTGGTGAAGAAGACCACGGCGCACAGTGGGACGAATCAAACTTTTAGCTGGCCAAAAATAGAAAATGTTAGTATCATAGTTATTAAGGATGTATAGGAGACAAAAAAGAAAACTCAAAAATATAAGATATCGATGAAAATTGGTACACATGTCATCATTGACTTTGCGATGTAATAAAAAAAATTTCAAATAGATTCACTACACCGTTCAATAGTTCTTGTAGTTTTAATTTGATGTTGACTTTTTGTTAAAATTCAAGAAAAATACATCTAAGGTTTTGCTTAAGAGTCTGCTTTTAGGGAAAATCACAAGGTGTTACACAGTAAAATACTTGTCTAAATAAAAATCTAAAGCTAAATCTTAAGAAATCCTAAAAAAATTATATAATGTAAAATTCATTTTATGAAAAACATTTTATTGAATAAAATATTAGCTTAAAATATATGATCAAAATATAAGAATTTTTTCAAATTTTTTGTAGTTATAGCTTGTAAATAGAAGAAGGTTTTAGCAAAATTTCATCACGGTTTACTACCCCATTCTCGAGAAATTAATTAGTAATTGAACAACCGATATAGGGTTGTCACGTTCAATTCGCTAAAAATAAAATAGATTTCGTCGTTAAAAGAACCCTAAACATATTTAAAACTTGTTGGTATTAAACATATTATGTATATCTCGGTTTTTATTAGTTTTAACAACAAATATCAATTTTTACTCATAAAAATTATTACATTTTTTATTTAGATAGTAGGTTGGATTGCAGGGATAGTCACTAATAAAAACTTTGTTATGTCAAATTTAATATTTGTAATTTCAGAAAATGAACCGATTTAAACGAAAAAAGCCTTTCTTCAAGCATTTTTATCACTTTGTTTAGCGTTTATGATATTTAAAAAGTATTTTACTACAGACATAAGACCAATATTCGTGATATTCAAATTAATCCTACTTTTGTCTCCGATTGTATCTCCTATACATCCTTAATTATAACCATTATTATTTGTTACCACATATCTGACGATGAAAAATATATCAAAATATATAACAATTATTTTATAAATACCTGATAAAAACAGGTAAGGCTCATGCAGTTCGCTAAATGTAATGCAAATACATGTATGTGCACTTATGTTATACATTTTAGTTATTCAGCCATTTAAGTGTTATATATAATTTTTTAGTTTTTTTAGCAAATATGAATCAACATGTAGTATCGAGTAAGCGTTTTAATTTGTATTAATTTTATTTATTAAGATATAAAAATTGGCATATAAAATTATATAATTACAGAAATTCTACATTATTTACATATAATGGAGTAGGAAAACTTATGGGGGCCTCTGGGGAGTTACCAATTTTTTTTTTACATAATTATGTGTACTTGATAACACTGTTTCGAAAAGTAGCTCTAATTTGCCCCTTTTGAAATTATGAATTAAATTATAGTCTTATTTTATTAATTCTTATAGATAAAACTAACACTGGAAGAAACATTAAAAATTGTTATTTATTTGAAATTCTTGAAAATGTCGAATGTGGTATTCATACAAGTTTATACATGCCTAGAACATGTATTTACGCAATACATTTATCAACATTTTTAACTTTTTTAAAAATTTATCAACATTTTTTAACTTTTTGAAATATTTTTAACTTTTTAAACATTTTTTAACATTTTTAAAGATGATATTATATATATATATAAAGCACTACAGGCCTAGAAGGCCCATGGCTTGGTTGGCAATTTTCGCCCATCTCTTCCTGTTCATCGCTACCTCATTCCATCTCTCTACTTGCAACATGTGTAGATCTTTCTACACTTCTTGTTTCCATTGCGTCCGTGGTCTGCCTTTTCTTCTTTTTCCACCCATTTCGGCGTTCCAAACCTTATTCGGGATTCGTTCTCTGTCCATTCTTAGTATAGGTCCCAGCCATCTAATTCTTTGGGCTTTCAGCACTCCAATGATATTTGCGCTATCGTATAGTTCGTACACTTCGTGGTTAGTTTTTCTCTTCCATCTTCCATTAACGTATGTTCCACCAAATATTCTTCTGAGGATTTTCCTTTCCCAAACATTCAATCTCAATATGTCTTGTTTTTTAAGTGTCCAAACGTCACAGGCGTAAGTCACCACTGGACGTATCATTGTTTTGTACACCCTTAGCTTTGTTGTTCTTGAAAACATTTTTCCCGACAGTATCGTCTTCAACGCACAAGCACTTTTGTTTCCTGCAGCAATTCTCGCAGTTATTTCTCTGCTGGCGTCTGGTTTTCTACCCACTGCGGTGCCCAGGTATGTAAACGATTCTACCTCCTCGAACTTGTATTCTTCGGTTTGGCTTACTTTAACATGTAAATATCTTTCACCTCCAAATGGCTCATCACTCTACACCATGTATTTTGTTTTTTATTCGTTCACTTCTAAACCTAGCTTCCGCGCCGATAATATGATCTTTGCCATGACATTTTGCAATTCTTCTTTTGTTCTCGCCAGTATTGTTATGTCGTCAGCAAAGGCCAGACACTGATGCCGATTGTGCAATATGGTTGCCTGTCTATTGATTCCACCATCTTGTAACGCTTTTTCAAGTGCCAGGTTGAACAGCACTGCTGAGAGTAGGTCTCCTTGCCTTACTCCTTGTACCACCTTGAAATTTCTAGATAATATACCGTTTACTCTTATTTTGTTTTCGGTTTTTTCCAACGTCATTTCTATCAGTCTTTTCAATTTCATAGGGATTCCAAAATCTTGTAGTGCCTGTAAGAGTTGCTTTCTGTTGATGCTGTCATAAGCTTGCTTGAAATCTATAAATAGCACGTGAGTTTTCAGCTTGTGTTGGTGGCTTGCAGCTTGAATTTCATTAAGAACAAATATTTGGTCTATTACCGACCTGCCTTTTTCGAAGCCGCTCTGGTACTCCCCTATTATCTCTTCTGCGTATTTGTTGAGTTTATCTTTTATACATATGGCGAGTATTTTGTAACTTACATTTAATAGTGCTATGCCTCTATAGTTTTCACACTTTTCTTTGTTGCCTTTCTTGTGCAACGGACATATTATTGCTCTCCTCCACGAACTTGGCATTTCCTCCTTGGTCCAAATCTCTTCGATTAGTTCGTGTATTGATCGGATCAGCTCTTCTCCACCATATTTGATCATTTCAGCTTGAATTTCATCTTCGCCAGCACTTCTGTTGTTTTTCAAGCTTCTGATTATTTTTCCGATGTCTTCTAATGTGGGCACTGGTAGTTCTTGTGCATTTTCCTTTATTTCATCTGTTTCTATTATTTGCTCTTCGTATGTCTGATTAATGTTTTTGTTCAGCAGATCCTCGAAATATTCCGCCCATCTCTCCAACACATCATCATGGTTGCCAATTAAGTTTCCTTCCTTGTCCTTAACCATCATTGATTTTGTTTGGTATCCCTTCTTTACTCTTTTAACTCCCTGGTAGAAATTTCTTATTTCTTTGGTTCTGTATTTTTCTTCAATTTCTTCTAATCTATCAATCGTGTGCTTTCTTTTCTTTTCTCTGATTATGTTCTTGCATTTTTTCCTTTGTAGTCTATGTTTGTGTCTATTTTCTTCAGTTTTTGTTTCTAGCATAATTTTCCTACATTTCTCTCGTTCTTTAACCTCATGTTACTTTTTTAAAAATTTATCAATATTTTTTAACTTTATGAAATATTTTTAACTTTTTTAAACATTTTTTAACTTTTTTAAAGATGATATTACTGGACTAAAAAAACTGACTTTTTTGATTTTTTTCAGGTTCCCTATATTTTTGACCGGCTAAAAGTTAGATTCGTCCCACTGTGCGGCGTGGGTAATATTAAGGAAATTACGTAACCTGTAAGTGGCATCGAGCCAATCTGGTGATGATGTATGAATTTTGAATTAGGAAAGTGTGAAGGAGAGAGCTAAGAAGAAGGAATGATAGCAGGCGAGAGGGGAGAGGTGGGGTGGGAATTTGAGCAGAATAAAATAAAACAAAAAGCAAAACAAGCGATTTGATGACTGATAAATTGATGAACTTTGCCGTTGTTCGAAACTCTGTCCGTCGTCAGAAAGTGCCTGCAGAGAAAAGAAGATCCAAAACCTTTAAAGTTTTCTTTCAGATTTAAAATTTTTTTATTGCGATAATAATATTTGGAAAATAAAAAAATCTTTATAACAATATCGAACATCTCAGATATCATTTATCTAATCGAAGTGTTTTATTTTTAGCATGATTGCATTATTGCAATAAAACAAAAAACAAAACACTTCGATTAGATAAATGATATCTGAGATGGTAATTGATCACACATGCAATTACTCGTTTCGTCAAAAAATTCCTGCATGTTTAATAGAAGTTGATTTCTCAAAAACCTATGCTAATCAAAATTTAACAATTGTTTTCCAGTATCGTCAAACCATAATGCAAACACCAGCAATCAGTTTTGATTTTTGAATAACCAGTTGGTATTACGAAAATAATTGTTGACGAGTTTGTGATTTTGATTGGACTGTCAATTGCTGGCGTCGTCAATCATCAATTTAGAAGGCTGTTTATTACTTAATGACCATTACAACTTGTTAATGCAGTGGTTCTCAAATTTGTTTGTCTGGCGCCACCCTAAAGTCATTTTAAAAATTTCCGGCACCCCTATCATTCCCTTCTTTTTTCTTTTTATACATTTTGAAATATTTGATAAAATAATAATATAACAATTATTTATAAACATATTATATAGACTATTTCGATCTTATTAGATTTCATCAGTGTCCACTTTTTTGCTTTTAGCTTTCTTTATCTCAAATGCCTCTCCAGCAGTCAGCACACAGTTTTTGCATCTAACAAGGAGGGGACCCCTACTCGACATCACCGATTTCGTCCGGATTTATAGTGTATGGAAGGCTTGACTAGAATTGCAACAAATTGTAGCTCCAGATGGCCAAGCGTTTAGGAAATAAAATAATTTTTGGGGATAGATAATATATACATAAGTCATTTAAGTTATAAAATTTACATTTTTACTATGTTATGTTATTGTTATTGCTGTTATTGTTTATATCCTTGTTAATTCAACTCTCGAATTATATCAAGTTGGTTTTTTGAAAATTTTCCAACAAATGTTTCGGCAAAATCAAAATACGAAAATGTTAAATGTTTACAACAAGAACACGACGAATTATTGTAATACCAATCGGATAAACCATAAAGAAGTTCTGTACTTGTAGTTAAAATCATAATTCTTTTTTTCAAGTAAATAACTTAAAGAATGGAAGTTATTAGTTTAAAGTTCTGTATTTTAAGTTAAAATCAAAATTCTATTCTTCAAGTAAATAACTTAAAGAATGTAAGTTATTAGTTTAAAGTTCTGTACTTTAAGTTAAAATCAAAATTCTCTTCTTCAAGTAAATAACTTAAAGAAAGTAAGTTATTAGTTTAAATTTCTGTACTTAAAGTTAAAATTAAAATTTACATCTTCAAGTAAATAAGTTAAAGAATGAGAGTTATTAGTTTAAAGTTCTGTACTTGAAGTTCAAATCTAAATTCACTTCTTCAAGTAAATAACTTAAAGAATGGAAGTTATTAGTTTACAGTTCTGTACTATAAGTTAAAATCGTAATTCTCTTCTTCAAGTAAATAACTTAAAGAATGCAAGTTATTACTTTAAAGTTCTGTACTTGAAGTTAAAATCGAAATTCAAATTGTATACGAAATCTGTAATGTTAGGCCAATTGGCACTTTGTAAGTGCTCATTGGATCATCAAAGTTATTGTAATGATTAATTTAATAATAAATATTTTAAACTAACTAGTCGGATTCGAAGTGCAAGGGTCGTAGGTTCGACTCACCATACTGGAAACTTTTTTTTTCCTATGGCTTCTATTCAATTTTTACGATATGAACCGTAATAATGTATTGTATTTATTTATATTTTTATAATATTGAAATATATTTAAATTTATATTTGTTTTAGATTTTGTAACATTTGTTGTATAAAACAAATAAAAATATAATAAATATAAAAAAAATAAATATAAATAAATACAATACATTACGTATTACGGTTCATATCGTAAAAATTAAAAAGAAGCCATAGGAAAAAAAAGTTTCCCGTACGGTGAGTCGAACCTAGCACCCTAGCATTACGAGTCCGACTGCCTAGCGCTGTGCTAGCTAGTACTTGGAAATTTTACAACGTAAATGACTTATGTATATATTAAATCTCTAAAAAAAAATTTTATTTTCTAAACGCTTGGCCATCTGGAGCTACAATTTGTGTCACTTGCAATTCTAGTCAAGCCTTCCATACACTATAAATCCGGACGAAACCGGTGATGTCGAGTAGGAGTCCCCTCCTTGTAAGATACATATTTCGTACTTTTATAAGACGATTGAAAAATTGAAATTAAAAACGTACCGAGTTCTAAGACAATATGTGAAAAAACATGTTGACGTTCTGCCACTTTGTCCAATGTAAATTAAATTTTCCAATTTGTCCTATGAAATTAAAATACCTTATATGTATAAAATATTTTTTCCTAAATCGAAGTACTTCAGACAAAGGCAATGTATTTTATTTTTAGTGAGGCCCCGTGCAAAGCCAGGTATCTAGCTAGTATAAATAGTAAGGTAAATCAGTTGTAAAAAGTAGTTAGTAGTTAATAATAGTAAATGGGGTTAAACCACAGGGGGATATTCAATGAATGGTGTTCATGGATATGATTTTAATATTATTTGATACTTAATTAAGTTTTTAATTGTAAAATATTAATTACTTTTTTATAGAAACACTTATGTATCTATCTAAGAAATTGCAAAATTGAGGAAATATTTGCAATAAACAGTAGCGTAACAAGCAGGTGAGGGACCCGTGTGCGAAGTTGTTAACAGGGGGCTGTACCTTTATAAAAGACAAAATTAAATTTGTATACAGGACTCGAAATTCCGATGATTTTTATGCAATTCCAGTGATTTCCAAAGAATTCCTTCCAAACAAGAACGTATATAAGGACGAGTAACTACCCCCCCCCCTATTTAATTTTATTAAATATTTTAATATTGACTGACTACGAAGCGGTAAACTACGGATCAAAGCCTGGTCGCGCCGAGTACACTACACTGCTGTGATCTAAAGCCAATGTTAGATCTTTGGGCTTATGGGGAAAATTCCCTAGTACGTCATCTTGGCTTAAATAAAGTCGAAATGATAACCTTACATCCGGAATCGGATAGGCACTTGAAGAAGAGAAGAAATAGTTTAAAAACTATATAGAAGAGTTTTTTATTTTTCAATTTTCTGATATTGTCTAGATGTCCTAAAATATCCTAGAATTTTCTGTGATCCCCCACTTCACATATTTTGGATATTTTTCTAGATTTTCTAGAATTTTCTATTTCCGCTAATTTTCTACATTTCCTAATTATAGTAAAATTAGTGTCATTTTTATGGATTTTCTGGGATTTCATAAAATTTCTCACTCGCTTTTTACTAATAAGTGAAAAAATTCTGGAGAAATTGTCATATGCAAAACTAAAAGGAAATTTGAGGAAATCTAGAATATTATAATAGACTATCAATTTTTTGCTTTTTTTTCCATTTTCTAAAATTTCATTGGCTTTAAAAATTTCAAGATTTTCTAGAGTTTTCAGCATTTCTCTCGATTTCTTATTTACCAACATTTTCTGGAGTTTCCTAAGATTTTCTTGAAATTTCTATGGATTTCTTGAGATTTTCTAAATCGTAAATACAATTTGATAATTCCCTACTGATAATTTCTTATATAACAATTACAGGGTTCACACTTCTTTGGAAAATCTGGAAAAGCCATTGAAAATTTACGATTTCCCTAATTTTGTCAGGGAATTTCTCATTTTTAATGCCAAGTCAAAAAAATTAAATGTTCAGTCGAGGTAAAAACTTTAATCTAAAAGATTTTTCAATTTTAAAATAAATTTGTGAGCCTGGGATCGAAAAGTAAAATCAAAAATTTAATTTTGACGGAAAAAATATAAAACTGGGGATCTGGAGGGTAATTGTAAGACCTTTTTGAAAGTTAAATTCCAGGAACGGAAAATTGTTTAACTATAATTTCTGGTGCACTGGAAGGTATTCCAGACCCCCCGGTTTGAAAGCCCAAAGGTGTGTGTGTACGTTGTGTGATTTACCTTCATATGAAAATTTTTTATTCTCTTAGAACAAATAATATGCACATCGTTTGTATGTATAAACAAAAAATTTTAGTGCATATTTATACAGCAGATATCTATGCGTCGTGAAAACTCTCACCTGGGGGCCTGGGGAGTGTGGAACACCCTACAGAATATAGTAAAATTCCTTGTACGGAATTTGAACTTAATAATTCCCCAGACTTCAAATAACACTAGTTGTGCATCTCCTATTTTTGAGATTTTTATTAAGATTGAAAAGGTCAGAGTACAAATGGGGGCCCTTTTAGCCGGGGGCCCGCGTGCGTCGCACCCACCGCACCCCGGTAGTTCCGCCACTGGCAATAAACTTAATATAAGTTTTATCTTATCGTATTATTGTTACCTGATAACTCACAAAATGTATGTAGCTCTTCATACGCCGTAATTAATACTTGCTATATAAGTAAGCATCGTAAACAGCGATCTGTTGTATGCCCGTCTTTTTAGTGTCAAAATGTTCAGGCCTATGTAAGTAGATATTTTTTTAGATTTTTAATTAAATTATACTGATGTAGAAGATATTGTAAGTGACATTTAAAAAAAATCCATTTTTTTTCACAATTACTTGCTTTGGCCTAGTTAGAAGTAAAAAATTAAAAATTTAAAATTTTTAAAAAACCTTTTAATTAAAATTAAAAAATATGCAAATAAAAACAAACAAAGCTGCTTGAAAAATAGGACGTTGGGAAGTTGATTAAAAATGACTTCAAAAAAGTCCGTGCACACGGACGACGAACGGACGGACAACGCTCACGTCAAATTAAATAAAAGCTTTTAAAAAAGACTTGATCTCTCGGAATTTTTTTTTGTAATGACTACAACACTACAAGACATTTTTAAAAATGTATTAGCATACATAAAAAGAGTAAGCTTTTACATCCATAATATAATTTTTATAATAAAAAATCTGTTGTGGACCACATGACTTCGTTTGTCATTTTTAAAATGATTGGAACATCTTACAAGAATCTCGTTAATCCCTTTGTGGATTTTTGCATGAACAATCGTAACAAAAATAGGAGGTGCACAACTAGATGCTATAAGAGTCTGAAATACAAAATTTCAACTTTCTACGACCTACCGTATTTGAGTAATGCGACACACTGATACGTAGTACATAGTACTTATACGTCAAAACCACACGTTTCCACAGTTTTTATCGAATATCTCGAAAATAATGGAAGATACAGAAAATACCATTCTATACAAAATTAAAGACAGTGAAATTTTCTACAAAAATGGTTCTATAAATTGTTTTTGTAAACTCTATAGATTAGGAGATATGGAGGGGGACAGTTTTAATAATTTTCTTACTTACTTTTTGATTTTATTGTAATTTTTATTTAATTTTGTAATTTTTTTATTACTGATGGAAGTGATGGAGAAGGAAAGTAATATTAACCTGTAAAGCACACATTTTTTTCTTTGTTTTCTGTCTAACTAAGTCAACCTTAATTAATTTAATTTAATAATTAATTTTGTGTTTATACACATATTTTCTATTTTCTTTCTTTTATTATATACTATTTGTACGTCCATATGTAATTTTAATTAGATATATTAAAATGCTTTTTACAAATGCCAGTTTGTAACTAACAAAGGTTTGTTTTTCATATAAATATGTTAATCCAGGAAAAAAGTATTCAAGAAAGGCAAAAATTTATTAAAACTTTCCTCCACCATAACTTCTAATCTGTGGGGTTTACCAAAAACATGTTTAAGACAATTTTTTTAGAAAATTTAACGGCCTTTAATTTCATACAGGGTTGTATTTGCTCTATCTAACGACATTTTCGAGATATTTGACAAAAACAGTGGAAATGTATGGTTTTGACTCCTAGCCCCCCCTCGTCCCACCCAAACCCGTCGACTTAAGCAGGAGACTTTTTAGTAATTATAGAGCAACTAATAATAAACATTTTGTGATAATCCAACCTTTTATTTTTTGGATTTCGGGGTTCACATCTAATTGTAACGTACTATATTAAAACATAAGCAATTATTAAATTTTATTCTAAGGATCTAAGGTATAATTAGTACTAATTATTATTCGGTAATAAATTTATAATTTAGATATCTAAACAAATTGTTTAGAAAATGACACTAAATAGTACCTATACTACACAAAATTTATTATTCAAAAAAATGTCTAGAAATATTATTTATATTTTAAATATAAAAGTGTTTTGTTTATCATATATTATTTATATTATATTTATCTATTATCTAATCAAAATGTTTTATTTTTAGCATGATTACGTTATTGATGATATTCTGGAATATAACGTCTACCTTTTCCAGAAGTTCCTGTACATTCTCAAAATCTGCGTTCAAATGGAACTGTGATAATCAAAATTTAACAAGGATTCCAATATACGAAATAATGAATAGAACTGCAACACATTTAACTTTTGGATACAATTACATCGAATCAATCGAAAATTTAAAACTTTTACCGTACAGAAATAACATTACAGAAATTATATTGAACAATAACGCGTTTAGAGAACCACCACAAAACTTGAGGGACATAATACCAAATTTAAAAATGTTAATTTTGACAAACAATCAGATAACTCGTATAAAAAATGAATTTAATTATTGTGAAAATTTGGAGTACTTGTATTTGGATAACAATCCCATCCAACGCATTTCACATAATGCTTTCATGAAAGTTTCAAATTTAAAAAAGTTATCCTTAAAGCAAAACAACTTTACATTTACTAATATTCTTACAAAGAAGATAATAGCTATAACAAAACAAAATCCTAACTTGGAAATCATAACTTCTCCGACAATTTTCTTTAAATCTACTACGGTGACTACAAATACACTAATGAAATTACATCGTAATTTATCAAGCGATTACGACGTATCCACTAACAAAGGCACAGAAGAAGATAATAAGACGGGTAATGCTAATACTACAGCTCTAAATACCATATTGAAGAGCTTTCTTTGTACTGTTTTTTTATTAAACCTCAAAGCAAAATAAGATGGAACCGCAAAGTATTATGGACACGCGCATAATGGAGTAGCAAATTAGGTCGGGATGTATGGGTTCTGTCCAGAGGTAGTACCTCTATACTTGGAACTGCCGAACTTAATGTTGTTCCAAGGTATTGGTCCTCGGATAGTATCAACTCTCACTTTTGGCTCCTAGAAGTTGAAAAACTACA
The DNA here is from genome assembly GCA_958510845.1 of Cantharis nigra. Lineage (NCBI taxonomy): Eukaryota > Metazoa > Arthropoda > Insecta > Coleoptera > Cantharidae > Cantharis > Cantharis nigra. The sequence goes on from OY294029.1 coordinate 14,935,994, forward strand.
ACGGCCACATCCTGGTAACTGTGTCGGCACGCAGGCTAAACAAAGTGAGGGGGTTGCCATAAGTCAGATTTTAATATAAAAGCAAAGATTCTGGCAACTAAATATTGCTAATGGAAGAAACTTGAATATGCACCCAATAATGACGTATCTACTGTTTATGACTTACCAACACATCTAGATGAGATGACGAATATTTAAGCAGAATTATCTTGGTGAGTTAGAACTCAAAGCAACAGAACATATTTTCTGTTATTTTTACTAAATTACCGAAAATTGTTCAACAATATAAAATTTTAAAAATGTTATCAGGTAGATGTTGAAGAACCCATCAGTCCTACTGGAGATAGGTTCTTACACGTTGGATAAATATGCAATCCTTTCGAACCTAACATCCAAAAGGTGTTACAGGCCCCACCTAACGGATAAGTTTAACTTCATCGTTAACTAAATATTTATTAATATGATCTTTGTTTCAGGTTATTTCTTGTTGGGGTCCCATTTTCCGATTTTTTTTTTAGATTTTCAATAATGCCTACTCGAAGGAACTGCTGTCATCTGAGTTTTTCATCTGTAATGAAATGATTTTGTGCTAATACTGTGACATACAATATTTCTTTAGGTATTATTTATATTTTATTATTATTATTTATTTTTTACTGTTTTCCAAATCATTGTTAAAATAAATAAAAATTAATAAACATTTATTTAAACAATAAATAAAAATAAACCATCATTTAATTTGTTTTGTTTTATTTTAAACAAAATAGGGATATGGAATACCTTTAGCACCTCAATAATTGCTTCGACTTCATTAAGGATTAGAAATTAAAGTTTTAAATTCACACCCAATAATGCAGAGGTAATAATATACATAAACGTTAATTTCACGTTAAAATGTCGTTGAATTAACGTTGTCTCTCTATTATACAAAATTACTAGCCATCCCCGCTAACAATTATTAAAAAGATCTTTAGATGCCAAAATAAACATTTTTTTCAATTGAGACCATCATCAATCATCATACTTATTCAGTACAATGAGAAGCAGGTACTTCAATCTGATAAGTTTATATACCGATAGGTACTATTAAGGTAATCTAACTCGAAACCATCAGTCGAATATAACACATAAAATGAACTGTATATCAAACAAACTAGATCGTAAAGTGAAGCCGGATTAAGGATGTATAGGAGACAAAAATAAAACTCAAAAATATAAAATATTGATGAAAATTGGTACACATGTCATCATTGACTTTGCAATGTAATAAAAAATTTCAAATCGATTCACTACACCGTTCAATAGTTCTTGCAGTTTTAATTTGATGGTGACTTTTTGTTAAAATTCAAGAAAATCACATCTATGGTTTTGCTTAAGAGTCTGCTTTTAGTGAAAATCACAAGGTGTTAAACAGTAAAATACTTGTCTAAATAAAAATCTAAAGCTAAATCTTAAGAAATCCTAAAAAAATTATATAATGTAAAAATCATTTTATGAAAAACATTTTATTGAATAATATATTAGCTTAAAATATATGATCAAAATATAAGAATTTTTTCAAATTTTCTGTAGTTATAGCTTGTAAATAGAAGAAGGTTTCAGCAAAATTTCATCACGGTTTACTAGCCCGTTCTCGAGAAATTAATTATATAAATTATAATTATCAAATTGAGCTGCAGGACAAAATAAAACACATATTTAAAACGAGCTTTCGGAAAATGACATTTCCTTTTTCAAGTTTAATATTTTTTTAATTCATATTAAACTTGAAAAAGGAAATGTCATTTTCCGAAAGCTCGTTTTAAATATGTGTTTTATTTTGTCCTGTTGCTCAATTTGATAATTCTAATTTATATTATTTTCAAGAGCTAGTAATTTTTAATTGAGAAGTTAATTAGTAATTGAACAACCGATATAGAGTTGTCACGTTCAATTCGCTAAAAATAAAATAGATTTCGAGGTTAAAAGAACCTTAAACATATTTAAAACTTGTTGGTATTAAAAATATTATGTATAGGGGAAAGTGGGGGAATCGTGCGCAGCGGGTAATCGTGCGCATCAAACCATTTTATATTCCACGGAATTTTAAGCGCAATAGATTAGGGGTGCACTCTCTCCTGTCCATTGAGAATCACTGACGCCATTATTCATATCAGTTGTATACGTTTGCACGGAACTAGCCCTATATATTTAAAATCAAGCCATTTTTTGTAAGGTTTTTGATATCAAAAAATAAGATTTGTTTCCTAACCGATAAGATATATCTAATTTATGGAAAAATACGATCTTACGCCTCTATCGATGCTTGATTAACATTGTTAGGTTAAGTAGTTTGTTAAATCTATTAAATACAGTCATTTAATACCTAAGGGAAGAATGATGCGCACAATTACACGCAAGGGTGGGGAAATGTGCGCTTTTGTACTTTTGTACTTTCAGCAATATTTTGCTTTAAATACTTTATTTTTTGCTAAAATTGAATTACGTGCTGAGAGTAAACTAAATAACTCTCCCAATACCGTTTTTACATTTAAATTATCTACAATGCTATCAGAGCTATACTGATTTCTGCTTAAGTGCGTACATTTCCCCCACTTTCCCCTATCTCGGTTTTTATTAGTTTTAACAACAAATATCGATTTTTACTCATAAATATTATTACATTTTTTATTTAGATAGTAGGTTGGATTGCAGGGATAGTCACTAATAAAAATTTTGTTAAGTCAAATTTAATATTTGTAATTTCAGAAAATGAACCGATTTAAAGGAAAAAACCTTTCTCCGTGCATTTTTATAACTTTGTTTATCGTTTATGATATTTAAAAAGTATTTTACTACACACATAAGACCAATATTCGTGATATTCAAATTAATCCTACTTTTGTTTCCGATTGTATCTCCTATACATCCTTAATTAGCTAGGTAAGTATATATTATATTTATATAGATATCTCTCTCTCTTCGTTCCTTACTCTTAAAAAGTGTGGTGGTACTTTGTAACACGTTACTTCAAATAACACTATTAACCCTCCGGCAGTCGCGTCGGGGAACAGAGGTCCGAACTGTTGATAAAATTTGAAATTGTTAACATATTCATCATTATATCGAATGGATGTGTGTAGGTATGCTTTCCTGCCACAAGTGTGGTTCTCACAAGAACAGAAAAACGACAATTATTTGCGGTTCCTGTGAGAAATTTGTTTGTCTAGACTCTAGTCTAGAGCATTGCTACAGAAAAATTACCTGTTCTACCTCCCTCGAAACCGAAGTTCAACAATTATAAGTACTAAACAAGAATTTCGTTTTTATTTACTAAATTGTTGAATCAATACAGTTTATTAATTAAACTTTTAATTTTGAATAAAATTTGTTTTCTTTTAATAGTTTTTGTATGACATGCAACATAATCTCACAAAACAACTGATATCTCATCATGCGGACCTAAGGTCCGCAACACGACCGCTCGTGTTAAAATAAATGGCGCGACTGCCGCAGGGTTAACTATTAGCCGCCATTATTCTCGGTCCTGAGCACGTTGCGATGCTCCCGGTAAGTTCTCGTCGATCAGCGGTTTCATCTTAAATTAAGCGACGGGAAATTTGATACATTTTTTTTAATTATAAAAGTAATATTTAATTAAGTACACAATTAATTTTAAATTTAATCCCGTCATCTTTCTCATTAAAATCGGATTTTGCGATTGGAAAATTTTTAAAGATTACTTTTAGAGAAAAAATATGTTAACATTAAAAATAGAATAATTCGAATATTCAAAAAATTTGAATAATTCAAATATTCGAATGTTTGAATAATTCGAATATTCGAATAATTTGAATATTCAAATGATGTATTCGAATATTCAAATTATGTATTCGAATATTCACAATTCCCCGCTCCCAAATGAATTTATTATTATCGTCGCGTCGTGTCGACTAGTAGTAGTAGTAATAAAATAATACTATAAAACTTTTTTTTTATTTATATGTTATACAATGAACAAAGAATACAAAGAATACAATGAAATGGGGTGGGGCTTAGCGATGTAAGGGAAGTTTAACGTTGAATAATTAGAATATTCAAATAATTCGAATATTCGAATAATTCGATTATTCAAATTATACGTTGCGATATTATTCGTATTCAAATATTCAAATATTTGAATATTCGAATTATTCGAATTTGATTCCCAACCTTATTATAAACCAGCTTCTAAGTCCATGTTATAAACCGATATGGTTCTTGCGACAGTGTGTCCAACAGTGAGACTTACTTTTAGGCTTAACAACCATCATAATTTAAGCATCATAATTCTAATATGCAGACATACAAGTCGCCAAAAAACTACTTTCACTTTTGAAATAGACTTCAGGTTAATTAATGTTCGTTAAAATATAGGTACATATTTTTAGTATTCCCTATTTTTCCATCTGGTATAAATCATCCAATGAATTTGTTTATATTTTACATAAACATTTTAAACGTTAAGACGCGACATATTTAATTTATACTCAAACAATAAATGGGTGTCTCACTGTTGGGTACTAGTGTCCAACAGTCAGACAAATGCAACTGTAGCTTCTTCTTACAAAAAAAGTAGGAAACTTTAAGAATATATCCTTACATTGCTCACATATATGTAAGTAAAGATAGTTTTGTATATAGTAAATCAGTACTTTAGGTCAAATGGTTTATGAATTATATTGGTTTAAAAAAAAGTGTCTCACTGTTGGGCAGGTTCCCCTAATAATCTTAAAGCACCACCCCAAAGGGATATTTGTTTTAACTTACTTGATTTCCAAGCAGTCATTCGTATTCGAAAGTGATGTGTGTACAGGTGGGAGTCGAGTCGTGTAAGTTAAAGAATTTTTACTCCCCCATACCTAAAAAAAAGTAGTTGCTAAAAAATACAAGCCGGAACCAAAACCAGCAAGATAAAAATCCATGGGCATAAAAGAGGAAACAATTGAAGTATATTCAATTTTTTGGTGTAATTATCAAAACTGATAATCTTCTTTTCAAATATCTAATACAAAACGGAAATTGTGAGTACGCATATAGGATTTAACTTATAAATTTTATAGACAATCAGATTAGCATTTAAAAAAAATCTGATTTTCAGAAGGTCGCTTACATTAAAACGACATTAAGTACCTATATAATATTTTTGAAGCGTATAAAACAAATTCTTATCATCATAGGGAGAAATAAATAACTTTTAATTTGGCGACTAACGGGCAGAAATATGTATTGTTGTGTTTCAAAATCCCTTTTGGACCTTTGTAACTGAATTTGTTAATTTTACTGGTTTTGCCGCCAAATAGTCAATGTTGCGACGGCTAGCGGAGAAAACGAGTGACGGCGACCAATTTTGTCTCTTAGTTTTTATATATTGCGATTTTCATTTTCATTTTTAATATTAATATTTCAAATATTCCAAAGAATATTAAAAAATTTTAAAATTAGAAAAAACAATAGAAGAACAAATTATGTACTGAATTTTACTGGAAATCTCTTTGAATTATTTTTGGAGATATAAAAAATCAGTAAAAATAAACGTAAGAATTATAACATAGAATGTTGGATTTGAAGGGACTATAATATCTTATTAGGCTTCGGTTGCCACCCGCTCCCTCTTATTATTATTAAACTAAATGTTAATTAAATTTAAAGCTGAAGCTTTGCAATGAAGTTTTTCTTCATTTTCTTAAATTAAAAATAAAATTAACAAATAACTACTATAAGTTTAAATTGGATCTATTATAACGTTTCTATACTTTTATCAAATCCTCCCGGGAAATATACCGTGGACGTTCCGTGACAACAAACAATTTGAATACCACCAATGATATTTAACCGTTCTCATCCTATAAAAGCTTGGATTGATGTTATTTATTCTAGTGAATAATGCTCCTTGATCAGGGCAAAATGAAAACAGTCAAAGTTTATTTTTATTTGCTGTTATGTTTTAATAAGTTGCATTTGATTATTTCGGACGATGAATTATATAAAAAAGTGAGTACATACCTATTACCTATTAAAAATCTCTAACCCACAAAAGTACACAGACATTTTTTTTTGATTATAAAGTATTTTTGCCCGGTTTCACAAATTTTTTTTTTAACCTGTGTTAGTCAACATTTGTTAAAGATAATCATTGATTAAATTTTGAATGGGTTGCACAGACTATCTGAAATCTATAATTAGTTAATCTCTGATTATGCGTTCAAATGTTAGGTTGGTACACTTACTTCACCTAAAACGTCAACTTCATAGTACAAAATTGACATAAATATGACAGTTTGTAAATTATTTATTCTGTGATGACTGATAACAGTCAACGCAATGTTAATGAACAAGAAAAAGTAAGGTTAAAAATTTAAAGCACGAAACTTTAATTTCAAATTTAATTTAATTTCAAACAAAATTTAATTTTTAAATATTAAATTTAAAAAAAATTATATGAAATAGTAAAACGAATTTAAAATTCTACAATTGTTTATTTTTGCGCATTACGAAACTTGTTACTCCTTAAAAGCATTTTCATCCTTCATAGAGCAAAACTCATCTTTGCGTTCTGATTTCGTGGACCATAGTAGTTCTCTTTCACTCAGAGGAAACAGTGTCCGGAAACCGGAAACTCCCAGTACCGCCGTTTTCGCTCCTGGTACTGTCATATTCTTTCGAGGGACTGAGTCGATGAACGTCAACAAACCTGAATTTGTTACCAGCTTTATTTTTAACCATAAAAATGTATAAATGTAATTGTGGATTTTAGTAGGTTCATTTTACTCTCCATCTGAGGAAAAATAATATTTTTGCCTCAGGAGTAGAGTTCATTTGCTTCCTGAAGTGAATTTCCGACATTAAGCTGAGGTAAAAGCGGTATGTGCACTAACATTTGCATCTCGTGCGTTTTGAGGAGCAAGTGGAAAATCTACATCTGCATCTTCTATGAAACCACATCGTTAAATAATCATCTTCACGCAGTTCTATGGCAATACTGTGCAAAAAATTTCTGTTTTTATATTAGCAATTTCATTCTGTCGAGGCATGTAGATATACTTACTAATTAGGTTTTAAAGCTGCAATTCTTATGCATTTGTAATTTTGTTTGTTATTGTAATTTGTAATTGTAAGTTCATTTCTTACATCATCATTTCTCAATCTATCCATTCTACTCTGCAACCTTTCACTCTTTATAGGAAGAGTGAATGCATAGGAAAAATAAATATAAGTCGTTCAAGAAAACCATGGGATCCGTAACAGGCAGAATTGCCTAGTACTTGAAGCGAAGAAGAAGAAAGAAGAAGTTGAAATTATTTTCGGAACTTTTCGAATTGCTCTGTATGCAATGCTTCTACTCACATTTATGTTGTCTCTCAAATGCTGTTGAAATGATTCATTTGCGTAAAATCTTAATGTGGGTAGAAGCTGTAGCATCCCCGAAAGAGATTTAGTGCAAAAAGTTGCTGTCTCCATGTTTTCCAGCTGGTTCTTTATATTAATTATGATTTCCTTGCTAAATCTTGTTTATTTGTAAAAAGAGAAAAATGAATTATTATTTTTTAATAATTATTATTATTAAATACAAGAGTTTCTTAAGAAATATCAGGAATAAACCTGGTAACTTGTATTTCTTCTTCATCGTCGTTTATTGAAATATCAGAATCAGATAAGTCGGACATTTCTTAAGAAAAGTCGTTTAAAACCATGACAGGAAAAATAAAAAGTTGAAAACAATGTCGACGTATTTTTTTTAACCTGTGTAAGTTAACATACGTTACGGCTAATCATTGATTAAATTTTGAATGGGTTGCAGAGACTACCTGAAATCTATAATTAGTTAATCTCTGATTATGCGTTCAAATGTTAGGTTGGTACACTTACTTCACCTAAAACGTCAACTTCATAGTACAAAATTGACATAAAAATGACAGTTTGTAAGTTATTTATTCTGTGATGACTGATAACAGTCAACAAAATGTTAATGAACAAGAAAAAGTAAAGTTAAAAATTTAAAGCAGAAAACTATAAATTGAAAAAAAAAGTTATATGAAATAGTAAAACGAATTTAAAATTCTACAATTGTTTATTTTTTCGCATTACAAAACTTGTTTTTCCAAAAAAGCATTTTTATCCTATAGAGGAAAATTCGTCTTTGAGCTCTGATTTCGTGGACCATAGTAGCTCTTTTTCACCCAGAGGAAACAGTTTCTGGAAACCGGAAACTCTTAGTACCGTCATTTTCTCTCCTCATTTTCACAAATTTCCGACCTCAAACTTTAGTCAACAAAGAGCACGTTAGAGAGAAAATGACTCACTTTGTTTCCTCAACCAGCAATATACTATTTAGTACTGGAAACTTATATCAGAAAAATTTAATTCTAATAAAAATTTAAAAATTCAAATTTTTTCAAAAAAGATCAGCATAAAAGAAGTTAATTTTTATTAAATTAAAATCATTTAAAATTTTTCGTCAATTAGATATGGGAGAGATTTCTTAAAAAAACTTGTTTAAAAACACGACAAGAAAAGAAAAATTCAGTTATGTAAGTACTAAGTCATTAGTTATATCGCCTTAATCACTAGATATCCATTTGTTAAATATTTTGGGAAGTTAACTTGTGTTAAGGTCTAATTATCATCTGTGCAACCCAAATTGTTACTTAACAACAGATTTAATCATTGATTATACTAATCATTAATTAACTGTGATTTGTGCACCCAAATCTGACTTAATCAATGATTATCTTACTAATCAATGATTAAATTCTTTAATTATCATGTGTGAAACCTGGCATAATTATCGTCTGTGCAACCCAAATAGTTACTTAACAACAGATTTAATCATTGATTATACTAATCATTGATTAAATATTGTATTGTGATTTATGCAACCCAAATCTGAGTTAATCAATGATTAACTTGCTAATCAATGATTAAATTCCTTAATTATTTTCTGTGAAACTGGGCATTAATATTTCAAATTCAAGTTCAATGTTATGTCGTGTATTTTTCGTATAATTTGCAATTTAGTCGGAATTTAAGGGGGAAACCTCCTTTACCCGGCCGAAAAATACACGATATTCATGAATTTTTTTTCTGAAACAGAATTACTCAAAACGCTTTGCAATTTTTATGGTAATTTAATACATATTTTAAAAGTATACAGGAATTTTTTCAAAAAAAATAAAACGCTTTTATTGTGTAAGGGGATGCCGCGTTTACATCGTATCGCCTATGGAGTGTCTCCATTGTGTACAGTGTAGCGTTCTTAATTGTGGTCTGAAACAAAAAAATCAAAACTTTTTTTTAACTTTATGATAGTAGCTTCTATGTGACAATGATATTTATCTAAGAAAAGGTCGAAATAACATTTTTTTCATAGTTTGAAACTAAAATGTTTTCTTTCGTTAAAAAATCGACTTCAAAATACGAAAACAAATATTAAAAAATTTTTTTTTCAAAAAACAATTGTTGTCAAATGGAAGAGAATTTAATTATTTTTAAAATGAGCCGTCACAAAGCCCGATCGGTTCAGTACAGCTTTCTCAATCGTGCACACAAAGTAGAAAAAATGGTGTTTCGAGTAAAACGCGTTTAAAGTTTTGAGCACCTAATCTTAATTAATTAAAATTAAAATAAAAAAACCTAATTAAAATCACATACATTCGTAAATACGGCAGCTATCGACTTAAAATTTTCAGGGAATATTCTTGAATAGTTTTACAATCGAATAAAATTATTTCCAAAAAATCGATTTTTTCGACCCGATAAAGGAGGTTTCCCCCTTAACTGAATTTTAATAAATTAAGTAATTAAGTTGTAATTTTAATAAATTTACAGTTAAATTCTAAATAAATTTTGAAATGAATAAAAATTAGTTATTTTATTATCTACTTAATGTAAATGTTGGCAAATAAATTTTAAAACACAATTTATAAGTTCTATATGATAATGGGAAACTAAATGTTAATTCAAATGATTATATTTACAATCGAAATCATTATCTTATAATTTACAAAATTTAATAAATTCCAAAATAAAATATCCTACACAATTTAAAAATCAAATAAGTATATTAAATTTAAATATTTATATTTTTAATTTAATGATTATTATATGTTTATTGAATTTTGAATTTAAAGAATTAAGAAAACAGCAGCTGAAGCTACAGATACAAAAATCAAATTTACAAGATTTAAAGCCAAGAATGAAAGAGGTGAAAAAATTTTAATCTTAATTTTAAAATAAAAATTAAAATTATTTTTATTTTAATTTTAAATTTAAAAAAATAGAAACATTTTTACTTTAATTTTAAAATTTAAAAATAAAAAAAATTTTACATTGAATTGTTTTCCTTGGCGAAAAATTTAATTTCTCTGACTTGGCACTAAAAATAAGAAATTTTCTGACTTTTCGCTTACAAAATTAGGGAAATCTGAAATTCCTGGATTTTTCCAGATTTTCCATGTTTTCCGGACGAGTGAAAATCCTGCGTTACATTAGTGTTTAAAGTTTCAAATTATGTAGGGCCGGTAGAGTTGATTAAAATTTTCAAATTGGTAGCCCTTAGGTATTAAGATTATTATAATAAGGAACTTTACCAGTCAAGAACAGTAGAAAGTAAATAAATACATAAAATATTCATAAACCGAAGTGAGCACCCACGTCAAGCTAGCACCCCCACCTCTTCAAAATACAAAAATATTTATACTATAATTATGCGATAATTATGCGCTAATTTCAGACAGTAATCGCGAATTTTGGGCTCCAACGGTTTCGCGATAAAACATAAATCTTTGGTGGGCGGTGTTGAGTTGACGTCAAGCTAGCACCCCACCTCGAAAAAATAACTTTCTTTAAAAATCAAGTAAACCATAATTAGGCGCTAATTATGCGCTAATTTCAGACAGTAATCGCGAATTTTGGACTCTAACGGTTTCGCGATAAAACATAAATCTTTGGTGGGCGGTGCTGAGTTGACGTCAAGCTAGCACCCCCACTTCTAAAAAATGACTTTTAGTAATTTTTCTATTGTCGCGCCACCTGTTGACGACATTTTACTAGTCATTCGTGAGATTTCGCTCCTCTCAATTTTTCTCGATTTTTTTGGATACAAACCAAATCAAAATCCCACCAAGTGTGCAAGTTTGGTTGAAATAGGCCGAAGGGTTTGGTTTAGGAGTGTATAACGAATAAATATCCCAACAAACTCTTTAATATTATATATTATGTTACATCGTTATTATTTTATTTCAAAAGTATTCAAAAATGTTTCGTTTCAAATGATAGTATCTTTTCAATTATTCCTGTGTTTTACGATTTGTTCTCAACCTTCTTCATAACTTTATTCTAATTATTGTCGGCAATCTTATTTTAATTATTGTTGTTAATGTTCTTCTTATATTTTCTTCTTTATAGTTCTTTTCGCATTACTAACTTATTATTATGTTATCGTATTAACAACCTCTATGTCTTACTTATTCTAACATGTCACCATGGTTTATGTCACCATATCTTCCGAACGGCTACAGGTAGCGACGTACTTTTTTGACAGCATGTTTGTAAACATCAGGAGAGTGTTCCTGGCTGGTCAAAAACAAATTTTGCCGGCGAGAAGAAATTCTATCGCAGAAGACCATCTCTACCTCCCCCCAGTTCTCTTTATTGATTAGAATTAAATTAAAACCAGTTGCATTGGAGGTGTAGTAGATTTTTTTATTTCAAGTTAAAGAGCATTCCATACCAAATTTATCCTCAATCAAACTCCTTCAACCGGCTCCCCTCCATACCCCCCCCCCCCCAGCAGAACTCATCAACACTACTGAAGCTCCTGAAGAACTCAACAAACAAAACTGTCCCACTCTCCCAATTGAAACTAAGACAGGAGTTTCCTTCATTCCACCCCTCAACCCTCCCACATGACCCAAAAAAGCCCTCCATCTACAAGCCCAATTCAATAACCTAGCAGAAAGTCAAACTACGGCGAATACCTACATTTTTGTTGACAATTTACTAGTGACATAAAATAAAAATTAAAAATTTTAAAAACACCTGACTAAAAAGATTCCAAAAATTTAAAAATTAACCCTCCCCCCCTAGAAGATGACCATAACATGGACTTTGAAAACACCACTATACTGAAGTCAATTCCGTCCTACAAAGAACGTATTTTGAATGAGATGATTGAGATAAAGAAAGATAGGAACTCAATCAACAGGAAGACTGATATCGAGGGACTGAGTAGCATTTGCAGTCCATTACTTATTTAACTTTTTTCTCAATATTGGGGTTAAGTTTTTCACCATTGGTTTTTCGTAATCCACGACAACTTATTAGAATTATTAATAAATTCGTTTTCTTTATCATTTTTTCTTTCACTACCGGGATTTCGTATTATCATTCTGATCAAGTTGTCGGATAAATGTCAATATTCTAAAATATTTTCAAGATACTATCATTTGAAACGAAACATTTTTGAATACTTTAGAAATAAAATAATAACGATTTAACATAATATATAATATTAATGAGTTTGTTTGGATATTTATTCGTTATACACTCCTAAACCCTTCGGCCGATTTGCACACTTAGTGGGATTTTGATTTGGTTTGTATCCAAAAAAATCGAGAAAAATTGAGAGGAGCGAAATCTCACGAATGACTAGTAAAATGTCGTCAACAGGTGGCGCGACAATAGAAAAATTACTAAAAGTCATTTTTTCGAAGTGGGGGTGCTAGCTTGACACCGCCCACCAAAGATTTATGTTTTATCGCGAAACCGTTGGAGTCCAAAATTCGCGATTACTGTCTGAAATTAGCGCATAATTATAATATAAATATTTTTGTATTTTGAAGAGGTGGGGGTGCTAGCTTGACGTCAACTCAGCACCCCCACCAAAGATTTATGTTTTATCGCGAAACCGTTGGATCCCAAAATTCGCGATTACTGTCTGAAATTAGCGCATAATTATAGTATAAATATTTTTGTATTTTGAAGAGGTGGGTGTGCTAGCTTGACGTGGGTGAAGTGAGCCTCGCCTTCAAGAAGTTTCATTTAAAAAATATTTCTTGAGATGTCATGCTTCTAAATATTTATTAAATTTTATTTTAAAGTGTATTAAAATCAAAAAAATAAAACAATATTTTATTATTATTTATATAATATTTTATTTCTAAGGATGTACTCGCTGTAGCCACAGTTCAATACCAACTAAACTTTAAGGGGGTATCCTAGTCTATAGAAGCCCGAATTTCGGTCGTTTTTTTGATGGTCGATAAAACAAAACACTTAACATTTTAACTATACATTTTTTTATAGTTTATTTATTTATATTTTAAAAATTCACAAAAAAAATTTGAAAGAAAAAAATATATATTTTACAAAGTTACACGCTCTGTTGAAGTAGAGGAGAAAATAAAAAAGAGCGTGGCCATCTTGTCACGATTCCCACCCTTCTGGTAATCTCAAAAATAAAAACAAGGTAGATTCTTTATCAGTACAAATTTCATTATGGTAGGAACCAAGAAAAATAACAAAAATAGCTTTTCTCGCAAAATGGCGGCTACTCAAAAAAGAATTTCATATTTTTCAGTTATTTTTTAACTTTTCCGAATTTTTAAAAAATAGTAAAAATTAAAAATTTGATATTTTGTTGGTTCCTACCACAATGAAATTTGTATATAAAAATAGGGTAAAAAATCAAAATTTTCAATTTTTATGTACTTAGTAGGAGTTTTAATTAGAATGAAACCAACGCTAAAATAACACTAACTATTTTCGGGGGTGGGCCATCCCCCAAAATTTTAAAACCTGCATCAAATTATTTTGAAAAAAATATGTGTTGTATTAGAGGAAAAAAACTGTTGGTTCCGTGTTTTTAGGCTTTTCTCTAAAATGACATGATGTAATTGGATAACAAACCCCTTCTTAACTTCGCCATGTGTCGTCATTTGTGAATAAAAATTTTCAAATAATAACATGTTAATTATTATTGTTTATAGAATTGGAATTAAAATTAACATCACTTTAAAATTTTCACATAGGTTAAAATTTAACATTATGTTAATTGTTGTTTATAGAATTAGAATTAAATTTAACATCAGGTTAAAGTTTTAACATCCGTTAAAATTTAACATTTTCATTACGAAGCACCACTAATTTGTTGTAAAAAAAACTGCAAGTTACGGGATGGGACGTTTCGGCGCTGCAGTTTTGTAACGAACCGTTTCGTTACGTGAGACCGCTTCGGTGCAAGAACTTTTCGGCAAAAATAATTATTACAAATAATTGATTTAACTTAAATGTTGGTAAGGTACACATTAAAAATCATCATGTTGATACTGCACAAACTTATTTTATATTTATTTATTTGTTCGTAATTAGTATATTATAATTTGAAAAAATAATATATAAAAAAAACAAATCTGACTTTACAATTGATCCAGTACTATACGTCATTTTGATGAACTTCTATAGTCCCGGTTATAACGAAAATCGGCTATAACGAGTAAAAGTTTGGTCCCTGGCCTTTTGTATACATGCTAAACTAACTGTTTATAGCGAAAATCTGTTATAACAAGATCCCTTGAGTTCTCGTATAGAGGGGTTCTACTGTATTATACAATTTAGAATTCAAGAGGTTTAGTCATGCATAGTCACCCGTGTTACCGCGCCGAACTTACTTTTTGACAAGTTCTTTAGTATTAATAATTAATTAGCAACCTCAAAAATCCCTGTATAGGCAGAATACTAAAGAACGTATCAAAAAGTAAGTACGGCGCGGTAAAACGGATGAAATAATAAACGATTAGATACTTATCAAGAAGTTAAATTATAACAATTTTTTAAAAACGTCATAACAGAGTGTCAGGCTACTTCTATAACGATTTCTGCTTATAAAATAGTGTATTTTATTACTATAAAATTAAATTCTCGAGCCGAAACTATCTTCGTGCTAAATCGGTTGCGGCGAATCCGTTACGCCGAATCGGCAACGTCCTGGACCGGCAAATTACGTGTTTTTGGATTTTTTTCTAAAATATCATTTAAGGGGGTAACAATTCTTAAAAATACAAATGTAACTTTTGGATTGCATGTAGTTAGGGGTGTACTCCCTAACAATTTGTAGAAGGGTAAAAAGTACATTATGTAGTACAATTTCAATCTATAGTAATAATTACTTTCACAAGCTTAAGTATTTGAATAAAATATTTGAAATTTTTATTTAAAAATTTTAGGGAAAAATGCAACCTACAGTTTTTTTCCTACAACATAATATATTTTTTTCGAAAAAATTTGAAGACGACAAGGATACTTTAGACAGGTTTTAAAATTTAGAGGGATGGTCCACCCCCGAAAATATTATCGTTGAGAAAAAATTATATGTGATATTAATTATAAAATGAAGTATTGTCGCATCGGTTTCATTCAAATCAAAATATACCGTCTTCTATATGAAAATAAAAAAAAAATTTTTTACCCGATTTTTAAAGGGCGATTACACCCTCAAAGCCCGCATCTCAGCAGTTAAAAAAATTAGGGGTCTCTAATTTTTCGATGCTGTACCACATATCCAAAAACAATTTTGGACACCCTTTTTTTAAAAATTTTAGCAGAGGTCAAGTTTTATTTGAGTAATCAGGAATGAATTATAATAATTAAATACTCCTAGAAATTCCCGCGATATTCTGAAATGCTTTTGTTTCGGAAAGCTTTTGATCATTTCTAGTCTGTCTAAATCTAAGTATGTGAACTACTTTTAAAGTGATTTCATATCCCAGATATAATTTTTTTAAATTTACATTTGTGTATGTTTAATTTTAGACCTGCATCGTATAAAGTTTTTAATAAGTTTTCTTGATAATATTCATTTATTATTATAGAATTTGAGAAGTTTTTCTTAAATATTTTACTGGATCATTTTTTATTCATCCTAGTTAATTTTCTAATACCATAGTTTTTATATCTTTGTTCTTGTTAAGTTTTTCTATGAGTTTGGTATCATATTCTTTTAAATTCTGATAAACGATTTCAACATTTTTTTGATTGGTTTCTTGATTTGATTTTAAATTTTCTTCGATTTCTTTCACTTGTTGTTCTACACTTTCCTGCAAGATTTTTACTTTGTTTTTATTTTCTATAATTTTATCATTAAGTTGTTCTATAATTTCTAATATTTCATAATTAATTTCGAGGTTTATCTCGGATTTTGTTTCAAGAATTGATTTATTTAGTAGTTTTATAATAATAATAATATTTATTGCACAAATCGCATGAACATGGATTTACAAGTCAAATAATACATACACAGTGGAAATCGACAGAAAACCAATATATAAAAACTCAATATAAACTAAAAAAACCACTTTACAAAATACATATAATACAAAACATAATTACGTAATCGGCACATAATCGACGCGTAATGCAGCCAAAACCCATCCATAGCTAAACTGAAGCGAAGAATTTGGCAATATTGTAAAAACAGCCGCGTAAAAGTAAGCTATGAAGCTTTGACTTAAACAACCTAATAGTCACTGCTTTCCTGATGTCGGCAGGTTGTTTGTTGTAGATTCTAACGCCCATACATCGAGGACTCTTATCAGTAAGCTCGAGGTGGTGTTGAGGAAGTAGAAGCTGATCACCAAATCTGGTATTACGTCCATGAACTGCCGACACAGTCTAGAAGCTACTCAAGTTGTTACGGACGAACACAGCAATAGACTTGATGTAAAGACATGGCAGCGTTAAAATTTCCAAGTCTCTAAAGAGAGGCCTACAGGACTCCAAGCGATGCGCACTCACCATACACTTGACTATGCGCTTCTGCATCAAAAATACCAGTCTTGCATGTTCCGACATTCCCCAGAAAATAAGACCATACATCAGGCGCGATTGCACCTCTGCGAAATAAAAGGATCTCAATATCGAAAGGCTCAAGATAGAAGAAAGCGCTCTTATTTGGTAGCAGACAGATCTAAGGGTACCAGTAACCGCATGACAGTGATTGTCCCATCGTAAAGTCTCACATATGTTAAGTCCTAGAAACTTAA
The DNA here is from genome assembly GCA_958510845.1 of Cantharis nigra. Lineage (NCBI taxonomy): Eukaryota > Metazoa > Arthropoda > Insecta > Coleoptera > Cantharidae > Cantharis > Cantharis nigra. Next base: position 14,953,051 of record OY294029.1, read on the forward strand.
CGCTTCTGACACGGGAGAGCTCCGAGTTGTGTACCCGAAGTCGCCGTCAAAAATTCGGCCTGCATAGAAAATCATAAACACTGTTTTATCAGAATTCAGATAAAGCTTATTCGCACAAAACCATTCAAAAAGTGAGTCGAGTACTTGTTCCGCATGGCTGAGACTATCACTTAGATTTAAATCGCTAAGAATTGCTGAAGTGTCATCCGCATACATTGTAAAATGCACATTAGTTATAATGTTGACTAAATCATTAATAAACAAAATGAAAAGTATAGGAGCCAAAATAGAACCTTGAGGAACTCCAATGTCTACAGGACTTTAAACTCGAATCATTAAGAGTACGAATAACAACATGCTGGGATCGTCCAGACAGATATGATCTAAACCTTTCTAGAACCACTCCCCTTAGGCCGTATCTAAATAGCTTGTCCAGAAGAAGGTCGTGTTGAACGCAATCAAAAGCCTGACTAAGATCGCAGAAGATACCTATTGGTTTCTTCTGATTTTCAAGATAATACAACGCCTGATTATAGAACCTCATATATAGCTGTAGAAGTTGATCTTCACTTAATAAATCCGTGCTGACATTGATTTATAATACTGTATTTGTTTAAAAACATATGACCCTATTAAGCATTGCATATTCTAGTATTTTAGAGAATACTGAAAGCAAAGAAATTGGCCTATAATTAGACATAAGCCGACAATCGCCCTTAAGAACCGGGATAACCGCTGCTATCTTTAGAATAGAAGGGAAAACACCATCCGTAAGTGACTGATAAGGAGTAACTAAGTTATAGCTAAACTCCTTAATCAGATGGCTCGAAAAGCCGTCTGGACCACAAGCAGTCGAACCGCTAAGACGCTGGACAATCTCGAGAGTCTCGTGGTCATCAAGAGGTAATACTGCCATTGTATTGACATTTAAGTTAACACAATCCAGCTTTCGGCCAGCAAAAGGTATCCTATCCATAATCTCCCGGGGTACATTGATAAAATGGTTGTTAAACGCGTTTGCGACCGTTACCGGATCACCAATGATATCTTCACCCACCCGTATAACTAAAGGATTCGTGGACCTTCTAGGTGTATTACTACGGTTACGTATAATTGTCCAGGCCATCCTGCCCTTATTACGCGCTGCTGCTATCATAGAGTCATAGTGACAAAATTCAACTCTCGATACCAATAGCTGGTGTTGAGCCCTTTTCCTCTCATAATGCGGTCTCAAAATTTCATATCTTTTAGCTAGGATATATAAATCATTTACATTCCCATTAGATTGAAGTAGCTCAGGAGTAATCCAATCACGAGCACTATCTCTGGTATGAGCTGAAATGACCGGAAAACAGCGATCAAAGTGGCGCTTCAGAATATCCATGAATCTCACAAACTTGTCCTCGGTACAAGGTGCATGATACACTGGTGACCAGTCCTCACATATCAAAGACTCGCGAAACCTATTACGACGCTTAACATTATTTAAACATCTAGATCGAGTAGCCGTAACTCCATGTGGCTTGCAGCGCTTCACACAAAAGAGCAACAAGAAAGTATCACCCACCCGCACTTCACAGCCAGATCTCAAATTTGCAAAAATAGCATCAATTCTTGATGAGGAATTACCAATATCACGAGTGGATCCAGTATCAAGAGGCACCATACCGTAAGTTGCCATCAGTTGTGTCAAACTAGATCCGGCGACAGAAACGCCACCAAAGTCGACGTTAAAATCGCCAGCGAGAATGAGTAACTGACCCTCTCGGAACAAAGAATCAAGAATCATCGCGAGGTTATTCAGAAAAATGGAGAAGATTCCGCTCGGTGAACGATAAACAATTAGTACAATGGCAGGACCGTACGGCGATGTACTCCACTTGGCTCCACATATCTCAAAATTTACATAACTACCCATTGAAGACAAATCAATTGGGCATATATCCTCTTCGATACGGCACCACAGACCAACGCCACCGCCTCTACATGATTTTCGACAATAACTGCTTACTAATTTATAATTACCAAGAGGTATCAAATTAATGGTGGACTCCGTCAGCCAGTGCTCCGCTAAGCCGATAACAAGATAACAAGAAAACGACTGTGTTTTCCATTTAAGCTGCGAATGTTCAGAATGAAAAGAACTTGCTGAAGATGTTTATAAATGTCAGAATTCACATCCACATTCTCATCTCCCGCACACACACTATCTTTGGAACTCCGCTGCACCATAGGCTCGTTCTCGAAAAATATATGGTCGAACTTCCGTGCCTTCTCGCCACATGCTGGGATCCAACGTAGCCCTTTCATCTTCCTTTTCAACCCCCAACTTGAAACAGGCAAAAATGCCTCTAGTTGGTAATGGCTCAATATGGAAGTTTTTATTTGAGAGCATACCCTCTACATGCTTCCTGATTATATCGATTTTCGTGCCCTGCTGTATGCGTCCAACAAACAACCAAGTTCTTCGCTCATCAGCAACCAGACCAGAAGCAAAATTGCTGGCCACACCTGTACCATAAATGGATCGCCTGTTCCTCCTGCGCCTTACCTCAGTAAATCCAGCATTTACATCTACTGGTATCGGGTTGGTATAACTGAGCATCGGCTCAAAACGGACACTTGACTGTGAAGTCTCCGTAACGGGTCTGTTAGGTTTCCTGCGCTGTTTAGCTTCTTAATTCACTTCTAGCTGTGATGTAGTATGTCCACTTAAGTTCGGAGGCAATTTATTTACGGCCGCAGCAGGTAAACGGCTCTCAGATAGCCCAAGCAAACGGGATGTGTCAGTGATCTCATACTGCTTGGTTCCAGACCCTTCGCTATAAGCAACTTCGGGGTCCGAGGGCCCCGAACGCAAATCACTACAAAGTGGCGGCTTAATATTGGAACCACCACCGGTCAACAAACGAACCATATCCAGGTTTGATTCCCTGAGTACACGAATCTCTCGTAGGACCGCACTGTTTCTATCAACCATGACCCGATCAATCTCGTTCCAAAACTGCCAGAACTTCTCAGTTACAGCATCATTAATTATGTGCTCCACGTTATTCATATTCAACAAAGAACCATGCTCAGTGCTTTCATTCACTTGTGTACATCTTGGAGACTGCGCTACAAGGTTGTTTGTCAGTTTATCACTAACCACAAGTAGACAATTATCACAGAACCAGAAAAAATTTTTAACTTCTGACAAAGATTTATATACTTGGTCCTTGATTCCTGGGCAGCCCAAATGATATTTATTTTGACAATATCTGCAGTAGACCGACTTGAATTTCACTATAAAGTTATCGGAGCACAATGAACAGAAGTCGCTTTATCTCATCGCAGCGATATGCAAAGTTTTCACGCAAAAATACAAGCCAAAAGGACTTATGCCTGATTTCATAAAACTTTTAACGGACCGTTAAATTTAACTAACGAATAGAAATCATCCGTTAACTTTAACGGCTTGTTAAAAGTTTTATGAAATCGGTCATTAATTAATTGTTCTAATTTTAATAACACACTCAATTTTAAAATTCAGAATGTTGTACAATAATTAAGAATAAGCACTAACACGTCACTGGATCCACTATAAACACACGCTTGTAAAACACAACCGCACTGTAGCATTGCTCGACACTGCTCGACAATTATTACGGTCTAGGACACTTTTTGAACGCGCCCAATGGACCATTTGCATGATATTTAATTTTAGCATATAACTATTCTACATAACAACATATACATTGCATAGTACGTAATGTATCTTAATTTTTTTTTAAGTTCAAAGTTTTAAAGTTCTTAATAGTTATTATAATAGTTAATAAAATGTTACAATTTATTTGAAAAACTCACTAGTCCAGTCAATACGGAACCAAAAATGATGTTTGCTTGCAATAAATCATAAAGTTTTGAAACTTGGCAAAAAGTTTCGTCTTAGGTCCCTGTTTAACCAAAAAAAGTCACCATTTCTCCGAGGTCCGGAAGTGTCCGCTATCTTGGATTTTAAGTGACAATTTATGGTTTTTCAATAATATCTTCAAAAATATTAACTTTACAAAAAAATTGTTCGTATAAAAATTGAAGCTAGTTAAATTATCAATAAGAAAGTTTATATTCAATATTAGCCTAAATGTAATATTTAACCGACAAAATCAATCTGCCTGTCGTGAAATGTTGCGCCGCGTCTGATTATGACTACAGTGTACCGGATTATCGTCAAATGCGTTCACTAACCCAATTACGACGTAGAACTAGACGAATTATATACCAAAATGTTTGTATTGACCTAATGGACCAAAATACGAAGTTTAGGACATAAGCAATTGTGAGAGACAAAAGTTATAAGTCAAAAACTAAAAAAAATTAATTTTATTTAACCAATTGAAAGAACTTTTCAAATCGTTCGTACTTTAAAATTACTGCATGTATACCAAGATGATTTTAACACTATTATTTAGCTCAAAATCTCTACTTTTCAACGATATATAAAAATATGTATTAATTAAGTTCTAATTAATTCTTATTTAATATTATACGAACAGTGAGAAATTTTTGTGAAATATTTTCATTCAAAATGGCAAGTTTTTCTTTAATAGCATTTTTGTCTCACTAAAATTTGAAAATTCGTGCACGTGACAAAAAGCGGAATTTCATGGAGAATATTTCATACGCTTACATTATGTACTTATTTTTATAAATAAACACAGGAGAACAATAAAACATAAAGACCGATAGCGTAATCCGCATGAGCAACCCCCTGCCGCTCTATCCGCAATTTATTCTATTTTTTGATTTCTACCGCATGTTTCAGTAGTAAAAACAGCATTTTATATATTTTAAATCAAGTATTGTATCAGACTTGTAATAACGTTTTATAAATTTTGATCCAATTAAACAAAAATTTCAAAATTTCGAAAAAATTTTGAAAATTAGAATTTTTTTCAAGTATTTACGAATTTACAAAGAAAATATTAAGTAGTTTAAAATAAATAATACACATAAATAACAACATAATAAGGAATGGAAAAATAAAATTAAAAATTGGCAACTTGTAATTGTAATTGGCAATTACTTCCATCAGGCACTTCTTTGATTGCAAATATTCCGACAATTCAAATTTCTCACTGCTCGTAAAATATTAAATTAGAGTTAATTAGAACTTAATTAGTTCATATTTTTATATATCGTTGAAAAGTAAACATTTCAAGCTAAATAATAGTGTTAAAATCATCTTGATATACCTATACTAATTTTAAAGTACGAACGATTTCAAAAGTTCTTTCAATTGGTTCAATAAAATTAATTTTTATTTAGATTTTGGCTTAGAACTTTTGTCTCTCACAATTGCAGATGTCCTAAACTTAGTATTTTGGTCCATTAGGTTAATACGAACATTTTGATATGTAATTCGTTTAGTTCTACGTCGTAATTGGGATAGTAAACGCATTTGACGCTAATCCGCTACACTGTAGTCATAATCAGACGCAGCACAACATTTCACGACAGGCAGATGGATTTTGTCGGTTAAATGTTACATTTAGGCTAATATTGAATATAAACTTTCTTATGGAGAATTTGACGAGCTTCAATTTTTATACGAACAATTTTTTTGTAAAGTTAATATTTTTGAAGATATTATTGAAAAACCATAAATTGTTACTTAAAATTCAAAGATGGCGGACACTGCCGGACCTCGGAGGAATGGCGACTTTTTTTTGGTTAAACAGTGACCTAAGACGAAACTTTTTGCCAAGTTTCAAAACTTTATGATTTATTGCAAGGCAAAATTCCCCATTGACTGGACTACACGTGATTGAACAAATGATAAAGTAACGAAAAGTTGCCTATTTATACTATGTAATCTTTTATCATGAACTAATAAATTTTAGTTGTCTTTATTTGCTTTATTTGTGAAACTTTAAAAAAAATAAGATACATTACGTACTATGTAATGTATATGTTGTTATGTAGAATAGTAAAATATGCTAAAATTAAATATCATGCGTAATTTTCTAAAAATCTATAACTCTTGAATGACATGATACAAAAAAATTAAAAAAGTCATGATGGAGGCTAGTCTCAACTAGTACTAAAAGAAAAAAAAATTTCAAAAAATCCGAGATGCAAAAGCAAAGTGGTGTCCGATTTGGCGTGGAATGCCCCATATATAACTATTAATATTTGCGAGCTGACGATACAGAATTTTGAATAATCACTCAAATATTTTGATTATTTATAGGTTTATTGAACTATCAATAAATGCGATTTTGAGGTGAATTTGAATTTTATGTAAATTGTCCATTGAATGCTGCCTTTTGAACGCAGAGCCGTTTGAATGCAAAGACGTTCTTGCATTCAACCATCTTCGCGTTCAAACGTATCTGCGTTCAAACGTCCTTACGTTCAAACGGCTATAAAATTCAAATTTTATAAAATTGGAATTTGTATTTGTTGTTAAATATGGACTCATCCAACATTTGTTTTTCCTGTATGGCAGATGATGTAATCATGACGCCACAATGAAAGACCCGTTTTGTTATTTTTCGTAATACCCCATGACGTCGTATTACACTAATACACTTATGAAGATACAAATGAAAGATTACGAGTACATTACACAATTGATTGTTCTGTTTATCCGAAAATACAGTGGTCATTTCGTCCCGGATACATCAGACATGGTTACAATGGTTTAAACTTAACAGAAATTATTCAAAAAGATTACTTATTGTTATTTCAATATAATGCCGACTAAAGTTTTATTTGAAATTTTCCGAAATAAAAGTATTTTTACTAATACGGAAGGAAGTCATAAAACTTTTATGGTGTCTATGTATTCTGTCACTTCAATATTGTTAATATTTTGTGTACATATCATTATCAAAAATATATTACGTATTTTTTCATTTATTCGGAAATTCAACGTTTATAAAAAATCAATTTATAAATTATTGAGAGAAATTACGATAAATAAAGTAATATTGCAAAATTTTGAAGATCTAGATGTTTCTCTTCAACCTAATTATATGTATATCTTGCACTAGAATTATTAAATAATAAGGTATATGTTCTATTTTGTACGAATCACCTATTCCTCCCATCCAAAAATTAACTGTATCAAAGAGAAAACAGAAAATCAATGAAAAAGTGGAACAAATATAGGTATTTGTTATTTGATATATCGAATAAAATTAGATACTACCTTTGGGGTTGTAAACTAAGGACAAATACGAAATTTTATCTAAAATACAGTCAAAATTTGATCGAAGTAAATATTTTGTACGATACCGAACGCGAAAAAGTTACTAGAAGAACATATTATTATGGTGTATTACCAAAAATTCGATGTAAAGGAAGTGGAAATAAGTTGAGTACAGAAATTACAGCGCCGCGAGACCCCCAGCTGCTATGATCTCTTGCTCGAGCCTTCCAAGGAGGAGGCGCTCGAATAATTTCCCCAGATTATCTATGAGGCAGATCGGCCGGTACGAGCTGGGGTTTTCGAGTGGCTTATCTCCCTTCCTGAGCAACACCAGTCTTGCCTTTTTCCAAATGGTCGGGAAAGATTTCGTCTCCAGACACTTGTTGAGCACTCCTAAAATGATGTCTGGGTGTTCTTTACACTTCTGTTGGTATGCCATCCGGACCGGGCGACTTACCAATCGACATTCTTTTTGCCGCCTCTTCAAGTTCGCTATAGTCAAACAAGTTTGGGCGTTCCTTCGTTCCTTCTGCCCTTTCGGGACTTTTCTCTTCTTGTTCTTCCGTTACATGTGTTGGAAATAACTGACCCGTTCCGAATTTTGTCTGCAGTAAGGCCGGGGATACATTTTTTCACCAATTTTTTGGTAACCAATTTATACCCCCTCCCCCATATATCATTGTCCACTTCTTTTAGTAACTCTTCCCAGCATTTTCTTTGACTAGTTTTAATAGCTCTTCGTAGTTCTTTCTTAATGATTTTGTACTCTTCGTCCGTTGCCGTGTGCCTTTGGACTTGTCTTCTGGCTGCAACGCATCTTCTCCTAAGGTTAGCTATATCTGCATTCCACCAATACACTCCACGCTTCTTCGAAGTTATTTTTTTGACATACACATTTTCTGCGCACATCGCCCTCCTGCAAACCATTACCAACAACCCGAAATTCGATGTATTTGTGGTCGCTTAGGATTTCCTTTGTTAGTACTTTCCAATTTTCCACTCTCCGGTAAGCCTCCATGTTTGCGAGAGTAATATCAATTATGGATTCCGACGCAGCTCTATTTTGGATAGCTTCTCTCTGGAATGTCGGGGTGTTACCGATGTTGCACACCCCAAACTGTAAGCTAGCTGCTGTCTCTGATAGGAGGGTTCCTCTTTCATCGCATTTTACTCAACCCCATTCCGCACTCTTGGCGTTGAAGTCGCCCCCAACAATCACTCCACATCTTCTGTCTCTTGTGCTTTTGAAAAGATTTTCTACTCTCAACTCGTATTCCTCTATAGAGATATTGGGTGAGAAGTATACGCTGTAGTATGCAATATCTCCTACCTTCACCCATGCATACCCTTTTCCTCTCCGCTTTCCGCAACCGTAGCGCCTCGTATGACATAAACGGCTGCAGTGTTGTCTTTGCTCTGGAACCAGCCCGAGGCCTCCGGTCTATTGAATTTTGATATTAGAACAATGTCAGTGTCTCTCTGCTGAGACGTCTGGTGCAATAGGCTTTGGGCGTCTCTCGCATTGTGAAGATTCGCCTGTAGAACCTTTTTCTCTTTCTGTGATGATACTGGGGCACCACTTTGCTCTGTGGCCCTTTTCCTTGCACGTATAGCACTCGATCTCTTTATCCCTATTGGTGGGGTTTCTGTGGATAGGGAACATCGTTGTTTGATGCCCTTTTTCACATATGGCACATTTTTTTTCTTTTGTGCACTCTGCTGCCTGGTAACCGGTTTCACTGCACTTGATACATCTGGCCTCGAATTCTACATCGCATCCGGGTGCTGTATGGCCTCTGCGCCAACACTTTTTGCAGAACCCAAGAAAAAACTTTTTTCTTGTTCTACAGCCGCTGATCATGCCTATTCTCAATTTAATCTTAAGAATTACCTTCATATCTCTGGGAACGACTTCTACTGTAGCCAATTTTGTTCCCCAAAAGCTTGTTCTTATTCCTTTTACTTGGAGATGTGCCTTTGCTCCTACTGTACTTCTTATACCCGTAAGAATTTGCATCTCGGTTGTCGTCTCGGCCAAGTCTGATATTTCTATTATCTTCCTTTCCGCTTTCTCGACTTTTTTAATTTCTACCATGAGCTTCTTGGCGTTACCTCGACCCATTTCGGTTTCCATTATAACGTCCCCTCTTATCGTCTTTCTAATGGCTGTGACTGTTGCCGACGGATCCATCTCTTTCTCAAATCTCTGAATGACTTCCGTTGAGATCTCTTCTGGCTTAAGCTTAATAATAACGGCTTCGGCTTTTCCCTCTTATTATTTTGCTCTTGTTTTCTACGCTGTTTTCTGTCTTCTTGTCTTTCCATCTTTTTTCTCTTTTCCCTAGCTTCTCGAGGGGGTTTATAAAGCCCTCGTCGTTATCCGTAACCTCGTCGCTTGCCAACTCGGAGTATCTCTGAACAGGTTTTGGCACCTTGAGCAACTTTTCGAGGCGGGCTCTCATGTTCTGCTGCTCTTTCTTGACTTGACGCCACAGGAAGGTGTTGAGGCAGCATACTGGCGTATGTCCTTGGGAGACCCGTCATACTTTTAGATTGTTGTTTCAGAATTTTTGTGTTTCTGATTTCCACTTTGGCCAGCGTTGATTGCAACTTATTCATAGCGTTTCCTAGCTCTTTAGTTTGATTCACAAAACTTTGCAGTTGGCTAGTTTGTTCAAAGGGAAAAGAGGTTTCGAACTGCCTCTCGTGGATCCTATCGACCACTTTCACAACCTCCGCCATTGACTCGGTAGCTGTTGGATTTTTGCGTCTGTTTTCTTGTATTGTTCACCATGATTTATTCCTTCCTTTTGCTCTTTGATTTTCCTAATTTTAGCCGAACATCTAGCCACTTCTTCCATAACCCGAGTAAGGGTGGTTTGCTGCTTGCTCATTGTATCAATGAGCAGTTGTACTTGGTCCCAGGAGGGTCCTGTATGTATTTTTCTTTCAGACAATGCTTGCGCCTTAAACATATTGTTTAACATCTCTTTAACCCTGTTGCTGGTGTTTCTAGGGATTTTCTTGAGTTCTGGTTTTATATCCGTAATACATTCAAGCATGGATGGAACCTTTCCTCTTGCGGTTGATGTAGGGGTACCGCTTCCTGGTGTCGATATTGTCAAAAATGTATTGACGAAACGAGTCTTCCATGATTTGAAATTTGGGATGTTGAATCACTGACCACTTCAGTATTAGAGACACCAAAAACAAAAACCAAGACTGGACAGCAGCTTTAGCAAGTTCTTTAATTCATATTTTCTATACAACAGCAATGCAAGAGCTTCTTGCTGAGGTGAGAGTACTGACCTGATTCCTGTGACTTTGGCATGAGTTATGAAAATGCTGTTTCTTCTGGCTTTCAGATCGGCATTAGTTATTCTTTTTTTGAAGGCCAAATGTTCCAATAATGCTTGCAACGTTTCAGGAATACAGCTCGTAAATCTTGGAAAACCCGCCATTTTCAGGGTATGCATGGTTTTCTTCTTCCACATTTTTAACACTTCACTGAATTACTAACTGCCTTCCATTATTATTAAAAATGCTAGTTTTTTAGCTAGATAGAGCAGATAGAAATTATAAGCAAACTGCTGTTTCTAAATTGTTGTTAAGACTGATGGTTTTAAATAAAAAATCATGATTCTGTATAACCAGGCTAAGAGATAGAGTCGAGCTACTGTCATGCGAGTACATAGGTGCAGTAGCTGTCCACTTTCAAGTCAGCAACTCGTATTGTGTAACTAGGCCTTTACTTTCGTTGGATATGTCACATGAATTATTGAGTTTTCCTTGTAGGGCTAGTCGCTGAGAGATATGTGGGAGTTGCTTGGTACATTGGTACATGGTACATGGTCAATCACATAATCTAGTTCTACATTCTACGGCTCACCCGCGAAACAGATTAGATGATGTTGGTTTGGATTTATGGTACTTGAAGATAGCCCGTTCGTCTTATTCTTTTGTCGGAATTGAAGGATTGCTACCTATTGTGAATGATTATTATTTGAAAAATTGTAATGTGACTCTAATGGGGGCTTGGTATCACGAAGATCTGGCTACAGATTAATAGAGTAGTTAGTTTTTATTCTATAGTGATAAGTTTTGTTCTGGAATATTAAAGTAAATATTACTCGACTGACTCATTCAACACCCTGTATATAAATATCTACGGTTGCACCTTAACTTCAGTTTTTTATATTTTTTTTAAACTTTTGTTTTACGGTACGGCAACAAACTTATTAACGCATTTCTGTTTTTTATTTCAAGCAGTAAAACATGTGTATCATAAAAATGAGAAGAAATGTAATCAAATTAAAGTTTCTCGCAGCAATATTGTAATGTTCACTTGGTTTTTAGTTTTCTCAAACTGATTATCAAGTGGAATTTGAAAGAGGAGAAGTTTCCTATGCTAATGAAAGTTATGGCAATATGTCTGTGAAAACGTTTAAATATAATCGTACTTATGCCGCAACAAATATGACAGCTTTATTGAAGATTGACCTAGGATATGATTTAGAGGTGAGTACCTTGCATAAATAGTATAAATGCATGTGAAGAAACTACTTTATTATGTTAGTTTCTGGAATGGTTGGTTTATCCCGAATTTTCGGAAAGATATTTCAGAGGGACATATTATGTATACTATTCTACTAATATTCTAATATACTATGTATATTATTCTATGATAAGAGCATTAGATTTCATCTAGCTTCTACTTAAAAAGTCAAAAAATGCTTTTAAAATTGTAAAACTTTTTATTTATCGGACTGGCCATGAAATAAATTTAATTTAATTTCTATTTTCAAAAATAATTTACTTGGAAACTTACATGGCCAGTCTGATAAATGAAACTTTCAACTATTTCAAAAATCTTTTTTAACTTTTTAAGTAAGAGCTAGAAGAAATATAATGTGCTTATCATTCGTAGTTTATATTTTTGCATTATTTTTGTCTTTTATTTTTTCTCTAAAATAATTAGGGAAGCAGAAATTTGCACAAATAAGTTTTTAGATGTTAATTTTCTAATATTAATAAATATTAAAATAATTGACATTTTATGGGCTTTATGTTAATAGTGTTATCTTGTTTCTTATTTACAGCGCTCTTCTGCCCGTTATAATTTTTTACTACTTTTGGATTATGAATAATTCAACCTTTAACTCCGACACCCCCACATAAATCAAAATAATTTCAAAATCGCACTCTACTGTAAGCAAATAAATAACTAACGAAAGAGATATCTTTCGCCAAAAGTTCATAATAATGTTGAATTTTATTAGGGTTTAATTAATTGGTTAGATTAAAAAAAATTTCCTTTTAAAAAAAATTATATTAATTTTTAGATTATACTACAAGCGTATAAATTTTTAAGTAATGAGTATCGAGTTTTTCCGTTACGTTTCGAATATAACTTTTGTAAAGGTTTCAAGTACAACTTTGCCGGATTCAGAAGTTGTTCAGAAAAATGCGGAAATGTAAGTTGTCCGTTGAAAAAGGTACACAACGTTTCTTAAAGCCATATACCACTACCTACTAAAAAACCTTTGTTTTCAGAACATCCATTATTTCATATATAATTGTTTAATGGACGGGTCTAAATTGCCACCATTTATGCCAACTGGAAGATTCAAGTATGAATTAGAAGCAAGATATAAAAATGAAGTTGTTGGTTCATCAGGAATATATGTAAGAATATACCGACCTATACTACCCGGCAAACGTTTTGGATAACCTTAAAATATGTTAATTCACTTGTTTTATTAAATTAAATTAATAAAATTTAAATACATTTTTATATTAATAAAATAAAAATAAAATTAATTTATTAATTAATTGAAAATTAATAATCAGTTTGTGATGTTCATTTTGTGAAACTAAAATATAATTTTCCATATGGGGTGCTCAGACGCAAAGGTGCTTAAGCAACAAATTTTTTTTTATAGATATATTGAGCTAAAGTCTAGCCAAGTTATAAAACTTAATTAAAAATGTTTGCTAAATATCAGTATTTAATGATGATCTAATTATGTACTTACTATTGTATCTAATTATAGTTGAAAATATAAAAAAGTTATTTTAAAAGTGAAAATATAGGCACATTTGCTATTATATTTTTTTTATTATTTAAAAAATAACAGTTGGTTAGGTCATAAATTACAAATTTAAAAAAATTAAAACTAACGTACATAAAAACGTAATTTTATTCATCTTCTGCTGGTTCTTCGTCTAAGCCCAAGTCAGCCGTATCAGTACCATCTATGAGTCCGGTATAAAAATCATGATATTCTGCCGGAATGGATTTTAACAAATCCAGCAAATCGTTTTTCTTTTCTTTCGTAATAGATTTGCCATTTGGATAGAGATATTGCAGGGAATTGGGCATAATATTAGTGGGCGGTCGTCCTTGTTTTTTCTTACTTAAATCAAGTTCATAAGATAATCCGTCCCTGAATAAAAGCATTTTTAAAGACCAGTCAATAGCATATAATGTGTTCAACAAACACTGACCCATAAGGTTTTTTCTTAAATAAAAGCCTAACTGAGTTTCTCTATAAAGAAAAGAGATTCTTTTTTATTATTAACATACACAACATTACATAATATTACAATCTTACCTATAAAGAAAAGAGAAACGACATTTAAAGCAATTATTTACAACATTTTAAAATTTAATACGAATTTAATACAAAGTATATCACATATACAAATTCAAAATTAATCTCCGCGTTATCACCGCCGTTCATATCTTCCCTCAAAGGTCAGCAGGCTTTACTGTCAAAAATATTCTTTTTTCTTTCATTATGAATTTTGAGATTGCATTCCTCTTTGCAAGAACAGGGACCACAGACAACTATTTTTTTATTTTTAATTTCACCTTTTTCAGTTATGTATTCTTCTCTTCGCCTTCTTTCTTTTATACCTTGCGTGAGTTTCAGGTTTCCTCAACCGTTTTCTGGATTTTTTTGCCAACTCAGGAATTAAAACGTAATCTGATGAAGATTCATTATTTGATGAACAAATCATCTTGATCATTTACGCTATCATCGATACTAAATATTTCTTCCATGTCTAACATATTGAGATGTTATTTTGATAAAATATGAAATTGATCAACTTTTTTAGAAATCTTTTTTTTAAATTACTTTTTTTTTTATCTCAATTCCGTTATGCTTTAATCTTGCCTCAGCTAACATCAGGGAGGAGACTCTCATCTGTTGAAACCCCGGGTGTTTTTCTTAGGATTTTTATTTTATTTTATATTATTAAAAAAAATTATTCAATTAATATTAACAATTTAATTTCACAAATCTAATTTTATATGTCACAATTTGACTAAAGAACCATAACAAAAATATTTAAGTATTAATAAAGCTTTATTTAAATGTGACAATTTTTTTAGTCCTCTAAGCTTTATTTATACTGAATGCAACCAATTTAAATTTTATGTACAATTTATATGTTTTTGAAATTTTCAATCTAATTAGATGCTATCTACCCACTATTGTTTATTAGATTTAAAATTTTGCCATTAATAGTTTCTTTATAAAAATCATGTACTCACTGTTATTTTATACTATATGCAGTCTATCACCAGTATTCTTACAGCGTAATGTGATCCCCTATGGTTTTGATTTTTCTTGCTTTTTGGTAGTAACTTCAATAGTATAGCAAATCCAAACAATTGTGGCTCCAGAATAATGACTGATACGGTCGTGTGATATGGAATGATGATCAATGCATTTTTTCAACTCCCAGTTTATCTGTTCTGCTAACATCCAAACTATCTCAAATTATTTACAGCCCATTTATATTCAATGAAATGAATTTGAAGAAATTATGCTTTTACTCCTTGTTCAGTATTATTAAAAACCATTTTTTAAAAATTTTAATTTTCAATTTTCATGCACTATCTTTCTTCTCGCCTGTCACACACACCTCTCTTCTTGGTGCCAACCTTTTCACTTCCCATTATCACTGCACTTTTAAACATTTAGCGGCAAAATATAGTTTTAAAATATTAAATTTAAGTACATAAACCTAAGAGTTATAATTCTAAAAAAAATGGTTCTTATAGATATGTGAAATTTAAAAATATAGTTCATATTAGTAAATTTTATAAAATAGAGAACAAACCACCCAAAGCTTATACAATTGAATCACTTACAGCGATGTTAACTTCAGCTTCAATTTGCTTCAAAATTATCAAATTTTTAATAAAATAAACAAAAATGTAAAATAACATGACAATATATATATATATGGTAATAAGCTATAACAAGAAGTCTTATGATCTGGCTCCGTGTCTTAAAATTATAAAATTAGATCAACAGATTTACCTACCCGAAGGAACTGCTGTCATCCGAGCTTTTTATGTGTAATGAAATGATTTTGTGCCAGTGGCGGATCCAGACTATTACCATAGGGGGGGCGACAAAATAAAATTTAATAAATAAGAAAAATAAAAAGTAGAAGTTGATAATAGCAAAAATAAGTTTATTATTTGTTTTTTAATAAATTAAATACCAAAAAAAAAAGAAAAATAAATAAATTTTATTAAAAAATAAAAAATTAAAGTAGATAGCTTCACGGTTTATAATATAAAATGAAGTTTACGATTGCCACTTTTAGCAAATCTTTCAATGATGTTATCGACATTTAGTTCAACTTCACGGTGCGTATGAAGCACATCTATTAGACCCGTTAACCTTTCTTCTCCCATAGTGCTTCTCAAATATGTTTTTAATCTTCGCAATGAAGAAAAGCTCCTTTCTGTAGAGACCACACTTATGGGATATGTAAGCAGTATTACAAATAATTTATTTATTAAAGAATATATATCTGCGTCTCCATTTTTTAACACTTCGCTACAGTATTAGGTATTGTGGATTCAGAGACGGTGAGCCACTTCTGTTGCCAACATTGCATTTCAGACAGTAATTGTAATTTAGCTCCTGGTCGATCACTAATTACTTTGCCATAATATTTGTAAATGCTAGCTATACTTTCATCGTACCATACTCGTCATTTAAATTCAATTTAATAATATTTCTTGGCATCAAATATGTAAGCTCAAAAGAATTTAATGTGTCTACAGAAAATCTACATTGCCAATCAAGGATTAGTGCATCAAGCAGTTTTTTCATGTTCTGTTTTTTCATGTTCTGTTCTTTCATGGAATCCTTTAAAATATGCATAAATTCAAAAAACCCAAACTAGAATAAAAGCGCTTCTGTTTTCTTTAAATACTAACACAGCAGAGCATAGTTACCTTAAAACACCCTTTCAGGGATTAAACAAAACACTAAAATTTGGGATTTTCCCAAATTGCAACAAGCTTATATTATTTACCTGTCTAGAAGCCTCAGATTAGGCGGTTTCCGGAAGTTTGGATTTAAATTCTTTAAAGTACTAAATTTCTCTTATTCTTATCTTATAAAATAGATTTAACATTTAAAATATAATACCGTATTTTTGTTATTTTGTTATAACGTAATCAATTAAAGCCCGAAGTTTAAAAAATACGAAATATTTTTCAAATTTTTATAATAGTTTTGGGAATTCGTAACGCATCAGAATTTTTTGGTTTAAAAATTAACGTATTTTGAAGATCTAAGGGGGGGCGATCGCCCCCATCGCCCCCCCCCCCCCCTGGATCCGCCATTGTTTTGTGCTTTGACATACAATATTTAGGTACTATTTTGTACATATATTTTTTCCTGTTTGGTGGATCCACCTGAAAGGTGGATTCATATTTGTTTGATGTGATGTGATGTGATGTGATCTGACATGATGGCTAGCGTTTACATTTATATGACGTATTCTGACGCCTTCTTGCGATATTTTGAATCAATGCAGTTTACTTAACCTATAACTTGACAGCTAAACTTATTGAAACAAAATATTCGCAGTTCTGACGCATTGTAATACAACACTTGCAGGTCCAGACTTATGTGATCTGACATGACTCGACATCGCCCACGTCCTTCGCTCTGACGGTCTGATGCAGATCGGGATCTTTTCTGATGCGACACAACAGAAGCCATCACATCACATAACGACACACTAAAGGTTGCCACACATTTGTCTGATGTGATGTGACGCGTCGGAACGTATCATTTATATGGAGCATCACATCACGTCAGACAAATATGAATCTACCTTTATGTGCATGCTTACAACCGACGTAAGTTGTGTTAAAGTGAAACGACTGCGATGAGTTTTCAGCAACGAGTGCCTTTTTATTTTACAATTATATACAGGGTTACAATATAGGTGGCGCCTAGTACACTATACAGGGCGCCTAAATTTAAATACAAAGTTCTGATATAAATCTAACACCCCCACTATATCAGGACACTTACAATAATTATCCATTTGAAACAATTCCAAAACAATTTAAAAATTTATAATGTTTAACAGAACCTAAACCCTTCGTCAAAATGTCAGCAGGCATTTCGTCAGTCCTTAAATATTTAATTTCAACTAAATCGTTTGCGATACATTCTCTTATAAAATGATAACGAACATCAATGTGCTTCGATCGTTTATGAAATACTGGATTCACTGCGAGCTTCTGAGCACTTTGATTATCGTTGTACAATGTTATACAATTCGAACTTCCAGTTAATTCATTTAACAAATTCTTTAAATATATAGCTTCCTTAGATGCTTCTGAAATTCCCATATATTCAGATTCTGTGCTCGATAATGCAACGGTTTGTTGCTTTTTGCTTTCCCAAGATATTGCTGACCCTGATAACTTGAAACAAAACCCGGTATATGATTTTCGATCATATGCATTGCTTGCCCAATCTGCATCTACGAAACCCTCCAACTTGTCATCTGTTTTTTGAAATTTTAGACAATAATTCTTAGTTCCCTTCAAATATCTCAAAATTCTTTTGGCATATTTAAAATGAGTTTCATTAAAATTATTATTGAACTGACTCAAAAAACTAACACTAAAGGATATATCTGGCCTTGTTAAAATGGCTAAATACATTAGACTTCCGATTAACTGTTGGTACGGATAATTATTGTTACAATCGTTATTAACCAAATCAAAACTAAGATTCGCTTCCATAGGCGTACTAGCACTTTTGCATTCTTCCATTTTAAATTTCTTTAACAATTGATCGATATACTGTTCCTGATCTATGGTTATCGTCCCCTTGTTCTTATTAATGTTAATTCGCATGCCCAAACATTGTTTCGCTTCCCCTAAATCTTTTATTTTGAATCTTGAACTCAATTCTGACTTTAAAAATTCTGTCTGGACTTTATCGTTTGAAAATACGAAAAAATCATCTACGTACAAAGCAATAATCGTTAACAATTTACCTTCACTTTTAACATATAAGCAAGGTTCAAATTTAGATTTCTTGTAGCCTAAATTAATAAGAACATCGTTTACCTTTTCATTCCAAGCCCTTGAAGATTGCTTCAAACCATAAATTGCTTTCTTCAGTTTAAGCACCTTATTTCGATCGTATACCTTTTGATAACCTTCGGGTTGAACCATATAAACATTTTCGTTTAAGTGCCCATTTAAAAAAGCGGTAGTTACATCTAAATGTGTTATATCTAAATCTAATTTTACAGCTAGTGCAATTAACAATCTTAAAGTAGAGTGCCTAACAACAGGCGAAAAAGTTTCATCGTAATCAACACCATGTCTTTGGGTAAAGCCCTTTGCAACTAATCTTGCTCTATACCTCATTTTGTCTTCACTATCACGTTTCTTTTTAAATACCCACTTACATTGCACTATGTTTTCATTGCTTGGCACATCCACTAGTTCCCATGCTTCATTTTCTTCAAAGGAACAAAGTTCTTCTGTCATTGCCTGTCTCCATTGCTCTTTATCTCTGCTTGATAAAGCTTCCGAAACTGTAGTAGGATCTTCTTCCAAATCAACACTATCGGTGCACATATAGGTTACAAAGTCTTCGTAAATTTTTGGCTTCGGAGCTCTTTCTGATTTTCGAATGCTTGTAACCTCTTCTGCTTCGGAGTTGGTGTCATCATCTTGACAATCTAAAAATTCTTCTTGAAGTATTTGAATTTGACTCTTATCCCCCACTTCATCAGTTTCCTCCATATCATCGTTCAACTCGGTGTAGACGAAATCGTTTACTACATTGTCAGCTTCTTCCATTATAATAACATCTCGACTTGTAGTTATTATGTTTTTTTTTGGATTATACAACCTATAACCTTTAACGTTTTCGCCGTAACCTACAAAGATCAGTTTTTTTGATTTCTTGTCCCATTTTAACCGTCTCTCCTTTGGTACGTGTGTCATTGCTTGACTACCAAAAATTCGTAAGTTGCTGACGTCTGGCTTCTTACCAGTCCAAAGTTCAAAAGGAGTTTTGTTGTTTAAACTTGATACTATTGACCTATTCCTTACGTATATTGCAGTGTTGACTGCCTCAGCCCAAAATTTCTTGTCTAAATCTGCATCAAATAGTAAACATCTCGCTTTTTCTACTATCGTACGATTTAATCGTTCCGATAAGCCGTTTTGTTCTGGGGTATATGAGTTTGTTTTCTGATGAACAATTCCATTTTTGCTAAAAAATAATCTAAATTGTTTATTTACAAACTCACCGCCGTTATCTGTTCTTAGTATTTTTATGCTTTTTTCTGTTTGATTTTCCACCATGCACTTGAATTTCTTGAAACGAGCAAAAACTTCATCCTTTGTTTTCAGGAAATAAACGAAAGCCATTTTACTAAAGTCGTCTTGAAATAACAGGAAATATCTTGATCCACCTAACGATGTATTTTCCATTGGACCACATACATCCGAGTGAATTATTTCCAACAATTTAGTCGCTCTTGTACCTTTGTTCGGAAAGGGTAATCTTGTTTGTTTTCCCTCACAACACACGACACAATTTTGTTTTCCTAATTCTTGTCCATCTCGATAAACAAGTCCTTCCACTACACCATTTCTCATTTTTAATAAATCGTTACTGTTTATATGACCTAACCTTCGGTGCCAGGTTTCACTTGAAATATTTGTCGAAGACGCTGAAAAACACTGCACAGATTTTCTGATTCGTAATTTGTAAACGTTACCGACCAAATCTGCTTCTGCCAGTAATACATTTTTGCTGCTGTAGATTTGACATCCGTCTTTATCAAAATTGACTTTGTTTCCCATTTCAATTAATCTGCTTACCGATAACAAATTTGTGGTTAATTCTGGAGCACATAATACATTGTTTATTTTAATGTCGAACTGTTTATTTTCTACAATGGTTGTAATGTTAACGTCACCTTTGCATACTACTGGTATCCTTGTTTTGTTTGCAACCATAATATCTTGGAAATTGTGGTTTGTTGAAACATTTTCCAAACGATCCTTATTTGCGGTTAGGTGAATACTTGCACCGGAATCTACGTACCAATCATCTCGACTGAAAACGCCACTGAGAAACACCACATTGAAAGCGTGATGCGTATTCTTCTGTTTCACATCCTGAGTATTCGATTTTGAAATGTTTGGACAATTGCTCTTAAAATGACCAACTTGTTTACATTTATAACATTTGACATTCTTAACGGTACCAACCGTGTTACCAACTTTATTAGCACGCCATTTTGCTTTACCTGCAAACGCGCTCCCTGCATTATCAACTTCCGTTTCCATGTCCATCAATTTCATTTTTATTGAATCCGTGGTTATTGCAATACCAGAATGTTCGATTGCCATGATCATTGGTGAAAATTTTTTAGTTAATCCCGCCAATAGCAATGATCCGACCCATTCTTCATTGATTTCAAAACCAGTTCCTCTTAATTTTGTAGCGGTTTCCACGATTTTGTTCACGTAAGCTACCATGGACTCACTATTTTCCAATCGCGTCGATATTAGTGTTCTTAACAAGTTGATTTTTCTTACAAACCCTGTATCGTCGAACAGCGATTTTAATTTCTCCCATAATTCTTTTGTTGTTGCTACCTGTTTTATATGTATATACAACGAGGGATCGATCGTGAGGATCAATTTCGCTTTAGCTTTGGCATCTCTATTTGCGTCTTTTTCGGTTCCATCGATGCAACCTACTAGGCCATCAATAATCAGGAAATTTTCAGCCGCAAATGCCCAATCGTCGAAATTTTCACGTCCCCTTAATCTCGGAACATTCGCCATATAACTTGTAGACATCTTGCACTTATCACTTTCACTTAACAAAAAAATAAAAACGTGTACTGGGCCACATAACCTATTAAAGTGAAACGACTGCGATGAGTTTTCAGCAACGAGTGCCTTTTTATTTTACAATTATATACAGGGTTACAATATAGGTGGCGCCTAGTACACTATACAGGGCGCCTAAATTTAAATACAAAGTTCTGATATAAATCTAACAAGTTGCTCATAACATTCGTATGCATGCCAAATCGAAATAGAACCGTCAATCATCATAGGCCACACCTCTAAAATATCTCCAACCACTTAAAGAACACTAAGTCACTCAGTAGCGTGCCATGCATTTCTTGCAAATGTTACGAATTGTTTTAGTTTCGCATTTTCCTTCAAATCTACAAAATTCATCAAAATTGTTTTATAATTAAAACTTAAATTATTTAAATTTGTTATTTGTTGTTGTTTCTTAGTTTGTTATTTAAACAAACAAGTCTTATAAATACGCGGAAAGACTAAATTGAGATTTTAAAATAATAACTAAAATAACTTTATTTTGGTACGCCAGTGTTCAGATAAACATTGTCTATGTGTTATGTTTTCAAAAATAATTGATGTAATGATTTTAAACACCTTTTCACCACATATTCGCGACTACTTAACTGGTTTACTATGTGGGCAGGTTTTATGACTACTTCGGTCCACCGTATATTAAGCGGCAATGCAACTCTCTCGCTTATATGTATGCACTCACAGTAAATGTAATAGTATGTCTTTTAAAAATAACGTTACCAACTATAATGATTGACGGTTCTATTTCTATTTGGCACGAAACACGAACTATAGTTACAGTTGGCGACGGAACTTAATAGTGTCACTAACGTTCATAGGAAAATAATAAACGATTGTCATACAGATTTATAGTATATTAATCAAAATTCTAATAAAATCGAAAAAACGATCGATGTCAAATTGTAATATTATATAAAAATATTGTCCGGTGCTCTGCGGAAGCTAAAAAATTTAATAAGCAACACGGCACGTAAGAACTATTATCAGTCTCGAAAGGTAAGAAAGGAAGTCGGCTCCGCCTCGTCTTAATTAACCTTCCTCGACTGATAATAAGGTCCTTATTATAGGTTCCTTGAAACTTAAATAACTATTATTATTATTATCATCATCATCATCTTTACATTTACTTTTACTGTTACTTTTACTGTTTTTCTAATCATTGTTAATGAGCATTCGTTTACACAATAAATAAAAATAAACCATCGTTTAATTTGTTTTGTTTTATTTTATTTTATTTTTAACAAAATGGGGATTATTTTAGAATTTTAGAATAGAATTTACAATGAAAGTTTTAAATTCACAACCAATAAGCAGGTAATAATATACTTAAACGTTAGTTTAACGTTAAAATGTCGTTGACTTAACATAGTCTCTCTATTATAAAAAATTACTAGCCATCTCGGCTAATAATAATTAAAGAGGTAATATCAAGTATAGGAGATCTTTTGGTGCTTAACAAACTTCTTTTTCAATTGTGACCATCATACTTATTCGTCAGGAGACGTCCATTAATTACGTAAGACGATTTTTGACCCTCTGGTGAGATGTCGTGAGATTTAGCTCAATCCCCCCCCTCCAATTTTAAGGATGTATAGGAGACAAAAAATAAAACTCAAAAATATAAGATATTGATGAAAATTGGTACACATGTCATCATTGCCTTTGCAATGTAATAAAAAAAATTTCAAATCGATTCACTACACCGTTCAATAGTTCTTGCAGTTTCAATTTGATATTGACTTTTCGTTAAAATTCAAGAAAATCACATCTATGGTTTTGCTTAAGAGTCTGCTTTTAGAGAAAATCACAAGGTGTTAAACAGTAAAATACTTGTCTAAATAAAAATCTAAAGCTAAATCTTAAGAAATCCTAAAAAAATTATATAATGTAAAAATCATTTTATGAAAAACATTTTATTGAATAATATATTAGCTTAAAATATATGATCAAAATATAAGAATTTTTTCAAATTTTCTGTAGTTGTAGCTTGTAAATAAAAGAAGGTTTTAGCAAAATTTCATCACGGTTTACTACCCCGTTCTCGAGAAATTAATTAGTAATTGAACAACCGATATAGAGTTGTCACGTTCAATTCGCTAAAAATAAAATAGATTTCGACGTTAAAAGATCCCTAAACATGTTTAAAACTTGTTGGTATTAAAAATATTATGTATATCTCGGTTTTTATTAGTTTTAACAACAAATATCAATTTTTACTCATAAAAATTATTACATTTTTCATTTAGATAGTAGGTTGGATTGCAGGGATAGTCACTAATAAAAATTTTGTTATGTCAAATTTAATATTTGTAATTTCAGAAAATGAACCGATTTAAACGAAAAAAACCTTTCTTCATGCATTTCTATAACTTTGTTTATCGTTTATGATATTTAAAAAGTATTTTACTACACACATAAGACCAATATTCGTGATATTCAAATTAATCCTACTTTTGTCTCCGATTGTATCTCCTATACATCCTTAAGTGAGATTGTTTTATAACTCAGTTCTCTCTCAATGAATGTACCAAATTTACATTTGGCATTCATGGTCCTTTGAGCACTTTGTATAATATTCTGGTAAGGTGTTAACCTTGCTAAATGCATAGTCCATAGACAAAACTTACGCTTTTAGATCACAGCAGTGTAGTCAGCGCGATCAAACACTGAACCGCGGCTTCCCGCTTCGTAGCATGTCGATTTAAGCTTTATATCGCACTGCTGGTTGTTATTATAAACTCATGAAAGTTAAATTACACAACAAAAATTTTAAATTATTTTATTTAAAAAAAATCGCTGCCCCTTTCCCAAAGGCCCCTAGAGATTTGTTTTTGCTATAATCCAACACTGTTGAGGACTTGATTTGTTACAATGATAAGTTAACTTATACACTAACCACTATTGCCGGTAACAGACTTGAGACAAAATAAAACAAATATCCTGTCAACTGTCCGGATTTAAATTGACATTGTAAATTTTCCTATTTATAGTCCATTCAATGGAAACTTTAAATATATGGCAACCCAAAAGTTGCGTTTCAGGGGATTAAAGTTACACCAATCGATAGCTAAAGGTTCCGTTATGAACATATTAAAATGTATCATCTCAATTTTTAGGGCGTCTTTTATAATTAATAAAATAAAATCCAAGATTTACGACTAATCGACTTTCATCCTTCATTTATTCAAAGTTACTCACCCAATCCAAAAAATAAAATTACCAATTTATAGAAAGGAAAATTTACTATCAAATTCAATTGGAAAACTTTGTGAAAAATGTACCATTAATGTATTATAATGCTTTAAAGCAGTTTGTAAACATTTAATTGACAAAACGTCAACCCATGGCACGTGTTGCGCTCCGTACGCAGTGCATTCTAATGTCCGCTGAGAATAATTATTTTCATTTAATTCTATTTAATTTTCCAGATAGTTTTCGTATTTTTTGCTCTTGATAAAAGTAATTGAATTTTTTTAAATATTCAATAATAAAGTAAGTATTTAATAATTAAAGTTACAATCAAACTCAAGGGATCACCAAAAAAGTTCGAATTAAAGAAAGTTCGAGCTATGGAGATAAAATTACACGTAAATATCTGACATAAATCTGACAAAAAAAAGTTAGATATTTTAATTTGATTGACTACATTTTATTCATGTTTTTATGTTGTACGTATATTTTTTCCTTGAGCCAATGTTTTGCCTCTTATGTAAACAACCTGAGAAGTTCTTAGAAATTGTAACAACACACGGTTTACGGTGTAATTAGGTGAGATCTATTTTTAAAGAGAGAAATAAAGCACTTCTAGCCCTGAAGAGGCTCACAATAAGGTTGAGCGAAACGTCGGCAATTATACAGAAGTTTTTTTCTACCTAAAATGTCCAATATTCCCGAAAACCTGTTTATATAATAAATAATAGTTGAAGTTTCACTGTATATTATTTAGGGCCAATCCCACTGTTGCGTTGTTAGTCAAATAAAACTAAACATATTTATTATGTATTTATTTGTACTAATAACTAGAGTACTACATTGTTCTAATGTTCTTTAGGTACTGGCTATTGTAAGAGCTTGTTAGTAGTAGTAAAGTAATCTTGGGTTTACGTCATAATTTTATAGCATTGTGACATATGCAACACCCACCAGGCAAAAAATACCGAGTTTTTGACAAAACTTTAATTTTTGCGAATAGAATTTTGATATACATCGATTACTGATGATTATTTTTTTATGGTTCAAACGACAGATGTTATAAAATTATTATCTTAAAACTTAAAATTAAAAAAATACCAATTTTTCTTACAAATATTCTTTATTTCTCTTTTAAAAGATTCGATACTTTATATTTCTTATTAGTAAAAGTTGGCAACCCTACATGTGTTACCAAGGTAATATAACAAGTTTTTAAATATATAAATCTTAACTTGTGAGAAATTAAACAATAAAACTTTAAATAACAAGTTAAATTCAATAATATAATCAAATTATATTTTTAGAACAAGTTTAGTTTAAAACTCGATTTTTTTGGTCTGATGGGATTGGCCCTTATAAATAAATATGTATTTTGTTTGCTTTGATAGCAGATTATGAACGTTACAAAAGCCTATTTAATGTGCCCATGATACCTGTAGCTATATTGGTAATTTTGCAACTATAAATGAAATTATTATGTCTATAATTAACAATTTTTTTCCCGATTTTCCCGTGAACAGGTATATCGAGCAAGAAAATTCAATGAAATTCGGTGTCGTTCGTATAGTTTGAAGACTCGAGAATTCAATTTAGAATAGTGTAACAACAATTTTATCGTGTTAAACATGTCTTATCCATTATATTGTTTTATTTGTGACGACCTATTATTGGAGAATGGTAGTGAAATTAAAGTTGTGAAAAAGAAAGGTATCAATGGTTTAATCACCAGAAGTAAATTAAAGAAAGACAATAAATGGAGGTGTCTGGAAAATTTGACAGAGGTGAAAGTTCACGAAAACTGTCGAGTGACTTACAATTTATCAACAAAAAAAATTAGTGATGCAGCAGCTCCCGAATGTAATCCTGAAACACCATTCTCTTTTGAAGACGATTGTTTGCTGTGCTACCAACTCTGGTACCCAAAACATAAACCTGGTAGACTACTATGTATGTACACCAAAAGTGCAAGAGTGCATTGAAAAATGCATTGCTCTTCGCTATGACGAATGGTCCGATAAGGTGAGAAGACAGATTGAAGGAAAATGTGTGATTGAGGAAAATGCTCGGTATCATATTGCGTGCTACGAAAACTTCAAATACATATCTAAGGATAATCCGGGTAAAACACCAAGATTTCCAGGTCTAGATGCTGCATTTGAGAGCTTATGCAACTATATGGAGACAAGTGACGATTGCCAATTTACTTTTAAGGAATAGCTTGATAAAATAGAATATTGGACAACAACAACCGCTACATTAAAGCAAAAACTCGTCAATAGGTACGGCGCGGATATTCTGATGCTGGAAAGACCAGGAAAACCGACAGTTATTTGTTTCCGCAACACCGGTTATAAAATTTTGGAGAATTTTTGGAATGAACATAGATCTGAAAGCCAAGAAGACGAAAGACAACGTATTGTTCGTGCTGCTGCTGCCATCATTCTTGAAGACATTAGGAGCCAGCCATATGAGACGTTATCTTATCCATGTCCTGAAGAGCTACTTCAAAATGTGGAAGCTGATATTCCGAAAACTTTCCAAACTTTGCTGGATGATATTTTATTGAAAGGCAAAAATAATAGAGAAACGAAATTGACAGCAAGACGTAATAGTATCGCTCATGCAATAATTTCAACTGTTCGTGCAAGATCATTCATTTCGTCTATCCAATTAGCAACTGAAGTTTATTTAAGTAGGAAATTCGGCTTTCGGCTACTAATTGACATTTTGAATAAACTAGGATTCTGTACATCACACACTAATCTTAGTTTATATGAAGCTTCAGCTATAATGAGTTGCGATAAACATATTGAGAATAACGCATACATTCAACATGTGTTAAATATGAATATCAATAACGAGCTACAGGGTACTAATAAATCTTATTATATGGATTTCGCAATCCTATACAATTAAATGTTGAAAAAAAAATTAATAATGATTGAAAGTGCTTACTGTTCATTAATCCATATAATAAGATTTATTAGTACCCTATAGCTCGTTATTGATATTCATATTTAATGTATTTTCAAGAGCTAATAATTATAAATAATCAATCAACATGTGTTTGACAATGCTGATCACAATGTATGCAGTATAGATGGATTTAATACGTTTCACACCATGGGGGGTATTTGCTGTGTGACTCCCAGAACAGCAGTGTGTACCCAAGGAGTTATTAAAAAATTAACTCGAGTTCCAAAGCCTCGAGAGCTGGCTGCAAAGTACGACATCCCAGTAATCTGTTGTGATAGATTGAACAATACTAAAACTGGTTTAAAGTCCATCACATTTGTTGATTTATCTTAACTTCTTCTCGGGGAACGTGATAAATTTCCAACTGCATATAATCTCCATCTGTGGACTAAGTATTTGAAATTCCAAGTATGCCTAGTTGGAGGGGCTATATGGAAGCTCTGACCCATACTGAAGAATATGAAGTAACGCAAGTTCACTGTTTGCCATTTGTGATCTTACCACCATCAAACTTCGATGCAATAAATACGGATCTGAATTATGCTCATCTAAAATGCCTCAGACTCAATCAAAAAACCTCTTTTGTAACATTCGATCAACCTCTGTATGTGAAGGCAAGGGAACTGCTGGCTAATGACCAGGTTCACGTGAAAGGTGTGGTTGTTAGATTGGGTGGCTTCCATATGCTCATGTAGTTCCTTGGGGCCGGGCGATTGGAACTATTATGGATGGTAGTGGGCTGAAAGAATTATTGGCTACAGTTTACGCCAGTAATACTGTCGATCATATGCTAACAGGGCGTGCTTTCAGCAGAGCGATTAGGGGTCATCTTCTCATATATACTGCTCTGGGGACCATTATTGCAAACAATGCAAGTAATATTGACGATGAAGACCGTTCCTGCATGGAAAACTTGCTCAAAGAGTTTTACATTCAACCACCAACACTGGAGGAAGTTGATGCTAATGAACACCTGCAGAAAATCAGTGAAAAAATGTTGGAAATTATGGAGACTCTCGCAAACATCGGCCGGACTTCACGATTGTGGCTACAGTACTTCCACTGCATCTTCCGATGCAGTTCATCGAAGCAGAACGTTTAGGAACCTGGGAGCTCCATTTAAAGTGTGTTCGAGACATATTGCCTGTTTTTCACGCTGCTGGTCATTTGGCATATGCAAAGTCAGCTCAGATCTAACTTCAAGATATGATGGAGTTAGAAAATATCATGGATCCGAAGGAGTATGATAAATTCACAAGGCAAGGATACTTTACCATACGTAGGTCTGATAAAAAATGGGCAGGAATTTGGACGGATTTGACTGTAGAGCAAACGTTGATACGCATAATGAAGATTTATGGTGGTCTCACGCATGGGCGTAGAATTAATCAAGAAGGTGTAGTTGCAAGATGGATTCTTGGTATGCCTGTCGCATTCGAAGTAATGAACACTTTCGAAAAGTTCTGCGGAGTAAGGACCGAAAGTTCAGAACAGCATACAGATTGGAGACCTTCGAGTATAAAGCGAGATACAGAGGATTCTATGAAGTTTATTCAGTGGCTCACTATACATGATCCTATCGCGCCTGTTGATGGTGACAAACTGATGTCTATTGCAGATGGTCTATGCGGTGGCGATGAAGTCAACAGTGACAGAGCTATAGAAATAGGAAGGGAATCTATGAAATCAATGATCGGAATGAATGCAGCTGATGTAAAACTGAAACGTACAACCCGGGTGAAATCTCTTGCAACTGACAAACGAGGAATTTCGATTTATAATGAAAAAGTCGCTGTTAACACAACCCTGCTATTCCAAAGAATCACAGCAGTCACTAAAAACGACCATCAATCGGCTGCTGAAGCATTGAATTAAGAGTTGGCTCCCTTTCCACTTTCATTATTCGATGAACAGGGAATGATGAGAAAATCTAGTAAATCTCAACTTTATAATGCATTTTCATCCAGGCCCATTAACACCATCAGTTTATCTGAGTATAAAACGGTGATTGATGGTGGATTTTTGCTCCATAAAGTTGTATGGCCTGTTGGAAGCACCTACGAGGCTGTTTTCAAATTATATGAAAATTACATTATTAGAAATTTTGGAACCAATTCTGTTGTTGTTTTCGACGGCTACGAAGGCACAGATATCAGTATAAAATCATATGAACGATTCAGGCGTTCCAGAACCACCAAAAGCACGGTGGTAATATTCGAGAGAGAAATGACAATTATGGTGAATCAAGAAAAATTTCTATCAAATGATAAGAATAAAAGTAGATTGATCAGCTTTCTTACTAATCATTTGGTGAAAGGTGGTATCGACGTGAAGCAAGCATCAGAAGATGCTGATCGACTGATAGCTACGACGGCAGTTGATCAATTGATGCACCATCAGAAAGTCGCAGTTGTTGGTCAAGATGTCAACCTACTCGTCTTGCTAATTTTCTTGACTCCAGAAGATAGGGACATCAATTTCATCAAGCAGAGGATTGGTAAAGTGGCAACTGCAGTGTTCTCCACACAACAGTAAAGTGATCTGAAAGACGTCATACTCTTCAGTCATGCTTTTACAGGATGTGACACAACGTCTGCGTTTTATAATAAAGGGAAAAAAAAATCTTGAATGCACTGAAGAAAAATAAAGCATTAACTCAGGATGTGGAAGTCTTCAACAATTCCAATGCTGCTAGAAATGACGTCAAGCAAGCTGGTCAGCGTTTAATGTTGGCTCTGTATGGTGCCAATAAAAAGGAAACGTCGATCAATTCCTTCCGCTTCGAACGTTTTGCTGCTTCTGCTGCACGATTGAAGACAGAGGTTCGTTTGTCACAACTTCCACCCACAGCTGGAGCAACTGAAGAACACATTTGGCGGGTCTACTTCCAGGTACAGAAGTGGTTAAGAAATAATATTCTTAATCCATGTGATTGGGGTTGGGAATTGAAAGAACAAATTTATTACCCGGTCATGACTAAAATACCTCCAGCACCAGCAGACATTTTAAAAATGATATTCTGTAGTTGTAAAGGAAATTGTTCCAATCGATGTGGATGCAGGAGAGCTGGTTTGAAATGTTCAAGCATATGTTCTGGTTGTCAAGGTAATTCGTGTTTGAACT
Source organism: Cantharis nigra (assembly GCA_958510845.1). Taxonomy (NCBI): domain Eukaryota; kingdom Metazoa; phylum Arthropoda; class Insecta; order Coleoptera; family Cantharidae; genus Cantharis; species Cantharis nigra. The sequence goes on from OY294029.1 coordinate 14,983,767, forward strand.
CCAAGGAAATCGACATCAGCATAGATTCAGCTGAAAATTCAAGCAATTCTGATGATGTTCTTCTAGAAAATTTCGACTCTACACTTAGTCATCATATCGACGATGTAACCACTGAAGAATATGATGATGACAGCACAGAGTTTTTTTCAAACCGAGACCAAGATCCGGGGGATAACTCTCAAGTTGATAATGGGCCAAGCACAAGTAAAAAGCGACGTGTTGAAGACAAAGACATTTGACGAGTTGTAAATATCATTTGTAAATATAATTTGTAAATATCATCAGTTGTAAATATTGCTACGAAGAATTTACGTGACAATATCATCAGAAATTAAATGAAGGTGAATTGTAGAATTTTGTCAGTGGCGTAACAAGTAGTTGTCAAGTTGTTAACAGGGGCCCTGTTTTTATAATAAGACAAAAATAAAAGAAATAATTTTACCGCACCCCCGTGGTTCCGCCCCTGAATTTTGTTGTTGTAGAATTGTTGGAGCCAGGATATTTATTACCAGAGATCAGGACTAATACTTCTTGGCCACTGTAAAATATTATCACAATTCGGTATAATTTTTTCAATAAGTATCTTAAAAAAACAAAATCTTGCTGCGGACATTAGAATGTACTGCGTACGGAGCGCAACACGTGACTCAGGCGGAAATGCCATCAGCTGACGTTTTGTCAATTAAATGTTTACAAACTACTTTAAAACATGATAATACATTAATGGTACATTTCTCACAAAGCTTTTCAATTGAATTTGATAGTAAATTTTCCGTCCTATAAATTGGTAATTTTATTTTTTGGATTGGGTGAGTAACTTTGAAGAAATGAAGGATGAAATTCGATTAGTTGTAAATCTTGAATTTCATTTTATTAATTATAAAAGACGCCCTAAAAATTGGGATGATACATTTTAATATGTTCATAAGGGAACCTTTAGCTATCGATTGGTGTAACTTTCATCCCCTGAAACGCAACTTTTGGGTTGAAGTCTAAATCTACTGGACTATTATTCGTAATTCAGTTTAATTCATTTGAGTATTATGTTCCGCTACTGTCGATACCAAGAAGAATTACTAAAATTTTACCACTAATGAAAGAAGTACTCACATTTTGTTACTTATTTTACACTGAAACCCCCCTATCGTGTAATCGTATGTCCGCCACTGATTCTGACATTTTGTTAAGAATATTTCTTTTTCTGTTGGCTACATCTAACTTGTCATATTTTTTGATTCATTTTTGACATCTGTTATTGTTATAATCTAAAATAAATAAAAACAACAAATAATTAACACAAATAAATATTAAACTTATTCACAATAAATGTACATGAATGAATGTTTCACAATCCACCATGAATATTGACATAGCAAAAATTGAATTTGCGGAGAAGTTCCAACCTCGAGAAACAATTCTCAGTAGAATGCAAAACTTCGGTAACTCGAAGAGTGACTTTAACAAGTTGAAGTCACAAAAATCAAAGTTGAAGATTTGCATCTCTCGATTAATATTAAAGAAGAAAGCAGGATTCCAGTACCTCGGGTGGCTGTGAAATGGGAAACACATATCTGTGAAAAATTTGAATGCGATGTTTGTAATATAACTTTTAACAATAAATCACAATTGAAGGAACGTACAGAAATCCATGCCGACAAGAAATCATACGATTGCAACCTTTACGACTAAAAATGCACAAATAAAAGAAATTCAAATACCCACGTAAGAATCCATCATGCGAAATCATTCACTTTCAAAATTTGGGATTATAAATTCTCCTTCAAACAAAGTTTGATTAGACAGTAAGTTGATAACTCGTTCCGGTGCAAAACAATTCGGGTGTGACATCTGCGACTACAAATATTCTCGAAAGGGAAGCTTGAAGGTTTATTTAAAAACCCACACCTTTGAGAAGCCATTTGCTTGTGAAAACTGCGACTACAAATGTGCTCGAAAAAGTGATTTTACTGTCCACTTCAGAATTCACACTGGCGAAAAACCATTTGGTTTCAGATTGTGTGATTTGATTACAAATGCGCAATGAAATAAAAACTGAAGGTGAACATAAGGACTCACAATGTTGAAAAGTCGTTTGGGTGTGAAATTTAATATTATAAAACATGTGCATGAAAGTATAGTTTGACCTTTATAGTTAGACAGAATTCATATAGGAGAGAAACCGTTTGCGTATAAAATTTGTAAAACTCATTCTGGCGAGAAACCATTTGCGTGTGAAATTTGTGATTTTGATTTCACAAATGAGACATCTGAAACTTCATATAAGGACGCACACCGGGAACAAATCATTTGCATTTAAATTTTGTGACTATAAATGTTCACAAAATTCTCATTTGAACTTAAATTTAAAAATTCATAGCGGGGAAAAATCGTTAGTATATAATGTCAACTTTGCGACTAAAACTTCTCAGAATAAAGGTCATCTGATAAGACATTTAACAACTCACGCTGGAGTAGAATATACAACAAGAAAGATAAGAACGAGGAACTAAATTTTTGAAATTAAATTTATTATAATGTTTTTGTTTAAAATTAGTAGCAAAAAATTGTTTAACCTTTAAAGAAGGTTTAGGTTTAAAGATTTTTATAACAATATTCCCTATAAAAAGGTCGAATAGGTAGGGTTGATTCCACGGAAAACCAATTGTTTAATTTTGAGTTTAAATTTCCCACACAGATAAGCTAAGGTTGGCAACACTGGTTCACTGACCCGTAGTATGTCAGTTGTCACCTGTTTGCAAAAGATATGATTGTTGGTTAAGTGATTATGTGTAAATCTTAAAATACTTGGCTATATTTATAAGGTGAGTGTAAGCATTTTACCTAAATTTGATTAAATCGATCACACTTAGCAAATGGCGTCGGAAATCAGATTTATAGTTTCAACTACATTTGATGTGTATCCACCTCAAATCAAAATGTTAGGTTATGTATTTTTAAATTCCACTTTGCGGTAAAAATTTCAAATGGGGTGAGTGACGCAAAAATTTTTTGGAAAATTTGATACATATACGAAAACGTAAAGAACCACAATAGCCTTTCGAACGATGAATCAGGTCAAAATAAATTTGTCAATTGACAACGCAACTACTACGTACAGGAAAACAACGAAAAATAAGAAACTAGAAATTTTTAAGGTGAACCAATGCGGTCCTACTTTTAAAAAATAAAATTTTGTGCGAAACTTGCGAAAGTATGTTCCTTACGATTTGTCCTTGGCCATTTGCCATCGTTTTTTAAAATATTTTGCGCAAGTCATTGTTAAGTAGTAAACTAACTAATTGATTAGAAGTATGAATTTATGACGTCACGGCTATCCATGCAAAATTTAATAAAATAAGTTTAGTTATGCATAAACGCAAAGATAAAAATACGTTAAATGACAAAAGGGCATCCTAACGATCGTATTTGCGCAAATTTTACATAAAATATTTTTATAAGTAACCCATTCATTCATTCATTCATACATTTATTGTAAACTTCTGTTATCACTACCGAGGTAGTTTCGCACCCTCACAGCTGGATATTTATGTACAGTAGGTCTTTTCTTTGCATTGTAAATGTTTTTTTTTTAATCCCTATTAATTAAACAAATACTAGGTTCTATTGAAAATTATAATCTTAAGGATAGGGTATACAGCCGGTCCCCAAATTGGTAAACTATTTATATACCTAACAATTAAAAAAAAAGGATTTTATAAACCATCAGATGCATTTCTAAATAACTTCGAAAATTACCAAGGACGTGCCTAAGAGGGGGACGGGGAGCTTCCCCCCAACATTGGAAAAAGTTGGCAATTTTTATTGAACAGTTGGCAAATCACTCAAATTATGGCCTTCTCTTGAAAATAACGCGAAAAGGCTAAAAAAAGCTTAATCAAAGAGCAAAATCGTTGGCAATTTCACGACTACTCTCCCTTCATAAAAGTCGGTTCGGCACGTCCCCGATGGTCACATGAGAAACCGTCATAGATTTTATTTTAAAATTGATCAGTATTAATTTAGAAGTTTTTAAAATATGCATCTGCTCTTTTTAAAATTTACATTTTAAATGTACTCGTCAGGAAAATCTGGAAAAGTCAGAATTTTAGATTTCTTTAATTTTGTCAGGAAAAAGTCAGAGATTTCTCATTTTCAGTGCCAAGTCAACCAAATTACATTTTCAGTCCAGGAAAACAAATTAATTTAAATTTGTTTTTAAATTTTGTACTAAAAATTTTTTAAATTTTAAAAAATTAATAATCTTAAAATTTAATTTTTTTTTTATTTGAAAATTAAGATAAGGGTTTCCATATTCGTCTGGAAAATTCAGGGAGTTGTAGATTTCTCTAATTTCGTCAAGGAAAAGTCGGAGATTTTTCATTTTTAGTGCCAAGTCAGCCAAATTAATTTTCAGTCCGGGAAAACATATTAATTCTAATTTTTTTTTTATTTTAAAATAAATTATTTGTTTTTAAATTTTGAACTAAAAGTTTTTTTAATTTTAAAGTTAAAAAAAAATATTAATCTTAAAATTTAATTTTAAAATTAAAGAAGTCAGGGAATTTTGGATTTCTCAAATTTTCTCATGGAAAAGTCAAGGATTTCTCATTTTTCGTGCCAAGTCAGGCAAATTTTTAGTCCGGGAAAACAAATTAATTAATTTTTTTTTAAATTTTGAAATGAAGATCGTTTTTCTCTTTTTAACAGGTACACGTCGGTGCCCCCAAATCGAATCTTTTATTAAAATTCTTGTCAAATGTTTGAGCTTCAATGAACTTGCATTCCCGTCGTTGGAGCCTCAACCGTCGCGGAGTAATTAACGAAATATTGGTGGGGGGGGGGGGCTGTAGACATGTTTTTCTACTTTTTGCCGCCTTTTTCAAAAGTTTTGCGTAATTTTGATGTCAATCTGTAGAGCTTCGTTTGAGCTTTAATGAGCTTCTATATTTATCATTGTAATTAGGCCTGCCAGACGTCCGGTTTTTCCCGGACTTTTTGTTTCCATATTTGAAGGAAGATGTCCTCTATTTGCCCAACCCGCGGCCCTAGAAAAAAATGCACGTTCGTCCCCGAAAAAAAATTTTTTTGCCCGAAAATTTCTTTCGAATTTCACGCAAAATTTAAGCGTTTAAAATTGTTTTAATTATTTTCCCTGTTTTTTGAAGGAAAAAGCTAATAAACAAAAAAATCTCATTCGGCCCCCGAATGCGGCGTGTCCTCTTTTTGCTCAGAAGAAATTACCTAACCCTAATTGTAATTTAATTATTTTCAAAACATAAATGTTGTCCCCCTCCGAGCAAGTTTCGCATGCAAATCCTTAATTTTAATTTCGTAAATATTAAATAACTTTTTATTGAGTTTGCAAACAAATGAATAGATTAAACTTCAAATGTAAGTTTTTAAAAAATATATTTTTTTAGTTAATAAAATTTTCTTGCTTCCGATCACGTAAGTGTGTATTATGTGCAGGCAAAAAAATTTCAGCTTAAAGCTGAAATTAATAAATGTATATTTGAGCATGAATTAAGTTTGTTTACCGTCGTGTGAGCTTCAGTTGCCGCGAAGAAATTTCCGAAATTGTTGGAAGTGGGGGGGGGGTATGAAATGAGATGAACCCTACATCTAGTAATCATGCTCAAATATAAATTTATTAATTTCAGCTAAAAATTCGAATTCGTAAAAAGAATCGTGTGTAAAACTAATTATTTAATGAAACTGACTGCTTCAACCAAATTATCTCGCTATAATAAGGATAAATGAAAATAATTCAGCAAAATAGTGGCAGTAAATGGTATAATAATATTGGTTAATAATAAGATTTTACTAATAACTAAGTAAAGGAAGTTCTAAAGTTTATTAACTTAAAAAACATATTTTTTTAAACAATTACATTTTAAGTTTAGTTCATTTGTTTGCAAACTCAATAAAAAGTTGTTTTCGAAATTAAAATTAAAAGTTTTCATGCGCAACTTGCTCGGAGGTGGACAAAATTTAAAATACCTACTACCTATAGTTTTGAAAATAATTAAATTACAATGATGAATATAGAAGCTCTAACGTTATACACCAACTTTACCCCAAAATTCGACTTGTGAGGAACTTGTCTTGTCTACAACCGCCCCCCCCCCCTGAAGATTTCTCGAATAGCTCCGTGACGGTTGTGGCTCTAACGACGCTGATGGAAGCTCATTGGGGCTGAAACATTTGATACCAATTTTATTCTAAAATTCGATTTTGGGAGGGGGGCTATCGTGTCCACAGCCTTCTCCAAGTTTTCGCGAATAGCTCCGCGACCGTTGAAGCTCAAACGACGGGAATAGAAGAACAAAGCTGAAACGTTTGACACCAATTTTAATAAAAAAAGTTTGGTTTGGGGGGGGCTAGCGACATGTACCTCTTTTTATCTTATGATTTATCGAATTTTATTTATAAAATTCAGTGACAACCATGTAATTTAAAAAAATAAATAGGGGGTGTACCTGGGGTATTCCATACCAAATCGACCACTTTTGACTCCGACCCTTTTCGATTTAGCTGAACGTTTGTAATATTTTTCTACTTTATGTAAAACGGTTCTCAGAATGTTAGGTTTTTGTTTTTAACCCTTATATCTACCGTATGGAGTACCCGGGTACTACGAGGTGTAAGCTTTACAAAACTTGCTACATTGAAGTGTTTATGTAGAAGAAAAGAGTTACTGTAAACAAAATAAATATTTAATTATGTCAGGAATGTTAATTTTATGTATCTATCTATGTATTTCTTGAAATTTTTATTTATTTTTTTTTTTTAATTTGTTTTCCTTAAATTAAACAATTTTTTAGAGATGTTCAGTGGAAAAAAAGTTATGTAACTTTAAAGCCGAAATAGTACCCGGGTACTCGGTATGGTAACATAAGGGTTAAATGTACTTTTCAGAAAAAAAATACCAAAAAAATTTAAGATGATACTCTCCATGAAATTTTCGCCTTTCTTGAGAAAAACTGTTATTTTTTCGAAGTTCGCCATTTTTTATTTTCTCAAAAAAACTTTAATTAATTCTGCGATTATTCCCGCTAATCCCCGAGTGGGTCATAGTATATTACATGACTAGTGGAGAAACCGAAAGATTCGCTCACGCATTTGCCAATTTTGCACGCGAGCCGACAGGCGAGTGTGCAGAGGCAAATAAGTGAGCGAAAGAGTTTCTCCACGAGTTATGTATAGCGTTTTGTTCAATCCTGCACTTATAAATCTAAAAAATTTATGAAAATACAATTTATTATAATTCGTGTCATCAATAATTAAATTTGAGATTTTGAATTTGCAATAACTCGAAAACGGCGTTAGATATCGAAAAACTGAGCTAAAAATTTACCCCCCTTTGCTCGTACTCAACCCCCCGTAGCGATTTGTCGTAGGAAGCTTTATGCAAAATTTTAGATCGATAGCGCGCATTTTGCGCGCAAAATAATTTAAAAAAAGTTAGCTTTGGTTTTAAAACATTTTAATATTATTATAAAGAACGTAGGCAGGTTAATGAATGCCTGCATTTTTCACTCACTAGTGGGTGAAAAGTCTTTCGCCCACTCGTTACCATAGATATAATTTGAGTGAGTAAAACAAACGGTTTCTAGTTGCGTATCCAAGTAAGAAACGTCATGTTTCAATAGCAGGATTGAACAAATCTCTTTTTCTATTTTTTTTTATTAGATTGAAAAACAATGTTCAAAATTTAATAGTAATTTATGGGACTAGTGAGTAAAGATACATTTTATCCACGAACGGAAAGTTTAGCACACTCGGCGTTGCCTCGTGTGCTATCTTCCGTAAGTGGATACAAATATCTTTACTCAAGAGTCGCATAAATGTTATCAAAATTATCATCAGGTGCCATTAATATTCAAGGAAATGTTGGTGTTTTTAATTTAAATGTTCAATCTCTTTAAAATAAATTCTTTAAACTTTTATCTAGAAATTATTGTGGGTAAATTGGATTTCGCCGGTTAAAACAAATCACTTTCGCTCACTAGTGGATAAAAGTCCACTTTGACGTTTGAAAATGCAATGTAAAAGTTGTTTTACTTACAGGTATTGGATAAAATTTTCTTTTTTATTCAAAAACTTTGTTTATATAATAAAATAAATGCAATTAAAAGATTTTATTTTATTGTATAAACAAAGTTTTTGAAAAAAAAATTGAAAATTTTGAAAATCTTTTTTCAATCGAATAAAAAAAATAGAAAAAAAAAGATCGGCTCACTCTGGGATTAGCGAGAACAATCGCAGAATTAATTCAAGTTTTTTTTCGAAAAAATAAAAAATAGCGAATTTCGAGAAAGTAACGGTTTTTCTCTAATTATTACTCTAATTTATTTTTTCATTAATGAACGAAGTATATTTCGTTAGAATTTTTAAAATTAAACGCTGCTTTTTTGTAGTCCTTCAGGACTACATTGTAATGAATGAATAAGATTTTATTGTAGGTAGTTTGCACAATAACCCTTAATTGCAATAAATTGTAGTCCTGAAGAAGTCCACAATAAAGCTGTACAAGACGTTGACCTTTTGAACAAACTTTTTTTTTTAGTAATCCGATTGTCCAATATCCGATATAAGCTGGAAAACCCTCGTCAATGGTCCCCCCCCCCTTCTCACGCCAAACCCATTACAAGTAAACAACTTCGACCAGTCACTGCTCAAGTCGAATGGAAAAAATTTTTACTTTCCTAGTTCAACTATATTTTTAAATGCCAATGCACTGATTTTAATCCAGATCAATTTTGTAGGGTGGTTTGGTAATTTTTTTTGTAAATTTTCGAGTTACCTGTTCTCTTTTGTCCAGATCGCGATAATCAATATGAGCAGCTGATTGTGTTCCTGGAAGCTTCGTAAAGTAAATATTGAAAGGAAAAAGCAAGGACTAAGATGTTAAATCAAAGACACGCAAGCTGTCTGAATTTTTTAATGTTTGCAGTGATGGTGCTAAATCAAAAGAAATCGAAGTAGGAAATACAGAAGTTGCATCTCATGGTGTAGATGAAGGCAGTACCAATACACAACTCTTCACGATTTAACCAGATTTGTGTTTTTTATTTTATATCCTAAATCAAATCAAGGAGTTCCCTTGATAACATTTGCTACGGACCTTGCGTTGGCTTAAACCGGCACTGTCTCTTACGAAGTAATATACCTACCTTTTCTTTTCTTGCTATATTATATAAATTTGATATAAGCAAAATAATATAATATTAAACAAATAAATTATTTATTATTAATTTAAATATAAAATTTTAAATTGTCAAAGACTGTAGTTGGTATAAATTATAAAATAAAATTCAACCAATAAATGTGGTAAATTCAAAATTTCAAAAAGTTTAATAATAGTGGAAACGTCTTAATTTTAAATACAACTACTATAACAATTTTGACAGTTGGCAACCTATAAAATAAGAGAACTTCAACCTAAAAATCTAGCTAAGTTTGTTTATATTTTGAAAATTCTAATTTAACCACTTTTTTTTATCCAGATGGACAATACGGACGATGTGGAGACCTTACTCGATCAAGCTTGGAGAAAACAACATGCAGAAAAACAAGAAACCGAAAGTTCGTCATCAAGGTCACGAAGACGTTCGAATTCAAGAAGTAGGAGATCAACAAGTAAAAATCGCGATCGCTCCAGAAGACACCACAGGAGTGGTCGTTCCAGAAAGCATAGAAGCCACAGTCGATCTCGACGTAGGGAACGTTCCAGATCAAGAGGTAAGCGATCAAGTTCACAAAGTAGAAACGTGGAACCCAGCCGGGAGAAATATCACGAATCCAGAAAGCGCAACAAAAGTCCAATTTTGAAGAAGAGTCCATCTCCAATGGTGCAATTATCATCTGAAGACCGAGACGCTCGTACCGTGCTAGTGATGCAATTACGGCAACACACGAAAGTACGAGACTTGATTGCATTTTTTAGTTCTGTTGGTCAAGTCCACGATGCAAAATTAATTTGTTGTAACAGAAACCGATTTAAAGGAATCGCCTATGTAGAATTCAAACGTCCCGAAAGTGTCACTCTGGCGTTGGGATTAACGGGACAAAAATTGTTAGGTGCGCCGATCATCGTTCAGTTAACGCAAGCTGAAAAAAATCGGTTAAGTAATCCTTTATTTAACTTTACGCCAAAATTGACCGGACCCATGCGTCTATATGTCGGTTCATTGCATCACGCCGTTTCCGAAGAAATTCTTCGGGAAATTTTCGAGCCTTTTGGTAAAATCGAAAGCATCGACTTGATCAAGGATTCTCAAACGAATAAGTCTAAAGGTTACTGTTTCATAACTTATCGTAAATACGATGATGGAAAGAATGCTATGGAACAAATGAATGGTTTTGAATTGGTCGGAAATGCCATAAAAGTTATGGACGTGACCGATAGAACAGACGTGCAATTAGAAGGTGCATCCACTCTGGATTCGGACGAAATCGATCGCTCTGGTGTTGGTTTAGGTGCTTCAGGGAGGTTACAGTTGATGATGAAGTTAGCAAAAAATGCTGATTTTGAAATACCGCAAGAAGCTGCAAATGTTCTTAGCATGGTCACGGGTCAAACTATAATACCAGAACGGTCATCCAGCTCAATTCCCGCGATCGCCACGCAATGCTTTATGCTCACAAATATGTTTGATCCTACCACAGAAACGAACGAAAATTGGGAAATGGACATTCGAAATGATGTAATTGAAGAGTGCAGTAAACATGGTGGAGTATTGCACGTTTATGTGGATAAGTCGTCATCCCAAGGTAACGTTTACGCCAAGTCGCCCACGATTGCCATCGCCGTTGCATCTGTAAATTCATTACATGGACGTTGTTTTGCCGGACGTGTTGTTACAGCTTCGTATATTCCAATTTCAAATTATCATTCTCTTTTTCCTGATGCAATGCTGCAATCCAACTTTCTTGCACCTACTGTTTGACACAAAGAAAAAACTTGACCATTTTTAATCAAAATTTAAATTTAATGAAGTCTGATGAATATATTTCAATTTAAACGACTAAATTAATAATTTTTATATTTTTTGTAGTATCGCAAGAAACAATAAAAGAGTTGGGAAAAATTCGTTTTTCATTTGTATGTAAGTATAAATCTGCATGTATGCAACTGTTAATCCAGTGGCGGAACTAGGGGGGATTGCGGATTCGCCTCACTCTAGGAGTAATTACCTGGATCCGCCACTGTGTTAATTGAACCGTGATGTACATTTTAAGGTGACCAGATTTTTAGAAAGGCACACTGGGAAAAAGTATAATACACTTATTATATAAATGCACTACTGGAATAATTTGAGATGAGACCTAAACCTGATTAAGTATGCATGGTTTGGAACGCATCTTTGGCTTCCTTCCTTTGCAGCTTAAAGAACATTATTCAACTTCTTATTTTCTAAAAATTGATGTAATTGTGACCTGGTAAATTTGAACTCAATGTTAAATTGATTATTGAATTTACATTTTCTTTTAGAAGCCATATCGCAACCCGTGAAGATTTATAACATTATCATCATTATTATCGCCCACAAGGTAATAAATGGCAATCCGAGGAGTAAACTACGATTAAAACATGTGTACATCAGACTAATTCAGAAAGCGGCAATTGTAATTCAGATTAGACGATTGTTTAGCATAACTCACCAAAGCGAATCATTTCTGATTGTGAAGGTTTATAACAATTGTTTAACCTGAATTACAAGTAACGCTTTCTGTAAGTATTACAATTGGATGTAGATACTTGCAAAACTTTTGATTGATTTCTGCTTGCAACTCATCAACTGGTGACAAAACTGAACAGTTGTAATTTAGATGAAGTAATTTTTATGGGGCTGTATTCTCGAGCTCACATACGCAAATACGTCACTTCTGTATAAAAATGAAGTAATTGTTAAGCTCTGATTGGTCGAAACGTGATGGTTTATATGCGTATTAAGTTGTGTGAGCTGTAGAATAGGACCTATGGAAACTGTTAGAGTATAAATACAAATATTTACTACAAACACATAATTTTCACCACTGGAGATTAAAAGTTATGATTTGGTGATGTATGTGCAATACACAATTCATTTGTTGACTCGTAGGTCAATAGAAATAATAAGAAAAACTCGCAAATAAGGAAGAAAGTCGAGTACTGCCTACATTGGTACGTGTCCTCTGCAGGAGGGGGGTGAAAGGTTGGTCAAATTTTTTGTAAATAACTCAAAATGTAAAACAAATATAATAAGCATTGTTTAAAGAAAAGGTACAACTGCTGAATAGAAACCGAGGCAGTTGATACTGTATTTGTATGATCTCAAATCAGTGGTGGATCCCGACAATTATTGCAATAATCAAGTCGTAGCGTCTATATTGCCGTAGCCGAATATCAAACTTTTTTGGATGGCTTGAAAAAACATTCTCTAAAACAGATGTGCTCGAGGACGGCAAATAGTATATCGTTGGACGTGTAATAATATCAGCAATTAACATTTTTTGTTTAAACCATTATTTGAAAACAAACGCCAACTGAATATTGAAAAGTGTTTATGATATAAAAGCTCCGAAGTACTCGCCGTCCTCTAACACATCTATTTGCGAAGGTAAATTGTTTTTATTGAAACCTCGAAACTGTTTTTTATTTGCCTACTTTACTACGAGAGTAGCACCACAGCTATCGATAGGTAATTAGCCAGCTCCTCAATTAGTATGTTTTTGGACGATCCTGAGGCGTCCTAGAATTTTTCTACGGCTCTTACAGCCGCCTGTTGCCAACGAACCATGGGGCTTTCATGACGCATCTTGCTGCGATGTTATGTTTTGAGGCTCGGCGTAGGTCATGATTGGCATGTTTATTTGATACAGGATTGCTCTGTTGTTGATAGATGTTTTGTTGTTACTGACATTCTAAATAGTTATTGCGATTATATTTCGACAGGGGTTGTATAGAATAGCCATCATACTTTTTGCACTGGCGGATGTTTCAAAACACCAATTTGCTTTAACGATGCCGGTTGAATAACTGAACGTAAAGGTAAGTAATTCGAGTATTGATCCTTTCTGTTTGCATGTATTGGGATTAGAGCAGCCAGATCCGCAGCAAATAAAACGAACTAATGCACATACCTTAGTCCGAATCTTGGTATTAGCTCTATGAGTCATGATCATCATGTTTGATTTAGTCATTTACAATTATGTAAAAGTCTGCTAACAAAGTAAAAGGGGACGTCACATGCTCACATCTTCATAGTATGATTCAGATGGCGCTACTCTAGTCCTCTTTTTATTTGTGACCCACAAAAGGAGCAACGCATTTACTTCCTTCTGTACTAAATAGATTTGATGTATTATGTTTATATCAATTTTTAAATGTAAAAACTGTTTACGTTAATAGGTAAAAAATATGTCATGGGGGGTTGAACCCCTAAACCCCCCTCCCCCTTGCGCACAAGCCAGGTATCCGGGGACAGCCTGTATATTGGTTAAAAACAAAACATTTGCATGGCAATTTGGCAATAGACTCCAGTTTTACTATGCACGCATCAACAAACAAGCAGAAAATATTGCATAAATTTGTTTGGAAATCTCTGAATTTCCGAATTTTGTGTACACACATTTGTAGAAATATTTACTCCTTGAATTTCATTCAAAATCACTGAAATTTCATGAAAATACAAACTTCTAACTTGTTTGTCACTGAAATTCATTGAAATCTTTAAAAAGGTCTGGAAGCAAGCGGGGTCTCAGTCCAAAAGTGTTTTACTACAATTTTTTCATATTCACTTTCACTTTTGTAGATATACTAAATAAACATGTAAAGTATCTGTGAAAACCACTAAAGTGTACTTTTCATACTTTGTAATTCAAAATATTTACAATAACAATAAATTTACATAAAATAGCTAATATCGTTTATGGGTTTTTAAATGTCTATCCAAAGTGGTTTTCAGAGAATTGCTTTTTGTTGTGTTGTTTTTCACCCGTATGAGTCATTAAATGACGTCGCAAATTTTCCTTCCTTGAAAATGTTTTATCACAAACTTCGCAATTAAACGGTTTCTCTCCGGTATGAATGATCAAATGCTTTAGTAAGCTTCCTTTTTGAAAACACTTATAGTCACAAACTTTGCAAGAAGATAGTTTTTCACCAGTATGAATCATTAAATATCTGGTTAAGTTTCCCCTTCTTGTAAATTTTGTTTGGCAAATTTCACACATAAATGGTTTCTCACCAGTGTGTATGCTGGAATGCACCTTCAGGTGTTCTTTTCTTAAGAATTTAGTCTCACAAATTTCACACGCAAATGTTTTTTCGGCGGTATGAATCAATAAGTGTCTTATCAAGTACTGTTTTACCGAAAACGTACTGTCACAAAACTCACAGGCGAATGGTTTCTCGCTTATGTGGATACCCAAATGCTGTTGTTCGTCCGTTGTAGGACAAATCTTCCATCTTGATGCCCATTTCTTACATTTTAATTTTAAAAACTACAATTTGAATTTTCTATCTCTTCTGGAAGCAGTACATCAACTATAGCGGCAGTTTGAAAAATTTAATCTAAAACATTGGAAACAGTGTGAGGTTATGTTTTGGTGTTCTTCCTTACCTAGTGCAATTTTTTTAAATAAATTAAACAAAAGACACTGGTGAAGCGGTCAAACCATTTTCATTTTATACCGGTGAAATCAAGTAAATAGTGAGTAGTTAAATCATTGGTTAAATGACACATAACCAATAACTATTTATCAGTGGCGTCACAATAATTTTTTTCGATGTACATATCCATAAATTCATTGTGGACAAACTCCCAGTCTATTTAATCAAAATCATGCAAAGTTTTCTTTATAAATGGTCTTAAAGAATAGGGAAAAGGAAAATCCTTTTATGTAAATAAAATGTTTGATCAAAACTTTGAACAAAATTTTCTTAAGCACGGAAAAGATAGAAACACAGAAGAAAAAAGAAGTCAAAAAACAACTCAGACTCAGCCAAAACATCGACTGTATCGGCTAACAATCTATAATCTATGGATATAATCTGTGGACATGGCGTCCACACCATCGCAAACCCACACACCGCTTATGATGATGTACTCCCCTTAATAAGCGAAAACTCATGTCAATCTTTACCTCTTAAATTGCCGAAAAAATAAAAAGATTGATTGACCAGGAAAGAGAAATTGCGCCTGCTAAAAGGTCTAAAGTTGCGATACTAAAATAAGCTAGCCATCTTCCAAAATTGACAATCCTTCGGACAATCAGGGCCGGTGGGCCGGCTTTATAAAACACCGGTATACACACAATAACATGTAAGTATATAAATGAACAAGGTGGAACTCAAATGACCGTAGTTCTTAGGCTTCTTCCTGGTTAAGTTTGAAAAATATAGATTAGAATATAAGGTAGATACAGAAAAATTCTAAATAAAGCCTGCATTAAAATAGCGAATTCGATAATCCGATAAAGTACCAACTTAAAAATTTAAAATTTAGAAAAATTAAAGAAAGAACATTAAAAGGTGAGAAAAGAAAATAACAGTTATCTATGGTAATTATAACGTTGTAACAAATTTTTGCAATTTGTTTAATTGCTTAATGCGCCCCTGCTTGAAAGTCTGACTGGGCCGGGAATTGGAGTGTGCGTTTTGAAAACGCAATGGACGGTTTCCGGAGAATTTAATGTGAACTTCGAGGTGTGTGACATGTTTTTCGTGCTCGTCATATTTGAGTAAGTTTTTTTGCTTTTGTTTCGAAACTTGTGGGGAGACACCTAATTTTGACGATGTTCGATCTGTGTTTTGAGCTGATGACGAATCTCGTATTGCTTCCGAATTGCTAAATATTGTTTTTAAATAATTTGCAATGGTGAATTATTTTGTAGGGAACGCAACAAATTGCGAGTTGCTATCGATTGATAGCTTTATCTCCGCTCGCAAAGTTTTCCAACGTTAAATTAAAATTATTAACAACGTTTAATATTTAATTTTATAATTAAATTTATTTAATTATTTTGGTTCGACAATTAGCGTATAGCTGCTCGTTCTTAGTTATGTTTCTCCTAAGGATAATAATTGAGACGAGTAGTTGCGACTTTTTGGTGTTCGGTGGCAACTGCCGCTTGGCAGCATACTTCTTGCAGAGATTTTTGTTTTGTTTTTTGTAACTTTTTCTCGGAACTTACGTCCCTCGCTTGCCGCACCTTATCAGCTCCTGGGTTTCTACAGTAAAATAAAGCTGGTTGATCGTATCCCAGCGTGTGGAGGAAAATTCTGGAGGCCCCATGAGGGGAAGAGGAATTGTTTGGTTTCCGGCCTGGCTTATGGTTGGTGCTGTCAGTTATTAGCTATCACCTTGGGTGGATTTTTTGTGCTGAACTGACGGGCACATTTCGTATGAGGGGTCGGAGATTGGGAATTCGGTTGGTCCTCGAGGGGGCGAAGGATAATTTTTCGTTATAACAGGAATTATAATTCAGCATATTTTTCAAATTATTTTGAAAAGTCGGTTAAAAGTTGAAGTTGAAAAGTTGAATATGGCACAGAAAATTTACCTGCAGATATTGAAAATAGTCGTATTTCAACTTTTAAATTGTTAATGTCAAGGTATAATCAGCCTGTATAATAATACAAGGACCCGCTTTAACCGAAATACAAAAAGCGTACGTTGTTATTGACCACAAATGGTCATCTTCGAAAAACATAGTTTTCGAGATAAAACTGAAATTGGAGAATTTTTGCGATTTTCGTTGTGAAGCCGACCTCCTAACAAGGCAGCAAACTTAAAATTTGAATTCAGTCTATCTCTAATGTTCAATTATATTAATTATAATAATTTCTGTTGTTGACTGTTCATCTAGATTCTAGAGTTCTAGAATTCTAGAAAAATATTTTGTGGTGGGGATTTGCGTTTCGTTTCAAATCTACCACCAATGTTTTAATACCTATGTTTACTTTTTAGATGAATACAAAAATATTTTATTAAATAATATAAATTCGCATAATTTTAATTCGATTAAAATAGCATACAATATAAGTGTAGGTAATAAATGAATGTAATTTTCTATAATCAAAATAAATAATATAATATTATTATAAAAATATTGAAATTTTTATTTTCTTCAGTATTGAATTATTGTACTAACAAAGGAGTAAAACCCTTCAATACACTTCTGAACAATCAGCTTCTTTCTCTTTCGAAAATGGTTAAACATGGTTACACGTACAGCATTAGACATGATTAGACCCAGTGCCGGATTACACTATTACAGATATTAAGGCAGAAAAGGCGGCTGCCTAGGGGCCTCGTTAATTTTAGGAGCCTCGTGAAAACGGAAAAATATATTTATTTTAATTATAAATTTTCATTTTAAAGTTTATCAAGAATCTGTGTTTTAAAGTACATAGTAGTAAATATAAAAATATTAGGGGGGGGGGGGTCAAGCCGAATCTCACCCACTCTCACATGGGGGTGAAATGGGTCTCGGCAAATATCATGTAATTTTTTTTATCTTACTAGTCCTAAATAAAAATAATTAAGGGGTAATGTCCACCAAATTTTTATTTTTTTTTCCAATTTTTTTGTATTGGCTTAAATCATGCTAAAACTATCATAGAATCAAAATCTACAACGCCCAAGTACTGATCTAAATTCAAAATTCGTTTAAATCAATTTTAACCGAACAACTTTTATGCTGCAAAATCACTATCAAAATCAATCGGTGAGCAGTAGAACTGAAAAAGTTTACATCCGATTGACTTGAAATTTTAACTGTAGCTTTTTCATTAGATTATCTAGTGAAGTACATACGATTTTAGCGATTGATTAACAACAAAAAAGTTATAAACAATTAAAGTTGATTTTTTTTGTCGAAAAAAAAATTTTTTTTCAAATATTTTATTGAGACTGTTTATTTTAATTATTGAGTAGTAAAATTAAAAACTAATTACGCAAGTAATAATTTTCTAGAGGACCCCGAAAATTTAACTACCTAGGGGGCCACAAATGTTTAATCCGACAGATTAGACCCCACGGCTGCTTAAAGGGGTAGGTATTCTAGTTTAGAGGCATGAATTTCGGGCGGTTTTTGAAGCTTTGTACAAACGAAACAAAAAATATTTTTACTATCAATTTTTTTATCATTTATTTATGGATATTTTAAGATTGCATAAAAATTAACCGAGAAAACCCTCAAAATTCACAAAGTTATGAGCTGGCAAAGTGGGAGGTCCAAAAAACAGGATGTTCTAATGTTGGAATGTACCGATTTATTTGAAATTTGGTGTGAATGTTCTTTATCGATGCCGTTATAGCATGAACCGTGGAAAAGTAAAACAATTTTTTTTTCACGAAATGGCGGCCGTTAAAAATTTTTTTTTTTACTTTATCATACAAAATATGAAAAAGTATTGTTATCGTGCAGAAAAAGAAATTTGAGATTGATTTTGATGAATTTAGGCATATTGGGGTTTCAGAAGCGGAAAATCATCATTTCCAAAAAATGTCTGTAATCTGTATGTGTGTGTGTGTATGTGGTCAAATTTACCTCAACCTCTACTTCAAAACGTAATAGGAATTTTTTAACAAAATTTCGTATTTAGTATTACTGATATATTGGGACTTAGAACTGATTAGATTTTGGTTAAAATCGGTACACGGAAACGCAAAAAAAAAAATTTGGCAAATTAAAAAAATTATATTTTTCTTTTTCTCAAATTTTAGTTTTTTATTAAATTCTTCTCTATAATAATAATAATATTAAAAAAGTATTAATCAATAATCGTGTAAATATTCTATTTTTGTAATTATTCTTTTTTCAAATGTAAAAAAAACTTTTTTCTTAATTTTCGAATTTTATTTTTTTATTATACAGTAAAACTTCTCTATAACAAGATTTTTGCTATAAACAGTCAGTGTAACATGTAAACAAAAGTCAAAGGACTAAATTTTTACTCGTTATAGCCGATTCTTCGTTATAACCGGACTCGTTATAGAGGGGTTCTACTGTATTTTGCACCATAATAATAAGTATGATAAAGTTATGGGCATGGCCACATCCGATTGTTTTACATGTTTTAATTAACAATTCCGAATTTTTTAAAAATAGTAAAATTAAAATATTTGATCTGAGCGTGGTTGAGGCGAAAATATAAAACGTATAGGTATTCTAAAAAATTTGGGTGGGCACTTGGTTGGGCACTCCAGTCAATAGGGATTGGGCATGTGTCCACCCTGTTCCCCCCTCTGGCGCCGTCACTGTGTAATGTATAATTATTTTAATTACTATTATGGTATGGTCGTACGGTCTTCCTAAACCAAAAACAATACACGTCAACACTGTATATCTTGATTATGTATACATTGTACAGTGTTGCGTATTGCTTAATCCTAATCGCATTTTTTACAACGCTGGTCTAATGTGACCTCATCAATTAGCATTGATTTTTGGCTTTAAACAGACCATAGCTTAAAATTTAAATTTTTACTTTTTCAAATACTATATGTATTATAAGATTATTATAACATAAATTATAATAATAGTGTTGTAAATCAAATACAGTGGCCGTAAAAAGTATTCGTACACCCCTATCTTAACCATGTAAATTGTACATTTTGAAGCCATTCTTTCACACATAAAAGTCGCTTTTACAACAAAACTTTTTAGACATTTTTTGTTAAGAATTTTATTGTCTTCAATTTTGTATCTATACATTTTTCTATTTTGTCGCCCCGTTTCCGACTACTGACAACAGCTTAAACAAGACTCAGTAAAATACAAAAAATATTATCATCTGTATCTCGGAAACGGTGTGACAAAATAGAAAAATGTATATAAACAAAAATGTAGGGAATAAAATTTTCAACAAAAATTACTTATACATTTTTCTATTTCGTTGCACCGTTTTTGAGATACAGGTGACAATATTTTTTGTATTTTACAGAGTCTTGTTTAAGCTGTTGTCAGTCGGAAACGGGGTGACAAAATAGAAAAATGTATAGATACAAAATTGAAGACAATGAAATTCTTAACAAAAAATGTCAAAAAAGTTTTATTGTAAAAGCGACTTTTATGTGTGAAAGAACGGCTTCAAAATGTACTATTTACATGGTTAAGATAGGGGTGTACGAATACTTTTTACGGCCACTGTATATGTGTATTCATCATTTTGAACATAATAATATAGTAATCTTCAATACAACATAATATTATAATAAATTATCGTTGGATAACTGCAAAAGCAAATTGGAATACTTCAGTTTTCTGCATTCGTTATCTTGCAAGGTTAAATCGCAGATATGCACTGTGCATGGTTTTATACGATTGCAAATTTTTTTACAACAGATGCGAAATTATAATATTATACCGAATTTATATTATGCATTTATACATATTTTAAATTAAAAATAATCAGTACGTAAATCCAATTCCTAATTATTATAACTCGTAAACTAATCTTTGAAGTTTATTCGAATTTCCTATGCTTATAGATATACAGCCTTACTAATAAACGTTGTATAAATTTTATACAGGGCTTATACAGGGTTGCATAAGAAAACGTTACTAATAAACCGTGTATAAGCTCTACTCTGTATAAGCTTGTCATAACTATTCATAGATGTACTTATAAAGCTTGTATACAGCCTGTATACATGGTGTATAAGTAAAAAGTTACTAATAAACCGTGTATAGCGATGAGGTAGTCAAGGTTTTCATGAGTGTCAAAACACATTTTATACAAATCTTATACAACTAGAACTCTAGTTTAACGATTCCTTGTCATTTTCTCTATTTTTTAGGTTAAATATATTTACTTAAATGACTTTAATAACATAAATTCAAATGACAGTGACAGAAAAAGTCACAAAAATGACATTTCGAGTGTATAACCATAGTATAACACAGTTATAGCTTATGCAGTTCGTATACAATGTTTATTAGTAGAAAATTTATATACCCCTTATACAGTGCTTATACAGTGTATAACTATACACTTGTTCAACGCGTGTATAACGAATTTTTATTAGTAAGGCTGATAGTTTATAGTTCGAATAAGGTTTCTTCCATTTTATTATAAAACAATTTAAACGATCTTATAATATATTTAATGGAAACAATAAGAATTAGATATTAAAGTAAAGTGCAAAATTCCCACCCTTACGATTGATATAATTTTTAAAAGGCGGAGCTTATATTTCAGCTTAAACGTAGGTTTTAAAAGTTGATTCCTGTAAGTTTGCTATTGAATTACCCATTAATGCAACCAGACTATTTGTGAAGCTTGTTGCCTACCAACGAATTAATTAATTAATTTATTCACCATAGCTTGTAAGCCCCCTCGCGTTCGTGAATTAAAGCTAGATCGACATAACCACTCCTTAAGTATAATGCTGAGGCGGGTTTGCGATGGTGCTACAGTGCATCCGGTTCAACAGAGTCCAGATAGAATATAAAATTATAATGAACAAAACTGTACAACATGTATGGTAAATATAATTATAATTCCATTACTAAAAACGTAAAAATTTCAACACTGATTTCAATTTGTAAAAATAAAATTAGAAAACCACTGAAAAAAATAATAATTTTCTATAAGTTAGATAAACTACTAAACATTCGGGTATGCAACCCACTGTACAGACCAATGTTTAAGATCCACTGTCTAACTCGTCTCGGAAAGTACAAAAATCAGACAATAAATGGCGCCATCCTAAGTGACGCCTTACAACCAAACAAAACCAAATAAAACGTACCTGTTAACCGGGTGTTTGAAAGTTTATGACCCCATCGCCGACAACAGTGAGAAAATGTTCAAAATACAAATTCAAAAGATGTGAAAAACAGTATTCAACAACAAAAAACACAGAACTCCAACGAGTGGTGGTCTAAACTTACGAAAGAGATTAAGCAGGCGAGCAAAATATGCGTTATGTCGGGTCCGTTGCGAATTTCAGCTGAAATCTGTTTAAGATGTCTTTGTACCCACTATTTAGAAACTGGTAGTCTAACTGTTTGTTACAGTTTAGGGCTGTGGTGCTGATATACGCCGCCTCCAAGAACGTGCGCTTGGAGTAGTTCTTTTCTGAGGCCAGAATCTTGACGTCATCTTGATTGAACGTATGTGACGTTTCGATGGCGTGTTCTGACAAACCAGTCTTCTTTGATTTAAATTTTATGTCCTGCATATGTTGGTGGACTCAAGCTGATAGTCGTTGCTTAGTTTGCCCGATGTAGCATCGTTGGCATTCTCAGTCTATTTTTTTCCTCAGGACATTGTTGGTAAGTTTGTGGACATCGAGCGTTGGCACTATGGCAAACAGTTCGTTGATAGCAGGGGAAGGCTGTGCAGAAAATTTCAAGTGTTACAACATCAACAATACCAGTCAGAAATTTTGGGTGACTTAAATTGGGTTCTTAATCTTACGAAAACCCAATTACCGGAAATTGTTGCCAAAACCATTTCTTTAGGACCAAAATTTTTCATAACACCGACACATAGTGTCCGAAACGTCGACTTACAAGTAATTTTGTGTTTTGATTGCTACCCACTTAACCTGAAATTCCTTTTTCTACAAGCAAAGTACGTTCATATACCGACCAGACTTCATAAGGAGACAAAGGTGGGGCTCTTGTTCCGTTATTTCTGAGTCTACCCACATATGTATTTGTAAAACAACTGATAATTGGTTCTAATTCTGGTAGAAGATGATTTTCGAGCATTGTAAAGGCGCTTACAACATCATTTTCCGGAACGAAAGCTACTGAAGTAACCATGCGGTACATACGGAAAAGTTGTACACAAAAACATGTAACAAAATTGGCGGCAAAATGATAAATAAAATAGGGTAACGGGTCGACCACGAATTACAGATGAGGAACTTAAACTAATTAAGCATAACGATAAGACAAGTATTAATAATAATAACAATGACGGCAATAATATTTCTTATTGAAGTTTGTATACAAAGTTAACGAGTCTTTGCACTGACACCGTGTCGATAATAATTTAGTGACAGAAAATTGCGTAATGTTCTTATTTAATTGTAAGTCGAAGCACTTCACAAAATATTTAACCCTACAGTGCATATACGTCAATAAAAATCACACCAGTGCATACGTAGGGCCTGTCAGGCCCGTAGCTTTAAATCGACGAATGTTGGGATATTTCAGGAAAATAAGATAATTTTTGTATATATTAAACTTTATAATAATAAAATATTAAAGAAAAAACAGAATTGCTGAAATAAATCAAGGAAATTATTACGAAATATTATAAAATTCAAAGTCACCTAAATCTTGCAATTAGCTGAAGTCATTGAAGTTGCATATATTGCATTACGGTGACTTGTAAGAATTGTAAAGATACTTTTGATAAATATACTTGAATTACATGGAAATTATCGCAGTTTTGTTATTATTTTGCGAATAATGATTACAGAAATTGTTATACAAGCTGAAAACTGATAATTTGATTGGAAACCGATTACCATTTTTAATATTAAATAGTAACGCCAATGCATATGTCGGGCCTACTAGGCCCGAAGCCCTTTTATTGGCAATCCATTCAACTTTTTCAAGTTTTTTAAACCCATGTCGATGTATTTTCATATTTTAGACAGCTACTAATGGATATGGTGAAATTTATTTAAACGGTTCTCTTTTTATATTCATTTAAATGTTCACTCGGGCCTCCTAGGCCCTACGTATTCACTGGAGGGTTAAAATTAGTACTTACATTGGTTGCTGTATCTCCGATGACTTCGGTGTGGTGAAGCGGCTGGAGTGAGGAGATCACACTGTATGTGTTGCTGCAGGAAGAATGGGAACTCAGTTCCGTTTTAGATGATGGTGAGATGGTATGGGCGGGTCCAGGGCCGTAATGGCTCAAATGGTCCGAAAAGGTAGTTTTCATCATCACCACGATGATCTTATACGCAGACCGGAAATTAAACACAAGATTCAGGTGTACTACTAAAGTTTATAGCCCGCAAGAAAGGCGCGGAACAACCAAAAAGATCACGACAAAACCCCATAAAACCCAAAAAAAAAGTATCTAGTCTCGCGTCAAGAAAACATAATCGTAACAAAATCTATACAGGTACTTACTAACAAGTAAAGCTTCTCCAATGTCCCTCATCAATGTGGATAATTATTGGATATGTGGTAGAGCATCGAAAAATAAAACTTAATTTTTTTAGCTGCTGATAAACGGTTTTCTAAAAATGTTACGTCTCTAAGTGCTTGAATTTTTGAATATTATTAATAAAATAAATAAACAGAAAGCTTCTGTTTGTCTTTGGAAACTGACGTTGGCCTCAAATGGCCATTCTGAACTCCATAATTTTTGTCCCTCTCAGGGATCGCCTTCCAACTGGACGGGAGTCCTACTTCAATTCAAGTAATTTTAATTTTGTGATTTGTTTAAATTTAGCCTTGATTAATGAATCAATTGATGGCTTGACGATGTCGTTAATTAAAAGCCTGACGAATGAACGAACTATGAAACAATGAAAACTTTAATTTTTAATTAATTTTTGCAATTTAATACTTCAGAACGTAAAAAAAACATTTCTTACCCAACTACCTTACGTGCATTTAAAAGTAAATGCATTGTTTCAGCATTTTTACTTATTTACTATTTCACTGACTAACACCACTGGAGAGAACATTTTACTAACCGGAATTGCTGCTAAACCCACGAAATGGACCCTACCTGCAATAATAAAGAAAATCTTTTGTTAGTTATATCATTTCAGATGAGTTTGATTTTTGTCAAATTACCTTTAACACTGTAGTCCTTTTGCATTATTCCTCTTGACCATAATAACTTCTCCATCGTTCATAATTTCACATTTTTTTAACGATTTCGTATGACCATTTTTATTGAAAACACTTGGAAGCACAAATTTTTCATTCAGGTAATTTGTTGAAATAATAAAAATATATTAATTATTAATGCGCAGGACGTTATTAAACTGCAGTACAACAGGACTACAGTTAGTCGTGGCTCATCGTTACTTGGAGTAACTACGGGTTGATGTATGTACACCTACGTAAAGTAGTAGTGGTACAAGTTGATGATTATTGTAAACAAACATTCTTTTTATTACTTAACTAATAAACGTTTATCCACTTCGTCGATCGTTTGTTCTTTAATTCTTAATTACAGTTCCACAGGACAAATATTCTCAACATAATTAAAGAAAAAATGATTCGCGATTATTAATTAATAAGCTTTTTCACAAAGATTCGTACTCGGCACATCACAATCCCGTTCGCGAAATACGAATTACGCGTTCACGCTGCATCGGAGCGAGTTAAGCAGCTTATCGTGATGAAACACTAGACTGATGAATATGGCATCCACAAAAGCCCAATCGTCTTGCAAAGATGAACAAAACACATCGATGTTTGTCATCATTTTATTCGTGATAGAGTAAATTTGGACTTCGTGCTAAAATATGTTAGTTGTAATGACCAACTCTCAGATCTACTTACCAAGGATCTCCCAAAATATCAATTAGGAAAGAAGGGAGTGTTGAACTAATTTGCTTTTGACACTTAAGCCATCTTAAGCTAAGATCTTAAGCCTAATCTATAAAATCCCAGCATGCTGCTCCAGCGTGTCAGTTTTTAGTAAAAAACGAAACACTCTGATTGGTCACTCTGATTAGTTAGGAGGTTAAGACTAAAAATATTTGTCCAATATTAATCCAAACCTCGAAATTTGAAGTTTTAAGCAAAAGTAAGGGAAATTTAACCTTCGGTCAGAAAAAATTAAAACAGAAAAAAACATTTCTCGCAATAATTTTGTTGTAAATATTACATCAATTAGAGTAAATTTTATATCAAATTTAGTAAAAATTAAATTTGGTAAAATTTACTTCAAAATTGGTGTGAGGCTGATTTGAACTTCAATTATAGTAAAAATTACTTCAAAACACCAAAAATTTTTCTCTGTGTGTATTTATTTAAATACTTTACTGCTCACAGAGTTTAGCAGAAACTTTGTGTTACTTTGAAAGTTAATTATAAAAATCTAACGTCAAACTTGTAAACCGGAGCGTCTGGGGAGTGTGGAACACCCTCCAGTACATGGCGCAGGATTTCCACTCTTTTAGAATACTTGGAAAAGATACACAGAGAAAAAAAATCCTTGCAATAATTTTAAAGTAATTCAAATAATTGAAGTAAACATCAATTAGAGTAAATTTCATATCAAATTTAGTAAAATTTACTTCAAATTTAGTAAAATTTACTTCAAATTTAGTAAAATTTACTTCAACATTGGTGTGACGCGGAATTGAACTTAAATTATAGTAAAAAGTACTTTAAAACACCAAATACTTTTCTCTGTGTGGATTTATTTAATTACTTTACTGCTCACAAAGTTTAGCAGCAACTTTCTGTGTTACTTTGAAAGTAAATTATAAAAATATAAAGCCAAACTTTTAAACCGGGGGATCTGGGGGGTGTGGAACACCCTCCTGTACATATCACAGGATTTCCACTCTTAGAATACTTGGAGAAACCGGGAAATTTAAATTTTTAAGCAAAAATGCAGCAATTTTTGCGTTACTTTGAAAGTTAACTGTCAAAATTATAGTCAAAAGTGTAAACCGGGAGGTATGGGAGTGAACACCCTCCAATACATATAAGTAATTTCCCACTCTTCTAGAATACCTACAGAAGACAGAATAATTATACAAATTTCGTCAGAAAATGTTGTCAAATTTTTTTGTTTTTTAGCAAAAGTGAGGGAAATTTAAACGTTTACCTAAAGAAAATTAGAATTTGAGGAACTTATTTATTTTTAGATTATTATAAAAAAATTAGTGTAGCAGCAACTTTTTGTGGTATTTTGAAATATGGAAAATCGGGGAATCCCCCAGTAGCGCAAAACGAAATTAAATGTTTAAATATTATATCGCTAAAAAGAGATCGACCGTCTAGCTGCACGTCCGCGGACGGGCTTTCCAGCTAGTATTTAAATAATGGCCTCTTAAATTTTGCATGCTTGGCTCCGTTAGTTCTTTGCATGGCAAATGCAAAAATTGCGTGAAAACAAAGTTTCACTTTTAATCCGAATAAGGTAATCGACTATAACAGGGTGCTGAATGAGTTAGCCGAACATAGGAAATTAACATGTAAAAACTTATTTCTGCAAATTCCTGCTTCCCTAATTATTTTAGAGAAAAAATGAAAGATACGAGTACAAAAATGATGCAGAAATATAAATTACGAATGATAAGAAGATTAGATTTCATCTAGCTTTTACTTAAAAGGTCAAAAAATGCTTTTGAAATTGTTAAAATTGTCATTTATCGCACTGCCATGTAAGTTTCCATCAAGCAACCCATAGCAAAAACGGACGACGCAAATTCGAAGAAAGAATTGGAAAATTGGTTAAAAGCCGACAGAAAGCCTAAAGCGGAAATCATTCTAGCAATTTGTCTGACAGAACTAAAACAAGTTAAAGGTTGTAACACATCGCAAGACGTATGGAAGAAATTGGAAAACATTTACCAATCAAAAGGACCAGCGAGAAAGGCTACACTTCTAAAACTGTTAATCTACAACGCATGGAAGAAGGCTCCGATGTAAGGACACATATGAATCAATTTTTTGATGCCGTGGACAAGTTACAAGAGATGGAAGTAGAAATCAATACGGATTTACTAGCCATCATGCTGTTGTATAGTTTACCTGCAAGTTTCGAAAACTTTCGATGTGCGATAGAATCAAGAGACGATTTACCCACATCTGAAACATTACGCATTAAAATCACAGAAGAAAGTGATGCCAGAAACAATGTTATTATACTCGCACCTGCCTAAAACGCTATGTTTGTCAAAAAGACCGGAAAGACGCGCAAGGATTACAGAAAGTCAGATCCAGGTACAGTGAGATAGATTGGAAAACCACAAAATTCCAAAATGTTTCAAATGTCGAAAACTCAGTCACAAAGCAGAAGATTGTTATTCAAACAACAATAAATCAAGATATAAATAAGCGACCACACGTACATTATAGTGAAGAAACGTTGCTTATTTCCGAAGTATTTCAAGCGGTAACTTCCGACCGGAAATCAGAATGATGTTTAGACAGCGGTGCTACCTCACACTTGTGCATAGACTTGAACAAATTCGTGGAAATCAGCGACTCAAAATCCGAAAGATTGAACCTGGTAAATAGCTCATCTATCAAGTAAGTAAAGTAAAAAACCATGGAAACAAAGTGTTATTCCAGAAGAACAAAGCGATAATATTCGGCCAAAACGGCGAAGTCAAAATGATAGCCGATCGAATAGGCAACTTATATTACTTACGCACAAATAAGGAGTACCAGAATCATGAAAATAAACGCTCCTTCGAACATGGTACACAATGTCGTGGAAAGTCAAAAATTAAGTTGTTACTCCAAACCCAAAACACCAACTGGTTCCAAAGGTAGACCCTCAAAAGGTTCGAAGAGAAGAAAAATTTACAATTCGATTTCAAATACAGATGCACCAGTCAAAATTGAAAAGGAACCCGAAGTGGTATTAATGTCAAGAATGTAATTAACTAACCCGAATCCGAATTAGCCACGAAGGCTAAAAGTATGTTAAGCAAACCACGAAAAGACGAAAAAGCATGTCTACTTAAGAAATCGCCGTACGGATTACGACAAGCGCGTAGAAGCTGGTTTAAAATGTTAAAAATACTGTGTGAACTGGACATACTTATAATTTTAAGAAACAAGATGGCAGTCACCAATCTGACAACAGAACTATCTAAAAGATTTGAAATGAAAGATATGGGGAAAGAAAAATGCTGTCTTAGAATTAAGTTTTCACAAAACCGGGAAGTAGTTGACCACCCAATTCTAATAGATTCCAATTTCGTTCTGTGTGCTAGAATGGTGGTATCTCTCGCATTTGTACCGACTGCTGATTTAGACGAAGCCATAGACAGGTTAGCTGGAGTGATGCCTGAAGAACTTCAACCTAGAATACTTCTGGAATTCTTCTAGATTATTAGAAAGCCTGCAATTTTCTCCCCAGAGTTGTGATCATTATATAATCGTGTATTAAATGACATTGACAGAACATGCCGAAGCGGCTCATCGACGCTTCCAAAGGTATACAGTGTGTTCACGATAAGAGCTAACAGTGAATAATTCTTTTATCTTACTAGATATAAAAAAAAGTTTAAATAGTTTTTTATTCAGCTCGAAATTTGCCATTGGAAACCGCGGAGGTACATATTTTTGTACTTCAAACTCAACCGGAAGTAAACATGAATTTTTTTTTTCAAATGGCAACATGTTTTTTTTTTAATATTTTTGTAATCTGCAGTTTTTTTCTCTACATACATATAAAATTATTACAGGGTTACATAAAAAAAATTTCGAGAAAAATGCAAGATAAATTTATTAATTATTTAATTTATTACTGTGTTATGAAAACAAAACAACGTCACGGTACAGAAAACACAACCTATCTGATCAATTCTTCAAAATTGCCTACATTTTGTTCAAGACATGATACTATTGTATCATTTTGTTTTCATAGCACACTAAATAAATTAATTAATTAATTTATCTAGCATTTTTCTCGAAAATTTTCTTATGTAACCCTATGATAGTTTTATATGTCTGTATAGAGAAAAAATTGCAGATTACGAAAATGTTAAAAAAAGACATGTTGCCATTTGAAAAAATAAATTCATGTTTACTTCCGGTTAAGTTTGAAGTACAAAAAAGTTTACTTCCGCAGTTTCCGATGGTAAATTTTGAGTTGAAAAAAAAAACTATTTAAACTTTTTTTTTGCATCTAGTAAGATATAAGAATTATTCACTGTTACCTCTTATCGTGAACACACTGTATATAGGTATGGACCATCCCATTTTAAGAAAATTCATCGAAGCATTGAAGAAAGTTCAAAGAGGACGTTGTTATGTTTGAATCTTTCAGTGTAATAATCCCTTAATCATTTTTGTAATTGGTATATACATTCAGATTCGGTAAATTAACTAGACCCCCGTTGAAGTACATTTTAAACCAGGTGCAACACCAGCGCCAGCCTTTGCCCGTGCTCGCGAGGTACCTTTAACATTACGCGAGACATATGCAAAAGAAATAGATACTAAAATACAGTTAGGTTTTTATGAACGAGTCGAGCACTCCGAATGGGCGTCAACAACTAACGTCGTAACGAACAAGAATGGAAAGCTTTGAATCACAGCTAACTATCAACCAACACTGAATCCCCGGATGATTTATAGAAGAACACCGTATCCCAAAAGCCGAACACCAAATGAAAAGCGCAAAACTCTTTTGTCACGAACATAACCGACGCCTATACACATTTACCCATAAGAAAAGAAAGAAATCTGATGGAAAAATTTTTTAAATCTGTTTTAAAATTTTCTCTATCTTTACACGATAATGACAATTTTAACCGAAAGGATGTGTATGAAAACCAAGATAAAGTACAAGAATATATTTTGGATCCAATCTTAAACATTTTTAAAAACTTTACTGATTTGAATTTACAAATTCATCTTAAAATGTATAACGAATTTTCTGATATTAGAGATGCAGTTTAGAGATGCATTTCAATATTGCAAGTCAGATCATCGATTACATAATTTATTGAAAGAGGAAGGTTTAATAGAAGATCTCAATGAATTCACAATAAAGGATCAAATTGAAGCAGTTAATCGCAAAGGTAATCTTACATATGTATGATGATGAAGTGAAAGTAACAGCTATAATTATATGCCTTTACGCTTTAACTTGAAAGCATTTTTTGAGAAAGATAATTTATTAGTTGAACAGATTTCCTGTATGAATTCGTTAAAAAGCAGTTTCAAATGTAGTAATCAAATTAATCACCTTACACCTAATAATGCAATTGCCCGTCCGTTCTGAGAGCATAGCCAAAGAAACAAGAAAGGAACAAAGGCCATAATCAAAGCTACTATGTATCGGCCAAGATAAATATACAAGAGGATGTAATTTTGGAATGTCAATACTATAGTTATGCTGCTTTTCAAGGAGCGTGTAAACACGCGATAGCATTTTTATTTTGGCTTCATAGGCGAAGTGAAGAGCTATCACCTACCGAAGAACTCTGCTATTGGAATAAATCGGAAAAATTTTGTTACAGCCACAATTAGAACTGACAGCTCAGCTAATGTAGCGAGAGAATTTGTTTCATTAAATGAGAACAAAGAGTTAGATTGTCTTATGTTAAATATGGTTCGACTATCTGTATAAAATGTACAACATTTCTTGAACTTATGTACGTCAAAGATGACTAGCAAATATTGCCTTGAAGCAGCTGTAGCAACAAAGGAGCATTCGAAAAGTACAATGTGGTATGAACTGCGGTATGCTGACTTTTTGACTGAATTACAGCTGAAAAATTGTTGCGAACAATGGCCCCAGGTACAACAATATTGGAAACAGATATTTTTGCACAGACGACAAGACATGAAGATAAACCCTAAACATAGACAGGGTTTATGTTGCACATAATTTGTATCATTTTCGCTGAACAACAGGATTGGTGTAGTAAGGTATTCTATGTCAGAAAAAGTGTTTCTTATTGGATATTCCAGAATATCGCAAACTTTGTACTCTAATTGAGTATCCAAATTTGGTGTTTCACTTCGAATCACGAGTGATTAAAGCAGGCAATTTACATCGAAGCTATTTCAGAATTTTTTTTCAAAATCGGCAAACCATGACCGACTTATTCCAATTCCAAAACAATAAAGTGTCAAATTATTCTCCATAATTCTTATTCTATATTATCATTCCCACTATCGTTGTCGTTGCGGTTGTTTCTGAATTAGCACAATTTCAATTCGTTTTTTCCGCTATTATTCAATTTGCTGAATACGGGTGAATTTGACGGTTATTATTAAATTCATTTACCTACATGTTTTATCGTTCTTCTTCTTCTTTTTCTTCTTCTTTTTTCTTTTTTTTTTGATATTTGTTACAAAAAACTTTTTTATATAGCATAAATTTTCAGTTGGTAGGTACTAATAAGATTATCGGATAATATTTAAAAACCTAAAGTTTAACGCTTTAATATTGATTTAAAAATTAATTTTACCCCAGTGGCGATAAAAAAATAAAAAAAGGTTTAATCTAAGAGCCAGGAGAAGCAACTGCCTCTATGCGGCAAACACTTCACGCTTTGTTGTCTTCTGATACCTAAAATTTAAAAACAACAGATAATTTTCATCCACTTCCACTTCAATAAACAATAAATCCACTTCAATTTAAATTTAACTTCAAAATACTTCAAATTTGCAAAAACATTAAACTTAAACCCAATTTAATTTTAAAGTAAAGCGAACAACCATTCGATGGGCTTGCAGATTTGGAAACGACTTCTTTAGTCAAATCAACCCAACACAAATTCGACAAAATATCAATAAAAAACGTAAGCTCAGAAAGGTGTGGCAGGTAACCAGAGCACCAAAACAAAACTAAGCTTAACCAAGCAATAAAGGAACTTAAACATGTGCTGGAAAATAAAAGTAATGCTGACATACAAAACTACTTTCAAAATCTGTCTGCAACAAAATCGACAGACTATTCACTTTTGAAAACAATAAAACCTAAACAAATCGCAGCAAAGTAACCCACCAATTATTTGGGCCAAAATTATTTGGTCACATAAAACGAATTGTCCCAGCGAAGATGACATGATAAGCGAACTTTTAAACTCGGCTTATCAACTAAAGATGACCATTAAAGCATTCAAGAAGAAATAAATACGGTCCATGATAAATCCTAAGAAATCACCTGGATATGAGCTCATAACTGGCCAAATAATTAAGGAATTATCCTATCGAGGCATCAAATAGATAACTCAACTATTCAACGCCATCATAAGATTGGAGTATTTTCCCATGCAATGGAAAGTAGCGGAAATAATTCTCCCCCTGAAACCAGATAGACGAGCAAATGATGTACCCTCCTACAGACCCATCAGCCTTCTCCCAATACTGTCTAAACTGCTTGAGAAAATAATACTGAAGAGACTACAACCAGGGGTCCCCCAAGGAACCGTCCTTTTGAAGATGATATTGCACTACCAGCAATACATCATAATCCAACGATAGCCTCAGAAATATTACAACGTCATCCACAAAAAATAGATAAATAAAATTTTAATTATTTTATCTAATTTTCTTGCTTTTACAATTGTCTCAATTGTTTCCTCACCAATACTTATATTTTAAAAGCTTTATTAGCGCACAAAATTTTATCACAATCGGTTAAATATTTCCGGAGATACGATGATATTTTCATTTTTTTAATTTTTTTTATTGTGGTAGCCCTGGAAAAGATTTCTCTGCCAAAACCTTATTTTTACCACTAGAGCCCACCCAGAAGTACTTGATGAGTTATTCACTTTTGAAGTTTCAACTTTGACAGCTTGTAATTTTTGGCAAATGACAGATAGAAAGTTAATTTCACTTATTCTGGATAAAGCTTTTCAAGGTCTTTAAAATAACCTATCACAAGACAAAATCGTTTTTAAACATCGTGTGTTATTTTCCTGTAATGACACTCCTGATTGACGGATCGCGACAAAATCCTTATTTTCACCTTTCTACCGTAAACCCTACTACTATACCAAATTTTGGTATACTAGTGATTGGAGATAAAATGAAGAAATGGGTTAGCTATTGCTGCAATAATAATCTGGATCATTAATTCAGTTTTCTATTTCTAGTGGTTTGCTATCACAGAAATTTAGAATATATGGAATTGTCTCTGTTGGTTTTTACATACTTCCGTTTTGCTTTGTATTTATAGAAATTCAGTTTTGAGCATTTTTACTTACACTGAAAGAACGCTTTAAATGGCTTGAAAGTTAAACGAACTTCAATGAACTTTAATTTGTCATTGATCAATTCATGTTGTTTTAATGTTGTGCAGTTGAAACAAGGCATTTACGTATATTTTCGTTATAAAAAAATATATTGATTTAAAGTTATTAAGTAACTTTAAATTGAAACTTTTGTTTCTTACTTAGAAAAAACTTCGGAAAACTTTGTACTTATTACGTTTTAGATCTATAGAATAACATCAATCAAACATCAAATAACTAAATACGAAAATATTTGCACTACCGCTTATGCAAAATTATGGAAAAATTGTAAAAATGTATTAATTTCTTCTTTTATTAAACCTTTTTAATTATACTTTTAACAACTTATAAGTCAGATATTTCTTTCATTTCTAAGAGTCAGGTTTTTGCAAATATTTATCGTTCTAGGTAAAATAAAATTTTATAAAGCTTACCTGAAAGTTTTCTCTGGAAAATCTCAAGAACGGTTTACAGGTAATAAGGAAAAAAATATGTTTAAATAAATTTATTTAATAAAAAGACATTTTAAGTAAGAAACCATTATCAGAGCATAATTTTTTTTTAAATTTTCCTATAGTTTTGCTATAGGGTTTCTTTATAATTTCTATCAATTCAGCATAATATAATGATGAAAATATTTGCAAAATTTACACTCGGAGTTTTTCGTGGAAATTTGGTTTATTTTATTTAAAAAAAATGCTTATCACTTGTACCTATATTTTTTTGGCGATTAACATGAAGTTTGATTATACATGATACGCAAATATATTTATTATTATAAGATGAAGAAGGTTATTGAAATCATTTGTTTTTTTCTGCACTTAAAAAAGCAAGTTTATAGTAACCGGTTCAGTAACTTTAATAGAAATGAATTTACAAAAATATATAATTTAGTATTGGTGTGGCTTAACAACAGATAGCTCAACTTACAATTTGATATGAAGGTGATATTCAAGTTACTATTCCTCTGCTTGTGTCTCGCAGAATTTTTTACGCATGTTGTGGGCACAGTTAGCAATGATCCAGAAATTCAAAATATTACAATCACCAATACTACTAAACTATCAATACTTGGCACAGATACTTCTCTTTTTGTTGTACCATGTAAGCCAGGATATTCATATGTAAATGGAGGATGTGTAAAAAACTATAGATAAGGTAAGGTTTTCTATTAATTTTGTATTAAAAGTTTTCTTCAGAATCCCGTCTGCTTCTTTTATATTTCCAGATTTTATACATATTTTAAGCTAGCAGCTTAATTGTAGCTGTTTGTAAAAATATATAACTTATTCAGTTAGACACTTGAAAAATAGCATTTTAAATTTTTTAAAACTTTTTTGTGTTCATTTTATTCCCTCTTCAAGTCATCGGGGTCAGAAGTTATTACTTATTTATAATTTTTTTAGGTTTAAACGAAATAAGATAAATAACATACGATTCCCTGAATTCGTTCTTTAATTCTTCTTTTTTATCCACAATTTCTCCACATTTGTTCATCAATCGTCCTCTGTTTAAGTTTAGATTAGTTTCTGTTCCTTTAAGCTACTATAAAATTTTCTTAGCTTTTCTCCACATCCTCTATTTCTCCATTTGTTGTTTCTTCTCTCTACACAGTTTCATTATTTGCCTTCTTGTATCCCTTTCAGTTTGTGATTTTGTTCATGTTAATCTAATTTTTTTCTTGTACGTTTACCGCTCCTTTTCGATATATTTATCCATTTTTCAGTTTCTTGTTTATTGGATTTTCTATTATATCCATACCGTAGCTGTTAAGGGGGTTACTCCCACCTGGAACGTCGAAAAAAATGGTTTATTTTTGCAATTTTTTTGTAGAGAAGTGCATGCATATCTTTGTACAACAGTTTAAGTATTTAAAAGAGCGTTATTTAGTGAAGGCTTGGTAATTTTTTTGTTACAAAATACTAATAAATAACCAAATTATAAGTGAAACTTAGGTGGGCCTAATCCCTTAAACGAACTACTATTGTTAACTATTACCTACATTAAAAAATTACCGGATGTTTTGATGTTTAAATTTTTCTTCTTTATTTATTATTTGAATTTTATTTTTGTTTAAATTTGCATGAATTTAATCGTCAACGATTAATTAAGATATTTTTGTAATAAATATTTATTAATTTATAAATGAAAATAGTATAGTAGCGGAGATTTTCGAAACAAAATGCATTTAATCCTAATTCAAAGTCTTTATAAATTCAAATTCATCAGATAATAATTATATTATTTCACATAGTTTAATATCAATTTGAAAAAATGATTTAATTGGAAAAAAGTACTAAAATAATTATTAACAACTAAGTTACCTTCTTAATTTGTTTGTAGTTTTGTGAGATATTTTGTACTGATTATATATATTTACTATTTGTTTTAGATTAAAAAAAGAAGACAAAAGGCTTAGCCGATAATATAAGAAAAACAAAATTATATAATTGGGTGTTGCAGTATGTTTCTAGTTATTTAATGGGACATCAATTTTTTCAGAAGAATTTACTTCGTTAATTTCAATACTCCTGCTGATCCTCACTGAATACGAGATTATTTTGATCTTAACAATATATTATTATTTTTAAATATATCAGAAAACATGTTTTGCAATTTTTTGTATAATAAAGATTATAATTGAAAATCAATTTAAAAAATACGTGTTTTTATTACATAAATCCCAAGGGGAAAATATCTCGAAAATTTTTATGTACACTTATTTGGAATTCCCTTGGAAATCTCTGGAATTCTTTGGAAATCATAGAAATTCTTTAGATTGGAACTAGTTTGGAAATTAAAGTAGGATCCAAGCAAAGTTATCAAAAAAATTTGGTGTACTACTACTGAAAGGAAATCTGAAGATATTCGATGAAATTCCAAAAATTCTTGAGAAAGATGAATTTCAAATTTCCCATTAGTTTTGTATATAAGTGGATTTCCAGTTGGTTAAAATTGAGGGGGAAATCTGGAGTACAAGTGAAAGGAAATCTACAGGAAATTCAAGGAAATGTAGAAAATCCTAGCATATTTTGTGAAATGGAAAATCCCAGAAAATTGAAAAAAAAAAAGATTTTTTAATTTCCTTGTATTTTTTATTTCTTTAGACTTCCTCAAATTTCCCTTCAGTTGTACACAAGAGCAGATTCAGGCGAAATTCATGAGTGAGGAAAATGGGGCCGGGGTGGGTAAATCCATATTATTTTTATAAGAATTTATATATCATTTTTAAATTTCAACAAAATTTAGTAATTTTATTGGTTTTGATGGGTTGATTTTTATGGGACGGGGGGGGGGCAGTTTCCTTGTTGGAAATCATTGACATTTTTTGAAAATCTTTGGAATTCCGTGGAAAGTATTGGAATTTCGAGTCTTGTGTACAAATTTATTTTCAGATATTTACCCCTTGATAAATCCTGTAAGTTTGCATAACAAAAAGCTTTCAGTTTTGACATTAAGTTAAAAGCCAAACACGGACAGTAAAATCAGTTCCAACAGAAAGCCATCATTTCTCCCAGGTGGCTTTTAATTGTTCATAAAATTAGGAAGCATCTGCTCTTTCTTCTTTTCATACTGTCGTGTTTCAAACATTAATTTTGAGATTGTTTTTGATTTAATTACGAAGATATTGTTTATTTTTATTATTTTACTTAATTTTGTAAAAAATTTTTGAATTTTGGTAATGACCCGCGTAGATTTATAAATTAGCGATGTTTTAGGAATGAAAGGGGCGGGCGTTTGCTGTTTTGAAATTAAATAAAAAAATTGAACTAAAATAAAAAAAATAATAGTATATTGTTTTATTAAGATGGAAAGCTTAACTTTTTCTGCCTAGCGAGTTTTTTCATTTGCGAGGTGAGTGAAACGAGCCGAGCGAATGGAAAACTTGCGTGGTAGAAAAAGTTACCTTTCCGTCCGAATAAAACATGTTACTCTTTCTCCAAACGAACAAATTTCAAAATTAGCAATAACTCGGGAACGGCGCTAGATATCAAAAAACTGAGCAAAAGATTCTCCCCCCTCGCTTAGTACACACCCCCCGTGAATTATCGGTAGGAAGGCATATGCAAATATTCAGATCGATCGCGCGCAAAAAATTCGAAAGGTAGATCATTTTAATCAGTCAACCAGTTTTAATTTAATCAAATTGTAATAAAAATAAACAAAAGTAAGGTGACATTTTGATTTAATCTGTCAACTATTTTCAATTTATGTTGGTAATTTTTAAATTGAATTCGCAACTGTCAACTTCAATTGTGACATTTATTAAAATTTTTAGGTAAAAAGATCAAAATTTCTATTTATTTGGTTAAAAATAAAATTTTAAGTTGGTACTTTTAAGGATTTAAATGTCAAAGTCAAAGTTTACATCTATTTATTTTTAAATTACGCTCTAAAATTTTATATGTGAAATGGTAAATAAACTTACAATAATTTTTAGAAAAGGTAGATACCAAAATTACTCTATTTTATTAAAAAAATGTCACATTTCTAGTTATTTTTTTTCCTGTCACCGACAGTTTTACTTTCGAAAAAACTCTACGCCACGTGGTTTTATGTATGTCGGTAAGGAAACGTTTGACTTTCGTGTTTAAAATCGATAATGAAACAGATGACTTTCGTGACATTTGGAGAAAAAATATTTTATTTTATAATATAGTCGAACAACTTTTCAGTTCATCAACAAAGGTTCTCACTTCAGATTTCATTCAACTTTTGTGGATCGGTCAATTAAACTTCAATCGTAAAAACGGGCCTTAAGTGTGTAAGTCCTTAATAATTTTGTTGAATCTAACCTGTATTGCTGTGCACAGTGGGACGAAAACAGGAAAAAGCGGCCAAAAATCAGATTTTGACTTTAATGGCTTAAGATTGAT
This sequence comes from Cantharis nigra, assembly GCA_958510845.1. NCBI lineage: Eukaryota > Metazoa > Arthropoda > Insecta > Coleoptera > Cantharidae > Cantharis > Cantharis nigra. Next base: position 15,022,525 of record OY294029.1, read on the forward strand.
ATAAATAATATGGAAAAATTAATTTAAAAATTTAAAATTGACAGGGGCGGTTTAGAGGGGTGTTATTTATACCGATGGTTATTAAAATATGATTTTACTTTTAATGACTTAAAGTTGGACTACATAATACATAAAAATTAATAAATAAAATAAAAACTTGACAGGGATTTTATACGACCGGTAAAAAATGTTTTCTTTTGCATTCATCATGTTAAATAACTTCGATTCAATACAGTAACAGTAAAACAGTAAATTGAGACCTCAAGGGAGTGCTCTTAATTTTTAAATACTTAACTCTTCTTTAAAACAAAAAATTTACTGTAACATTGGGAATTGTGTGGAAAAATCCTTCGACCAAATGGCCACTTTTTGAGTGACCACTAATATAATACACACTAAACAAATCTCTGGAACTGATGATTGGAGGTATTGCGGCAAAAGCGACGATATTTTTTTATAGTTTCTATCTAATCAGCAAATGGGGCATTCCACGCCAAATCGGACACTATTTTGCTTTTGCATCTCGGATTTTTTTGAAATTTTTTTTTCTTTTAGTACTAGTTGAGACTAGCCTCCATGACTTTTTTCAATTTTTTTTATCATGAAATTCAAGAGATATAGATTTTTAGAAAATTACGTTACTTTTTTTTGAAATGCTCATAACTTCGCGAATAATTTACCAAATGGCACGTTTTTTTTTGAAAATGTTTCTTGTGAAGTGTACTTTCTATAAAAATATCGAAAAATATTTTAAAGCAATATTACTATTAGATTTTCAAGTTTTAAAAATAAATCGCAATTTTTAACAATGTTTGTACTGATCGATTTTCTTTAAAATTTTTTGTAAAAAACTGTTATCCATTTAACAACTTTTAAGCCTAGTCTCATTATGAGCAAACGCTGGGTTCTATTTCTTTTTTCGATTTTATAATTGTTGAGATTATATAAATTTGTAAAAAATTACGTTACTTGTTCTTGAAATGTTTATAAGTCCGCAAATAATTGACCAAATGGAAAGTTCTTTTCTTAAAAATATTTCTTTTAAAACATACTTTCTATAAAAAATACTCAAAAATTTTTAAAAACGTAATTACTGTTTGATTTTTAAGTTTTAAAAATAAAACGTAATTTTTAACAATGTATGTACTGATCGATTTTCTTTAAAAAATATTGAAAAACACTGTTATCCATTTAACAAGTTTTAAGCCGAGTCTCATAATGAGCAAGCAATGGGATCTATTTTTTTTCGAATTTTTAAATTTTAATTTTTTTATTATTCGTGTACTTTCGTTATAAGTACATAATTTTCAAAAGCTAGAGTATAAATTTTTTTAAAGATATTTTGCAACACGAATAACTAAAATCTTGAAAATTTAAAATTTTTAAAGAGAATTGATCAGTTTTAACATTGTTAAAAATTACGATTTATTTTTGAAACTTGAAATTAAAATAGTAGTATTGTTTTCAAAAATTTTTTTTATGTTGTATAGAAAGTACATTTTACAAAAGACATTTAAAAAAAACGTGCTTTTTGGTCAATTATTATCTGCGGAGTTATAAGAATTTCAAAAACAAGTACCTAACGTAATTTTCTAAAAACTTATATAATCTTGATAATTAAAAATTCTAGAAAAAAATAGATCCCATTGCTTGCCCATTATGAGACTAGGCTTAAAAATTGTTAAATAGATAACAGTTTTTTCTAAAATTTTTTAAAGAAAATCGATCAGTACATACATTGTTAAATGTTACGATTTATTTTTGAAACTTAAAAATCAAACAGTAAGTACGTTTTTAATAATTTTTGATTATTTTTTATAGAAAGTACGTTTTAAAAGAAACATTTTGAAAAAAAGAACATTTTATTTGGTCAATTATTATAAACATTTCAAGAACAAGTAACGTAATTTTTTACAAATTTATATAATCTCAACAATTAAAAATTTGAAAAAAGATATAGAACCCATCGTTTGCCCATAATGAGATTAGGCTTAAAAGTTGTTAAATGGATAACAGTTTTTTACAAAAAATTTAAAAAAAAATTGATCAGTACAAACATTGTTAAAAATGGCGATTTATTTTTAAAACTTGAAAATCTAATAGGAATGTTGCTTTAAAATATTTTTTGATATTTTTTGTAGAAAGTAAATTTCCAAAGAAACATTTTCAAAAAAAAAGTGCCATTTGGTAAATTATTCGCGAAGTTATGAGCATTTCAAAAAAAAGTAACGTAATTTTCTAAAAATCTATATCTCTTGAATTACATGATAAAAAAAATTGAAAAAAGTCATGGAGGCTAGTCTCGACTAGTACTAAAACAAACAAAAATTTCAAAAAAATCCGAGATGCAAAAGCAAAATGGTGTCCGATTTGGCGTGGAATGCCCCATATACAAAAACTTATTTATGCAAATTCCTGTTTCCTTAATTATTTTAGAGAAAAAATGAAAATATTATTAATTAAAATTATTAGCTCTTCAAAATACAATTTAGCTCATTATTGATAATCATATTTAATTGATACAAAAAATTGATACTACGAATAATAAAAGAATTAGATTTTATCTAACTTTTACTTAAAAAGCCAAAAACTGCTTTTGAAAATGTTAAAATTTTCATTTATTAAACTGGCCAAAAAATAAATTCAATTTAATTTCTATTTTCAAAAATAATTACCATGGAAACTTACACGGCCAGTGAGATATCTGAAAATTTTAATAATTTTGAAAGTAATTTTTGACCTTTTAAGTAAAAGCTGGAAGAAATCTAATGGTCCTATCATTCATAGTTTACATTTCTGCATAATTTTTGTATCTTTCATTTTTGCTTTAAAATAATTAGGGAAGCAGGAATTTGCATAAATAAGTTATTACATGTTAATTTCCTATGTTCGGCTAATTTAACCTTGGAGTTCTTCCTAGAAACTTTATTTATTTTATTTAAAAAAAATGCTAATTACATAATGTACATTTTTTGGTGATTAACATGAACTTTGATTACATAAACCACAAATCTACCTATTTATTATTATAAGATGAGGAAGGTAATCATAATGATTGTTTTTTTTTTTAACATAAAAACTTAAGTTTATAGTTCAAGTTTATATAAGTTATAAACCGGTTCAATAATTTTATTAGAAATGAATTTATAAATATGTGTAATTTAGTATTAGTGTGGCTTTACAACAAATAGCTCAACTTATAAATTTGTTATGAAGATGATATTCAAGTTACTATTTCTCTGCTTCTGCCTCGCAGAGTATTTTGGACATGTGTGCACAGTTAACAGCGATCCAGAAGTAATACAAAATACTACAACCACCAATACTACTACAGATATAATAGTTATAGAAAGTCCTGCTCTTGTTGTTGTACCATGTAAACCAGGATATTCATTAGTAAATAAAGGATGTATACAAAACTATAAATAACGTAAGGTTTTCTATTAATATTTAATAATAATAATATTTAAACGAAATAATATAAATAACATACGATTTCCTGTATTGGTTTTTGTTTTCTTCTTTTTTCTACATTTTCTCCACATTTGTTCATCAATCCTCTTATGTTTCAAGTTTAATGTTTAGTTTCTGTTTTAGTTTAAGCTACTATAAATTTTTCTTAGCTTTCCGCACCTCCTGTATTTTGGCCATCATTATTTCGGTCAACTGTTGGTTCTTGTCACTACACATCAGTTTCATTATTTGCCTTCTGGTTCCTTTTCGATATATTTATTCATTTTCCAGTTTCTTGTTCATCTGATTTTCTATTATATCCATACTGTATATAGCTGTTAAACGAACTATTGTTAACTATTACATTAACAATTACTGAATGTTTTGATGTTTAAATCTTCATGTTTTATTAGTTTTTACCTTTCCTTGTTTTTCAACTTCTATTATTTTAATTTAATTTTTGTTTAAATTTGCATAAATCTAATCGTCAATGATTAATTCTAAATTATTTTTGTTGTAAATATTTATTAATGATTAAATAAAATAACATAAAATTCAAATTATTTACTGTTATTTTTTAATACTAATTTATAATAATAATAAATTCAGGGGCTGATCCAGAACTTTTTTCTGGGGGGGGGGGGGGCACAAAGGGTCGAGACTGGCAAAAAGTGTTCTCAGATTTGGGATTGACTTCATGTTTATGTGTTAATTTTAAGTTTGCTCCCGTGCCCCCCCTAAATCCGTCTATGCTCTTATTACCAAACTTCACAGCAATATATTTTTCATCAGATAATTATATTATTTTGTATAGTGTAGTTTTGTAAAATATTCTGTAGGTACTGATTGTGGATTTATCTATTGCATTTATATTTACTGTTTGTTTTAGATAAAAAAAAGAAGACAAAACTGTAGGCTTAGCCTATAAAAATAACAAAATTATATAATAAAATGGGTGTTGAAGTATCTTTATATTCTTTCAATAGGACATTAATTTCTTGGAAGAACTTAGTCGTTAATTTCAATTCTTCTGCTGATCGTCGCTGAATACGAGATTATTTTGATCTTAAAGATATATTTTTATTTTTAAATATAAAATAAAGATTATAATTGAAAAAAAACTTAATAAAACACGTATTTTTTTATTACTTAAATCCTGTAAGTTTTCATATCAGTAAGCTTTTATAGTTTTGACATCAAATTAAAAACCGAACAGGGACAAAGATGTCCAATATAATCAAGAACAGAATAAGGCCATCATTTTTCTCTTGTGGCTTTCAATTGTTCATAAAATTGGTAAGTATTTTCTCTTTCTTCTTCTTCTTTTCATAATATACTGTTGTATTACAAAATTCTTTTTTAAAAATCTTGAAATTTTAAAAATTGAATTTTATTTTTGTGTGTTTGAATTTGTTTGTAAATAATTTTTATGTAAATATTGGAAAATTTTGAAGTCGAAGTAGAAGGAGTGAGTTTTGAGTCTCAATTATGAGATTGATAGTTTTGATTTGTAAAATAAAGTTTTGAGTTCATGTAAGTGATTTTTATTTAATTGGATGTCGTCCATATAATTGACGACAATTATATTTCTGTTCTGGCAAAATAAATATATAATATGTCAATCAGGGGCAAGATTACAATATACAAAACAGCTGAGACAAGTGCGGAAACATGCAAAACAAAGCAAAAAATGACACCAACCGAAATGAGAACGCTCAGGACAATAACTGGCAGAACACTTTTGGATAGGGTTCCGATTTGAGAGATCCGACAACAATACGACATGCAACATGTCGTAAAATTCTTAAAGGCCCGCCGTAAAGAAAGGAACGCGCATATAGATAGAATGGGAAACGAACACCTCCCAAAAATAGTAAGAGATTGTAAACCCACCGGAAGAAGACCCCCGGTAGACCGCCAAAATGATTGGCGGCAAGTTAGGTGTCATCGTCAATTGAATCACCACCAAGATGAGGACGCAGTTGAAAAGATATGCATTGCCTAATTAAAGAAGAAGAAGGATGTCGTCCTTGAGATTAAAACTTAAATTTTGAAAATGCTCGAAATGATGGTGGAAGTATAATTTAAAAATCCTAATTTCTAACAAATCTAGTTAAAGTAGCTAAAAAACTTAAAAAATAGTAATCTTCAAAATAGTCTGCAGTCCTCGTGACTTCTTCTAGAATCTAGACCTTACTTTGGTTTCCGAGTTTTACCTAAAAACAGAGATTTCTGTCCTTTAGATATCGATCGTACAATAGGGATGTTTTTTTAATGTAGAATGGTTCTTTGACTATTTATTGTAACTTTTGTTATTTTCTTATATCTGACGTTTAGGATGAATATTTTTATTAAAAACAATAAAAAGTTTAATTCAAATTAATTTTTAGACGTAATGACTTAATGATAACATAATAACAGCTTGTTGTCCACTTCGTGTTTTCACAGCTCCTTAAGTTTGTGATTTTAACACTGACGTGAAAGCTAACAGAAAATCACAAGGGGTTAACGACTACCTAAGTTGAGAGATAAAATTTTCCTTTTCCGTAAAAGTTACCTGTATTCAAATTAGTTTGGAAATAAAAAGCGGATCCAGGCAAAGTCCATGGAGAGAGTAAACGAGGCTAGTGATGAGGGGATAAATAAATATATTTTGATAAGAATTTAGGTAAATATATTTTTGAAATAAAAATTTTTTTTGTAATTTTGTAGGTTTTTTCATGAGTCATGAGAAGGGGGTTAAATACCCCTGTTACCCTCCCCCTTTCAAACATCCTCAACGGGCAAACTTAGAATATGTGAAATTCTAAAATATTTAGAAAAATCTATTATTTTAGGAAATCCAGAAAATCTTAGGTCCAGTCAAAATAGTGAAGATGGGTGCATTAATTCCGGTAGAGCTAATTTTTTTATATGTTGTACGAGTTGATGCCTGGATCGAATTTCAGTAATTTCCCAACAAAAATTTTTGCCGCGCGCGCTGCCATCTTCAAAAAATAGCAAAATTTTCATACTTTTTTCTGACAGAAAATTTATTCCATACCTTTTTTGAAGCACATTAAATTTACTACCATTTGAGACTAAAAAGAGTTTTCTAGCTTTAGTAATTACCGAGTTACAGCTCTTCAAAAATCAGCAACATTTTTCAAAATTAGGAAATTTGGGAATTCTAGCTATTTTTTATCCCGTATCTTCTATGACGACTCCTATGATAAAAACCTATATAAAAATTTCCCAGTTGTGTAAATTTTCTATAATTTAACCACCTAATGGGTCCCCTACGTCAAATAGATCACGATACAACGTATAAAAAAATCTAAAAATCGAATAATGAGTGAAAGGCAATCACAACATTAAAAATCAGTTGTATGTAACTTAAATGATTTATATTTAGAATTAATTTAAAAATCAACTAATTATATCCTTGGGTATTTAGGAGTACTTAGTACTTAGGTCAACTATTTCGAAGGTGGTCCCGTTGCATTAGAGTTAAACAGTTGGTCTATTAATTGAATTTTGACGTTTTTGTCTTCATTTTCAACCAACATTTCGATGAAGTCAAGAACATCCTTCTTCTCCGAGTCAAAGTCCAGAATTAGTGGTGGTGTATTTTCGCAGGACTGCCTATTGCAATGTTGGTAAATAGTTTTGCACGTAAGTCTTGCTTTTTAGACCCACATACTTTCGTGCAGCTTTTCTTGCAAGCGCATAAGATGGTCTGAAGAATCGAAATTGGAGCCTTCTTGGATTTTTAGGGGAAGATGCCCTGCGGAGTGCTGACCCGGCCCCACCCGAAATAGATTCTTAGCTATACCTAAGGCCTACAGCTGAGCAGCATCAGAGATTGGAGGAAATTGAACTAGATTGAATTTCGATTTTGTTGCAGCCTTGACAAAAGAGTGTTATCGAAGCTTATCGATGATTTGTGTTGCTGGGTTGCTTCCATACGACAGAATCAGGAAATTTGCTTCCACATCTTTCAATTCTTCTGATATTGGTTCAGGATCTAGAAAATCTGTTGCCGTCTGTTCAAATTCGGAATGTTTTCAAACCAGTAACAGAAGCGGTTTTTCCCATGTCCAAAATCGCACCAACTGAAAATGTGGAAGAACAGTAGGATGTTGGTAAAACTGTGACAAAATGAGTTTGTGGAGTATAAAATATCAGATGCTTTACCTCTTCCGCACTTTCTAAAGATCGTATCGTTTTTGTAAGGCGATGGTAATGCGGTAAGAAGTACAAGGAGGTCTATGTCATATGACAGTGGTAACGTTTAATATAATCTGCGACTTCAAATGCCTGATTTATATATATGGAACCTTTTTCGAATTCATCTTTAAGCAATCAAGTTCCTCTTGTTTTTGTTATTAGCGAGAAATAATTCTTGTGAACATTACAAAACGGTGGTTTTATCTATAAGATGTCAGGAGGTGAACGGGTAGCCCTGCAAAGTCGTTCACAATTTTTTATGCTCTTATTGGTCAGCATCAGCAGAATAACCATAAAAACTTACTTGTACCCTCGTTCCGTAGGGGGTCTCAAAATAATTTCTGTAGCTGCCTGTAATAGTTGCAAATAAAGTTTGTCTCCGCCATGCCAGTATTTTATGTAGCAGATGACCACCATGTCAGTGAATCCATACCTACTTACAACTTCAATTTAGTTTTTATTTAATTCGTGATTTACATTAAGCGAACGCCACTTCGCGAAAACATGTGAAGTTAATCTAATACGTATAATTGGTATAGAAAGTTTTGTTTATAAACCAAACGTTTTCATTATTATGGTGGTCTATTTTGTAAATACTAAATAGAACATATCGCGGTTTTAGGATAAAATAAGTCAAAATCAAACTCAAAATATCATCAGGTGTACGTAATAAAGCCGCCATGTTGTTGATATTTGTAAGCGTTACAAGCACCACCAACGGTGAGATCAATCGCGGATACCATATAAATTTTTCGTTACCTTTATCTAAATTTATTCTAAGGTTGTCATAACTTGTATTTCGTATTGGGAAAACTAAGTCAAGATTCGCAGAATAGTTGGTGAATGACCGAAAACATGAAAAGCTTTATCTCGCGATCTATTTGACGTAGCTAACCCATTTGCCGGTCAAATTGTAGAAAATTTACGTTAGTTTAAAAGTTATCATACAGGTTTCTACCGTGGGAGTCGTCATTTAGAAGATACGAGATAAACTGTTGCTGGAATTCCCAAATTTCTCAATTTTGAGAAATTTTCATGATTTTTGAAGAGCTGTAACTCGGAAACTACTAAAGCTAGAAAACTCTTTTTAGTCTCAAATGGTGGTAAATTTAATGTGCTTTAAAAAAGGTTTGGCATAAATTTTCTGTCAGATTGTTACTTTGACCAAAATTTGGTAAAAACTGAAAAAAGAATGAAAATTTTGCTATTTTTTGAAGATGGCGGCGCGCGCGGCAAAAATGTTTGTTGGGAAAGTACTGAAAATTGATCCGGGCATCAACCCGTACAACATATAAAAATATTAGCTCTACCGGATTTTCCAGCAACAAACTACGAAAAAATCATCAATAAATTCTGATGTACTAGTGAAGAGAAATCTGAAGATATTCGAGGAAATTCCAGAAAATCTCAAAAAATTTTAGAATCTTAGATAATTTCAAAAAATTTATGAAAATTATAAGAATTTTAAGATAATCTCAGGATATTCTAGGACATCTAAATGTAATGTAAAAAACCAAGAGAATTTTAAGAAATTCAAGAAATATCAAAGGAAATACAATTTGTTTTTTCAAATTTCTCTTTAGTTTTGTATATGATGATTTTCAGTTAATTTTCCACTTAGTTAAAATCTAATGGAAAATCTGGGGTACAAGTGAAAGGAAATCTACAGAAAACCGGAAAAATGTTAAGAAATCCCAGAAATAGGAATTACAAGAAAATCTTTGAAAATTTAAGGAAATGTAGAAAATCCTAGAATATCTTAGGAACCGGAGAATATCCAAAGAAATCAGAAAAATCTAGAAAATTTCAGGATGTTGTGAAATGTAAAATCCCAGATAATGTAGAAAATTCTAGGATAATTTAAGATAATCTAGAAAATCTTAGAAAATCTCAAAAAATTGAAAAAATAAAAAAACTCAACTATAGTATTTTTAAGATTTCCTCAAATATCCGTTCATTTGTACCTACACAAGAGCAGATTCAGAAAAACTTTATGGAGGTAAATGAAGCTTGGGGAGCCTTTTAACAAAATTTAGTAATTGTATAGGTTTTGATAGGTCATGAGGGGCTGTTACCTCGTTACCTCCCCCTTATTGGAAATCTTTGGAATTATTTGAAATTCCGAGTTCTGTGTACAAAATAAAACGTTTTTCGCGATTTTTCGCGTTACTTTATCAATTGAAAAAATATTTTTGAACAATATCGAAAAAACCTGAAATAATCTGGAACAAAAAAAATTTAATTTTTTTGAAAGTGCGGGGCTGGCCTTAAATATGTTCTTCCCTCATGACTTCATTTTTGGATATATGGAAATGATTTTCTGGAACAATAATAACAATAATACACATTTGGAACAATATGGTAAAGGGAGGGGGGTAATTTACACCGTCGAAAATTAAATAATTTTTGACTTTTCCTAGGAGTTTGCTCGAGGTGGAAATTAGTGTCAATCGATGCACTAATATTTTCTACGTTGCCCCATATCTCGGCTTTGCAAAACTTTTAGATAGATTTTCTGCCACAAATACTGTAATATAAATTTTTTGCCTAAGAGTTGGATACAGGTTGAAATTACACATTAGTGCTTATAATTTTAACTAGCGCTCACACTTCTATTACAGTAAATGGAGAAACACAGCTGCTTCCCTGTAAAATTTCAGATTTTTTAAATTAGGTTTTAAGTTTAGTAAGTTATCATAAAGGTTATATGTATTAATGCATATTCATTTGAATAACTTTTCGCAATAATTTCCAGTAGTCCTTACATTATTTATTTAATTAGGCGCATGACAGAATTAACGAGATTCTGTTTTATTTGTAACTATATACAATATTTTAATAAATATTTTTTATTAACTAAAATTTAATTTTTGCCCAGTTTCTGTTGAAGCACTTCCTATTTTTGCTTCTTCTATTTCCAACAATCTCACTAATTATTTTTATATTACACTGAATCATTATTTGTTATTTATACCTTGACAACGAAATATATTAAGTATGCTATAATAACCTAGGGCGTATAAATCATAATGCCCGCTTATTATGCCCTTTCAATAGCAATTCCACCGCAAACTAGAAAATTTAGCAAAATCTAATTCAAAATTTATAAAATTTTTTAAATTTTCTCAAATTCAAATGCAGTGTAATATAAAACGTTGTATGCACCACTGGCATTACTCGATGTTTATGCTCTCGAGCAACTTAAAAACTCTCGGGCCTGGCGGCCCTCGACCTTTTAAATTGGTTGCCCTCGACATAAACATCGTCATAATGCCCTTGATACATAAATAACTATTAAAAATAAACTAAACACACTTTATGAAAATTACACTTTATTATTTTATGTAGTTATGTACAAAAGAACTTATAACAGTTATGCAATTAAACTCAATAAATTCGAAACATTATGATCGACTAAATTGTAACAAACTTAAATCTTTTAATTGAATAGTTTTGATTTAATAATAATGTAAGTTATGACATTAAAATAATTTTGATCTAACATGTAAAATTTAAACTTATTTTATATAAAACTTTATTTACAACAAAAATTAATTTTTTGTTTTTAACAAAAACTAATTATTTAAACCTCCGATTCATCACATAGTCCCCTTCGGATATTTTAACCTCGTGATTCCAGACAGTTTTACCTCGTGATTCATTCAGCGATGGCAATCTTGGCATACATTTTACTTGAATATCTTGAATATTTTGAAAAATTACGCTTTTATGCATATTTTTCAAACACACGATTGTTTCTACAAATTATGAGATCTTAAATGAGCATTCAGAACAGATCTCTTTTTAAATTTCAAATCGCAAAAAAAGCAATGAGTGCTTATATGACGTATCAAATGAATTTTTATTTTAAATTTCAAATTACATATCGAGCAAACAAACGGCTTATCACTACTATGTATTTTTAAGTGATCGGTCAATTGAGCTTTTCGTATAAACTTTTCATCACAATAGTTACAAGCAAATAGTTTATCGCCGATACCAGGTTTTAAATTAATGAAACTAGATTTTCCTAAAAATTTTGTATGGACTTTTAAGTGAGCACTCAAGCTACGATTATCTGCAAATTTAGAAAAACAAAATTCACATGTTAGAGGCTTTTCACCGGTGTGAACCATGCAATGTAATTTAAATTCTTGCATTCGGGTGAATTTTAGGGAACAAAATTTACAATGAAGCGGTTGCTTGCCAGTATGAATAGCTAAATGTAATTTTAAATCATCTTTCTTTGCACATTTAAAATCACAAACTTTACACACGTAAGGTTTTTCGCCTAAATGAATTTTTAAGTGAATTTTGAAAAGAAATTCTACAGCGAATTTCATATCACAAAATTCACACGTAAAAGGTTTTTCGCCAGCATGATTCTTTAAATGTGAATCCAACACATTTTTTGTTGAACATTGAAAACCACAAATTTGACAAAGAAATTGTTTGCGGTCAGTATGGGTATTTGCATGTCTTTCCAAAGATAATCTACTAGAAAAATTTGCTTGACAAATAGCACAAATAAATTGTTCTTCTAATTCTTCAGTCGGTTGCGATTCTAAAGGCAAGATCTCATCTTTAATGTCAATGGAATGATGTAAATCTTCTAATTTAACATCAATGTATTCCTCTTCCGTTTTAATTTCTTGTTTGACATAAAAATTTGATAAAATTATTGAACTACCATCGTTAGATTTTTCTGAATTTTCCAGCTCTCCCGGGAGTTCCATTTTGTTTATATTTGCCATCGATTGACTTATTTGAAAAATTTTAATTTGAGTATCAGTGTTTTAAGCATTATGATCTTCTCTTCTTGCACTAATTTAATGTAATATGGTAATATTATCGTTGATAAAAATATCCACATGAAAAACACATGTCACTGCCCACTGGTTTGTTTTAGTGAATTGTAGCCAACGTGAAAAAAATAAATAACTACTCCATTCAAGACCTAATGACATTCAAGGGCCACACAGTGGCGGATCCTTAGAGCTCAATATACATACATTTTTACACCAAAATAATTTTAATTTATTAAAAAACAAAAAATATATTTATTTTTGATATTACTACTACCAAAGAGTATGTATATATAGAGGGACAGCTCTTATGGGAATACTTGTCACAAGTATTTCTTGATGGCTCTGCTACGCCATCTAGTGGAGGGGGTTATCTCTACGTCTTTATTTTTGGTCCTCTATATACAGGGTGCTGAATGAGTTAGCTGAACATAGGAAATTAACATGTAAAAACTTATTTTTGTAAAAATACTCCCCTGTATATAAAGGATCAGCCATAAATTAAAAATTAAAACGTAGAAATCACACCGTCTACTAGATGGCGTAGCAGAGCCATTAACAAAAACTTGTGACAAATATTTGTTAATGGCTGTCCCTCTATATATACATACTCTTTGCTACTACTTGTATTTTACATATTTAATAAATTTATATTTTGTCGCACTTTTATGGTAATTGTCTGAATCCGCTACTGGGCCACGTCAGTAGCCGCTCGTCAGAGGAGGCAAGGGAGATTTAGCCTTTTCTGAATTTCTGGACTTTTATACTATAAGAATTTTCAAAGAAAGAAAAAGTGGATTTTAGACACAATAATTATCCAAAAAGTAAAGCGAGGGTACCGCAAAAGCCAAATATTCTACCTAGAACTTACATGCAGATAATGTAGCCATCAATTGCTGGAAAAATCTGGTTGGCAAATATAGGGAATTCTAGAGAAATTTAAGGAAATCTCTGGAAAACGTAGAAAATTCTAAAAAATCTGTCGTAAGATTTTACTAGACTGCTAATGATTTCAAGATTGCTTTGAAGAAATAGCTAATCATCAGGCACAAATTAAGCTGAAGTCAGACACGGATACAAGGGGGAAGGCAACGGGTACAACTTCTCTTTTGACTTACGTCCGAAACACTTTATTTTTAATTGTTAATTAACATATATTCTGGAAGATAGGTAGGTAAATTTAAATTCATAGAAAAATTGAACCTCCTCTAAACGAAATCCTGTATCCGCCGCTGAGTGAAGTGACTATGCTTTGACTGAAACTAGAAAAATGCTTATATTGATTTAATGTGGTACAGTGGCGGAACTACAATGCTCTGGAAAAGAGCAAATAATTCTCGAAACTGATTATTTGGAAGGGGGGGGGCAAAAATAATTAAAATTCCGCTACTGATGTAGTATTGCAATTAGGGTTTCTCATTTTCCGCAAATTTCAAATCCCGGAATTCCGGGATAAAATTTTTTAATTTTCCGGGATCCCGAAGAGGGGGCATAAAAAAAGTATTAAAATAATTTATTTTATTTTACTAACAAATAATAAATAAATAAATAAAATAAATTAATAAATTTCCACGTTTTTTCCGTATTTTGAAATCAGTTCTTTAAAAACATAGGTTGTCCACAGATCACTTAATAATAACCGAATCTTAGTAATATAAAGACCTGCTTCAAAAAATGCTCTTTCAGATTCAATAGATGTTGATAGGATTAACTTGATTATTTTGCCGCACATTGTACAAATTATGTTTTATGATTGGTGGAAATACAACAATACAATACAGAATACAATAATTAATTATTATGAAAAACTGATCAAAAAGAGATCAAACTGATCATCTTTATATTAATTTTAATTATGAAATTATATTTTATACTTTTTAATTTATAGGTGGCGGCAGTGCGGTATTGTAAACGTGACAACACTGTTTAATGATTCGACAGAAAATGTCAAAATTCAATGCTTTGTATTTCAACCACTTGTCGAGTTTTTCGGTTTTAATAAATTATTATAATAATTTTATAACACAAAGCATTACAAAATGAGTAAATACTTTTGATTCAATGACACTGATTGTTATCAATGTGTTTGTTAGTCGCGAGTGCAATACTGAAGTAAATCTAATTTTAATGTTTCATCATAGTGGCGTGGTATGCGAAAGCAGTTTTACCGGGAACATTAGCTGAAATTTGCAAACAATAAAGAAATTATACGAAACCTATTTGTCCCGAAGAACATCTGGAAGTCACCTAAGGTAAGATTTTAAATAAAATTTATTTGAAAATAGCATGATTGCACCACTAATTTAATATTCTTCATTGAATCTAGTTTTTACACTTTGTAGGTTAACTAATATTTTTCACATGGAAGTGGTTAAGTAACTTTTGTTACAATAATATGTATTTATGGTAATAACTGTTAGTTTTGGTCGACCAGAAATGTACTAAGATATAATAATAATTATAAACGGAGGGAGCTAGGGTGGGCTATTTAGTTACTATCTATGGTGGGTAGCTGGCTACATTTGAATGGAAGCTCCGAACACTTCGGACCTACTTGATTTGCTTGAAATAATTGCGCTTCAGCAAGATGCCACTTTGTTAACCGTTGTTGGTATTACACGCTTGGCCAGCTATTGGGATTTAACCCACAGTTCGCGAAGCACAAGAGTAGGTGTGCCCACCAATCGCAGGTCAGCTGTTCCTGGGTTCAGGTGTAATACCATCGACGGTTAACAAAGTGGATCTTTCTGTTACTTTTATGTAACGATAGTTGTAACATTACACATGCTCGATCAGATATTTGTGGCAATTTAGGATCTTCTACGATAAAAAGAATCCGCTCGATTTAGTTCCTACTCGGAACGTACCTAGTAAGAAAAATAAGATTAATAGATATAAGAACTTATCAAAGCACGTTTTGAGATTATGAGGATAGGAGTATTAATTTATTAAAATATGAAAAAAACTAGAATAAGAAAATTACATTTTGTGCATCTTGAAAAATAGCCCGATAGTTTCTACGAGTTGATTGACAAAACTAAAGCACAAATAAGCTCATAACTGAATACTTACAATGTTCTTACCACCAATATAATACAGTACAGTCTCGGTAATCCGAACACACGCTAATCCTATCTCCAGTCATCCGAACAAAGGAAGAAAAACTCAGTACTCTGCACAAATTTTTATAATCCAAACTCTACTAAGTTGTGATTATCACAATTTATGCGAACTACTAAGTTTTTTTTTTGTGTTTGGATTACTGGATATTTTGTTCGGATTAGGGTGTGTTCGAATTATCGAGACTGTACTGTAGTTGTTTTTTTCGAAATAGTCAATGCTTACTTTATTTAAGTATTATTTAATTTTTGTTAAATTAATTTTTCTTAATTGTTGTTTTAAATAAGTCAAACACTGGTTTATGTTTTCAAAAAAACCACACTTTATTTACAATTGATAATGATTTCAAAACTAATATCTGTACCTGAGAAGCAGGAGGAAATGTTTCCAAACTGAAATGTTCAGGAAACACAAAAAACTGACCGAGTGTTGCGGTGCTTACACAAATTAATAGTACAGTCAGTATGTACTTTTGAACATACAATAATTCCGTTATCTCTTTCTTTTTTTAACCGTTGGGGGGGGGGGGGGTCACTGGTAGTCTTCATTTAAAGAGTCGACCAAACTTGGAATTTGCTTGTGCGGCCATTTTGAATTTTATGAAAAATGGTTTTTCTTAAATAGCTCTGCCATTTTTAATTTGAACGAAAAATCGTCCAGCCAAAATTGTAGGAAATTGAATTTCCTACAACTTTGGTTCCCGCATTATTTTTCTGAAATCGATATTTTTGAAATTAAACTTCAAAAAAACGGCAAAGTAAAACTTTTGTATTATCTCATTTATTCAAATAATTCAAATATACATAATAAAACACAGACTGAAATATATTTTGGTATTTAGTATATTTTAGTAGTATTTAGTAGTAGCCAAATCGGCAACTCAAGTCATTATTCGTTAAAATCATATACAATTATGAATATACAGTCCATGGACAAAATAATATGAACACTAAGGGGCGGTTCCACCAACTCTGATTAAATTGTTGGTTAACCCTTAGGTGGGCGAATTTTCAGACTTCTTTTTTAAAATTTTTTTATTGAAAATATAACATTATGAAACCCTTTGAATAGTTATAAATGGTTATCTAAAGATTTTTTTTTATTACAGAGGGGTCATTCCATATGAAATCAATCAAAAATAAATAGTTTTTAAATTGACCATCACAGATTTCTTTGAAACTTTGGTTAAATATACTTTTTAACATCTTGAATTGAAATATGATTTTTAAAAAATTCTAACTCTTATAGTTTTTGAGTTATTTAATTATAAAAATCACAAAAACGACACTTTCTTGGCTCAATCATACAAAATTATAGGTTTGTTCCAACAACGAGTATCTTTAGTAATATTACTACAACGCAAGCGCATTAATGAAATGTCGTTCCAACAGACACAAGTTACCAGTTCGCAATCCTAGATTACTAACAAACCGCTGTTCCAACAACTATGTTGAACGGATCGAATTGGTTCATTTGCGGTTCTAACGATACTTGCTAAGGAGCAAGTATCAAGTAGTTCGAAACCTGAATAGCCATGCGCAAATGTTAGTTGAGAGTAGTACAGCCCAAATACTTCCTCTATCATTAATTATTTTGTAATTTTCGTAATAAAATCGAGAAATTTTTAGTAGGAAATGATAAAGTACATACATATTTAAGTATACATTACAAAAAAGAAAAATATTAATAAATGGATGGTGACAGGAAACGAGGATTAAAAAATATTTATTAAAAAGTGTATCAAAAACCATAGAAATATGAAATCAAAAATTTATTTAATGTCTTTACATTGCAGGTATTTTATTAGCATCCTCTAGAACCCGCATTAATTTTTAAAACCGTTTTTTAACCGGACAGGCATAGATTTAACGAAATGTTGTAAAATTTTATCTGTAATGACTTTCTGCCATCTGCCATACAACTTTCAATAAATTTTGCAATTGTGATTTTGTATTCTTATCGGTAATTTTTCGTTTCATAATGCCCAAAGATTTTCAATCGGATTTAAATTCGGGCTGTTACCTGGCCATTCTAAGAAATGAGAAAACGTTTTACTTAGGTATCCAATTAAAGTTGTAAAAATTAATTTTTTGTGCGTATTAAGTATATTACTACTTCAATATGTAAAAGTTCAAATAAATGATATGTGCCGAATCGTTCTAGCATATATGGAGGAAGAAGCATGGGGAATTGTAAAACTGTTAATTTATTCATATTTTCCATTTTAGTAAAATTCACCATCGGACTTGTTCTTAAAATAGCAATGGGGTAATCCCTAGTAGTCGGGATTTTGGGCAAAAATTTGGTTTTTGTTTATGAAAATCGATGGCCGGCAATAAAATACATAGAATAATTCAAAAAAAATTATTTAAAAATACTGGATTAATTATATAAATTGATTATTTTAAAAGTATACATTTGAAAAGTCGCCAAAAAGTGACGTAGTAAACTTTCCTTCAATGGAAACGTTCCATTTATAGTTCATATAATTTCATTTCACACGTTACGAAAGTTACATGTACAAGACAGAGATAAAATATCTCTTGTACGTCTTATATTAAGTCTAACAAACAAAATTTTTTAAACGTCAACATCTTAACCTCAAATAAAATTGTTTGTTGAATTTAAAATTGAGTAGCAGATGAAGTTAAATTATGATTTAAAAAAGCAATAAAAATTTAATTTCAAAGAAGTGCTTTTTTAAAAAGTCCACTTACAGAAAAGTTGTGGTTCAAACAATGCAACACACTTAAATAATATTTGATATCAAGTTTATCAATCGGTTTCATAAATATCATACGAAATGGTTAGTATGATAGAATAAGAAATTCTTTTACTTATTTGTTGACAGAGGTTTTAAGCCTAAAAGTTTTAGTGTAAATTTTTGAGTTCAAATCATCGGATTAAAATTAAATCCAATAGAAAACCGAACAAGGAAGTTATTACAGTTTGTTGTATTTTGCAAAACGCTTACTAAGAAGAAGACATTTCTAGATGTGGTAATACCACAAATAATTCTGAAAAAGTATTTTTTTCCGTTCCGATGGATCTAGTTACAAGAAAGTTATGGTATGAAACAGCACATTACCATTTAATCCAAAATCATTATGGCATTATTGTGAATATCATTTTGATGTTGAGCACGATTTTGAAAACTTGATGTACTTTAAAACTATGGGAAGTAAGTTAAAAATTAAACATGGTGTGGTACCACATAAGTTTATTGACAATTCTCCTTTAGAAACCCTCTCGAAAAGCTTAACGAATTCTGCCTAAAAAAGAAAGTTGGAAAATATTAAATAAAAAATATTCAAAAATTAGCAAAATGCCATCAAAATCAAAAGTTGTGAGGAATCTTTTTTCTATACCACAGAATGTCGAAGAATGTAGTTTGATGCCATGTGCTTCGGGTGTTATATCGGTGGCTCCTAAAATGGATTCATTACTTCCATCGACAAAATCAGTTGGAATACTAACAAATTTGAAAAATACAGTATGTAGTGTTCAAACAAATACTACAAAAATTAACGTTGTGGATGTGAAAACATCTTCTATTCGTATAAAAAAGAAAATTGTAGTCAACTTTAAAGAAAAGGACAAACAGTTATCTTGTTCTATGTCGACCGGTAGCAACAATGGAGGTTCTGCGTATGTACCATCTACAGGCTCGGATGAATTAAGTTATAAATTTCAAAGAACCGAAAGAAGGAAAACCACAATAACAGTATTGGAGAACAACCCAAAACCCAAAATACTTTACAAACTTACAAATAATAACAAAATTTTGTAACTTTATTTCAAATTTTAATTATCAAAATAACCTCATTTAACCTAATTTCGAATTGACATTTCAAAATAACTTCCAAGTGTCGCTAAGGGGAGTGGCCTAAATCTATCATTTTTGTCATTGGACAACTTGTTTCTACGTCACGATTTACCGTGTTTTACATTTTTAAAATATTTTCAATTTTTAAATTTGAATTTGATGACAAAAAATTAATTAAAAAAATTTTTTTTATGGCTGAGGGACCTTATTTACATCTAAATATTTGATTTTAATAATAAAAAAAATTTATGGGATTAGCCCATTATAAATTAACTTTAAAAACAAAAAAATATTCCTGAAAACGGGCTTCAAATAAGCACAAAAATTGAAAATTTGCACAAAATACTCAAAAAGACAAAAAAGAAGCATAGAAAAACTTCATAACGTAAATCGTATACATTTTAAAACAATTTATTGCTGCCTTAAATATTGACGATAAGCATCGCTCTCTATGATCACACTTGTCAATTATTTAAGGTTAATCTCGGTTCGAAAACAATTCGGAAAACGTTCCAACACAGCTTTATGTTACTATTTGTGAATTTACTAGTGTTCCTAACGCAGGCGCAATAAGTGGTCAAATTACTGGTTGCCGTCGATAATCGAATAGCTTGTTGGAACAAACCTAATGATATAACTCCAGTTCTATAAGTGCTACAGAGTTGTATGATAACTCATTTTAAAGAGAATTTAAGGGTATTTAATTTGATACTAATCTTGGCCACTTTCTAATAAAAATGAATTATTTTGAAAACTTCAAAAATTTTGTTGGAAAAATTTTTGAGTTAGTGTTTTTTGAAAACTATAAAAATAATATATTGTCGTGTTCCAAAATCAATTTTTTTAAATTTTGAAGTTCTAATTTTTAAATTTTATTATATATATGGGGCATTCCACGCCAAATCGGACACCATTTTGCTTTTGCATTTCGGATCTTTTTGAAATTTTTTTTTCTTTTAATACTACGTCACCTAAGAATTGGTTTGTTCTATCTCCTCGAAATTGCATATCGAGAAAAAGTGATTAGAAGTTTGCATATTATTATAGTTGGAACCATATTATATTTAAAAGTTTTAATTGGCATATTGTCGTTTATATCTTTTACCCGAGCTTTTACCCTATCACTTACCATAAAAAAATTGTTTAGAATTAATTGTAATCAATACTAAATTAATTAAATGCATTTGGATATAGAACAATGGCGGTTATTTATGAACGTTCTTTTAAATTTCTTGGGATATAGAACAAAACAAGCATCAATTCTTTTTACATGTTTTATTTATATTTTAGTTATACACATTACAAGAACATAAACAATAGATAATAGCAATAGAAATAGAAAATACCTAATAGATAAACATAAATATTAGGTAAACATAAACAAGGTATTATTAAACAAAAATAGCTTTGTAATAATTTTTATCACATTCTGGCATACACGATAGCATTGATTTTAAATCAGCTATTTTATCTTTACTCAATTTTACATCTTGTCTTAAAACAGGAATTTTTGAAAAAGTTGGAGTAACATTAGTTTTTCTGGTTTGCTGATTTTTTATAATATTTGCAGTTTTTAATGTTAAATTGTCAAAAGTATAATTAAAATTAATTTTGAAAGGATAGTCTCTATTATAAATTAAATGTTTAATTTTTGAATAAGGAATATTTACAAAATTATAACTCCCAGCTGCTGCTTGATAATTAAAAAAATAGTTATTTTTATTTAATTGCATTATTTTCAGTTTCACTTTAGGTGATTTTAGATTTGTAAGAATACGTAACAAACTAATTGGACTATGAATTTCTAAATTTCTTATATATCTTTCGATGGCACTATGTACAGCATCTATTTCCTGTAAATTACTATGACCTGGTTCTGAAAATTTTTGCTCAATTGTTTCAATAATGGCCGAGTTATTAATAAAATCAATTAAAGCCATCGATGTAAAAGAATTTTTGTTTTGGGGAACACAAGAATCTGACCATAATATGATTTTTTTAATAGAAGGATTGTCCTTAACAACCTCTTTTAAAATTTTGATTAGCCCACTAGCGATATGGTTACCAGCGCGTCCGCTAATGGATTCATTCCAAAAACTGCAATAAGTTATCCCATTAATATTACAATGAGCTGTCAGATTGTAACAATTAAGTTTTCGTTTATAGAAAAAACTTGACGCATTGGCTTTTGGTAAAGGGAAAACATTTTGTAAATCATAAGTGATAATAGCAACATCAGGATTCTTACTTTGTCTGTCTAAATTCTTTTCATTTCTGCTCCATTCTTTACCCTCAAGATGCTTGTTATGGTTGGAGATTTGATCAGCCGTGGAATTCTTATTCAGGTTAAATTCAATGCATTTATCACACTGATCTTTTTTTGGTTTGACAAAAGCAATATTAAATTCTGTGTTAAAAACACGGGAGTAAATATTAAATTTCACAGGCTCGCTTTGGATGGTTTCCTTATATAAATGATACATTTTTGTTAAGTTAAGCCCGGGTTCTAGATATTTTTTGTTTGTACTAGCTCTACAGTAATGGGAATCTATAATGGGAAAACTTTCTATGTGATTTCGTACTTCTTGTAATTTATCTTCTGAAGTAAATTTCTTCTTATTTTTTCCGTTATTAAGACATAGTGGTGTATTTGTAACATAATCTTGAAGTGAATTAAAAAAGTAATAAATTCTTTGTTGACTAATATTAAGTGTACTTAAAAAAAATAATTTGCAAACTTTAAATATTGTATTATTAAATTCCAAATTGTAAATGAAACTGTATTTTTTTTTAGAATTTTCTGACTTTGTTCTTTTTCTTGCAGCTAACACTCTTGACACATATTTGCTATAAAAGTGAGACTTTTGTTGGTCAGGAAGACTCCAAAAGTCTTTATTTATTTTGACTCGATCTTCTTCCGAAATTAAGGTAGTACAACGAAAAGTACAACTTGTACAACCTTTTTTCACATGTCGTGGTAGGTGATTATTACCTCGAATGTCTTTGTAGTTTTGCCCATGTTCTCTACGGCGTTTTCTTATATTTGACTTCCATTGGTCTGGATTCCGCTTTCTCTTCCTAGAGGTTTGTTTTTCAACTTTGTCTGCCAATTCTTCATCGCCTTCAAGTACCTCGTTTATAGGATCTTCGTCGGCTGGGAGTGGAATAAAGTCTGGATCACTACCTAAATCACTATCACTATCATCGATTTCACTATGTCCACTTTTTTCTTCGCCCTCTTCTAAGTTTTTGGAAGTTGAAGCACGACTTTCCAAAATGTCTTCGGTCATTCTAATAAGGTGATATATTTTTTAAAATAAATTGCAAATAAATATAACATTGAAAGTGTTCTTTACCTTAAAAGTTCTTCTGGTAAATCCGGACAAGGTGATTCCGTTCCCACAGAGCTCATTTTAATTTGATATGCAATTTAACATTAAATAACCACAAAATTGAATAACACAAAACTTATAATCATACCTAACACCAAGACAGTTTTCAGTAAACTGACCAAACAGATGCAAAAGTGCAACGAAACAATGCGCTTTTATTATTATTACCGATAAGATTACAAATACATATAGAACAAAAATTTTTGTGATTTCTGCTAGGATATAGAACAGTTTTGATGCGGTAGCTTTAGAACAAAACAATTCTTAGAAAATACTTCAGTTTTAGGATATAGAACAAAAGTGATGCTAAAATATACTACTTCGACTTTACTTTTTAAATATTTTATTATGGATATAGAACAAACCAATAGTATTCTTTTCAAATCTAACACTAACTAAAAAATTTTTAAAAATGGATGTAGAACAAACCAATTCTGAGGTGACGACTAGTTTAGTACTACTTTTTTTAATCATGTCATTCAAGAGATATAGGGCCAATTTCATAATGCTAACAAAAAGTCGACTTTTGCTAAGGTCGACTTTAAGTTAAAACCTACTTAAACAGTTGTTGTGTTTCATAATCATGACGTATGAAGTCTTTAGTTAAAGGTGACTTTAGGATTTGAAATTATGGTTGGTAGTGTCGAAAACTAGTTACTTTCAGTTATTTTAAAAATGTTTGGTTATCATAACCAAAAATTCATTTACCGCTAACTGCTTTGTAGAACGCTTTAAGTAATATTAGACGAATATAAATTTTACAATGTCAAGTCAAAATAGTAAAGTGAAAAGAAGCCGGTCGACGAATTTTAACAAAGAAGAAGAATTGTTATTGCTAGAAGAAATCTTAAAGTATTCCAAAGTAATCGAATGCAAAACAACCGATAAAGTGTCCTGTGTTGATAAGGTAAATTAAGTTGTATTAATTTATTTCTTTAATAATTACGATTTCATGATATAGTTACTGAAAAATTAATTTTGTAGGACAATGCTTGGAAAGAGGTGTTGTCTTCGTTCAATACAAAAATTGTACATAAGAGAACGGAGCAGCAAATAAGAGCTAAGTATGATAATCTTAAAACGAAGGCAAGAAAGACGGTCGCTGACCAAAAAATTTACATTAAAGGAACTGGTGGTGGGCCTTGCAACCTTGATAGTACCGTAGATGCTATAACAGCAGCCGTGCTAAAGATCATTAATTTTAAAACGGTGGTGGGATTATGTAATATATTTGACGATGATTTAAGTGTAAAGAGTTGTATAAAAATAATGTAGTCAGGTGTAAACTTATTATGTTTTAGAATTCTTCCAAATCCGAAAGCAATGCCAACGTTGAAGTTTTTCAATTATGTCAACCGGATAATGTAAGATTTTATTAAACATTTTATTTTATTAAACATGATTTTAAATTAATTTTAGAATTCAAATAATGTTGAAGAAGTGCAGCAAGTGTATGAAGCCACTCCTATTCGTGAACCTTACCTGGTAAGATTTTATAAAAGCTGTTGTTATTTATAAAAGCTGAATCTAGATTCCGTACATTGATAAGCAGATCCCATCTTGTAGTGAAGTTTGCTCGATCCCAGTTAGTAATAATTATTTGACTGAGGAAGTTTCTGTTCAGGTAATAAAATGTTTTTTTTTATTTTACGAAGTGAAAAATATTTTTATAATTATAAATTGCAGAGTCGCAAACAAAATTGTGATACCCCCAATGCAAATTGGGGTCATTATAATTCTAAAAAATTAAAGAGCAAACCTAACAGTAAACTAAGGCCAACCATGCCAAATCCCGTTTTTCATATTAAAGAACAATATTATAAACGAAAATTAGAAACCCTCGGGGAGGAGCATACTAAAAGGATGGCACTTCTAGATTTGGAGATACTACTCAAGAAAAAAGAATTGCAAACGAAAGAGTAGGACTAATTTTTAAAATTTATTTCAACTTAATTAATTAATAAAAATTGAATAGCTAGTGTATTGTTTTGTATTAAATCCTAATAGTTATCATTATACATTTTTGTTTAAAATAATAAGTTCACAGTTGACCAAAATGTTCATTAATTAGTAACTGTCTAAAATGCCTTCCCATATTGACATTATTATTTTCTTGCGGAAATAATTCATCTTCTATTTCAACTTCATTTTGAAGCCATTCATATGGTATTTTCTCCTTCATATCGATTGCAATATTATGAAGTACAGCAGTTGCTATAATGATACTGAAGACAACGTCTAACTGCACACGCATTCCTAAACTTAAAATTGGAAATCTGCGTTTCCAAACACCATATTGTCTCTCGACAACATTTCGAGTTCTGATGATTGATTCATTAAATAAATTTTCAGATGGTGTTGTAGGTTCTTGCAGTTTGGTCATTAAATATCTTTGTAAACTGTAGCCACTGTCACCAACTAATATAAAATTTTCAAATTCACCATTTTCAAACTTTCTTTTAACTCGACTATTGTTGAATATGGTTTGATCGTGAACTGAACCTGGCCACCTAGCCACAATGTTCCTTATTTTTAATTTGGAGTCGCTAATAGTCTGCACATTTATTGCAAAAAAAGATTTTCTAGAGCGAAATATCTCCGCATCTTCGCCTCCTGGTGATTCAATTCTTACTAATGTGCAATCTATCGCACCGATTACTTTCGGGAATGAAGCAATTGCATAAAATCCCTGCGAGACTTCCCTCATCTCCTCTTGATTTTCACACATTTTAATATATTTGGGCTTTAACGAAGCTATCGCAGAGCTAACCCTTTTAATAATTCTGCATGCAGACGATTTAGACACACCAATAAAATCAGCTACAGATATTTGCATGTTCCCCGTTGCATAAAAACGAAGAGTTAATAATAACTGATGTACTGGTTGTATACATCCACCTCTAAAATAAATTATCCAGAATAATATACTATAATGCAATATAAAAGATATAGAACTTGAATATAAATAAATCATATAATTTTACCTGTTGCTTCCAAGTTTTATCATAGGCTCAATTTCTTGTAATATACCTTGCACAACTACTTTCGTAAGACGAAATCTTTCAAAGAAATCTAATTCATCGTAGATTTCAAAATAATTTTTTCTCTCTTTGTAAATTTTTGGTCTCCTTATAATAATTTCTTCATCTTCTGATGAACTTGAACTTGATGTATCAAAATCACACATTTTTTAACTGTAATCTACTAAATAAGGTTATGTGCTGATTTAAAAGCAACTTTTTGCGGTTAAAGTGAAAAAATCGACGCTTTAGTTTAAAGTCTACTTTTTAGGATTTTTGCACTTTAAATATGATTATGAAATCACTTTTTACTTAAAGGCGACTTTAAATTTAAAGCTTCCTTTAAAACTCATTATGAAATTGGCCCATAAGTTTTTAGAAAATTACGTTACTTTTTTTTGAAATGCTCATAACTCAGCGAATAATTTACCAAATGGCACGTTTTTGTTTTGAAAATGTTTCTTGTAAAATGTACTTTCTACGAAAATTATCGAAAAATATTTTAAAACAATATTACTATTAGATTTTCAAGTTTTAAAAATAATTCATCATTTTTAACAATGTTTGTATTGATCGATTTTCTTTAAAATTTTTAGTAAAAAACTGTTATCCATTTAACAAATTTTAAGCCTAGTCTCATCTAGTTTTTTTTGAATTTTTAATTTTTTTATTATCCTTTTTATTATATATTTTATTATACATATTTTTCAAATGTTCCAGAGTATACATTTTTAAAGGATATTTTAAAAAATATATTAAAAAATATACTTATGTAAGAATTACGATATATTTTTGAAACTTGAAACAATATTTTTTATAGAAAGTACGTTTTAAAAGAAACATTTTCAAAAAAAAAGTTCTATTTGGTCAATTATTTGCGGGCTTATGAATATTTGAAGAATAAGTAACATAATTTTTTTAAAATTTATATAATCTCAACAATTAAAAATTCTAAAAAAGAAATAGAACCCATCATTTGCCCATGATGAGACTAGGCTTAAAATTTGTTAAATGGATAACAGTTTTTTACAAAAAATTTGTAAGAAAATCGATCAGTACAAACATTGTTAAAAAATGGCGATTTATTTTTAAAACTTGAAAATCTAATGGTAATATTGTTTTCAAATATTTTTCGATAATTTTTGTAGAAAGTACATTTTACAAGAAACATTAAAAAAAAGTGCCATTTGGTAAATTATTCGCGAAGTTATGAGCATTTCAAAAAAAAGTAACGTAATTTTCTAAAAATGTATCTCTTGAATGACATGATAAAAAAAATCGAAAAAAGTCAATGGAGGCTAGTCTCAACTAGTACTAAAGGAAAAAAAAATTTCAAAACGATCCGAGATGCAAAAGCAAAATGTTGTCCGATTTGGCGTGGAATGCCCCATATATTATATTATATAAAATTTAATAAAATGCATTTATTGTTTTGAGATTGAATTTTATTTGTGTTTTGAATTTGTTTTATGGATCTGAATTTTAATTTTGTTTGTGTAATGCCCGGTTTCAGCAACGCTAATTTAGAAATTTAATCTTAGATTAAATATTTAATCATATTTAAATAATTAATCAAGTCCGATTTGGGTTGCAGCAATATAATTTTTAACACAGGTTAAGTTTAATCTATGATTACCGTAATCATAGATTAAATCTGTAGTTAAGACGCTTTTTGGTTGCAGCAACGTTAATTTGCGCTTAACACAGGTTAAATACCCAAAATATTTAATTACTGGTTGACCAGTGATTAAACTGACATAACCACCTATTCAATGAAGTTTTTTTCAACAATAATGACTTTAATGATGTGATTGACAACAGTAAAAGCGCTTTCTTTGAATGTAAAAAACTATTTTCTTTGAATTATTTTTTTGAAGCAAATAAATTTGATTTACTTTAAATAAAATATTTTATTTATTATTAAATAAATATTAAAAAAAAAAAACAGTTTTTTTGATTCAAAGAAAACGTTTTTATTATGATAGAAGAATCAGAAATTAAGATTCCACTCGCCCAAAACAAACAACGCAATTCAAATACAAAATACAAGTACACATACTGCATTGATCCGCAGTAATTTTTCAAAATTCTTTAATCAAGGGAAAATTTATTTATTTTCAAATTAACATATTTTTTTATTGCTTAACAATCGTAATTTAATATTTACCATATTTAATTCAGGAACGGTCACATTTATAATATCTGGGGGGGGGGGAGCATTTCAAAAAATTTACCAAAATATTGAAAATTATTTAGATATTTATTAAGACAGTGTTTTAAAATACTATAACAACTACTGAATCTCACTTTATGATCATTTTTACAACATAAACTGGGCGTGGTTATCGTTTCAGGAGTACCACCATAACTATTACGCATAATCGGAGATTAACTAATTATAGATTATAAAACGTTGCTGCAACCCATTCAAAATTTAACAACTGATTATCTTTAACATGTGTTAACTAACTCAGGTTAAGATTAATGTTGTTGAAACCGGGAATACATGTTGTAAATATTTGAAATTGTATGTTTTTGGTGCGGAAATGTTGATTTGGTGGGAGAATGTTAATAACTTTTGCTTTTTGCCGGGTGATCGCTAAACAATGCGGACGTTAAGCCATTAGTCTTCGATAATTTAAGATGATTGGTGTTAAAAGTTCGAAAATTTTGAAAGTTTTTGTAATACAAATATTATATTAATTTGACGTAAGTGAAAAGTTGTTTGATTGTTTAGATTGTTTGGATGAATTTGTCTAAAAATTTTATGGAATTTTGAAGATTTGAATATTTATGAAGTATTTTGAATAACTATGGTTAAATAGTTAATTAATTAATTGGTTATTGATGATAATTTGGACAATGATAAATTCAAAAATTGAAAAATAAAACTACGTCAAAGAAAATAAATAAAAAGCAACAAAACTAAAGAAAAATTCTTGCGTATAGCAAGGTATATGGCGGTATCGGGCAGATAGTAATGCACATGTGGTTTAAAAATTAAAAGTGGACGAAGTGGTACAATATTTGATTTAGAGTAAAAATCGAAGTCTCGTGTTCTTTTTTAAAATGTATGTGCTCCAGCGAGGCGTTTTTCCATGGTAGGTGGTTTTTAAAAATTTATACCGCTGGGGGGGGGGGCATGACAATATATTGCAGTGGTATTTTGTAAGAAAAATTTTTTTTATAAAACCTTTTCCACACTTTTGTGTGCAGTCAATAGAGCCAATTACTCGAGGAAATCTTGAGAGTTTCATAAACTGCCTTTGCTCATGTATTATATCTTCCTGTGTTAAAGGCATGTTAATAAATTGTGGTCTTAACCCAGCTAATAGTGATGTAACTTTATGTATAATTTTACATGCTGTAGTTTTGTGAATGTTGCCGAAATCTCCCACAGTGACATAAAAACTTCCAGTTGCATAAAACCTAAGGGTTAATAATAACTGTTGCAGCGGTGGTATGGGATTATTTCTAAAAGTATTTTTAAAATTATAATAATTATTGTTTCGTTGGTTTCGTTTGAAACCTCAAAGTATGCCCTTGACCTGTGAAAATTAGTGGACTGTATGTTTTCCTTTTTTTATAGTTGTTTATTATGATTGAATGAATACACATTAATGCAAATGAGTATTATATTTATTTATAATGATTGAATGAATACATATTATTGCAAGTGAGTGTGTTCACTTGTTAAGTACTAAAGGGTTACTGCATTACAGAGCGCATCCCTTCTTACATTTTAATGCGCGCACAATAAGCGCGCTCGCCATACGATGATTAAATAGAGACCAGTATAGTAAAATACAAAATTGCTTGAACAATTATTAAATTATAGAAAATTTACTAAATTTTACCTGTTTGACTCACACAGTAGCCCATCGTATACTAGTGTTAAAGTTTCTAACACTACATTTTTAGTTAGGCGAAATCTTTGAAAAAAATCTAAGTCGTCCCAACAGTTTAGATTATCCCACTGGTGAAATCTGTTTTCAGTATTATATGGACGGCGATTGTCATTCATTTCAATGTCATCTAATAT
Source organism: Cantharis nigra (assembly GCA_958510845.1). Lineage (NCBI taxonomy): Eukaryota > Metazoa > Arthropoda > Insecta > Coleoptera > Cantharidae > Cantharis > Cantharis nigra. The sequence goes on from OY294029.1 coordinate 15,052,392, forward strand.
AAGATCAATATCATCTATAATATCCATTTTTTCCGTATTCCGTTACTGGATGCAACAATTTTGAATAATTATTTATTACCACCGGACGTTTACTCTGCACTATCACAAATATAAACACAATCTATAAATTTTAGGTTAAGATTTCACTTGTAACGTTTTACTTGGTACTTCTAGTACCTTGTAACTTATGTTACCCGTAACTCGTATATACGAGACGGTTGCCGCTATTGGAAGGTGAATATACGTTTACCAACGACCAAGTAACTTGTAACGCTATCGACCACTTTACAAGGAGGTGAATATATCGGCCCTAAGTCTGCCACGGCCACTGCCAGTCATCGTTTCTCTACTGCTGAGCAGTTTTGTTCTGTGTAGGTTTCTTGATAAATGGAATTTTAACTCCCTTTAACCAAGATAAAATGCATTTTTCTTTCGTTATGTTTTGCAAATAACTAGCAAAACTTATTAACCTCCCCTGCAATCTTTCTTACTTTTATTGTCCATGATAGCTGTTCTTGGCTTTCCCTTGTGCTCGCCTTCGTTGAAGTTGTGGATTGCGGTTCGGACGGCTTCTGGAAGTCAGGGTGGACTTTTCAAGTTTAAAAGACTTGTTTGCTCTCTTTGGAATTGGTTTGCTTGCTTGTAATTGTATTGATGACGTTTGTGGGTTTTTTGCCGTCTTTAATCTGACGTCTAAGTTGTCAGCAAATATCCGTTCATTTATAGGTGAAGCAGTGAGAGTATACTTCCATTCTTTGTTTAAATTTAAACAAACCAGTTCTCTTCTGCAGATACTCTCGCAGTATATGATGTCTGTTATCATACGCCCTGCATCACTTAGTGCCTCAATGCGCTTCTTGTAGCCCCCCCCTTCATTTTTCTTTTAAAAATTATTTTTATAAAAAAATATTTTTTAAAAATAATAAAATTTTTTTTTTTATTTTAAAATTAAAAAGCTGTCTGCTCCAAAATTGACATTCTCCATTCCAGCTCTTAGATTTGTAGAATCGTGACTGCAGCCTAGCCAACGACATACAACGTCAATAAATTTCAAATTCGCATTTCAGGCAGCTTGGACGTTAAATGAGAAAAATCCATTTCTATTTCTAAAATTTTCTGCTTCTTCCCTACCGGGAGACTAAAATATTTACAGAAAATTTAATTAGGTTGTGACTGTATTTAGTTAATTGTAACCTGTATTTTTATGTGAGTGCAATCTAAAGCTCCAACACCGGGGGAATTTAGCAATGTTAAAAAATTCCTGTCTGCTTTTTTGTATCTCCTCTTGAATTGCCATTTTAATATGGCACGGATAAAGTAAAGCAATAGCTCTCAATACTTTAGCTGCAATTCTACTTTTGCTGTCGATTTATCAATGCCACTCACATATCTAGTTAACTGTAAAAAGGATCCAGTGGCAAGGTATCGCTCATTTAATTTAATTTATTTAATTTTTGTCTTTTGCTGACAGGTTGTCAGTCGGACGAAAGGGTTTTTGAATATGCATATAACCGAATATTGATATAACTCTTGCTTATTAACTTAATTACCTCACGTTTATGGCGTCTTTCACGACTCTCATTGACAAATCGCAACCTTTTAAAAACTTTATCTAGCGGCAGAATATTATTTTGAGAAACGATTACCTTGTTATACAAATTATTGTCTCGCAGATCCTTAAAATTATTAGTAAAAATTGACAATTAGTTTCTTTAATAATTTTAAAAACATCATTTAATCCAGACACTCTTCCTCTATTTTTCAGATCAACCAGTTTTGAATAAACTGATGTGTGCGAGTAATTATGTTCAGTTTTATTAAAAAATTTTGAGATTATTCATGAGATTAGGGGTAGGCCATTGAGAATAAAAAAAAATAATGAAGTATATATTAATCACTGCCTTGAAGATTTTCTCCACAAGAACAATAAATTGAGTGTTAAGTACATTCAGTGAAAGCGAAAGGCACCTTTTCTTTACTAAGTGTTTGTAAAATATCACCTATATGTCTTGCATTTGGAGATTCTTCAAGTTGTTGCTACATTTCTATACTAAGATATTTTAAATGGTGCGTTACAGTTGACCATTCCTTATATTCTATAAATAAATTATGCAACTCCTCAGGTGCACCCGTTAAATTTACGGTGCAAACAGGACAACCCCCAACTGCGTCAAAAGCACGTTTTACAATAAAACCACTTATATATGCTACTGACAAAGATGAAGAATGGACTGGAATTACCGCATCTGTAATCTGTTCGGCAATATTTGTAAGTGTGGAGGGCTTTGGTACATCTTCAACGTTAATTTCAGAACCTCCCTCACTCTCTTCTTCATAGTGAAGAAAATGGTGAAGGTTTGATAGGAGGAGAGCCTCGTCTTCCTCGTAATTGCATCTAACCTGGCGTGTCGACAATCCATTTATAATTTGAGTTTTTAAGCTACCCACAAACTGTGTAACTGTGGGGTTATCAGCTCAGCCACAGCTACCCCGAATAATTCCAAACAAATTTTCTAAGGGAGTTTGGTCTAGAGCCCTTGTTTTTAATGATTGGAAGCCTTTACTTACCAGTAACTCCCAAATTCCCCTGATACCATTTAGAGTAGCAATCCATCCTATCTGTGAGGGGGGCATTGTTTTAAGATGTCCATGTTTGGTAATCCTTTGGAATTCCCAGATCTGCACTTGACTTATTCCTTACCCTAAAACTGCATATGAACACTGCGAGCAGTTGCACAACACCGCAATATATTTCCTCCATCACCAGGTTGCATTATGCGACTACCATTCAGGCTGTCTAATATATTGTTGACCTGCTGAACAAAAGTTGCAGTTGCCACACTCCGTTGTTCCAACTTATCTGCAAAGCAAAAAAATTAATAATTTTGCTTCACAAACTTTTCCAAACTAAAGTTTCTAAATTTTTTGTCGAATCCAATTGTCTTCTAGCGCAATGTCTACTTGAACACGACGCGACACCTTCGTTAACGGTGCTAATATTTTCGGCACTTCACATCGACTCAACTCACTCACTCTTACTTAGATATCTAGACTCCATTGCAACAATTTTTCATACTTAACATACCCCAAAAACACTAATTCTATTTGAATCGGGATTCAAATAAAAATTTTCCCGAATTTTTCTTTGTCGTCAATTTAATCACTTGAACGGCACCACGTTAATGCAGCAACTTTTACTTTATTTTAATCTTATTTACCAAAAAGCTTACTTAATAATTCAACTTAATTGAAAGCGCTAACTTAAACCGTTTCAAATTCAAATCGAGTACGCCTAGGGCTACAACCGGGTTGTTCTTAAGCTTGCTAGGTAATGACCGTAGCAAATTCTGCCTGAAGCGATGCATCTTGACATCCCACCCTGATATTCTTGTCACCAGTTGTCTATATTCAACGTCTTCTGGTAACAAAATTAACTCGCAGCTGCACGGAAATTTCCAGCGCAAGAACATTTTATGATTTAATTTTTTTTTGTAAGCGATAATAAACCATAAGCGTAACAAACTCGTCGAATGTTGATTTACAGGTGTTCAATTGTCTCTTTACATAACCACATAGAAAATAATTCAATGGGGTTAAATCACACGATCTTGGTGGCTAATTAACAGGACCGTTACGTGGAATTATTCGTTCATCAAAAGTTTCTTGGAGTAAATTAATTGTAGCATGCGCTGTGTGGCTTGTGGCTCCGTCCTGTTGGAACCAGATGTCAGCTAATTGAGGTACGAAAAAACTTGTAATCATGTCTCTATATCGTTCACTGTTGACAGTAACATCTGCCCATCATCGTTTTTGAAGACATATGGACCAATGACTCCGCCGGTCCATAAATCTCGCCGAACAGTAATTTTCTGTGTATGTAATGGTGTTTGGACAAAAGCCTGCGGATTATCTACACCCGAAATGAGTGAAAAAATTAGCTTCATCGCTGAACAAAATTTTGTATGGAAAATCACAATCAAGATGGTCGTTTGTCTTTAATTCTTGCATAAGTTAAATCTTAAAAGCTCGTAAACCAAGATCCTTTCGTAAAATATCTCCAAAGCTAAAACGGGAAATCTTCTCTTCCATACACCATAGCCTCTTATCACAGGATTCTGTATCTGTGTTCGGCTGCTGTTATTGGATTAGCTAGGGGCGTTATTAAAAATTTCCTAATCGGATACCCACTATCCTCAACAGTTACGCTATCATCATTTCATCTCGTTCGAATTTTTTGCGTATTGAAGAATTATTAAAAATTGCAGAATCGTTGGCAGTCCTGGCCAGCGAGCTACTAAATACATTTAAAATTTTTAAATCTGGTCTACAAATAGTTTACATATTTATGAAAAGAAATTGTTTTCTGTTCCTAAATATCTCGGCATTATCGCCACCTGGGGGATTGGATTTTAACATGTGCATAATCTAAAGCACCCACACAACGAGGAAATATTGCGATGTTAAAAAATCGTTGACGCACTTCATTTACTTCAGCTTCGGTTTGCGGAATTTTTACATACTGTGGACGGAGTTGTACTTCCTTTTCCTTTTTTTTTTCTAAATTTTCGTATTTACTTTTTAATATACGTGTATCTCGATACGTCTGCGCACAGGTACTATTGTATTCTTCAGCTACTTCATTCCAAGCAGCAGCTTTAGCTTTGTTCGTCATAGTGTCTGTTTTCTTGCATTCGACTCTGTGGCGATACTTACATACCAAACTTAAGAAAATCAGTTCTTCTTTTGTACTGAAATTGGTACTCCTCTTTTTTGTTTCATTAATTATTATTCTATTAATTAGAATAATATTCTTATATTTTGAAGTATAATTAAGCAGACACAAAAGCAAAATAAAGCCAACACCAAGTTTTTAACTTCCACCAATAGTAGAAGTACACAGTAATGCAAGCACCTGAATGAAATTTTTAAATAGAATACATTTTTTACCGCAAAATAACTCAAACTAAACAATCTAAATGCAAAATAAACCGACGCGTACGAATGTCAAAATATTGTCAAACATTAAAATTCTATATTTTAATATTAATTATAATAAATTAGTTTCGAACGATTTTCGCCACTTTGAATTTTTGTACTTTATTCTAAACTACCGACTCAACGACAACCACATCAGAGCGAAATCCAATTTATCTATTTTTAAATTGTAGGTTAGATTGCACGTAAGATTATCTTACTGAGGAGATATTTACAATTTTGAGGTCTTTGGGGGGGATTGCTGTTCTTGGCCGGATAGCGTCTACGGTCATGCTTATGCTTTCTAATTCTCTCTGCTCTTCCTCATTTGAAACCTCTTTATTAACAAGCATCCGTTTGGATTTCTTATTGACGATTTTAAATTTGGAACCCATTACAATATCGATAGACTCGACAAATATACCTAGTTTTTATTAAATATTTAATTTTTTTCAAACAAATTTGTATTCCGACATCATGTTTTTAACAATTTTGAATGTTTTTTAATTTGTATTGTGATAATTACTGGTATTAATGCTTCAGAAGTGCCATTTCTTCTATGTCCATCGATTATATCAAGATTAAAATTTTATATACAAGAATGAAATAAGTTTTCAACATCTCTTAAGGGGGAGGTAAGGTTTGTTTCGTCAAAAAAAGACCATTTTTTATTAATTTTTTTAGACAAAATTATTAACATAGGTTTATTTTACATATTATCAGTTGAAAGTACATCATTTGAAGAGTGTATAAAAAAAATGTTGTCCAAAAATTTTGAGAAATGAAGGAATTATGACCGATCTCTTCAGGCGCCTCGAAAAAAAGTGGTTATGCGGTGACCAGCCTACCGCATCACTGGATCATTTGAAACCAAAAAGTCAAAATGCATTTTTTAGTTTATTACTTTCTCTCTCTACTGACCTCTAGTTTTTTTGAATTTTTCAATTTTTGACACCATTTTGAAGCAAAAATGACGATTTTTGACGAAAAAATCGACCTATTTGTTATTGTAAAAGTGTTAGTAGTTGAAAAATTGAAAAAAACTCGATGTAGCTGTTGAGCCATATATGTGTAGAAAATGTGTGCAAAATCTGAAATCGATCGGTTGAGTAGTTTTTTCTGTAGGCTGGTCACCGACTTTAAAAACTGCATGTTTGGGAAAATCGATTTAAAGTTTTGCACACTGAAAAAATGAAAATATCTTGAAAAAAAAATGGATTTTCTTATAAAATACGTACATGTACGTTACACATTCTATCTACCTGAACATATGAAAACGAAAAGAGGGGATTAAAAAATACAATAGAGACCGAAACAGATGTCTCGGCTTAGATACAGGGCAAAGCCGCTGGTAGGTAACAGTAGCGTGCTCGGGCCGGCCAGGTATAAAAATCAGGCAGGTACAAATAAAATCATAACTTCTTCAGTTTTCGTCCAATCGACCTGAAATTTTGACACAACATTCTTGAAATGTTAAGCATTAATTTAAAAAATTTAAAAAAAAATGGAAAAAAAATTTTTCAAGCCTTACCCCCCCCCCTTAAATGTTCAATAATGTAATTTCTAGGAATTGACCTATTATTAAAAAGCTAAAATGTTGTTTTACATATTTTGTAGTAAATCATGCAGTGAATGAGAAAACAACTATTATTATAAATTTATATAATTTATAGGTTTATAAAAAATCTCGTCATATACAATAAACACTAATAATAATCAAGTCGAGGTCAAGATGATTCTAATGTTCGATTTTTTCTTGTAAAATATCAGAATATAGAGTAGTTGCTTAAACTAAACTAAATATATTTGTATAAGTGTCTTTGAACAGCTTCAGGTTAAAATGAAACGTTTAAAACATGTCGATTGCTTTTATGGGTGTTTTCAACTCATAAATTAGTTGGTTCATTTTTGCAATAGACCTCGACTGTTACAATTTACTTATGAATTACACAGCAGGCTAGCTCGGATAGCATTGTTTTTTTAAAGTGGTAATTGATTCATAATTTGGATAAAGATTTGAATTATGCTGCTTGGATCTCTGACGACGTTGTATTGGAATGTTGTTAGTTTAGTTTCGACAAATATTGACAAGTCTTCATCAGATGAAAATGGAATACATTCAACTTTGATATAAACTTTTTTATATTTTCATGCTCTCGGTGTCGTATTAAGAGCTATAACCTTCATAACAATTGCTGTGTCTAACTTGACTGATGCTTGGAACTGCATTTGACCAGAATAGCTAAGCTAATCTGGACTAAAAGTTGAATGAATATTTTCAGTATTTTTCTTCATTTGGATCGTTCAAAACGTTCAGCTTTTGTGTTGTATAACAAATTTTTGTTCCAGTTGTTCGTACTCTGTTGACAATACCTGAATTCCGGTAGAATGTCGGTCATGATCCAGGGGACCTTGTCATCCCCAGCATCGAACACTTTTAACATCACAGGAGATTCACTAACTTGGAGAACAGCTGCATGGCAAACTGCAATTCAAACCGCGCTTCCATCTGTAACACTCCCCGTGTTAGTGCGGTGTAACGTGCTCTCTATTATCGAAGTCATGGATAAATGGAAAACATGCATTTTGGATCACCTGGAACCTGTTCTTCAGTTGTTCGGTGAGAAAACCATAGTAAACGGTGATGCAGTAATCTATGTGACACACAGTACTAGCATAACTGTGAGGTTCCACTTAACATCCGAAGGAAGAAGGTTCCTAAATCTCCACGAAATCGATTTTTAATAGTGGGCAGTAAATGTCCCCCCAGTAAATGTAGAAGTTCCAGCTCGATTTTATAGGGACAGACGTTATAGCACTCGATCATCCCGCACCTTTGTCTTCCTTTGCTGACCAACACGTGTTTTATTTTTTGTGGAGTCCGTTTCGAATTTTTTTTTCAAAAATCGTGTAATAGTCGAAGGGCTACACTTTATTCGGCGACTTATAGCTTTTGCAGAATTTTTTTTTATTCAAACCTATAATCGTAATTTTTTCTTCTGATAATAATTTGAATTTTGCCATATTTTTGTAATGTTCATGCTTCCACTGTACAAGCAAGATTAAGAGATTTTATTTTGTGATGAAAAGGGCTAATACTAACCGTAAACGAATGCCGGTTTAAGGGTTTAATAGGGTTTCGACCAATACCAATTCCGAATTCGGTTAGAATACTTTGAATTCTGCATTGTATGCACTAATAAAGCATTCTATACCGACAAAGTTTTGAGTTGGATTGCAACACTGTTTCCGAACATGTCAAATGGCGTTTGTTCTACAGATTTAACTTCTGAGCTGAACTCCTGGTTCTCGTATCCATGTTTGTAGTTATTACTTCTTGACTGAAAAGCTGGACTTCCAAATCCTATATTAAAGTTATTATTAAAAATTCTGGAGAATTATTTGTAATTAACCCTGTCTTGTTCTTATACTGATTCATTATATAATTTGGTAAGATTTGTTATATTGTCTTCTCTACTTCCTGTATAACTGCTTCCTCTAGTAAATCGACCACGCTGCATTGGAGTAGTACCTTTTAGTTTCGAGGTTCCTAGGTTGCTTTCTACATGAGTACCATCTAGCGTTTCACAATGAGCTGTTACGCGACAATTATGCGGTTCGACACGGTCCTTCCCCCCAGAATATTTAGGTGCTCGGCCAACTAGCGGGAGCATAATATAAGAAGTTATACAGTAGGGACACTCGCAATTATTTTGTGTTCCAAATTTTTATGCGCATGTCAAAGTCTGGGTTAAGTACCTACATAAGTTAGCAGATGTCGCGACTGTTTCGTGCAGTTTCGCCAGTGATTCGTGCTGTTTCACAACTTGCTACAGTGTTGTCAAGTCACTTAAAATGTCGCTAGATTTAATGATTTGACAATAAATTTTGGTGACTTTGTAAAAATTTTAAAAATTTAATAATGAAAGTACTTTAACATTACTTTCTCTCGTTAAGAGAATGCATTACACGGTTTATTTCAATATTTTTTTCAATATTTCAAAATTTAAGAAAAATAAATTAAAGAATATTCACTCTAAATGATTGTTCAATGCTAAATTATTGTTTTTGAAATGAATAATAGTAATTACAATGTGAAAATAATCGTTTAAAATAATTAAGTCTCTTGCGGTTTATTTCAAATTTAAATTAATATTTCAGCGCCATCTCTACGTGTCTCAAATGAACTTAACCCAGACTTGAAAATCTGGAACACGAACATCAAAGACGCTGACACCGAGTGTCCCTACTGTATAACTTCTTATACTATGGCGGGAGGTCGTGAGTACATACGAAAAGGTGGGACGTTGTTAGTCCAAACCGCGTTATAGGTTGATGGTTCAGTATTTGAGTTGAGTGAATCCCCAAAATAACAAAATTCAGTCAATAAGATGGGCGCCACCACGAGAATCACGGACAAATCAACTGGGTCCTCGTGGAAACCCCAGTGCCCGTACGATTTAGTACTTGAAAGCTGAATCTCCCACGGCGCTGGCAGTACCGTGGTGGTTGATTGCGCTAACAGTATAATGTACACACTAAAAAAAAAATGGTTAACCAAAACAAAACACATAAAAATTCACATAAATATAATAAAAGAATATAATATGAAAGGTTGGTAAACAAATACAGTTACGGTCATATGAAAAGCGCATGCTAAGTATCCAACCAAAATCGAATCTTATAGGTCTTAACCCTTCGTTTCATGATTTTTTCTTTTTTGAAACAAAAATATCTTTTCAATGTCATTTTGTATTGTAGATGATGGGAAAAATAATGAAAAAAATCCAAGCTCAATAGTTTTCAATTAAACAAGCTAAATAAATCTATTTTTAATATGCAACACCATGAGAATCACTAATTGTAATTAATTATAATTTAATTTTGTAAATGAAAACCAATTAAAAATTTTATAAATAAAATAATTGTATAAATAAAAACTATAACATAAAAAATTAATAATTAAATTGAATAAACCCAGTAAAAAATAATATTTCTGTAAACCACGTTTCGAACGATTATTCACTTGTCACAACTAAATTCAAACTATTTTAATTATCTGCAATTTTCTGCTTAGCATTGCTGTCTAACAATAAAATATAGCATTCAATATGTTATCTAGTGTGCTCCAAATTAGTTATACCATGAAAAACTGCTTTATAATATCAATTTTTGGAATTTAAATGTCTGTTGCAAATTTGCTACTGTATGAAACGAAGGGTTAATATTAGGAGTAAATTTTTTTTACAAAAATAGATGTAAATTATAGGTAATGTAGTGTTCACTTCGTGTGGGCAAGTGATCGGTTTCATTTTTAAATATGAAAATAATCAACAAAATTTTATTAAAGGAAGAAATTCGCGATTTTTGCATAATGATTATAGCGCAATAATAATAAAAATTTATACATAATTAAGCAGTAAAAATGTTATTAAAATAAAAATAAATGCATATTATGGGTTTTTAAGTATTTTTAATTTAATATTTGGTATGGTCACTCTTAGCCTTTATAACATCTTCAAGCCGGCGTGGCATTGAGTCCGATAGGTTTTTCAAATATTTTTCACTCAAGTTATTCTCCCATACAAATTTTAAAGCACGTTTAAGCTCGGGAATACTTTTGGAAGATGTTGTGACGACATGCCGCTTCATAATTGCCCATAAATTTTCTATAGGATTTAAGTCAGGGCTATTTCCAGGCCAATAATAAAAATCCCATTATCTTCAAAATATTTTGATACCTGAAACAAGAATAAGGGACAAATTATTTTATATTTCTCAATAATTTGTTTTAAAAATCTATAAAGAATGTCATGTGATCAATTATTAAAAAAGAAAAAAATTATTTATAAAAATATTGCATACTTTCTTGGCCGTGTGACATGGCGCGTTGTCCTGTTGAAAGAACCATTCCTCATTTTCTGCAAATAATTCATTTACCGATGGTATCAAGCTTTCTTTCAATATCTCAATATAGGCATTAGCATTCACGGTACCTGTTATGATGTTCAGGTACCCTAAACCTCGTTGAGAAAAGCAACCCCACATCATTAATCCCATTTTATTCTTAGTGGTTTTAATGGTGCATTTTTGGCGATGGCTTAGCGCATAAGCGCTGGGTATCATTTTCCATAAGCGTACGGAGGAATAGAAAATAAAAGGACGCGCAGAAACAATTATTAAAAATAAATTGTTACAAATGTCGTAATCAACAATGGTCCGTCCCAGTACTGCAAGCGGGTGGTGGTTTATGAATGTCCAATTTACAATTCCATTTCCATGAATTCCCGATCCGTTACGGGTTGACGCTTCGTCTTATCGGCTTTTGAAAATAAATCCTTCATCGAAGTGGTTGAATCAATTTTCCAAATTCCCAAAATTTCTACCAAAAACCTGCGATGGCGCTATTGGACTTAATAAACGTAACTATCACTATTGAAACTTCACTGGGTCGTAACAATCAACTTAATTTTTGTAATAAACCAAAACTATTGGTGCCAAAATTTAATTTTCCAAAGGCAATTAAACCAAAATTTAATTAAATCAGAAATAAATTTTCGCCATTAAGGGCGTAGTGAGATGAAATCTGACCAACAGTTATGATGGTTGGAACGAATCTGCCACGCGAGGGGAACATGACGAATACATATGGGCGTTGGGTGGAAATAAGGATAGAATCGGGTGTCTATAGCATCAGAAGGGCGACAAGGACAGGTGGTTGCATAATTAAAGAAAACTTCTATGACTTTCAAGTGACATGGAAAATTTCATAAGGCGACGTTATGTGTTTTAAGCAATAAAATGAAATAATTAATTTAAACCAGAATTCCCATAATATTATATTATTTAGATTGGTAAAATTGCAATATGAATTTAGAAAATAATTTTCGATTTAAAAATTGGTGAAAAACGGAAAAGACTGGGATGATTCAGGTTTCAAATTTTACATTAACGGATGGTGCAAATAATTAGGTTCTACGGTGGATTTCTAACGAACGTTACAGAGCTCCATTGTATGCTTTAGACGCTGTAATTCTGGCATATCCCAGCTCCCTCAAACCACAATAAACACGAACTTTGGTCAACCGTTGCTTCAAATGCGCGTTCACATGCAATGGTTGCAATGTTTGACCTAGGAAAATTGAGAAAGATCTCTGTCGTGGAGTCATTTACATTTGAGACAAACTCGGTTACCAAATAATGTATCGATAGCTTTACACATTAATAAATTGTTTATAGTATTTTGTTAATGCGGTGTCTAATCTGCCAACTTCACAGCTGTGGTCAATTACCGAAGCTAGAAAGGTTTTCATCTCCATATGGCAGATGTACATATGTCATTGCACGTAATGAATTTCATGAAAGTTTTGAAGCTTAGATGATAGTTTTGACATTTTCAAATAGCACTGAACAGATGTTTTTGAAGGCTCTTCACTTCACTTCATCTGTGTAGCCTTGCTATGAAGGCTACGGTATGTTTGCATCCTCCTAAAAATTTTAATAAAAATTTATAACTTTCAGATATCAACACATTCAAATTTCAATAATTTGAAATATAATGGTTAAGCATAGTTATTTTAAATAACTTCCAAGTTGGTATAAATCTTATTTTTCAGATAGTACAACAACCAAAACGTTACGAGGAGCTAAGCGTCCTCTGTCGAGATCAGGAATCTTAATAAAAAAGAGATGTCCAATTTCAATTTTAGGGTAATTTGAGCAACCGTGTTGTAATTCTGAATCTAACTTTTCAGATACCATGCCTGCAGTATTTCCATAAACACTGTTTCGGAGTCTATAAATATCGTCCTCATCCTGTAACCTCTGTACAATTTCAAGTGAAAGATTTGAATCGTTCCAGCCATTAATAAGTGGAGTGTCAAACATAGCTTCATACGGACTACGCTGTATGCCTCTGTGAATAGCTCCACGTTTTGCAATTCCCTCATGCCACAAATAACCATTTCGCTCTTGAGCGGTATAAATGGTAAAATTGTATAAATTTAGTTTACTTTTATAAAAGTAAATCGAAATATTGCCATTTGGTGGAGGTATGACTGCTTGTAAATCGTATATAGCCATCGTGATATTATCAGGAGTTTTCAAGCAAAATGAAAAAATAGATCCTTATTTTTTGTATTTGCAACTTAATTGTTTCTTCATTTGAAAGATTATTTTCATACGCTGTACAAAATGGAAGATGAAATGAAATGTTAAATTTTTCTGTAATTAGGGAGTTTTACAAAATTGTTCCCATTTTCTCAGCATTAATCTAAGTCATATAAGTCAACTTCTACATGTATGCGGTATACGGACCGGCAAGAAAAATCTTACTCCTGGAGCAGAATAAGTATGTTTATTTACATTTTCTGAAAAGAAAAGTATTGTTAGATGAAGATTATTATTGATAGTATTAGTATTCAAAAGAGGAGTAAAATAATTCATATTAATGAAATAATTTAATAATAAATTATTATCTTCGTTGTGTTGTGCCCTAGTTGATTCGTACACCGCAGTGCTATCTCTGGTAGAATTTAACTCGAAATCAGAAAATGGAGCTACACCACCAACTAATTCATACAACTACATATAAGTGGAAGCGTAGTTTTTTGGTGTTTACCTCCGACTTTTTGTTGTCTTGTCTTCTGACTACTTTTCTTTAGTCTTTTGGCTCTGGTTTGTACCACTTTTTTGTAATTTATTTCGATTAATCGATATTTTTTATAATTTTTTCACTTTTCGGCGTTTTCGATCGGTTATTTTACAAGATTCACCATATGGAACTGTTCCTGTAGCGTTACCATAGGAGGCGCTGTTTTTCGATGACGAGGTCACCAGTCGGGAGATTTTTAACGAACCACCTCGGTATACTTCTACTTTTATATGTAAGCGCCTTTGTATGTATGCACGCTGGGTTGTATACCCTACAGGTTTGGTTAGATCGGCTTGTCGTAGATAATAATGTATCCAAGCATTAAAGGTTTTTTTGTGAAAGAAGATATTAAATATGTGTACATTTTATAAGTGCTGTGAATTAATGTTATTTATTGGAGAGATTTATTTATAAGTTATTTATTCAGATATTTATTTATTGACACATGTTATTGTTTTGCGTTGTACATTTTTATTTTTATTCATTGACTTCGTTGAAAGTCTATACTGCGTTAAAAGCCGATGTTAACTCCAAGCTAATGTCAAACAATTTAACATCTGATTCGGTTTCGGTGAGTTTTTGTAAGATTTTTGTACAGATCGATGTATTTACAACAAGTTTTCTCCATTATAGTTCTGAAGATGGATGCATAGTAGCATCCGAAACGTCGACACACGAATTCTAGTTGTTTGATTGCTGCCCAATCAACCCGTTACACCATTATTTCATTACCTATAGCTTTGGGCGTGATTTCCTTTACACTGCAACTCCATATAATTTTTATATAAAATATAATACTTATATAGCAGTCGCTTAAATGCAAAACCCGATGAGTTCAGTGGAATAGAAAAATAGATATTATGCAGAAAACTTAAAATCTTGATTTGACCGAATTAAGTAATGATATTTTAGCATACCTAAAAATATAGAAATTAATTGACATAATTTGGGCAGTCAGAAGCTTTCAAAAATTAATTATGAGAATGGACATGTCGGGTTACGTACCTAAAACCGTAAATATTTATTAAAAAACGCCAATTACTGCAGATTAATGTATAATGAATTTCGATATTAAATAAAATTCCAATACTAATGGGGAAAATTAATAAGTAGTAGTAGTAGACCCAGATAATTTAATTTCAATTTTATAAACTTTTCCAAATGATTAATAATTATGGTTTTCCAATATTCAAACTTATCTTTGAAATTTCCAATTATTATCAATAATCCAAAACTCAATTTTCATATAATATTTCCTATTTTGTCCAAATATGGGACAACTCCAAATCCAAAATAATCAAAATCATTTACTTAATAAATCAATAATATGAAATATAAAAATTCAAATGAGGATTTTGGAACATGATGCATTTTAGAATTGGATTTTGGAACAATATCTAATAAATACCAGAATCTACCTTTTCTTCTTCTTCAGTTACCCGTGATCCCTCCATAGCATTTAAAAAAAAAATTAACTCCTTGTTTTTCCCATTCATTTTCATAATGTTTTTCTAGAAGTTTTGCAATAATTTGCTTCTTATATTCTTATTAATAGGTACCCCAATTTCTAATACTTTTGATTAATTTTTTATTATTGATTGAATTACAATTGATTGAATACAAAAGGTCTTTTTGTTATTTTGTTATTATTATATCTTTTAATTAAATGATATAAACTTTATTGTATGTAGAATAATCAATCTGCAAAATCCTATATTATAATAATTAGCTTGTAAAAATAAAGTAAATAACATGCAAAACTTTATTTATTATATAATAAAAATGCATTGATTACATTTTTATTAATTTATCAAAATATTTTCGGTGGATATACACGAACTACTGGAATCGGTGGAAAATCGTCTTTTTTGGGCCCCATAAGTTTTTAAAATATTAATTCCACTAGTGCTAGGTAAACAAGGAATTGTTTCACACGTAGTTTTTATTGAGTCTCTTGCAACTGAGTACTTTACCGGAATTGCACTTTTAATCAAATATTTTCTGGCAGGATTACGCTTTATATCACTAGCTAAAAAATGTTCCTCACAAATCAATTTATGGGATAAATCTTCATTAATTCCTACTGCTATACGAATATTGCCACAATTTTTTTCCATTCCTCGCATCTATTTACATCTTTAATGGGAAATTTAAAATACGTCAAATCACGTCTGTTCTTCAACGTATTTTTACAATTTATGTACACGCAAGTGTACGTTGACATTTTAAATGCACAAGTGCGCACGAAAGCAATTCAAATGCAACTGCAGATTCTCGACCCATAACTACTATAGCGCCAGCTACATGTCGACACCTTTTTTCGTCACATTTTAACCCGTAAGGTTGCCTATCTTCACTAATCTTCAATCAACGGTACTATTCTTTGACTGGAAACAATCTAGAAAAAATTCAACAAGCTAAAATGGATTTTTTGTAGCTATTTATTATTATGCATAAAACTACCAACCCACATAATTTGAGTATTTTTGTACAAAATCAGGAAATAGTATTTTTGGCTGAAAGATAACTTAGAAATAATTGACTTAGGGCCAGTTTATCAATCTCTAGTTAGTGTCCCAAGTAAATTTATTTGACAAGTATGAATTTCGGTTGATCAATGTTTAGTTAGTATTTACTTGTAGAATAAATTTACTTAACTGTAAGATTTTTACTTGCCGGTCAAAGCAGGTAGTAAATTACTTGTAGGAGGTAACTAGAACCCGACTATTTACGATTTGCTTCGTTTTACTGATCGTTACAAAATATGGCTTTATTTTGGTTTGAGATTTTAATCTCATAACCTTAAATTATATTAAGTAGAAATTGTTGAGTACGAGGTCAGTAAGAACAAAAATTAAGTTGTCCGACGTTTCGGGTTCTTTTATTGATCCATTTTCAAGGCTACAAAATAACAAAAATATATGAAAAAACTTTACATACAATCAAAAACAATATCAAAAGTTAAGCATTATAAAAATAATAATTGAAATACAAAATTTTAAAAATAAAGCACAAAAATTTAATAATTACATTAGAATGAAAAAATAAAAATAGAAAAATTGAAAAACACAAAAATCAATAGATGGAATAATTGGGAAAAAATTTTTTTTTCTTTTTAATGTAATTATTAAATTTTTGTATTTCAATTTTATGTATTTCAATTATTATTTTTATAATACTTAACTTTTGATATTGTTTTTGATTGTATGTAAAAATTTTTCAAGTTTTTTCATATATTTTTGTTATTTTGTAGCCTTGAAAATGGGTCAATAAAAGAACCCGAAACGTCGGACAACTTAATTTTTGTTCTTACTGAACAAACTTTTGTTTGTTCTTTTTTTGTTCTTTTCTTTCCACGTTTTCGCATCGGTTATTTTGTTCTCAACAATGTTTGGATTTTTTAAGACAAGAGTAGTGAGCAATTGACTTTCATTAGCAGAAAAATTTATTCCTCTTTCTCGCTTTCTCTTAAAATCGGCCATAATAATTTAAATTGTTTTTCAAATTTGAAATTACACAGAATAACACTATAAGACACTTAAACACGTTTTCAAATGAACTAATATGGAACTAATAGCGGTAATAGTTTATAATACGCCAGAACAATGATACCGACATTGGATACTAAACTATTATGTGGTAGGTAGTTAACCACAGCATTTAAAATGATTGATTAACTTACCTGACAGTTTATTCCGCTAGTAACATTATTTGTTAAGACACTTTTACTTAGACTTTGATAAACTGGCCCTTAAGGATATAAAAGCACTTTCACAATTGTCTTTCGAAGTGTTCTATCCAATATACAATTTTTAAAATTAAATCTTATTTATTTATTTTCTCAATAAGTGTTTTATTGGGTTGGTAGATCTCTGCATAACTACGTCCAATTATATGTTTATTTAATTGAAGAGTTTTTAGGTTAAAATTTTAAATCTTAAAATACCTTGCAGCAAAAAACTTTTCGTTCACTTTTATTATTGTCTTTACTAAAATATACCTTCTAATATCTACCAACTAAAATATTAAATGTAACAACCGTAAAATAATAATTCTATCCAATAATAACAACTTTTAACGCAATGTAATTTAAATGAAGCTAAAAGTTTGTTTTAGTACGGTCCATTACCTAGGTCAATTTTTGTTTGTAATGAATTTAAGGTCGCCATTTTTTCACACATTTTCTGATACGAAATTCTTATAGGATACACATATTTTCCGATTTTGCTTTCTTTATCAACTTCTTTCCTACATCGAATTAAAATATCTACCTCTTGGTCTTTAGGTACTTTATCATTTTAGGCATCTTGGATCATTTCTTCCATTTCTTTATGTGCATTATTTAATGTATCTTGTAATGGTTCATCCGAAATTATAGAGTATTTTGACCGGTTTTCTTGAATTATAATTAAATTATTAAAAGTAGTATTTAGACTTATAGTCAACATTTTCAATTCTGTGGTTATTTGCCAAAAGCTGATATGGACTTTTCGGCCATCTTGAGATAAATGAATTTTAAACTTTCACGGTTTGTGATAAATCGAAATTAAGTAGCAGACTGTCCATTTTTAATACGTGGATCAAGACAACATTTAGCATACATAATGCTACACATATGCACATAATTGCTTGTATTAATGTTTTATGACATAAAATGCGTCATATCATGTTTTGGCAAGTACTATTTATGACATAAAATGCGATTTATCATATTTTGGAATAAGAACTCTTTCACATACATATATCGTAAACAAATAAAACGTAATAAATAAAATAAACACAAATATTAAATAAGTACAAAATATCGTATATAAATATAATTTTTATATTTCTTCATCAGAGGATGACTCGGCATAATCCCCGACATTATTACTCTGGTAATAATGGCACTGGTAGTCAGTCCTTCGTAAAAGCTATGATATACTAGGTCAATAAGGTGGAACAAACTAAGAAGATCTTTTTTTAAGAGGGTTTATGGGGACGGGACCGTCATAACTTTTTGGTATATTACATTTCTTAAAAGGACGTCTCTTTTTATTTCGTCTTATATCCAGAACTTGAAATTCTTCGTCTTCACCCAAAGAATATTTAAATTTGATGACTCCAAAATCTTCATATTGAAACCATTTTATTTTTATAAAATTGATTGGTTCTCCATTTTGTAATTTAGTGCGGCGTACGAAATCATTAGTTAAGAATGAAGAATATGCAAGAAAGTCGTTTTGTTGCATCGCAATAACCTTAAACGGGGCCTTTTCACGAACGGTTTTAACAAACAAACCAGTCTTGAGGTATTTTTATTTCAACATCGCTATTCTTCTTTGCCCTTTCAATTTTGGCATGATCAGAGTCACACTCCATTCTGGTATGGCCAACTTCAAGAAATTTATGGTCAAGTACTTTTAAATTTTTGGAATTGGCAACATACCAAGATAGAGCTGCCACCATATTCATATTCTTATTTTGGCCAGGGCACGAATCGGAATAAGCTATGACTTTGGAAATGGTTTCAGGCAAATTTTCAAGTTCTTTAAGAAGACAGGATGCGATTTGATCGGATCCTCTACCAGCTGTGCCCTCGTGCCACATGTAGCACCTGCTTGACCCCAACAAACAGTCCCGAATCGTGAAGCAAATGGCTTAACTCCAATATTTAAATAAAAGTTAAAGTAATAACAGTAAAATGATAATTGTTTATTGACTATAATTTACAAATTTAATGAACGTTATTTTTATTTATGCTAATAACCGTTACTCGTTCCGCTGTCGGATCGCTACTAACTCCACTTCTATCCCGCAGACGGTCGCGCACTCCGTGCTCGCCACAGCTCGTGGTTTCCTCAGTAGTAGGGGTCGTTGGTATATTTTCTACATCCTCCCGGGGGCCAATGGGAACTTCTAGAGGGTACAATAATTGTATTGGTCGTTTTAGTAAGGTTTTATTTGGAAGCTGTATTTGACAAGCTCTTATTTTGCCATCTCTACCTTGAAAGACTTGCGTAATTTTCACCATCTTCCAATTTAATCTTGTGTTCCCTTGCTCATGTAATAAGACAAGGTCGTCAACCTTAAAGGTGGTTGTAGCTGACCAACTGTTTTGATGAGCAGTTCTTAATTGCTGGACATATTCTGTTGTCCATCGTTTCCAGAATTTCTCCAAAATTTGTTGACGTTCTTTCCATTTTTTTAAAATAATATCTCTTTTCAAATTAATGTTAGGGCTTGGCAAACTGCAATTATTTTGACTTCCTAACAAAAATATTGAGGGTGATAATATGGATAAGTTATCCTTGTCATCATCTATGTACGTTAGTGGTCTCGAATTAACTATTGCTTCGACCTCGGTAAAAATCGTACGTAATTCTTCAATGTTTACCATCGATCTGCCTAACGAGAATTTAAGGCAATCTTTAACGGTTTTGATCATTCTCTCCCAAAACCCTCCCCACCATGCTGCTCTTTCAACAATAAACTTCCATGTGAACCGATGGTTTGTTGCAAATGTTAATGAATCTTCCGTAGTTAAATTTTCATACAACTTGTTTATTTCGAGTGATGCTCGTTTAAATGTTTTAGCATTATCTGAATATATTGTAGTGGGTGTTCCTCTTCTTGAAATAAATCTACGCAAACCACGTATACAACTTTCCGTTGTAATGTCTAATACCAATTCCAGATGCACAGCTCGTGTTACGGCACACGTCAACAACATTAGATAAGATTTCCTTTTCTCGTTATTTTCATTTAGTACGTATAATGGTCCGGCAAAATCTACACCGGTTGTGTCAAAGGGATTTGACGTTAAAATCCTATCTCTGGGTAATGGTGCAAAGGGCTGTTGACCAGGTTTACAACGTAATTTTTTGCAAATCACACATTTACTTATTAGTGATTTGATTTTTTGTCTTCCGCGTATTATCCAAAATCTTTTTCTTATTTCAGATAAAGTTAAATTCACTCCACTGTGAAAGCAGCTGTTGTGAGTTTTCCAGATAATTTTTTCAACAAGCTTAGCATTTTTTGGTAAAATTATCGGATTTACTGTGTCGTAACCAAGTTCGGATTCTTGCAGACGACTTCTAATACGTAGAAGTCCTTTCTCGTCTACAAAGGGCGTTAATTTATAAATTGTTGAATTCTTACCGACCGTACCATTTTTGATAAAATCGTCAATTTCTTGTTTAAAAATTTGTTGTTCGTACTTAACCCAATGCTCTTCTGCTTCTTTAACCTCCGCCGCTGTGATTACCAAAGACGTATTTTTAAATTTTTTAAATACGCGCTTCACGTACGCGGTAATTCTTAAACATTTCTGTAATTGTTCATAATTGTCAAGTGAGAATATTGGTTTTACCACACATAATGTTTCTTTTATATTATTAGCATTTAAAGCACAAAGTGTTATGTGCTCTTTTACAGAAATGTTTATGTTGTCTTCGTTCGACCACTCGTTATTTGAACACAATAAAAAATCGGGTCCCTTTAACCAATTTTCACATTTAATTAATTCGTTCGCGCACACTCCGCGTGTTAATAAGTCGGCCGGATTGTTTTTACCTATGCAATGACGCCATACCGAGTCCTTAATCGTTAATTTTTGTATTTCTTGCACTCGATTATGAACGTAAGTTTTCCATTTCGATGCGTCACCGATTATCCAGTGCAGTGTTATCTTTGAATCCGTCCACATGTTAACACTTTCAAATTTAATGTTTACGTTTTTAATAATATAGTCTTTCAATCTAGACGCACACAAAGCCGCGGTTAACTCGAGTTTTGGTAACGATAAGTCCATTTGTTCATTGTTACCCTTTAAAGGCGCTACACGATTTTTTGCTATTAATAAATTTACACTTGCTACATCGTTATCAAGAATCTCACGTACGTAAGCAGCTGCACCATAAGCCGTTTGACTCGCGTCGCTAAAAATATGCAACTCAAATTTTGATTTGTCGTTTAATGTAACATTTCTCGGAATTACAACTTCGTTCAAATTGTTTATATCGCAACACCATTTTTTCCATTTAACATTATGTTCCATTGGTAGTTCAATGTCCCAATCAATTTTCGATTTCCAAATTTGTTGCAAAAGGATTTTGGCCGTTATTGTAATCGGTCCCAATAAACATAGTGGATCGTAAATTCTTCCGATTGCTCTTGATAGATTTCGTTTGGTACAACTTTGATTCTTTTCGATGAATGAAGTTATTGAATTTAAATCAATATGTAGTTCGTCATTTGTTGTGTCCCATCTTAATCCTAAAACTTTAGGGTACAATGTTGCGTTATTTTCTGATTCTTTCTTTCTTAAGTAATCCCTTAATTCTGGATGATTGGTGTTCCACTTACGTAGATTCATTCCCGCGTTAATCATAATAATTTTGGATTCGTTATATAACTTTATCGCATTGTTTACAGAATTTTCAGTCAGAATTAAATCGTCAACATAAAATCCATTTAGCAGTCGTTGTGCAGTTTCAGCGAATTGATTTGTTTCAGTAAATAATTTTTTCAAAGTTGCTGACAGTAAAAACGGACTGCTTCTTACGCCAAATGTGACTCTTGTCATTCTGTATTTTTGCATTTCCGGTAAACTGCTCGTATCGTTAATTGCATATTTATACCATAAAAATCTATGATAATCGCGGTCGCGTTCACTTATCATTATTTGCAAAAATGCCTTTTCTATATCTGCTATCATTGCAATTTTGCCTACACGAAAGTTTATTAAAATGTTCAACAAGTCTTTTATTAAATTTTCACCCGCATACAGCAAATCGTTTAATGAAGGTAAATTTGGAGCATGAGATGAAGCATCAAAAACCACACGTAATTGTGAACTTGTCTTATCTTCGCGATACACTGCTCTATGCGGCATGTAATATGTCTTTATCGATGAACAATCACTGGGTACTTCTTCTGCAAATCCACTTTCGATGAGTTCACGCATTGCTTTGTCATATTCCAATAATTTGGAATTCTTTGAAAGATTACATGTTAGATTTTTCATTCTTGCCAATGCACCTTGAAAATTATCATCCAAATGACATTCGTTTTTCCAGGGTAACATCACTTCATATCTATTTTCTTTAATTGTGATTTTATTCTTAATGAATTCGTTGGTGTAATCTTTTTGGGTTTCTTTATCGTTAATACCTATTGTTTCTAATTCCCAAAATTTTTTTATATCCAATTCTTCGTTTTCGATTACTTGAACATGTAATGTTCCTACCATATTGGTATTCACATTCGAATTATCGTCAATAGTTGGACCTTGCAGTGTCCACCCTAATTTTGTGTTGAGAGCTGTCAAATCTTCTGATAGTCGAATAAATTCGCCCGTTGCCAATTTCCAATAATTGTCAGCACCTACTAGTAAACCGATTCCTTCTTCTTGTTTCACATTTCCAATAGATATGTCCGCCATATTCATCGTGATAATTAATGGGTGTTTAATATTTGGCGTTTGGAAAGAATCATAGCAGATTTCAGGTACTTCTATTGCTGTTATTGAAATTGGATTATTATCGTATTGCGACATTAATGTTAATTCTACTTTATTATATAATTTTGGAACTCTCTTTTGTTCACTTCCAAAGGGCATCACTGCTAGTTTACGTGTTCCTAAAATTTGTAATCCTAGTTTTCTGGACACTTCTTGTTTTATGTAGGTTAGTTGTGAACCTCCATCAATAATTAATCTGATGAAAACACTGTCTTTATCGTTGTCCTTTGAAACGTAACCCTTTGCTGTTTGTAGGAAGATTAATTCGTTATTCTCGTGATTCTTTGTAAATAAGCTCGATGTTTCATTTGTCCCTTTTGATCGTTTAGCATAATTGGGATCACACATTATCGTTTCGTGCTTATATTTGCAATTGTTGCAATTCACCTTCGACCTACAAAATCTTGAATTATGGCTTGGCTTCGTGCAACGAAAACAACGCCTATTTTCTTTTAAAATATCCCTTTTTTGTTCGATCGTTAAATTTAATTTATCGCATTTGGTCGTTACATGTTCTTTAGATTTACAAAACAAACATTCTTCAACTGTTGATAACAAAGCAGCTGCAGTATTAAATTCCTTTGACTTGAAGGTCCTTTTTTCGTTATTTGCTCGAGTCTTATCACTGCTTTTATAAACATGTTGTTGCAATGTAACATGAGTAGACGGTATCGCTATTTCAATGGACTCGACCTCCAACTTTAAATAATTTAATAGAATTTTTATTTGCTCAACAATAGTTTTCTTGTCTTGTTCGTTATTGGGATATTTTTTGTAATATTCTATTTTCATTCCGCTTGGTATGCAATTTATTAATACAGATTTAACCATCATGCCGTATTCGTTTTCATTCACACCAAGTGACGTTAAACTTCTCGAAATTGCTGATGTTGTATTATATAGCGTTCTCAAACCTACTACATCCATTCTGTTCTTTACAGGTGTTAGCGCTAATAGTTTCTGTACATGACTATCGATGATTCTTTGCTGATTACCATATTCATGCTTGAGTAACTCTATCGCATCGTTATAAGATGCTTCGGAAGGCGTTAATCCGCTAATTGTTTGCGCTGCTTTACCCTGTAGCGATTGTTCCAAGTAATTGAATTTTGCAATCACATCCAGGCTTTTATTTTCATGTACAGCCGTACGGTACTGTTCCCAGAATAACGTCCATTCCGCGAGTTCGCCTTTGAACTTTCTTAATTCTAGTTTCTGTAATTTTACATTACCCTTATTATCGCTATCTGTCATATTGACCGATCTGATGCTTGGAACTATGTCGACATTTTGTGCTTGATTTTGTTGTTCGATTTCGATTTTTAATCTTGACAGCACTTCACAAACATTGTCTTGATATTCCAGCATTTTTTCGCACTGACTTTCTAATTCATTCACTTCTAATACCGACACGACTTTATCATTTGCGATCACCAGGCTATCGTTGGCACTTATGATCCTGTCGCGTGCTACTATTAGTTCGTTAACGTTTTCACTTTTCTTTAGAAGTTCTTTCGCGACGTTAATTAATTTCGTTACTTGAGTTCTATTACTTTTTATAGCTACACGTTCCATTTTCACTAAATTTATTTCAATATTACAATTCACTTCCAAGATTCGTTAAAGGTCCCTGGTTTCGGCACCATAAATAAAAGTTAAAGTAATAACAGTAAAATGATAATTGTTTATTGACTATAATTTACAAATTTAATGAACGTTATTTTTATTTATGCTAATAACCGTTACTCGTTCCGCTGTCGGATCGCTACTAACTCCACTTCTATCCCGCAGACGGTCGCGCACTCCGTGCTCGCCACAGCTCGTGGTTTCCTCAGTAGTAGGGGTCGTTGGTATATTTTCTACAATATTATTTCTCTCTGCTGCATATAATTCATACATTTTTGCAATACTGAGTTGAGCTGATAAATAGCGATGCAACTTGACACCCCACCATGATATTCTTGTCGCCAGTTGTCTATATTCAAGGTTTTCTGGTAACTAAATTAACTCACAGCTGCACGGAAATTTCTAGCGCAAGAACATTTTATGATTTAATTTTGTTTTGTAAGCGATAATAAACTATAGGCGTAACAAACTCGTCGAATGTTGATTTCCAGGTGTTCAATTGTCTCTTTACATAGCCAGAAAGAAAATAATTCAATGGGGTTAAATCACACGATTTTGGTTGCTAATTAACAGAACCTTTACGTCGAATTATTCGTTCATCAAAAGTTTTTTTGAGTAAATTAATTGTAGCATGCGCTGCGTGGTATGTGGCTCCGTCCTGTTGGAACCACATGTCAGCAAGATTACTGTCAGCTAATTCTGTGTTCAGTGTTCGGCTGCTGTAATTGGATTAGCTAGGGGCGTTATTAAAAATTTCCTAATCGGATACCCACTATCCTTCCTATTCATCTCGTTCGAATTTACTGCGTATTGAAGAATTATTAAAAATAGTAGAATCGTGGGCAGTCCTGCCCAGCGAGCTACTACATTAAAAATTTTTAAATCTGGTCTACAAATAGTTTACATATTTATGAAAAGAAATTGTTTTCTGTTCCTAAATATCTCAGCATTATCACCACCTGGGGATTGGATTTTAACATGTGTATAATCTAAAACATCCACACAGCGAGGAAATGTTGCGATGTTAAAAAATCGTTGACGCACTTCATTTACTTCAGCTTGGGTTTGCAGAATGTTTACATACCGTTGACGAAGTTGTGCTATAGCAGTTGATACTTTGTGTACTTCCTTTTGCTTGGTTTTTAAGTTGTCGTATTTAATTTTTAATATACGTGTATCTATGTACATCTCCGCACAGGTACTATTGTATTCTTTAGCTACTTCATTTGTTACGGGCAAAATCGGCCTTACGACGTGAAAATGTTTAAACGAGAAAGAGGGGTCTCAGTTGTCTGGAAGGCCGCCAGCTCAAAGTCGGCAAGGTCGTGGATCGCTTCACTAATCAGGGACATCCAGAAACCGAGTTCCACAATACCTAAATCAGGAAAGTCTATATCGAGAGGGCGCCTCTCGAGCTGAGGGAAAAGCGAAGACTTACCTCTCTTGGAGACTTGGCTCGAGATTCGAACTCCAATCTAATGGTAGCTTCGTAGTAATAAACACAAAAAATAGGGTAACACCTGAATTTAATTTTTATCAAAATAAAACATAATTTAGAAAATAAAACAAATGAGTAAATCAAAATTTGCAAATGGTCAAAGTCAAGTTATGTTTCGCAGTCAAAACCTTAAAACTAAATGAGGGTGAGTTCTTAAAATTTAAGGATGATTAACATTATGAATTCTAAAAAAAAACAACAATTAATTGATCAAAACAATAGAATGATAAATACTAAATTAATTATACGTAAGACATAATAAACATGATTAAAAAAAGATTGAAACTAAATTTTGATTATCAAAGAATTTCCTTGACCGACTCGACGAACAATTTGTCATTCAATACTGAAAACATAAGATTAGAACGCAATGTTGTGATCTTCAAAACGTTAACTGAGTTGAATTTTTCTAAATAAATTAAACTTCAAAAAGTCTTTCGACGGTAAAACGGAAACTACGTTAATTCCATGAACTAATAAATTTCTGATTTGACTAAATTTCGATAACACAAACCAAACAAAAAAACATTGCACCAAATTGTTACGACCAAAATTTAAAATGACTTAAAAAAGCACTTACGACATCAAGTTGCCACACAAGATCTTCAAGGTGAAGTGCTGACGCACTTGACGACAATTTGTGCTGACTGGCAAGGCGGGATAGCCAACGGAAAATTCCTGTACGAACAATGGAATTGCTAAACCAAATTGGGAAGCTGGACTCAAAATCGGTGATGGTGGTATTTCCAAAACAAACCTTCACTTGAGATCGGTCACCACGGACCATAATATGCAGCAAACGGCACCAACAATACTTGAGCTTAATAATGTTTCTGAAGGGAGGCTCGAATCTGCACAAGGCGATAGCCGTGCTGAATACCTACTCCGGGTATTTCAGCCACAAAACACAAACTTCAAACGCAAAAATTTCTTCAGAAAGGGTCAAGTAGCGAAGGCACCACCAAATTTTTCATTACAAATGGGGGCTGTTAATACCACCCATCCGGAGTCACGGATCTTTGAAGACTGACTCAAGACGGGAGCGTGTAACTGATAACGTCAGATCTACTGACCTTTATTGAAAATGGTTACGACTAACAAATTAATTATGCTTGAAACTATTAATTACCAGAGGGTGCTTGAATGCGCAAATTAAATTTAAAATTACTGAAATTAAATAAAAACGAAGGTTACACATTCCAAGCAGCTGCTTTAGCTTTGTTTGTCTAGTGTCTGTTTTCTTGCATTCGACTCTGTGGCAAAACTTACGTACCAAACTTAACAAAAGTAGTTCTTCTTTTGTACTGAAATTGGTACTCCTCTTTTTTGTTTCCATAATTATTATTCTATTAATTTATTCTAAAGTATAATAATTAAGCCGACACCAAAGCAAAATAAAGCCAACACCAAGTTTTTAACTTCCACCAATAGTAGAAGTAAACAGTAATGCAAGCACCAGAATGAAATTTTTAAATAGAATGCATTTTTCACCGCAAAATAACTCAAAATAAACAATCTAAAATGCAAAATAAACAGACGCGTACGAATGTCAAAATATTGTCAAACATTAAAATTCTATATTTTAATATTTATTAGGTATAATAAAATAGTTTCGAACGATTTTCGTCACTTTGAATTTTTGTACTTTATTCTAAATTACCGACTTTATTACACCAAAATTCAACGACAACCACATCAGAGCGAAATCCAATTTATCTATTTTTAAATTGTAGGTTAGATTGCACGTAAGAATATCTTACTGAGGAGATATTTACAATTTTGGGGTCTTTGGGGGGGGGGGGGGATTGCTGTTCTTGGCCGGATAGCGTCTACGGTCATGTTTATGCTTTCTAATTCTCTCTGCTCTTCCTCATTTGAAACCTCTTTATTAACAAGCATCCTTTTGGATTTCTTATTGACGATTTTAAATTTGGAGCCTAATACAATATCGATAGGCTCGACAAATATACCCAGTTTTTATTAAATAGGTACTTGATTTTTTCAAATAATTTTGTATTGTATTGTATAAATTTGTAAGTTTTTATTGTGCTAATTTCAGGTATTAATGCTTCAGAAGTACCTCTGATTAAAATTTTATAGACAAGAATGAAATAAGTTCTTAAATGTTCTAAAACATTTTTTTAAATATCTCTGTTTTACTTTTTTCTAAATCTTCCAAAACGTAGGATATACTTCAATGGTTAATAACAAATCGATTGTAATGATTAAAGGTCCTAAATGGTTTCAATTTTTTTTTTAATTGAATTTATTAAATTTTAATTAGTTGGTTGCTAGAATTATGGCCAATACTGTATATCCTATTTTGTCCAAATATGGGACAACTCCAAATTCAAAATAATCAAAATCACTTACTTAATTAATCAATAGTATGAAATATAAAAATTCAAATGGGGATTTTGGAACATGATGAATTTTAGATGTTGATTTTGGAACAATATCTAAATACCAGAATCTACCATTTCATCTTCAGTTACTACCGGTGATCCTTCCAATCCATTTTTAAAAAAATTAACTCCTTGTTTTTCCCATTCACTTCCATAATGTTTCTCTATAGAAGTTAAGCAATACTTTGCTTCTTATATCCTTATTAATAGGTACCCCAATTTCTAATACTTTTGGGGTCATTCGAGAAAAATGTTATCCTGATCCACCTCTTCCCTGTGACCAAGACCGGCTCCGTCTTCTCCCTATTGTTTGAATTTGAATCATGTATATAACTACTAGGGGGTCTTGAATATCAGAAATGGTCGTTTCAATATAATAGTGATTATTACTGCTTGTAGTTTGGTTGACCGGTCTTCTGGCATATATATACGTATCTACCAAAATGATCGAGACTATCTTCTTTTGGCAAACTAGACGTAGCAGCTCTTTTCGAAATTTCGTCTAGTTTTTCTATGGCAGAAGTCATATAATTTTCAAGAGGTGTCAAAGGTATCTTCTTTGTACGGGATACAGTTGGAGTATAAGCTACCAGTTGGCAACGGTTCCGTTTTGGCTTCCTCCGCGTTAGATGTGGGCGGTTGTTCTCATTCACGGGAGACGATGTTACAAGGTCATCTTCGATTACACAGGTTTTGTTATTTTGCGACATGGTATCTTGTGTAATGCTACTGGTTGCATCCTCATCAAGTTATCTACAAGAACGGCCTGTACTTCGATTTCTTCTTGTGTCGTGGTGTATGACTCTTCTTCAGTTCATTCTATAAATTTTTGATGGGATTTAGGTCAGCTCATTGTGGGGATGTTTTAAGTTGTTTTCATACATGGTAAAATAGAAATTCTTTTACCAGTAAGGCTGTATGCTTTGGATCATTGTTCTGTTGAAAATAATATACGGCTGCTAATTTCATTATCTCGGCAGAAGGACGTAAATTATAATTCCAAATCTGCATATATTTGTCATTAAATTACCAACGTCATTTGCCGACGTACACTCCTACACTAACATCGATCTACCCCCATGTTAAGGTTGAGGTGACACTATGCTTCAAAGATAAAAAATGAACAGGTTGAAAACTACCTGTTTTTAGTTCCAATTTTTTGGATTTTTTCTTTCTCCAAAAGCTCTTTTTGTTATTTTGTTATTATTATATCTTTTAAATGATATAAACTTTATTGTATGTGGAATAATCAATCTGCAAAATCCTATATATTATAATAATTAGTTTGTAAAAATAAAATAAATAACATGCATAATAAAAATGCATTGATTACATTTTTATTAATTTATCAAAATATTTTCTTTCCAAAATCTAGCAGCCAATGTTAATATCTCTGTCATCTTGGCATCACAATATTCAACAATTTCTACTTTCTTGTCAACTTCAAATGCGGGCGAGGCTACTCAAAACAGGCCGTTTTGCCTTTTCGCAAACAGCATCGGTAGATTCTTCCAATCTAATTCCTCTGGCTACCGGAGAATTTGGATCATCGGTATTTAAAGGTTTTGGGGCACCCATTACTACCTCAATTAAACTTCCATCAGCAGTAGTACATCTGGAAGCCTCGTAAACCATTGAAGCCGTGATTCGTCCAAATCTCATCTCAAACCACTCACTTGAATTGGATTGTTTACGAGTACCTACGTTCTTCTACCAAACTCATATCGTAACCCCATTTCATTTTTGCAAAATTTTATGAAAGCATCTGCATTTAACAAATTGGGATACGCAGCTTGAAATTTTCAAACTAACTGAAACAAAGAAAATTTTGACCGGTTTTCTTGAAATATAATTAAATTTCAATAAACATGATTGCACAGTTGGACAAAAGTAATCATTTGGACTCTGCTGAAGTTTCAAGTTGTTTCGGATGCTTCTTTTAGCAAGTTTGATAAACCAGCGTCAATTTTGAAATTATAATTAATAATATGTAACGGCAAGTCATATTCTTCTAACATAAATTGATGATCAAATAAATATAATATTTTAAAATTGTAATTATCTATGCTTACTTCTAAATTATTGCATTTCAAAAAAGTTTGACTTCTTTTTAGATTATATCTTAATGCTAAGAAATATTTCTTTGCGTCAATTTCGAGGTGCTGCAGTACTTCTTCAATAATTAATTTTTGATTGTTGTTTTTATAAAAATCAATCAGTAGTTTTTTTTATTTTTTTATTGCAATTTTTTAAATCTTCGGTCTTCTAGGGGATCCAATATCATTGTTTTCCAATTTTCATATTATTACTTTACCAATTGAATTAATTTAACTATAATTTTCCAAAATCTTCCAAGTTAACTCAAATTTTTCCAACCTATAATTTTCAATCCAACTCAAATTTTCAATTTTATCAAAATCAAATAATCAATTCAACTTACAAAAATAAACTACCTATTATTTTTATGTGGTTGGTTCAGTTGAACTTAGGTTGGCAATGAAATTCTACTAGCGGTTGGTAATGAAACTGACTACTTATTACTATATTCAAATACTATAGATATGATAATACGTGCAGCTTCGACGAAAATTTGTAGCCCAGCATTTAGTGCTATCTAACGAGTAGAGTTGGAACTGTATCAGTTTGATAGCTTATTTTAAATTTGTTTATGTTTATAAATGTTTCGTTATGGTAGTACGAAAGTAAATTTTTTGTATTATTTATTTATAAATAAGATTATAGTTCTGTTTTAATTATTGTAATTGATCGTACTTTTTCTTTGGAAAAGATATAAGCCCATTGTATAATTTTTTAATACTATTATATCAAGTGGATTTGGATCGTCTTTTCAGAAATCGTAATCGCTCTTTCAAAGTGCATATAATTTTTGATCGCGAATTTAAAGAACTTTAATCGATCTTTTACAAGTGTTTTAAATTATGGACAAACTACGGTTGGTCGGGAAGCATTTGCCGTGGAAAATTCATTTTGTTTAAAAATTGACTTAAATCGTTCTTCTCCGGACCTCTTCATATGCGATTCTTGTGTAAATTTATTTTTAGATAAATATTTTAATGTTTTAATCAAAGCTGATGTTAACAAAAGGAATAAAGACAATAAATCAAAATTGGTTAATGAAGTGAAAAGTAAAACAAATAATAATTCAAAAGATAAAAATAAATTAAAGGAAATTTCTCACAATTAACATATGGAGTTTTATTTCATGTAAATACTTATATATTAATAATAAAATAATTTCAAATATTAACACATATAGCATTTGATTACACTTAATTTAGTTCCAAGGTTCCAACTCTATCAAACAGGTGGCGCAAATTTTCGTGCTACGAAATTTCTATTGTAATAGGCCTAAGCTGTACGTATTATCATATCTATAGTATTTGCTATATTTCTATTATACATGCCAGTTGCTTAGACAGAGGCGTATTGACCAAGTGTGACGCCACAAGCGACCCTATTGTGACTTTTTTTTAAATTAGAAAAATTTATACAGAAAGTGAAACTTATTTTTAATAATAATTAAGACAATTAATGATTAGGTAATTACAACACATGAATTTTTTTAAAATTTTTCTTCTGTTATACGTAGGTATAAGCAATATTTCCAACTCAAAAATATTTTTTTTCATTGCAAATAAAAAAATTGCGTAATGTAGGGTAATCGTTATAATATAAAATATAATCATGGAAAAATCAAAACGTGCAGCTAATTTTACTGCATTTTACTTCAAATTCATTATTATTTATTTACCTGTACAGATTAGATTTTATACGCACGTATCACTAAGCCCTTGTAAGCAAAACCTAGTACTGACATTTTAGTATCTGAATACCAAACAATGGTAATAGTACAATAATCGGAAAACAATTTGCACCGAAAAAAATTCAAAATAATAAAAACAAATATTATTATAACATTTATTTCATACAGTAATATATTGTCGTGTTACCAAATCATTTTTTGAAAAATGTTTGAAAGTTTAAATTTTTGATTTGTAAAAAATAATTTTTTCAGTTTATAAATTGACCTAATTTTGTAAATTTTGAATTTGTTGTAAATAAGAGATTTTATTTATAATTCTTGTAAATAATTGAAACTTTGCTTGTGAAAAAAAATTATGTAAAATTTAAAAATATTTCCTTGACAAAATTTGTTTTCCCTGACATTGGTCATAAAAATTTTAAATTCCTTAACTTTCCTTGATAAGTTTTAAATTTCCTAACATTTCCAGGTTTTCCATATAAGAACCCTGAATTATGTTCGGCAAAATAAATCTAGTAATCTAGGCTTAAAGGGAACAGTTCTTTTTAAAGTAAGGCGGTAAGGCGCTTTTATTATTAATATATTAATTTTTGTAATTTTTTTTGTCAGGGGGTTTTTAAAATTTTTAATTTTTATTTTATTTCACCCTTTTTTGAGTATATTTTTTTTATTTGTGAATTTCTTTCAAAAAAGGGAAGAGAAGTGTCACAACAAAAGTCATACAAAACCAAAATATTCAAATTTCCCATTGCGCACTCACCCATTTTTCGCACAATATGTTGCCTCAGTTATTACAGATGTACATTACATCAGCGCTTATACTAAACGAATATCAAAAATATATTAAAAATAAAAAATTGTGCGCTATTAGTGTATTTTTATATGTCAACAGTCCGAATTTATTTGCTCTATTGAGCCACCAGAGGGCAGCTGGAGCAATGCACATAGCGAATACTACGCAAGGTATTGCTGAACTTCGTTTAAACGGTCAATACGCACCGTTCACGAGATCGTAGTTTAAGCTTCGTTCACAAAAGTTACCAACAATTGATAAACACACAAATCAATATGAACTGAGTTTAAACTCTGATCTTAGTTTAAACCACAATTGCAAAAAACCGGCACTAAACAAACCAACAAAATCTACAAAATTTACTTAAAATTTGAAAAATATACCTGACTTCTTATGAAGATGTCAAAATTGTCAAAATCGCATCGCCTTATTAATGAACGCTCCCTTATCCGATTTATGGTAATGCAAATATAACTGTTCTGTAGATTGCTACAAAGTCGGTTCAAAATTTTTTTTTGATTAATCGCCATTAATTTGTAATCAATAAATTTATGTTTAATACATTTTTTTAAATATAATGGAAATTAATAAAAAACAAATAATTTTAATTTATACAACCTGATATATCAGGTTGTATAAATTTCTATAGAAATATTATATTTAAAATATATAAAAAATATATATTTCTATAGAAATGATACAAATCGTTTAATAATAATTTATTTAATATCGATATTAAGTCCTTCTTACCGACACACAGCAGGACGAAACCCTGAATTCGTGGCCAAAAATACGAAAAATGAATTGTGGATTCGGGGAATTTTAACCCTTGGGTTGGGTAGAGAAATGATTGGTGCATTCAAACCTCGAAGGGTAAGGTCGTACCTTCCATACCTGGCTCGATACAGTAATTCAAAGTCAGCCTTCGTTAAGAGTTCATGCGTCACGCCAGAACGTAAAGCAAAACCAGTGATCTTTAAAATTCCATAACTTGAAAATCAATTAACTTATTTCAATTCTTCAAAATGAATTTTACTCCCGGAGAAATGCAGAAAATATTCATGTTTGAATTAAATTGAAAAGTTATGTTTAACTGCTTGAAATACGGCCGTGTTCGAAACCCTCGCGAAAACAATAAGATTTTCGAGACCTCTACTTTCAAATAAACAAAAAGTATAATATAACACCATATTCCACAACAATTTAGGTGATTCTATCAGCTATCGAACACAACTTATAGTGCCTGCGGAAAGCTGCGGAAACTGCAGTTTTAGCTGTTTTAGCATAGCTTGAGCTGTACACAGCAGGCATATGACAGGCAGAATACTTAATACAGAATAGGCATAATACAAGAAACTTATACCAAATACTATAGATAAGATATCTATAGTATTTGCTTATACTTATACCGGTCTTGGCGTATATAGGGTGTTCGTAACAAAATGGTCATAGCGTATATCGGACAAGCGGCTAACTCTTGCGCATGCGCGTTTCAAATTTTAAACAGATTTCTTCTATTTGATGCAATAATTCTATAGAAATCGTCTCTAACAATATTTATGGTAGCGAAACTGTTGATTTAAAATAAAAAAGTTATAAGAACAACACAATTTAACCTATGATTAAAGCCATACTGAATGGAATGTCTTTTTTAAATATGATAAATTATTGTTGTAGCGGACAACAGACTAGGGAATCCCTGTAACCCTGTATTACTATAATTTGTTTATTTAGTTGTAACTTTTTTATACCTTTTGTATTGTAATAATACAGGGTGTCACAAATTCCTTTTGAAAATAACCCTGAAGTACAGATTTTTACCAGAATTGAACAGGTTTTTAAAGAAATTTGTTACCGTTTTTGTCCGCCATTTTGTTTTTGAGATTTTTGATTTTGTATTCGTAATCAGCGACCCCAAAAACCCCTGAGTGCAGATTTTCACCAAAATTAGATGGGTTTTTGATTATTGGCAACGAATTCAGGGTTTCGTCCCACTGTGCTACATCATCGTCCGCCCCCCATTTTTATAATAAACCATCAATGTTTTAATATTATAAGTGTTTAAAGTAGACATTTAAGTGACAAGCAATAGAATTTTGAGTATTTTCTATTTTTCAATTTGTTATTTAAGTATAGTTTGTTTCAATTTAAATGGAATTCTTAAAAAAAATTTAAAAATTAAAAAAGATTATAATATATCAAATTACTTTGATATAAAACGCATAAACTTGACCTACACTGATAAAAAAAGTTTTGAACCAAAACTTTTTATTTTATGCTTATACCGGGTGCTGAATGAGTTAGCCGAACATAGAAAATTAACACTTAAAAACTTATTTATGCAAATTCCTGCTTCCATAATTATTTTAGAGAAAAAATGAAAGATACAAAAATAATGCAGAAATAAAAACTACAAATGATAATAGCATTAAATTTCATCTAACTTTTACTTAAAAGGTCAAAAAATGCTTTCAAAATTGTTAAAATTTTCATTTATCACTGGCCATGGTAAAATTTCCATAAGTTTCCATGGTAATTATATTTGAAAATAGAAATTAAATTGAATTTATTACATGGCCAGTGCGATAAATGAAAATTTTAACAATTTCGAAAGCATTTTTTGACCTTTTAAATAAAAGCTAGTTGAAATCTAATGGTGTTATCATTCATAGTTTATATTTGTGCATAATTTTTGTATCTTTCATTTTTTTTTTTAAATAATAACAAGTTTTTACATGTTAATTTCCTATGTTCAGCTAACTCATTCAGCACCCGGTATACAATGCATAAAAACTCTCGAATCAAATTTTTCGTTTTGCTTCATACATAGTCAGGGCCGTATCCCGGACTTTTGTTCGGGGGGGGGGGGGGTTGAATGAGAAATAACTAATGTTTTTACCCCCAGGATTATGTGCCGCAGGAAAAAAATTTTGCAAGTTTTGTGAAAACTGCCTTTGTTGATAAATCATAACATGTGAAGTTAACTTGCATACTATTTAGTATATCTTGCTTCAAGTCAAAATCTGTCACATCGGCAATTAAATTTTCTTCTCCATTGTCTTAGCAGATTTGATATTTTCTCCTAAGTTTTCACCAAAGAGAAAAGTATTGAGATCTGCTTCCACCATGACATCTTTTAATTCCTTGTTGAAATTGTGTAGCAATAGGTTTCTGCGTACCATTGATTGCTGTTGGTGGAGATCGGTGAGAAGGCGGCTAGCATCACTGATCAGACCGATGAGTTGGTGTTTTCTCTCATCGTTAAGATTTTCCTTGCCTAGTAGCAAGGTTAACGCTTGTCCCAGCGCCGACAAGCTAGCCCCCAATTGAGTTTGGGAAGCTTGTAGTTTCTCATCTCTTTTTAATGAAGCTTCGTTGGAGGCTACTTTGGCCTCTGGATATATTATTGGTGGTTTTAAATTTTTGCAATTATTCTGGGGGGGGGGGATCGCTCCATTAGCGTAGATTTCACGTCGACTTCCAGGCCTTTTGTTAAAATTTTTCCCCATTGAACAGCCACATCTTTGTGTATGTTGTTTTGTGTTGCTTCGTTTTGTGGTGAGGTCTGCCCCAGAAGATTTCTAATTTCCTCACTTAAGTCTAAATTTTCTTCATGGTTTTCAACTACAAACAATGTTTTGTATTAGCTTTTGTATATAATTTTTATGAAATACATTTTAATGTGTAATACAAAGGTTCATTGACCCTGTATATGAAAAAATTTGTTGTATTGTTTGTACAATTTGTAATAATTACATAATATATGCTTTATTTAAAAAATTTTAATAATATGTAATACAATAGTTCATTGACCCTGTATACATGAGTTTGTTAAACCTCTTTGCAATGCCGGATTTATAACCAAATATCTAAGTTGGGTTTCATTTAGGTAAATTGACCTAAATTATTGTCCAGTATTTTTATTTTATAACAAGAGTTCATTGACTCTGTAATGGTCTTGTAGGTACATTGACCTTGACCAGGTATATAATTGTGTATTATACAGGTACATTGAGCTTGAGCAGGTATAACTATCATTGTATATTTTACAGGTACATTGACCTCGACCAGGTATATTATTGTATATTTTACAGGTACTTTTACCTTTTTTTTCGACTATAATGCCTTGGTTACCTACCATTTGTGTCGTAATCGCTTTCTTCTATTGAGGAATGTATTACGTTTAATCTGCGTTTGTGTTTTGTTGACCTTGACCTTCCTTTGAATGTTTTCCTTAATTTCAAATATAACTTTTCATCGTCGCTAGATGATGATGAGTTCGATGTATTACTTTGATATTTTCGTTTCCCCATGTCGGTGCACGATATTTTAAAATATAATTTTAGAAACACTAAAAACACTCTGTATACTATAGCACAAAAAAGAGAAGTGAAGAACTTGGGACGGATGGTCGGTATTACAGGAAGCACGAATACGATATAAAAAAGCTTTCTAGCTTTCAAATGTGGACTTATAGTGTAAAATAGGGGTACTACATAATTATCATCTGAAGAAGAAAACACAAGTATAATTCGTTTTATATGATCTTTAGACCATTCTCCATCAGTTATAACAGAAATACATGAATATCCATCTACATCAATATCTCATTTAACAATTGCAATATTCCTCTCTTCTTCTCCGGCTGTTTTCAGTTCTTGTCATAAAACATTTGCAGTAATTTAGGATAGTTCATTATGGTACTTACTATACAGCGTCTTACTCATATGCGGGAATCACTGTCATTTGGCCGAAATTTATTTGGCCGAATTCTATTGGCCGACTGTTTTTGGCCGATAAATCACTTGGCCGACATATCAATTGGCCGACAGATAATTTGGCCGAACAGTTTTTGGCCGACAGATTGTTTGGCCGAACAGTTTTTGGCCGACGTTTATTTGGCCGATCAGTTTTTGGCCGACAGTCACTTTGCCGATAAATTTTATTTTTTTGGTAAATAAATACAAAATATTCGTTACACACCAACGAATTATTTTTAAGATCCATTAGGTTTAAACTGAAGGTTATGAGAAATGCCACGAAGGAAGTCGTCTTGAGTTTTGTTGGGAAAATCCACAACAAGTCGTTTGAGCCTGTCCGCCAGTTTGACGTATTTTTTCTTGGGAGGATTGGGCACGTGGCCTGCATTATACTGAGCAAGGCTGAATTCAACATTACCTTGCTCACGTTTGAGTCCATCAATAAATTTCCAAATTGTAGGGTGATTGGCTCCGAGAAGACTACTGAATTTATTATTCCACCCTTCAATGGAATTATTTGTTTTAGGAAGGTCTCCAAGGCAGGCATCGTGACAGTTCCAAACCGAAATCCCGAAATTCACGGGTTTTCGCACTGGATTGCTCCTACTTCGAATTGCGCCAATCCAAGTGTTCTCAAAGTAATCGAGAAGTGGTTTTAAAATTTCTTCATTTTGCAGAAAAAATTCGGTTTGCAGCAAATTCTCGAACATAAGCTCCACATTCTCTTGAGGAGCAAAGGCTAGAGCCGCCAACTTTCTAATATTTAAGGGAAACGATGGATCAGCCAGATTTTCGTACCGAACTCGAATAGGATTGTTAGCCTGTATTACACGCCAAATACATTGATTAAAATGAAAAAAGCATCCGTGGTGAGCGATGCCAGGAAAAACACGTTGAAACGCTTTTTTCTGAGCAATTTCAAAATCAGTCATAATACTTACAGGTTTTAACTCGGGTTTCAAGTTTAGCATAGCTTCTAGAACTCTAATATAAGTGTCCTCCTTCTTATTCGGAAGAAGGACAAACACAGACGGAATTACCACCTTATACTTGATAGAATGGATCGTGTACAGTTGGAAGAACAGTGATGGGGCCGACTTGAATGTCCCATCGGCAAACCAATGATCGCAATCAGCCAATAATTATAAATTTTCTGCGGTACTAAATATAAGAATCCGATTTTCACTGGGTCCGCTATCATAAAGTAAGAAAGGCTCTCCTTTGCCAGTTTTTCCGTAATCTCCTTCAATCACTAAATCAGTCAGGCTGGTAGGAGATGTTGGAACAGCAGGACCATTCCTATTACGAGTTCTGCGAATGGTCTGTTTCAACAAGTTGGTGGAAGGAAGATGTGGGGCCACTGCTGTATCAAGATTTAGAGTAGCATCTGCCAGAATCTGTTGGGGGTTTTCTTTTGAAGTTTTCGCCACTTCTTTAATATTAGCAAGCACAGTTTTTGCTGCAACTTCACTACTTTCCACCGTGTGACCAATATGAGTGCCACTAAGTCCAACAAGTTCATCGTTTTCAGTGATTGCTCTTGCTTTGCACTTTGAAGTGTTGTATTTGGCACATTTCCAATAAATTTTTGCACCACCTTGTTTATCGCGAGTAAACAGAAATCCATTATGTAAAAGCTGCTTAACTCCACGACTGCTTTCGACATATTCCAAAGGCATATTTGATATAATTTTAATTTACTTTTGATTTCTTCTTTTTCTTCTAATACTTATAATTTCTTCTAATTCTTTCTACTTACTGATTCTTAATTACATAATTGTTTATATAGAAAATAACAAAAGGTAATCGGATAGGATTAACGCGGATAATTTTAATACCGCGTCGTTCAGAAACGGTATTAGTTTTTTTATTAGATTCGTCCTTGGGTGACGTTGCTTTCTATTGGTCTGCTCATAGTCAGGACCATATTCCTCGACTATACGTGCTAACACGGCCATCCTGCAATTGCCACCAAATAACTGTCGGCCAAATACTGTTCGGCTAAATGACTGTCGGCCAAAAACTGTTCGGCCAAATAATCTGTCGGCCAAAAACTGTTCGGCCAAATAATCTGTCGGCCAAAAACTGTTCGGCCAAATGATTTATCGGCCAAAAACTGTCGACCAAATGATTGTCGGCCAAAAAAATTCGGCCAAATGACTGGATACCCATATGCGGTATATTCAAGACCGATACTATTTCTTCTAATTGTGAATACCCACATGCGACCGAAGCTGTTCCTGAAAATAATACTTTAATTTTAATAATTAATTAGTTCAAATTTTATATATAATTTTTACCTATTACTGATAAGATATTACAGTTCATTTCTGTATCTTATGATTGATCCATCTTCAAATATGATTTTTCCC
The DNA here is from genome assembly GCA_958510845.1 of Cantharis nigra. NCBI lineage: Eukaryota > Metazoa > Arthropoda > Insecta > Coleoptera > Cantharidae > Cantharis > Cantharis nigra. Next base: position 15,092,762 of record OY294029.1, read on the forward strand.
CACACATGCCACTTTACCGTAAAGATAAATATAAAACCACATCTTTTTTCACCAATTATATTGCAATTTTCTATAAAACAATTAAACGATGGCATGTGCTTGATTTGCTTTAATTGTTTCAAAAAGTGTTTCATGTTTACTATTCTTCTTCCTTCAAGAGTAAACTTATCGGGTGCTTTTGATTTCTGAATTATTTCTAATTCAAATAATTCTGGTTCTCTAATCTCAGAAACCTCCCGATTCATTTTGACAAAAATAAGTATTAAGAAAATCAACATAAACTTTTGCGATATAGTTTAATCGAATGAAAAATATTACTTACCGTGATCGAGAATATCTTAATGAATGACGAACAGTTTTTATGTTGCCCATTCTAATTTAATTATTAGAAAATAAAATAAATATCACTTTTACAACATTTTGTTTAAAGAAAGCTTTACAAAAATGTACGCACACAATAGATAATAATATTATGTTGTAGATAGGAATTATCACAATTAGAAAAATGATAATAAACTGCATAAATAAAATGCATTGACTGTACCAGAATCTCTATCCCAAGGTATTTATGTCTATGCAACATGATAATTTGAACCATATGTCGTGCATTTAATTTAAATAGGTCTGTCTTGCTTAGAACTTTACGTATTTTACTGGCTTATTAATTGCATTTTACCGTTCTCTTGCCCTTAAGGACAACTCCGCCTCAGTATCTACCAAACATACAAATTTTGTGTTGTTAATTATAAAATTATTCTAAACTGTCAACTTGATGCGCACGGTTTTCTTTCCAGTATTGTATATTTCCGAAATAAAGTAGCTTATCAAACTTGTGTATGCTTTGTTACCTCGCCAGGCAAGCTCGGTAGAAGCATTTAAGTTGAACTGGCGCTGCAGGCCGTCGGGGTTGTCTATTGGGTACGAGTACGCCATTTCCGTTAGCTCCTACATGGTGACAGGAGCTGAGCTCTTTCGGATTGCTTGCTAGCCTGGCGCCGCAGTTCCTGCGAGTTTGCCTGGCCATCTTGAAAACTGCGCCATTGAATATATTAAATTTTATGCCGGCTAAAAAAAATAAAGCAAGTTAAAAAATTAAGTACCTCCCGCAAAACGGCTCATGATATCATTGGCGGTAAAATTCCATAGACATTTCAGCGAGTTGTCTTTATTGTCGCTGCCGTCCTGGCGGCGCAAGGTCATTGCAAAGCTCTCCGTTGTCAGGTTTAAAACGAAGCCCTTTTCCTCGAGAAAATCTTTAAAGAGCTCGTCATCCTGGCAGTCAAATTCAGAGCTGCTTGCGAATCGACGTTACCGAAACGCGTAGGTTTAGCTAAAAGTAAAACCGAAAAGGGTATATAGATCGAAATTGGAAAAGAAAAAGTACATACTTGACGAGGGTGTCGGAAGTGTGGGCGACTGCGATAATGATAATCTGGGGAGTTAGGGAGGGCAATCCTTAAAGAAAATTATTCGGTTAGAAGGAACATATAGGTACTTAAAATATATAGTATCTTTCACTTCTTCTTTTTCACACAAGTATAATATATAAGTATAACCAATCAAACAACCGTAAACTTGAAAATGCCATTTCACCATCTTTTTTCTAAAAAGTAATTTTTCTTTGTAAAATGCCCTCTGGTGTTATATGTTTTGTCGAAAAAAGACATTTTACCTGAATAATTTCGTCTTTATTAATAATACCATCTGGGGTGACTGCCAAGAATTGGTACTCATTGTCGATGTATAAACCGCACTTTTGTGAATACATTTTCTTAATTTTTTGGCTAAGGCATTTATGGCGTCACGTTCATGATTATTACCATAGTCAGTTACCATGGTAAAAATGTTTTTTAGCTTTATTATCGATTTAATTAAAGCTTTAGTATATGGTAATTTGCAACAAATTTCACCAAATTTGGAAGCAGTTAGTCTAGATTTTCTTTCATGTATCCACGGTACGCTTTTGCTTTGGTTTTGAGTTTGTTCTTCTACATTTCTTATTTCTTCCTTGGTTTTTTTAATTTATGGAAGATATTCCTTTTTGGCAACTTCAGAACTTGCGTTATCCATACCTGGTTTAGCACACAGCTCTCCATAACTTTCAGGATTCTGTTTCTCAAATTGTAATTTTCTTTGCACAGCTTTACTATTTTTTAATTTGTCTCTCAACAGTTTACTTTCTCTTCCGGTTTCCATTTTTTGTGTGAATATTCCTGGACTACGTCCGGTTAACATTTTTTGTATGTTGGTATCCTATCCCTGATAGGAACTTTTCTTATAAATAATAATTATAATAATTTTAACAACCTCCACTATAGATCGTACATATCTTGATCCAGAAGAAGTAGAGTCTCCTACACATTTTATTTTGCGTGTAAAAATAAAAAAAAAACACAAATGATTTTTGCACTCAATTTTTTGGACTAATACATATTATATGATGTATACGGATCACTTTTTAAAATATATTATTCCATATTGTAACAAATTCTCTTGAAAACCTTGTGCCAAGATGTCGGCCTCCCTACTACTCACTGAATTATTCCAATTTTTGTAATAGTTAAGTTTGCTATTTTGCCTTCTGGGTCTTCGTTTGTTTCATTACTTGTACAAATTATACAATATTTATTACGCACTCCAATGTATAATACTTTTTTAGTACGGAAACCTATAATAGCAGCAGCGCCTGAAAGTGAATTATATTGGTGCCTATACGATCTCTTCGCCCAGCTAAGTACGACAGTAATTAAAGGTATACCATCCTCGTTTACATCTCCTGCAGCAACTGCGAGTTCTTTGTCTTCCATTGCAGCGTAAGTCATACTGTTTAAAGCTGTCACAAACTTAGTCATGATATTTATCAAAGGTATTGTGGCAGCCGCAGACTGGGGCGAAACAGCTTCAAACCTGATAGAAAATAAATAAACTAAATACTATATAAAACTCCTACTTATAGCAAGTCAGTGGGCAGTTTCATCTTCGATCAATCTCATAGCACTTTGATTGTCCACATGTAAGACAATTGGGCCTTTATAGATGCCTAATTTTTCAGTTAACTTATTCATAACAATTAGCTGCTTAACTCCCTCCGAAGCAGCAATATACTCAGCTTCGGCAGTTGATAATGCGACCGTGGACTGACGTCTTGAAAACCAATCAAATAAAATCAATAAAATCAAAACTAAACTAAATCACGCATTGTTTGTTCGCGTGAAAATTTTCTGGTATTAAATTCACGGTATCTTCTGAAATCTTTATTTCGGGATTCTAGCGCTTCTTCAGAAAACATACCTATCGGAAGCACAGCAGAATTAATTATATCAGAACCATGAATTAATATTTTGTGTATGCTTGAAGGCATATAATACCATGGGTAGAGTTCAACAAATCGTTCAGCTGTGTGTTTCGTATAATCTCTGAAGGCTTCTACATTGATACTGTATCCGCAGGAAATTGGTTTATTGGCCATAATATTATATTCCCATCTTCTGTGCGAAGTTGTAGCGGCACAATACAAATGGCAAACATATTTGAGTCACTCTTTGCATGACTATCTTCTCCACTAAAACTTTGTTTATAATTTGATTCATCATAAACATCTAATAACGCGGGAGCGCGTTGTATAAGATTCTGCCTGTCGGAAAAAGTTACATCATTAATTGTTTCTAAATTTATTGTCTCTTTGTATTGTTCGCCGGAAGTATCATTTCTCGACGAAAATTAGCGAAATAAGGAGTCATTCCTATCACTTCATGAATAGCTGTAACATCGCTATTTTTATGATTGTCCTTTACGTAACATGCTAGCATGGTCTTGAGTACACGATTTACCCTCTCAACGGGATTTGGTTGCGCATGATAGTAAGCGTTATACAAAATTTGAGCTTTATAATTTGAAATCATTTTCCTAAATTCTTTACTTCTAAATTGGACTCCGTTATCTGTAAGTAAATATTGCGGTGCGCCAAAAACTAATAAAACATTGTCTTCAAGTCATGGAATGACTTGAGACGCAGTCGCTGAACGTAATGGATAGAAAAGAGCAAATTTCGGAAAACAATACTACTGACAAGATTTGAGTATATCATAAATAATCATCTGCCACGGTTTGTTCACTCCCGGGGCCCTGTTTCATAATAGTACTAATATTATTAGTTAAAAAGTACAAGTTACAAATTACTAGTTCTAATAATTTTTGTTCCATAAACAAATGTCTACACTAATAGTATTACCTGGTTTATACAAGTAAAATGTACAAGCTATCGAATCGAGACGGCTAGACAGGCTGCTGTTCTAAAGCTGATTGATTATTGTTATTGTCATTAGCCAACATTTTAACGGATAGCCTGAATCTCCGAGAAGTACTGCATTCGGGAATACATTACTTATTTTCATTTTTTGAAATAGTGTGCTATTACGTAAGACACGGGAGTCGTGAACACTTCCTGGCCACCTCGAACTAACATAATAAAACAAACCTGATGGACCACAAACAAACATGCAATTTATGGAACGATTTCCATGCCGATCTACAAATGCCGCTTCATTTTCAACCGGTGCATCAATTGGTATCAGAGATCCATGTCTGCCGACATGAGGAAATCTAGCTACTGAGTAAAATCGATTAACTTCAGCAGCTAATGTTTCCAGCCATGCAATAATTGAATTAAATAACCGTTTATTAATAACGGTAACGACGGCCTTAAGAGAACGACAGATAGTTGCTTTGCTAACGCCGTGCATATCTCCCACTGTATGGTACTGGCTGCCACTTCCAAGCCAGTGTGAGGCTACACTTAATTGTTGCTTAGGACTTAATGTCCCACCTTTTTACTTCCTTGTAAAACAAGGAAGTATTGTATTCCCGATTTTCTTCGGTTTCCAGATTTTGACGGAAATATCCGTTTTGACCTTCCCTGAATTTATTTTGACTATTTTCGTTGTGACGTCTGTACGTACGTACGTACATACGGACGTCTGTATGTCGCATAACTCAAATACGGTAGGTCGTTGAAAGATGAAATTTTGGATTTGAGGCACTTATAGCATCTAGTTGTGCACCTCCTATTTTTGGTTGAGATTGTCCGTGCCAAAAGTCGTAATTCATGACGCGCATAAATAGATTAACGAGATTCTTGTACAAGCATTATAAAAATTACAAGGAAGTTATGTGGTGTCCGTTCGTTGTATTCTAAAGATGACTCAAAACCAAAATTTATACGCCTTCTAAAAATTCTTCGTCACTTGATAAATTAAAAAATAAATCTTGCAACATTCTTTAACTTTTATCTTCGAAATTCAATAAAACACTTAATGAAACAATGCAAAATAATGACAGTGTTTTACTAATATTTTGATAATATGGGTAAATGGATACTTGTATAAATTATATTAGTAAACACTAATATTTTTAACAAATTAATATTATTAGTTAATATTATGGAACAGAAACTTGTATAATTTACTAATATTTTTGATAATACAACTTGTAATTTGTAGAATTGTACTTTCCCATTATGAAACGAAATTTTACAAATTACAAGATTAATAATATTAGTAAATTTTCATTATGAAACAGGGCCCGGGTGCCTTATTTGGGTATTTTTGTTCGTTAGAGATCATTTTATTATACCACCGATCAGCTCGAGGGGAATCGATTGACTAGCATTTTCGAAACTGTGCGTTAGGGGGGTTTAAAGGAGATTTTGTTTTCCGTACAATTAAAAAAATTATTTTCATTTTAATTAATTACATTTTTTAATTATGATAATATGTAATATTAACTATACGGACATGTTGATACGTGTTTACACTGACTTTATTAATAACTGAAACTACTTACTGAATATACAATTACATTTTGCTTATATATTAAATATAGTATTCTTCTTGAATTGGGATTTAATCTATTTAATCCTTTAATCTACGATATATTACAAATTACAGATGAGACGAAACAATATAAAAAAACACAACTATTTTATTATTTTGAAACAAAATGTGTGAGGAATCTGCATGTTTAGTTCCCCAACTGCATCAACAACAGAATGATCACCCCGAACCTAGACGTAAGTAAATTTTCTTTTATAATTCCCCAACTTGTTCTTCAAATTGATTAACCATCACTGCTGAAATATTTTAGCACCAAGATTCAGATACCCTCGAAGCATTGATATGAATTCTGTAGTTTTAACTAAATCTGAACCATGAGCCAAAATGAAATCCCTTGCTTATGGTACCAATTGAATTAGTTAATATTTAAAAGATATAATTTAAATTTAAAAATTAGTAAAATGAGGGCCTAAATAATAAATTTTGAAGCTTTGCAGTTGAAAAACTACTCAGAGCTTTGCCAGTCTTTTGGCATTGTTTATAATATAATATAAAATATTATATAGATTATTATTATTACTTTTATTTTTTTTGATTTTTATTAATATTTTTTTTAAACATTAAACTGGACGGTTTCACGCATTAGATGTGGAAATTTGTCAAAAATTAGCTAAAATATCAAGTCAGTTGTACTGCTTTTTTAAAGATATTCCAATTTTTCCTCTTCACTTCAGTAGCAGATCCAAACAATTACTATAGGGGGGGGGCAACAAAATAAAAATTCCGTAAAATTAATCTTAATATATAAAACTCAAAGTTTGTATGTATGTCCGTCCCATCAAAATCTCCCCAACGGAAAGCACGATTGAATTGAAATTTTAACTGGTTATTCAGCTAAGAGTTCTAAGGTTAATGCCACTATTCCCAGCTCAATTTTCAATTTTTTGAAAAAAAAATAAAAGAAATATGACTAATATTGTGATTTTATAATAATAAAATAAGAAATTAATTATGATAAATGATCCTGTGCAAAACGGAGTTTCCAGGTCATTCAAATATTAAGAGGTCATGGCGGCCGGCAGGCCGCCTGACCTGCTAGTTATTTATAATAGGTAACAACATCTCAACATTAACTTAGAGATTATTCTGTCCATCAAGAAATCTAAAAAGCTATCTATCGCATTGAAAAGTACTTAAAACACTTAATTTAATTTTTAGCAAATACATAGTTGGCTCTCTTTTTTGTCTTCTTCTTGTTAATAAAAAAGCCTTATATCATTAGAGAGGCAGCACTGGATATGTTTTATGCTAGTAGTACCAACATGATTCAAGTTATAATTTGACATATAAATCAAACAGTGGTATGATGTTCATTCGTGTTTTAACTTATTATCGTGATTTACCGTATCAATTCATCTGGAGAGAGTAAGTAATTTTTTAAACATTTTCAATATATTTGTATAACATAAATTACTATTATAATGACGAAATCTAAAACCGATATAGTGTACTCTTTTTTCTAATTATAAAATTAATAAAAAATATTTTTGTAGGTAGGTAAGCTGAATAAATACAATTTGAAGAATTACTCACTTCCTTTACGCAATTTCTTGGCTCAGATGAAGAGCTTGGAACTTTTGCTACTTATTTTGCACAACATTATGCAAGTAAATCTCAAGTTTGGGCTACTGCCTACAGGGTTGGCAGTGGTATAAATATCAATATGTATGTAGAAAGAATGCATAAAACTATCAAGTACATAATATACTTAGATGGAAAACTTTGTCGAAGTATTTATAGATACCACAATGTTTGGTTTTATATTTCTTTACGAAATGTTACCATTAAGCCTCAGCTCAATGCTTTTAAATTTTAGAGTCAATTGGTTAGCAACTACTTCCAAAACGGAGAACAATTATAAGAATTTGGGATACTGCCAATAAAAGCAAAATTATGGAATTTAGAAGAGGAACAAACCTTTTTCATTCTTAATTGAACGTATTTTATACGACGAGAGTCTTTTAGTTTAAACTGTAGTCAAGATTCCCAATTTATATTGATTGCTTGATGCAGCGATAAGGGAACGGTATATATTTTTTCTACAGCCAACACTAACTCTCTTTCGATTAGGAGTTTATTAGATGCTAGCCGATCGATAACAACATTCGCCACAAATTCTGAATGAAAGTCAAGTTGTTGTCAAGATCGAGAAGAGGACTAATAAGTAAAATACAAGAAATAAGAGAGGCAGCAATACAGATGGGCTTGGAGATAAATGAAATGAAAACGAAGTATATGAGATGTCAACGTGAAGAGATACAAGACCGACGAGAGCTGAAAATCGGAGACCAGACATACGAAGAGGTGAATGACTTCATATATCTAGGAACACAGATATATAATAGAAACAAATGAGAGCAAGAAATTGGAAGAAGATTTGCAACAAGCAAATACATCCTACTATGCCAACAAACCTACTGAACGATAAAAAGCTATCAAGAAAGACAAAGATTAAGATATACAAGACGATAATTATTAAACCAGTAGCAACTTACACAACGGAAACAATGTGCCTTAGTAGAAAAGACGAAGAACAGATGAGAGTTTATGAGAGGAAAGTAATGCGTAGAATATTGGAACCAGTGAAAATTAGTGAACAAGATAGCAGACCTATGATGAATCATGAAATACAGAGGGAAGTTGGAAACGAAGATACGTTAAAGTAATCAAATCTCTAAGATTAGGTTTTTAAATTTTCTTACTTTTGATAACCACATGGACTGGTGCGATATAACACCATCTGATACTTCTAATGTAAGAAATTGAAAGAGTTCTTCATATATAGACAACAATTTTGTAGCTCTCAAAGAAAGCCTCAGCTCTATGGTTTTAAACTTCAGAGGCAATTTCATAGTAACTACTTCCAAAACGAGAACAATTGTAAGAATTTGGCAAAATTATGGAATTTAGAAGAAGAGCAAACCCTGCTGCTATTGAATCCCAATTCAAGATATCCAATACATTGCTTGCTGCAGCGTTTAAGGAACTGTGCATTTTTTTTTACAACCAACCATCACTAACTTTCTTTCGATTACGAGTTTAGTAGATGCTAGTCGATCGATAGCCACATTGGCTACAAATTCTGAATGCAAAGTCTTAATTGCGTTTATTAAGTCTGACATGATTATTGGTAAGTTCAAAAAATATGCTTTCAACTTGTAGTCCGATTTAAGCAATAATTGCATTTTTAGCCTTAGTTTTGGATGGTACATTCCGCTGATAGTATAGTATCGAAAACAATAAGTGCAAGTTTAAAGAATATGAACAGTTTTTACCATTGTGTGCTAATATGGTGCAGCACAAGAGCGATGGTAATGATACTGTCGAATTTGCCGATACAGAAAATTAAATATTTAAATCTACAGCTTTAATTTGTATACACTAGAAATATACTGTTAGCCAGTTTTCGTGGTACTTCAAAATTTTGTTTTTGACAACACAAAATCAGTTTTATTTTAAAATAAAAAAATTACTATAAAATTTCGTTTTGATGTAACTAATTAAATTTTTTTTTAAATCAAAATATTGTTAGTAGATAGTACAAAATTTAATACAAATTAATTTGTAAAAGTACAAAGTAATTCAAAAATAGTACAAACCACAAGTTTTCAAAATAAAATTATTAAATTTCTGATTAAATTAAGAGATAGTAAAACGATCGGCGACATAGAATATATAAAAATCTAACAAGACGACACGCAATTAGTCCGAATATATATGGATTGAGAGAGACGCATAAACACGAACCAACCAAACGTCATACAACGTATCGTTGTGCCTCTTTCGGAAGAGTTGATTAACATTTGATTTTCAAATCTGAAAAATGATTTTTATGCTCTAATGGAACGCTTGGCAATGGGGAAACCTGTATAATAATAAATTTTTCCTCCCTGGTGGGGAAACCGAATTCTTCTCTACACGCTGGGAAAATATGAACCAGCTTTTTTTTAAGTGTAGAAGCCCAAGTTGTTAATCTAGCTGGATAAGGGTCGGCGGCGAGGGTGAAAGATTTCGCGTAAGATAAAAAGACAACCAAAAAAATAATCTCTGCAAGAAGTATGCTGCCAAGCGGCAGTTGCAACCAAACGCCAAATGGTCGCAGCTACTCTTCTCAAATATTATCCTTAGGAGAAACGTAACGAAGAACGAGGGGCGATACGCTAATTGTCGAACCAAAATAATTAAATAAATTTAATTATAAAATTAAATATTAAACGTTGTTCATAATATTTATCGTTGGAATAATTTGCGAGCGAAGATAAAGCTATCAATAGATAACTTGCAATGGTTGGTTCCATGTAAAATAATTTATCTTTACAAATTATTTAAAACAAATATACGGCAATTCTGAAGCAAATATGAGATTTCCAGTCAGTACAAAACATCAGATCAAACGAGTTAAAAAGAACATTGTCAAAATAAGGTGTCTCCCCAATACGAAAATGCAAAATAATTTACTCAAATTCGACGAGCACATGAAAACACTTTCACACTTACCAAAGTTCACAAAAAAAGTCCCAGAAATCGCGTTCTGGCCTTTTCAACACGCAAACTCCAATCCCTCCCCAGTCATACTCAAGGCAGGGGCGCACTCAGCAATTAAACAAATTGCAAAAATTTGTTACGACAAATTACATAGTTAAGAATAACCCAGCCAAATATCATTATAAATGCATAATTTTTTTTTTGCTAGTTATCATACTAAACTTGGTCTACGAATAATAGTCACCTATTTAAATTTGTTATCATGCGTTTTATAATGTTTTATATACCGGGTGCTGAATGAGTTAGCCGAACATAGGAAATTAACATGTAAAAACTTATTTTTGCAAATTTCTGCTTCCCTAATTATTTTAGAGAAAAAATGAAAGACACAAAAATAATGCAGAAATAAAAACTACGAATGATAATAGCATTAGATTTCATCTAACTTTTACTTAAAAAGTCAAAAAATGCTTTCAAAATTGTTAAAATTTTCATTTATCGCACTGGCTATGGTAAGTTTCCATAGTATAATTATATTTGAAAATAGAAATTAAATTGAATTTATTACACGGCTAGTGCGATAAATGAAAATATTAACAATTTCGAAATCATTTTTTGACTTTTTAAATAAGAGCTAGATGATATCTAATGGTGTTATCATTCATAGTTTATATTTCTGCATTATTTTTGTGTTTTTCATTTTTTCTCTAAAATAATTAGGGAAGCAGGAATTTGCAAAAATAGTTTTTACATGTTAATTTCCTATGTTCGGCTAACTCATTCAGCACCCTGAATATATTTTTTTTAGTGCTTTGGGGAGGGGGAAATCCTTATGGACACCACCCCGATGTTGTGGGGTGGTAGTGTCGGACTCTTACTGACTAAAACCCCCTCCCTTATGGTCTACTGCATGAGCGTGGTATACGTCTTTCGGCATTTCTTCGCCTCGTGCACGTTTTACGCTGTTAAGATGGTTATGTTCTTTCTACCGCCCTTTCGGGACTTTTCCCTTCTTTGATTCGTTCGATCGCTAATCTGTGTTGTTCTCTTCGGCTTTTTCATCTTTTTCCTTATTTGACATGATGTCCCTGATGTATAGTTGGTTATCAGGGACCACTTTTCTTGATTTTCTAGCATCTGCGTGATCAGGTGTTCTTGTGTTAATGTCTTCCCCAGTGTTGCTTCTATTTCTCGTCTCCGGTCTGACCACTTCTCACAATCGAAAATTGTGTGTTGCGCGGTGTCTTCCTCGCCGCAGTACCGGCACTCAGAGGAGTCACGCAGACCCATCCTCTTGAGGTAGCTGTTGAAGCAGCCGTGACCCGATAAGAATTGTGTGGTGTGGAAGTCAACTTCGCCGTGTTTCCTACGCAGCCATGCCTCAAATTGGGGATTAGGCTGTGGGTTCATCTTCCTAGTGTTTCGCGATCCCACCTGTTTTGCCACAGCCACTTCAACTCTTGTGAAACTTGTGTTTTATTTTTTTTTATAGGTTTTCCAACGGCCGAGGGCTTGCAGATCTATTGGCATAGTACTCGAGATTACCAGTACTGCGGCCTCGGAGATGGTCCTATACGCGCACACCGTTCTAATGGCTGCTCTTCTTTGGATTTTGGACAGGATTCTTCTATAAGATTCGAACCGCATCGCTTCGTGCCACACTGGCGCACCGTATAGCATCACAGAACGCATTACCGAACTTAATATTCTTCTTTTGCTCATCGCTGGTCCCACCATATTTGGCATAAGTTTCTGTAAGGCGGTTTGGATTTTGCCCGCCTTCTGTGCTGCTCTCAGCAGGTGTTGTTTGTAGCCCATGTGCCTGTCTAATGTGATGCCGAGGCTTATCAGCTTGTCAGGAGGAGCTTTCCTCCTTCCTATAGGAAGGAGTGCCTCGGTCTTTTCTGGCACAATCTGGAGACCGTGGTTTTTTATCCATATATTTAGGGTTGATAGTGCTTTATTTGTTTTGTCGGACAGGTCCCGTTCACTCTTGGCGGTGACTATCGCTGTGACGTCGTCAGCGAATGCGATCAAGGAGACCCCCTCCGGCATCTCCAATCTTGGCACTTTATCATAAAACACGTTCCACAAAGTTGGCCCGAGGACCGATCCTTGTGCCACCCCACTGGTTATGGTTTTAATTATTTGTAGTTCTCTCTCTTCTATCTGCAGTGTTCTGTCCGAGAGGTAGTCTGCTATAATATTACCCATGTAGGCTTTGATGTTTCTTGCTGTGAGGGCTCGGAAAAAAAACACTTTTTAGAGCACAGTAATACGAAATTAAAAAAAAAATGTTTACCTTCAGTTCAACGTTTGCTCTTATCTGTTCCTCTAACGGGGAACTAAGGTTGGTAGTTACCTGGTGAACCTCTTCAAAAATATCGGCAAAAACCTCCGCCTTGTCTAAGTTGGTATAAAAATTAATATTTCCATGACTTAACGTGGGCATGGGTTGATTTTTCCGTCTTAACATACTGTAGACTTTCCACAAGTTATCTTTCGTGGTAAGATCTTTTGTTTTATTTAACCATTCTTGACATCGAATCGTTTTAATTCGATTTTGAATGTCTTCAGTAAGTTGGTTTTTCTCGATACGATAGGCCACATTGCCTGTTTCCAACCACTTACGTCGAGCTTTCATACGTTGTCTTTTCAGATCATCGGTTTCTTGATCTGCAACATATTTGTTACGAATACGTTTGACTTTCGTGGAAACTTCTTGAGCTTCCGTAATTGCCATAAAGTCTACTTCTTCAACAGAATTGATGTTCGGAGTTATGCGAATTCTGTTGTTGCACTCTTCTCTGAATTTGCGCCAATTGGTGTCCGAGATAACGTAACTTGGCGGTATGCGAGAGGTAAGTACAGTCATCAGTACGGGCCAATGATTTGAATTCAAGTCATTAATTATAGGTTGCGAATAGTTCGTTATTCCTTGCACTAAAAAGAAATCTATAGTGGATTGTAACAAACCTGGCGGACTAAAAGTAGGTGTGGGTGGATATAATAGCAGATAGTTGTTTATATCATTGTGAGCCTTTAAGGTGTTACCATTTCTATTTGGATACCGACAGTTCCATTGGGGGTGCTTGGAATTGAAATCTCCTCCGATTATAATCTTGTACTTGTTCATGATGTTATCAAGTTCAACCGATGTTAGATTTGTAGAAGGTGGAGCATACATGGCACCAACATAAAAAGGACTCTTCAAATTGATTTTCATAACCAATAGCTCTGCTATTGCGTTTGGCTGCTCTACCGTTTCGTGCGGCAACCCCTTTCTAATTAAAATAGCAACACCTCCTGCCCGGTCGGTTAATCTATCTTTCCTAAAAACAAAATAAATTTTAAATTATCGCTTACCTTTAACCAAGTTTCCGTTATCAGGCCAATATGAATATTGTTTTCATCCAAAAATAGTTCTAAAATCTTGGGATTTGTTTACAACGCTTGTGGCGTTCTACGTCATTATAATAAGGTCTTCGAGGTTGTAACTACCCATCGAATTCTTTTGCACATCTGATGAATGCCGCCATGAGAGCTCCACCATCGACTGTAGTTGCCATGGCGCGGTTTAATTCGCGCACAGCTTTTAACATTTTATCAATATTACACATTGACTCTAATGTTTTAAATTCACTAATAAGTGAATCTTTTCTAGCTCTGTATTTTTCCCAGTACACTCGGATGTTACCAACACCTCGAATGGCTTGGATTTCCGTGAATATCACATCGCTCTCAAATGTCACTTTAAATTTTAGGTAATAAATATTGTCTTTATTTAATAGTTTGACACTGATCACTTTTGGGTTCACAATTTTTAAAGCGTCCAAAACTTCCGCTTCACTCATTCGCTGTACACCTTTTAACACAGCCATCATCTTTGTTTCATTCGTATGGCTATACGAATGAAATTGAGTTCCTTTTGAAATTAGGTTTGCTTTCAACTGGTTGAAATCATTAATATTCTCACTAAATATTTTTACTTTGACACCTAAGTATTTTAGGTGAAACTTGTTTGCCACCCCTTCCTTGATGTCATTTGTGAGCTACACATGGTTTTTGGGTAATCCCGAAACCACAATTGGCTTGGGTTTAATTATTTTCGGTGTCGAAATTACATTTGATGTCACATTTTCTACTTCGTTGTTATCATTTAACAACTCAAATTTCTTGCTTATATCCACATTGTACGTCATTTCAGTGTCGTCTTAACTGTTTGCATTTTTTGCCTGGCTAGTTTCGGCAATAAATTTTTTATTTACCACTGTGGCACTAATTGAGCTATTGCCCCGTTTCAAAGATGTTTTATTTGATTTTCCCATTTTCTTTGGTTCTGAAAATTTCTTTTCACCATTTAATAAGAAATTCTGTAGGATTTGTACCGACTTGGCACATTCTAACTTGTTAAAATCTTTGTTGCCTTCAATTATACCAAATTCATTAGTAGAATAACTTAATTTAAGTTAACTTGTATTGTACAATTTAGATTGCACAATATCAAATCATTAATTACTTCACGCACTAGACGATAACGCTATTACACACATCCGACCTCAACGAGCTCTCGATGTGGAATGAAAAGCTAGTTTGAGTGAACATTTACTAACTCACACCGGCGAAAAGCCGTTCAAATGTTCTGCTTGCGTTATAAATGTATTAGAAAAAGTTATTTGAGAAAACATTCACCAGTCTATTTTATTTTATTATTTTATTTAATTTTATTCAATTATATTAAATATGTATTTTATTCAATGTTAAATAATTAAATAATAAATTAAACTCTTGACCGTAACCAAGCAATTGAATTCACAGTTTGAGTTTATGTTTTCAATGTTTTTTGTAGTTTTTGCATCAGTAAATAAAATCTTTATATTTAATATAAGAATAAATCGAGTATTTTAAATAGAGAGATAATATAGAAAAGTTTTCACAAGTGTTTTGCCGTTGGGAAAATTTTTAAATGCTGTTTATTATTATTATTGCATTTGATTACATGTAAATGTGTTCCACACTTTATTTACGATTTGACCACTACGGGCGCTAGTAGTATTATTTTTCTTGACTCCACCTTCCTGCTCCTAGTGTATATGAATAAATCGATTTTTATATAATGTTCAGTTGAGTTTACATTTAAATTTTATATCCAGTAGCGGATCTACGATGTTTTTAAACCGGGGCAAGAACTTGACACTGGTGCCCCTTTAAGTAAGGTGATGAGCTTTTTTGTTTTGCTCGTCAAGATTGTTTAATGTTTTTTCAAATGTACGAATTTGGTGCCCCCATGAATTAGCACTCGGTGCCCGCACCCCGGTTTTGCCCCCCCCTCCCTAGATCCGGGCCTGTTCATGTTTATTTATAATAAAAATTATTATTTATTTCATTTCAAATCAACCGTAAAATCTTAAAAACCGAAACTTAAAATTATAAATTAAACTTAAAAAAGAAAAAGATTCTATTAAAAATAACTACTTATCATTTATTGATCATATTTGGTTAATTATAAAATTAACTTTATAAAAACTTAAAATACATTAAACAACTTCAAAAACTAATAATTATAATATAAAAAAACTAAAACACATTATAATTATTAATTATTATTGTAGTACAGTTTTGCTGTGTCCAAAGGTACGTGAGGGAAATAAAAAGTATAGAATACTTTTTTTTATCCCTAACCAAATAAACGGCAGTATTCAGTACTGAATTTAAATAATCACCCCATATAAATAAATTAGCAAAGGTGATAATATAAACTGAACAAAAATGATACTAATTATATCTACCTTTCCCGCAGATTATCCGTAAACCACATAAATATTTTCCAACTATGAAATTTCAAATTGACTAAAATTGTAAACTTAAAAAAAATAAAAAGAAATTAACAAAATATATTTTCGTTATCTTGACGAGACGAACGGACAGAAATCGGAGGTTACATTATAAAACGTAAAAATAAGTAATTAACGGAGACGGATTAACCCGGAAGCAAAAGAAGCTAGCGCTTCTGGCGCCAAAAGTTAAGGGGTGCAAAATTTATTTTAACTTGTTTTTTAATTTTCACGAGGGGATGAAGGAATGTGGTGCATAAAATTAGATATCCTAAAAGCCTCTCTTTTTTCTGCTGCATGTACTATTTCATACAGTTTACCTTTAACTTCTAAAGGTAAAGTTTTTACTATTTCTGCCATATTTAAAAAAATTTGTTAGGGGATCGTTTTTTGTTTTCGGTTTCTTTAGTTGTTTCCAAATACTCCTTGAGTACTGCTGCTGCAGACGGCTCTTTATTAAATATATGGTTTCTTTGCCGTTTTCTTAAATTCCTTGTAGGGTTGTAGGTATTTCGTCACGAGAAGTTGGAGGATCTGCACTTATTTTTGAAGTATTTTCTGAAAATGAGCTTTCCTCGAGTTGAGAATTAATTCATCATACAAATACGGCACCAAAAAAGATAATTCTTTGTCGAATTTAGGTGCCTTCAATTTTGTTGCTGTCTGGCCAGATTTGGCTTTTCTGTGGCCATCACGCAAACGTACTTACTGTACCGGGTGCTGAATGAGTTAGCCGAACATAGGAAATTAACATGTAAAATCTTATTTATGCAAATTCCTGCTTCCCTAATTATTTTAGAGAAAAAATGAAAGACAAAAATAATGCAGAAATATAAACTACGAATGATAAAAGCATTAGATTTCATCTAACTTTTACTTAAAAAGTCAAAAAATGCTTTTGAAATTGTTAAAATGTTCATTTATCAGACTGGCCCTGAAATAAATTCAATTTAATTTCTATTTTCAAAAATTATTACCATGGAAACTTACATGGCCAGTGCGATAAATGAAAATTTTAATAATTTCGAAAGCATTGTTTGACCTTTTAAGTAAAAGCTAGATGAAATCTAATGTTCTTATCATTCGTAGCTTATATTTCTGCATTATTTTTGTCTTTCTTTTTTTTTTTCTAAAATAATTAGGGAAGCAGGAATTTGCATAAATAAGTTTTTACATGTTAATTTCCTATGTTCGGCTAACTCATTCAGCACCCGGTATACTTATAATACTAACTTTTTTTAAATAATTTTTTATTTAGATATTTAGCTACTGGAAATTCATTTCGGTCACTAGCATTTAATTATCGTTTGGGAGAACGTACAGTACGAAAAGTTGTTTATTTATGTTGTAATGCTATTTGGAAAGTGCTGCAACCAATTGTTATGCCAGAACCCGATGAAGAAATGTGGCGTCAAATAGAAAATAATTTTGCTACAAAATGGAATTTCCCAAATTTAATAGGGGCCATGGATGGGAAACACATCCAAATTCAAGCACCTCATCATAGTGGATCGTTATTTTTTTCGTATAAAAAAACCTGTAGTCCTGTCTTGGTAGCTCTAGTAGATACTAATTGCAAGTTTATTGCTGGAAAAAAACTCGGATGGTTATATTTTCAACAATTCTAATTTGGGGAAAGGAATATATTCCTCCCAGAGTAAACCGCTACCTGGGAGCAACATAAATTTGCCATTTGTTGTAATTGGAGACGAAGCTTTTTCATTACGTCATTATTTACTAAGGCCATACTCGACAGACAGAGTTCGCGGAAATGAGGAGAAAAAAATATTGAATTATCGACTCGGCAGGGCAAGAAACGTTTCAGAAAATGCTTTTGGAATTCTTGTCAAAAAATTTTGTGTTTTTGAAAATAAATTAATAATGTTTCACATGAACATGTCAACTAGATCGTTCTTGTTGCTTGTTGTCTGCATAATTTTTTGAGAAATGACATTTGTCATTGGACAGAAAATGATTCAGTTTCTGTTTCGGACATGAGAGGCTTAAGTAACTTAGGTGGACTTGGAGGAAATGCAGCCTCATTGATGGATTAGAACTTAGGGATCAATTTATGAATTATTTTTAATAAAATTAACAGGTTTTTTTGAAATTTAAAATTTTTTATTACTGGATTGCTTAGGTTATCTTTGACTCTGTTGTGCTTGATCGTCTTTTGACCAAATTACACCATTATGGCTGTGATGAGTCACTGTGTAGGTGGTTAGCGAGCTATTTACGTAATAGATCCCAGGTGGTTGATTTGGCGGGAAATGTATCTCGGCCGTTGACTGTTTCTCGTGGTATTCCGCAGGGAAGCATTTCTGCGCCGCTATTATTCACATTATATACCACTGATTTGAGGAGAGTAGTGGATCCGGATTGCTCTCTCGATCTTTATGCCGATGATTCTTGAATACGTGTGTCATGCCTGCCTTCGAATATTGACATTGCGATAGATGTATTAAATCGTAATCTCGAATCGATACCTGTTTGGTCGTTATCGAATGGTCTGACTCTGAATCCAGCAAAGTCGGAACTGCTGTTCTTGGGTAATATTGGGTTGGTACGTAGGGCTCTAAGGGCCACTTGTACAGTGCGAGTTTAACTTCGAGTTTAGTAAAACCTGGTTCAATTTATAAACGACGTTTAAAAACTTTAGTGTTGTATAAACGAAGTTTAACAGTGGTTCAAGTAATCTACAGTTTAGCAGTAATTTATATGGTTGGTACTAAAATTTCTAGGGATTTTATTTTATAAATAACTAATTTGGTATTATTTACTGATGATAATTATTTTGACATTCGTACGCGTCTGTTTGGTCTGTTTATTTTGCATTTTTAGATTGTTTATTTTGAATTATTTAGCAGTAAAACGTGTAGGGTGATAATAAAATTGATCGCAGGTAAGTCAATTATTCTATTTTAAAATTTAATTCAGGTGCTTGCATTGCTTTGTAGTTTTTATTATTGGTGGAAATTGGAAGCTTGGTGTTGGTTTTGCTTTGTTTTGCTTTGGTGTTGCTTTGGTGTCGGCTTAATTTAAATTTAGAACAGAATATTATTTATCATGGAAACGAAAAAGAGAAGTACAAATTTTAGTACAAAAGAGGAACTGCTACTGTTAAGCTTGGTTCGTAAGTTTCGTCATAGAGTCGAATGTAAGAAAACCGACACTATGACGAATAAAGCGAAAGCTGCCGCTTGGAACGAAGTGGCAAAGGAGTATAACAGTAGCAGTGGGGAAACTTTTCGAGATCCCCGAATGCTAAAGAGCAAGTACGAAAATTTAAAGAAAACCAGCAAACGAAAGTTTGCTGAAGAAAAAAGTTATAGTACGGGAACAGGAGGCGGCCCCCCTAAAGATAGTAAGATCACTATCATCGACGAGCAAATAAAGGAGCTTCTAGGTGACCAATTATCTGGGTTCCCTTCAGAATTCGGAGATGATAGTGAAGGTAAAAAATACTAATGCCTTAAATCTGGGTGTATTTACTATTTGACTTTATTTTTAGATGTTATAAATGAAATCGAGCCGGTGCCATTACCAGAGATATCACCCGATTTGTTTATTTTTGAGCTAGATGAAACAAATCAAGCAGACAATGCCGGTGTAGCTTCGGAAGGTTTGTTATTATTATTATTTTTTTAATTAATATGTAATAAATATTTAAATTTACAAGGTACTTCAAGTGAAATCACTCCAGTGGATCAGTCCAAAGACTGGAGTGATTATACTCCAAGTATGTTGCGGACTCCGAAGGCTGTACCATTAAGACAGATTGGTCTTAACCAGAATGGTACTAATTCACAAGGTAAATCTCAAATTTTTAATTTGTAGCATTGTTTCTCACATTTTTATACATGTGATTTATACATTATACATTTTATACTCACATGTTAATTGTTTATATTTTATAGGAAAAGAAAATTTTGTCAATAGACGTGGACAGTCAAAAGACAAAATTTCCTCGTGGGTTAGTACTAAAGTGGAATTAACCGAGATGCAAAAATTATATTTTCAGGAGCAATCTAAAAAGAAAATTGAAATTATGGAAAGAGAATCACAGAAAAGAATTGAAATGATGGAACAAGAGTTAAATCTAAAAAGGGAATATATGAAAAAAGAGGCAATTCAAAAGGAAAAGGAACACTTGCTAAGAATGGAAATATTGGCATTTGAACTTAAGCATAAATAAAGTACATGATTTCAAATGTTCCTTTTTTATAATTTTATTTAAATACTCTTGCTGCATTACTTCAATTCTTTTCTGTGTACATAACTCGAAATTCAATATTAATAATGTTCTTAGTTTTATTTAATGTATGTTTTAGTTTTGCTTTATTTTAATTTATAGTTAGGCTTCTGGATAGGAATGTTCTTCGTTTTATTTAATTTATGTTTTAGTTTTGCTATATTTTAATTTATTTTTAGGCTTCTGGATAGGAATGTTCTTCGTTTTATTTAATTTATGTTTTAGTTTTGCTATATTTTAATTTATTTTTAGGTTTCTGGATAGGAATGTGTTAATGGTTAGTTTTAAAATATGTAATATTAGTCATAAAACATTTTATAGGTAAATTATTGTTGTGTATTTAGAAAAATAAAAAATTGAAACTATTTACAATGTCTTAATTAATAAAATTATAATTAACATGTGAAAATATATTACAAATTATGATTTTTTTACATGTTAGATTAACTATCATAATGTTCTAAAATATTCAATTAGAGAAAGTCTTATAGTATTATTTCCTCTTTGCTCTAATTCTGGAAATAAATCTTCATCGTTGACCAATTCGACAGCAGCCTCTTCTTCGGTCGTTACAGTCGGTTGCTCGTCTCTCAGAAAACAAGCAATATTGTGAAGAATTGCTGTAGTTACAACAATTGCTTCAACTTTGCTTTTATTTATTCTTATTCCCAACGAGAGAATTGGAAATCGACGCTTCCACACACCATAGCAGCGTTCTATTGGATTACGAGTCCGTATCTGTGCCTCATTGAATAATTGTTCGGCTGGGGTTTGTGGATTATTTAATGGTGTAATCAAATATGATTTGATACCATAACCAGCATCACCAACTAATAAATTATCTCCCATTAAACCATTTTCAAATTTAGCTCTAATTGTAGAGTTATTGAAAATAGTTGAGTCGTGACTAGATCCCGGCCATCTACAGACTAAATTTATTATATTTAATTTTGCATCGCATATGGCTTGGACATTATAAGAAAAATATCCTTTTCGGTTTCTATATATTTCAGCATCTTGTCCTCCTGGAGATTGTATTCTCACATGAGTGCAGTCTACTGCTCCAATGCAACGGGGAAATTTGCTGATGTTATAAAATTCCTGACGTACTCGACTGATTTCATCTTCCGTCTCGGGCATCCTTATAAATCGGCTATGTAGTTTTGCTATAGCTCGACATACTTTATTTATAATTCTGCTTGTGGTAGAAATATGTATACCACTAAAATCTCCGTTAGCTTGCAGTGTACTGCCTGTAGCAAGAAATCGAAGCGTTACAAGAACCATTTCGGAAGGAGTTACAGCATGGTTCCTTAAAGAATAATTTAAATGAATAATTGCTACAAATCTATAGTAATTAAAAAAAATAATTTACCAATTTGTAGCTGAAACAATGTCTTCTTCAATCAGATCGACAACATATTTTACCGTATTTTTGGAAAGTCGAAACCTTTCCTTAAATTCACTTTCAGACCATTTATTGAAATGAAGGGTTCTTACTCTAAACACTCGCGGTATTCTGGGCCGCAAAACAAGGTCAACATATTGGAGAAAATCCTCGTCGTCTGTTAAATCTCCCAAAAATTCCATTTTTAAAACGATAATTGGTCTTTACCTTAAATGACGCTTGACAATTTATCTCATCAGTAAACTTGACAGTAGTTTAAACCTTACATTTTGATGGTTTAAGCTAAACTAGGTTTAAACCTAGTTTAATACTTAAACTTAGACTGAACAAAGGAAAAAAATGAATAAACCAGGTTTTACCTAAAACTAGGTTTAAACTGTTCTTAAACTCGCACTATACAAGTGGCCCTAAGTGTTGCAACGTTGTCTGTTGCGATTGGTAATGAAGTCGTCAGGGTCGTCGATTGTGCTGGGAGTCTGGGGCTAGGCGCAAGCTCCAGCTCTTGCAAAATTCCTGTTTGCGTTTTTCTTATAACCTGCGTAGGTACGATCACGTTACTCCTTTTTATCGGGATCTTGGATTGCTTAAGATCGACGAACGTTTTCCTTTGCTCTTTGGAGTTATGCTCTTCAGAATTTTGAAGAGTATGGGAGCCGATTTATCTGAGAAGCATGATTAGGTCTCGTTTGGTCTGCCATGCTCGTGTTCTGCGGGATTTGGGAAACTTCGATGTGCCCTCCCATTCCACGGCAAGTTTCGAGCGGTGTTTTGCATGTCTGGCGCCCAAATTTATGGAAAAGCTTCGAAGACTTTTTGACGACTCCACTATTGTTGGGTCCTTCCGCCGTGATCTAGATGCTGTTCTGCGTGCCCAAATGTAAATTGAATATTATGATTTCGTGTACCTAATTATGCCATAAATTGGTATTTAATGGTTTTTTTTTTTGGTGTCAATTACGGGTGGCTTGAAAATCTAACTTTGTTAGAAGCCATCCAATTAAGAACAAGTATCAATGTATATATAGTTTCTTAATAAATTTATATTATTATTATTATTATCCGAGTTAGATTTCCGTTCAGCAGTCAGCAAAATTTTTTCGAAATTAAATATTTTGAAATATGAATTTTTGAAATTAATATTTTATATGATATGCATTCTTTTTATTTTTTATTACATTCTTCTATTCTATTCTTTATTAGTTAGTATTTTGTTATTTTAAGTTTATTCTTCGTTTTTCTGTGACAAAGTGTGATGATTGGAGGGGGGGATTAAAATATGCTTAACATTGGATGACGTAATTTATGAACGACCCCCTAATTAATTAAATAACCAATCAGAACACAGCAATTCAAAATTTGAAATTCAAATTTAAAGTAACAAATTTTAAATATGAACGGTTAACTTGATTAATTATCGAACAGATTCGTATATCCGATAGATATCTCGAGGTGAAGTAAACGGGCAAAATAAAACGTAAATTTCTCAATTTTATACTATTACGTTTCAAACTTCAGAGGTTGCCTTTTACGTTGCTTTTCTCCCTGTATGGTGAAAATGTGCAATACGCATGGGTTTTATTATTTTCAGTTTTTTTCCAATTTATCTGAATTTTTTTCATGAAAATGTGAATATAGAAATTTGCCGCAAGTCAAAGCTGTGTACCAAATTCAGCTCTCTAGGGCGTAGGTACCTACTACTATTTAAACTACTTATAAATAATATGAACTTTTGCGATTATCCACTGTATTTTTGTATTACCAATTTAAAAAAGTGAAAAATACTAGTACTTATATAATATTATCTAATAGTCTTAGTACTACGTATTTTTATTATATTATCAGGATTATTATTTACGATTAAGAAGATGGAACAAAATCTACCAAATCAAATTATCTGTTACATGTTTGGTAAACGTTATCGTCTGAACAGGCTAATTTGTAAAGAACAGAGAAAAACGAGAACAGGTAAGATTTTGTAGTGTACTTTTTTTTCTAATAATAAAATTAATACAAAAATTTTTGTAGGTGTACTAAATGTTGTGCGCGCCTAGACAAAAAGTTGAAGAAATACAATTCGAATAATCACTCAATTTCTTGGTTCAGATGATGAACTTGGGAACTTTTGCTAGTTATTTTGCACAACTTATGCAAGTAGATCGCAAGTTTGGGTTACTGGCTTCAGGGTTGGCAGTGGTATAAATATCTTAATCATTTTCACTTGGGAGACCATCCACACTTAATAGTATGGCTTGTAACAGTCTTTCTTCCCAAAGTGTGTAGGATGTCTTCCGTGCAACACCTCTTCCCGTTCTATATTGTTCTGTTTTTTTTACCTGGTTTACAGGAACGCACTGATAGCAAGATAGATGGATTTAAAGTAGCTTATGTTGTATTTCGTGACGTTTCTAGTGTTATAGAAGCTATGAAATAGAAACATTAAATTTCATTACAAACAAATCAAAACCGTTACTTGTTGGGATGGAGAAATAGATAAACGAGTACATTAACAGCATATGCTATTATGTAATGGATTTAACGTGGTGGAACTTAACTTCTCCGATTCATCGACATGTGGACACCAAGTTTTCATAAAAGATTCGGATTGTAAAGACTGCGAAACTAGGTCGACAATTAAAACTGTTTTAGTATGCAATGTGCCACCGTATGTTACGAGTGACTGTTTATGTAATGCATTCTCAGATGTATAGGGGAGTATGAGCGAGTGGAGTTTTAAAGAATACCTGGTTTACGGAACCCAGCGAGAGAACATAGATGGATTTATAGTAGCTTATGTTGTATTTCGTGGCGTTTCTGGTGTTATAGAAGCTTTGAAATAAAAACAATAAATTTCATTGCAAACAAATCAAAATCGTTACTTGTTGGGATGGAGAAATGGATAAACGAGTACAATAACAGCATATGGGATCACGCAATGTTAGAAGGAGAAATTACAAAATACATGTTAAAGTATGATAAGCAGCAGGAGAAGAAACAAAAGAGCAAATTACCGATGAGGATGGCTGGACCGTCGTCACATAGAAAGGCAGAAGTCCTGGTTTGTCACGAAAAGAGAGTGTAACGAGTAAATTATTAGAGAAGCATAACCAAGGAATGGAAAATAAATGTAAGACAGATTTTTATGCCTTTCAGAAACGAGAAGAAAAATTGAAGCGAATACAGAAGCTGAAAAAGCAATTCGAAGAAGACAAGAAGAAAGTTGAATTGAACTGGAAATTTCTGAAATTGGTAAGTAATAAAACAATTTTATATAATATTTTTTACCAAGCTGGATTATTTAGTTCTATATTTCTTTACGAAATGTTGCGTCGGACAAATCTCATAGCAATAGTAACGTCAAAGGAACCAAAAATTTTTTAAATCTACGATGACTGAAGAAAGAAAATTAAAATGCGAATTATTTTTAACCAGATAATTTGCGGAATTCAGTTTTGACAAAATATGTAACCAAAGGTATTTAAAATTAATTTTGTAACTCATTAACTAATATTTTTCAGAATTTAAGAAATTGCAAAAGAGTTGTTCATACACAGACAACATTTTTGTAGCTCACAAAGAAAGCCTCGGCTCAATGGTTTTAAATTTTAGAGGCAATTGGTTAGCAACTGCTTCCACAACAGGAACAATTATAAGAATTTGGGACACCGCCAATAAAGGCAAAATTATGGAATTTAGAAGAGGACCAAGCTCTGCTACTATTAATTTAATCCGAATTCAAGATTTCCAATATATTGCTTGCTGCAGCGATAAAGGAACGGTGTATATTTTTTCTAAAACCAACCAACACTAACTGTCTTTCGATTAGGAGTTTAGTAGATGCTAGTCATTCGATAGCCACAAATTCTGAATACAAAGTCTTAATTGCGTTTATTAAGTCTGACATGATTCTTGGTAAGTTCAAAAAATATGCTTTCAACTTGTAGTCCGATTTAAGTAATAATTGCATTTTTAGACTTAGGTTTGGATGGTTACTTTACGTAGATAAAGTATCGAAAATAATAAGTGCAAGTTTGTAATGTTATAAACGTAGTTTATATTTGGCGCTTAATGAACGATTTTAAATTATTTGAAATTACCACCAAATGCATACTTATTACTTTGGAAATAATGCACGAGATGGCAACCTATGGCTTTACAGCGCTCGACATAACCGAGGGAGAAACGATGACGACGAAGAATGATGGTGGGGATGAAAGGGTAGAAAGAACGGCAGGGTGAACGGAAGAAGGGAGACATCTTGCCGAAGCCGTATTGAACACGTGCTTTTAATATTTAATTGTATATAACAGTTTGTAATTGTGATTCAACTTTGTGGATTTAACCAGTTTAACCAATCTAAAGGTAATAATGTTTATATTTGATATATTCCAAAGATACGAGTTTCGTGTAATCGAATTCAATGAACATAATTATTTAAATCATAAATTTTAATTGTTAGAGAACATTTGTTAAGGGCGAGCCCTGAGGCCCCAGTAGTAAAAACTCACAGGAGACCTATGGGTCACTGTGGGACTACTAGACAGAGCCAAATATCAGGAACCTCAAGAACCTTAGACATCTCAAGATTTGATGAAATAACATTAAAATTTCGGGTATTGTGCGGTAGCCATTTTGTTATCAAAGGCACGACACGAGACTTGATTCTTTGGATCCACGTGGGAATCTTACTGAATATGTTTTAACAGTTTATGGGAGATTAAGGATGTCAATCTCTTTATATTCTGAATCACTATATATTTTATGTATTACCAAATTATGCAAAATGCAACATATAAACCTAAATGATAAAACCATTATGAACATTGACAATATTATGCATATTAACATGTATGTAATTTACCTAACGAAATGACAGAATTGATATGATAACCTATAAGGTAACATAAGCTAACCACAAGGTTGAATAGACAAATGTAATGACAACTGACAAATTATAAACATCAAAATTTACTGTGTTTAATTATGTGTTCGCTTTGCGTTTCTTTCGATTCATTTGCTTTGCTCAAGTTTATTCTTCGATATGAGAGAAGTGCTACGTCTGGAAGGTAATGTCGGAGTAGGTTATGTACACAACGTGGGGGTCCTAGTATTAGACGATACGGCATTGCGGGTTTGGTGGCCACCATAATTGCGCTTAGGAGGGTTAGGTTCAGATTAGGAAGTGGGGTTATTCGTGGGAGATTTGATTTGACGTTTTGACATTACAAGTTCAAAGAATATGAACATCTTTTACAATACAGAAAAATATTCTCGAAATTTAAAAAAATATTTTTTGCATGGTTCCTGGTCATCTTCAGGCATCTGTCCAATCGGTAATAGCGAGTGCGCTATTATATTAATTTTTATAATAACCTTAATCAACGTATCTCGCACACCGGAACGAGATAATAGCAAAACAACAGGGATTTTCCACCCCTTCAAACAAAGATGGCGGCGCGAGCACCTCAAGGTCGAAAACTTGGAATTTTATTGAAATTTACCTAAGTAAACAATTTTTGTAATTTTCAACTCCCCCTTTATCCGTATAATTAAGGTTTTGATAGACCCCCTCTGTCCGTACTCAAGGATTAAAATTTGCAGTTATAAATAAATTAATTTTTTTTAATATTCCAAAAAATTTTCAACCGTTTAGTAAAAAATGTTTGGGTGGTCATTTTGAACATTTAATTAAATAATGTACTTAACAGTTTAACTTTAATTAATAAAATAATTTTTCAATAAAAATAAAAATTTTAACAATTTAATCTTTTCTTTTATCATACGAAGTATCGTAAAATGGGGTAATAAGAAACAATTTTCAACTTTGACGCTTTAGAAAACTTATTAATCGTGCTCCAATTGATTTGCAAAAAAATTAAGATGTTAGCTGGATCTCTAGTTTAAGAATACACAATCATATAAATAGAAAATATCACGTAACATAATAAATAAAATAAAATGACATTTGTTTCTTATCATCCAGGAATTGGGGTGAAAGGAAACTAGCAGTGATTTCGGCTTAAATGTCTTACTATATCACTTCTAGGGTGATTGAAAACAGTGAAAAACTTGAAAACCCCCTACTAACCAGTCATCAGACCTAATATCACCTGCCTTTACAGAATGCACATCCGAAAATGTTTTATTAAATTTGACAAGTCTGGAATCAATGTGTTCAAAGAAGAATCATCCATTTCATCAGTTGCTTCATTGATTTGCTCTTCTTGATCAAAAATATCATCGTCATTGGGCTTATTAGTGTCATCATTAGAAGGTTCACGATTGGGGAGTAATAACTTCATCGGGGGAGGTCAGGAACATACTTTTGCGGCATGTTTCTTGCCACCCCAATTTTGTTCTTAATTTGCCACTTATAATGTAACCTAGCAAAATTAGGGTTTATATGACCTAAAAAATTTAAATAAATAGGATGTGATGCAGAACACTAACAAACAGCAGATTATCAAAAAATCAACTAAATGCAACTCTTCCACTTCACTGCACGAACAAAGTTTTGGGGAGGTATTTTAAATATCACTTAAGTCAACTTAACTCAACGTTATTAGACATAATTAATTTTATTAGTATCGACTTAAAAATGCTATTCATATGTTTACTATTCCAAACACATCCATCAACAATAATTTCAAGCAAAAAAAATCGCCACATTTTGAATATAGTAATTAAATAACTTTTCCACACTTTCTGTTTCTTAACACCCCAGTGTTTCTTATTACCCCGTTTTACGGTATGTAGTATAATGTAAAATTATCTTTAAGTAATTTGTTGTAATTTTTAGTAATAAATTCATTTACTTTTGCTTTCAAAGGGTTAAAAATATTTAAGCCAGTCAGTCAGGACATTGAATTCACAATAATTCCAAAATTCTTGAAATCCGGAACATTGTTAGAAGTGCAATAAATGATTATTTGCTGAGTTCTTGCGAAAAAAATTCCAAAAGTTCTGCAAACTTAGAGTACTTTGAGTTTAGCAATATGGACGTTAATAAATGCTAATAAATCCCAAAATAAAACCATCCGTTCGATTTGCAAAACTTTTACAATTTTCTTGAGGGTAAAAAATTTGAATTTTGCAAATTGCATAAAGCCCCGTTGACAAGGGTAGTGAGTAACGATCGTGATCCACATTTGTGAATTTACAAATTTTAATTTTCACGATATGATAATTTTTATATTCGTGGCGAAGGTTACACGGATATTGCTATTGCTATTGATATTGCTGTTGTGAACATTAACTCGGTGAAAAATCACGATTTATATTTTACGAATCAGTAGTTTACACGGCGCGTATTCTACAAAAGTGTGACTCACTGTCGTGATTCACTACCCATGTCAACGGAGCTTAAGGTTCCGGATCGTACACGAGGATGTACTCAAAGTTTGCAACCAAAATTCAAAACTTTTGTAATTATTCCGAGACCACCTCGCTCAAAAAAATAACCACGATTAAACAAATTATAAATAAACATGTTCCGGTCAATGTAAAAGGTTGCAAATCTATACAACTGTTCGGTATATTTTTTCGATGTATCTGTCAATTTTGCAGAACTTTTGGAATTTTTTTCGAGAGCATACAGCAAAATTCAATTTATTTGCAATTTTAACAAAGTTCCGAACTTCGGAAAAGGTTTTAAAATGAGATTTATTGCTTCCTCGATGTACCATTCACTTGTGCAAAGTTTGAAGACTTGGAATTATTGTTAAATTTTCGATTTTTTAAAAGGTTTTATTTTACTTGGTGTCCGTCGTCCGTGTGCACGGGCAATTTAAATTTATTTAGAATAAATAAAAATTAAAATTATGTACTTTTATTAGGTAATAATACGCCATTTATTAAAGAAAAACTACAAATCTAAATTTTATTTGTTGTTTATTTGCGACCGCAGACGGTAGCGACCCTACTGGTTTCTATGTATTTTGCTGAAATTACTTCTGTAGATGGCCAGTAGTGTAGCCGACCGCAGAGCTTTCAAAAATTAGTTTTTCGGATACTGCACTGCTGTAACTGCCGCCACCACAACCGTCGCGTCGCAATGAGGAATTCGCATGCATTTAAAAAAATTTGTTTGAAAGTTTGTGTTAAAAGATTTAGATTGGCGTTTTTAATTTTTTTGTGCCATTAATATTAAAGAAAGAAAATTAAACAAAAATAAAGAAACTAAATTATTATAATAATAACAATTAAGGTTGGGCGATATTCAAAAATCGATATCGAATATCGATAATTCAAAAACTATCGATAACTTCGATTAATCGATATTTGTAGATAATTATCGGAGTATTGCACTCAAGAATGTGGACTAGTCGGGAGTTTTTGCGAGTATTGCACCCAAGAATCAGGACCAATATTTTCCCCACCGTGACGCGCATGAATGGATTAACGAGATTCCACCGGAGTAGATTTTGAAATTGCAATAAAACGGCGCTAGATATCGAAAAACTGAGCAAAAAATTTACCCCCGTTAAACGATTCGTCGTTTGATGTCATTTTTATATCAATATCATTTTTTGACATAAATTTACCCGCTGAATATTTTTCATAGCAACGTAAATATTAATATAATAAAATAACTTAATTTGAGATTTTGAAATTGAAAAACTGAGCAAAAAATTTACCCCTGTTACAGTAAACACCCAGCGATTTGTCGTAAGAAGCCATATGCAAAATATCAGATCAATATCGTGCAGTAATGGCGCAAAAAAAAGTACTATTACTTTGTAATTATTTTTTTAAAGTATATTTAAAAGCATTACTTTACTCCTGGAATTGTGAAAGCAAGTTTTTAAGATCATAATCTCACCTTTTTTGCCATCCCTGAGCCTTTTCGTGCCATACTCATGGAAACAGTCGCGGGCTGTAGTCGGGAAAATACCCGGGCAAGCCCGGGACTGTTACCTACGAGTATCGAAATATCAATATATCGATGATTTATCGAAGTATCGATAATTGTCTAAGATATCGATACTCTAATAATAAATTATCGCATTATCAAAATAATAAACCCCAAACTTTTTTCTCGAATAAAGAAACCGGTCGAACCCAAAGTTGACCAATGGGAAGTGCAGAAAACATAAGGCAAACCTAAATTAGAAATATTGATAACAATTGACATATCGATAACTATCGGAATATCGAAATATCAATTCTTTCAAAATTAGAAATTTCAAAAATAAAATATCCTTCTTCGATTAATCGATAAAAAGTCCCTGTGATGGTTTACTATATTAAATTCCTCATAATGTAAACCAGAATAAAATATGTACTTGACTATGTTATTTATTAACAACTAACTTATTTATTTTTACATGACCTGCTAATAAAATAAATAATTACAACAAAGAACAATTATAAAAGTGGGTTTCCATAATTACCACACTCCCACTATATTAAAATTGACAAATCTTTAATATCAATTAAACCCATGTTCTTAGCACAAAATAATTGTTTTGGACTAGGAACTGCCTTCGTTAGTGCGTCTGCCACCATTTCTTGGGTCGGCGTGTATGTTACATTTACAAGCCCTTTTTCAAGAACATCACGAATAAAATGAAACCGTATGTCAATGTGTTTCGATCTTGATTTGAAAGCATCGTTCCTTGATAAGTAAACTGCTCCTTTGTTATCGCAGCAAATTTTTACTGTTTCGTTGGAGTTGAACTTTAGTCCAAGTTTCTGTCCAAATTGTATTAGCCATATGGCTTCTTGAATGGATGATGATAAAGCCATGTATTCAGCCTCGGTGGACGAAAGGGCTACTGTTGGTTGTCGACGGCTGCTCCATGAGATAGCTCCATCTTGTAATTTGAATACATATCCTGTACATGATCTTCTATTATCCAGATCGGAGGCCCAATCTGAATCTGAATATCCCTCAATTATTGAGGATCCAATTCTGCTGTATTTTAACTTAAAATTGGATGTCCCTTTTAAATATCTCATTATACGTTTTACAGCCACCCAATGAGCTCGATTAAAACAATTATTGTAACGACTTACATCTCCTACAGCAAACGCTATGTCAGGGCGAGATCCTTGAACTAAAAACAGCAACGCTCCAACTGCCTGTTGATACGGTATCTTTTTTAGTTCTTCATATTCCTTTTCAGATTCTTGTGACATCTGCTTTGATAATTTTTGATTAGGATCAGATGGTGTTGATAAAGCATTACAATCCTTCATATTGAATTTCTCCAGAATTTGAATTATATAATTTTCTTGATCGAGATAAAGATTTCCTTCACCATCTCGTGAAATTCTTATTCCAACACAGTATTTTGCTTCTCCAAGGTCCTTCATCTTAAATTCCTTTGATAATGAGCTTTTAATAATTTCTCTTTTAGTTTCATCCAACCAAAATATTAAAAAATCGTCTACATAGACAGCAATGATCATAACAATTTCTTCCTTTTCTAGTTGAACGTATACACATGGATCAACTTTTGACCTTTTAAAACCAAACCTTCTTAAAGCTTCATCAAGTTTTAAATTCCACTGCCTTCCGCTCTGTTTTAATCCATACATTGCCCTCTTCAGTCGACATACTTGTGAAATTTCTTTACTGAATCCTTCGGGTTGATCAATGTTAATTTCTTCGTTTAGATCCCCTTGCAAAAATGCAGTTACTGCATCCATTTGATCTATTTTGAATCCATGCCTTGCAGCTAAAGCTATTAAGTATCGAATCGATCCATACCTTATTACTGGCGAATACGTGTCGCTATAGTCAAGACCTGGTATTTGTGCATATCCTTTTGCAACCAACCTATCTTTGTATCTAACTATGTTGCCGTCTTCGTCACATTTTGTTTTAAACACCCATTTTGTCTTTAAAACCTTTTTGTTGGGCGGCAAATCGACTAATGCCCACGTTTCATTTTCCATTAATGAATCAAATTCGTTTTTCATTGCGTTTAACCATTCCTTCTTGTGTGTGCTGTTAATTGCTTCATTAACAGTTGATGGTTCTTGGATCGATTCAGTTGTAGACAGCATGACAAAATCATTTTGAAATCGAACGGGTACTTTCTTCTCTCTTACGGGTCGTTGAATAAGTTCCTCGTTTTGTATTGTAATATCTCCATCACACGAGTAATGATTTACAATGTTCAATTCATTTTGATTTTCGATCAATGTTGGTACAGTTTCTGAAATAGAAACTCCCACTGAATTCAAATCCTCAATGCAATTTTTGAATTGATTAATTACATTTTCGTCCTTCTTTGATGCGATAAAAATAGATGGTTCTTTCTCCACTTCATCGGAATCGGAATATTCAGCTTTCTTTGAGTTGCAATTAATTTTTGGACTTTCCAAAAATGAAACGTCTCTAGCCTTCGTTATTTTCCCCGATTTTTTAT
Organism: Cantharis nigra; assembly: GCA_958510845.1. Lineage (NCBI taxonomy): Eukaryota > Metazoa > Arthropoda > Insecta > Coleoptera > Cantharidae > Cantharis > Cantharis nigra. The sequence goes on from OY294029.1 coordinate 15,126,007, forward strand.
CGACAAGACGATACGCTTTTGTCCCTTCACAATATCCTACGAGATATAACTCTTGACATTTTGGATCCCACTTTCTTCTTTGAACTTTTGGGATATGAGTCATTGTTTTCGATCCAAATATTCTTAAATTTTCCAAGTTAACTTCGGTTTTCGACCAAATTTCTTCCGGCATTTTTCCCGTCGCTTTTGCTGGCGATCTATTTATCAAATAAACTGCTGTGTTGACAGCTTCTGCCCAAAAATTCTTTTCAAATCCCGAATCGAACAAAAGACATTTTGCTCGCTCTATAATGGTACGATTCATTCGTTCGGCTCTACCATTTTGCTCCGGAGTGTGTGGAACAGTCGTTTGACTTATAATTCCGCACCTTTTTAAGAAACTTTGAAAATTGTGGTTTATGTACTCACCCCCGTTGTCTGATCGTAAGATTTTCACCTTTCGTTCGGTTTGATTTTCGACCATCGACTTGAATTCGCAGAAAACTTCAAAAGCTTCGCTTTTATTTTTTAAGAAATATACAAACACTTTCCTTGAAAAATCGTCTATGAAGGTCATAAAATACCTTGCGCCACCGATTGATTCATTTTCCATTGGGCCATTTAAATCGCTATGCACCAAGTCCAAGAAATTGTTTGCTCGCTTCTCCGATCGTTTAAAGGGCAATTTCGCTAGTTTAGCTTTTGCGCACACTTCACAATTCATTTGTGTTTCATTTGAATTAAAGGATATTCCACCGATTTTGTCTCTTTTCATACTTTGAATATCACTGAAATTCAAATGACCTAATTTTCTGTGCCAAGTGACTAAATCTAAATTGTCCAATTGTTTTGCACTCATCCCGTACACTTCTTTTGTCTTTAAAATATAAACACCGTCAACCAAAATTGCTCTTGCGATTTTTTCGTTATTGCGGTTCATTATTGAGCATCCTGTTTTATTAAACTTGATTTCGTTACCCGATTCTGTTACTTTTGAGACAGATAGTAAATTTGCAGCAAGACCTGGAACAAAAAGTACGTTTTTCACCGTAATAATTTCATCGTCACAATTTATTATAGTGTCACCAATACTTTTTACAACTAATTGTTCATTATTTGCTGTTTGAATACTTTTCGTTGACGTAGACCTAGTATTCGTTAGCCAATGTTCATTGAAAGTCATGTGCTGTGAAGCACCCGAATCTAAAAGCCATTCGTTTTTCTTTAAATCCCTTGACATGAACACAACATTGAATGCATTTTCATTCTTAACAACAGTCTTTTTCTTTGATTTTTCTGGGCATTTATTTGCAAAATGTCCAGGCTTTTTACAATTAAAACACGTCACTTTCGTTCGCGATTTTTGTTTGTTTGTAAAATTCTTTCCGAAAAATGCCTGTTCTTTTACATTTACTGATGGACCAATTTCATATAAACGAGTTTTTATTCCATCACCTGTAATTTTTACCCCGGAACTTTCTATACCCATTATAAATGGTTTGTAGTCGTCAGTAAGTCCTGCCAATAAAAATGATCCAATGTATTCTTCTGAAATCTGGAAACCGATTTCTGTTAACTTATTGGCCGTCCCAATAATTTTGTTAATATATTCATCCATTGATGAGCAAGATTCCAAACTTGTCGATATTAACATCCTTAACAAACTGATACGACGAGTCAAGCCTTTGTCTTCAAACATGGTTTTTAAGACTTTCTATATGTCTACCGCAGTTTGACACGATTGTATATGCACATACAATGCAGGTTCAATTGCTAAAACTTATTTTGCTTTTGCTTTCTTCAATTTCGTAGCATCTTTCTCGGTATCCATTTCCAAAATACATTTTTCTAAATCGTTTAGTTCAAGTAGTGCTTGCATCGAATATTTCCACGTGTTGAAATTTTCAGAACCTCTTAATTTTTCCAGTGAACTTTCTTTACCGTTGTTCAACGACATCGTTGCGAAAAACCAGAAAATTAGAACTACAAGAAAATTATTAGTTTACACACAACAACGTTTTATTCTTTTTTTATTCCAACGTAATCTGGGCCGTATAACCTGTGATGGTTTACTATATTAAATTCCTCATAATGTAAACCAGAATAAAATTGACATGTACTTGACTATGTTATTTATTAACAACTAACTTATTTATTTTTACATGGCCTGCTAATAAAATAAATAATTACAACAAAGAACAATTATAAGGGTGGGTTTCCATAATTACCACAGTCCGAACCCTAATAATAATATTGTTGGCCTCACATAAAATTTGCATAAGTCCAAAATGACAAATTTTACAAGAAGTAATAAAAACTTATTAAACTGGCTATGTTGGCTATGGCTATGCACTATTTAAATTAGCTATTTCAGTGACATCTATATGATTTTTTTCAATTTTTTATCGCTAGAGAATGTTTTTAGTAAGTAGATGGCACAAAAATCTCATTTTCAGTAATTTTGGGCTTAAGCACTTTTTAGAAATTTTAGATAATTTCTAAAATTATTTTAAAATTAATTTAGTTGCCTACTTTGACTTGTATATACAGTTTTTTCGATCTAAAGCCAAGTTGCCGTTTTTGACTTATTGTACTCTTTCTACCGTCCACCGTAGAAATATTCGGCCACAACAAAATAGCACTAACTTTTTTCACGAAATTTGACAACTCACTCTCTGACGGTCTAAAGTGAAGAGCACGGGCTAGCAACTCGATTGTTATCCAATCGGAACTGTTTTAGTGCTTACTCTCGTCACCTCTGGCGCTAGTTATGCGCTAGTTTGTGGTTTTTTAAATTTATCGCATTATTATTTTTGGTTAATAAGTTGGTATTTTGTTTTGAAGTTTCGGGTGTCTATATAATAAACAATTTGTAATTATGTTTTCTGTAAAAACGAAATCTTCAAAAAAGTGTTGCCAGTTAAAATTAAGTTTGTTAAACATGGGTTTTTCTTGTTGTGTGCCTAATTGTAATTCTGTAAGTAATCACATAGGAATGCATTGCTTTCCCAATGCTATGAGTGGTGATAAAGACGTAAGTATAGTGAATAATAATAATTTTGAATAAATGTAAGTTTTAATAATAATAATCATAATAAGGTGTATGACATGTGGTTACAAAGAATTATGAATGAAAAACTGTTTGCTCTCGATGTTTCTTTGGTACGTAGGAACTATTGAATATGTGCATTACATTTTAGTGATTATTCGAAAATTCCTGTACATCAAAGAGGAGGTCGAAGTACACTCAAGAAAAGAAGTTTGCCTACATTGTTTTTACCAGGTAATTATTTAATTATGTTTACTTAAACTGTTAACTTAAATTTGTTATTAATTAATTTTAGGTTTTAATGATATACCCACCGAGAGTAATTCTATTTTAGAATTTGTCTTGCCTGGAGCTCTCAGCATTACTGAATGTGAAATTGTTGAATCAAGTAATAGCAATGTAGTTATGAACGTTCAAGAACCTCACACCTCAGATAATGCTGAAAGCAATATTATGGAACCTGGTAGATCGAATGTAATTATTAATGAAACGGAAGATGTTGAACTACCTCAGACCCCTGTTGTTGATCAAGAATTTCAATTTCCAAGTACGTCTGCATTGAAAACACCTCGAATGAAACGTAAAGGTAAAACATTATATTTTCTTAATTTTACTTGTGATAACGGAATAATTTTTTTGCAGATTTGAAAAGAAAATTTAAATTATTAAGATCAGTTGGTGTAAATCGTATTAGCGATCTTACACCAAAGGCTCGGAGACTGCACAAAATAGCTAGTAGTTTACGCAAAACAGCTAATTCATTATTTCAAGAGAAGGCAACAACTAAAATACATATATCAGCTGTTAAATCGTATGTTGAATCTGGAGAATTCCTTGGCGAAAAGGTAAACACATCATCATATCATTTTATGTTGTCCCAAATGAAGATGCAGCAGAAGAAAGCTAAGGGTCGACATTACAGCACGAATGATAAAATTCTAGCTTTATCTCTATTAAAGCAAAGCCCTAGAGGCTATAATTTTATGAGGAAAATATTTGCGTTACCTTCTCGGAGAACTTTAACAGAATTATTAAATAAGATCCCTTTCAATTGTGGTTTAAATGAGAATATTATGAACACTTTAAAAAACACAGTAGCAGGAATGAAAGAAATTGACAAGCATTGTGTTCTGTTATTTGATGATATGTCGTTGGATGCTGGCTTAAGTGTGGATATCAGAGAAAATTCAATTATAGGTTTTGAAAATTGTGGAAGTAGTGTTAAGCGTGTATTTTCTGATCATGCTATGGTGTTTATGGCCAGAGGTATTGCTTCAAAATGGAAACAGCCAATTGCATACTTCTTTACTGAGCATGGTATGAAGAAAACGGATTTAGTAAGAAATATAAAAGAAATCATCAAGGCATTAAATGACGCTAGTGTAAAAGTAATTGCAACAGTATGTGACCAGCTGTCCTCAAACACATCTGCATATTAGCAATTGTTGGAAGAAACCAACAGGTATTGCAAAGAAAATGAAATACAAAATCGATACTTTGGTTTTCTTGTCGATGATAAAGAAGTGGTCCCTTTATATGACACACCACATTTATTGAAGGGCGTTAGAAACAACATGCTAGATGCTGATATTAAGTACACCTTAGAAGGAAAAACTCAAAAAATCGCATCATGGAAAGATATAGTTGCGTTTTACGAGTCGGACCAAAAATTAGAGGAACCATCGACGGGGGTATTCAAGTATGTTGAAGCATCGGCTTTCAGAGCTTGTAACAAGTTGACCGATGCACATATTTATGGAAAAAAAATGAAAAAGATGAAGGTATCGACAGCAGCCCAAGTTCTTAGTCAGAGGGTCTCAGGAGTTATGAGGATATTGACTACTGAAGGTAATTTTAAGTTATTATTTATTCATATAAATTACAGTTTGTTTCTTGTTAGGGTGCAATATATTACCTAATACTGATACGGCCGATTTTCTTCTTTTTATTGATCAATTGTTCGATAGCGTTAATAGTTCTAGTCGTGAAATTAAGAATGGTAAAATAATGAGATGTGCAGTAAAAAAAGGTTCTCCTCACTTAGATTTTTGGAAGCGCGCTATTCGAGTATTAGAAAGTATTAAATTTATAAGGCGAGAAAACGGAAAAGAATTTGTACCACCTACTATTAATAATTGGATCTGGAACTTGAAAGCTTTCCGTTATTTATGGCAGAAATTGAGCAAAGAAAATTTTAAGTTTCTATGTTTAAGGAACTTAAATCAAGATCCGCTGGAAAATTTTTTCGGTAGCATTAGAAGCCACGGAAGTCGAAATATTAATCCCACGTGTGCATCATTCCAAACATCATTTAAATCGTTATTATTAAATAATTTTACTTCAAACCATTCTCCTGGATCAAATTGTGAAAGTGATGAAAGCGATGGAGCTTTAAATACATTGAAGGAATTTGTTACATCTGCACATCAAGAAATAGAAGAAATTGCTCTAAATGATGTAACAATTTTGGAGATTCCATACAAGAAAATGCTAATAATAATATTTCAAAGGGAGTTTATGCCTACGTTGCAGGATTTTTAACGAGAAAAATTACTAAAACTATAGGAAGTTGTGCATGTCGTACGCAATTTTTATCGAAAACAATATTAGCAGATCATTTCATCATTTTGGGTCGCGATTATTCATCTGGAAAGTCATTGGTATATCCAACTCAAGAATTTTTGACGATGTTTAATAACTGTATATACATATTAAGTCGCATACTTCCTCAAATTTGCCACACTCCTAATGTAACTACACAACTAAATTTGCAGCTGAATGCAAATGTAAGTTTTACACACTTTGTCTGTAATCGGCGCGATATTCCACCTCTGGTTAGAAAACTAATTATACAATTTTTTGTTAATATGTTGGTAAAAAAAGTAAATACTACATTAAAAGGTCTTAATAGCACAAATTTTCAAGAAAGTAGTGACGAAGTGATAGTAATGGCTAACAAGCGATATTTAAAGTATAAAACAAAAAAAGAAGCCATTCGACGACTAAAGGGGTTGACATAAGCCTCCATTTTCAAATGCAAATTTTCCAACATTAAATATTTTAACAAAATTTAATATTTAATTTTATAATTAAGTTTATTTCTTTATTTGGGTTCAACAATTAGCGTTTGCTGCTCTTTCTTAGTTGTGTTTCTCCAAAGGATAATAATTGAGACGAGTAGCTGCGACTTTTTGGTGTTCGGTTGCAACTGCCGCTTGGCAGAATACTTCTAGCAGAGATTATTTTTTTGGTTTTTTGTAACTTTTTTTTCGGAAATTCTGGAGGCCCCATGAGGGGAAGAGGAATTGTTTGATTTATATATGTTTCAGGCGATCAAATCAAATTCGAGGAACAACTTCACCGGCTGCTAAGTATTCTTAAACTGTGCATAACTTTTACTAATTTTTTCTCTTACATAGGACTATAAACCAACTCGAGGAACAACTTCACCGGCTGCTAAGTATTCTTAAACTGTGCATGACTTTTACTAATCTTTTCTCTTACATAGGACTATAAACCAACTCGAGGAACAACGTCACCAGCTGCTAAGTATTCTATATGTAATTAGTTTTTGTTTAATAAAAAATTAAATGTAAAAAGCTTATATTTATTATCAACTTTTATTAAAACTTAAATAAAAAATTGAAACCAAATGAAAATTTGAATATGCTCTATTTCCCGCGTGTAAGTTTAGTACTTACTCTATCCACCTTTGGCGCACTAATAGGGTTTGAAAAAGAACGGAGAGTTGCCTATCTATATTATCTCTCTTATCTATGGTGAAGAGCGAAGAGCCTTGAGCATTGAATGCGCTTGGAAAGTGCGCGAAGGAAAACCATAGGCGTAGCATGAACAATTATTGTGAGGCAATAAATTGTTACAGCCTATTGAAGATAAATGAAATCGTATAAGGAGAACGGGGGTTCGAACTTCGAAACGCAGTTAAACTGGTAAAAGTTTTTTAAAAAAATTATCACTATCAAATTACCTACAACTTTTGTTCTATAAAAAACATATTTTTGTACAAAGAATTTTAGTTATTTGTAATATTTTTTATTTGCATTTTTGTTTTTGCTTATTATTTCGATTTTCTGAATGTTTTTCACGATTATTGATCTTCCCTGATGAGATTTAGTATTTTTAGTTTTTTCTATCCCAGGTAAATTGGGAGTTAATTTTAATAATTCGGAAAGTTATGCGATGGCAAAATCAGATTTTTACAGTTAGTTTATAATACATATGACAGGATCCCGTGACAGCATTTTTTCAAAGTAAAGTTTTTTTAAACACTTTCTCTTATTGAAGTATTAAAAATTTCAATATTACAATAAATGGTGCTAAACATCAGCGTCGGTAAAGTTGGGTATTAATATAAGGGTTAAACTGGCACTGCCAGGTTGAAACAGGGGTTGGTAGACCATATTCTGGACTAAAGGATTACCAAGCCTTTAAATTTATTTGTGTTAAACTTTGGTTAAATTGGGTTTGTTCAGATTTGATCAGTTGAAATCAGTTCCGAACAGATCTGATCTGATCTGATGACCTAATTAGAACTTATCCATATTGAGGAATAGCATGTGAGGAGCGTAGCGCATAATATAATTATTTTAGATTAAAATAATAGATATAATATAAAATAAATATTGAAAGTGCATTTCTAATATTTGTTTTTTAATATTCAAGTCTAGCTCCACTTATTATTTCTAGATCGAAACAGATACGAAAAAAATAAATATTGGAAATGCATATTATTATTTTTTATATTCTTAGATACAACTAATAATAATTTAGTCGTTAGTGAACGTTGGACGAAAGATGTTGGGAAACAAATTACGCGAAAATTGTGTATCTTGTATGTTGGGCCCTATTTTTAAATGGGGCTGCTTTTTAGGTATTCCACTGATTTGGCCAATTTGCAAACACAGCGATATAAATATGAAGTTTCGGACGGCCAAGTTTAAATACCTGGTGTATCCAAGTTTACTTTTTGTAACAGTTTTGCTTTGGGCACACATTTCGAATTGGGTAGAATTTAAAAATGGCTTGGATAATTTGAAGGGTATTGAGGAAGTGATTGTTAAAATTCCAAATGCGGCATTTTATTTCTTGGCAACTTTGGCTATATTACTTTCACTTCTTCAAGTAAAAACGGTTCTTAACTTAGGTGAATGCTTGCAAGACGTGTTAGAAGAATTCCAAGAGTTAAAATTGATTGTTCTGATAACATTAGAAGAAATTCGAATGCTAAGAACCGAAGAGAATTATACCATACTGATAGTGACGGGTTGCCAATTGGTATTGCTATATATATGTTTAATAGTAATCGAAATTTCAAGTCTAGATATTTTACAAAAAGTTGGTTTATTACTTACGTTAAGTGTTGGAACTACATACATTGCGGTGATTAACTATGTCTTAAAAATTCTACAGATGATAATCAAAAAGTATCATAGTCATTTACAACTGGAACTGTGCGAAGTGTTTGATACCTCTGTACGCGGCATGACTAAGCGATTAAAAATCGAAAACAATAAATTCGTCAAAATAAGTATTGCAGATTCTATCGTATCGTATACCCGATTGCATTATAAAATCTATTTTGGTTTTCGATTGGTGAACAAATTTATCAATCCAGCTTTTTTATTTGCATTTATGTGCATTACTGTTATTGGAATTACTGTTATCGTCGAAAATGTTCTTATAATAATAACAGATATACACAATTTCTTAAATTGGAATTTAATTTTTTTAAACTTGCAGCTATGTGTTGGAACTGTAATAACAATTATTACTTCTTTAATTGTAGTAAAAATAAATACTGTGGTAAGTTTTTATGTTTATCGGTCAAGTTTTTCACTGTCGAAATAATCGCTTACATTTATTGCTAACCTAACCGAGACGTTAGCTTAATACAACACAAATAATGTAGATCTTATCAATTTTAGAATGAAGATATTCTCCACTTTTTATACAAATATCCAATTGGAAATTTAACTCACGAAGAAGCCTTACAGGTTCAAAACTTTCAAATGTTTATAAAGCTAAAATAAGCTTTTCTTTCTTTTTCAGGTAGAAGCCTATATTACTGTATTGAAATTAAATCCGCTAACAATAAACGCATCGGAAATACTAACAGTAAGATTATCATTATATGGTGTGGTAAGTCCAAAGAAACCAGTTGTGGCGGCGATAAGGTCTTTTGGGCGCTCCTCTACAAAAATTATTTATAAATCAAACGATTGAAAAAGCAATTATTAAAACTCCCACAGAGCTTATTGCCATCACCGCAAAGAACAACATTTTCTAGTACTTTGTTAACCTGATGTGTTTTTAGATGGCAGGTACTGTGATCACATATGTATTTACTTCAATACAATTTATACTAAAGAATTCTTAAGAAATAAATAATTAAAAAAGAAGAGAAAATTTGTAAATTTTTGCACTTTCCAACATTTTAAATTCACCGTTTGAACTACATCTGCAGATAATAATATTATGATTAGATCAGATAAATAAATTTTAAATTTAAAGTTTTTAAGTTCAATCTCATATGTATAAAACTTTAAAATATTAATTAATATTATCGATATTTATATTTTTGTGTATTATAGCGCCAACGGTGCCGGTGGTCGGTATCCCAACTAAAAATGAGCGGGAATTCTAGAATGTTATTTGAATCTTTATTAATCTCGTTCAAAAAGTTTATTTTGTACATTAAAATTAATATTAAGCATTAATTAAAATATTTCTGCTTATAAACTCAAATTTTAAAAATAATTCATAATATCAATTTTAATGTACAAAATTACTTAACAGTAATTTATCAATTTATTGTAACTCACATAAATAAAAATTAAAAGAGTATTATTAATAAAATATATATATTACAAATTATGTACAATAAAATTTACAAAAAGTTACACTAGCTCATCCAGTATTTCTCCCGATATAGTAAAGGCTCATACACAATTAGTCGGTAACAGTAACGGGAACGAAATGAATCATCGGTTCACAATAAACCAGAACGGTAACAGTAACGATAGCTATTAAAGATATTTCATTGGCTAAACTTTTGACAGTTCACGCATGCGCATAACCATATAGCAATAAAAGTTAAATCGTTTCTGTTCCCGTTCCCGTTTATTGTGAGTGGAGCCACCTGAATACATGAATTTTATCTTTTTACTGTTCCCGTTTCTGCTCTCGTTACTGTTACAGACTAATTGTGTAATGAGCCTTAATTCTACAAATGTTGATGGCTTTCAATATTTTCTTAGCTTCAAAACCTGCAACATACGCATAAGTACCTCTTGCAAAATTTTTTCATTCCTTGGGATTTCCAATATAGGCATTACACCTTCTTCTTTGGAAATTGTGTAACTTCCTCTTCCTCGGTATTTGTTGCCTTAATAAACCTTCGAAGACTATCCTTCACTATCATCCTTTTCACAGAAATAAATGATCCACATGTTCTAAATACAAAGCAAATTAAAAATTTTCACAGAAAATCTATCCCAAATATAACAAAGGCCTTTTAGGGTAAAAATCCAATTGTTGACTGTGGGCTGCACAAATTCTTTGGTTTCTTTATTATGGAATTTGATACTTTCTAACACTTTGATTGCGGTTTTCCAAAATTCCAAATGTGGAGAACCACTTGCAACAGCACACTTCATGTGTTTTTCATTTTTTGTTTCTTTGCTCGCTATGAAACAGCTGATCGATAAAATGAAGAAAATCTGCAGTGTTTGTATTAGGTAATTCTTTACAACCTAAAATAGAAATTTATAAATTCAGTGTACTTACCATTTGCAGTCAATATTCGCATTATTCCGGATACACGCTGACTAAATACTTGAGCTGCTAAGGACACCTTCATTTTTTTAATTTTATCCTATATACATATTGTAGTGGAATTTTATGAAAAACTTAATTTTCCACAAAACCTTCGTTACTCCTTAGTTTTGCACCGGCTAGCTCAGATAATTTCAAAATTAGTATGGCGTCAAACAAAATTTTAATTTCATAAAAGGAAAATCGGCGGTCCAACTTCATGTGGCGCGATAACCCGCCAGTCCACACTATCGCTTAAAAGTATTCGTTCCCTCGAACGATATTATTAATTTTAATTTATAATTTTCAAAATTTCTTAAAATTCCAATGTCCAGTATCCAAATTTAAATTTAATTAATATCCGATCCAAATTCATTAACATTCAAATCTTCTTCAAATTTTGAAAAATGGCACAATCGAAATAATCAAAATGCTCACCAAAATAATTTCTTTATTTGTTCTTAAACAACAAATTAAATCGCAAAATTATAAAAGTATGCCAAAAACTGGCCAACAAGCTCAAAAATTACGAGAGCGTAGCGGAACACGTCCGCTCTCGATGCACACGTCGGAAAAAAGCCCCTTCTCTTCCAAAAATTGTCGCCAACTTAAAATATTTCGCGCAATATTACCAAATTCAAAATAATATTTACAAAATTAAATAAAATTATAAAAATGAACAAATTTAACAAAAAAAAAATTCAAAATTTAACGTTTGAAACACGACAATATGTATATGAACATCAATCAGTTTATCACACGATTTAAAAATTGAAGGTCTAAACTCACTACAAGATGACGGTTCCGGAGGTTCCAACTTCTGGTCCAGCTCGAAAAATGTAATTACATCCTTCCAAGATGCAAGTTTTTTCACTTCCCCTTCTGTGAACTTGACATCTGATTCTAACATGTTATATACTTTCTAAGGTTGTCATAACTATTTTATATTGAAAAACTATAATGGAGTCAAGCGTGGAGCGTGAATGACCTAAAACTTGAAAAGCATTATCTCGTGATCTATTTGACGTAGCGGGTCCATCTTGAGGTCAAATTGTAGAGAATTTAATCCAGTTTGAAAGTTATTATACAGGTTTTCATCGTAGGAGTCGTCATTTAGAAGATATGGGATAAAAAGTGGCTGGAATTCCCAAATTTTCAAATTTTAAGAGATTTTGCAGAATTTTGAAAAGCAGTAACTTGGAAACTACTAGAGCTAGAAAACAATTTTTAGTCTTCAATGGTAGCAAATTTAAAGTGCTTTAAAAAGGTATGAAAGTAAATTTTCTACCAGATGCTTACTTTGACCGCTATTTGGCAAAATCTGAAAAAAAAGTAAGCAAAAATTGCTGTTTTTTGAAGATGAAAATTTTCATTTATTTTGTGCGTGAACCAGCTTGATATTGATGAGGCAGTCGGTTAGTATCAAAATCTCAACGTATTTTTTTAAACTTTGAGCTCGTCTGCTTCGAGAATGCGACCACATAAAAGCGGCAAACGAATAATTTTCGATGCAGTTCGAATTTTCACTCATTTTGGCTTTTAAATCAACTTGCTATAAATAATTTCACACTTTTGAAAATTATTGCGAATATAAGGCGACCACTTCCGGCCGGCAAACGAGCGGTTTTGTATTTAAGTTAACTTTCTAAGTTTTGCCGTATTCAATCAATCAAGCAGAAAGGTGAAACTAATATAAAGAATTTAAAAATTCATCATTTTTACACCGATGAACAGAATTCATCATATTGATGAAAAATTCATAGTATTTATGAACACAATCAATGTATTTATGAATTTCTTCATCAAAATAATGAATTTTGTTCATCCGTGTAAAAATGATGAATTTTTCATCAATATAATAAACCATTTTTTTCAGTGTAGTATTTTTTATCTTCACCTACCAACTTGGTTAATTGATTGTTACTCCTCCCAGATTTGGAAGGAGTAAGACTGGGTAAGTGCTGTTTACTTAGTATTTTTGCAATTACTTGTTGTCTAACGTTACATCAAGCCTGGCACCAATCAGTTTGATTAACTTTGGATTAGTGGATGTTCAGTCCATCAGCAGCAGATTTATTGTTTTGCAAGCCTTCAGCAATTCACTGTTTGAGGACCTAGAATCCTGAATTTCTTGTATAGTTAGTTATTGTACTTCTGTGTGTTTTACGCAACACAATCTCTATTTTCTTTTTGTCCAACTGTGTAACAACAACGACGGTTATTAAAGTGACATCTTGTCAGCGCGCACTTTAGGCTACATAGTATTATTTTATAACATTTTCTTTTTCGTTAAGAGTCACTAGAACAGTGGTTATCCAAGTGGGGGGGGGGCAGAGACCTGCAAAGGGGGGCGCGGGCCACTTGTGTAGTTGAGAAAAAAAATTATTTTTCCCTAAACTCCCTTCCCTCCTTTTTAAAAATTGAAAAGTTTTTTGTTTTGTGGAAAAGTACCTTTTTTTTGAAGGGGGGCGCCAATAATATTTTTTGGTAGAAGGGAGGCGTGACATAAATAAGTTTGGGAACCACTACACTAGAACATTACAACATTCTCTCTATTAATTCCTCTCTGGTTCTGGTGTCGGGATTTCCTCTGTTGCTGTACACCAACGCTTTAACAGAACCGCATAAAAAACAATTTGAAGAGTTAAATCTGGGGATCTTGTTGACCAATCAATAGATCTTACTCTTTCGATCCATTTGTCAGGATATGCTTCATTTAAAACAATTTTTACTTGAAGCCCAAAATGTGCGTATTTAAAGTTCATTTTTAGATATTGCAAGATTAATGAACGGTGAGGCAGGGCCGGCACTAGGCAAACTACGCAATTGCCTAGGGCGCACACGATAAAGAGGCGTAATCCAGATCGAGATGCAAAATTTAAAAAGAACTTGTAACAACTTTTTCCGCAAAAAAGGCCAGAAAACTTAAAATTTTATTATTTTTTATAGTTTTATTTTGGTTCGAAAGGTTTTTTTTTTATAAAAATATTGTGGTGTAAATTTTATAAACTCTACACACTCTTACCTTTTTCTCCAGCTAGCTCAGATAATTTCGGAATTACTTGACTCTCAGGAGCGAATTCAATTTGAAACCCACGAATCATGTGATTCAAGAAAACAAAAACCTTTTTTTTTTTTTTTTAATATCGCAAAATAGGGTTTATTTAATACCAATAACTTGAAACTTAATAATATTGTTTCTTGACTCTTTGTGTATTGTGTAGCGACACTTGATAAATGAATTGCATTTACTTTTATACCAAATATGACTTCTAAATTCATTTACCAAATTCCACTGTTAGTGTAATAATGTTAGTATTAAAAATATGAAAATTATAAGAATTCCGAGAAATAAAATAGTTCAAATAAACAATAATTTCTTAGCTTGATTAACGTTTGAGGTCCACTGCTTTCCTCTTTGTTGTTGGTCAAATGCTCCCGTATCACACTGGATACAACAGGTGTTTCTGCTACTGAAACTTTGGTTACCGGAGTTGATCGGATAGTTTTGTTTTCTTGTGAAATTTCTTCGATAATCGCCTTAATTACACACGTGTATTCTTCTATTTCATATAAATTCAATCCAAATTCCATTTGAGGTAAGTAAATTTTGTTAAGATTATAATCGTAGTATAAATGCATATGGCGGTCGGCGTTATTAAATTTTCTTATCATCAAAATACCAAATTTTAATTTTCTGCTTTATTTCAGCTTGAAACAAAAAGCAAACAATATTTTTGTTTGTGCAATCACACTATCAACCATCAGGATATGCTCCCTGACTTAATCAGTTAATCGGCTGACAATTTAACGCAAAAAAATGATATCACACTTGGAAAACGCACACATTCTCGTGGACGCACAACGTCCTCTCGCAACGAACGACCCTTCCAACCTTATAACAACAAATTCCCTCGTAAGTCTCAAATTATACAGTATGCACCATATTTCTTCTAAACACTTTTCAATTATAGCTTCACGTTCGCAAGATTTGTCACTGGTTTCACAACACCTTTATTTCTTTACAGAAAAACAATAATATTTGTGTTAAAAGTAGTGTATTGTGTAACAATTCCGAGTCATTGTTTGTTATTGGCATTTAACAATAAAGACCGACCTGCCGAGCATAAAAACAAGTCTCTTAATCGCGGTGCAAATCGATTAGTGACTCCAACAGAATCCAAACTACCAAGTAAACAAGCCTCAACCAAAAACACCGGCTGCTGATCAGAAATATCATTACATCTAATATCCCCTTGCTCCAAGTTGATCATTTGATAAGACAACTAGATTGTCGCAAGCAAATATCGGCTTGAGCAATATTCAGCTATAAAGGAAGGTAAGAAACAAATCATAGTCTTCATTTCTTAATCAAGTCTAAAGCTATCACAATTTTTTAAAATTTTCCCAAAAAATTAAACTATAACTCAATTCAAAATAAAATAATAATTATTTTTTTAAAAATTAACTGAAATAAAAACTTCTTAATTTTATTTACAAATATTTTTCATTACATATCAAGTTCTGATCCTGAAGATGAATAATTATTTTCAATATCATAAGCATAAATATTATCCAGGTTATATTTTCCTCTTAATTTATTTGAATCTGGATATTTTAACAAATACGTGTTTTCGTTTACAGAATCTATGACGTAAGGACCTTCAATTGGCAATTGCAACTTTAAACATTGGTTCTTTGCTCGATTTCCTACCCGCAGACTCCTTACTACTACTAAATCACCAATCGAAAATTTACAATGTTTGGTAATTTTATCATTTTCTTTTTGTAAATAATTTCTTATTCGTTTATTAATTTTGTTTTTCGCTTTAACTAACGTTTCCTGATAATCTTTATTTTTTTCTAGTAACCATGGTCGGTCAGGTGGTTCATTAAACATTAAGAAGACAGGTGATTCCTCCGTCACAGTATTTGGAGCATGGTTGATAAACTTTTCTACTTCCGTAAGATGCCTGTACCAATCTGTTTGATTCTGATATACCCTTAATCTCAAAAATTTTACTGACTCCCTAACAAAACGTTCACTCAAGTTGGCCCGAGGATTTCTTATCGAAACAAACACCAATTTTATGCCAAGATTAGACCAATGAGATTTAAATTTTTCATTATTGAAATAAGTGGCATTATCAGCAACTATAGTCTTAGGTTTAATTATTTCATTACAAAATTGATCAAGTTTAAGAATAGAAATATCAGTATTACACGCTTTCGTTGGATATAATTTTACAAATTTTGAGAACACGTCTACTACTATCAAAATATTTTTATATCCATCATCACTTGGAATTAAATTACCAATGTAATCGATGGCAATTTTCTCACCAGGCTCAGATGAAATTATGCTACTTATGTAATTCTTGTTATGATAATTTTTATATTTGCCCATAATGCACAAATGACATTTATTAATAGTTCGTTTTATCAATGACAGATCATGTTTACAATAAAAATTTTCTCTAAAGATTAACCAAGTTTTTCTGATACCTACATGACCGTATTTTAGGTGTAATTGTTTACTAATTTTAATAGTCAATTGTTCGTTAATTAAGTAGAGCTCTAAACCGTTTAATAATTTTATTAAATATCCCCTTTTGATACAAAATGATTTAATAACATTTTCATCATTTCTACTTAATCTTTCCCTTAAAATATCAAAACATGAATCTGACTGTGCTTCCAATTTTTTATTTAAATTCCCCTCAATTACATTAATATTTCCCCTTTGCATCTTTACTTCTTGTTCATAAGTTCGTAATTTTTCACCATTATGAGCAACATCATTTTCTAATTTTTTTATATCTCTTACCACATTTGCAATTTCAGTTCCCTCTTCCAGCGTTTTATTTATAACAGATTGAAAAACTTTATCTTCTATTCCCGTTATCATTTCATTTACTGTCCTAATCGATTTGGTTTCTGCATTCCTCAATTTATCTCCCACTTCTATAGAAATGTACGTTTTATGTTTTTGTAAATCTACGTTTATTTCTTCCCTTAAAATTACATTTTCTTTTAACGTTTCAATAACTTTTTCTTCTACCGATTTTACCCTTGAATTTGTTATATTTAGTCTTTCTTCCCAATTATTAAATTTCTCCTGAAATTCCTGAAAACCCCTATTCATATCCCCTCTTACTATTTCTACATTTTGATCTAATTTTTTTTCTAGAATTTCTTTCATTTTTTTTTGACTTTCTTTCATTTCCCTTCTTATACTTTCGGTAGTTTGATCTAATTTATTATCTAATTTATTCACATCCCCACTTATACTTTCTCTCATTTCGTTTTGACTTTCTTTCATTTCCCTTCTTAATATTTCGGTATTTCGATCTAATTTATTCATAATTTGCCTTAATAATTCTATGCTTATTCCCCCCTGATCTATCGAACCCTTTTTTGTACTACTGTGCATTGGCGGTGTTATCGGCGATTCCCATACTTGTATCACCTGTTCGCTAACTTGACCCTCCTCTACCTGTCTTTCTTCCACCTGACTTTCCTCTATTTGACTTTCCTCTACCTGTATTTTACCATCCTCTGATCCGTTTTCTGCCATTTTGATTTATTTAATTTATTTTAGTCTAAACTACCCTGTTTATTATTGAAATCGTGGTTTCGAGCCCCACGTTGGGCGCCAAAAAGATGTGGTGTAAATTTTATAAACTCTACACACTCTTACCTTTTTCTCCAGCTAGCTCAGATAATTTCGGAATTACTTGACTCTCAGGAGCGAATTCAATTTGAAACCCACGAATCATGTGATTCAAGAAAACAAAAACCTTTTTTTTTTTTTTTTAATATCGCAAAATAGGGTTTATTTAATACCAATAACTTGAAACTTAATAATATTGTTTCTTGACTCTTTGTGTATTGTGTAGCGACACTTGATAAATGAATTGCATTTACTTTTATACCAAATATGACTTCTAAATTCATTTACCAAATTCCACTGTTAGTGTAATAATGTTAGTATTAAAAATATGAAAATTATAAGAATTCCGAGAAATAAAATAGTTCAAATAAACAATAATTTCTTAGCTTGATTAACGTTTGAGGTCCACTGCTTTCCTCTTTGTTGTTGGTCAAATGCTCCCGTATCACACTGGATACAACAGGTGTTTCTGCTACTGAAACTTTGGTTACCGGAGTTGATCGGATAGTTTTGTTTTCTTGTGAAATTTCTTCGATAATCGCCTTAATTACACACGTGTATTCTTCTATTTCATATAAATTCAATCCAAATTCCATTTGAGGTAAGTAAATTTTGTTAAGATTATAATCGTAGTATAAATGCATATGGCGGTCGGCGTTATTAAATTTTCTTATCATCAAAATACCAAATTTTAATTTTCTGCTTTATTTCAGCTTGAAACAAAAAGCAAACAATATTTTTGTTTGTGCAATCACACTATCAACCATCAGGATATGCTCCCTGACTTAATCAGTTAATCGGCTGACAATTTAACGCAAAAAAATGATATCACACTTGGAAAACGCACACATTCTCGTGGACGCACAACGTCCTCTCGCAACGAACGACCCTTCCAACCTTATAACAACAAATTCCCTCGTAAGTCTCAAATTATACAGTATGCACCATATTTCTTCTAAACACTTTTCAATTATAGCTTCACGTTCGCAAGATTTGTCACTGGTTTCACAACACCTTTATTTCTTTACAGAAAAACAATAATATTTGTGTTAAAAGTAGTGTATTGTGTAACAATTCCGAGTCATTGTTTGTTATTGGCATTTAACAATAAAGACCGACCTGCCGAGCATAAAAACAAGTCTCTTAATCGCGGTGCAAATCGATTAGTGACTCCAACAGAATCCAAACTACCAAGTAAACAAGCCTCAACCAAAAACACCGGCTGCTGATCAGAAATATCATTACAATATATATATCTAATGTTTTTTTAAATATCGCGAATTCTCGCCCCCAGCTCAATACTGCTATATAAATGGAGGGGGAAGCACTGATAGATTTTTGCCTAGGTCGTCACATATCCTAGCGTCGGCACTGTGACGAGGACATTGTCTTGTATATTAAATCGCAGCGGTTGAAATGGTTGCACCACATCGTGAGAGTAAGTGACTCAATGGCAATCAAAGCAATTACAATATGGAAGCCCGTTGAGAGCAGACCTCGGGGAAGGCCGAGGATGGTGGGATCAGGTCATGAATGATCTGAGAACGATGCAGATTGATCATTGGGCTGAAAAGACTGACGATAGACAAGGATGGAGAAGTATTGTTATGGAAGCTGTGAACCACCCCAGGTTATGAATATCTGAAGGACTAAAGCAAGGGAATGTATGAGAATCCATTTTATCAAACGGATTTGTAAGTCATGAAAACAGGATAAGAATGTAAAAGCTGATGATGATAATAATAATAAATTTATTATTATGTAGCTGCCTTGTTTATTATTTTCTGATTTTCTGTAAAATGGATTGGTTTTTCAAAAATTTTTACTAGACAAAAATTGTAGTCCATTAAATTTCCTATCCGAACTGGGGAGTCAAATTGTTTGTAAAATGTTTTGTTTAACAGATACAGGGTTTAAAAAAAAATTTTAAAAAACTCAATTTAACAACATTTTTGTACTTATTTTAATTCATAACTCGAAAACCGTTGATTTTAGACAATAAAAAGTTTAAATCTAGTTTGTAGATTATTTTGTGCTCTTTAAATAATCACTAAACAATTTTTACTGAATAATCAATAATTAAGCTATGACCATGTGAAGGTGGAAATTTAAAAAAATGCTTTAAACAGGGCTAACTATCGACGGTTTGAATTTTGAAAAAAAATTTGTTAAATATTTTTCTTAGAAAAGTGTCCTCTAACACCAACTAAGTTATGTTAAGTGTATCCTGGGACACCCTGTATAAATTTTATTAAAATATATTTATTCAACCCTGCTCTGATTAGTCGACTATTTTTACCGACCTTAAGAAAACTGATCGACTTTCTAAATCAGCTTACTTAATAAAATATGGTAATCAATCAAGTTCCACTGATTTCAACCGAACCCCAGTGGCGGATCCAGGAGAGGTCAATAGGGGCGTCGCCCCTTCTCAGAGCTCAAAATTTCTTAAAAAACAAAATATAAATTTATTTTTCATATTACTTACTACTACTTTTTATTTTCCAAATTTAATAAATTATAATTTTTTTGGCCCCCCTTGGAAATTGTCTGGATCCATTACTGCCGAACGCCGCAATTATCTCTGGACATATATTACTGTATATACTGAATATATCATCAGAGAGTCAGCACTGGATAACATAAAAATTTTAAACTTTACTGATTTATGTTTTGTGGTAGTAGCACCAACATGATGCAAGTTATAATTTGATATATAAGTCAAACAGTGGTATGATGTTCATTCGTGTATTAACTTATTATCGTGATTTAACTTATCGATTG
The DNA here is from genome assembly GCA_958510845.1 of Cantharis nigra. Taxonomy (NCBI): domain Eukaryota; kingdom Metazoa; phylum Arthropoda; class Insecta; order Coleoptera; family Cantharidae; genus Cantharis; species Cantharis nigra. The sequence goes on from OY294029.1 coordinate 15,146,325, forward strand.
ATCTCGAGAAACAATGCAGGGGAACGTACTGATGAAAAAGAGGAGTTTGGAGGGCAAAGAATTGAAGAATTTTTCATTCCCTTGATTTTCTAAACTAAAACTAAAGAAATTGACTTATAAAAAACGGCCCAGTGGTTCTTGTAGAAGATGAAAGTGTTTACAAAGAAATCGAACTTGCAAAGAAAGGATGGTACAAGAAGTTAGACAATCCGGTTTGCTTGACGGATAGGAAACGTGCATATATCGCCGGTTCAATCTCTTTCAATATAATTTGTACAATATGGCTGTTGGAAAATATAAAGGTTTACCTAAAGAAGGTAAAAAGGTTATAAAAAGAAGTGTGTCGATTCGTAAAAGCACTCTCGATGTTCCCAACCGTCAAGTTGGAAAAACTTTGGTGAACAGAACTCAAGGAACAAAAATAGCATCTGAAGGTTTAAAAGTGCGAGTTTTTGCAGTGTCTCTAGCCGATTTTCAAACGATACAACGTTCTTACCGTAAATTCAAATTTATTGCCGATGATGTACAAGGAAGGGACGTATTGACTAATTTCTACGGTATGGATTTAACCACAGATAAGTTACGATCTATAGTTAAAAATGGCAAACTTTGATTGAAGCATCCAGCGATGCTTACTAAGAAGGATCAACTTTCATAAAAGAAAACGTGCTATGCTCTACATACTTAGGTCAGAGTTATTCGTAAGAAGATGGTTGAAATTATTGATCGTGATATAGCTAACAGCAATTTAAAAGAAATAGTCAACAAATGGCTTCCAGACTCGATTGCAAAGGATATCGGAAAAGCCTGCCAAAGAATGTATTCCTTACATGATGTGTACATCCGCAAGGTGAAAATTTAAAAGTAGCCACGGTTTGAATTATCGAAATTGTTAGAATTACATTCTGATGGTGGTAGAGGAGCGGCTGCTGAACCCAGCGAAACTGGTGCCCAGAAGGTTATGAACCACCAGTACAAGAAACTGTATAATTTATTTATCATGTATAATAAACATTTTCACTAATATTAACAATGCAGAAGAACGTAGAAAGGAAATCGAACGTGCAAAAGAATTGCATAAGGAAAGGGTGGTAAAAGACGTTAGACAATCCGGTTTGCTTTACAATATTAACAAAGAAGAGCGTACTGATGAAAAAGAGGAATTTGGAAGGCAAACAATTGACGAATTTATCATTCGAAGATGGTTGAAATTATTGCTCGTGTTATAACTCACAGCGATTTAAAAGAAGTAGTCAGCAAATTGCTTCGAGGCTCGATAGCAATGGATATCGAAAAAGCCTGGCAAGAAATATATGTGTACATCTGCAAGATGAAAGTTGCAAAGAGACCAGGATTTAAATTATTGAAATTGTTAGAATTACATTCGAGATGGTTGTAGAGGAGTGGCTGCTGAACCCAGCGAAGCTGGTTATGAACCACCCGTACAAGAATCTCTATAATTTATCATATATGTAGTTATAATAAACATTTTGAAGATGAAGAACGTACTGATGAAAAGGAGGAATTTGGAAAGCCAAAATTTGAAGAATCCATCATTCCCTTGGTTTTCTAAACTATAACTAAAAAAAATTAACTTATAAAATACCTTAACTTCAAAAAAGGTAAAAAATGGCAGTTTTGATGAAACCAGGATTCGAATTATTGAAATTACTAGAATTGCATTGTGATGGTTGTAGAGGAGCGACTGCAGAACCCAGCGAAGCTGGTTATGAACCACACGTACAAGAATCTGTATAATTTATCATGTATGTATACATGATTTCACATTTTCACTAATATTAACAATGCAGAAGAACGTACTGATGAAAAAGAAGAATTTGAAAGGCAAAGAATTGAAGAATGTATCATTCGAAGATGATTGAAATTATTTCTCGTGTTATAACTCACAGCGATTTGTAAGTAGTCAGCAAATTGCTTCCAGACTCGATAGCAATGGATATCGAAAAATCCCGGCAAGAAAAATATTATCCTTACACGATATGTACATCTGCAACGTGAAAGTTTTGAAGAAACTAGGATTGAAATTATTGAAATTGTTAGAATGTAATGTTAGAATAAATAATGAAAGTTTCATTTATAAAATAGTTTTTCAATAAAAATAAAATTTTTGTGAATTTAATTTTTTGTTTTGTAGCTGCTTTTTTTATTATTTTTTTATTTTTTGTGAAATGGATTGATTTTTCAAAAATTTTTACTAAACAAAAGTTGTAGTCCGTTAAATTTCCTATCCGGAATGGGGTGTCAGATTTTTTGTTAAATGTTTCGTTTAGAAGATACGGCGATTTGAAAAAAAAACCAAAAAAAATTTCAAAATTTTCAACAGATTTTTACTTACCTACTTTTTTTCATAACTCTAAAGCCGTTGAATTTATACAATGAAAGTTAAAATCTAATTTTTGGATTATTTCACGCTCTTTAAAAAAGAATTTTACTGAAAAATCCATATTTTCCGAGCTATGACCATGTAAACCGGGAAATTAAAAATATTTTAAGGAGGCCGAAAATTTCCTTCACCCCCTCGAGGACCAACCGAATTCCCATTCTCCGACCTCGCATACGAATTATGCCCGTCAGTGCAGCACATAAATCCACCCAAGATGATAACTGATAGCACCAACAATAAGCAAACAATTCCTCTTCCCCTCATGGGGCCTCAAAAATTTTCCTCTACACGCTGGGAAACGATCAACCAGCTTTATTTTACTGTAGATGTTAATCTAGCTGTAGATAGTGCGGAAAGCGAGGGTCATAAGTCCCGGAAAAAAAGGTAACAATAAAACAAAAAAATAATCTCTGAAAGAAGTGTGCTGCCAAGCGGCAGTTGCAACCAAACACCAAAAAGTCGCAGCTGCCCGTCTCAATTATTATCCTTAGGAGAAATATAACTAAGAACAAGCAGCATACGCTAATTGTTGAATCAAACTAAGTACTATAAATTAAATTCTTAACATAGTAAAATTATTTAACTTCGTTAAAATTATCAATACCGATATTGCTATCGCTAGGTAATGTGCGATAGTATGGTTCCTTTAAATTAAATTTAAATTATTTAAAAATAATATACGGCAATTCCGAAAAAAATACGAAATTTCCAGTCAGCACAAAATAACAGATCGAAAATAGATGACTAATGCCCATATTCACAAATAAAGTTTCAAAAAGTAAAAACTTACTCCAAATTTGATGAGATAACAAAAACACTACCATACACAACTAAAGTTAAATTAAAAGTCCTAAAAGTTGCGTTTTAAAAACGCAAACTCCCATCCCCCCCAATCAGACTATTAGGCAGGGGCGTATCCAGCAACAAAACAAATTACAAAAATTTGTTACAGGCCTAACTCTCGAAGGTTTGAATTTAGAAAACAACGTTTGTTAAATATTTTTCTTAGAATAGTGTCTTCTATCACCACTGAAATTATGTAAAGTGTATCCAGGGGCACCCTCTATAGAAAATCGTCCATTCATTTCTTATAAATTCGTCGCTACTATATTAGTAAGTCAAATAGCCTGTTGGTTTTCACAAATTGAATTTAAAACATTGCAGAAGATAAACAATAAATTGAGAAAATTAATAAACTGTGAATGAAATAACTCTTGGTAATTGCAAAATCCTAAATTTAAACTTTCAATGACTCCAGAATCTACTGTTCACTGTTACTGTGTTAACAGTAATGTTACTCAGAACGCAGAAGGTAAAGATTCATAATTTTATCGGAAAACATAGTCAAAGCGATGCTTTCCGAACCTCCTCTCGGGTGAGAAAGCAAAGCATTCTCTAGTCACTTAACAAATCGACTGGTAATGGTTTTCATTACTGGTCGCTTATGTCACTTCAACATGTCGAATCATTTTTATTATAAAATGCTATTAAAAAAATTTGACCGACCGACGTGAGGATCGAACTCACGATTTCCAAGCGATATAATTATGATCCAGCGCTCAGTTTTCAAGATATTTATTAACATTTAAATTACATCAATTATTTTGCATTAATACTAACTTGTATCATTACAAAATTTAACATTACATGAAAAAGTAGTATAAGAATCGTTTTGTACAATAACAGTTTATTTGGTTGTGTCCTTGCAGTGCTTTTTAGTAATGGATACAATTGGATTAGAGTTGCATATGCTAGTTGTTTTCTTTTTTGTAGATGACTTCTGTAGTTCAGTCTCGAGTCTAGCGTGATGCCTAGATATTTAACAGTTTTTGTTGAAGTAATCTTGTGTCCATCAACTCGTAGTGGTTCGAAAATTTTTGTATTTTTGAATTTTCTGGCAAACACGATATTTTCGGTTTTATCAGGGTTCAGTTTGATTTTCCATTTTTTGTAGTAATTTTCTAATTGGCCCATGTGTATTTGCACCTGTTTATTTGCTACGTGTGCAGCAAACGAATGAGCATAAATGGCGGTGTCGTCAGCATAAAGTGCTGTTTGTTTTTTCAAATACTGGGATATCGTTAATGAATAAATTGAATAACTTGGGTCCCAATACCATTCCTTGAGGTACACCGGCTAGGATGTGTTTTGTTGACGATGTTGAGTTGTTTATTTTGACAGTTATTGTACGTGACGTTAAGTGAGAATCTACTAATTGAATTATTTACGGTGAAAATTTGTAACTGATTAATTTGAATAACAAACCATCAATCCAGACCTTGTCAAAAGCTTTTTGAATGTCTAATAAGGCCATAGTGGTGACTTTATCATTATTAAAATTTGTTACGATGCCGTTTACTACTCTTGCCGTTTGGAGGGTTGTATTGTGTCCTGCTGTGAAGCCAAATTGAAATATACTAGTAATTTTTAATTTTTGTTCTTCTTTTTGGATTCGATTCAGTATTATTTTTTCTGTCAACTTAGCCATTGAATTTAGTAATGTAATTGGTCTATAACTTTTTGGGTCGTTTGGTATTTTATTTGGTTTTAAAATCGGTACTACAATACCTTGTGTTCAAGATTGCGGAAAATGACGAAGTTTCAATATTGCATTGATAATGTAGCATAGTTGCACTATTGCTTTTTTAGATAGTTGTTTTAGAATTACATTCTCGATACCATCCAGTCCCAGTCTTGGCAGCTCCGGAAATTGTCTTCTGTCTGTGGTATTAAACCTAGTTTTGGTGTTTAGTGATTTATCTAGCTTTATATTATCAAGTACAGCAATTTTTTTCTGATAGACGGGACATCCCGTATAGTGAGCTGGGTGATCGCTGCCGCAATTAACACATTTTGCTGGTGTTTCTCTTGCTTTTGTGCATTCGCGCGTTAGATGTTCTCCTGCACATTTCAAGCATCTGGGTTTTAGATTGCAGTTGGTTGTAGCATGGCTCCACCCCTGGCATCTACGGCACTGGATGATTCTTTTGGTGTTGACAAGCCTTTCCCAAAAGACTTCCGTTTGGAACAATTCCACTATAGTATTGTTTAGTGTTTTAACGGTTGTCTCCTTATCAGTTACTACCATGTACAAAGGTCTTATCGTGCCATTTAGCTTGTAGCAGTTTTTTATGGTAAACTTGTTAGTTTTTTGGAATTCTGACTTGATTTCTTCGGGATTTGGCGCCCAGTCTAAGCCCTTGAGTACGAATGCATGTGATTTCTCGTCTTTAGGAGTATAAGTAAAATATTGGCTATTTGTTTCCATCGAGCTTTTGTACAATATTCACTCTTCTTTGTCATAGATGTGTATACGGCATCTTTGTAATATCTTAAGTGGCACCAAAGAGTATGTATATATAGAGGGACAGCTCTTATGGGAATACTTGTCACAAGTATTTCTTGATGACTCTGCTACGCCATCTAGTGGAGGGGGTTATCTCTATGTCTTTATTTTTGGCCCTCTATATACAGGGTGCTGAATGAGTTAGCTGAACATAGGAAATTAACATGTAAAAACTTATTTTTGTAAAAATACCCCCCTGTATATAAAGGATCAGCCATAAATTAAAAATTAAAACGTAGAGATCACACCGTCTACTAGATGGCGTAGCAGAGCCATTAACAAAAACTTGTGACAAATATTTGTTAATGGCTGTCCCTCTATATATACATACTCTTTGGTGGCACCCATGTTTAACACAAGCGTTAAATTTTTCCATGAAATCTTTATGGTTTGGTATTTTGTCTTTGAGAATAATTGGAGGAGGTTTTATTTTTTTTGTTATTGTTGTTATTAATGGTTGGTGATCCAGTTTCCATGTTTAGGCATTCGTAACTTTCTTCAGTTAGATCTGGTGTTATGCTACTGGTATGTCTTTTAATTACGGATTCTTTGTAGTACCGCACATCTAATAATAATAAATCGTTTATTTAGCCACTTTGGCTATACATAATACATAACTGTACAATAATACAAACAATAAAACATATGTACACAGAAAGAAAAAATATATAATACAAAAATTTACAGATTAAAAATAAAGAAATTTGCACCAAATTTAAATGTCACTCATATGCTTCCGAAGGTAACTCTTCAATTGTCTTTTGTATATATCTATGTTTGTGCAGCCCCGTAACTCCTCCGGCAACTGATTGTATAGCACTGCACCTCGTAAGAAGATTGTATTTCGAGCAAAAGTAGTATTTGCTCGTCGTAATACAATCTTGTTCCCATTCCTGGTGTCATGCTGATGAACTTCACTGAAGGTTTTGATTATCCCATCAAAATACTGAGGCATCTTTTCTAATACCACCTTTTGAATAAATAATAGTACCTGGTAATCCGCCATGTGCTTTATATCCAACCACTGAAGCTCATTCAACATATCACCGATCCTGGTGTACCTATCTGCCTTCAAGATTGCTCTCATAGCTCTATTTTGTAGTATTTGTACTCTATTGAGTTCCGTTGAATTAGAACACTGTTCCAATATACATCAAATGTGGTAAAACAATTGAATTGTATATAGTGAGTCTCGTTTGTCTAGATGTGAAGTTACTGCATCTACTCAGTACACCCACTTATTTGCTATCTTTTTGCAAATATAATCAATATGATTTTTAAAATTTAATTTATTGTCGATGATTATTCCTAAATATTTCATGCTATCTACTATCTCAACGTCCATTCCCTCACAATTGATTCTTAACTTTTGCCTTCTAGCTGTTTCTTTTAACTTTTCTTTACCTAATATCATTGCTTTTGTTTTATTCGCATTTAATTTTAATTTATTTCCATTTAACCACCTAACCAACCATTCAATTTCATTATTCAGCTGTTCGATAATTATTTGCAACTCGTTACCTTTCACGTACACCAGTGTATCGTCTGCAAATAAATGAAATCTTATTTTATTAAAAATCGTATTCATATCATTAATAAACATTATGAACAGTAGGGGACCAAGTATGCTTCCTTGCGGAATCCCATCTTCTACGTCCATTTCTTCTGACAGAGTCGTTTGGAATTTCACTCTTTGTTTTCTATTCGACAGGTAACATTTCATCCACTTTAGTACATTTCCTGATAAACCAAATAGTGCTTCCAGTTTTCTAATCAGCAGCTTTCTATCTATTGTCTCGAAAGCTCTCTTAAGATCCAAGAACACAACTACTATTAATAAGTCTCGATCAATATCTGCCTTCCATTCCTGTATCAACAATTGGACCACCGTCTCACAACTGTACCCCTTTCTAAATCCCGATTGAAATACTGTTATTAAGTTATTTTTCATTACGTGTTCTCTTAGCTGCATATATACTACATTTTCCAATATTTTACCAATGGCATTCATCATGTTGACCGGTCGAAACTCCTCGGCCTTCTTTGTATTACTAATTTTCGCAATAGGTATGATGGTGGCTATTTTCCATATATCGGGTACCGTTCCAGTTTCCAACGAACTATTGACAATATTCAACAGTGGGTCACTGATTTCTTCCCAAAATAATTTCAGTAGCTCCATATCAATTCCATCCGGGCTTGATTTATTCTTCATTGTCATGACTATTTCATATAATTGATTTTTATCCAAAAGTTGAAAGTCTTTAAATTTTGTTCCCATTTCCTTGGCATTCAATTTTATGTCCACTCGAGGTATCGAGCCTACTATTTCTCTAATGCTATTGATAAAGTAATTGTTAAATTTTCTAGCAATGCTGGTTTCTTCCACCTCTATTTCACCGTTGAAGTTGATTTCACCAACTTTATCTTCCTGCTGTTGAGGCGATATCAATTTCTTTAAAGTTTTCCACATTTTACGTATATCATATCGATATTCATCTATTGCCATTGCATAATACTCGACCTTTGATTGTCTGATTATTTTCAACGCCTCATTTCTATTTGATTTGTACACATTCCAGTTTTCTTCACTTCTTTGTAGTCTAAATCGTTTATAACTTGCATCCCTCTGTTTTATGGCATTTAATGCATTTCCATTAAACCAATAATTTCCATAGTTATACATACATTTCTCCTGGATTAGCATGTGCATATCGATTACTGACTTAAGTTTGTCGCAAAAATGAATGCTTCGAGTGTTAATATCCAACCTAAAATTGTAGCAAATATTTTTTAGGTTTTCTCTAAATTTGTCTACATCACTAATCTTCGCTCGTTTCTGAATAACTTTGAACCTTCTATCTTGCTTACAATTAATTTTAATTTTTATGCACCTATGATTGCTAAATGTGGGTTCATCCATCATCTCATATTTCATCCATGCTGTATTATTAGTTATTATTAAATCGATAATCGATTCATTGTCCCTGTTTGCAAAACATGTCGGATCTGAAACCAATTGTGTTATCCCTCTATCATTTATACATTTTCTTAGTTGGACACTATAATATTCATTACTAGACCAATTTATATTGAATTCTCCCATGATTATGCATGTTTTACCTGTGTCAACCAAATATCTATCACATATTTCTTCAAAAAACTCTAAAAAGCCACCCCTGGAACCATTTGGTGACCGGTACAGATTTCCTATTATGAATGTTTTCCTTTCCATAATTATCTCAGCTATACTCATCCAGTACTGTTTCTCAACTGCATAGGATTTGACTATTTTAAATTTCAAACTATTTCTTATATAATACACAACTCCTCCTGTATGTCGGATAGTCGAGTCGCATCTTTGATAATGTTATTGGATTTTTTGGGGTAATTATTCGTCTTCCTCTTCTCATTTTTTTAATTGTTTGATTAGCAATGCTGCCTGTGTTGTCATTTACAGTATTTTCATTTATTATTTAGTTACTGTCTAATGTGTCACTAATGTGACGTTTGCGTTGTGGCTCGTTGGAGTCTATTGTGTTTGTTATTATATTTAGCAACTTAGTTAGCACTCACGAAATTTCTATTTTATTAATAATTGTAATTATAGCTACGTCGGTTTAACTATAAATCACCGAATTAATCCAGTCCTCAAAACATTACGCCATACTGAGTTGACCTAATTACATTGTTTTAATTCGTCTTATTTGTTACCAATATAATTTTTTACCGAATGCATGGCCGACCGATTGCGTGGCCAACCCAATGCGGGGCCAACCGAATGCGTGGTCAACTCTCACTGCGACGTATAAATTTGCCAAAAGTCGTTGAATGTTCGATATTTACACATAATACAATTTTCTATTATTTTCGTAAGCTTAATGTAATGCCTAAAGTGGAGTTTACGTTATGCGATTTTGCTTACGATTTTCCATACGATTTCTCTTGTATGACTGGTTTTGATGGTTTTCTATTCACGATTTAGTTTGCGAGTTCATCTTCAGGTCGAACTCTATAACGAGAACTTCGAAAAATTTGCTTACGGCAACTTGGAAGCAAAATCGTAAACAAAATCGTAAGCAAAATAGCATAACGTAAACTGCACTTTATGCACTTCGTGCGGCAAAGAAGAGTTGTATAAAAAAAATTATCAAATAATTAAAGGAAAAAAACTGTACAAGACTGGTCATCCATCCATGCACCAAATGTTTAGCATAACCCGACTTTTCAGATCGGACGGAATCGGGTTACTTCCACTACGCTATGGGCGTTGTCTTAACATTTAATCTTTTATATGGTATTTCATGTTATGATATACGATATTTTTTATTTTTTGTATAATTGCTAATATTTTTGTTTTCCGATAAAATAGTATACTCACCTCTACTCGAAAAATGATTCGTTACTGGGCTTGCAGCTTTAAAAAGCTCGCTTTCGCTCGCTTTTCAATATAGCTGCGCGCCCAGTAACGGATCATTTTCGAGGCTCGGCCAGTAATCTACTATTCTTTCCTATGATATTCTGGCGTTCCACAGTAGTTGCAGTACTATACCTACCTCGCATATCGCTGTTTAATTGGTTTTTTGCTGTCGGAATCAAGCATTTGTCTTATCCAAAAGTATTTTATTTAGGAATCAGCGTGCATTCTTCGTCTGGATAGAGCAGTGAGTACTCGAACGTTTTCCAGTTTTGCTTCCCGTTTCTCGTTTGTTTGAGAAGCTTGTAATTTCCTTTTTTTGCGTGCTGAGGTACGTCCCGGTGAACCGGGAATCGAAAATACATTTGTTTGTATTTGATTCAATTTATTTATTTAAATATCGACTTATACCTACCTACGTATGTTTAGTAACCGAATCAAGTTTAAGTAGCTTAATATATTTTGCTTATATTTTTAATGGGTACAGCGGCTTATAGGTCTCGTTTTTTAAATCTGTAATTTTTAAGTTGGGGCCGCTTCAGGGATGTTTTTAACGCCACGAGCGGCTCAAAGATTAACTGTCTAAGTAAATCCGCTATTTTTGAGTTGAAGCCACCTTAGTCTTTTACTTTCATAACGTTTTATTTATACCCAAATTAAATGGGGAAAGTTATGCAACGTTTACATAGCCAATTTTTATTAATTAAATTCAACTTGACCACAGCCAAGATGACTTACTAAGGAATTTAATTATAGAGGTGGTTTCATGATGCCTACCTCATCGTACATAGAACTGCGAATGCAGTTCGTTTTATGCAATTTTGTAATAAGAAACTTTGCTGCATATCTGACGGGATCTTCTGCGTATATAGCTTAGAAAAGTATTCTTTAATTCATAAGCATGTATTTCAAAAAAAATTTTCTACGTATGATATCCAGGTATTATTTTTTTAAATAATATAATAATCTATCGAATATTTTAGTTAGACGGCCCGTATTTGTTTACGTTATGTGACAGGTTCAGTAAAAATTTACGTAACCTTGAACTTCACGATATTAACGAAGAACGAACCATTCAAACTTTCCTGCAATTGGATCGATAATTATTAAAAATTCTAAGCTAATATATTATGCCTCAAAGAATTGTATGAAAATAATGAATTACAAAAACAAGGGAAATATTATTCTAGAAATCGGTAAGTTACTTACGATCTAGGACATTTCGCCGTCGCCACTTCACCGTTACCACTTTGAGTAATTTCTTTACCTAGAGCAGAAATCAGACAATTTATGATTTCTCTTTGATGAAAATACATAATTTTTTTATTTTATTAAATATATTTCGAATATAATTATGGATTTTGTAGAAACTAAAAATAGAATTGGAACTGTGTGTGTCAACGATCACTTCATAGTTGTGGGATGTCCTACTGGCATAGCGATTTACGATATTCTGACTGGAAAGGAAATAAGGTTTATATCTATGCAAGAACTTTCGGAATTTTTGAAAAACAAAATTTAAATTTAAAAATTCGCCGCAAGTGAAAGCTGGGTACCAAATTTTAGCTCTCTAGGAGATAGGAAAGTTAGTTGGTTAAAAATGACTTCAAAAAAGTCCATGCACACGGACGACGGACAACGCTCAGGCCAAGTGTTCTCTAACACCACTTAAGTTAAGTGTATCCGGAGACGCCCTGTATATTTATTTAACCCTGCTCTGATTGACCAACTATTTTTACCGATGTAAAAACGCTGATTGACTTTTTATATCAACTTAATAAAATGTAGTAATCGATCAAGTTCCACTGTTTTCGACCGAACCCCAGTAGCGGATTCGGTGGGGGGAAATCGTCTCTCCTCTCTTAGAGCTCAAAAAAACATAAATTTTTACGCCAAAATATTTTAATTTATTAAAAAAGAAAATATAAATTTATTTTTCTTATTACATCTAACTACTTTTTATTTTTAAATTTATTAAATTAAAATTTTTTTGCCCCCCTATGGAAATGTCTGGATCCACTACTGCCATACGCCGTAATTGTATATGGACGGATATTACTGTACATTATATATGTACACCAATGTACACAGATAATAATCATCAGAGAGGCAGCACTGGATGACATAAAGGTTTTAAAATTTGGTGGCAGTATTAATATGTTTTGTGGTAGTAATACCAACATGATGCAAGTTATAATTTGATATATAAATCAAACAGTGGTATGATGTTCATTAGAGCCTGCAATAATTGAACAATGTCAATAATAATTTTTTTAGACAAAAATTTGGAAAGAAAAAATAATCATTCCTTTGATTTTCAATTCAACTTATTAAAACCAAATTATTATACTCATACAGTTGCCGTGACATGTCAGTGCAGATCATAGCATTCTACAAAAAGCGCCGAATCAAAACAATTAAATGCTTCCACAAACATTTCGAACGGATGGCTTGACAAGAAAAGTGGTTGAAATTGAATTGAAACAGTTGCCAATACCTATCTCACCTTTAAGGAAGGACAAAGGATCAAAGGAATATTAAAATCAATTTCAAGCTAATTATTACGAACCAAATGAAGAGGAGAATGCACAGAACTACGAAATTAGAAATAATAATTTTATTGTTGTTTTGTGTTTAGTTCGTTGCGTTCATAGGAAGACGACGGAAGGTCTGAAGTGTTTCTAGAAAATAATAAGCTTCAGGAAGGTGGTTTCGCCAAAGGTTTTTAACGCAATACAGACTGTCGATATCTAAAGTTTATCAAAATGTAGGGATGAAGAAATACGTCCGATTTTGCCATGTCTGGTGCTGTTGGACAGGTCCAACAAGCGTTTGCGTAAAAAAATAGAAATTATAACTTGAATTTCCGGCTCCATCGTCTTTTTTCTCTCCATTGATTTCAGCAGCTGTTTTCAGAGCGATTTGGTGTTAATTAGTAACTTATAGAACTGCTCGGCTTTGGCAACGAGTCGATTGAGGTTGGCTTTAAGTGAACTCTTGTTACTTGTTTATATCAACTCAGCTGCAAGATGGGATCATAAATGTTGATCAAGACTTTCACGCCAAGTCTGCTGAATTGTTCGGTAACGATATTTATGTTGAAGAAATCTCCGATGTTTCCGAGGCCATGTCGGAAACCCTCTTGTACGTCCACAATGGCGCTTCAATTATTTTGTCGGATGGTTGCTAATTTTCCAGATTCTTTTCACGAAGGTGAGTACACCTCTGTGTTTTAAGCTAGTAATACTTCTAAGTTCTAATTAAACTTTTTTATAGTAGGTATCTAAATACTAATTTAATTCAAAGGAGCGAAAAACAAGAAGAAAATTCTCAAAGTGCATTATGATGTACCGCACTGCTATCGATGCTTTGTAAAGGTAAGCGTTCACTTGTCCGCATCGACCTCACCGCCAGCAACGCCGTCATCGCATTTTCAGTTGCTTTGCATTATTTTAAATGAGCCAGCGTTCATTACATCGTATCGTTCTACACGGGCTCATGCATATACGAAGATTCGTACGATGCGGACGGTGACGACGATGCGTATAAGTGAACGCCTACCTTAAGATGAATCTCTCGCAAGCTTTGGCAATTCGAAGTAAATGTGTTGAATTTTGTCTTATGCCAGTGCTGGCAATTACTTTGACTTTAAACAACTCTCAAATTTTTGATCAAATTGGCGATATGGTTTTGTGGATTTTTGAAAACCAGAAAAGTGGTTTCTCTCAAGAAAAAAAAAGAGTAAATCAAAAATAGAAAGAAAACGTAATGCGACTACTTCAATAGCTTCAAATTGAAGAAATCGGTCTAAAAAGGAGAGTAAAAAGTGATTCAAAGGATTATGATAGAAGGCTGCACTAGACAATACGAATCTAAAGAAAAACGTAAAAAATTGGTAAATGTAATTAGCGAAAGTGGATCTGAAGAGAAGAAAGAGGACACTGTTAATTTAAACATCCTGTGTTTCCATTCAGAAGACAGTGAAGATGACAATAATCATAGTGGTGAAGAAGCCTAATCACTGAAGACTGCCGATGCCAAAGTCACATTTTTTGCTAATGTACATATTTCACCGGTAATTAAAGCCAAGAAGGGAGCAACAAGCGGACTGCAGGAATGCATATTTCTTCTAGTAGTGAGCACTTGAACAATTCAAATTCAACAATCGTTTTAAATGCTAGCTTATCTTTAAATAATTCCAGTGAAAATAGCTCTTCTCTCAGGGCTGTTTTTAATAATCGGCGGCAGTGTGTAGTCAAAGTCACTCTTCTGGAAATGTCAAGTCTTAATTAAATTACTACTAAATTAATTTTAACTACGCCGGCGCTAAAGTGCTATTTTAGTATTGACCGTCGCGTCGCCGATAGTAAAAATTACTTTGAATAATAATAATTATTATTTTTTTAATTTTAAAATTGCAATTTTTGTAATTGTGATTTGCAAAAATGTTCTATTAACACCTCACCTCCGTATGGGTTGCCCAGATCACAAATATATTGTTGTGTTCCAAAATCCTTAATTCATTTTTGGGTTTCATTTTGTAAATTTTTGTAATTTTATAAAATTTTGTTTTATTTTTATAAAAATTTTGGAGACGTGGAAAGACTGGTTTCCGAATTTGCATGCATGAAGAGATGAAGATAAATTTATTGAACGTAAAGATCGCATGATTAACAGTTTGCGAGCTGAACAGGAAAATTTGTTGTTTAGTCGTTTATAGATGGAGCAACCGAGGAAAGAAAAATCAATGATTATGGTAATACTAAGCGATTCAAGCAAGAAGATGTGGATGGAAACCCAAGCAAGAGGAGAAAATGTGATAACAAACCGCATGCTGTTAAGAGTGAATCAGGTCGACATTCCCCGAGGAAACCAGGAAGTTGTGATATTCGATAATTATTACAAAGAGAAACATTCCAGTTCCAGTAGAAACAACCACTAACATAAGGATTCTATGAGTAGAAGTAATAATAGGCGAAATCGTAGAAATGATAATAACGATAAAAACCGAAGTAGGGACTATCACACAAAGGGTGAGAATAGTGAACATAAAGATCGGCCTTCAGATAAAAACAAATTTAAACAATATTCTGTAACCAAACAGGATTCGACCAGAGTAAGACAAAGAGATAAAAATGAAAATATAAGAAATTTTAGGAAGCGTGACATGAAAGTGCTTCTTCAGAAAGAAAACGCAAGTGTGACTCGGGCAGTAAAAGTTCAACAGAAAAAAAAACGACAGAAGCAAATTAAACGGCCCAAGTAACACTAATCCCCATCAAAATGTCTTCAATCCAAAACTAGATGATTCAAGCAGCAAACCTATGAATCAAGAAAATTCATTCCACTGAAAAAATGTTCTAAAAGTGGAGGATAAAAATAATATTGATAGAAAAAAGAATCAGTCAATGCAGCCTTTCTCGTTTTTTGACAAAACTCTTTCACTGATGAAGAATAAAACTCTTTCAAGTTTACCACACGCAATAGATTGTCAAGATCAATTAAATTCTAAAAGTTCATCTGAACCAAAGGGAGACAAAATTAATAACACCGATGAAGCAAAGGAGCAAAAAATTCCGCCTAAAAGTAGTTCTTTTCAAGAAGACTAGATCTTAATTTCACCAAGACTTATCTAGAAATTCAACCAATAAAAGAAAGGAATCCAGTTTTGTCCAAGGACGAGAAATTAGTATCAGATGATTGTGAGAAAACATTGAAGTCAAAAACTTCAACAAACCAGATAGTTTTTCTAAAAACGAAAAGGGTAAATCAAAAATAGAAAGAAAACGTAATGCGACTACTTCAAACGTTCCAATGGACGGAATCGGTTCGAAAAGTGATTCAAATCACACACAAATTCTATACGAAGTATAGTAAGAAGCTTTATGTTCTAGTCCCGTGTCTGTCCGTCCATCCGCATTTTTTAAATTTTTGTTTAAGTAAAATAATCCTTAAGGTTCCCTCTTTATGTCAAATTTGGAAAACGCCACCACGCGGAAAATATTAAGTTAATCTAAGAAATTATATTTATTGTAAATATATTATATTTATATGAATAAAGTTTTATTATTTTAAAAACGAAATAAAAGTTGTAATTGGTTCTGTCCCGATACCAAGAGTCAACCGAGAACTTCAAGGAATCAAACCCTAACACTTTTTACCCTTTAGTGTATAAATAGTCGGATAATCAGATAATCGGATGAATAAACTAACGGATAAACTGTTCAAATAATTTTATTAAAAATTACTAAAATTTAAACCAAATTTATAAAAGTACAGCACTGTCAAATATCAATAAAAACTGAGGCAAACTTTCAGTTTATCTTTATGAATAATTACTTGCATATAAACCCGTTTTACTTTTTTTTCTTAATATTATATAAAAATATATAAATAATTATAGCTGAAACCCGGCTTCGTCCGGGGTTTTACATAAAATAAAATACTTTTTTGGGTCTATATAAACAAACAACATTCATTTTTTATATACTGACGTGATTTTTTATAATCTCAAAATGTTTCCAAAATTTAAATTATTATTCAAAATAAAATTTCTGAATTCAAATGGGAATTCAATTCGAAAGATAACTCGTAGCACACTCATCGCTATCAAACCTTATTCTTCCTATATTTTAACATAAAATCAATCATTAAATTTTCCATTTCTCCACTCTTCTACTAATAAACTAATTGAAAAATCAACTCACGCAAAAGTCAAACGGTTTATTCGCAAAAACATAAAACTTCAAACAAATTTTAAATAAAATCTGGAGAAAAAAAGTTCTTTGTTCATCCGCCTTTTTTTACAGGCGCTGAGAGTGGGAAAATCTTTAAAAGACGTCACCCAGATGTTTCGGTGGTAGTGTCAGATTTTTACTGACTAAAACCCAGGAGCGGAACTACCGGGGTGCAGTGGGTGCGATGCACGCGGGTCCCCTGCTGATCCCCGTCAATCTTAATAAAAATCTCAAAAATAGGAGGGGTGCATAAATAGATGCTATTTGAAGTCTGGGGAGGTATAGAATACCCTCAGGTCACCAACAATCTGGTTCAAATGATTGCCATGCTATTAAACTTGTGACTTCCGTACCAAGAATTTTACTGTTATATTCTGTGGGGTGTTCCACACCCTCCAGACCCCCCCGGTGAGAGTTTTCACGACGCAATTGCACCAGCAATTATTATAGTTAAAGGGTTTTCCGTTCCAGGAATTTAACTTTCAAAAGGTCCTACAATTACTATGTTCTGAGGGGTGTTCCAGACCCCCCGGTGCGAATTTTTACGGTACATGATGTGTGAATATGCACTAAGATCGTTTGTTTATAAATCTGAGGGTATGAATTATATACAAATGACGTATAAATATATGTGTTCTGACAGAGTGAAAAATTTTTATTATAAAAATAAATCACAAAACGTATACATGTTACGGTCAATGACGTAAATGGGAGAGTTTCATTAGAAATAATATATAAACATGAAACTATAATAAAAATGCTGCATGTTGATGTAATTGGTTGGTCTTAAAACTCAGCGTACAATTTAAAAAAAATTTTTTAATTTCAAAAAAATATTTAATCTGCCCGCCACAGCTAACCAATCAGATTTAAACATGGTTTAAATTTTTAGGTTTTAGGTTAGGTTTTCATTGTTGTTTATAGCCTGCAACACTTTGACAGTGCCATTCACATTGTTTAAAATTGGCAACACGTTTTTTATTGGTTTCTGAAACCCCGCTATTTTTTAAAAAAGCAGGCCCGTGACTTCACCGGCCTCTCTTTTAATAATTTTTTTCTTACCTTAGACGTACTCAAAATAATTTGAAAAATTCTTAATGCTCATTTTGACTCCTACTTTCATATAAAAAAATAAAAAAAAGTAGTGAAA
Source organism: Cantharis nigra (assembly GCA_958510845.1). Lineage (NCBI taxonomy): Eukaryota > Metazoa > Arthropoda > Insecta > Coleoptera > Cantharidae > Cantharis > Cantharis nigra. Next base: position 15,164,379 of record OY294029.1, read on the forward strand.
CACGTCCATTGAGCATTGACGTCAATGACCGGTCAATGACGTCAATGCCCATTTACGCTGGCCATTAACGTCATTGACCGGTCAATGACGTTAATTGCCAAAATAGATTGGGCAATGATGATATTATGGAATAACTACTATAAAGAACAGCAAAATGGCGATTGAAATTTGGCAGCCAACTGGCAAGTGATATTTGTGTAGCTACACATTATGTTGTATTCATTGTATTATAATATAATATAATTATTTATTAACAAAAATAATAAAAATTAAAAAATAATGAAATAACAATTTTTAAATTAATCATTTTTATTCTGACACGGAAGTGACCCATGGCACTTAAAATTGCCAATTTGTTTGCTGGCACGACACGGGCATTTATTATATTTTTACATCCACCCTTGCAATGACAACGCTTGTAACCCTGGACTCCTAAAACACTGCTTTGAGCTGCTGCTTGTCTAAGAGTAATCTCATTTTGTTTGGTCGTATTACTAATATTTTCTAACAAAATTAACTTATCAGTATCCCTTAATTACTAGTATTAATTGCAAAAGCACATTTAATATATTACTTTCAGATGAAATCTATAAAATAATAGTTTTATCATTGCCCACCATGTATTGGGCATTCACGTCATTGCCCGGACAACATTAAGGACATTAAATGTCAACATCGCCCAAAATGCATGGTCATTGACGTTAATGGCTGGCCAATGACGTCAATGCCCAACTAAGGTGGGCATTGACATTATTGTCCGGCCATTAACGTTAATGGCCGAATTGTCATCATTGACCTAACACACACACACTTTTGGGCTTTCAAACCGGTGGTCTGGAATTGCACGAGCAATTATATTTGTTGAAGAAACAAATTGAAGTTAAAACCCCCCAGTTTTTTATTTTTTTTGTCAAAATCAAATTTTTGATTTTACGTTTCGATCCCAGGCTTATATCGGTGACCCGTCAAAATAACTCCGACAAAATAGCCCCCGACGGAGGGGCGGAGATATTTTGTTATCGGGCTATATGGTCGAAACTGTTTTAGCATTGAGTTATTTTGTCAGAGCTGCTTTGACGGGGTACCTTTATATCATTTTTACAAGGAATTAAAAATTTTTAATTAAAAAAATTAATATTTAAATAAAATAAGTGTAATATTAAAATTTGAAAAAACTGTTAAATTAAATTGTTTTCCTCGACTGAAAATTTAATTTCCTTGACTTGGCACTAAAAATGAGAAATTCCCTGACAAAATTAGGGAAATCTTAAATTTTCTATGACTTTTCCAGAAAAGGATGATTTCTAACAAGTTACATTTTCAAATCAAATTGTTCTTCTGAGTCTGATGTATTTTTTTCTCACCGAGACACAACAGCTTCTCGCTGCGGCAACTTCTTCCGTCCACCAGTAAACCTCCCGTTTTGATTTTGTACCTCTTCTGGGCATGACGGGGTTGCACAGTTTGTTTAGGGTTGTAATGTTATAAACGTAGTTTATATTTGGCGCTTATTGAACGATTTTAAATTATTTGAAATTACCATCAAATGCCTACTTATTACTTTGGAAATAATGCACGAGATGGCAACCTATGGCTTTACAGCGCTTGACATAACCGAGGGAGAAAGGATGACGACAAAGAATGATGGTGGGGATGAAAGGGTAGTCAACGGCAGGGGAACGGTAGAAAGAAAGAAGGGAGACATCTTGCTGAAGCCGTATTGAACACGTGCTTTTAATATTTAATTGTATAGTAATTTGATTCAGTTTGTAATTGTGATTCAACTTTGTGGGTTCAACCAGTTTCACCAATTTAAAGGTAATAATGTTTATATTTGATATATTCCAAAGATACGAGTTTCGTGTAATCGAATTCAATGAACATATTTGTTGTATAATAGATTTTAATTTTTATGAGAACATTTGCTAGAGACGAGCTTGCTGACCCCAGTAGTAAAAACTCACAGAAGACCTATGGGTCACTGTGGGACTACTAGACAGAGTCCATTGCAAAACCTCAAGAGCTCTAGACATCTCAAGATTTGATGAAATAAGATTAGAATCTTTGTGCGGTAGCCATTTTGTAATGAAAGGCATGACACGAGATTTGATTCTTTGGATCCACGTGGGAATCTTACTGAATATGTTTTAACAGTTTATGGGAGATTAAGGATGTCAATCTCTTTATGTTCTGAATCACACTGTATATTTTATGTATTACCAAATTATGCAAAATGCAAGATATAAACTTAAATGATAAAACTATTATGAATATTGACAATATTATGAATATAACATGTATGTAATTTACCTAACGAAATGACAGAATTGATATGATAACCTATAAGGTAACAAAAGCTAACCACAAGGTTGAATAGACAAATGTAATGACAACTGACAAATTATAAACATCAAAATTTACTGTGTTTAATTATGTGTTCGCTTTGCGTTTCTTTCGATTCATTTGCTTTGCTCAAGTTCATTCTTCGATATGAGAGAAGTGCCACGTCTGGAAGGTAATGTCGGGGTAGGTTATGTACACAACGTGGGGGTCCTAGTATTAGACGATACGGCATTACGGGTTTGGTGGCCACCATAATTGCGCTTAGGAGGGCTAGGTTCAGATTAGGAAGTGGGGTTATTCGTGGGAGATTTGATTTGACGTTTTGACATTACAGGGTCTTCCCTAAATACCTTCCCTATGGTCTTTGGGAAACCGCCTTATGTCCAAAATTGACTCCGATGCGCCTCTCATGAATGTTGGTTCTTCTTCTTTGTTACATATTGTGAGATCCAGCTCCGCTACTTCTGTCAAAAGGAACCCCCTATTGTCTGTGGTAGAGGACCCCCACTCTACCACTTTTGCGTTACCCCCCCCCCACGACTGTAGGCTTTCATCCTGATCTTATGTCGTCTTTCAGGTTCCAAAGTTGTTCTTGTTGTTTAGGGACCTCTTGCGGAACAGGAAAGTTTTATAATGGTTTCTATTTCAAAGAATACATGTGGGGGCCCCGAAGAAAGTCTCAAACTAGGAACTTTTATGTTCAAAAACATTAATTGTTATTTGACATGGGGTACCAATTAACCCAGGCACTTGTAGGTCATGTGTGCTGCAAGGCATACCTCTTCCGGTTAGGAAAAAGGGCAAGCCCGAAATGCAGGTATTGGGTATTAGAGAATACACTCCATTTGAATACGGCAAATGGGACGCGTTTAGGAAAAGTCATGAGGCAGAGAGGGTGACCCCCAACGGACTGGTCAAATAAATACTACAGGCAAAAGAGAGGTGGCAAGAAAAAATGACCGCGAAGGAGGCTGACGTAAGGGAGAAACAAAGAGAAAAACAAACTCCCGAAAGAACAATCAAAATGGAACTTAGAATTTATAGAGTAGAGTGGGACAGTTTCGGTATAGCTCATCCACTGAACTGCACATTTAAAACTGAAAATCTGGGCAAAAATCGATTGAAATTGGGGTTTTATAAAGAGCTATATCTCGGAAAGTAGATGGACTAGAACTATAATTTTTTATGTTTCTAAGCAGAATTTTATCTGCTTTAATTTGCCTCTGTTCCAATTTGTATCTGCTATAAAAAATTTTAAGCAAAAAAATTTCATTTCCTAGTTATTTCGCCACCCAGATCACTTTTTCATTACGTATCATCATCAGTCATTCAATCCAATCCTAGACCTCTTTCTCTTTCAAGAAAACCGGATTGGAAAATGTCTGAAACCCTGTTTTGAATAGTTGATGGCGGCAATCATCAACCCAGGGGGATCGTCGGCATTACGTGCCCTCCGAAAATTAAAACTTTTAAAACGGCTTTATACTTTATACTACTCTAGTAGGTAGGTATTAGGTGAAGCTGAAACTATTACTACTTAGTTTAAAATTTATAAATTTTATTTATACAATATATACATTTTATTCAAATTATTTTAACAAATTTAAAACAATACCAAAAAAATATGAATTTAAAAAAAAAATAATAAAATGTTTTTATTTCTCTAATCTAATAAAAATAAATGGTTTCTATAAGATCTTCAACAATAAAGCTAATTAGCGGCCTTTTTTTAAAGAATTAAAATAAAAAACAATAAATAACATTATAAGCCCGTGAACTCGAAATAAATATCTAGTTCACTTCAGATTAAGACCTCTCCCAACCGAATCTTCGTTTCTATGAGTTTTTGAGTGCTTACTGAGATAATTTTTGGTTGAAAATTTACAGTCGCAAATATTGCATTTAAACGGTTTTCTCCCCGTATGGATTTGCAAATGTTCTTTAAGATAACCTTTGGTCGAGCACTTGTAATTACAAATATTGCATGCGAACGGTTTCTCGCCAGTATGTGTCCTTATATGTCGATCCATGTGGGTCCTTCTCGAAAAATGTTTTTTACAAATTTCACACACCAGTGACTTCTCACTTGTATGAGTACTTAAATGATGCTTTAGATTATCTTCGTACGAGCATTTGTAATCACAAAATTTGCACGCAAACGATTTTTCAGTCGAATGCAATCTTAGGTGTTTCATCAAATAACTTTTGGTTGAGCATTTGTAACCGCAGGCATTGCATACATAAGGTTTTTCCCCCGAATGGATTCGTAAATGCACTTGTAAATAATTTTTAGTCGCACATTGGTAAGGACAAAATCCGCAGGAAAATGGTTTTTCGCCTGTATGAGTTCTAATATGCCGATCCATGTGCGTACCTTTCGAAAAACTTTTGTTACATATGTCACACCATAACAGTTTCTCCCCAAAATGAGTTTGAATATGCATGGTCAGATTACCTTTATTTACACATCTGTAATCGCAAACAGTACACGCAAATGGTTTCTGGCTAGAATGATTTTTAAGATGAATCTCCAGCTGACTTTTAAATAAAAATTTACAATCGCAAATTTCACATACAAATGGTTTTTCTACTTTAAAATGCGTTCGCATGTGAACCCTGAGACAACTTTTGCTTGCAAATACACATCCACATGTTTCACACTCAAAAGGTTTCTCGCCGGTGTGAGTGCTTAAATGCTGATTCAGCAAATGTTTAGTTGTCGATGTATACCCGCAAACTTCACATTCATACGGTTTCTCCCCCGTATGCGTACGCATATGTCTGGTCAACTGAATTTTAGTTAAAGATTTATACTCGCAAATTTTACACCCGAATGGTTTATCCTTTGTGTGCCTTTTTATGTGTACCTTGAGATAACCCTTAGTCGAACATTTATAATCGCAAAAAGTACAAGAAAACGGTTTTTCGCCCGTATGCGTTCGTAAATGCCGATCCATGTGCGTACCTGCGGCAAAATTTCTCTTACAAATTTCACATGATAATGGTTTTTCGCCTGAATGAATTTTTAAATGCAACTTTAGATTTCCTTTCTGTGAGGTTTTGTAGTCACAAATTTCACAGAACAAAGACTTGTAATCCGTGTGGGTTCTTAAATGTACGTCCAAGTCTGTACTAGTAGAAAACTTTTCATGACAAACTTCGCAAGATAATGATTTCTCGGAAGTTTGAGCAGTTAAATTAAGTGATACCGTACCTGTGATTAAACTATCAGAACCTTTATGTTCAAGCGGCTTTTCTTCATCGTGAGTCTTCAAATGAATTTCCAGATGATCTTTCGTCAAACTTTCATAATTACAAACTCCACATATAAACGGTTGTTCTTCGTTATGGCATTTAAAATGCCACTGACTTCGGGTGGAACATTTATAATCGTGCAATGCACACTCGTTCACTTCCTCCTCTGTTTGACATTGTAAAGGACTCTCAAAAAGAATCTCTTCTTCGTGAGTTCCTAAATGTTTATGAAGAGTTTTCAAATGTTGGATCAGGTCCTCATTGTTCGAATAATTATTGCCACAGGTTTCGCAGGGAAATAGAATTTGGGGTACTTCATAATCTAAAATCGTGTTGTTTGGTGCTTCCACGTCATCTTCATCAAGAGGTATCCACTCTTCTTTAATATCAATCGTATGGTGTAAATCTTCCAACTTCCATTCCAAGTTTTCGCTTTTAACTTCAAATCTTGAATTATCTGCAATCGATTCCTCATTGTCAGTTTCTTCTGCTGGTAGTGCCACGTTATCCATATAAATGCGTAGATGCGTAGATTAAAAAATGCCTGCAAATTAAATTTTTGTGAGATTAATATTAGAATTTAAAAAATGCACAATAATCAATTTCTTCACTTAATTTCGTACTTTTAATTAAACATGGTAAAAAATGTTGCATAAAAAACTAAATTCTATTTCAACTTTGACATCTAATTAACAGCTGAGATGTTCACAATTTGTCAAATTTCAAATGTTGATAACGTGTGGTTAGCCTACAGTCAGTGTATAATCGGGAAAAGGGCAAATGACTTGAAACCCCCCCCCCCCTTCACTCCTAACGAGTATTTACACTATTTACATTATTTTATTAAATGTCTAGTAAGGAGTTACTACCCCAAGTTTCGTATATTTTGCTACTGTACAGTTTAATTTTAAAAATTCAAAATTCAAAAAATCAAAAATAATATACAAAACTTGCAAAAAACCGTTTTTCGAGTTAGTCTCGCACTTTTCAAAAAAGTATTTTTAGTGTTTCTGGTTGTTCTAGATTTGTTCTATCTATATTGTTGCAGAAAATGCTTTTGGGGGGGAGACAGACCAAATATTTTGAGAATCTCCTTGATCCACTCGTGTGCGTCAGTGGTAAACCGAATAAATAAAAATAATTTAAAGAAACCTCATGGTTAACTTTATTTTTATCAGGGAGAACTTCAGGGATACAATCCGAGTCATTCTTGCGGAGGGGGGGCAATTGCCCCTTCGCAACTGGTTCCAGAAAATCATTTTCATATATTCAAAAATGAAGTGGTGGAAGGTAAAGCAACATTTAATATACTTTTTATTTTATTAAAAACAATTTTAAAACTGAAAAATACTTCATTACCGGGACATTTTTTTGATCAACCAGGACGACCGGGACAGGAGTTCCAAAAATGGAAAATGTCCCGGTGTATCGAGACGGATGGCAACCCTACACTAGAGATATTTTACCCCCTAAAGAATTTTTACAGGGGGTAAATTTTCTAGGGGTAAAAATTCAAGTGGCTTACGGTGTACCGGGTCTAAGACTCACACCCCACACCTCCTTTGTTGGTTGGGTTGATAAGACCCATGGAATGGCGTTTGGAGGGGATAAACCCCTATTAGTTCAGTCAAATTAAGATTTCATCTTATTTTACACTCAAAGAGGGTTGTTTGGTAGTGTAAATCTGGATTTTCGGGAAAATCCCCCATTGCGTTTGCCGCCATCTTGATTTAAAGGGTGTTTTTTTGTTTTTTAAAAAACTCGCTTATTCTCAACTTTAGAGTAAAAATGATAATACTCAAAATTGTAGGAAATGTAATTTCCCACAAGTTTGGTTTATATAACTTTTACCCTACAATCGATATTTGTAGAGTTAGACTGCAAATAGAGTGAAAAACTTTTTTTTTTGATTATCTCGTTTATTATCATGTTTATCGTAAAAATGGTAATATACAATTACGTAGAGAATTTAATTTCCTTTAACTTCGGTCCGTACTATTTTTACCCTAGGATCAATACTTTAAGACTTATATTGAATTCAGGTATGGATTTTTATTTATTTTCAGTTATCTCGTTTATTATCATGTTTATCGTAAAAATTGTAATAAGTAATTAGGTAGAAAATTTTATTTGCTTTAAGTTTGCACAGGTAGTACGCAATATTGGGGCAATATTGGTTCTTTATAGTTTAAATATTGGCGCAATATTACGGTATCCCATGAGGATACCGTATGCGTTTTCCTATGTCCGCAATGGAATTTTTAAAAATTTTAAATGATGATTTCCTAAAATCTAAACCGTAAAGAGTTGAAAATTCACTAGCAGTTAAGAAAACTATCTTATTTTGATTCTATCTTTACGTAATTGCATACTATTCAGTGGCGGTGATATCAATAAGCGAATGTAAGCAATGCTTAAGGGCCCGGGAACCATAAGGGGCCCGGGACCATAAAGGGTAGTAAATCCCAAAAAGAGATTTTTAAATAATATACGTAATTCAAAATTAATACAATACTCTTGCACCGCCACTGGCCCATTGTGCTACCTCCGATGCAACGGCTCTCCAGTCTCCAGGATAAATTCGATCGAGACAGGATGGCTTGAGGAGTAACAGGATGGAGAGCCGCTGCATCGGAGGTAGTACAATGAGCCCGATTTAGTGGCCTAAGTGCGCGTAGCGATATCTCCCTGTCCTCTTACCTAAAATCCAGAATCCAGAAGAGTGACCTGAGGGGTATTTTATACCCCCCAGACCCCCCGGATTACACCAATTATTCTGTGACTTAAATAATATGTTTAGACTTGTAGTCCCTGATGTGCAAAAATTAAATTACTTTTAGACTTAGTAGCGAAACCAGTTTTTTCCGATTTCAAAGCTCTAAACATAGTATTTAAGTTACAAAACAATTGGTGTAAGCCGGGGAGTCTGGGGGGTATGGAATACCCCCCAGCGTACTTTTCTGAATTCTGGATTTTAGGTATGAGGGTAGGGAGATAACCGTACGCACACTTAAGCCACTAAATCGGGCCCATTGCAGTGGCGGTGATATCAATATGTGAATGTAAACAATGCTTAGGGGCCCGGTATAAAGGGTAGTAAATCCCAAAAAAGAGATGTTTAAATAATAGGTATACGCAATTGAAAATTAATACATTGTTGTTTTAGGCGTCCGTTTTGTATATTTGCTTACGGGCCCTAACTAATCTTGCATTGTCACTGATACTATTACCATATTTACGATAATCATGATAATAAACGAGATAACGAAAAATAAATAAAAGTCAACCCCGGTGTTTAGAATTGCAATCTGTTTTTGTATTATTTGAAATTGCCGCTAACTTTATTTATGTTATATTTTGCTTCCCCCTGTATATTTGCCGTGCGCGTGTCGATCTTGTGCCGCCGAAACTTCAGTATTCCGAAAGCTGTCGTACGAACTGCACCTAAAGGTTCTGCGAAGCTTACTCCCTTTTATAATAAAGGTCAAACCTTTTTATGAATTGTAACAACCATAACAGTTTTAGGAATAAATCAAGTGCAACTAAAAGTGTTTATTTATTCACCGTTTACATTGAAAAAATATTGAAAAAATTGTAATTATCAAAGTTAAAGGAAATAAAATTCTCTACGTAATTGCTTATTACCATTTTTACGATAAACATGATAATAAACGAAATAACGGAAAAAAACTAAAATCTACCACTAAATTCAGTATAAGTCTGAAAATACTAATCCTAGAGTAAAAATGGTAATTATCAAAGTTCAAGAAAATTAAATTGCCTATCTAATTACTCATATCACTTTTACGATAAACATAATAATAAATGAGATAAATGAGAAAAACCGTTTTTCACCCTATTTACAGTCTAACTCTACAAATATCAATTCTAGGGTATAAGTTTTATGAATCAAACTTGTGAGAAATTATATTTCCCATAATTTTGTGTATTATCATTTTTACTCAAAAGTTGAGAATAAGCGAGTTATTTGAAAAACAAGAAAACTTCCTTTAAATCAAGATGGCGGCAAACGCAATGGGGGGATTTTCCCGAAAATCGAGATTTACACTACCAAACATCCCTCTTTGAGTTTAAAATTAAAAAATCGCTCCCGGGAATTACTTCCAGGTAGACCGATTTTTAGTCCTAATTTGACTGGACTATATTGGTTAACCATAATGGTAGACGAGGGGGTTCGGTTCGCGCCGACCCTTGTTACCTAAAAATGCATAAAACGCAAAAGGACAATACAAATTACAAGTTTTGGGGGTTTTGATTGGGTTTGAGGATCATGATAACATTTGCCATTTTCCAATTGCTTGGAAAGTGCCTGAGGATGAGGATGGCGTTTGTTATGCAGACGATTGCCATAATTCCTGTTCTCGGGAATTCCCTTATTGCACGATTTGTGATGTTATCATGTCCAGGGGATTTCTTCTTGTCAAGTTTTCTTATGAGGGAAAGAATTTCTTGATAAGAGGTGGATAGAATTGGGGGTAGGGATTTAGGGAGGGGGGGTTATTGAGTCTATTTAGGATCACTGCATTGATTCTAGCCGTGTGGTCGGTGTTTGTGTGGAGCGTGTTGAGGCTGAACTGGTTTTGAAGGCTTTCAGCCTGGTCGGTTAATGGATGGTGTGGTTGACTGGGTTGACTCTTTCAACCACTAGACTGCTAGATTCTCTAGCTTGATTCCCCACTTAGTTTGTTTGAATTGGGAGATTTGGTATTTTGACAGTCCTGTCATATAGGTGACAGCTGTTTTATACTCGTCGTTTTGCCTGATTCTTTGTGTCGAATTAGGGCTTTAGTAGCATCGGGGAGGAGTCTCTGGGATCGGTGAGAATGAAGGAGGTTGTGGCTTGGCTGAGGGCATCGCTCACTTTACTTTCGAAAATATCTATACGTTTCTTTCGAAGTCGTCTTAAAGAATAGGGTTTTGTGCTAGACGTTTTTTGAAGAAGGTTCAGGATACTCTAACTTTGGTGAGGGGAGGGATGTTTGGGCTATCCTCTCCTAGTTGGAGTAGGATAGGGTTATGGTCGGAGTCTATTATTTTTATTTATTTTCGAAAGATCCTTGAGATTATTTTTAAAATAAATTCAACCAATTAATAAAAATGCTTAATTGGATAGTTTTCTAATTAAGAGTAACTTTTGTTCATAGTTTAGCCTATCAAAGTAATAGTAATACATTGCTAGATAAAATATTAATTTTAAATTTACCGTCTCATAATAATTATTGCTTTGTTATTCTACAAACAAATAGCGACTTTAATGCTTCCTGCTATTTTATTTTATTTAAAACGTGGAAACGTGGAAGTTTTCAGAAAAAAATGAATTTATTTTTTTAAACAGATAAATAACAAAAGATATTTAGATAGCTTTGCAAAGTGTTCATAACTAGTATACCCAGGGGCGGATCCAGAATTTTTTTCTGTGGGGGGCACAAAGGGTCGAGACGGGCAAAAAGGGTTCTCAGAGTTGGGATTGTCTCCTTGTTAATTTCAAGCGTTTGGGGGGGGGGGGCACGTGCACCCGTGCCCACACCCTAAATCCGCCTATGAGTATACCTGTCAAATGTAGACCACTCCTATCAAAAAGCTTTATACAAATTATCCCAAGTTTATTATTTAAAATAATTTTAATTTTTCTCATTTTCACTTCATTGTTTTAAAGTAAATCTTATATTGTAACAAGACAAAGTACCAGCTGCATTCTTAATTGTCACCACTCCCTTGTATTTTCCAGTCACAACGGATATGTTTTTCTTATATGGGTATTTCGTAGGCGGAAAAACGTAAGTGCCCTAAAACAATCCCATTAATAAAAATAAAAAAAAAGAAGAAATCCTTTGTTAGTACACACTTTTTTTAACGGACAACGACACGGAATGTGATTTTTTCTGAAATTTGCAGGACATTCTTCATTGGACGGCATTCCATAATCACACAAATTTTCAAACTCGCAGAATCCTATTTTTTCGCACGGTATTCTAACCCAAAAAAGAAATACTTTTTTTTCCAATTCCACAAAAGCCTTAATTGGAGAGTTCAGATCTTCCGAAGTGCTTACAGTTCCACTAGCAATCAATTTTTTGTTTCCAGCCGTTTGTACGTGCACATTCTTTAATGAAATAACATTACCGCTTCTGCAAGGGGTTAACTGAAGATTTGTTATGTAAGTGTTGCTCTAAAAACAAAATTAAATTTCTGCCTCTGAAAAAAAAAATAAAAAAAATGCTTACTAGATCGACAAATTGGCAATTTGCAAAGCAAAATAATGCTGACAAAATTGTTAGCGTATTCATTGTGCGCGCGTAAAATTAATCACTTTGTTTCGTAGAAAAATAATAAATGCTTTTTGTTTAGTTGATATTAATTCACTGACTGTACCAAGGTATATGATTATATTTAGTATTCGAAGGTTGGTAATACTTTTAATTATTGCACCTATGATAGGTCGCGTCAGTTGTATTACATTTATCAAATTTAAATTTCAAAATTTATGAAAAAACAATAAATAAAAAATTCAAAATATAATTATTACATTTATCACACATGGAAAGCCGTCGGTAGTAATTTATTATTGTTGGAATAGTCATTTATAATTTATAAAAAATTTATATACTAAATGCAATTAATGCTATACATCAAAATATAAACACAGGGTGTTCTACGGAGCACTTACCGAAGGGGTCGAACTGACATGTCATAAGGACAGTACAGGAGGGTGTTGAGGATTGAACCTCACTCATAACCTTAAGGTTATTATGGCCGTAGCTTATTCTAGCTACTGAGAATTGTAATAATTCAAAGTTAAATCAATATAATCAAGGACACAACAATGATAGACATGTGTCGATGATAGACATAACCTTAAGGTTATGAGTGAGGTTTAATCCTCAACACCCCCCTGTACTGTCCTTATGACATGTCAGTTCGACCCCTTCGGAAAGTGCTCCGTAGAACACCCTGTGTTTATATTTTGATTTTATAATCGGGGGTAAATACCAACATATAGCATTGCGCGAAAAATGCTATATAAGGTAAAAAATCAAATCAGTATTTTCAAGAATGCAACTATATGTTACTGATGAGACCTAATAAGGTCGAAACATGTCTATCATTGTTGTGTCCTTGATTATATTGATTTAACTTTGAATTATTATTGCTTTACATGTTATAAAAATTATTATTATTTTTATTATTATTTACAATTATTTTTTTATATTTATTATTTATTATTATTCATTATTATTATTTAATATTAAACTATTTTTTTATTAAGCAAAACAAACTCTAAAATTCTTCTTAAATTTTAGTTGATAAATTACTTATTAGAAAGTTGTCCGTGGTTTTATCAAAAATGAGCAATCATTTTTTGTATGTCGTGCAAATCCTCAACCAACTCTTCCAATTTTGTACCGATCTTATGTGAAACTTCGATTTTTTCGTTGATGGCAAGATTGAAAAAGTTCCAGACGAGTTCGCCGTCGATTATCGACCTACATGGATTGGGATTGTGTTTTCTCCTTGTCTTGACCGTTCTATAAGCTTTGGGGTTCTGTCCACACGTATGGACTCCATAGGATAGCAGGACGTTCTGTAACATGAGGAGTCTTCGGTAGGTTTTTTCTGCTATTGGAAGCACGTAACCCAAACCGCCGTCCAGTGTTGCAAACATTGTAATTTGGCGTTTTTCAACACCGGGAACCAATTTTCCGTTTTCAGATAACTGAGCAACTTTACACTTGATTCTGAAAAACGTATTGACACACTGCCCCAGATGAAAATCGGCTTTTCGTAATAAGCGCTGCCCTCCGCAAGATTCTCGCGCCTCGGGTTGGTACATGTACAAAGATAGATTTTTCTCGCTATCCGAGCATAGAAAACCTAGATTTGTGTTGTCAATCAAATATTCGATGGCATAAACTTCCGAAGACCGGAAATCCCTTGAAACCAAAGACAAGGTTCGATACTGTTCTTGAAACCGCAACAACGAAATTGACTTGTAAACATCCGCAATCAAAATTAAACTTTTTGTGGTGATGATTTGATGGGTATAAATTTGAGCGTCAATGAAGGCTACACCAACTAAATCGTTATCCTTTAGCTGCCAAATGTAAATCTTTTCACCTACGGCCGATACTAAAAATCCCGTGACGTGCGAAATTGCAGTGATGGGTCCTTTCTGTTCTTTGGCGTAAATTTCCTTCAATCTATTTTTGGTTAAGGGCTGTCCTGGCTCTGGAACAACCTCGATGATGTCGTATATCAAAATCCTTCCCCTAGATGTGATGTCTTCGCCGTAGTTATAATTCGTTCCGATGGCGACGTAGCCTTTCAAGCAGGACACGGTTCCTCCGCACGCCAGCGAAACGTATTTCAAACAGTTGACGTGTTCCCACTCTTCCAGATCAATCTTCGTGTTGGGAATTATTTCGCAGGAAACTGGCGAAAACAAAGTAATACTGAAGGTGTCCTGTGAAGGATAAGGGAACCTTTCGCCCTTATCCTCTATGGACAACTCCTTATCTTCGCTGTCGAATTTGTAGCACTGCTTGGACGGTTCGGCTATGCTCGTAACGATGCAGTAAGTTTTCGACTCCAAATGATACTGAACAAAGTGAGGTGTACAACGTAAGGGTACTTTACGTACGGGCCACGGTGAATCGTAACTTAGATGAGTCGGTAATACACCGATGCGGAGTTCGGACTTTCTATTAAAGTAAAGAAAACCTTGCGGGCAGTTGACGTTATTAAACGAAGTGAAGCTCAAAATTTCGCTGTCGATGGTCATCACGTGCGTTCGCAATTCTCCTCGCGACGTCAATAGCAACCAATAAGGGGTCGCTCCCGAAATAAAGACGCCATTGTAACCGGCGATGTTGTTGAAATACCGCATGCGAGGCACGCGCTTTTGCAAAGTGAAAAATTCTGAATTTTCCGTTTCGACCGTAACTCCAACGTTGGGCGAATAAATAATGTTGTGTTTCATTTTTCTGAAACGCAACTTCAAGTTGCCGCGCGAAAAACGAAACACTTCGTAAACGTACAAGTCGTTTTCTAAACGAACCAACAGCAAAGGCCTGGTACCGTGATTACCGAGGGGGGCCATCAAGATTTCTTTCACCTCAAATTCCTTTTGAATGTTTATTTCGTTCATTACCTGCGTCGTATCGGTCGCCAACAACGGTACGGATTCCAGAGAGTCTACCAAAACTTTGAAACCGAAACACAGATTCCTGACGATAAAAGATATCTTAAACTCTGGCACAGAATAAATTTCCAAGTTCGAATTTTCGCGCACTATGAACAACCAGTACGTTGGTTTATAATCTACCTGGTATTTTTTCCTCCGGTTAAAAGCTATTTTGGGTTTGGTAGACGGAGGATTCAGCGTGGGCATTCTAAAGTCGCTCTCGTCGCCGTACAATAAATCATCTTCGTTTTCCGCTTCGACTTTTGAATCGCATTCCTTGACTTGAGTGAAGTCGTCGGGAATTTTATTGAAAAATAAACCGGATACGTCGCGATACATGCACAGAGTTGTAACAGCCGGGCTGTTTGCCAGAGTCGATTTACTCACCAATAAACGCGCACTACCTTTGCCTTCCCGAAGCATCATGGTGATTACTTGACCATCGGCGGCCAACATGGAGATGTAGGGATCTGCACTTGAAGCGTGAACGATCGGCGATCCAACGTCCAAGGGAATGTGTTGTATTTGTGTGTTACCATTGAGCAAACGAATTCCTGCAGTGGTAACCTGCACAATGTATTTGTTGCCGCCTAAATTTGTAACGTAAACCGTTGGTCCGTTTGTCGAAAAACCAGTATTATCGATCTCGTTAATTTCTTCTCCGGTTTGAAGAATCATGGTTCTGTCTTCCTGACTCAGTAGTAAAAACGCATGTTTGTCGTCGCTTTTGCACACTGTCCACATGTTTATGCAACCGGGCAAAGTAAATGTTGATACAATTTGTGGTTTAATTGAATACTGCAAAACACTTAAAGCGCCATTTTTGCCGTAACCGCTCGTCGTCACCAATTCCAAATTGAAATCCACGTTGTTTACAAACTCCTCGCTCAAGAAGGCCGGTTCGCCGACGGCAAGATTTCCACATGGTCCAATGTTGAGCAAACTGTCGCAAACTTCAAATATGTAACCGGTAACTTGTAAACTGGCTTGTTTAACATTTCCGTACACTTCAAATTCTACATCCGTTGCCATGCAATCGTTCAGGCTGTCTAAAACCTTCTCTGGTTTGTCGGTAACGTTTTCGAAGTCGTCGTCCATTCTGGGCCTCTTGGCAGGTGGTTCGTCTTCTTCCAGCGCGATGACTTGGTTATGCTTTTCGGTAAACTTAAGCAGCAGGGAATTTCCCAAACGGGATCCCAAAAAGAGAAAGTTATCTTCGCAAACGCACACGCAAGTTGTCAACACACTGGAAGCGGCTTTATCAAAGTGGAAATTACGAACGTAACGCATACTGTCCGCCAATAGAGTTAACACGTATAATTCGCCATCTTTTAAAGACAATACCAACTGATCGTCGGCTAAAAATCCAACTTGCGCGCAGTCCAAGCATATTTTAATGTCATCTTGTGGTTCGAATGGAAAATTGGTGCTGCTCTCAGAGATGCTGTTCAATGAGACGCCGTATGGAGGTATACTTTGATTCAAGTAAATTAAAGCGTTGACCGACATTATCAAGGTGCCTCCCAAGGGTTTCTTGATTGGTACTGCTCGAGTGCAATCGAAGGGTAAATTAGTAACCTGCCAGATGATGGGATGAACTTTTTGTTGCAGATTTAGCGATATAGCGGCCATGGCGCAGGTGTCTGTTCGAACGGCGACACGTCCCGAAAATGTCTTGAGAGGTTCATACAAAATCAATAGAGTAGGTTCGTAATATCCATGCAAAAATTGAATATCAATGATGTCGTCTATCTTATCCATAACCTGCTTTAAAATGATCATGTAGGAAGCCAAAATCGGAGCTCTGGATCCGTAATTCGAGCCAGTCATAGGTTTAAGTTCGGCTAAATCTCCATCATCAATTGAATTTTCACGTCGAAAGGGCAGGACCACAAGTTTTCTGCCAAACACCGACATTACTGCGCACCTATTTTCAGAATCGGTGCGTACAATCGGAACGTGATGGTGGTGCGTCCAACCTTCTTTCATGTCGTCATCTTCAAAGTAGTGCAAACTTAACGTCTTTAAGTCGTGATTTTCCGAGTCGTACTCCACGACTAATAATTTCGCATCGGAAAAAGCGATCAACAAAGCGTCCCGAGGCGAATTGGCCAGGTTGACGCTCTGTAGAGACATTACATTTCCAAACAATGTATATTGCCCGATGCATTCTAGTTTGGATTTCGGAGGCCGTAAATCAGAATATCGGTCACTCCTAAATTTCGGTTCGACGTCTGGAGTTAGTCGAAACACTTTCAAGATGTTGGTTGCTGCTGTAACCAAATTCTCTTCGGCTTTGCTGTAAAAATTACAACTGATTGCGTGTTCGATGCCGGTGGCAGGGTGGGTTTGCTTGCATATCGAAAACATGGCACGAAAGATAAGGAAACTCCTACTTCTCTTCTCTTCTCATTTTATCTCCTTTATGCTATTCTATAATAATCGGATTATCCCTTAAGTAGATAATCCTAATCGGATTATCCCTTAAGTAGATAAACCCAATCGGATTATCCCTTAGGTAGATAATCCTAATCGGTTTATCCCTTAAGTAGATAATCCCAAACAATATTTGAATATAGATTCCCCAAACGTATTATCGTTAACTTCAACCCGGACAATTATTTGTCGTGCACGCGTTTTTCTGTGTAAATGACAGCAACTTGACCCTTCTTAGGGCCTCATAAGTGTTCAGGGATTCTTAGTTAAATTAGACAAACGCAAACTCATTTTAGGGTGCGGTTTTGTGATTCGTTGTGGTTGCGTCAGCCAAAACGGCCGTCCCAGAAGAAAAATTAATTTTCGTGATTTGCCTTGATTGCGCCAGCCAAAACTGTTTTGGAAAAAAATCAATATTTTTAGAGCTATGATCATGTGAAGGTGAAAATATAAAAATGCTTTAAAGAGGCTTAACTCTTGATAATTTAAATTTAAAAAAAAGTTTTGTTAAATATTTTTCTTAGAAAAGTATCCTCTTAGCTTCTAGCACCACTTCAGTTGCGTAAAATGTATCTGGGGACACCCTGTATATCCATAAATGCAAAACTGTTGCCCTCTAGCGATGGCTTAACAAACTTTCCAAATGTCAAAACCAACATAACCTCCGAATGCATATTTTTAAGTTTTAATTTTCCAGCAAAAATGTATAAACTGGCGAGACAATTTATAAATTTGACAAACATTCGTCAAGTCAACAAAATTACAAATTTGTCCGCTTTACAAAAACACAACTTAGATATTTTAAGAACAAATTCGCCCCAACTACAGTTGGTGCAAAGTTATGCCAAAGGACGAGACAAAAAAAAGGAAAAGGGTATATTTGATCACACAATTAATTTATTTGGCTAAACCGTTTTAAATCTTAGGTAAGACGAAAGTTCACATCAACGAGAATCAAGTAGCCGAGTTAGTTAATGTACAAATTTTGAAGTCGAACATGGAGAAGGCAATCGCACTTCTTAAGGACGAATACACCAAACAATTATCTGTGCGGTCAAATGCGGGCGCCGTCGAATCTATTATTGTCAAACTAGATGGTAACGAACACACCTTACAAGAACTTGCTCAAATCGTTAGGAAGAACCCTAAACTTATAGTTGTCAATATGGCCGTGTTTCCGCAAGCTATACCCGAAGCTATCAAAGCAATAAATCAATCCGGGATGAATTTGAATCCTCAACAAGACGGCACAACTTTGTACATACCCGTTCCAGTGTAAGTTGCGTTTTCAAATTTGTAGAAGTAGTTTTCACTAAACCGGTTTATTTTTTAGGGTCACAAAGGAACACCGGGAAAATTTATCTAAAAATGCGAAAGCGTTATTTATCAAGTGTCGAGATAGTATTAAAGATGTACAAAATAAAAACTTCAAATTGTTGAAGAAAAAGGAGGGAGTCTCTTCCGACACTATCAAAAGTGTTGAGGAACAAATTGGTGCTATTGCAGAAATATACATCGTCGAAGCTGAAAAGATTATGACACATAAACAACAAGAATTATTGGGTACTAATTAGGAAAATAAATATTTTAATAATTTTGGAGTAAATTATTTACTAGAAGAAACAATAATTGACTTCGGAGTTATGTTTTGTTATGATTATATATAATCTCCAAGTCTGGGGTACAACAGAGGTCTTAGATTTTGTGTGATAACTGAAACTATCTGTAAATTTTCAAATTGCTCTAATTTTTTATCAGTTTGAAATAAAATAATGAATATTTTCCGGTAGAGCGAAATTTTCTTCTTTTTTTCAGTTTTTGCCAATTAGCAGTCAAAATAACCATCTGACAGAAAATTTATGCCGTACCTTTATAAAGCACATTAAATTTTCTACCATTTAAGACTAAAAAGAGTTTTCTAGCTCCAAATCTGGAAATTTGGGAATTCTAGCCACTTTTTACCCCGGAGTTACTGGAGTTAGAAAACTTTAATGTGCTTTAAAAAAGTATAACGTAAATTTTCTGTTAGTTGCTTACTTAGACCGTTATTTGGCAAAAACCGAAAAAAGTAAGAAAATTTGCTATTTTTTGAAGATCACGGTGCCAGCGGCAAAAACTTTTGTTGATGGGAAATTACTGAAATTTGATCCAGGCATCAACCTGTACAATATATAAAAAAATTAGCTCTACCGGAATGAATGCGCCTATTTTCACTGGACTAACTCATTTCAAAGGAAATTTAATTCTCTAGAATTATTTCAGGAAAGACTTTTGTCTTAAAACAAACTGTAAAGAAGTTACGATACATAGTTGCCCACAAAACCGTCAAGCATTAAAAGGTTTTTTCAACATTTGCGAATTTCACAAGCGAATACCTTAAAAATAAATAGATACCTTCTGGTAGGAAAAGTTATCGGTTTCAATTTTATACATATCAACTTTTTGGTTAGGGCTAATTGTTTTCGAGATGTAAGTAAGCCAAAAAATCAGCATGCGAGACCTTTTCTGTACAACCTTGCATCTCCCCCTGCCCGCACCTTGGGTGAACTTTTAGCAGGTTCATCTTCCAAGTAATTCGAACACAGTCCTAAACTCAAATATTGGAATTTCGATATTTCTCTCTAGACCCCCGTTTTGACTATTTATTTCCTGGACTATCGGGTGACAGTAAACTGGGCCAATGGCAAATTTTAGGTAAAGGAAGGGGTGCAAAGTGTACTCCTGTGTGAATTGTGTTTGGTATCATTTCTAAACAAATGACCTACCAATCGATCTATGGCGCAGATTTATTTGTTTTTAGTTTAATTTTCTGTAGAATTAGTGGTAGATATGTTTATAGTCGGTGTTAATTACAGATCTTTTCACCGTGGGGAGGGGGGCATAAGATACAAAGAACAAAAAATTACAAGTTTATATTAAATTTTGGTTTTATTTCAAATTTTAATGTTGCGTTTTATATTTAAAATTTTTTTATTAACATTCGGTGAATTTTATGGCTTCCAGGAACTATTCAAAATTATAGCATACAAAATTTGCGCATTGTAAAAATAATATCTTCGGGTTTTAATATCTACAGATCTAGAAAGACTCATTAAAAGCATTCCTGTGATAGCTAGAACTCTAAAATTTTCAGACAATTCCTTTTGGTCCAGTTAATCATTTCCAAAATTTTAGTGAAATTTAACTTTGGCCCAATTTACCATTTTAAATATTTTAGTGAAATTTTGCTTTTGACCCAGTTTCTCGCTTCAGATATTTTTTTGACCAAGTTTACCTTACCTCTGGGCAATACATAGATGTACAAAAACTGATATGATATTCCGTTGTGGCTACACCAACTGATTTTCACCATAACTTCAAAATTTTAATAGGAACAGTTAAATGCGAGGGATAAATATTCTGAAAAAAATTCTAATGATTTCCAAACAAATTCTAATCTAAAGAATTTCCCACGCCTGCTTTCTTTCCAAGTTTGATAATAGCTTAAAAACACCAATCTCCCTTGAAATTGTAAATAGAAAATTACAATAAATCTGATAGAAAATTTTTATTGGCCAGAATAATGCAAAGATGTAGAACAAAACAAAAATAGCAAAAACATTAACACAAAGAATTCCAGTCAAGTTTTCCACTGTAAATAATGTGAAAATAAGGCACTTTTTTAGTTTTTCTGCCGTGACTGTTTCGATTTTATTAGCAAAACCAAAACAGTCACGGCAAAGTGCGCATGAAATAAACTAAAACAAAATCGGAAGGACAATCGGTGGGTTCGTCCTCCCAAGGAATCTGCACTCGATGTACACTTCTTACTCCGTGTCCATGGCTACGGTTGGAACTGGATCCGTTGGTTCGTTTGGGTCCGCCGGTGCATCTCCCAGAGGTGCGGCATTGCCTTCTTCGGCAGCAGCAGATCCACCACCACCTCGCCTTTCTTCACCTTCAATTAAAGCCAGATTGGCTCCAGTTTCGGTTTCATCTAAAATTTTAAACTCCTGGTCCACACCAACAAGTCCAATAGACACATTTTTAACACTCAATTCCACCTCGTTTGGTAAAGTGTCGCGTAGAGCCCTCAAACCATGTTTCAACAATTCTTCCAAGGTACAACTCAAAAATTCATCCAAATGCTTCTCCAAGTACGTCCTCGCGCTTTGCGATCTCGCACCAACCGCCATCGCTTTACAATCAAAGTAATTGGCCGAAGGACAGGTCTGATAAATGTGGGGTCCTTGATCGTCAAACCCGGCGACCAACAGGCCGACACCATATGGTCTACGATCGTATCTTTGTGTACACATTTGCATTTTGTTACCTAACTGTCCAATTAGGCGAGCTACCGGTAGTAACGTATCGTGGGAGAACTTGTAGTTCAAGCATTCGGTACGCATGTAACGACTCAAAATCCGAGCGTCGGCTGTCAGGCCTGAGATGGAACAACCCATGTGAGAGTCGATGCCGATGATTTTTTTCTGGTATGCGGCCAGTTCTGACGAAGCTCGTTTTAAGCAAAGCAATACGGCGTGAGTTTTATTTTTTAAACCCACCGTAGCCGATCCCAATTTTACCGCTTCCATTGCATACTCAACTTGATGTAGCCGACCCTGGGGGCTCCAAACTGTAACATCACTGTCGTATTGATTACGGAACATTTTTAAACACTTCAATTACTAGCAAAATTTATAACAAAGTGCAACTTTGAGGTTATAACTGTCAAACTACAATTTTGCCTGTAATGCAATACATAAGATGCGTCAGCGGTTTGTTTATTACAGGAGGCTGTAAGAGTTCGCGATTATTACATGCTATGGCTAAGAGAGGTCGCTCAAAACCTCAACTTGAATATTATTATTTTACTCGAAAAACAAAATTGATATTAATTTATTTTTGCAGAGCCGTACTTAAGTTTCTTAAAAGCGAGGGATAGGATATTTTTCTTCAAGCTTCCCACTCATCTCTGAAAAACTTAGAATGCCTGAAAAAGTCAGGGAATTTAAAATTTTGCAAATTTGGTCAGGAAAAGTCAAGGCATTTTTGATTTGTAAGCGAAGGTCAAGGAAACTAAGACTTTGGGACTTTTCTAAATTACAGTAGTCGCTCTATTATCCGACGCTCCAATATTCGACATTTCAGAAAATTTATTGTACTAACCTACCAATGCTTTTGAGCCGCGACTAAAATTAATATTTAATTCGAAAAATGATTATTCCGAGATTATAAATAATTATAAAAAATATAAAATATTTGAATTCTACCCGTATTGTCGCAATTTTATTTGTAAATTGTAAAATTATTTAAAATTTATTTGCATCTAATAACATTTTTGCAAAATACTTCTATTTACAAAATTGTTATATTCAAACTAAATCATCTTAAGATCATGGATTTATTATTTAGACGAGAAGTTATTTGAATAGATGGCGTTACAATACATGTTCTGGATTTAATTGTAACTGTTGTTTATCGGTGGGATTCGCTACGGTAGGAGTCGGTTTCATTGGCTGACGCAAAACTAAGCGAAGTATTCTGGACAATGTGCAAGTTTTAAAATCACCGAAGTTCTCTCGAAACAGAACATCATTTACAACACTTCACACAATAGGTGCCGTTTAGGTCGGATATAGTGAAGCGTTTACTGTATTAAAGTTTACTATTTCTCTTCAAAATAAAAATCTTCAATTTTAGTCAGTGAAAACCAGGAAAAGTACCTAAATAATATGTTAGGTCAATGATGACTATTCGGCCATTCATGTAAATGACCATCGCATATTGGGCGATGCTGACATTTAAAATTTCATATGTGGTTTTTACACCATTATCCGGACAATGACGTTAATGCCCAATACAGGGTGGGCAATAATGAAACTATTTCTACAGATTCCATATCTCTTAGTGATAGCCGTAACACACTTATTACGCCGAATTTGGAGAGGTCGGGCCTCCCCGTCGAAATGGATTGATTTCAGAAATATCATTAGCAAGTAAGCACCAGCCAAAACAACCCGGAGTGCCCGTAGCAAAGCGAAGGGTGCGTAGGTTCAGTTTTGGGTGACGCAACCACGACAAATCATGGATCTACCTTAAAATAAGTTTGCGTTTGACTAAATTGAATAAAACTCCTTGTATACTTACATATGAGACCTTGGAAAAAGCTGAGTTGCTATCATTTACACGGAAAAACGCATACACAAATAATTGTCCCGGGTTGAAGTGCATTGCCATTTTGCTGATCCTTGTAGTAGTATTTATTCTATAATATCATCATTGTCCGATCCATTTTTGCAATTAACGTCATTGACCGGCCAAAAACGTAAATATTACAACCAGTTGAAAATATTTACATTATTATCCACCGTTAACGGGCGTTGTCGTCAATGGCCGATTTATGAAGTCATAATATATGGATGACCATAACCGAATCATAGTCAACTAATGCTTCTAACTTTGGCTTTCAGTTAAGATTAGAAGATGGTAAAATCTTTTAAGGTTTAAATTCTAATATAACTTCTTTGTAATTGAATAAATTTTCTAGGAACTGAACTGTATAACTTTCTGTTGTAAACTGTTGTAAGTGCTAGTGTTCCAATAACTCTGAGTTTTGGATATACATGAGTAATATGTAATTTTTTTGAGTGGTTGTACCGCTACTGTTTTGTTATCTTGTCAGATTGCAATTTGACATATTGTCATGTTTTGTAAGTGTCCTTGTAGTTAGGCCACAGTGGTAGCTTTATGTGATCGCTAGTTGAAGTTAGGAGCGGAAATTCCGGGTTCGAACCCCGGACTCGGCAGTATTTCTTAACCCAGCTTTTTGGTGAACATCAAGCTGTAGAGAAATACTTATAACTTTCCTTACCAACTTAATGGAAAAACGGGGTACAATAAGCTTCGAGCTTAAGTGCAAAGTAGGCCTTGAACATACAGCGATACATGCATATTATATCCTTTTTGTTTGTTGAATTTTAAATTTGGCAAACTTGCTAAGTTGGAATGGGGATGAACAAATTTTGGAAACGAGTACATTGTTGCCAAATCTACCAAATTTTCGATAATCTACCGATTTTGCCCAAAAAGACGTACTAGGGAATTTAATTAATGGTGTGATTTTCCGTTGCCTTCCCCATAGTCCACAGTTATATTTTGGACTTTAGATCACAGCAGTGTATTCGACGCGACCAGGATTTGAACCGCGGTTGCCCGCTTCCCAGTCGGCCGGTTTTACTGCTGGTTTATAATACTAAACGAACAAATGATGAGTCTCATGCAGATGGTTTGCAAATTTGGGTCAAGATGCTCGCTAAGTCATACCATTAATAAAAATTAAATATAGGTAGGTACTTTTCTTTGCTTTTTAAATTCTTTGACTGGGAGGAATAAAAACATCTACATTTATAATAAAGAAAAATTATCTGAAATTACTTTTAAGTTGTTGAACAACATATTTAATCATTCCTATAAAAATAACCAAGTGCACAGTAGCAAAATACTTTTTTCTGAAAAATTAAATTTTTTGACTTTAAAAAACATTAAAATTTTAATTGAAATAAATTTAAGATTAAGATTTTAAAAGAAAATTATTATTTACCCCAATTGGGGGGAAAGTAACATAGCAATATATTTCTTTTCAGGCTATTTTGCGCTTCTAATTAGTTGAATAACAAATGAACGTAGATATTTTTGAAATTTATAATTTTATTTAATTTTAATGAGTACGGAATAACTGTTCTGTTTTAAACATGATTGGTTGCAATAAAATTGACAAGTAGTTGCAATGAAAATTTAACATGATTGCTAATCCACTATTTTCTAATTTTTTGATTCATCATCAGAAGCTGCACATTTGCCATACTTTTAAGTATTTTGCATTACATGAAATTTACCTATTTACAAAGTTTTTAAAACACAATATGGACGAATCTCGTTAATCTATTGATTCAGTAGCAAAACACAAACAAACAAACAAAAAACAGTTTTTTTGATGTTGTTTTACCTTTTACCTTTTTGTTTAGAATTTTTTTAGAGCAATAATGCAGGTACCAGGGCCGTATCTCGGATTTTTGTTCGGGGGGGGGGGGGGGTTGAATATTGCGTTTTTCATTGCAAAACTGCAATTACCTATGCTTACCTGTAAATAAATGTTCACTGAAATCTACTAGAAAGAAACACGCAAAATGAAAGAAATATTTTTTATTCAACTTATTTTTAATAAATAAATAAATAAATTTATTTTAAATTATATTAAATTATATTAAATTATATTATATTATATTATATTATATTATATTATATTATATTATATTATATTATATTATATTATATTATATTATATTATATTATATTGTATTATATTATATTATTAGTAATAATTTATTATCGTTGACCTTTTTTTTAATATTTAAATAATAAATATTATATTATATTATATTATATTAAATTATATTATACATATATTTTAAACAATTATAATATTAGTATTCAAATTGATACCTTTATCGTTGTTGAATCGCATTTTATTCAAAAATGGTATTCTAGTTATCGTTAAATTGTTATTTTTTTTACTGGCAAGTAACAGCGTTGTAAACCAATGCCATTATCTGTCTACCACTGATGCGCATGAATGGAATAACGAAAAATATTTAAATAAATAATTTCTAGGTAACATGTAGCCTAAAAGCGTCACAGGATTTTAAGTTGAGAGTTTTCAAAGTGAGTAGATCTCTAAGCCCACTCACTTGGTCTTTTTTTTCTTCTTTTTCTTCTAAAGTAATCATTTTTAAATTTGCTAATGCTAAAATTTCACTTTAGAAATATAATCACAACTTTTAGCCCAGTTATAGTGAAGTCGAACATGAACTAGAACCTTGCAAAAATTGGAAACCAAGTGCATTTTTGGATTTAAGTAAGGATGTAGAAAAATACTTGTGTAATCAAATTAAAAAAGTTGGATAGATACCCCTCCTGCAAGTTTCCAAAAGTGTGGGTAATGGTCAAAACAATGTTGTATTGTAAGCAAAATGCAAAAAATTAGTTAAAGAATAAAATTGCAAAGTGGAAAATCTACAAAAAAAACCATCTAAACAATTTTTCTCGTATGGCATTAAATTGGTTCTTGACTGAAACGTAATAAAACGTCAGTGCTTTGCGACTTTTATTGGAACAGCGCCAAAGGTGTGCAATGATGAAATTAAGGTACAAAGCAGGTAAAATACTCTGTAACTGTTTTAGTTTTTATTGTAATAGAAATAAATAAATATAAAAATGTATTTTAAAGATGAGGATTTCGGCTTTTAAATAATATTACACATATTTTTGATTAATTTTCTATTACACTTACACTGAAAAAATAAAGCCTATATTATCCATTATTTTCTCGTCCATAAGTTATAACTAAAATCATTTATCGAGAATTTGGACAATGGTCAGAATGAAATAAAACCTTTCAACTTTTTGTCGACGTTTCGAGTTATATTTTACTCTTCATCAGGACTAGAAATGGTACAATATTCAGAATTACAAAATTACAATATTTTTTTCATTCTGACCATTGTCCAAATTCCCGATAAGTGATTTTAGTAGATAAAGTTTATAATTGTGCATAACTTAAATAAACTAAGTTTAGTATTATTATAGGCAATTAAACTTTATTTGATTCAACATCTACATTGTATTCCTATGTAATCGGTACGGAAAAATAAAATAAAAATGTTTACTTCGAACCAAATTTTCAAAATTCAATTTCAATTTTCCATAAATGAAAACTTTAAATTTTGAAGATAAATTACCCATATGTCGGCGAATCTAACTTAATTTATATATGTCCTTGAATTTTAATTTTCAATATTACAAATTTAATATCCAAACCAATCAAATTATGATTCCAATCCTCCAATTAATTTTATCTTCTCTTTTCCAAAATTCACATCGAAAAATCAATTAGGTAAAATACTCCATTATTTCCAAATTATTTTCAAATGTTCCATAATTATACTGCATAATTTCTAATTCAAAAATTAACTACTAACTCAAAATTCAAAATAGATTTTTTATTTGACAAAATATAAAGTTTTAAATAAGATCTTAATCAAAACTCAAGAGGCAAATTATGTCTTAACCGCTTGGGTGGCGATCTTTATGTGAAAGCCTTTTTCTAGTTGGCCTGACGCAGTGGCGGCTCGTGGTTTTTTTATTTGAGGAGGCCAATCATAAAATATAATGCAACCCACCTTAGCTTTAATTAAAAAAGAAAAAAATTAACTCGGATGATGCTATATTTACAAATGTTCACAATTTACAAAGGTGGCTGATGCTCAACTACGTCAAGCTGCAAATATTTATGCTGAGGTTTTAGTCGATACATAGCCACTGGAGATTGAATAAAATTCAATTCATTCGTTCATTGAATGAATAATCTCGAAACTATCAGTTAAAACCCTACGGTTCATTTGATGGCTAAATCATTTGCATATGCGTCTTAGCTATAGGGATGCTTCTGATGTAGACTTACGTACATTTTTGATCAAAAATCTACTTTTTTCTATCTTTGAAAATTCTAATAGTAGTATAGGTAATAGTTCAGAAATTCAGAGGAGATTAAGCCTCCCTTGCCTTCTCTGACGAACCGCTGCTGGCCTGACGTCAACTATTCAGCGGAAAAACCATTTTTCGATACCATCAAAATGTTAAAAACAATTTTATTAAATAATATAATGTATTGATGAAAATTATAAAAAAAGTTTGTTAATATGTTTTTTAACAGTGGCGGCGCCACCATTTTTGAAATGAGTAAACACAAATTGGGGCTCAGTATACTTGGAGTGCTGGGTGAAGGCACACAAAATTTATGAATAAACTCAAAAAAAAATTATTTAAATATAAGCACCTAAAAAATAAATCTTATATTCTAAAAAATTTAGGAGGCTGGGTAGTGGGAGCATACTCACTGTTTCTCAACCCTTTTACCGGTGATTATTTACGATTAGTAGGCAAAATAGTAATAGTTATTCAGATTAAAAATGAAATTTTGTGTGGCACACAAGTTTTGCATTTGTGAGGCAGAGCGCCAGCTGAATCGAGAGCGAGACATACAACTTTTTACTACTAACCGTAAATTAAATAGGTACTACTATGACATTCATTAATAATTTAAAAATAATTAATTAATAATGTTTGAATAGAGAGTAAGCCTCTTTAGTTTCATCTCAGAGACGTTGCGGGTAACTGAAAAAACATGGAGGTGGAGGTAATGATGGCCTGTCAAAGTCGATCCACGATACAAACAATGTAGGTGGCGCATCAAATGCAAAACCTCATTTACAAAAGGAAACGTCATTAAAATATTAAAATCGAATGTGTTAGGTGTGTTGCCTAATTTAATATGTTAATAAGTTTACATCATGATTTTACAAAAAGTATTTTCACAAATTTATTTCAAATTTAATGCGACTTCGATAAAATAAATAAAAAAATACTGCATGGGAACTAATTAAAAAGCAACACGTTAATTTTGCTAGTGTGAAACTGCTTAATTTCCAACCAATTTCATTGGTTAAATTCGAGGTCATCGGTTTAGTACAAATTCTTACTTGGTTGTTTAAAAAAATGAATTGTATGGAAAAAGAAATATACTGCAAATGATATGTAATTTACAAATTTAGTATGCTCCTGAAATGAGTTTGCTGGTTAGGCAAGCTTGGTGGGGGGTGGTGCGAGGAAACATTCAAAAATCATCTTATAATATTTACGTAAAATGGTAAAATAGATAAAATCAGAGAGATTTTATAAAAATCTTGTTTTTGATCAAAAATAATTTTGATAGGTATTAAATTTATTTAATTTGTCGAAAATTGTTAGAGATGTTGACGCAGAAGTGAAAAGTGTATTAATTATTAAGTGCAAGGTGGTTGATTGATAGGATTCGTAAAAAAGTAAATAAAAATAAAAGTTAAGATTATCTCAAGAAGCAACGAATCAAATAAATTAAAAGCAAAGTAGAACAGATACAGCTACAGAAAAAGCTCGATTTTTAAATAATAATGAACAGATACAGAACAGAAGATTGCTATGAAAACAGTGGCATAAGTAGGGGGGAGGTCGTTTTATGTAAGGGCTTCTAAACGGCATAAATTTGTTATTATATAATACAAACTTTAGAATTTAAATTATGCTAATAAAAAGTGACTTTTTTATAGGTAGGTAAGTGGGTCTCTCAGATTACTTTTGCTTGGAGTCCCCTCAAATGTATTGTTACGCCACTGTATAATATTATTTTGTTTATTATGCTCAGCGTAAAAATAACAACCTGAAGTAGGTTGACCATCGATAGAATACAAAATACAAACACAATAATTGATAAATGACAAATGACAGTGCAGCCTGTCAGTGGCTGCATGTGTAAACATGCAGCCCAAACGGGCATTTGTCCGGTTTAGCCCGGGCCTGCTCCGAAAGAGCAAAATCATTTTTAAATGTTTTATTTATTACACTGATCATGAGCGCCCGAAAGAATAAATCTCATTGGGGGGGCAACTAAATATATTTACAGTTTCCAAATTTTATTATGTTGTTTCTTCGTTTATAAAATTTGTTTTTTATTCTTCCATTCAATTTCTCGGGGGGGGGGGGGGGGGTAGCAAAGGACCCTACTGTCCCCCCTTTCGCCCATGACACTGATACCGATTCGATTTTATTATTAATCCGAATTTAAATAATAGAGCTAATGAGAAACTTTAATCAATAAAGAATTAATAAATGAGACAATATCAAATTTATATCAAAAGTAAGCAATAAATTATTAATTATATACCTCACTAATTATTGCTATGCTTTTTTAATTTTTCCAATTATTTATTTTTAATTTTAAATAAGTACTTACTACTGATGGCTACTTGAAAAAAAATATTTTTCTTAACTACTTTAATTGAAAATACAAATTTATCGAAAAGTCATTTCGAAACCGATAAAATCGACAAAATTGATAAAACTTGAAAAAACAAATGCGCTCGCTTATCTAAGCTGGAAGGAAGAAAACGAAAAAAACGAGTCTTGTTTCTTTAAAGAGGTAATTTTTAATGTTGGCTTCATTTTTTCCAATTTTTGTTCGATTGGTGTCGCAACCGGCGTGGGCGTGTTCAACTGTTCTCGGTAAGTCACGCCCATCAAAAATCGGCGTCGAGATACAGTCATGGCGGGATTTTACGCTCACCACCAGAGGGATAGATTTTGCAAGTCAATGCTCGTGTCAAATGTGAATGGCGGATTCGTTTGTTGAATACCGAAATCTTACCAACAAATTATTATACGGCGAAAAACCCAAGTTCTACTCTTTGCAAAATGGGTGAGTTTGATGTTACATTGTTTTTTAAATATGAAAAAACAACAACTGCGTTTGTCTCAAAGTTACCGCGAGATAATCAACAAATAAATATGTAATCATTTTTTGATAAGCTTAATCCCGAAAAAAAATCAATGTCAGCAAGTGCGAACTAAAACGCGTAACAATCGATTTTCCCGTAGTAAAAAAACGCTTCTGTTTTGTTTAAAAGCTGAACAAACGATTAATTTAATTTCAAACAAAAATGGCGTAAAATAGCATTCAATTGTTTTTAAATTAAAACGCGCGGATTTAGTTTCAAGCGCTGGATTTCCTGAATTCTTGGAACCTTACACCTTTCAAGCTGTTAAATTTAAGTTATTTCAAATGTTAGAAGGTTAAACATATTGTGGGTAGGTGATGAGTTAGCTATTAAATTTTCTGTGTTCTCGAACCCATTAAGAAGTTGACACTCTATCAAATATCTGAACCCGACTATTTAAACATCAGCCTGCGATGACAAACTGACAGCTAGCACGTGTCGGTTCCGCCACATTTTGTGCCAGACATGTTAATGTTCCAAATTTTTCCTAAAATGTATCAGGTCTGTGGGGCCTTACAATCTCGAAAAACAATTATACCAAACCGGAATATGTGTGTGCTGTGCGTCTCAAAGTTTAGGTGTAGGGTGGAACTTAATGGGCAAAGAGCCGAATAATCAGATCGTAAGGGATTATTGAGCTTAGCTGAAGCGTGATTAATTGATTCATATAGCAGACAGGGCTGTTATTATTACGGGGCGTAAATAATTCAGCTTGCTTACAGGTGATTTACTCGAATTTTTCGCATTTTTTTGACCTATCTTTCGTGACATGCTTTTTTAAATTAAAAATTTGAACGCGTGACCTTCTTTTGTTCGAATTTGACATATTGAAACAATTGAGTTGTTATGATCAACGCATCAGCCGTACAGCGGTAACGATGCGTTTTGCCGACGGATAGCTATAACGGAGTTGTTGGAAAAACCTCATCAGCGCTTAAATACAGGAAAAAGAAATGAGCAAAATCTCATTAAGTGCGTAACAGAATTTATAACCCCAATAATGGGGTTAAAAATTAAAGACCCATTAGATTTATCAATCGACTTATATCAATAAATCAGGATAAATGGTTTAAAATCGATGTAAGATTTCAATTTTGTAAACAGTCACGTTTTCGTATCATGTAATTTGAAACACTTGTGCGGAACATTTAGGAAAAATTGTGAACCCCTTTTTATATTGTACATAAAAGAAGGGGTTTAGGCTGTTAAACATCGACAAATATGACGTTGCATGAAATTGCGATTAAAATAGTTAAATAGTCAACAAAAGATTTGCATTTTCGATTACGCTTCCCTTCACAAGTCCATCTATTAAAAATTTAAAAATGTTAATTTATAATAAAGTGGAATAATGATTTTAGACCACTAGCTACACACAATTGGCTTATAGTGGTGAAAAGTCAGCATCTGCAGGTTGGTTTCGATGAAACTGCAGAACAGGTTTTTTAGCACGTGGTCTGTGCTCTTTGGATTTGACTGATGATTTTCAAAAACATTATAGTTTAATTTTGGATTTGCAGAAGAGATATTTTCGAACTTTTTGTATAACTAAACAGATTTAACTATAATATAGCTAGCTATTTACTTCCTTTACAATTTCTGCAATCGATTAACGAACTTCCTTTTCCAGTGAAAGCAAAAATAAAATTTCTTGTGTGCTTGGCAGCTGGACCGGTTTTTGGGGGCCAAAATTAAACATATTGTGGGGTCTCTAAACCTTCTTGAATTTTTAATTTAAATTTTAAAAACACAAAACAGCGGTGTAAACCCGGGAGCTTGGGGGGTATGGAATACCATCCAGTTCCCATTTAGTTTTATTCGTGAATTATTTCGCTCTAAGGTATTTCATATTCCCCAGATGAAAGTGGTCAGATCTGAAAAATATCTAAAATAGTAAAAAAATATTCATAGATATTTACAGATGTTATTCGTTATATTTATCTACCAGTGACGTGCATGAATAGATTAATGAGATTATGGCTATCACAATTCATTATTTACTAGTTTAGGGGATCTTCTGGGATATTGTTGCCAAGTGCGTGAGCCAGAAATCTATGCAATTAAAAATATTTTTTTAGAGTAGTTGTTGATTAGTAATAATTAAAATATCTCTCGTTATTCCACTCATGCGCATCAGTGTTCGACTTAAAACGCTGTAATTTGCCAGTAATGCCATCCTTTTAAGACCACCCTTAACTTGCATTGCTTGAATTCATTGATGATATTCGGAAAACGAGTAAATGAGGCACTTCAGGTATTAATGGTCATTAACTGTAAATTGCGTATTTGCGTCAGATTGCAATAATTTACAGGAAATGGATATTAACAACAACATTAAAAATAAATGATCATTCAGTTTTTAGTATAGGTACTATTGAAAACAATACCATCACCAGAGGCGTATTAACCAGTGGCGTAGCGTGGATTTCTGGTACCCGGGGCAAACCCTAAATTTGCCGCCCTCCTATTTGCGCAATTATAAGCAAAAAAAAGTATTTCTTATCTCAATTTATTAGATTTATTAGAAAAAAATAATTATTAAAAAGATATTAAAATAAAAAAATTATCATTTTATTCCTCGGCTCTTCCCTGTCGCCCTCCACAAAAGTGTTGCCTGGGGCATTTGGCCCCCCCTACTCTACGCTACTGGTATTATGCATGTATGACGCCACAAGCTTTTAATATTTTGCGCCCCTTATCCTTGATTTTTCAGTGAACCTTTTTTTAAATTAGAAAAATTTATAAAGAAAATGAAACTTATTTTTAATAATAATTAGAACTATTAATGATTAGGTAATTACTAATTACAATTTACAACTCCTGAAATTAAATTTTGCGCCTCTGAAATTTTGCGCCACAAGCCCGGGTTTCATGAGTTTTTGGCGATAATACACCACTGACCATTACTGTGTTGCCTGTGATGCCACCATGAAAATAGCAGTTGTGTGCAGCTGCTAATCAGCTGATTTTGGTACTAGCGGGTTTATGGAGAAGTTAAAGGGCTTTAGTTCCCCCCAAAATCGATAGTAATCAAAAGTGTTTTACTATCGATTCGTATGACTTTTTTTGAGTCTTAGCCTCCTCACTCCCAAACATTAATCCTGGATCCGCTGCTGGTTTTTATTTAGTGTATTTGGAAGATTATTATATTATTTAAGAAAGAGTGCGAAGGTTATCCATGTTATGGATGTCAAATTTAGTAAACGGCATCAATTTAAAAATTTGGAGTATGTCAGAAGTCATTGGCCTAGTAGTTATCGTGATCAACTGCTGACAGTTCGAATCGGAAGAGAGACAGAACGATCTGTTTGAACGTGAGTTCATTCTGTTGCTTGTAACCCCGTTTTCCATCTTCCATCTATACCATTCGAAGATTTTCCTTGCGTTGGCGTCGTATTTTCCTTTTCTTAATTTTGCCTTAGAGTGTATCTAAAGCTAAAGCTCTTGTCAGGTGAAGACATCAGTATTCTATTTCTTCTTCTTAGCATCCAGTACGATGGTGATCTACGAAAAACCGAAGATGCTCATTTCAGGTGGTAACGGGGTTCCCTAGGATGTTATCATACTAGCGGGTCCAACACTAATTCCTGTGTTTCAGTCTTTCAGTAATGTAGCTAGCTAATAATACGTTGAAGAGGTATGGTGATACTCCGTTCTTCTCCAGATTTTCCTTAATCATTTCTCTATGATTATTACAGTATGACAGCATACGCTCTAGATGGTTATAAATAACCATCTAATCCAAGTGACATATGGGTCTGTACCAATTTTTTTAATGCTGTGATTGGAAATCCATGTAGACCCAGAGCATTGTCGTATGACATTCTTTCAAATGCTGTTTTCAATTCTTCCTTGTTTAGGTAGAATAGAATTGCTACTTCTTCGCTGCGAGTGGCTGGGAAAAACGCCCTGGTGTTATAGTCTTGAGTATTTTTTCTGTTAACTCTGTAATCTTTGGTTATTCAGTTCATTGGTGGCGATTCATTTCACTTCTTTAATTAGCATTCTGTAATTTAATAAAATGAAATCTTTCTTGTGTAACGACAACTTGAATCTGAAACTTCGCCAGAGGACGAATCACTGCTACATATGGTCCGTACTATTTTATGAAATGGAAACGTGGACATTAAAGGTCGGAACAATAAATAGGCTGGAGGCGTAGAAGAGGTCCTCGAAGGGCACAGTCGAATAGAGAACTGACAATAATCAAATTCTGAAAGATTTCATACCTTGGACATATTCTGAGAAATTCCAAGTATCACCTGCTACAATTGATACTGAAAGGAAAAATAGAGGAAAAGAGAGGAATTGGAAGAAAACAACAATTCTGGTTGAGAAACATCAGAGAATGGATGGGAGTGCGGTTGGTGGAACAACTATTCCGCGTGGGATAAGATCGAGGTGCGCTAGCTGAAGTGATCGCCAACGTCAGAGCGACCTGGCACGGCACTTGAAGGAAGAAGAAGAATCAGCATTCGTTGGTTAACTAATCACGGTTAATGCTTAACCATGATTATAGTTGACCGACATTAACTTCAAAGCGTTCCACCAAGCATTTTGTATTTATGATTAGTTAATCATGGTTAAATGTTTGGATTTCGTGTATACTCGGTTTTTCCTTGCAAAAGCTCTTCTGGTTAGTTGATAGATAGTCACGTGAAACTTAGGTCTAGTAGGGGTTTAGTGAAAAATACAGAAATATACCTGGAATTTTATAAACTAAACTTGGAAATTATTATTTCAATTTTTTATTTTAAATTATTAAAGTAAAATGAACAGCTAAGATTAGCCCAAAGGTTAATTATGAAAAATTGCAAACCGAATTATTAAATAAACAATTATTATAATAGAAATAAAAATATTATTGGTTTACTAGTTTAAATAATTATAAAATATTTTTTTTATACTTTTCGAAAATCAAATCGAAAATGTATTTCCAAAAGAGATTATTTTAGTTAGGCTAGGTATGTTCAAAATGTCAACAGTACCTATCGTTTACTATAAATTGAAAGAAATGCTCATGCACCGACCATTAACCGTGATTAAACTCGCCTAAACGCCCAAAATCTGGCGATTAGTTTGAAGGCTGCTTAACCATGATTAAAGACGTTTAATCATGATTAAATAGATGGTGGAACACACTTTTACATTTAACCATGAATAACCCCAACTAATCATTATTAAAGTATTTAACCAGAGTTGGTCGAACCGGCCCTTTAGTCTTCGTATTCTTGTATTCCATATCTTTCGTGAAAACCACGGTGAAATATATAATTCTCAAAATAGAACAACGAAAGAATGCAAACGTTTGGATTGTGTATATATAAATAAAACTTTCTATACCAACTATACGTATTAATGAACTTAATATTTTTCCGCGTGTGGCGTTCGCTTAATGTAAATCGAGAATAGTTAATAGAGACCCACTATGCTCCCTGAAGGCTGTAAGTCCTAGCTATTCTAACAATTAATTTCTCTAGATCTTCTCTAAATTTTTAGTACGTCTGCGACACCTCCCACACCGAGGCACTTACTCTGAATAAAAATACATAAATAAAATTCATAATTTTTGCACCGATGAACGAAGTTTATTATATTGATGAACTTTCCCATCAATACAATAAACCAATTTTTTTCAGTGTACATTAGAGAGAAGCCTGGCGATAACCCACCGAACAATATGAATACTTACTTAGAATTTTCATTCATTCATTACGACTAACAATGGAGCAGTGGGGGAATGGGGGAGCTTCCCTAAATAATTTTCGGTAATCGGCAAAAGTTGGTACTTCACTGAACAGTCGGCATTTTCAGGATTGTTCTTTCCTCAAAAGTGTCGGTTTGGCACGTCCTGTTGAAAAAATCTTCTTGAAGGAGGTTTAGATCTACACTGAGAGAAAAGAGATGGTAAATTGAACGAATCTGAAATGTTGAATCTTTTCTTATTGAATTAAACGAAATTTCGTTGAATGAAACAATTTTTAGTTGTTACAATAAATTCAAAAATGTTGTTTCAATGCATTAGTTTTGTTAAATAAATATTAGTTGATTTAATGTTTATAATGGGTTCAAATAAGCTTCTATACGATATTATCGTTGAATTAATAAAATAGTTAGATTGGAAGAAAACCAATGAAATTCTTGAACGAAACTATTATTTTGTCTTGTTGTGGCATTTAAGTATGTCATTTCAATGCAACCGAAATGTTAATCAGCTAAACTGAACACAATAAAATTGTTGAATAGAAGCTTGAAATATATGCGAGCCACTGCGCAAGTTTATTGTCATATATTTCAGTTTGATCTTTGATGCATAATAACCTTGATGTGTTCATGAAATGTGCGTTTTCAAAGTGCTAGAAAAATGGATACTACAGTTATGAATAATTGTTTAAAAGTTAATACCTTTGATGATTATTTGTTTAAATTTATTTATTCATAAAATGCACTACTGTTAATACAGTAATACACCTATTGTGATGGTTCAACATTGGATATACGCATTCAATTTAGAGTGCTTGATTTAATGCCATCATAAGTTAGTGTAATGTTTACTCGAGAAATAATGCTACGCTTTATATTAACGTAATTTTATTTTTCTAACAATTACACATAATATTTTTTACAACGACAACCATTTTTCTTGCTCAGCGTCACCTGGCACATGACCAACGCCCCACCAACCCATAATTCCCCATGTACTACAATAAGTAATATCAAAAACCTAAAATGATTCAAACAATGGAATAAATTGTTTAATTTAATGCACAGAAATGGTTGATACAATATACCTACTTGGTTAGTTCGAAAAGTGCGGAATGTTGAATCAACCTTTTACTACGTCCTATTAAATTTTGATTCAATTAACTCAACGAGAACGTTCAAGGAAATACTTCTCATGTTAAAATAACGCAAAAAAGTTAACATTTTATTTGCATTAGTTTAATGCACGTTTTGCATTCGCCACCCGCAATGCAAAAAATTTGTTGGTTAAATCGTTTATCGTTTGATTAAGCAATTTCTTTCTCTCAGTGTATAAAGAGACAAAATACGACTGCAAGGACGAAACGATGACAACTATAAATGCTGGTGATTTTCATCCGTATTCCAGTATTGCTTTTATGTTTTCTACGACATGGTCAGCTTCTTTGCTGTAGCCGTATACTTACAGATAGCCACAGTCCAGCGGCATAACTATAAGACTCTTTATTCTCACATATAAATCAATTATGATAAATTACTTTAAGAAATAGAATTTATTAATAGCATAAATGTTATCGTGAGTTTCCGTGAATGAAAATGCCATCACGCAGAAAAATATTAAATTAATCTAATACGTATAGTTGGTATAGAAAGTTTTGTTTATTAACCAAACGTTTACATATATTTGGTGTTTTATTTTGTGGATTCATTGTCATTTTCCGATAAAATAATTTAAAATCAAATTCAAAACATCAAGTGTACGTAATAGAACCGCCATGTTGTTGACAATTGGTAGCGTCACGAACGCCACCAACGGTAAAGGCGGAGATTCACTTGTAACTGAACGTTGTAATGTAACACGAGCATTTGATAGTCAGTACCGATAAACGAGCGCAAAGCGAACACGAACACAAATGAGCATTCTCAGTGCCAAACGCTCGCATCGAGCGTTACATTACATTGCATTACATTATAACGTTCAGTTACAAGTGAATCTCCGCCTTAAGGTATATCGCGAACTCATACTGTCATAATCTGCTTATGTTACCTAATATTGTCTAACACTGTCCCTTACTGCCTAATACTGTCATTTATCCTTCTTATGCTTCTCACTGGTAATAGTACTGCAGATATTTCCTAATACTCCCACTTACTACTGATATTGCGAAAAAGAATGAAGAACTGATGGCAATTGTACAGACTACAATAAATTGGAAATGTTTAAAGAAGCCATCTATGGAAAATTAAATTGATGAAGCAGTATATGTACATGAAACTAGATGAAATCATTTGCATTTTCAATAAGATGCTGGATTATTTCCTCAGACTTGTGCAAAAGATATTTAAAATCTGTTATTTATTACACAATATCAGCTAATATTAAAGAATTTTGCTTTGCAAAAATTAGAAGTTAGTTTGAAGAGAGGTTATACTATTGTTTAACATTGGCAAAGTAAAACGATTAATTTAAAAGACACAAAGTTTATCTACATTTTCAACTTAAAATTAAAAATTACAAGCCGTTGATTTTGGACAATAAATGGAATATTTTAACAATTTCTGAAAGGGGGAGGGTAGGAACAGAACAAAAAAGACAGAAAAAATTGAAAAAGCATTTTAATTAAAAAATATTGATACAGATCCGTTTGATCATTATTATTGTGGAAAATCAGCTGCAATTAATGCAAAGAGTAACTTGTGTACATACATATTTCAGTTGCGGTGTTGTGATGTTTCCCAATTTCGTGCATTTTCAATCCAGTTGATTTGCTTTATTCCCAAGAGTATTTCAGGTGGTCATATTTTTATTAAATTAAAGCATTGCAGCAAACTTGCAATTGTTTTTATTTATTTTATACTGAAATTTTTGTTTTTTCTGTGATCTAAAATATTTTTTTTGCTAAATTTTAACCGAAAAACTAAAGTGATTTTCTAAATTTTAGGTCGAATATGTGGAACGTGTTGTCGCCCAATAAACGATCGCTACATATTACAAGTTGTGGATATTTCTTATCACGAACAATGTCTTCATTGTTACGCATGTGGAGATCGCCTTTACCAGACGTGCTTTGTAAAAGACTCAAAATTATTTTGTAGAATCGACTACGATAGGTAAGTTCTTCCATAATCAAATTTGAAAAAGTGGTAAAATAGCGTTTCGCATTCTACTACGATCCTACCAACCCCCAATAATATTAACCACGGCACGCGACGTCTGAAAAACATATTGCAATGAGGGAGGCGAGCAATATGCTCTCGGAGAACCGTATTTACCCTAATCTCCATCACACATATGATGGGGGTTAGGGATCGAATTTAGAAATTCCTCAC
This sequence comes from Cantharis nigra, assembly GCA_958510845.1. NCBI lineage: Eukaryota > Metazoa > Arthropoda > Insecta > Coleoptera > Cantharidae > Cantharis > Cantharis nigra. Next base: position 15,204,057 of record OY294029.1, read on the forward strand.
AATTGAAATTGAGATATATTGTTTTGTTTTGCATTAATAAAAGACAAAAGTGTTGACTACAAATTTATATAATTTTCTTTCTTTTGTACAATAAAACAATAATATTAATTGTTTTGTTATACCTATTCATTCGTTATTTTTTGTAATTTATTAATTGTAAGTGAAACCAAACATTTGACATGTCAATATAGGTACCTAAAATGCATTTAAAATTTTCAAACAATTGCATTGATCTTGTTCTTTATGATAGAATATTTAGATGCGCGTTATTCGAATATTGATTTGGAACTTGTCTGATGAAGAGCGCACGCTCGAAGTAGAAACCTTTCTCACAATTTTGAAAATGCTATTGCTGTTTGTTTCTTTTCGATCTACCGCAACAAATTTTAAATTACCCCCTCAAAACGATACCAAAACTTGGGATCGTAACTTGCTTGATTTTTGATTATTTTTGACCTGGTGTACACTTACTTTGAGTTGCATCACAACAGAAGATATATCATCAGACTAGAGTTTTTTTAACAATGACAAAATAATAATAATTATTATAAACCACGAATCAATAATAGGTGTATAACACAAAAACCCCCAGTATTACACTAACAAACAACACTGAACAGTGTGTAGTGACCACGACGGAGGTTAGTACCAAAACAACCCGCAACCACAACCAACTTCTTCGGAAATTATGTAATAGTGTATAAATGAAGTTATTTTATATTAATAGTAAATTACTTATAATATGTACAGTGTCATCTTCAATTATTATTTCAGTTATGTTTGAGATAATTACATCACGTGACTTAACGTCTCGACATTGTTTATGACTTATAAGCTTTTGTGAGAAATTTAGCAATAAATGCGAGTTTGAAAAAAATAAGACAAAAACGAATTGAAATTATAATATAGTTCATATAGTTACGTTTGCTGATTAAAATGGATATCAACGTAATATAATATAAACTAGGCGATAGCCCCTCCGTAGATCTTAAAAATATCAATTTTTACATCAAAATGTTTGATTATTAAAAATCAAAACACAAATTTACTTTTGATATTACTATTCTTTTTTATTTTTCATATTTAATAAACTTTCATTTTGTGTATTTAAACGGTGTGAACCTCGAACGTCACTCGTCACTCTCCCATAATTTCTCAATAATCTTCCATTAAATATTTTAAATAAACCTATTCCTAATTTACATTAAACTAATTAATCTAATATGTATAGTTGGTAAAGAAAGTTTTGTCTATAAACCAAACGTTTGCATTCGTTTGGTATTCTACTTTGTAAATTATTATTTCACCGCGATTTTACTATAAAATAATTCAAAATCAAACTCAAAATAATATAATATGTACGTAATAAAGCCGCCATGTTGTTGACATTAACGGTAAGGTAAATCTCGAATAATTAATGTAGATGTTAGATGGCAAGGTAAATTGCGAATCGAAGGTTTTTGGTTTAGGTTATTTAGGTTTTTTAGTTTTAAATCTCAGTAATACAAAGCACGACTGACACAAATGGCGCCCAACGCGGGGCGGAATTTTTAAACGTGCAAAATTTACATTACTTTCATTATATACAGGGTGCTGAATGACTTAGCCGAACATAGGAAATTAACATGTAAAAAATTATTTATGCAAATTCCTGCTTCCCTAATTATTTTAGAGAAAAAATGAAAGACACAAAAATAATGCAGAAATATAAACTATGAATGATAACACCATTAGATATCATCTAGCTTTTATTTAAAAGGTCAGAAAATGCTTTCGAAAATGTTAATATTTTCATTTATCGCACTGGCCATGTAATAATAACTATTTATGGTACAAGTGTGTTATATGACAAATAAGTCACGCGAGAAAGTTTAGCCCGCGAGGCCTTTAGGCCGAGAGGGCTATTTTCTTAGTGACTTATTTGTTATTAACACACGCGTGGCATACAAAATTTTATCCAATATCTCGTAATAATAGTTTAAAATGTAATTAAATGTTTTGACATTTGACGTTTTAAAATGTCAGATATAAATTATGAAAACTAGTATAAAGTAGGTGTAATAAATAATTAGGCATAATTATTAAAAATGTGAGTGAGTTGTAATATTAACCACACTCATAAGTTACATAAGTCACTAGTGAGTTATATGTTATTTTACTTATTTAAAAAGCCATAGTTATACCTCTATTATTGCGAGATATTGGATAAATTCAATTTAATTTCTATTTTCAAATATAATTACCATGGAAACTTATGGAAACTTACCATGGCCAGTCCGATAAATGAAAATTTTAACAATTTTGAAAGCATTTTTTGACCTTTGAAGTAAAAGTTAGATGAAATCTAATGCTATTATCATTCGTAGTTTTTATTTCTGCATTATTTTTGTGTCTTTCATTTTTTCTCTAAAATAATTAGGGAAGCAGGAATTTGCAAAAATAAGTTTTTACATGTTAATTTCCTATGTTCGGCTAACTCATTCAGCACCCGGTATATAGACCTACTATTGAGCTACTAACTATAATCAAAAAGAGAATAGATGGGTTTGTTTATTAATTCCATAGTGGAGAAATAAACATAAATTACGCAAATAAGATCATTGAACCTAGTGGTAAGTTGAAGACTTTAACAAAAGAAGGAAATTTTTTAAATGAAATAATTAATACACAATGTAAATCCAAGGTTAGCCTACAATAACGTAGGATTAATAAGAATAATTTATGCCTATCATACATTAATTATGGTGCGTTCACACAATATAATTAAAAACAATTGATTATTCAGATTAAACCCGACACCTGTAATAATGTAGCAAACTAAATCAATGTGTCTGCTCTAACTGGAGCAATATGTCACACATGACGTACTAGTTTCATCCCTAACATGGCTTTTTAACTATGATGGATATTATAGAGGGGTTGATGCATGTAGGGGCAATTTGTGACCTCACTAGAGCCGCAAACTGAATAAAATATTCCTAAGGGATAAAATTATGTTAAACAATATATTTGTAAAGCTTGTCCGGCGATGATGCCCATAATGTAAACGCCACTTGCGTTTGAGCGGAGCACACGAGCGCCGAATAATTTTTTCAGTTGTGTCTTGCTTCGCCAAAAATTTTGTGCGAAACAATAGAGAATTGAGATAAAACCCAAGACGAAAGATCCATCCGCACATGTGCTGTGCTGGAAAATTTATTAATATATTCAGCGGTTCGTCCTAACTGCAGTTTCATTCGTTCAATGCGATCAAGACAATAAAGATGACTTGTTTAGGGTTGTGAAATTGTGGAGGTGCATACATTAATCTACTATGAAATGACATTGTGTGAAGCAGCAGGTGCAGCCTGTGGTTCGATATTTTAATCACAGTTTAGCCTTGTTTATTTTCTTACAAAGTCATGTTTGCTTTTACGAATATACAAGTGGCCCACACTCTGTAAACTTTAATATCGGAATTATTTAACAAAATGTAAAAAAAGCTTTGGGATGCAATTTAAATTTTTTTATTAGATTTGGAAAATACGCAAAAGTTTGGTGAAAAGTTGGTTGTAGTTATTTTTAAATAAAATCATCCGGCAAGTTTTCCCGAAAACATAAATCAATCGTTTTAACTACGTAGTAATGTAAAAGCGAGCAATTAGAGAAATTCACGCTCGAATTTTCATTATTTTGCTCTCGCGTAAGTTGAAACGTCTAAAAGTCTTTGACAAAAACTCATTTTCTAACAGTTGGAAAACTTTGTTCACTTTTCAAATATTTGTCTTGAAAGTCGAAGGTTTTGCGACCGACATTGATATGAAATTAAAGTTTGTTTAGAGAAGCCTTTAGCTATCGGAAACTCTTAACATTTTATAAGAGAACTTGAGAGAAAAATTTTTCAACTAGAAAATTGATATATACAGAAGGGTCTCACATACGAGAACCTCTTTATATTCAGGAACAGGCACGGACTTACGAAGATCTTTCAATATTATTATTATTATTTTTTAATGTTTAATTATTATTATGAGAGCTTAATCCGAACATCCGATTACTACACTACACGAAACAAACTTTTGTGACATCACCCAAAGCTATATTGCGGCCAATATGTGACGGTTACGGCTCTTGGTAGTAATTGAAAATTAGCTTTTTAATTTGTAATACTTGGGCTGACAATTCACTGTCAATGGCATTTTCTGTACGTCGCTGTTGATTACCATTTGAAACAAATTTTTTTTTATTATTTAGCAGCAAATTTTTATATTACTCCATTGAAGTTACAATCAGATCGATTCCCGATTTGATTCTCAATTAATCACTGGTTAATTGAGCAAATAATATTGAACTACAATGAAATCAAAAATAATATTTTTAATAACTATGAAATACAGTACCTAATCTTAAAAATTGAAAAAAATTTGTTTTGTCAATATTGTCAATTTTAAATTTTGACAATTGTCAATATTAAAAGGATTAAGTTTAATTCAACAAATAATCTAATAAGACTTGGATGAATCTCTCGTTTTTCATCTTATTTTTAAAATTAATTTTGAGCAAATGTGTCCCGAGTTGACCACAGCGGTGAAATTAGTGGTAATGGGTGTGATCGTCCCCTTAGAGGGGATTTCGAGCTTAGAGCTAAAAATACATCGATTCTTACACCAAAAAAATTTAATTTATTAAAAAACAAAATATATATTTCTTTTTGTCATTATACTACCTACGCTTCCTCCTCCAATGGAAATTGTCTGGATCCGCTACTGCCAAGGATAACGCTATACTGGGTTTATCTGATTATTGTAAAATCGGCTCTTAATGTAATTTTGTTATTTGTTTATCTTAAAATTAGGGGGCAATATAATATGTTATTTATTATTTTCATTTGTTTTCGTCTTATTGCAAAAACAGAGCTCCCGTTAACAACTTTGCCCACGGGTCTGTTTGTTGCGCCGCTGGTTAAATACCTAAACAATATGTTATGGTCAATGATGACAATTCGGCCATGAAAATCGGAAATTAATAAAAGTGTAAACGCCGAGACTCAAAATTGAATTAAAACCATTAATGTCAATGGTCAAAGTTATGTTGGACTATGACGTCATTGACGTCAATTACCATGCATTTTAGGCGATGTTGACATTTAAAATTTTAGATGTGGTTTTAACATCATTGTCCGGGCAATGACGGACATAGATAGATATCTCAAGGTGAATAAATCGGGCAGAAATGAAATAAAAATTCCTGTAGGAATTTTGTCAGTTGTTGTCATTCATGCGGAAAAATAATTGTCCCGGGTAGAAATGCATCGCCATTTTGCTGTTCCTTATAGTATTTATTCCTTAATATCATCAATGTTAAATCCATTTTGGCCATTAACGCCATTGACCGGCCCAAGACGTAAATATTACAATTAAATGAAAACATTTCCATCATTTCCCCCAGTTAACGGGCGTTGACGTCAATGGCCGGTCAATGACGTTAATGGCCAGCGTAAATGGGCATTGACGTCATTGTACGTAACGTCATTGACCATAACATATGCATAAGTCGTAAAATATCGCCTTTGCAAAGCTGCTTTACAGCTATAATACATTTCTAGCATTTCCGGCTCTTTTTTACTTGAAAATCGGAAATTAATAAAAGTGTAAACGCCGAGACTCAAAATTGAATTAAAATTGTCATAATTTTGTTTGAAATAAAATAATCGGTTTTACACACACAAATACATAATTTGCAATTTTTGGTTTGAATTTAATATTAAACAATTACGTCTGATATCTAATTCAAAATTCTGATAATCCGAAAAAACATAACAGTTGTTGACGGTTGTATCTTCGTCATATTAGACGTCATTGCAAATACAATTATAGATCAAATATTTTTCAGATACAAAAGTTTTCTATAATTTTATCAGTCAGATAACAGAAATTCCCGTACAGGAAGACAAAATTATATTATATGAATGGTATAGAAAGTTATTTGTAAATTAAAAAAAACTACGAGGTTATGGGAGAGTGTCGTGTCAACCTAAGCAATCTTTCATGTTATGTATATTATTTTATATGGTTTTTGTCTGTAAAGAGCGTAAAAAATTTGACATTTGCAGAAGAGCCACCAAAGTAACAGTTGTTCCGAATAAAACATATCCATGTTTTCTTCAAAGTAAAAAATGTATTCAGAAACTAGAAACATTAAATGGAAGTGTAATTTTGTCTAGTTATTATTAACTAATTATTCAGCGTTGGCAATAATATTACCCCCTTTGTCCGTACTAACTACCATGTCACTGTGTTTGTTGCGAGCCTTGTTGTCATCATCAGATGTTAGTTGATTAACTTGAATGAACGTTTATATTTTGTACTCGTGGAATGTTATTTAAAAATTAGAATAATTGTAATAATTACACCCTCCTACTTTTTCTTAATAACATTAGTGGGATACCGAGGGGTATGGAATACCCTCCAAACTTCCCAGTTTCGCAGAATGAATATTTGTATGTATGTTAAATGTTTTACGATTTATTTTACTAAATACGAGGTTTTCAGAGCATTTAGATCTATAAGTCCAGGAATTCGTTTCTAATAGATTTGGTGAAGTAGCCCAGTAATCATATGGAATACTCCCCTCCCCTCAGAATCCCTGATACTTACTGTAGTACATATTGATATAGTTGCTCTTAAAAGGTGAAAGATTACTAATTAATAAAATCAATCACAAAATATGCACAAGCTACCAATCTAAAGAAAATGGAAGCTGAAGAAAAAGTTACGGTTCAATGCGGCCTTCAGGCCGCATAACTTGGGCAATGTAGTAATTATAACATTCTAGTCTTTGGGGTTTTAGTATCCGAGGGATCTGGAAGGGAGAATATTTCTGATAAATAGACAGCTGTTTATTTATACTCATCAGCTACAACGACTAACAAAATCAAAAACTTCTCCAGATTTGAATTCATGGTATGGATTTTAATAAACTAGAATTTACCAAAATTTGATAATTTCAATCAGTAAATGGCTGGCAAAAAGGCTCTAATGCCAAGCATTGGTACAAAAAGTTCTGATCCTTAAGTTTCGACATTCTGTCAAGATTTTGTCAAATTATTTGAATAAACTTACATATCCTCTACACCTAACCACTGACGTACCTAGAGTTTTTGTCCCCCCCCCCCATAAAGATCATTATAAGTAATGATAAGAAATACAAAAAAAATTTATTTTTGTTATAAAAATTCCGCCCCTAAAACTGTGCCGCCCGAAACGGTTGCCCCCCTAGGGACGCTAGTGCACCAAACTAAATTAGTCATTAGCCACCCAAAAACAACAAATTCATATTATTTTGTATTTATATGAAAGAATCCATCCTTCCATAACGTACTTCCGATTGGTTTATTTCAAGTTATAAATCTAAACGAAAATGAAAACTGAAGGAAAAGAGAAAGTTCAATGCGGCCTTCAGACCGCACAACTTGAGCATTGTAGTAATTATAATATATTTCTGCACATAATTTCTTTCCTTAACAATAACGTTGATTTATAGTCTGTCAACTATTTAGCTTTTTCTTCTCTTCTGACCATCTCGATGCTTCGGAGGGCGCATTTATTACCTCAATCAGGGTAAAAATTACTCTCATTGGCTGCGAAACTTTTATTACCATACTTTTTAATCTTTGTTACATTCGCTTTTCGTTTTGAATTTGAATTTAATAAATTCAAACTCTTGTTTAAGCTATTATGCTATTTAATGTGTATCCCATTAATTCAATTGTTTGCTTTTATTTATTTTTTATTATATAATTCGTTTTAAGCTAGCAATTGTTTTACAATTTTTCTCTTTTCTTACTTAAAATTTTCTTCTTGTTTTCATTAACATGTATTATTTGTGTAATTTTTTCGTTTTTTACTTAAAATGCCCTTGTTATTTTTCAATATAAACTTTATTCCGGTTAACGGAATTGATCTAACAAGACCGAAACCGGTCTTTTCTTTAATATAATAAATTGTCGTTAAAATTTTGAATTACCTTTGTTTCATTAAATTTTATTTCTGTTTATAAAGTTTAGCTCAATTTATTTATTATAAAATTCCATCAGCAACAAAAATTGTTCCTTTAATTTCCTTAGGTATTGATTAAGTTTTATGATAAAAAAATCGAATTAATATTACCTTTTTGGTTTAATTAATTAGAAACAACAAGTTTATTACCTCTATGGTCTCGGACCGATATTTAAAAAAAAACTAGAAACAAAAATCGAGGTAGTAAATTTATTAAACTCAAAAACACTTTAAAAACTACATCTACTCCATTGGATTTTTTGTACAAAGGTGACCTGATTAGAAATATGAACCGTTGATGGGGAAATTTTCAGACTGTCTGGCGCATTCTATTTTAGGCATAAAAAATAATTTAATTGAAATATTTTCTTTTTATTACTGAGAAATTCAATTTAAGGACATTTAGCTTCGAAAAACAGCAAAAGAAATAAACATAATTTTTGACTAGCCTGAAATTGTTTTTTTCCAATTCACTTGTTTATTACATTCGATTGTTTTATTACGCGCCGAAACAAAAGCTTCATTTTGTCGTTCGAATGTTTGCCATCGGCCATGACCACAAACAATTGAATACTTTTTGAAAAAATACTTGTTTGTCCGTTTATACAAACTTGGATATCTCACGGTTCGATTAGTTATTGCAAAAGCTGATGTTTACTCAACAAACGTTGGCACCCCGCTTTGACTCGTGCTTCGATTTTCCTTCCTCGGGCAACACGTGACCCTTCTCATTCAATTCGACTACAAAAAGATCAAAAGTTTACACAGAATGTCCGAAATCTTTAATTAAATATTTTGTTTTAATAGCGCCTCCCTTGAGATATCGATTTGGTCAAAACTTTTGTTCTTTTTTTTAGGTTGTATGTAAAAAAATGTCTCGGCTGTTCCGAACGAATAGCGCCCGAAGAGTTGGTGATGAGAACATGCGAGAACGTTTTTCACGTCCGATGTTTTGCTTGCGTAGTGTGCGGAATGCGCTTACAAAAAGGCGATCATTACGTATTTAAACAGGGACAAGTTTTTTGTAAACCCGATTACGAGAAAGAAGTCGAAATGTTACAGGGATATTCTCATGGTAACGATGATTAAAACAAAGAAGTAAATTCCGACGATAAAAAAATTTTCTAGGGGACTTTTTTTGCGAAGAAATTATACCGACGAGTAGATCGATAGACGGAAGAAGAGGACCTAAACGTCCCCGAACTATTTTAACAACCCAACAACGGAGGGCATTTAAGGCTTCGTTCGAAGTCAGTCCGAAGCCGTGTCGAAAAGTTAGGGAAACTCTTGCGAAAGACACAGGACTCAGCATACGGATAGTGCAGGTTAATGTTTTAATATTTTTTTTGCCGAACGACAGATGGCGTTACAATATCTATGTATTTAATTTCGTTTGTTTCAATTTAAAATTTATTTGTTTTTTAAGGTTTGGTTTCAAAATCAAAGGGCCAAGATGAAAAAAATGAAAAAGAAGGCGGGAAACGAAAATAAAACAAACGCCGAATTGGAAAACGAAGAAAAAGTAAATATAAAGGAAGAAGAGCAAAGTGAGTATATACCTAGTGATATAATATTTGTAATAAACAAATAATAATGTGGAAGCGCGTACACTCCCTTAATTTTGCGCTCCTCTTTGCGTAGGGATGTTCTGTTGCCTGGGTAACATTTCCACCCTTAATCGAGTGCTCGTGTATTTTAAAATAACAAAAATTGCGTGTACGTTTCTGCTATTTTGATCATTCAAGTACCACCGACAATTTTAATATTAAACTTACTTTTGCTTAAAATGTAGGTCCCAGATCGATTCCCTTCATGAACGATAGTTGCAGCGATTCTGAGACAGGAAAGGAAATGTTCAATCAGTTGAAAAGCGAAAGCAATTTATTTTTAAATATTAAAGAGGAACCTGACGGAAGCGACCAGCTTTTTAAATCGGACGACAGCCAAATCATCCACCAGCATCCTATAGGTAAAACACAATTTACTCAAAACTAAATCGTTAGGTGAATGCAAATATTTGCAGGCTTGGAATCGTCGGGAAAATTTCACAATACCTACGTGGGTTTTCCCTTTTCAAATTTAGATTCTACACAAATTTCGATGCTTATGTCGCCTCCACCTGCACACAAAAATGTCGTAACGCACGGCGTTCATTTGGAAATCAATCCAATCGATCGTCTCTATTCCATGCAGAATTCCTACTTTTGTACAGAAGAAACGCCTATTATAGACTAAGATATTCTTATTTGTTATATTTACTACATATTTTTACGTTATGCTGCGATTATTATTCTACAATATGCAAAAATGTGTATTCACGAAGACTGACGATTATTAATCACTGTATCTGATTATTGAATAAAAAAATTATTTAAATTTTGATTTTTTGTGTTGAATGAGTGGTTTCGTGTATATAATAAAGCAGGTTTTAAAAATAAAAGTTATACTAGCATGTTAACAGGGCTTGATATATTGCATTACAAGCTGAGAATTAACTTCAATTTATATAACTCTATTCTGTTGACTGTACGTTCAATTTACAGGACTCTTCGATGTCATTTTTTTAACACTGCAGATGGGTGTTACGATCGACGCATAATTTTATTGTAAAGTAGAATTCAATTGAATTTTACTTAAAAACAGAGTTTCTACTATTCTAGACCAAGGCTTTTAAAGATCTGTTGTTTCGGGTCAATATTTAAACTAGCAAACTGGTTTCTTGATATATTGTTATCAACATTCGTAATTTTTTGCATTTACTCAATTTTATTATATAAATTCTCCCGATGAACGAAGCTGCACATATGAAAACAGTAAATGGAGTATTAAATTAGATATTTACGTTTTTTGCTCTTTTTACCAATTTTTATTTCACTGATTTTCAAAATTTTTAACTTAAATATAATATGTGTAACTTACGCTTCCAGCTACTATAATGTTAATCAAAAAATTTCAATTTAAATTTTGTAAAAGTATTCTTGGTTTCTCGCATCTTTTAAAACAAATTTCTCACTACCAAAACTTTCTGAGGAATCTAAATGTTAATACAGTTTTTTTCTCCATCGGGCTAAAGTAGGTCTGATAAAAGAAATACAGCAGTATAATATAAATGTCAATATGCTGATTGACTGACTCGTGAACGTTCTATCCAAACTCCTGCACCTAAAAATTTAAAATTTAAGGAATATGTTTCTGATATGGCCAAAATACTGAATAAGAAAGAATCAGATAGTTCGAATAAATAACAGACACCGAAGGTCGTCGAAGCGCCAAGGCGTTAACAATTATTATTATTATTATTAGGTAATAAAAAAAAATTATTTAAATTTAAAAAAAAATGAAAAAGCAGATTTTTGATTGTGAGAACCGCAAAAATTAAATCATCAATTTTTTTTATTTAAAAGAAGTTTCGATGGGACCGAGAGGAGAATCTGGTGTACAAGTGAAAGAAAATCTGAGAAGACATTAGAAAATAGAATATCTGAAGATGTAGCAGAAATTCTAAAAAATCTTGAGAAATCTATACTTTATGATTAGCCTCAGAATGAAACTGGTACGAGCCGCCTTTGTACCTTATTTTTGATTTGAAACCTCATGAAAGAAAATCTGGTGTAGAAAAATGTGGTTTTTGGTGGCCTCTCGCTCTATGGTAACTGTACCAGAAATGATAAGAGCCCAAAATGGCTTAATGGCATACTGCATTGGCTGATGTAAACTCAGAACTTGATGGTAAATTTGAAAACATAAATAGTTTAATTAAGTACATAAGTTTTAAAAGAATAATTAATAATAATTAAATTATTGTATCTTATAATTTTCCAGAAATAATTATTCTGTACAAAATATGATACCTAATTAAAAAAACTTTGTTGTTATTGATTTATTATCAATTGAAAACAAATGAAGAACATTCAAGAACAATAAAAAAACTATAATTCGCAATTCTATTTTTACAAATAAATAAAAATATAACTTAAAACGAATAAACAAAATTTACTTAAAAAATCTGATGTGGACACCACATGACTTTCTTGTCATTTACCCTGCTGTTCTCCTCGAAGAAACTTCACATTTGTACTCCTTTGGGTCATATTGACCCGAGCCACTGAAATAAATATAATCACACCGAAAGAACAAAATTTTTTGTTCAAAGTTTAGTTTATTTTTGTAATACAAAACTTTAAATATATAAAACAATAAATTAAATATGAATTAATCTTAGAATAATAATAATAACAATAAAAAAAAGAATAATTATAATGATGATCCATTTCAAGCAATTGGGGAAATAAGGGGGGTCGTGCATAAATTACGTCACACGATTTTTAAGGTTATTAAACCCCTCCCTCCCCCCATGGCACATTTTCATTGAACCCTCCCCCGCCAAGTGACGTCACATTTCCATCCTATAAAATTTAATAATTCGATCAAAAAATATATTTTTTAAACATTTGATCTTGACTCTCAACACTTCAAAATCACAACATTTAAAATTCCCCGGACCCCCTGTCACATTTTTGTCACAAATCTACCCCCTATCGTGTGACGTAATTTATGGATTACCCCTAATAAGCAACATGTGCTTTACATGCATATTTGATGCATTTGTTGTTATATTTAGAAAGAATTTTTGTTTTTGTTGCTTGTTTCAGGTAGACATGGCCTCTGAAGACAACCAATTGTTCATCCACAGTCACATTTTCTCGTCTAATAAATAAAAAAAATAAGGTCGTCTAATTCTTTCCAATTGTCGCTAAACACTCCACGCCTTCAATATTATACATTTTTAGAATGCCATTTTCAAGAGAATTATTGAAAATTATTTGAAATGTTGATTTTATATCCTGGACACTAGATCAGCAGTATCTAGTCGATCCTGGTGCAACTTTTTTGATATTTGAACTAGAAAATGGTTTTATTAGTTTCCAACTTATAACATTGTCTTTGGACTGAAATGATTGAGTAGGTTGCAATGCTTGCACTGTAGTTTTTCTTCGAGAAGCATTTTCTAAAACATCATCATCTGACTGTGGTTCATAATTACTGTCTTTGCTAATATGATCTTCAATTTCAGAAACATCCTCATCACTGTCATTCAGATTTTTCATTATATTCGCCATCTCTTCACCACCAAGTAATTTTTTCGTTATTATTATTATTATTATTTCCAAAATATTTCACCTAGATAAATATTACTTCACTTAGTGAAGCACCAAACAGAACTTTAGGGTGCATATAACATTCAATATTTATATCTGAACTAACTTGCATGTCTGCACTTGTCTCGAATTACTTACTTGACACTATTTAAACTTTTATTTAGACTAAGTTATCAATATAAAATTATTTCGGGTCATATTGACCCAAACATTATTAGTGTAACAATTAAATTTTAAACAATAACACATAATCTTTTAAAACAATAAATAAATTTTATATAATACTTGACAAGTAATAGTCAAAGTCATAAAATATTGGGAAAAATTATTCATACTCGTAAATAAAAAAGTTATTGAAACATAAATTTAAATTTGGGTCATATTGACCCGAGGAGAACAGCAGGGTTAAGAATAATTGTAACATCTTACAAGAATCTCGTAAATCCATTTGTGCGCGTCATCAATAAATGCCCTTTTGCACGGACAATCGCAACCAACAATAGGAGGTACACAACTAGATGCTACAAGAGTTTCAAATACAAAATTTCAACTTTCTACGACCTACCATATTTGAGTTATGCGACATACCTACAAACGTCACTATACACGAAACTTATATAGTTAAAACAGATATTTCCGTCAAAAGCTGAAAACCGAAAAAAATCGGGATTACTATTGTAATCCTTTTTTACAAGGAAGTAAAGGGGGAGCTGACGCAAAATGTTATTTAGCCTTTTTTTCGAATTTTATTAGAATTTTTCGAAAACAATCAAGAAACTTATAAATTTCAATAATAAACAGAAAAAGGTTTTTTACGTGTTGTTTTGATGTACAAAATCTAAGAGTTGAAATGGAAATTGATAAGGAATTATTGTAAAAGAATTTGTGTACAATAATTTTAGTCTTCGCCCCTTCGCGAATTCCCTTGAAAAATATTGAAATTTTTTGGAATTCATTGGAGATCATTAAAATGCTTTAGTAAATGCATGTTAATAACTATACCATATTAAAATTCTTTAGATGTGCACTTGTTTAATATTCATTTATAAATCGCTGAAACTCCTTGGAATTGTTTGGAAACCCCAGTAATTTCATTGAAATACCTGAAATTGACAAAAAACCAAATCTTCATCAAAGTAAATAGATCAAAATACAAAGAGTTTCAGGTACAGGTAAATAAAACAAATTTAAAACTTATCAGCCGAAGTTTCTTAGGACTTTATTCACTTCATCTTCAGGACTGGTATGGAAGCAAGAAACTTTATAATTACCTGAAATTCATTAAAAAATTATTACAATTCTATAGAATTGGAATTGTTAAGAAATCTCTGGAATTCCATGGCAATCGTGGCAATTCCAAGTGTTGTGTACAAAAATTGAAGAAGTAGTACAATGGTGGACATATTTCAAAAAAATTTGTGTGCACGTGTTTGGAACCCGTTTAGAAATTATTGGATTATCTTGTAAATTCTTCCAATTCCTTGAAAATGATTCTTTGGCATTCCCAGGAATTTGTTTGTAAATTACCAGAATTTTTTTGAAACCACAGGAATTTGATGAAAAACAAAGTTTCTTATTCATAAAAATGATATATATTTTTACGCAGGAGAACAAAATAATCTTAATATATAAAACTCTAAGTTTGTATGTATGTATGTCCGTCCCATCAAAATCTTCCCAACCGAAAGCACGATTGAATTGAAATTTTAACTGGTTATTCAGCTAAGAGTTCTAAGGTAAAAAAAATATGACTAATATTGTGATTTTATAATAATAAAATAAGAAATTAATTATGATAAATGATCCTGTGCAAAAATAAGTTTCCAGGTCATTAATATATTAGAGGTCAAATAATAAACAAAAACCATAAAATAATATGAACAAATTCATAAATTCAATTATTTGTTTCATTAAGATTCTCAAAAATTATGAATTTTTATCAGTAATTTTTTTTAATGTTTCGAAATCATTTAATATTGCACTTGTTTAGATATATTTTTTCTTTTTTTAAAATTCTTTGAAATTACTGGAACTAATTAAAAAATTATCTAAGCATATCATTAAAATTCCTTAGAATTGAACTTGCCCGAAAATCTTTGAAAATTATAGGAATTTCTTAGGATTCTAAGGTATTTCTTATTTTTCTAAATTTTCTAAATTTTTTTGAAATTATTGGAATTTATTAAAAATTATTAAAACGCTTCAGAATTGTACTTGTTTAGTATCCATTTATAAATCACTGACACTCCTTGTAAATCATTGGAAATTACAGGAATTTCTTAGAAATGTAAAGATATCTTTGGAAATATTTGTTGAAATTTTTTGAAAATTACAGAAATTCGAGATATCATTAAAATTCTTTAAAAATGCAGTTGTCAGAAAATCTTTGAAAATTATAGGAATTTCTTACGAATCTAGGTAATTTCTTATTTTCTTAAATTACTTTGAAATTACTGGAATTTATTAAACATTATTAAAACTCTTTAGAATTGTTATTGTCTAGTATTCATTTGTAAATCGTTGAGACTCCTCGGCAATTCTTGGAAATTGCGGTAATTCCTTGGAAATTACAGGAATTTCTTAGAATGTAAAAATATCTTTGACAATCTTTGTTGGAATTATTCGGAAATTACAGAAATTCAATGGATATCATTAAAATTCTTTAGAATTGAACTTGTAAGAAAATCTTTGGAAATGATAGGCATTTCTTAGGAATCTAAGGTTCTCTTTCTTATTCTTTTTAATTTTCTTAAATTTCTTTGAAATTACTGGAATTTATTAAACATTATTAAAACTCTTTAGAATCGTAGTTGTCAGAAAATCAATAGAATTTATTGGAAATCCCTGGATTTCCATGAAAATCATCCAGATGCCGAACGATGTTTACAAACATTTTTGGAGATATTTATTTACCCCTTGAAAAGTATACTGAAGTATATGCATTGTGAATACTGTAAATTTCATTTTTCACACTTGGGGTACGTTAACATTGCGCTTGAGATGCACTTAAATTGAACTACTAGAATTTAATATATACCTAAAAATGACCGAAAGGAATCAAGCTCGAATGCTTCAGACTAGAATAATCATGTTAGTTTTTCACAAAATTCAGTAATCTATTTTTGCAAATTATTGATAAAGGCCTTGATACTAAAAGATAGAGAGTAAAAAAGAATTCTTTCCGAGTTATTTCCATGTCAATAATTATTATTGACCGGATTAATTATTAAATTTAAAAATTCTACTTTTCCAGAAAAATTAAGAACAAACAAAAACAATAAAAATAATTTTATTTTGCAATTTTTTCGGATTTTATTAGAATTCAAAATCTTATTTTATTGCAGATCAAATCGAGAACAATCGATAACAATAATAATTAAGAAAATTTTAAATTAAAAAAAAAAGAGATTGACAAAAAAATTGTTTTGTGATTATTTTGATATTTTTTGCAAAATCAAAAAAAAATTTCACAACAATTGAAAATGGATAAAAATCGAGAACAACATATATAATTTATTTTTTGAAAAAAGAAGAACCAAGTTCATGCACACCTCGGACGAACTAATCTAATATGATTTTTACTTACTATACGACATATTAAATTAATTGGATAGTAAAATAATTATTTTCCAAACTTTATAGCTTTACAAAAAAGAAATCTTCAGCCTAAGTGAAAAACAGTAGATTCTCCTAGAATAAATATAACTAGCAAACTAGCTAGCTATCAACTTTTGGTAGTAGCAAGTAAAAATGTAAAACTGTAAATTAAAGCAAGCCGTAAATATTGAACCATTTGAGCGCTGAATATACTTCAAATTGTTTCCCTTTTAATAAAAGAAAAATATTTCATTGTGTGAAGCGGTGTAGATAGGACAAAGTGAGCACACCTTGAAATTCACTCCACTCGAATAAAATTAGTTTCCCTTGCAATAATAAAAACTCGACTTATTTTAAGTGGAAATTTTATTACAAAGAGATAATATGTCAATATGCAAATAAATGTAATGCACTTGTACACCTACAGTAATCTAATAATGGTATTAATACCTATTCCCAATTGATAAGATATGATAAAATAAGTAAAGTGTTTCATGGCTCACAGGTGCATCGGATGTGAACCAACAGCTGAATTCTTTCACCTGATAAAATACACTTTTTATTTTGATTATCTTACACTCCGTATAATTATCGATTAGGAGAACGCATTATGTGTTTGTAAACAATATAACAGGATTTTCGAGCAAGTAATATCCAAAAGGACACAGCTTTCCTAAACAATGTCTAATAATGGTGTTACACACTGTGAGGTCATGTCGGTATTAGGCTACTGCTACTATTGAGAGAAATTGAAAAGGGTCCCCTACATTATTGTGAATAGTAATATCCGAATTACTGTCAAATACTATTAGGACTTTAATAAAGGATCTCCATATCAGCACCTGCTTGTACACCTATACTCGTCCTAATCTTTGATTTCAACCTAAAATTAAAAAATTACTTTTGCAAATCATAATCATACAATCTTCAGTAGATCCATTAACACCTATTGAAAAATTTCCTTTTTATATCAGCAAAAGTTTATTTAAAAAATTTTTTTTTATGTTTTACTACAAATTGCAATATAATTAGGTACATGTAATGTACAAGTGATTGTTTTAAGTTTTGCAAAAACTTATTTTATATATTAATTTTGTTCGACAACATTTGTTCGACTAACAGTTATTCGACTGCTTTTGTTCGACTTACCATTTGGATATTATACGGAATTATTAATTTAATATCTAATGCATGCTACTAACATGATGTGCAATTCCCATTTTTCTAGATTTTAAACGATTTGAAACATCAACTTTACAACTGATGGGTATGGCCATTACTGGGGCCAGTACCAAATACTTCGGTATATACAAGTCGCTGACAATAAAAGTTCAGAAAAAATGTCAGAAGAATCTTTGGAAAAATTAATCTACATATTAATTTTTCTATTCTTTTAATTTTTATTTTTTCTTAATTGTTAATTTTTAGAATTTTGTGTTTAATTTTGTTTTTTATTGTTTTTATATTTTATTTGTATTTGTAACCTTTGAAAATGGGTTAATAAGAAACCCACGACATCGGACAACTTATTAATTTTTGTTCTTATTGACCTCTTACTCAACTATCATCAACTTACATAAAAGGTATAAGTTCGAATAAAATTATGTACGGAATGGGGCAACTCGACGCCAGGTAAAATTTCGCCAAAAACAACCAGTGAAATTTTGCAAAATTATTGCTAACTGGTGTTTTTTCTGAATTTTTCCGCAAATTTTCGCATTAAAAATATATAATTGTCGAATTTAGGATCTAGCGCGAATCGGATTGCTTGCGTCTCGGGGATGTTTTTAATTTTTGGGGCTCATTTTCAAAAGTCACTAGATTTGAGAGTACAGAAAATACTGTAGGTATATGTTGTTAAAGATATCATAAAAGAAAGTAATGTCTTTAAACTTCATAAAACTTAATTCAAAATAAAAATTTTAATTTTACAGATAACTGTACCCATCTGCCGCCGCATCAAAATCATTTCACAGTTGTCTTGATTTTTCCATTCCAATATTATAAATTTTAATAGGTATCCAATCCAATTATAATGTTTACATCTTCAAATTTAATTTTAATTTTTTCAATGTTCAATTCCAAATATTTAATCTCATTCAAAAATCACCAATTTTATTAATAGGTATCTATTTTGAATAATTTTAAATTCAAATAAACAAAATCAGTTACATAAAATAAAATCACTCTTATTTCTTAAATATACAAAATCTAAATCAATTCTAACGGACAAATTTTCCGGTCCCCAAATGCCTGGCGATGGCGTAGCGATAACTACTGAGAGGGAAATCCAGAAAATTTAAGATTTACATTATTTATACAATTTTATAACCAAAATATTAAATGCACAAAAAAATTTCTGAATTATTTAATAGAAGATTTTGGAACACAAAAAAATTAAGCATGTCTGTCATTCTTTCCGTAATGCATCTCCGATTGAGTTTTTTTATTACCAATCTACAAAAATTGAGAGACTATAGGAAAGTGACGGCTTGAGCAGCATTGAGAGAGAGAAACTTAAGGAATCAAGTTTTTTCACATTTTGTAAATAATTTTCTCAAAGTTTGATGCTGCTGAAAGCAAAAATCAGAAAGTGACAAACGACGCCAATGAATGGATTAATAAGATTATATGAAATTTCTTCTTTAAAACGTCATTTTCAAATGTAGTTGACTTGCTTGAAGTGAATTTTTATTTATTTTATTTACAAATTTATGTTAAGTACATCGATAAAATCGAAGTTTTTTTAATTAATTAATTAACGTCTAAATTACGTAGTGTTAATTGGTTGGGAACGACGCTTTAACCATTTTTGTAAAACAATAAGTATTAATTCTGCTACATCTTGAAAGCGGTTAGAAAAAATTTAAATTACAGATGATACGGTTTATTCCCTGTTTCTTCGCGCACAGACTATACCGCTTCGCTATTTTTGCGACATCTGCTCGCCATTGCCAGTTCATAGTTGGCATAATATTTTATAACAAATTCAAAATAACGCAGGTACTAGGTATGCTTTTATTGGAATTCATGAAACTATAATAGAAGTGTGCACTAACGATTGCAAATATTGGCGCAGTTCAACAAACAAGAGCAATAATTGCATTGAATTAAGTTCCAAGTGTTTATTACTAGCGACATTGTTAACACTTGTGACATAGCAAACTTTAAGCTACGCTTTCAAAAGCCAACCCAGTCAATAATGCCAACTGTTACAAAAATACAATTTTTAAAACCGCCAACGGAAAACCTAAATAGGTTTTTAAAAGAGTAGGAATATTTTTTCTTCTTTTTAATTCTAACCGAATAAAATAGCAAAAGAAATAAGAATTCTGTCCAACACTGGCAGATATATCGCAGCAGTGTTAGAGAAAAATAAGGGCGGACGGGCAGTTATGTGCAGAGAATCTAATATCGGCTGATCCACGCATTCTTCTCAAGCCGCCCCAAGTTATGTCCACGGGATTTCAGAAGTAGGAATTCACCCTTCTAAAATGCTTACGGTCATGTCTTATGTCATCAACAATTTTGTGCTAAATTGGTTTTGTTAAAAAAAAGTTTCACGATAAATTTTGACCAATTTTAAATTATTGAACTATTGGAACATTTTTTTTCGTAAAATTATATTTAATTTTTAACAAAAGCATTTTATAATACAATGAATTACTTTTTGGAAGCTAATGAAAGTCTAATTGTTAGGATTGCATGTGCCTTTTTTCTGGATTAAAATATTTATACAAGTTGAGTTAAAATTAGAAACTTCCAAAGGAAAAATTTTTAACATCGACATGGAATTACTAAAATGTTCTGAATGCAATAAATGTGAAGATACAGCAGATGATAATGTTCCATTTCATTATGTAACATCGATTTGAATTGTTGAAACTTATACTCAAGTGAGCAGAACATACGAGTAAGAAGACGTTGCATCTGATTACATTTCAAATTAACGAAATGTTTTACAAGCTCATGAGCTATTAATGGGTTACTAGAACCAAACAACTGTTTTGCAAACTTTCTGTGGAAAATCTGTTAATATAATATTATAATTTAAATAATTTGATTTCATTTGATAACTCTTCCGCAAGCAACAACATTGTCAGATTTTAATTAACTTCCTTTTCAATATTTTTTGTCAAATAAAAATTTTTAAATAAATTTCTGTCCAAAAATGCAACGATAACTGTAGGTGTGCGTCGCTATCACACCAGGTGCTCGACGTGCACACAAATTTTACAACGACTTCCAATTCAACCAATTATATTCAAAAACCAATTATATTATTTTGATCATCCAATTTTCCAATTTCATCACCGTTTATCAACCTTTATTTTAATTTTCTCCAATTAAATCAAAATTTTATCAAAAATAATTACAACAATGCAATGTCATAACTTTGGACAATTTCCAAATAAAAAATCAACAATAAAATTTCTCACTCAATCGAATATTTATTTCACAAATTCAAATCTGAGACGCAAAATTAATACTTATTTCAGTTCAGTCTCCAAAAAATATAAATTTAATTTTTAAAATTTCAAAAATGTATAAAAAAAGATTTTTGATTGACTTAAATCCGGTCTCTTAAATATGATTTTTTCGTCAAAGTTGTAATAAATTATTTTTAAGAATAGAATCTCAAATAATAACAGGTTATTTTTCATATGTTAAAATTTAAATTGCGTTAATATTTTGTTTTTCATTTCCTAATCTTCGGAAAAACATAATTATCTCTAAATAATCATTATTCCAGATAGCTGGCAGAAACCATAATAAAACGTATTTATTTTTGATTATAACTTCAAATATTGATCGCGCTTTAGTGTAGCTATTGGCAAACCGGGGGGTCTGGGGGGTATGGAATAACCCCCAGTGTACGGTTTACTCTTTTTTTATGGACCAATAGTATTAGTTTTTCAGTGCCGAAGAGCTACTTTAGTAGCCTATGCTGGGATCCTTGATTGTGAGCGCCGTATTTGGAAGTCGCAGTTTTGAGAAGGAGAGGGAAGGATGTGGAAAGGAAAAATTTGAGAGGCAGAGCTTATTTTTAATTGGGCTGCGCCCTAGGCTCTAGCAAATTTTCGGGCCCCTGATATTTGAGTATAACTAATAGCATCGAAGGCCCAATTTTAAGGTTATTTTTTTCAGAATTTGATTTTTATTTTACGATTTTGTGTTTTCTCTTTTCGAGCCCCTCTGGCCATTGGGCTCTAGACGCCTAATGCGTCTAATGGTAAAATAGGCCCTGAAAGGGACGAGAAACTTGCAATAAACGAAAGCAGAGCGTAGTCATAATACAGAAGAGATTTCTGATAAGAAGCAAACACAGAAAGGAGCAAAACTAAAGCAGACAAGAGACAGCACTCGGAGTGAACTGAAGTAATACCGAGAGACAATTACCGATATGTTCTGGTGTTTTAATGAGTGAAATTTGAAAAGTAAAATTTTTTCTTCTTGTTCAAGCTAATTCAAATAAGAAAATCTGATGTGAACACCACATGTACACCAATTGTACAAAAATCTCGTTAATCTATTTGTGCGCGTCATAAATGAATGCCTTTTTGGCACCGAGAATCGCAACCAAAAATAGGAGATGCACAACTAGATGCTATAGCATCAATTTTCTACGATATCCGTATTTGAGTTATGCCACATACAAACTTAACAACGAAAATAGTCAAAATGGATGGGAAGGTCGGAACGGATATTTCCATTAAAATCTGAAAACAGAAAAAAATCGGGATTACAATACTTTCTTGGTTTTCAAGGAAGTAAAAGTTAAAATAAGTTCGCTGTAAGAAAGAATTTAATAACTTTAATCGAAATTTTCTCTAAAAGTGCGGTGGTTTTTTAAAGATCTCTCTAATAATAATACTTTCGATTCTCCCCCCCCCCCGGTTTCACTTAAAATGTTGGAAGTTTTGACGTTTTGTCGGTTTGCCGCAGCCCGTTCGTCGTAAACGCAAAATTTATTGGTTGCATGGTTGCAATCAATTCGCCGCAGCCGGTTGAACACATCTCAACACTGCCATAGGCAATTTAATCAAAGCAGTAGTACACAGTACCAAGATAAATTTAAAAAATAAATTTGAATTTGAAAAATATATGAAGACCTGTTTAGATTACAAGATTTTTCTTATGATTTGATCATATGATTTATCTTAAGATACATTTATTTGGTTACACTATATGATTTTGCCTATGACCTGACCACAGTCATAAGGAAAATAATAAGAGTATTAGGTAAAATAATAGATGACAGGAGCGGACTTAACAAGATCTTATATCGGCGTTTGCCGCCACAGTTCAAACTAAACTACATATATATAGAGACTAAAGATAACAACACTAATAAATTACATTATTGATTTTACCAAGTTTTCTATAAATTTTACTTTTCCATAAGCTTTTTCCATAAGATTTTTCATATGATTTTTTGAATTTCCCGCGTTTTTTAATATTTACATTGATAACAGATTTTCTCTTATCTTCTTCTAACTTATCGTCTTGCGTTGAAAAGGATCGATGCTGATAGGTCTAGTGCCTAATAATCCTTGCGTCGAAATGATTGCGTCCAAACGGGTGTGCGGTAAAACGACTGCGGCGAAACGGTCGCGTCAATATTACTTTTTGAGTTTTTATTATTGCCGTTATAATACAATTTTTTTACAGAGCTATCTACGATTAACTAAATTACGATTAGTTCAATTTAAGTTATCAACCTAAAATATAGGGAAGTTACAGAAAAGTATCGAATCAGTGCGGCCCTACTACCTTGGAAATGAAATCTCACACTAATCAAGTTCAATACCATTCAAATTTTACCGTTTGGTCAGCTAAATCGAGTTTCACAATTTTTTTACTTATTTATTTAGTGTCAAGTTATGTTAGTCTTTTACAGTATACTTTGAATTTTACTTTTTTTACGTGGATTGTAAAGCGATTTTGAAAAATTAAATACTTTTAAACAGTTTTTTGAAAAAAATCTAATTAGAAATTTAATTTAATTTGAGAATTTCTAATATTTTGGGTATATTGGGATATAGTATTTTAGTTCCTTTTGAAATTTTTTAATGTCTGTTACGGTTTAACTAAAAACTTGTTCATGAAATATCACATCGATTTTGTTTTTAATTTTCCACTGAAGTTACAAAAAATTTCGGGTTTAAATAAAGGTTTGTTTATTTAAACGACAGTTGACGTGAATATGAATAAAAATTTGAAAGAAAATTTTTTGTTTAAATGTAAGCTTTTTTGGTTTCGTCTTAACTCGTAACTCCTCACCCCCTTTAACAGCCTATTGACGTGCCTGCTCCGACTTTTAATAAAACTCTTGTCTGTTTGGATCTGATAGATGACTACACCCCCAGTCAGATATTAAACTGGCAAGGACTGCGGCGGTGGGTTGTAAGGAACGAACGAAGGGGCACTACTTGGTTTCAGCTTTTCACTCTCTCCACGCAACAAATTCAAAGTTAAAAATTACTTTACAATATATAAATGGAAATAATAAAAAATAGTTTTAATTTTTCTTTGTTCAACCCTTAACTTTTATGGGGTTATTTGCGGCTCAGTTCAAACATTAATGTGATTTGATTATTTGGTTCAGTGAGTGTGTCGAATGCATTAATTTTTTGTTCGGCAATATCATTGCATCACTAACATCTTCATGAGCAATTAGTTTTTTGACCCCTTCGGAGGGAGCATAATATTTTTATGTTCGAGCAGGTGGCTAAGAAAGATTTAAAAAAATGTGAGGTCGAAATGGAAAAATCATTAATTACTTTGTTATTAGAGAAAGTTTGTGCGGAGCCGTTGTGTAAAGTTAATGATAGTTCAAGGGTGCAGGAAAATCATATTGCTTGACACCCCTAACATTTACCCGAACTATTAAAATGCTAGCAGCAGTAACACACAACTGGCAGCATGATTCACATGTAAATGGAGGCACGCGCTGTGCCGATCATAATCCGTCCGACAGCGGTGTCACCGTTGTGACGCCTGACGACGTTAGCCTAGGATCATTACATTACATCGTCGGGAAACGATCTCCTGCAGGGAACCAACGAAAATACTGGAGCGGCGCCTTTTACGTCGAAATTGTTTTCCTTGACATAATTTAGGTAATCCCGTCACGT
Source organism: Cantharis nigra (assembly GCA_958510845.1). Taxonomy (NCBI): domain Eukaryota; kingdom Metazoa; phylum Arthropoda; class Insecta; order Coleoptera; family Cantharidae; genus Cantharis; species Cantharis nigra. Next base: position 15,228,987 of record OY294029.1, read on the forward strand.
TCATTAGATCAAAATAAAAACAAACTTCTTCCATTATTTTCTTCTCATCCTTTCCGTCATCACTTTTTTAATTTATTTACAAACCAAAAATGTTTTCCTAATTTTTTTTTCATTAAATTTCCCAAGACCTCGTGTCATTTATACTGATAATATATGGTAGGTCGTGAGAAATAACGAAGGCAAGAAACACTTAAAAGCGAGGAGGTTAAGACTGGAGTCGAGAAAATATGGCGTCATGTCGGGTGTGCAATAAGGCTTTATTATCCTTTATAAACAGGTAAAAGTGGTAAAGCAGCTAAACGAACGACTTGCCTTCTCTTCTCTTCTCCCACGACTTTACTCAACTTTACTGCTCAGACGTTAAACTAAAACTCAAATGACAAACTAACGTACGTAATATACATAAAAAATGCAATATTTTTTATTCAATACCAAAATTGCTTTGTTTATTACCTCGGAGTTGTAAAATTTTAACGATTTTTACATCTTTGCTTTTATTTCCCTGCCTTTATTTGTTCAACTCGACAAGATGGAAGTTAATAGTTTCCTTGTCGAACATGTTCCAACTTAAACTTTCATCATTATTAACATAAACAAATTCATTATTGAAGTCTACACTTCCAATCTTCACTTTCAACACCAGTGGTTCGCTTCCCAACCGTATCGAAGAGATTAAGAGATTAATGGCACTGGTCTGCAACTGCTTTATTTTATATTTGTTTGATGCAGAAATTTTATTTTTATTCTAAAACTTTGGTAAATAATATCAATTTTTAATTTTATGGTTTTTCAGCAATATACCTAGATGAGGCTGCAACAGCTAGGTAGGGAAACCTGATCTTTTGCCGCCAAAATGGCCGCATGAGCGGTTGAGACCGCATTTTTTATTAGTTATTGGCAGCGGGACTTGTCGGAGTAGGCAAGGAAGGCTTAGTCTCTCCACAAATTCTGAATTATTAAAATTTTCCAAAAAGTAAAAACGTAAATTTTCGATTGTGAGAACTATTAAAAAATAGAAAAAATTCTGGGGGTATTCCATAATCCCCAGATCTCCCAGTTTCGAAAACTAACAACTTTTATACACCGAATTTTCATTATTTTTGTGAAATCTTCTCAGATTTCCCTTCGGCCGAGCAAATGTAGAAAATTCAAGAAATCGAAAAAAATCTTAAGAAATTCGAGAAAATCTTAGGAAATTAAGAAATCTGTTTCAACTTTTTTGAAAGAAACTCTTGAACAGCGACATAAATTTTTGTACACCGCATTTTTGTTATATCTCAAAAATTTCCATCAATTTCGCTTTACTTGAAACCAAGTGGAAAATGCCAGTGGTGGGTTTTGTGGCACCCGAATTTCGCAAATTTCTTGCAACTTACAGTATTTCTAACTTGATTTTGATAACCGGAGAAATAGGAAATTCGAGAAAATATAGAAAATCTTAGGAAATCTTATAACTGGAAATGTAGTAAATCTTTGGAAATTCAATGAAATCTAGTATACGAAAATATGGGTTTTGGTCGCCATTCGGATGTCACTGGTGGCCTATACCCTCAAAACTGGATGTGCAAAATTTAAAATGTAGTTTCAGTACGAGCTGATTATTTCCTGTAACGCTGGTATTAGTGAATTTAAAACTACTATGTCCTTCGGATAATTACGAACCTGCTTAGTAATAGTAAAATATGACCGAAAATGCTTATGATTAGCCTCCTCACATGAAAAAGCCACGAGCCGCCACTGGTTATTGGATATATTAGTAAATAATTATTTCTGGATTGCATGTTGAGAGAAAATAATTGGAATTTGGATGTAGATTGGAATTATTATTGGAATTATAGCTAAATAGTCAAAATTCTTATTATTAAAATTTGGAAATTATAATTTGATAAAGCTACATATTAGCAAGTTTTCTTTTAGATTTGCATTTCATTTCATTTGTATTTCAATGTTTAAATTTGGATTTAAGAACAAATAAATAGAAATATTCTCAGCTTTCTGAATTACTATTTATCTAACAAATTAAGATTTGAAGATTTAATTAAAAAAATTTTTTTTCCATACCTAAGTTGTATTTCGTAGGAGTCAAGTCTCTGAATTGGTCAAACGCTCAAATGTAAATTTGGGTCAAATTGTCTTTAAACTGAAAGATGTTCAACTTTCTATTTATTAAATTTCTGCTATTTAGCTTCCGGCTTTTTACTTTGGTGGTAAATTAATATCTGAAAAACCAATTTGTTAGCAACTTCATCAAAGAAAAACAAAACTTAAAACTAGTTGTTTCGAGTGAAAATTTGATACATGTTTGTTTTTAGTAGAAAATGTAAAGTTTCGATTTAGTAGACAAAGTTCGACCAAACTTTAACAATACACTGTATTAACCTATCGAAGCTCAAACTTGAAGAGGTGTCTCAGATGCAAATGTGGTATCTTCTTGGTTCAGCCGATTAACTTTCTTTATTTTAAAATCTTCTTTCTAGCGCCGGTAACATTAATACTGCATGATAATTTACATCATCGGAATTATATATTAGTGTCATATTAAGTAATGGCATTAGTAATTAAGCCATCATTAGACCTTACTGTAGTTTCTATAGTGTAGTCATAAGTCAGTTTACTTACCAGTGGCAAATTCAACAGTTACAGTAGGTGACACACAGAGAAAACATTTAAATACAAATTTATTGCAGATTAATTTTGAAGTAAATCAAATTCAGTAAAATTGGGAATTGGGTGTTACCCAAGTAATACCATCCATAACTTTTTTCGGTTCTATATAATCGTACTGAACTTTTTAAACATCGAAAATCTTAAGGATCTAGAGAAATCTGAGGAAATCGTGAAAAGCTGCTGTATACCTACTTAACTATTTTTAATATAAAGCTGCCAGGGTTAGCTATTTTCATAATTTTAAATTTTATTACTGGACTTAATTATAAATATAATTATATAAATTATTGTCAAAATTTTACTACAATTAAAATTACCTAAAAATACCTAAGAGTAGAAAAGCAATTTTTATCCACAGAACTCGAAATTCTAAGAATTTCCAAACATATATTGCCACTTCTGCCGCAATACCTCCAATTATCAGTATACCAAATTTTATCCAGAGATACGATAACTGTCAGATTAATTATAAAAATTTTCAAATCTGTCATATTTCTACGAGCCATTTAACAAATTTTTACAAAAAATAGATAAATTAAGATTTCAGTTAATATTATACGTAATTTTTTTGCTTTTAGATTTAGCTCAATTGTTTTCCCACCAATACTTGTATTTTAAAAGCTCTATTAGCACATAAAATGTTATCACAATCGGTTAAACTTTTCCTGAGATACGATGACATTTTCATTATTTTAATTTATTTTATTGTGGTAGCCCTGGTAAAGATTTCTCAGCCGAAACCTTATTTTCACCACTAGAGCCCACCACAGACATAAGTCCAAAAGTTTGATTTCCATTGACGCAGAAATGCCGAAGAAAATCGAGGGACTAGGAGTTTTTCAAGATTTCGCAAAAAAAGTAACTTTGTTTTTCATGTTGAATTTCTGATTTTTATCAAATCGTTTTATATGCTGCCAAGTCCTAGGGGAGCAATGTTCCCACATACAATATTTGGTTGAGATCATTTCAGTACTTCATGAGTTATGCACTTTTGAAGTTTCAACAGTGGCAGCTTATAATTTTTGACAAATGACAGATAGAAAGTTAATTTCTCCAATTCTGGATAAAGCTTTTCAAGGTCTTTAAAATAACATATCACAAGGCAAAATCGTTTTTAAAAAATCCTTATTTTCACTTCTCCACCGTAAACCTTACTACCATACCAAATTTGATAGTGACTGGTTGGACGACTCAGGAATAAAGAAGAGAAAAAATCTAATGACAGACCGACCGACAAACAGACCGATACAGAAATTTTTTTTTATTTTTTGCAAATCTTTGCAAATTGAAATTTTTTTTCTATTACCCTACCTCAAAGTAAACTAATTTTTTGATTGGAGGTAAAAATAAACAAATAATTCCAGAGATTTCTATGAAATTCCAATTTCTAATAAATTTCATTCCAAGAAAGTCAGTGATTGAATATTCTTAGAAACAACAATTCTCTGATGAATATCCTTAGAAGAGAATTCCAAAGATTCCCGAGAAATTCCAATGATTTCCAACGGAATTTTTAAAAATGAAAAGTTTTTGTATTTTTTTGTATTTTTAATATTTCTACGGATTTACAGGGATTTCTGGTTTTCAACAAATTATAAAGAATTTCAGAGTTTTCTTCAAAATGATTGGGATTTTCTTGGAATTTAAAGATTTCCAAACAAATAATGACAGTCAAGAATCGTTTTTTGATTTTACAATTTCTAAATGTTGATGATTTCCAAATGTTTTTAATGAATTTTAGAGAAAAGTTAACTGATTTTCATGGCATTGTAAAAATTTCCTATAAAATTCAAAATAACTGAATTTTAAACAAATGTCTAATTGAACGAATTGCAGAGATGTGTTAAGATTTCCATGATTCTAATTTTTTTTAATGATTTTAAATATTATTGATTTGCAGTCGAAACTTTAAAATTTCCAATGAATTTTAGTGATTTATTTCAAAAGATTCCACAGATTTCCTTAAACTTTAAGGAATTTTCATGGAATTCTAACAATTTTCACTTAAAATTACAAATATGCAGAATTCCAAACAAATCTACTTCTAACAAATAACACCAATTTTGGAGATTTTCATGAATTTTAATGATTTGCAATAAAATTTAAAAAACAAAAATTCCAAAACAATTTAATTCCAAGCAACAATATCAGTAACTTTGAGTTAAATCCTGCGATTTCTTAGAAATTCCTGTAAATTTCAAAACATTTCCAAGCAGTTTTCAAATAATTCTAACAATCTTTCACGAATTTTAAAGATTTTCATAGAATTTTAGATATTTTCATAAAACAACTTCTTACAAATTGTTTGAATTATGTGGAAATCACTGTTATTCCAATGATTTTTAAAATATTTTAAGCATCTTTTATGAAATTTCAAGAATTCTCAGAATTTCAGTAGATATGCCATAAAAGTCCAATGATTTTCAACAAAGTTTCAAACTAATATGCAATTATAATTTCAAAAAACTACAATGATTTTCAAATAACATCAATGATTTTTTTAGAAAAATTAGTAATTTCCGAGGATTTCTATAGATTTTTAAACAAAGAGTTTTCAAAAATATGTGTAGAATTTTATAGAATTTTTTTATGAAAATCGTAAGTAGATAGAATTCTAAACAATTAAAATCGCAAGAAAATACGGCAATGTAATTTCAAGAAATTACGGTGTTTAATTCAATTGATTTTTATGCAATTTTAAATATTACCAAGAATGATTTCCAGTGGATTTGCAATCAAATGAAATGTTTAATTATTAAATTACAAATAAATGATTCTACTACAAATTATCCTTTACCAAATGGTCACGACAAACATGATGATCCCAGACAGAATGATCCTCTGTACTAAATCATTCTAACTATAAAATGATTCTTATAACAAATTTTGCTGAATACTGTAATAAAAAATTTTTTCTCCCCATTCGGGGCCTCCAGAAAAAAGATCAACCAGCTTTTATTTACTGTAGATGCCCTGTAGATGTTACTCTAGCTGAAGATGGTGCGGAAGCGAGGGTCATAATTTTCGGAGAAAGGTAACAAGAAAACACAAAAATAATATCAGCAAGAAGTATGCTGCCAAACGGCAGTTGCAAACAAATTATTTAAAATAATTATACGGCAACTCGAAAGCAAATACGAGATTCCCAGTCGTTTTTCATTTGTTAAAGTTATAAAACTTACTCCAAAAATTGACAAGCACACAAATCACTTTCACATTTACAAAAGTTTACACCAAAAAAGTCCCTAAAGTTGCGCTCTTGCGTTTTCAAAACGCAAACTCCAATTCCCCCAATCAGACTTTAGGCAGGGGCGTACTCAGTAAACAAAACAAATTGCAAAACTTTGTTACACTACTGAATTTATAGAACAGACTTATGTCTAATCTACTTATTCTTTTTAGAGCCGGTCTTGCCATTAAAACATCCCTGAAGTGGCTCCAATTCAACAATTACAGTTATTGAAAGATGACATTTTTGACTCGCTCCCCTCATTAAATGAGTGTTCTAGAAAGACGAGAAGAATTTTAAAAAACCGAATTTTTAAGTAGCTCCGCTTATTAAAATCATTTCTGTAATAGCCAGAACTTGAAAATTACGGATATGGAAAGATGGGATTATTATTTCTAAGTTAAATTCAGCTATAAATAACTATTGAATAAATTTCGCTTATTATACTAAGCTAAAAATTCAAATTTCACCAATCAAATGCATGGATCTCATTTTGGCGACGGTTTTGCTAAAAAAATAATTTAATCCCATACCCCAACCTACAGAACAGAGAAACAAATTTAATTATAATAAAAGCTTTTAAAAGCTTTAAATAAATGCAATAATTACAAAACATTACAGTAATTTTCAAAATTTCTAAAATATTTCAAGGGTTTTCAGGGTTTTCAGATTAGTTTTCCATGGTTTCTAAATTTTTCTTTTGTGATTTTTGTAGATATTTTATATATTATGAATTTCTAATTAAAATTTCAAAATTTCCAATGAATTCCTGAATTTTTTTTAGAATTTAACTAAAATTTTAAATATGCAGAATTCCAAACAAATGTGCTTCCTATTCGGAGATTTTTATGAATTTTAATGATTTTTAATAGAATTGTAAACTAAGTAAATTTAATTCTAACTTTGAATTAAATCCAGCGATTTTTTTGGAATTCTAGTAAATTTCAAAACATTTACAAGCGGATTCCAAATAATTCTAACAATTTTTATTAATTTTAAAGGTGTTTAAAGAATTCCAGATAGTTTCATAGAACAACTTCTTGTAAATTATTTAAATTCTGAGAAAAACTCTGTAATTCTAATGATTTGTATAGAATTTGTGGTATTTTCCGTGAAATATCAAAGATTCCCAGAGTTTGAATAGGTGTCTAGGGATTCCCACAGAAATCCAATGATTTCCAACGGAGTTTCTAACAAATATGGAAATCCAATCAATAGAATTCCCAATAAATAAAAGTCCAAGCAATATAATTATAATTCCAAAATATTATCGTAAATTTTAAGGAATGTCAGTGATTTCCAAATGGGTTATAAGAAATTCGAATGACTTTTTTTGTGAAAATCATAAACAAATAATTCTTAACAATTAAACTTGTAAGAAATTAGAAAATTAAACAAAGGTAATTTCAAGAAATTGCGGTGTTTTTTAATGAATTCTAATAATTGATTTCTAAGATATTTCAGAAATTACCAAAACTTTCCAAACAATTCCAAAATTTTCCAAAAACTTCCATTGGTTTTGCAAAGAATTTAAAAAATTTTCGCAAGGAATTGAAATCAAATTGATTTACAAATTCTTTTATAGAATTACAAATTAATGAAATTCCAAAACATTACAGTAATTTCCAGGAAATTCCAAAAGTTATAAAGAATTCTAAAATATTTCAAGGGTTTTTAAGGATTTCAAAGAATTCCAACGATTAGAACAGCTTCAAATGATTACTATGGAATCTACCATAGAATTATGTGTCCACACATAAATAAAGACTGCAGCCGCTAAATGCTATGCCTAATTAAGAGTTAATAACGTATATGCGGTACTGAGGACGGCTAATAAGCCCAAAACGTTACAGATTTTGATTTTAACAGATATAATGTATATAATTGGAAGAGAAGTAAAAATAATAGTTATTTATGTACCAATTATGTAATGCAACTGTTCTTTAAAGAGGATGAGTACTTTTAAATAATTGTTTTATTTCCAAAAACGTCGGTCTACAATAATTATGTCGAAAAATTCAGGTTCTTGTCCGACGTCGCTCTTTAAAAGTTAAATTTCTCTAAAACAATTTGATTTATTTCACAGAAAATTAATTTCGTGATAGTTTGTTCAAGGTTTCACCATAATCGAGTTATAATACATTGGTAAAGTTTCAAGTTTAGTTAAGATTTAACACTACAAATTATTATTTTAATTTTTTCTTCCAACATAAATAGTTATTGGAAAATTTTAACTTGATTTTAAGTGATTTCCTGACAAAAATCAAATTGTTCAGCAATCGAATTCAACTGTTTCTAAGTTTTCTGAAATATAACATTTCAGTTGTTTTTCAGATTCTAAAATTTTCTATTCCTTCCCTTGTCTATTCTTATGGAAAATTTAAAAAATGGTGAAAAAATTGGACTTCAAGAGTTTAGGCAGACTCTCCCAGTAGCCAGAAATGTAAATCGGTGGAACGTATGCCAGCCGAAATGTATCGATGGATTGCGAAAGTATAGATCTCTCTCCAAACCAAGAAAATATAATGTTTGGCCGGTATAAACGTTAATACTGTTTGGCCGTAATGAAAATTGAGAAAAGTTAATATATTTATACAATGGCTTGATGAGGAGGCGATATAAACATATTTCACGGGGGCTAATCTGGGGATTAAGCGCATCCTGTTGACGGACGGATTATGTCTCAATGCGGAGCGTGCCGGCCGACTCCCGCTGTTTAATACGCAGCGAGGCCACCCGCCGTTATACCCCTATTATGCAGACGATTAATAAACTTGCTACATGAATATCAAATCAATATCAAACTTTCTTCATAACTTATTGGTGAGAGCAAAAAATTTTCAAACATTCATCGGCTGATTAATCTTGCCATAAGTTTTTCTTCGACTGAAAACTTTGCAACTTAACTGAAAGTGTCAAAATAAATGTCAAAATAATAACTATCGCCGTTGTTTATGTCGCTGGTTAACTAAATCTACCCTTAAGGTTATATCAACGGTGAGCCACATTTGGACCACATTTTCAGCATTGATAAAGCTAAGACTCCTAACTATTATTAAATGATGTGGAGGCAAACGACCACCGCATGAATAATTGCCAACTAATGTCATAAGGCGCGTGGCATTTTTGGGTGCCACCCAAATCCAACGTTGACAAACACATAGAATCATAAATATTCTTTTCCATTCTTCTCGATCGGTTATAAATTTTGATTAACGAAAGATTTTTGCTTTTTAAATTAACAGCCGCGATATTACTGCAGGGTCGTTGGCTTGAGCATACGAAATAAATGAGAAAATTCAACTTCCAAAATTGATTAACGGTGCCGGTGGGGCTTGCCATTACTAGGTAAATTTCAATTGAGCTAAAAATGGACAAATCATCAAAAACTCATCAGGAAAACCGATGCGATATAGACAGATATGTCCCGGATATTCAGACAGATCCCGTCTTTTTCGAGTTGGGGCCGCTTCAGGGATGTTTTCAATGGGTGGGGCAATTCAGAGATTAACTGCATAACTAGTTCTGTCATTTTAAGTGTATTTTATGCCGAAAAATATTTGCATAAATTAAAAATCCTTATGGGTTTTGCCGCCTCGTGGTTCGCAACTGCTTAGTTCAAAATTCAAATGTTTAAGCGTCCGATTAAATATGTTGTTAAAATTTTTTATTTAGCAATATTTACTAAAAATTTTCACTAATTACTTGAACATTACATTGTAAGTATATTTACAGTTAATATTTGCTGTGTGTAAATTATTGAAATTGTTATTGTATATTATATACATTAATGTGCTTGATTATAATATATTTGAAGTTTAAATGTATAATATTATGCGATTTGCAACATTATTGCCCTAAGCTAAATAAATTTATCTCCTCGCCAATTCCAAAGCTTTGCTTAGCCATTTAAATTAAAATTATACTTTCCGAAAACTCTAAACACAAAGTTGCACAAAGTTGAAATAGATCTGTTTGTCCACGTTTTGCATTTGATCAATTGATTTGCGAAAAATCAAATATTTACTGACGGCCAGACTTTCATCATTGTTATGTTTATATACAGCATCCTGTATGCTTTCTGGGACCAGAATTAATACTCTTATTTGAAAGCAATGGAAGAAAAGATAAATCTCACCTGGCAAAGGTGAAGAAAATTATAGAATTTCCTAATACCGGACGTCATGCGTCAGGGGGACTTTTCAACTCGCGCAACTTTTAAAAGGATATGGAGAATTCGGAAAATACCCAAGGGAAATTGGGAAAAGCTACGATTGGACTATGTCCTAAATGAGAAACATTAGGTGGACTGAAGGAGTACAGGAATGAAGTGCGACCAGTGCAAGGCAAGCCAAACAGTAATCGAAGTCTTTCATGGACAAAACGTTTCGCCAGATTAATTGTTCAGAAAAACACCACCAGATCTGTTGTATATTTTCCTAACAAACAAAATAGAACAGTGACAGTGTAAAGGAAATCACGCCCAAAGCTATAGGTAATGGAATAAAGGTGTAACGAGTTGATTGGGCAGCAATCAAACAACTAGAATTCGTGTGTCGACGTTTGGGATGCACTATGCATCCATCTTCAGGACTATAATGAAGAAAACTTGTTGTAAATACATCAAAAATGTACAAAAATCTTACAGTGACAGGTGTAACAAGTGACACTGATGTAGAAATTACTATATAATTAAACTTCTCACACTTCGACAGAAATCTTTATTACATCTATCTGCTCTTTATACTCTCTTGTAAATAACATCCCATCTTTTATAAATAGTAACCCCCCCCCCTCGTCTATTGAAAACAAGGCAATACGATAGCAGAATGTTGATTAGTAGGAATGCCAGTAGAGAGCAAAATCATACGAGTAGCCAAAGAAAAAAGAGAAATAAAACTGAGAATTACTGTCCACACTGTGTGAAAAAGTAAAACAAATTCAAAATCTAAAATTCAAAAATCGGAAATATATTGTAGTGGAACACCAGAAAATTACTTCCCTCACTTCCTTTTCTACCCCGGGGGTTGCCAGCTAGTTTTCCAGTCAGAATCGGAGACCTCTCAGGAGTGGGTTGCTGTTGACGAATTTAAATTCTCAAACTTTTACTCTTCGGCAATCCAAAATAATCCATAAAAATAATTTCCAATAAAATTTCAAATCGAACTTTCAAAATAAATTTCGTATTTAAAAATGCAAACGATAACTCGCAGGTATTTCTTTTCGACGCAGGTGCTCGCCGCAAATACAAATTTACTACGCCTTCCAATTTTAATTTTAATTTCATCAAATTTACCATTAATATTGAAATAAATTTTCCAATTAATTAATTACTAATTTCCATTCATTCAACGGATCCAATTCTAAATCTCAAAATCAAGATTTCGAAATTAAACAAAATAAAAATTATTACAATTGCAATTTTATTTTTAAAATCAAATCAAAAATTGCAAACTTGAGACTCAAATCAAAAAATATCAAGACTTGGGTCTTGATTTGGAGAGTGGAAGCCCTAATCACGGGTTTTCTCATACCAACATTAAAATGCTAGAACGAAAAGCACACAAAATTCAAAATTTTACAAATTTACTTACAAAAATTACAATAAAACATTGACAATAAAAAATTAAATAGAAAGACAACTACAATCTCATATTACTTACAAAATTCGATAACTACAAAATCAAATTCAAACCAAAAATTATTTTACACAATAAATCCAAAATAATTAAATTCAAAAAAATGTTCCACATGACAAATCCAAAATTATAGACCATCAAAAATTTTCCAAAAATGATTTGGTAAACGACAATATAGGTCAAAATATAGAACAACGAAAAGGTGAAAGGCTTTCTTCTAAAACCATGATCAGTTAGAACAGAAAACCAGAAACAGTGGTGCAGCCAAGGGGGGGGGCTAGGGGGCTATAGCCCCTCCCCAGACACAACAATTATACTCGAAAATAAGATGAATAAGCCCTTTTTTCAAAAAAATGTTCGCCTGCGGCGCGCGCATTTGACGCAGCTTGCTTCGCTCCACGGATTTATGAATATAAACTGGATAGCCAGTTACTGTATATTCCCACCACAATTTATGTCCAACCCTTCTTAGCCGCCATACTGTGCTAATTTTTAGTAACTTTCAGTAACTTTAATGCCTTACAGTTGTCGGAGCTACGAAAAATTGTCACCCTGTGTCTCCAGTCTGTCATTTGGTCGTCAATTTCAAAGTATAGTGAGGTTATAAGTTAAAACATAACCACAGAAAAACCTTTTTTGGGTAGGTAAGTAGCATTTTAGCACAGTATGGCGGCCATCGGTATCGAGACAATAGTGGGGATCAGCATTAGCTATCCAGTTTATATTCCTAAATCCGTGCTTTGCTCGCATCCTTTAGACCCCCCATAACAAAATCATGGCTGCGCCACTGACCAGAAATATTTAGTTTTGTAAACCTGTAACTCCAGCCCTTACTTTATGTAAGGTTTACTTTAACCGCGTCTTATTATGATTACTTTTAACAATTTTTGAGCAGTTTTCCATTTGTATAAATGTTGCTTGAATTAATTTAGTTGCTTTTTCATTACATTCTGTGTTGCGATAAGCGATGTGTCTCTCTTTGTAGCTATTGAAGCACTTACCCGTTCGTTTATACTTCTTGGACGTCTCTCTAAGAGTACGTTTATGTTGGAGCTGTAAGCAGTGAAGGTTGCAGTGATTCTCGCGAAGCAGTGATTTGTAATGCATTAATTCCTGCAGGACCTTTTATGTTGAAGCAGGGCCGCCTGCTGAGACCGCCAACATCTTAAAGCGTGAAAGCTGGGCGGTGAAGATATGCGGATCATAGTCGGATAGAAGAGTCGGATCATAGATGATCCAACCCCACACTAACACTATACGGTGTCTTGTGACCAGTGGCGTATTTAAAAATATTGTTTAGAATCTCGTTAATCCATTCGTGCGCGTCAGTGGTAACCAAATCCTGATATATAAAATTCCAGCAAGCTGCTGCTGCTCCTGCTACAGCGTGTCATTTTTTTGTGAAAAAAACTACTTTGATTTCCCTCACTTTTGGTTGAAAATTCAAATTTTCCGATTTTTCCTGGCGAAATTTGAAAAATTATAAATTCCTTACCTTCTCCAAGCATTCTAAAAGAGTGCAAATTCTGCAATATGTACTGGAGGGTGTTCCACACCCCCCAGACCCCCCGGTTTACAATTTTACCAACCGAAAAATTGATTAAACTAACTACGATTAGGACTAATCGGGAAATTTGAATTTTTAAATAAAATGAGGGAAATTTAATCTTCGGATAGAAAAAAATTAAGAGTTGAAAAGCATATTTATTTAATTATCTTACTGCTCATGGAGTTTAGCAGCAACTTTCTGTGTTACTTGGAGAAGTTAATTATAAAAATATAAAGTCGAAATTGTAAACCGGGGGGTCTGGGGGGTGTGGAACACCCTCCAGTACATATTGCAAGATTTCCATTCTTTAACGAATACTTGAAGAAGATAGGGAATTTATAATTTTACAAACTTTGCCAGAAAAAAGCGAGAAATTAACAAATAATGTAATTTAAATTAAATCTTAAGGTAAAGAAAATTGAAATTGGATTAGAATCTACTTTGTTCATCTACTTTTGCTGTATGAATCTTCTCAGAATTAGTAATAATTTCTACAAAAGTAAAAAAACTTTTATTGCATTGACTAGCGAGAAACAAAAGTGCTAAAAAATATTTATATTTTAATTTATTGTTAAATTAGTCGATAAACTAAAAAGGTTTGATCCCACTTTATTCTAAGTTTACTTCGAGGTTCTATCTAACACAGTTTGTTTATCTGAAACAATATCCTGATATATAATATCATAGAACGCTGCTGTGAAAGAGAGAAAGTTGAAACTATTGATCTGAAATGTTGTTTAGCATGAGGTGCTAATTTGAAATTACTTTGTCAATTTTGAGTGCAAAAAATCAAAAGTGGGCTACCGAATACCATCAAACAAACCAACAATAACCACCAAACTAAACTAAAAAGATTGTAAATTGCAAATTAGCTCAAATTATATCATGTTCTGATAAGATTTTGATCAATTTTAGTTGGATTTTCGTCTGTATGTCAATATGTCAGTGTGTGGTTGGGGCATAGTTTAATTATACAAGTAGTTGGACAACCGCTGGGTATTGAAAAGTTAGTGAATTTTTGGATCAGCGAGTGCATCCATCTAGCGGTCAAAAACTAAAATTTCAAATAAAATAAAACAATTCAGTTTTAGGTATGAAACTTAGCTTTACTAGAATGTTGTTCTGATAAGTCGATACCTGAAAAAATGGGTCACTTTCAGGTATAAGATTTTAGGTAAGGTTTCATGAAATTTTTTCCAACAAGTAACCAAGTATAAGCGAATTATTTCCGAACATGTTAAAAATTCTGAATTGTCGCAAAGACAATTATTAACAAAAATTGGCCATGTAAGCATCGCGTAACTTTCCACATTTAATTTGGGTGTAAAAAATAGTGGTCCAAAAGTAATTGACACTTGAAATTTTTTTATTTTCTTAGCATTTCCGCAATTTTTAACAAATTTTCACCATTTTCAGCTGGTCTCTAAGTTTAACTTTAATGGGCTTTTATGCCGAGAGCCGAATTTTATTTACGAAAACACCGAAATTTATTCAAATGAATGCCTCAAAAATCGGGTAATACCTTTTCTGACTTTACACAACACCTCACCATTGTTCTGGCTACCTACTATTAAAGTAAGAAATCTAGAATTTCATAATCAAAATTGTATCAATATTTTACTGCAATATGCAAATCCTCCAACTGTCCAGCACTTCGCCAATTGAAAAATATTGGGAACAAATTAAATTAAAACTTAAAAAAGCAAAAACAACGAACCACAGATATGGTGGAAATAGTTTTTAAAAAAATTCAAAAATGCAACCGATTCAATAACAATTACTGTTAACAATACTGTACAAAACCTCATGATTGGAATTAAACGAAAGGTTCGAAAATTTTATGGCCTGGTTTAAAATATTTTATTTTTAAATTTATTACAATGTAATATGGTATTGTCAAATGTAAATAAAAATATTGTTGTGAAAAAATAATAATTCGATTTCAGTAAACTTTAAAAAAAATTTTAATATTTTCAATATTTACACATTAATTAATTAAAATACAAGTTTAAATTACACAAATAAAATTAAAATTAAGATTTTCCAAATACAATTTAATCTCACAAATTAAAATTCAAATCTCATGATAAAATCAAAATTTCAAATATTGTAAATTAATCAAAATTCAAAATTTAAATGATTTAGGAACACGACAATATAAAGAAATAGAAGCGAATTAAGTTTGCAATAAAAATGTTTTATTTAAAATTATTTATTTTGTAAATTTTTTAACTTATCACTTGCAATTATTTGGCAATTTTTAATTGAAGCGAATTTACATTTTTTATACAAATTAACTATGATAAAATGATTTAAAATAAAATCACGATGAACTTGACAAACATCGTCTGTATCAAACCATGCCGGTAAGTTAATTTTCAAATCAGAAACAATTTCTTGATAAATTACCATTTTAATGTTTTTATCAGCTTTGCATTCATCAAAACATAAACCAAATTGTAAAAATGAAATTTTTACGAATGTCTTAATTAACTCAGTCGGAACTTTCAATGCTAAACATTTTGCCGTAGAAAAGTTTCTATGTAAAAGCAATAATTCGTTTGAATCTTCCATAATTTTATTTGTTTGTAAAACTTCTTTACAATTACTACACTGAAATTTTTTTAGACACTTAAAAACTAAATATCCTGCAAAATACACTTCCGAGCAGTCTTGTAATGTAATTGTTAAAAGTGTTGATGTTTGAGAATGAGAAGGCCCTGCCTGTCTTATAGTTGCATAAACACTTTTCGAGTCGGAATCAGCGTTTATTGGCTCTAAATCTTCTTCTTCTTCCGATTCAAGCGACTCTTCTATATCTTCATCTTGATTTTCAAATAAATTAAAATTTTCTGTCGATTCACAATTTGAAGAATGCGACGATTTCATTATATTAATAACTGAGTTAATTTTAAAAGTCGTCCTAAATGTCCTTATTGTCGGATTTCGGTTAAAACCACCTCTTTGTCGAAATACCGAAAACAAATTTTCCAAAACATCTTGATTTAAACAATTAGTTAACAAGAATGGATAATTACTTTTCACACCGTCTTCAAAAATCATATTAATTGCATTGATGGACTGTAGTATTCCTTCAAAGCATGGTGGTCTAGTTTGTTTTCCACTTTTATCAATTTTTTGAAGGCATGAAAATATTTCTAAACCTTCATTTAAAATACCCTGCACATAATGGTTTTCCTTTGACATAGCTGCATTATAAATATTAGCACAATATATTTGACGACTATTGAGAGCATCAAAAAGTTTATTCAATTTATCGACAAAATCGGCTGTAGACAATGCGGTAACACTGTTTAATTGTTTTGAACCAACTGCAGTTTTAATAGTTGCGGCCATACTGTGACTAAATATTTGTACAGCCAATTTTACCGACATTCTTTGAAATTTGTTGGGATTAATGTGAATGTCTGTAATTTTAGGTAGAGCACGTCCGGAAGCACTGCTTATATCTAGCATATATACGTCGCGTATGTCTTTGAGGGAAACTCGATTGTTTTTGTAAATAAAATCACCATTAAGTAAATTGTTCCTAAAACATTTAAATAGATGAGGAACGTCAAATAATGCATAACATTTTTCACTTCCAACTATAAAGTATGGTTTTTCTTTAGTCACATTTAACCCTTTCATAGTTCTCTGGTTTATTCCAGATTGATCACACACAACAGCTTTAACCTTTAAACCAGTAGCCGCTAATTTTTCAATGCATTTTGTAAGAACATCTTGCAAATGTTTTGCTGAAATTCCGTTCTCACTTACAAAATAAGCGACGTTTAACTTCCATTTGGAATATAATCCTCTAATAAGGAAAACCATTGCTTGCTTAGCAAGTACTGATTTTCTTCCTAGGTAGCCCAAATCTTGAAACCCTTCAATTATATCTAACTTACTATTATATTCCAAACACTTCTTGACACTCATTTCGTCAAAACATAAAATGCAATACTTTTCTTGTTCTGTCATGGTAGTGCATTTTAATTGTATTTGACGTAATAGTGCTTTGCTGAATCCAGGTACACTATTAAAACCGCTAATCCACTTACGAATAGTGGATACAGCTGGCAAAACTATACCCTTAGATCTCATAAATTTGTACGTGGATGGCGACTTGTAATAAAGGGTTATTGACATGTTTTTTCATGTACAGTCCACGGCTGCCTCGGCTTATGACGCAATTGCATTTGTACCAAATGTTTCGAGTAGTTGGAGCGAATTTGATTTGGATCTAAATAATAAAACTTCTTTATTTTATTTGCTTTTTCTTTTAGCCTATTAATTTGAGAATACTTTTTCTGAAGTTGCTTCTTCTGCTTCAATATTTTCTCTCTCATTTTATTTCTTCTGGGTGTATTCTCATCGGAAAATAGTTTGCGCTTTGCACAAGGCTTACTCGACGTTGATGGCGATGGCATATCGATCCAATTGTTAATGAAGTGATTATCAGATGATGGTGAAATTTCTTTTTGAGCACTTGTTTGTTGCTGTAATGGTGGTGAATATTGAAGAAACTGTTTGGGAGATGAAGAATAAACACGAGGTGGAAGTTGGGGAGATATTTCTGAAATTGCTGGAGAAGGCACCGCATTTGGCTTCAATTTTTTTGATGTGGTAAATTCTGGTGAAAAGTGTTCTTCACATATAAACTTATTTTTAAGACTGTTTGGACTTAAAATAGGCAAGCTGTTGTTTCCTAGAAAATTTCAAATTAGTTAGAAAATTATTAAATCATGTTACAAAACGATCAAAAAGTTTACATTCGTGCATCACTTATACCAGAAATGTACCTACTATTTTTTAACATGGTACAAATTCTGAATAAGACATATTATTTTATAGCTATTTTAATATTAATAAGTAATAACTTACCTGAATTAATTATCCACGTTTTACATCTAGTTTCATCTCTTATAGGAAATTTGAATTTTCTTAAACTTGGGAAATCTCTGGCACATTTTCCACAGTTCACATAAACACATTTGTTACCCGACATTTCAAATAAAATTGATTACTCAACTTACGAGATGTTATAAGTACAGGAAGGATTAAAAGAAACTATATGTTAAAAGCTTTAAGCGTCATTCACATCCAAGTAACGTACGTAGCGTACTAGCGCACTCGATCGTGGACTTTTAAATATAATACAAAGTAAAGCGGCAAATGTCCAAATTGGGTTTTATGACTAGAATTACCTTAAACTACTTGTAATTATTTCCAACAAATATTAATCCGCACTGCCGGTTTTTTCGGCAAGTAGGTACCAATTTGAAGCGAAACGTGCTGAAAAGTTAATCTTTAAAGTAAAGATTGTGTTTTATAACCGGCGTGAGAACTATTCAGGCCATTTGGTAATATTATTTTTTGGCATGAGAAAATTTGATGCAAATGCAACAGTTACGTGCACTTGTGCAACTTGTATTAAATGCGTTTCACAAGAAATTGAAACGTTTGACAAAACTTTTAGTTTTTGCTTTTTTCGTAGTAATATTTATGGTTATTATGACCAATAAAATACGGAAAAGATCGACACTGTATAAAATATTCCAGATGGGATTCAAAGTTTGCCCCTTCCTAGGTCACCATAAATACCTCAAAAATAATCCCCTAAAGACGGCGATTAACACTCGAAAATTTTATACAAATGTGTGTTTACAAACCTACATTTTTATTTTTATATAGATAATTTTTTTTATAAGTACGTAATATAGCGTAGGTATCATTGTTTTAATTTACTGTAAAATAAGTTGAAGTTTCAGGGCATCCTAATATTTTGTGAAAAATTGATTTGAAATTTTATTTCATAATATAATGTATTTGGCGCCCCAATCTGCCGTTCGCCCCGATGCCATGGCCTCACTGGCTCTGCCTAGAGCCGGCCCTGCATATCTGTTACATTTGGAATCGGCAGAAAATTTAAATGTAATATTTGCGGGAATTAGCAAAGAAACAAACTTTCTGAAAAATACAGTGGTATCTACCGGAGAAATCCTAAAGTTAAAAATCTTCATAGCGGACAAATCCAAAACTAACAAATTTTACTATCCCAAATCTAGGTAAGGTTGTCCAACTACTTGTATAATTAAACTATGGTTGGGGTATGAAAGAGGATAGTATCAATCGCACAGATTAAACCGCGCAACCAAGTGTCTTGAAATTTGACATAAACGTGCATCATAACTAAACTTAGAAACCAACTGAAAATGGTAAAAATTCGTTGAAAATTGCGGAAATGATAAACAAGAAAAAAAGTTCATTCAAATTTTCAAAAATTTTCAACTTGTTTGACATAAATTAAATGTTCAGTTTTATGTCGATGGTCCGAAATAAAAAAAGAATAATATTTTGAGCGTTAAATATGCTTAACTTTTCTATAATATCTATTTTGTATGTATTAAATGAGGAAAGTTATACGATCTTTGCGTAGCCGATTTTTTTTCTTATAAAAATCAAATAACTAAATAAAAATTGAAATTATTGCAGTCTGACAAAAATATTGGGCAACCAGTCTGCGATTCAAAATATGAAATTATAGTGATTGTATTTGTTTTTGGTTTAAATTTAACGCTCACCGGGGAAATGTTAATATAGAAAGTGAATGATATGAATCGGTACGCCGACGCATCAGGGAGTCGTCTAACTACAAAACTTTATGGCAGATAATGTGAAAATTATATTTTCTGCATGGGGTATTAAAATTGCTATTTTGCATAAAAGTATTTGGAAATGAGATTCCACGTGAGCAACAATCAACCGGAATCATTCAAAAAGTTATTTTGGTCCTGACATCCAATTCTCACGATCAAAGTGTGATAATTTTACCCAGTAAGTCAGTGTCGACGATAAAAAGTCGTTTGATCCATTTAATTGGAACAAAAAATAATTGAAACTTTTTAATTTAAAAGGTCAATTTAGTTGTTGCAGGATCAGATAAAAAAAGAAGTAGGCGAGTAGTTGCTGAAGTTTATATCTGGCTAGTATCACTTCTAAATCAGCATTCATAGCCCCCAGGGGGTTGAACAGTATCGGTTTAGATCACACCGCCGGCAATTTGTAAATAGCCATGTCACGTGTCACAAATACCGGTATTGAATGTTTTCTCGCCGCTGTCACGTGTCGATGCTATTGACTATACCCCATATATGGTGCACTGTGCGTTTCCGAAATTGCTCAGGCTTAATAGTTTTTCAACCTTTCCCTCTTTTGTGTGCACACAACCTTTGGAAATCAAATCGTCATTTCAATTTTACTTTCTCAGAGCAAGTTTTCGGGGCGCGTGTAAATAATAAGGATTAACGCCGTATCTCGAGGGACCCAAAGCATCCATTCGACTGCGTTTTGGATTTTAGGCGAAACTTAAAGTCCTCATTTAAAAATTTTCCTGTTTGTCGATTTATCAATCGAAAGGAGGAAGGTTCCGATTGACAAAATTAACGTTTATCTCAAATATGACATATGTACGGTATTACTATTATTACCGTTAATAAACTAAAACGAAAGAGGGATTTAATACCTATATACCAATCGAAAGCAAATAAACGATATTAATTTAATTAAATAGAAAACCGACCTAATAAATTTTAATAAACGGCGATAAGAATTTTGTATCATCTGTGACATTTTCATCATCTTTTTTGTTGGACGAAATTGCCAATGTGGAGTGCGCACGAGAGAGCGACAAAGCATATGTTTGAATTTTTGCGACAATAAAAGAATTTAATTAGATATTTCGGATTTTAATACAAATATCGATATCTATTCAATTAAACAATTGATGGAGAGGGCGGGCGTGGGAAAAATGTAACGAGGGATAACTTATACGTCGGTGCATCGTTGCACACATTAAAGTCGACCCCTCGCTTCTAAAGATTTTATCAGATTTAAAGCTATTTGAAGGTACTTAGAGCAACAATGATCATTTAACGCACTGTTGCCTAAAGACATGTCAATTTTTAGGGTTACAAATTTGTTTGATCGATCAATTTATGCGTCCAGAGTTTTATATAATATTATGTAGTACGAAAAACAAATGAAAAAGTGGCAAAGAAATTTTAAAAGAGCTTTATCGAAGCTAACAAAAAATAGAAAATCAAAAAAAATCTTTTAGCTTTGATTTAACTTAATCATTTGGTTCAGCATTACAATTCTCCCTTGTCAGGTCAGTTTAGGTAAATAATCAATATTAAATCAACATGAATTCACCACAGGAGATACTTCAGTTTTAGACAAAAATCTGTGTTTTTAGAACAGATTCAAACAGAAGCAGCGTCAAAATTTGTTATGAAATATCCCAAAAATTTCAAAATCTTAAAATGACCGTTTCCTCCACATCATTTTCCCAAAATAGATGGTGTCAAAATTAAAGTAGATGATAAAATTCTGCATAGAAGTGTTTTAGCTTATATAGATCTTCATAAAATCCTAATTTTTAACAATTTTTTACCAAAAATCAGATATTTTTAGTTAGATTTTAGTTTTAATAGATGGTCTATTGACAATTTTTCATTTTTTTAAATTTTAAAATAAAATTAAAATTTGTTTTACCCTCTTTTATCTTCCGATTTATTGAAATATCAGGGAAAATTGTTATTCTTTGTCAGGGAAAACCTGGAAAAATCAGGAAATTTTATTTATAACATTCAGAGGGAATACTGCTTTTAGAAATATTTTTGAAATTGCAGTTTTTAAAGAAAAATTGAAAAGTTTTTGGATTATTAAGAGTTCTATTGCTGTAATGCAGTAATTTGGATTCGGGTAATATGGATTAAGAGTAATTTATTATTTTTAACGAGCTGGAAAGCCCGTTCGTAGCGTAGACGGGCAGCTAGACGGATGTAACACAAAAAGTTGCTCCTCAACTTTGAGCAGTGCTTTTCAAGATTTAATATTCTCTAGCCAAAGGTTTTAATTTCCATCACTTTTGCTTAAGTGATAGGGAATTATAAATTCCCTATCATCTCCAAGTATTCAAAGAGAGTGGAAGTTTTGAAATATATACTGGAGGGTGTTCCACACCCCCAGACCCCCCGGTTTACAATTTTGACTTTGAAGGTTGAAGGTTGAATTTTGAGGTTTTGAAGGTTAAATTATTCTCATTTTTGCTTAAAAATTCAAATTTCCCGGTTAGGAGATTAATATTGAACAAATATTTTTAGTCCTAATCTTAGTTTAATATATTTTTCAGCTGTTAAAAAACCGACCAATCAGAATGTTTTATTTTCACCAAAAATGACACGCTGTAGCAGGAGCAGCGAACTGTGATATATTAAGATAGTAAGATTTTTTTATATATTAAGATTTTAAATATAATATATTTAATTTATTGCACATAAACTATCAGTTTCCGAAACCGGGGGGTCTGGGGGGTAATCCATGCTCCCCACTGCTCTAGTAGTTATATCCAGAACAATAGCTCACTTTAACCAACGAACTGAAAGAATAAAGCAGTTAGGTATACCATCGGAACTGAATACAAATATTATTGACTATTTTACTCAGCTGTCATTAGACCAATGGAATGAAAAAACAACGAAACATTCAACCAATAGCAATCGAATTGCAATGACAATTTATTGAAGTTTACTTTAAAGCAAATATAAGCGACAATTTTTTTTATTAACTTCAATATTTAAATAATAAATATTATTATAAACTTGAAAAAAATTGCGCTTTCAGCAGTAACTCAAATTATAATTTTGTAAATCTACAAATTTTCCCTCCTCTTCGAGTCGGGAAAATTGCAAAAGCAACAAACGCATTCGTGAACTCAAAAAAATTGTCGACAATTTGAATGCACTTGGGATATTGTATATGAATATTAATGCAAATATTTTGCATACAAAAAATGATAATATGCGAAATTTGAAAAAATACAATCTCTTTGATTTCATTAGCCATCGGATTTTTTATTAATTGCTACTTATTAAATAATTAATTATTAAAGTATTAATTACTTTTATGCTGTACACTAATTGTAATTAATACTGTAATTAATTTAATAAAATAATATGATACTTAACAGAACTATTGAATTTTAACAGTAAAATGAAGAAATACAAAACAGTAGCAATCATAAAAATGTACTCAGCTAAAACAAGTAAAAATTGAGGAAATTTTTGGTATACCGGGTGCTGAATGAGTTAGCCGAACATGGGAAATTAACATGTAAAAACTTATTTATGAAAATTCCTGCTTCCCTAATTATTTTAAAGAAAAAATGAAAGATACAAAAATCATGCAGAAACATAAACTACGAATGATAAGGGGACGTCCATTAATTACGTGAGGCAAAAATGGGGGGGAGAGGGGTCCGGCAAAATCTCACCAAATCTCATTTAGGGGAAGGGGGGTCAATGAAAATTTCACGTCAACCTTTTAATTTAGAGAATATACATTATTATAATAGATAACATTTAGTATTTTAGTGTAAAAATTTAAATTATTTACATACAACTTACTTAGTATTATTTTTCTCCTCGTATTTCACAGAAAAAAATGTAATAAGTATATAGAAGTATATCAACGCTTAGGTATTTAGTGATTTGAAGCAAAATACATGAACATATCAAATAAATTTAATTATTAAAAAATTATAGAGTAAATCTCACGTGAGAAGATAGAAAGGGGGGGAGGGGTTCCGTCACATCTCACCAAATCTCACCAAGGGGGAGGGGGGGTCTAAATTTTAAGAAAAACGCCTCACGTAATTTATGGGCGTCCCCTACGAGCATTAGATTTCATCTAGCTTTTACTTAAGGTTGTTAAGAAGGAAAATGAAAATAATGAGAAGTTCTAGAAATTTTTACAGTATATTACTTGCGTAATAAAAAAATTTCTGGCGAAGTTTGAACTTAATCTTGTTCTTAGTTATCGAGATAAAAAATGTCAAAATTACATTACGGCCGCAATGATTTAAAGGTCATTATTTCAACAATCAGAAATGTTAGCATTACCAAAAATTGCCAAAATATTTATGAAAGTCTTATAAATAAGTATACCAAATTTCAAAAAAGTTATGTTTTCAGTTTCGGAGAAAATTAAATTATTATTCCAAAAAGTGTACAAAAGCTATCAAGATTTAGTAAATTATGGCAACATCTGATTTCGTAACCCATTCATTTTCCCACCAAAATTTTTGGTTTTAATGTATATTTATCGAAAATCTTGATAGCTTTTGAACTCCTTTTTAGAATAATAATTTAATTTTCTCAGAAACTAAAAACATGACTTTTTTGAAATTTGGCATACTTATTTATAAGACTTTTATAAATATTTTGGCAATTTTTGGAAATGCTGGCATTTCTGATTATCGATTTAATGAGCTTTAAATTAATGTAAACTTTAACATTTTTTTATCTCGATAACTAAGAACAAGATTAAGTTCAAACTTTGTCAAGATTTATTACGCAAATAATGTACTGTAAAAATTTCAAGAACTTCTCATTATTTTCATTTTCCTTCTTAACAACCTTAAAAAGTCCAAAAATGCTTTTGAAATTGTTAAAATTTTTATTTATCGGACTGGCCATGGAATACATTCAATTTAATTTCTATTTTCATAAATAATTACCTTGGAAACTTTCATGGACAGTCTGATAAATAAAACTTTTAACAATTTTAAAAGCATTTGTGACTTTTTAAGTAAAAGCTAAATGAAATCTAATGCTCTTATCATTCGTAGTTTATATTTCTGCATTTTTTTGTTTCTTCCATTTTTTCTTTTAAATAATTAAGGAAGCAGGAATTTGCATAAACAAGTTTTTACATGTTAATTTCCTATGTTCGGCTAACTCATTCAACACCCGGTATATTAGCTTTAACATAATTTTTTAATTTTTTTTTAAATATTGACAGGTATAGAAAATAGCGAAGGGGGGAGTATAAAATTTTAATTTCGCAACCGTTATTTATCGGTTGTGAATGCCACCTGTTTTCCTCCATCTTCATTGTCTAAAAAATGGACGATTTTATATTATCTGTTGTTCCATTGAACAGGTTCCAAAGCAAACCTGATTCCTCTGTTGCGGTTTCACCTCCTCACGAATGCTTGGCAACAGATTTGCTCTCGGACCTGTTATAGCCAATAAGAAAACTCAAAATTTTTTCAAAATCTTCCTATTTTGTAATTTGAACGCATCTACTTTGGATAGAACATAAAAGCTAAAGTGTTTTATACGTAAAGCAATATCAACCTTATAGCTCGAATAATAAACTGTAAGATAGACTACATCGTAGGTATTTTGGGTCATTATAATAAAAAAATTAGCAAATAATATATACTTAGTAGCATTTTAAAAACCTGCAAAGCTTGGAGAAGTCAGAGAATTTAATTATTAGCATTAAGTCAGAAAAATTAAATTTTCTGTCAAGAATTTGATTTTAATTTTAATTTTAAAATTAAATTTCATTTTTTACCTTTTTATTTTCCGATTTATCGAAATGTCCGGAAAAATTCTTATTTTTTGTCAGTGTAAACCTGGAAAAGTCATAGAATTTGCTTTAGAAATTTCAGTGGGAACCCTTTGGGCCCTAATAACAAAATGTTTTGCTTTAACTTCTACAAAAATTGCTTCCAAAATGAAATGGTTTTGTTTTAAGCCAAAATTTCTAAATTATACTTTCACTTTCCAATTTTGATTGACAATTCCTTCATATTTTAATTTTGTAAATTTTAGTATCCAAACCAATTGTGATTCCAATCACTTCAACTTTATCTTTATCTCTTCAATCTCCAAATTAATTATCTTTTCTTCTTCTATTTTTAGGCTTGGATAAATTCTGTTTTCCTTGACCTTGGACTTTCTTCTATTGAGAACCGAAGTCACAAGTCTGCGAGCATATTAATCGCTTCACCTTTGAGGCAGCTTGCTGGGCTCAACTCAGATGTACCGGTAACCTTGAATTTTTTGTTGAGAAGGGCAAATCATCAATCCAGGGGCATCGCCAGCTTTACGTGTCCTCCGAAGCACGGAGACAATCATAAGAAATTTTACCTTTCCTTGGTGATGACCGTCTCTCTAATGATAAATTAATTATCAATAATCAAAAAAAGATCACTTTATCACAAAAATTTGGGATAAATTGCAAAAAATCAAACAATTAAATTATTTACGCAAACTTAAACTCGCATTTATTAGCAAAATCGCAAAAATTTCAAAATAAAAATTTAGTCTTGATAGTTCATCTTTCTCAAACCAGAAAATTTAAAAATATTTACAAAATTTATTTTACAATAAAATTAAAAAATTATAAAACTAAATATCAAATTATTCAATAGAAGATTTCGGAACACGACATTTACCCTCCTAGATTTGATTCTTCAACCAAGAGTTTACAACCAACCAACCTTGTCGTTACTCCAAAATTTTAAATCAAACTATTTTCTTAAACTGATCAACTTGAAAACATTTGTTATTTGTCCTTAGGTTTTATTTATACTTGGAAATTTTCTACTCACCCTACACAATCTATTACTTTTAATACCAACTTTACAATAAAAATATGGAATAGTTCTTATTTTCTTACCTTTCACTATTTTATTATTTTTATTAATTCTTTTTATGGTGATTTTTTTATTAGCAGTTAAGAAGTCGTAGTTAAGTATAATAAATTGAATAAGTTCACATTTCTTTCTAAAGCAGCCAGTTTTGTGATCCACTTTTTTCAAAATTTGATAGTTTCTTCTTTGGAATAGATAAATAATTTACATAAATGTAATGAATATTAATGTTGTTTTCATGAAAGCCACTCCTCTTCCGCACCATATCAGCTAGTTAGAACATTGTGAGTTTTCTACACAGATTTAAATCTAGTTTTTTTTAACCAGCGTGTGGAAGAAAATTCTACCTCATCACAAAGGAAGGAAGAGTTTTTATTTATAGGGTGTGTATTCTGCGTTGCCGCTAGGACTTCATCATCTAATTTTACAAAATGCTCATCTACTCTAGTTTTCTAATTCAATCAATGTCTAAAATTTGAATGGACCGATTTTAATGTTCTTTGTGTGAAAAGCTGGTATTTCAAAGATTCTTTAATTGAGGTGTCACACAAAGATATAGATACAAAAATAAGTTTGAAGTTTCATCAAAATATTGTAAACTTTTAAATTACAGTTTAGGGAACATCCATTAATTACGTGAGGCGTTTAGAGGGGGGAGTCAAGCCGAATCTCACACAATCTAAAGTGGGGTGAGGGGGGGTCTCGGCAAATATCACATAATTTTTTTTCTGGAAGAAACTGTAAATTTGCGAAAGAACTGGGTTAAATTAAGTAATACAAACAATCTCACGTGAAATTAGAAGGGAGGAGAGGGAGACGAGCCAAACCTCTCGACATCTTACCAACCGGAGAGGGTCGAGAAATCGCAAAAATCGTCTCTTGGCTTAACTTAATTAACTTAACTTAACTGATGAGGCGATTGTGATTTTTGGCAGATTCAAAACATAATTTTTGAAATTTATAATAATGTTTTAAAATAATTAAGATAATTTGATGTATCAGCAAGTTTTGTCAAATAATAAAGCTAGAGATTTCAGATTTTAATTTTTAATTGGTTTTTTCAGCCCGAATATTAGATATTCGAGCTGTACAAAAATTCTTAGTTGATTTACAATCTAACAGTTAAAAACTAACTTATCCTAAGGTGGCCGACACCTAACAGATCAACTGTTAATACTTATAATTATATTTACAGTGATGCCAGCGAGGAAACTAAAATCAAAAGAATGAATGAATAACTTTGATTAAAACTTGAACAACGACGAATAAGAACAGCGACACCTTACGGAATTGTAAATACGGAAACGACATTGTGAGCATGTAGGATCTTGTATTTTATCTACGGGTTTCCGATTTTGTTACATTTTTAAAGTCAGGTAAATTTAATAAAAATTTGCATTTTTATTAACGACTCTGGGGCAGTCGGACGGTTAAGAAGGAGACATCTGGCTTGGTAAAGAGAATTTTTACTTTTGTAGTTATCAATAATCAGTGAGAAGTAGCATATTTTTATTTTTAATTTTATTTAACTCGAAAATTCGAGCAATTCAAAAATTATGCTTATGTATTACGTGAAAGGGAAAAAAAATTGGACGAACACCGGTTACGATATTTGTATATTGGTATCGACAAGCAAACCAAAGTCAAGTGTATGAATTTACAGTTTTGATTGAAACTTAAATAAGGATGAATTAAAACAGCGACATCCTTCAACTTAATAAGAAAATCAAAACTTAAAATTACCAAAATCCTATTGCCTACATATTGCTGTGAAGTCATATCTTTGACATACCATCTGCGAAAAAAAATGAATTGCAAATATTGATTATTTTAAAATTATTTTTATTGTTGTTATTCGTCGTTGTTTAAGTTTTAATCATCGATTTCGGTTATCGCACCGGCATCATATATTTACTGCTAGCGGTAAAATTAATTAATTAGTATTGACAGTTGATCTGTTAGATGTCGATCATTTAGGATAAAGCATCAACTAAATCAACGAAAAATTTTTATACAGCTCGAATATTTGGGCTAAAAAATCATTAAAATATTTTAAAATAATTTTAAAAACAAACACTCTGCTGTTGATTACTATTTAAATTACAAAATTCCGATTTCAGGAAATGGGTATATATAGTAATATAATTTTTAAGATAACAAAAATTCAAATACCTCTTATAATTCGAGCACAAACAATAATAATTATAGTGACTAGACAAGAAGCCTGCTGCTTCGACGCACGACTGTTTTAACAATAAATTAAATACTATTTAGAAAATAAAATTTCCTTTTTATTGATTACTTCTATTAAATAATTCAAATTTGAGTTAACGGATGTCGCTGTTGTTTTTCGTGCTTCCTAAAATTTCTATCAAAATTATTTATTCATTCATTAGATATTTGATTTGCTTGTCGACACCAATTAGATAGATCAGGTGTACGACAATATTTTTTTAAAAAGCCGAACTATATAGTCTTCAATTAATTTTTGGACAACTCGAATTTTCGGGTATAAAAAATAATAAATAAAATATTATAATGATGTTTCTAGGTTATTATGACCAGGGACGTAGCAACAGGTATGATGCTAGTGGTGTCGCGCACCAGGGCCCGGGCCTAAAAGGGGCCTAGTGACCCTTTCCAACACCATCTAAAGTTTATGCAAACAAGAACAAATTCAAAGGAAAAAAAATTATGTTTGGGAAATTTGAGAAATAAAATGTCATAAAGCAGACCTTC
Source organism: Cantharis nigra (assembly GCA_958510845.1). Classification (NCBI taxonomy): domain Eukaryota; kingdom Metazoa; phylum Arthropoda; class Insecta; order Coleoptera; family Cantharidae; genus Cantharis; species Cantharis nigra. The sequence goes on from OY294029.1 coordinate 15,258,323, forward strand.
TAGCTAGACAATTGAGACAGAAAATGAGACAGCCAGAACTTTAGATCTTAAAGAAACAATTTCGTTGTTTGCCAATCAAAAAGTAAGGAAAAGTAGATTTTTCTGTATAAATAAATTAGGATTAGTTTTGTTTTGTGTTATTACGTTTGTTACCATTTACTATACCAGGTGCTGACAGAGTTAACCGAACATAGGAAATTAACATGTAAAAACTTATTTATGCAAATTACTGCTTCCCTAATTATTTTAGAGAAAAAATGAAAGACTTAAAACAATGTAGAAATGTAAACTACAAATAAAAGGAGTATTAGATTTCATCTAGCGTTTACTTAAAGGTCAAAAAATGCTTTTGAAATTGATAAAAAAAATTTATTTATCAGACTGACCAGGTAAGTTTCTAAAGTAATAATTATTGAATGTATTACATGGCCAGTCTGATAAATGAAAATTTTAACGAATTTCAAAAACATTTTTTGACCCTTTAAGTAACAATTCGAGCCGAAATGTAATGCTCTTATCATTCGTAGTTTATATTTTTTGTGCAATAAAATTGTTATTTTAAATTTTAAAATTATCGTTTTAAATGATGAAGGGGCCCCGCTATGTCTCACTTGCACCCCGGCTTTGACTTGCTACGTCCCTGATTATGACTGTCGTATAAATAATAAGTAAATAAAGAAACGTTTCTTTTATTTTTATAAAAATGAATGTTTAAAATATTTTATAAGATTTCAATAGAAATTAAATCTCTCGCAAGGCGATCTATGACATTTCGCCGTGGCCGTTTCGCCGTTGCCCATTTCGCCGTCGACGTTTAGACATTTTTTTACTTTAAACTATAATTCAAAAGTTATATAAAAAAAACTATAACATTTTGACTGCAAAAATTAATATTTATAATAATTAATAATTTTTATATATATATAAATATGATATATAATATAATTAATATAAATTATAAATAATAAATTAATAAAATTATATATAATATAATTATTATTTTAATATATTGTAATAAAATATATATAAAATATATTTTATTTTTTATCCAATCAATTTGCAATTGCCTCGCAATAAGTGTTCTTATTCATAGACCTTTCTGGCCATGCGTTTAGATTAACAAAATTCATTCTTAAACGGAAGTTATGAGTAAAAGTTAAAAAGGTGGCCAACCTTGACGACATTCCCCTGTAATTAACCGTTTTGACGAATACGATGACTTAGCGGAATACCTCCGTGGTATTGCTCACAATTTCCAAATGGGGCAATAAGTACTTTTGATTTATATTTTTTAATTAACGACGGGGAAATGGGCAACGGCGAAACGGCCACGGCAAAACGGCCACGGTAAAACGGCCACAGCGAAACGTCCTATTCCGCTCGCCGGTTTCCCGTTTTCAGTTGTGTCCCTCAAGGATCTGCTGTGCTTGGTCCATTGCTATTTTTTATATACTGTGCTGATTTACCGTCCCTAATCTTATTTTCGATTTTTTTCTTATTCCGGCAACACCAAAATTTACAATAATCCTATGTCATTCCATAATATTCTGGTTTGGATATAGTAATGCTATGGTGCTTCAAGTGGTTGATTCCAAGTTTGAAAGTTGTTGAGTCACACAAAAATATTGGTGTAATAATACAAGTATCAAGTAATCTTCCTTAGAGTCACATAAACAGAATCTGCAGAAAAGCCAAAACCAGGTGTATATTCTCTCTACGTGCATCGAGAGACCAAGTCCTGCTATTGTCAAGAAAATTCGCTGATCCGGTATGATGTGCAGAGTTTGTAATAAAATTTACCTAAATGGCAATTTCTCACCACACCTGAAATAGGAGACTTCCAGTAATTATTTTTTTATGCGGCGAAGCTCAGATATTAACTAGATCTTTAATTATTATCGGTTGACAAGAGCATAGGTTCTGAAAATAAATGAAATTGCTTCCTATTTCAATAATTGAAACTCGTTTAACATATAACTGTATATTTAATCTGAAATACGTGGTACAACAATTTCCAAAAGATTCCGGCATAAATTTCAGCAGCTCGAACTACGTCGCTAACTTTAACAACTCCAACGTTCCCAGAAAACCAAACAGCATGAATAGAAAGTTAAAAACTACTCACCAAGTACTCGACTCGTTTATAAATTTTTATAACGACAACGGTTGCTTCTTACCCGGCTGCTATTTGCTTGGAGACGACTGCTTTGCTGCTTGCTGACAAGGATGAACAACTCGTTGCACACTGCAGTTGGCGGAATGCTGGTCCGGACCGAAACAGGATCCTGGCTACCCAACACTTTAACAGTAGCACGAACTGAACGCACTAACTGTACGATGGTCGTAGATCGTTGCTTCAGGAGAGATTCAAGAGCACTTCTTATCAAATCTTCCTGGTAACGTAATGGTGGCTCCATCTGTTAATTTATTCAATAATCGTTTGGATCTTCTGAGTCTTTCATGGCATGATCAATTTTGTGTATTTATACTTCCTTGTAAAACAAGGAAGTATTGTAATCCCGATTTTTTTCGGTTTCCAGATTTTGACGGAAATATCCGTTTTAACCTTCCCTGAATCCATTTTGACTATTTTTGTTGTGACGTCTGCACGTACGTACGTACATACGTACGGACGTCTGTATGTCGCATAACTCAAATACGGTAGGTCGTAGAAAGTTAAAATTTTGAATTTGAGACACTTATAGCATCTAGTTGTGCACCTCCTATTTTTGGTTGCGATTGTCGGTGCCAAAAGTCGTAATTCATGACGCGCATAAATAAATTAACGAGATTCTTGTACAATCATTATAAAAATTACAAGGAAGTTATGTGGTGTCCACATCAGATTTTTTAAATTTGTATTGTCTGTTTATTGTTGTTTAAGCATCGTTGCCTGTTTGCTTTAGACGTTTGATTGATTTGTTTTTGTGCTTATTTGTATGTTCTTTATAGAGTTTATATCCTCAACTCTCTCGATATTGAATAATAAATAATAATAAAATTTTAATTTGTTAGGTCATGGGGAAGGCAATGAAAAACCACTTCGTTAATTATATTCTCTAGTAAGTCATTATGGCTTCTGCCAAGCAGATGGATTTTTTTGTAAAAAAAAAACAAAACAAAAAATAATTTTTCATAATTTCATTTTAAAATTAATTAGACACCTGAAAATGTATGATTCTTCATACAAAACATGTGATAATTAAAAAATATTAGTAAATATTCTATTAGTTAAATTTAGATTATGAAAATTAATAGTAATTAAAGCTCGCGGACCTAATACGCCTTTTTCTATCTAGTCTTGATAATGGACAAATAATATGGTCCGAAACGTCGACTGACAAATGTCCGTTGTCATATTAGTTAATTAAACAGTTTATTTGGTTAAAAATAACCCAGGTTGGGTAAACAGAGATTGAAAATTATTATTTTGTAAGGAATTTTTAAGGATTAATTTTCTTGAAATAGTATATTGTTTTATTAGGATGGAAAGATTAACTTTTCCTGCCTAGCGAGTTTTTCCATTTGCGAGGTGAGTGGAACGAGCCGAGCGAATGGAAAACTTGCGTGGCAGGAAAAGTTAATCTTTCCATCCGATTAAAACATGTTACTTTTTCTCCAAACGAACAAAATTCAAAAATAAATATCAAAATCAGCAATAACTCGGGAACGGCACTAGATATAAAAAACTGAGCAAAAAATTCTCCCCCCTCGCTTCGTACCCCCCCCCCCCCCCCCCCCGAGAATTATCAGTAGGAAGGCATATGCAAATTTCAGATTGATGACGCGCAAAAAATTCGAAAGATAGATAATTTTAATCGGTCAACCAGTTTTAATTTAATCAAATTGTAATAAAAATAAACAAAAGTAAGATGACATTTTGATTTAATCTGTCAAGTATTTTCAATTTATGTTGGTAATTTTTAAATTGAATTCGCAACTGTCAACTTTGATTGTGACATTTATTAACATTTTTAGGTTAAAAGATCAAAATTTTTATTTATTTGATTAAAAATAAAATTGTAAGTTGGTATATTTAAGGATTTCAATGTCAAAGTCAAATATTAAAACTCATTTTCCCAGTTTTTTGGAGTGAATGGAATAAACAAATAAAAAGTATATCTTCCAAAGTCCTTTATTTAATTTAAGAGAGACGTGTTTCGGGAATCTTTACAATATTCCCATCATCAGTCTCAAGAGGACATACGTAAGAGTTGTCAAAATTTAAAATACAATAAAAAGAACACAAAAGAGACAATATTCAATTTCAAAAGCAGTCATACAAAATATTTAGAAGGAAAAAAAGATTGAATATTGTTTCTTTTGTGATCTTTTTATTGTATTTTAAATTTTGGCAACTCTTACCTATGTCCTCTTGAGACTGATGATGGGAATATTGTAAAGATTCCCGAAACGCGTCTCTCTTAAATTAAGTAATGGGCTTTGGAAGATAGACTTTTTATTTGTTTCTATAGTCAAAAGTCAAAGTTTACATCTATTTATTTTTAAATTACGCTCTAAAATTTTATATTTGAAATGGTAAATAAACTTAAAATAATTTTTAGAAAAGGTAGATACCAAAATTACTCAATTTTATTAAAATAATCTCACATTTTTAGTTATTTTTTTACCTGCCTAGGCAGTTTTACTTTCAAAAAAAACTCTATGCCACGTGGTTTTATGTATGTTGCTAAGGAAAAGTTTGACTTTCGTGTTTAAAATCGATAATGAAACAGCTGACTTTCGTGACGTTTGGAGAAAAATATTTTTTTTTACCTTTACTTTGAGAAGGATAGAACTGAATTACAAGGTTTACATTTCATTTTTGTAAGAAGAAGAATTCCCACTCACCGATTTTCTTTCTTAGAAAATCTAATGAGGTATCGATCGCTCACGGAAAATTCCAAAAAATTTATTATAACTTCTAATCTTTTCTATTTCTATTCTATTCTATTTTAATCTCAATATTTGAAAATCCAGGAAATTAAAATTTGTGGAATTTCCTAGAATTTTTTTAGTCCAAATCTCGGGATTATAAAAAGTACTTTTAACCTCTGAATACTGGGAAAACTTGAAAAATTTTAATGCCGAGTAGAAAAATATATATAATATACGTAGAAATCAGTTGAGTAATGCTGGTCAAATGCTGGTTAACATTTTCAACAGCTCTAAATTAAACATTTTTGCTTAAATCTCAAAACTGCTATTTTTTTCTGATTTTGTGAATCCCTTTTTACAGATCTTAACGTATTTTTAATAGAAATATTTATTGAGGGAACTGTCACGGAATTAAACTACAAATTTTACTTTTTCCCCTTTCCCATTGGAAAGGGGAATAATGTTTTCTTTTGCCGAAAATTGATCTAAATTTACTGGAAAATTTTAATGGATAAACCACAAAAATGTATTTTTTGTAAAATGTTTAGAAAATTGTCCTCTTTCCAATGCTATACTTATAGGAAAAAGTTAAATTCTTGGTCTAAATTCCGTGGCGGTAACCTTTATTGATATACCCAGTGTTGCCTTTTGTGTATTATTTAACATTTTATGGACATTTTATTTCATTTTTGATAATTGCTATATTATCTGCCTTTATAATTTAAAATCTTGGAAATAATTGACTTTTTTACAGATAGTATACCGGGTGCTGAATGAGTTAACCGAACATAGGAAATTAACAAGTAAATTTCCTAATTATTTTAGAGAAAATGAAAAGACACAAAAATATAAACTACGAATGATAAGAGTATTAGCTTTCATGTAGTTTTAACTTAAAACGTCAAAAAATTCTTTTGAAATAGTTAAAAGTTTCATTTATCGAATTGGCCATGTAATTAACTCAATTTAATTTCTATTTTCGAAAATAATTACTTTGGAAACTTACATGGCCAGTCTGATGAATAAAACATAACTTTAATAATATATAAGTAATATAAATAAATATAAACTTATATAACCTTCTCAGTATGATGCTAGTTTCCGAATAAAATATTCTTTGATTTTCTGATCTTACGATTTATGAGGATATTTAAGTTAAAGGTCTGAACTCGAAAACAAACTTTTGTGAAAAAAAAGTTTCAAAATTATTCATTGTACTTACGTAAGGAGCCATTCATTATATACGTTTGTAAACAGAGACAAGGGGGGGTGTATTTCTTAACCTGATAATATGTGAAAAGGAGAAGAGGAAGCCTAACAAAACGTGACGTTTGCAGTTCATCAATATATTTCTTGTTAGGTTGAGTTTTTAATTTATAAATCTATTATTATAAAAGTGAAAGTTTTTTGTTCGTCTTTGAATAACCCATAGACTCAGTAGGACTTGGGGAAGGTTTTTGTGCAGGAATATCTTCAAAATATGAGAGAAAAAATAATTTATTTTTAGTGAGACCCCGAGCGAAGCCAGGTATCCTGCTAGTAATTTATAAAAATGTATAATAAATAATTTTTTCTGATTAGGTTTCAAAGAGAACCAATAGCATATTTCTTATGCCTAAAATTAAAATGAATTTACTAAATATTACTCAATTTACAAAAATATACTTTGTGAAAATAGATACTTAAAATTTTAATTTGACGGTTGGTAGCCCATTGGTTAATTAGTGTGTGGAAAAGTACTACTTTTCCGCATACTTTTAAAAGTGTGCTGAAAAGTAGTACTTTTTCACACACTTTTGAATATCACAAAGTAAGACTTTTTGAAACATGATTAGAAAAAATAGTGATCGATACTCTTGGAAAACTGTCTTTTTCCATTCTCGACTTCGGTTTACGATCTGGGCCGAAGGCCTCAATCGTAAAACTTCAGCTTAAATGGAAAAATGTTAATTTTCCTACCTCGTATCGAAAATATCTATTACTTATTAGCTCAAATTGTTTATAGGTTTGTGTCTAGCTTTATGACGTAATATTTGTTGGGGAGTTTTAGAAAATGTGACGAAGCGGGGGGAGGAAGTCTAAAACGCCGAAATTTTACGTGACGTATTTTATGAACGGCCCTTAATATAGCCTACCTCTAATTATGGTCAAAATAAATCCAAATTAGAGTTTTATGAAGCGATGTCCTGATGATATTTAATTTTTTCCAGTAAAATTGGTTTCCCAAAAGAAAACAATATATTTTTAGGAGCCGACAAAGTAAGAAATAAGCAGATTTAAAGGTAGTTTTATTGCTATATTCTATACATAAGTATTACTTCTACTGTTTTATTTACTTAGTAACTAATTAAATGTCTTCATAAAGATTTTTATTTATTGAATTATTCAAATTGTATTTTGATCTGCTTATGCCGCCCTCTTATAGTGCCGCCTGATGCTGGCCGCATCTCTGTATCATACCACCGCACAGCCCTGGTTCGGCTAACTCGTTTATCACCCTGTATACCAAAGTATACATTAATATTTTTTTAATAAGATTCGCGTAAGATTCTTGATTTGATTTCATAATTGTTTTTCTCAAGCCTATAATTTAAAAAACTGAAAAAATTCAGTTTTTGTAAAGATCTTAATTAGGCATCTTAATTAATACGATAGGAGGGGTTTTTTGTTTACCTATTAAAGTAAACACTTTTTACATATTTGAAAAATTGAACATAAATATGTTACATCAATTACCTACCTATATATGTATTTATTTTATAAATTTTTTTGTTAAAAAAATCCTGAGCACGACGCTGATCTTGATATACCGGGTGCCAAATGAGTTAGGCGAACATAGGAAATTAACAAATTTATGCAAATTCCTGCTTCCCTAATTATTTTAGAGAAAAAATGAAAGACACAAGAATAATGCAGAAATATAAACTACAAATGATAAGACCATTAGATTTCATCTAGCTTTAACTTAAAAGTTCAAAAAATGCTTTCGAAATTATTAAACTTTTCAATTATCGCACTGGCTATGTAAGTTTCCATGGTAATTATTTTTGAAAATAAAAATTAAATTGAATTTACTTCATGGCCAGTCTGATAAATGAAAATTTTCACAACTTCAAAAGCATTTTTGGACTTTTTAAGTAAAAGTTACATGAAATCTAATGCTATTATCATTCGTAGTTTATATTTCTGCATTATTTTTGTGTCTTTCATTTTTTCTCTAAAATAATTAGGGAAGCAGGAATTTGCATAAATATGTTTTTACATGTTAATTTCCGATGTTCGGCTAACTCATTCAGCACCCGGTATATTATGACTATAGAAGTGCGTAAGCTTCACTTAATTATCTTATTTAATTATGAAAGCCCAAATTGAACATTTCTGATTCAAACTCAAAATGATTTTTCTTTGCTTTTTCTTTGCCTTAAAATAATTCGCTTTCTCAACAGATCTTTATATATTATTCGAGTAGAAAAGGCATTGTCGTACGTAGGATTCAGTTGGGTATGTTGCTTAACATTTTATAAAGCCCTAAATAGAATATTCATTATTCGTTCTCAAATTTGATATTCTCTGACTAAAAATAAAATTATAAAGCACTTTTCAGTGACATATATGAATAAATCACGACAATAAAAATGTTCTTGATAAAACTACAGCAAAAAGATTATTTTCATTATGGATTTAAAGGCTTTTCGAATTACTGTCACAACCAACATTTTATATAATATGTTAAGCTCTCGTCGTTTTTACTAATACCTTCCTAAAAGAATAAATGTTTTATTACAGTTTTGAAATTATTAATGTGAGATATAAATAAAAAAAAAATGTTTTAGAAGTGTAAATTTCTCAAGACTTTGACTTTGTTCGTTTTACTTTGTTGCGCCAAGCCGCAACTTGATCTAAGATTAAATTTCAAGAAATTTGAAATATTTTCTCTGCACCGTGAAAAAACGAAAGAAAAGTCGCCCACGTAAACTCATTTGAAGTGACAAAATGCTTAAATAATTAACACTCAATATAAGTGTCATCAAATATCTAATAAAAATCCAAATTCTTTTTATTTAAATATTAACCACCTGTTAGGAGTGCGTTTATTGTAGACACTGAAATAATATTATTAGCTGCTTAATTCCACTTTCCTTCCATATAATCTTTTGTTTCGTGTTCGGTAGAGATTTCAAATAAAAGGATGATCCCCGATATTCTGACATGAAAATTCAATAACACAGTATGAGTTTTTGAGGGGCATCAGATGTGCTCGGCAAATATCATAGTTAGCCCGAATGAATCTTTTGACGTTCATCCAAGCATCATATACCAATATTGAGCTTTCAAGTGGCCATCCAACGCCCCCGAGGGCTAATTAAACTTCTCGTATGCACATGTCAAAAATAAGCCGTGTTTATCGAAAAGAAAAAAACTTTTATCGCTCTCTTACAAAAAAATGGATGTTCGATGAAGGAGCGAAAGCAATTAGTCATTGTTAAGAACGAGTCTGAGTCGCAGACGGCGCATAGGCAGCCACGAACTGTTGTGAGAAATGTAACTCTAATTTTACTTTTAATTAAGTTCTGTCATTAATCAAGGGGCGCACGGTGTTGGAACTTCCACTTGCGCTACTCACGAGTCGAACATTAGGCATACTCTCTATACATAAACTTGGGGTCGGGGGTCGTTCAAAAATCGCGATTTAAATTCGAGAAACACGATCACATAACTTTATTGACTTATAATGCCGTCACGTCTCAAGAACCACATTCCAAAAAATAAAATTAATAATTCACGATTTTTCGTGCCAACTTTGATCACTCCCAGAAGTGTTTGTTATGTACACTTGATGTTATATTGCAAAAGTATTGTTTGATTGAGATAGAACAAAATTCGTGGACACGTGGCGGTGGCTATTGCACACACGCGTCTGTTTAACTCACCTGTGGCACCCGTTTTAATATTCCCACGAGATAAAATTTAAAATTAACTTTTTTTCACCGTTATATCTACCTAATTTGTCTAGACGCTTTATCAAGCACAATTAAATTTTTAACCGGGTCAAATAAGGAAAACTTTAAATTCAAATATGTAGGGTGAAAGGAAAATATAAAATTACTCTCATTTACAAACATCATTAAACGTAGGTAACTTATCTAAGTAAGTAAAATACTCGACCTCTTGATGGCTCTGCTTACCAATTATAATGATAACTTCCGTATAATAAAATTTATCAAAAAACATCAAGAGAGTAATTTTATAGAACGAAAACAATCGAAACAAACGGATTTTTAATTTTTTAAATTGGTTGAAAAATAAAAGAGTTATGAAGATTCTGCCTCGCCTATCCTAATCTTTATTCTTTTCAATTTTAAGTATTTCGCACATTAAATGACTCATAACTCTCTTATTTTTCAATTAATTTCAAAAAATAAACAAGCATATTATTGACTGCTTCACGTTCTGCAAAATTGTTTTCTTGGTATTTTTTGATAACTTTTATATTAACGGAAATATTTTGAAATTTTGAAAAACCTTACATATATGAATTCTAACCTCAGAGTTTTGCTTGTCGTTTTCATTTGTTTTCAGAACAAAAATTACAAATTTCTCTTGTTTTACCCAACAAATCGATCAAACCTGGACAAAATTCGCCAAACGTCAAGAAAATGATAAATAGGTTTTCCCTTAATAAAAACAAATGCAATTTATTCAAAAACAAGACAAACTCAACAAGTGTTTTGTAAATATAATACCTGTTTCCGTTTTGGTTATGAATAAGATTAGTTTCCAGTTTGTTGAGTTTAGTCTAGAATTGTTTCGCTTTGTTTACTAATTACTCGTCTTCCTTTAACAATAGTGTTCTACCCCTTTATAAATACATATTTTGCTTAACAATTAATTTTCAAACATTTGACGAAACTTTTGAAACAAAAACCGGTAAAAATTTAAACAAAAGCCCGATTTCGAACACTTGAGGATCAAAGGAAACAATAACCAGGTTGCCGGGACGACGACGCTTTTTAAAAGATCGAACTTGTGATCTTGCTAATCCGCTCTGCTTTTAGTTGGATCATCCTTTTGTCTGTGTCACGTGCGAGTTCATACCACCTGCAGACAATATTGTTCAATAATACCAAACTGGAAAATAAGTATAAACAGGACAGCAAAAGTTACGGAACGAAAAGGTGGGCTCACTCGGAAACAGTTGCGGTATTAACCGTTTCTATTTGCAAGGTTGTGGAAATACCCACGCTTTTCGAGTGTTTAGAGGTTTTACTGCATAATTGAAAGTGCAGAATTTGTATGAATTAATAAAACTCTATTTTTGGATATGAGTCGACCTTTCGTCATTTTATGAAACTGCTTGACAATGCGGCCTCCCATCAGGATATCAGTTCCGGGCGCAATGCACGATTTTCTGCTTCTCAAACGCTTGTTTGTCATCACGACGCACGTCCTGACGGACATTACAAGGGGCTTCTGCCCTCGCTAAGGGTGGGGTTGCCGAGAGATTGATTGATTCAAAGTGCAAACGTTTTCTTATTAAACTTCACCGATGTCTTTATGCTTGTAAGGCTAATTTTATCTCAGAGTAGCTCCAAATGTTTATCAATTTATTCTAAAAAAAATTATCTGAGAAAATTCTTCTAATGTCCTCAAGAGCCGATCCTGCTTTTTACAATTTACCTTGTTGAAAATCACGTTATGTGGTTTGAGTTTCACTTGGAGTCGATAATGACACTTGAAACGAAACTTTTTTATTCCAACAGAATTGAATTGGAAACGATCTGGATGTTTGTGTATGCCAAGAATACATTTAACAATTATGGGGGTTAAAGAGTGACACGCAGCTGGCACAATTTAGTTACAGATGAAGTAACGTTGCGTACATACGGAATTCTGACGCGCATCAAATTCTCAATTTGTCCCTCGAACAAAGGATAATCACCTGTTTGTATAATATTGCGCCTTTTATTAAAATAAAAGCAGAATTTCCCCCATTTTTCCAATATATAATAAGAGATTTACCCATTAAAGTTTAACGCTCGGTTTTACGCACCGATTTTACCATAATTTAGCCAAAAATGTGAAAAATTGACGACGCACTTGCGTGTTTTGGTTTTTCCCCTGCAAAACTAATTCGACTTGGTTTCTGTATCAGGATAATTTTAAAATTTAAATTACAAATTAATCAACGAAAATTAAAATTGATAACTTTAATTATTCAATTTTCCAATATTGAGAACGCGTTGCCGCTTCGGAAAATACAAACGTTATTTAATTTAATAATTTGCAAAACGGATTACGTCTTTTCTTTTTAATCAATTGTCAACTTCTTTCAGTTATTTTGGTATACTCGAGTTACAGAGAAAAGTGCATTGCATATTACAAAATAGAAGATTATATTGATCTTTTGCTATATTATTCAATTATATTAATAGTATTTTAAATTTTACTTTTTTAATTTACTTTATCTGAAGGAAAATTAGTTTTACGCTTATTAGAAACGAATTTACTACAATTTACACATTTTTATATAATTATTTGTAGTAATACCAATTTATAAAAAATTCTTCTGGTAAATATTTTCATGTGGTATTTAATCTCTGTGGATACTTAAATCGAATTAAAAAATGTGCGTGTGACCCTGTTTTAATATTGCCAGTGGCAATTATGGAATCATAATACATTCAATTTGGATACCTTAGTATGGGCAGTTGGTATTATGAATTATACTAATCTAAAGACAGAAACTCTCAGTTTGCTAGTTTGCTATATTATGGTGGGCGAGGAGTGCAAAAATTCAAAATATGAAGCCAAAATTTAATTCCCCCCCCCCATCTATTTTTATCACTTTTCGATAATTTGGATAAATGAAAACGATTATTTTAACGTTTACATTTCTTCTGATAAGCTAGAGAGGTAAAAAGCTAATATTTGTAACACGTAAGTTGATTTGGGGAAAAATTTGTCCCCTTAAATTGTAAAAATATCATTAAAAAGATTGATTTTTGCCGTATTTTGCTCAATTTTATTATTTGTTTTCTACATATTCCAGCTTCTAGCCTCCTTCAAACACCCCAAACAATAAAAATTTTGGTTTTCTCTGGTTATTCGCGATTTACATTAAACCAACGCCATCACGCGGAAAAATATTAAATTAATCTAATACGTATAGTTGGTATAGAAAGTTTTGTTTAAAACGAAACGTTTGCATTCTTCTGGTATTTTATTTTGTGAATTATCATTTCACTGCGGTTTTAAGACATAAAATAATTCAGAATTAAACTGAAAATAACATCAATTGGGTCGTTTTCCATATGAAATCAAACAATGATTGTATTCAAATTGACCATCACAGATTTCTTTAAAACTTTAGTTAATTATACTCTTTAACATAACAGTTCAAATATAATTTAAAAAAAATTCTAACTGTTATAGTTTTTGAGTTATTTAATTTTAAAAATCGCAAAAACGACACTTTTTTGGCTCGCACTCGATGATATAAAATGTTCTAACTTCAGTTCTATAAGTCCTACAGAGTTGTGCGATAGCTCATTTTAAAGACTATTTAAAGGACTTTAATTTGATACTAATCTTGACCACTTCCTAATAAAAATGATTTTTTTTTTAAAAACCTCAAAAATTGTTTTTGAAAAAAATTTTTTTTACCAAAAAAGGTGCTATATTTATATTGGTGACTTGGTAAATATGTCATAAAAATTTCAGAGTGGGACCTTCATGGGATCAGCAGTTATGATAGAAAATGCAACTGTATCGCGTTGAGTGCAATCCAAAAAAGTGTCGTTTTTGCTACTTTAAAAATTAAATAACTCAAAAACTATAAGAGTTCGAATTTAAAAAAAACTATATTTGAATTCAGGATGTTAAAAAGAATAATTAACCAAAATTTCGAGGAAATTTGTTTTAGTCAAGATGAGTGACTTGTTGGTTTAATATGGAATGACCCAATTGTACGTAATAAAGCCGCCATGTTTTTGATAATTGGTAGCGACATGAGCGCCACCAAGGATAATAAGGTTACTAATTTACCAAATCTGCACCCGGCGCTGAAATAGCTTGATCCGGCACTGCGGTCATTTAAACTGCAGGTCTAAGAGCCGGTATTTCAGTTGTGGTTTAAACTAAGATCAGAGTTTAAACTCAGTTCATATTGATATCTGACCAATCAGGTAGCCATAAACGTAGGTTAATCTTTGAACGTAGTTTAACTATCAACTGAAATACTGGACCTAATGGTTTTAAATTTAAATTTAATTTTGAGAAACTCATCTCAGTTGCTCAGTTTTGGGGCTCTAGATTTTTCTCTGAGCCCCTTATTGCTTTAATTATTAACGTAGCCGGTAATTTGACCCCAGTAATTTGGTCTCCGGTAATTTGATCCCGGTAATTTTAACCCATGGTAATTTCACCCCTGATAATTTCAACCCCGGTAATTTGGTCACCAGGTTATTTCATCTTCTGGTAATTTGGTCCCCGGTAATTTTAACACCGGTAATTTCATCCCCAATTATGATTTATATTATTTGACTGCATTTTTGTAACGAGTGACTTGAAATACAATAAATTATATTTAAAATAATTTATTAAAATACATTACATTATAAAATTGTTTCTCTTCATGTTTTGTAATTTGTTCGTTACATTGTCCGTAAAAAAGAGATATCCGCGCGAAGATATGCATCGGTTATGTAGGTTAGTGTTAATTTATTATTTTCCTTTAGCAAAATCGCTCGTAAAAGATATATCCGCGCAAAGATATGCATCAGTTATATATAGGTTAATGTTAGTTTATAATTTTTATCGCCGTTAAGAGATCCACCGGTCGAGCTTAGGTTAAGTGTTAGGTAAAATCCCCGGTGGGTCACAGTGCCGGAGGTGAAATTACCGGAGGCGAAATATATATATGTATATATATATATATATATAGTTCTATGCTGTCCAGTGTAGGCTGACATTGTCACGAAAATTGTTGCAACGATTTATTAGTTTTTATGTCTGCAGAAAGTTACCGGAAAATTCAATCAGGGAGTCCAAGAAGAAAGCAGTCTGTTATAATTATAGAGACCGGATTATATGCAATAGGGAACCCGATATTTATAGTCCGGGAGCCAGCGTGCACCTTAACTAAACCATAAGGTACAAAATTTTTGACCACACAGGCTGAAAGAACATTGAAAATTAGTAATATAACCACCCGTCTGGCACTCGTCAGTGGCAGCGTTAACTTGGGAGCGGCGCGAGAAAAGGGGCATTTTTCGGTTGAACTAAACCATAAGGTACATGGAAAAGCTTTATATGAAAAGATTCCTTTTTTATGTAGATTTCGAATATAGTATGACAGACGGTTTTAAGTGCAGCGCACATAGCCGCAGACGCGTTTGAAAATACCGAGCGAGCGAGAGTAATGCGTGGAATAGTATAACAAACAGAGATAGACGTTCGTCTTGCTTTCAAACGATAATTGATAGACATAATTCAATTTAATAAATGCAATAAATCATTAATTTATTATTATAACATAAGTCATGAACTATAAAATTTTGGTTTTTGAAAAAGTTCGTATGAGAAACGAAAATTACCTACTTTTTAAATATATTTTTACGAAATATGTATAGAATAAAACGTATAGAAATACCACCCATGAAAAGTAACTTGAAAAAACATATATTCCAATAGAAACTTCATTTGAAATATTTTTGTCTCTAGACTAAATAACGTTAAAAAATGTACTTACTACCTATACTGACCAAATTCATAACAGTCAATAACATATTTTTTTAATAGATACATATTACTTAACTCAGTAATCAAAGGCAATTCTACTCCATATGTCGTTACTTTTTGAACCAAAGTGTGAATCTGCTGCTTTCAAACAAAGCTAGCTAATTATTCAATTCATTCCGAGAAAACAATTCAGCTATTTTGTGACTACTTAAATTTTTACATAATAATTCTACATACATTACAGTATTTTAGTTAACCGAAAAATCGGCAGTTTGAAAGCATTTTATTTATAGTAGGTACTTGTTAATGTCACCGAAAATAGATAAGCTTTATTGCATTTAGAATTATTTGTTTTATTATATTAATTGTCGCAAAGATCGTTATAGTATAGATGAATTTTTGCAAACAATATATTTATCAGAGTTGGTAAGTTCTTATAATAATAGTATTTAGTGGAAGTTAGTATATCTAATGATTTTTGAATGAATTTTATAGATTTTTGACTAATTTTTAATCTGTCTTCTTTTATAAGTTGAAGTAAACAAGTTGATTTTCCTATGACAATTCCTGTACGATTTTCAGTTCTTCCACTTCAACGTACTCTGCATGATAGAAATCCCTTCAGTTTCTTTAAGCCTAATATAAAGACATACAGCTTGGCCAAAAGTTAGGAGCACTTTTAAATGTCGTTATTATGGAAACTGTTAAATAATTTTCTAAAAACAGGCATGGCACTGCCTTACTAGGAAAAAAATGATTTACTGTTTAGGTATGATTAGGTTTAGGTAAAATTTAGGTTTAGGTAGGTATATTTAGGTAATTAAATCAAATATACGAAATTTTGATTAAATTTTCGATATTTTCGGCAACTTTTATGAGTTAACATAGATAGTAAATTTTACTAATCATTACAAAGAGAAAAGTCAAATAAAATTTTTCAGAAGCGTATCGTTTTTGAGTCATAATAAAATCAAACTTTTTCGCTTTGTATAAAAATAATGCTGACTTGCTAAATTAAAAGTTAAAAGTTTGAGATTTTCATTATAACCTCAATATACGTGTAACAGTTTTAATTATTTCAGATTTTGAGTTGAATTTCAATGTAAATTATCAGTTTTTTGAAGAATTTGCATTTTGAATTTTGCGTATAAGGTATAACTCAAAAATGGAAAAATCTTGTTTGAGGCTTTTTTGTTTGTAGTGATTAGTACTACATAATCTAAATAAAATTTACTATTTATTTCAGCTCATAAAGGTTGCCGAAAATATCGAATATTTAATCAAGGCCGTAATACTTTTATGTTTCGTAGTTTTGAGTTAATTAAAAGTTTTTAATTTGATTAAAACAAAATAGCATTGCTCCACTCCAAAACAGTGCTTCATAGTTTTGGCCAATGCTGTATTATGCAAGATTGGTCCAAGTTGGTCCAAGTCTTCAAACTTGCTAGTGTGGTTAACAGACTTTAAAGAATAAAATTTCAAATAAATATCTCAATATGTATGAAGTTCTAAAATTACTATTAAAATTGGTTTTCTTCAAGCCACTATTTATGATAGAATCAAAGTATATCTACAAGAATGCAATTTATAAAATAATAAATATAGACACTATAATGCACCAATTCAAGTAGTACTTGATAAAGCTTTAATTACCATGAGATGTTTCGTAAGCCATGCTTATATACTATCAAACTTCTTATAGTTGCTGTTGCTATACACTCAAAATTTTAATTTTGCGTAACATAATAATATTTAATATGCATATAAAAAAATTACAGATAAAAATAGAGACAAATTAGAGACAAAAATATTACAAATGAAGTTTCTATTGGAATATGTTTTTTCAAGTCACTTTTCATGGTTGCTATTTCTATACGTTTTATTCTATACGTATTTCGTAAAAATATATTTATAAAGTAGGTAATTTTCGTTTCTCATACGAGCTTTTTCAAAAACCAAAATTTTATAGTTCATGACTTATGTTATAATAATAAATTAATGATTTATTGCATTTATTAAATTGAATTATATCTATCAAATATCGTTTGAACGCAAGACGAACGTCTATCTCTGTTTGTTATACTATTCCGCGCATTACTCTTACTCGCTCAGTATTTTCAAACGCGTCTGCGTCTGTCATACTATATTCGAAATCTACATAAAAAAAGGAATCTTTTCATATAAAGTTTTTCCATGTACCTTATGGTTTAGTTCAACCGAAAAATGCCCTTTTTCTCGCGCCGCTCCCAAGATAACGCTGCCACTGACGAGTGCCAGACGGGTGGTTATATTACTAATTTTCAATGTTCTTTCAGCCTGTGTGGTCAAAAATTTTGTACCTTATGGTTTAGTTAAGGTGCACGCTGGCTCCCGGACTATTAGTATGTGGGATGTAATTTATATACACCCATACACATAATTGAACGTACACCCCTAATACTAGCAATATAACTTGTGGCTTTTGAAGACATGTTTTCTCATATAAAAATCGCTTCTACAGCAAAACTTATTAAATATTTTTTGTTGAAAATTTCATTTTCTTCATTTTTGTTTATATACATTTTTCTATTTTGTCGCACCGTTTCCGAGCTACAGTGACTTAAAACAACCTCTGTAAAATTTTTAATAAAACATCCATAAGTGTTAATTTTATTAAAATTTTCACAGAGGTTTTTTTAAGTCACTCTATCACGGAAACCGTGCGACAAAATAGAAAAATGTATATAAACCAAAATGAAGACAATGAACTATTCAACAAAACGTGTTTAATAAGTTTTGCTGTAGAACCTATTTTTATATGAGAAAACATGTCTTCAAAAGGCACAAGTTACATTGCTAGCATAGGGGTGTACGTTCAATTCTGTGTATGGGTGTATGTATAATATCTTGTGTTCAAGCATAAATTGCATGCCCCATGCCGCATACAAGATATCGGGTTCCTTATTGCATATAATCCGGTCTCTAGTTATAATAATAATAATAATAACTAAACTTTATTTCTAAGAAAAATTGTACATTAACATAAATGTAAAATTGAAAAAGAAAATAGCGTCATTGCAAAAAACAAAAATATAATAACAAATATTCATGGATAGCCCTTTTAAATTCTTTTAGTGCACTTATAATTTTTATTTGATCAGGTAATCTATTATAAAATTTTATTGTTGTTGTAAGTCTATGTTTAGGTGTAGTGTAGTTTAGGCTTCTTGTTTTGTGATATTGTTTACAATTGTGGTGACATGCAAATAAGTTTTAATTTTTGTAAATGAATAAAATGCATTCTTGTATATAAATTCCGTAGATTGCATGTGAGTAACTTTGTGCTGTTTAAACTTGCTTCTAACATGTTTCCCTACAGCTCAATTTTAGCTGTAGCTAAATTTATTTAGCTGTAAGCTAAATGCTGTAGCAGCATTTATTTATTTCTCCAGCACCGCACCGTAAAAAATAATTCCGTTCTTATTTTCGATTCAAAACTTGCCTGGTAATCAGTTTTTAACACATGAAAACTAACGTAGTTCATTATCACTTTCATGCCGTCAGTGGCGGATTTATATGGATGCTTACGATGCTGAAGCATCGGGCCCCCGATCATTGAGGGGCCCCCAAGACCTTGCTTTTTTATAAAATTTAATTTTGTTTATTTTCTACACTTTTCAAAGAACATAAAAGCAGATGCAAATTATAAATTCCTGCTTATGTAATTAAATACAATGCAAAAACAACTATAACTTTCAGTGGTGAATTTATAGGAATGCTTAAGATACTGGAACATTAGCCCCCTGATCATTGAGAGCTCCGAAGAGGCCTCCAAGACCTTACTCATTGGTTTATTGAATTTAGTTTGTTTTCTCTTTTTATGAGATTCTGTTACCTTTGTTTTGTTTTTTAGATAATCTATAAAATAACCGATTGATATGTAGTTTAGGTGGTGTAACTCGATATTACCAATAATAGGTATAGGTATATTTTAGAAAACCAAAAAAATGCACACACACTTTTAGAACTGAAATGTTTTAAAGTTATCACAAACAAAATACACTGTAAATATAAAATATCGCAAACGTTGTCATTATATTCGGGCATCATCAGGCGATGAACTAGAAAAAAATTAAAGAGAATCCGTTTAAATGCTGTTCGGGGTGGTGGCAGCAGGTATTTTTGAAACAAGAAGAGAGTTTTTCGGAAAGTGATTTATTAAAGGTAGGGAGTTAATTATTTTTCGAAAATTCTACATTTTTACTTTTGGTCTCTACATGTAAAATTTCGTATCCTCCTTGGTTGTAATTAATTACCACTTGTAATTAATGTCTAAATAGAGAACTAATTGATTTTCCGTCTGACATTTTCGTAACAATATATTGTTTTTAGACTTTTAAAATGATATTAAATTTCTTTCTTTGATATGTCAGAATATTTTTTTATCTATTACATACCATTATTTTGATATTAGACAAAAGCAATCCCGTCCCCTCCCCTCCCCATAATATTCCTACCAGGGGCCTTTAAAATCTAATTAGCATCGGGCCCCAAAAATTCACCATCCGCCACTGCATGCCGTAAACAATTGAGTTCAGATTAGTTCCTAACTCCTGTATATGCTCTGCCCATGACAGATTACTATCCACTTTTAAACCTAAAAAGGTTGTTGCATTTACAATTATTACATTTTCAGGAGTATCGATACAAGCTCTGGATGGTTTAAATAAAACCACGTTAGTCTTTTGTTTGTTCAGTTTCAAACTGTTAAGGTGAAACCAATCTTCAACCTTCGTAAAAACTAAATTTAGTGATCTTAACACTTCGGGCCAATTATTCCCACATATATTAACATATTTGAATCGTCAACATAATTTGTGCATTCCTGTTCTTCGTCACTTACAATTTTAGGTAGCTCATTTACATAAATTATAAAAAATAATGGACCTGCCATACTGCCTTAAGGTACTCCTGTTTGAATAAGTTCTTTTCGCGAACGATACTCAGCTTTATTTTTGGATATTGTTACAACTTGACATCTATCCGTTATAGATAAGATTTAATCCATTGTAATGGTTTTCCCAAGTAGTATAGAAACAGTTTATTGCAGACACTTCCTTTTTGTCAGTCACTACTATGCTATGGTGAGGTTATCGAATGCTTTAGTTTTTAGCTTTAGAACTTTAGCCAGTGCCGGATTATTAATGTATGCGCCCCTAGGCAAAAGTTTTTAAGCCTCCCCCCCCCCCAAATAAATGTTTTAAATGTTTTTTTAAATAAAAATTTAGAGCTTAGACTCGATATTCTTTTTTGAAAAAATTTATTTGCTGACTTTGTCACATTTATTCAAAATGACGGACCAAAATTCAGTTAAAATTCAATAATCAATGAATTTCAATAATCCAAAAATTTTTAGTAACCTATTTGCTTAAGCCTTTAAATGGTTTTTCAGTTTCTTTATGAGGTCAAATAATTTGAGGCCCCTTTCCTACTCGGCGCCCCTAGGCAGTTGCCTAGTTTGCCTATTGGTTAATCCGGCCCTGACTTCAGCATAAAATATATTGTACAGAGTTGGTTCGAAAAATAAAAAGATGTTACTTGCGAAACTCCGCTGCTTATCCTAAACTTTGAAGTATAGGCATAGATAATATTATATAAGTATAGAGAGTAGAGACTGAGGTTGCTTTTCTACAGTTCCACTAACTGGAGATGATACACTAGCGGCATTTTTGTAAATTCTGCCACTTATTGTGCTGGAAAGTCAGCCCTCAAATAACAATATCCCCAAGTTGTAGAGAAAGATGGCCAGAAGTCTTCGAGAAAATCGACTTTTAAAATAATAGTTTAAAATAAATAGAAGTAAAGCAGGTGACAATAGCTAGCGTGGCGTAAACGGTAGCGAGTGAGTCTAGTAAATGATGGGTTTGTGATTCGACTCCCTACGGGGTTTAACTTTTTTTCCTTTAATTCATTTTAGTTTTTTAGTTTTCTCCAATATGTAAATATTTATGTTTATGATAAATTAAATTTTTGTACAAAAATAAAGAACGTCGGGTATAAGTACACAGTAAAAACGTTTTTTTTAATCAAAAAAACTATTTTGTTTAAATAAATTTTTTTGAAGCAAATAAATTTTGTTTAAATCAAAATAAAATTTTATATATATTTTATTCTTTTTTTAGTTAAAATTTTTTTTGTTTTGTTGGTCAAGAAGCATAAATTCGATAAATTTTTACGTATTGGAGAAAACTAAAATGAATTTAAAAAAAAGTAAGACTCCGTCGGGAGTCGAACCACTAACCCACCATTTACTAGACTCTCTCGCTACCGTTTGCGCCCCGCTAGCTATTGTCTTCTACTTTACTTCCAGCCTTTATATTGCATTTTTTCAAAAAAATTTTTCATAAATTATTTTTTCCGTGACTAAAATTCTCTTTTTTTTTGTAACCTAGTTCCCTAAGCCTAAGCATAGTCATCTACCATTTTGGATTTTTATGCTTTTTGTATCGTATTTTTGCCTATACGAGTATATACCTATATCTGTTTATATTATGTCAGACCATCCCGACAATGGGTTTAAGGTTTATTATTATTTTTATTCATTTTATTCTTGGTTTTTACTTCAATTTGTTCTTATATCTTTTTCTAATTATGTTGTACAGATCATATAGGGCAATGGGGTGTTTATGATGGAGTCGGAGTCTCCGAGTAGAGTCCTTGCGTTAGTACGTATATTGGGATGGTACCACTGTTAGCTTAATTTAGATTTCACTTGCAAGAAAGCTTGGAATCAATGATTATCTCGGGACGCCTATATATCTGTCTGTAAACAAATGGTTGAGCGCCAAATCTAAGATTGTTAAAAAAAATAAAATAAAAATAAAAATTATTTTCATTGGATTCAAATTTAAAAGAATTAATTTTGAAATGAATTTAATTTTATACAGTATAATTGACTGCTTTCTCTTATTGATAAACTTGTTTTGATGGCCTAGTGTAATGAGAATACTTACGTGTCTTAGTTGGTCCTGAAACACTTGGCCCTACGACTATGAGCTCTCGACAACTGTCCTGGCGACATTTAGCATTTAGCCCTATGACTATTGGCCTCACAACAATTGCGATATCCGCGATAGTTGGACTTACGGCAATTGGCTTCCATGACATTTTAATGTTTGCGGCTATTGACCTCGCGGCTGAGATCTTAGACCTCGGGCCTCCCAGTCAAGATGGATTGATTTCAGGGATGTTTTTAGT
The DNA here is from genome assembly GCA_958510845.1 of Cantharis nigra. NCBI lineage: Eukaryota > Metazoa > Arthropoda > Insecta > Coleoptera > Cantharidae > Cantharis > Cantharis nigra. The sequence goes on from OY294029.1 coordinate 15,281,177, forward strand.
GATAAGTAGGGTCAGTTTTGGCTGACGCAACAACGGCAAATTACGGATCCACCGTAAAATAAATTAATCATATTAAATTAATTTTTTCCTCTGGACCATTTTAGCTGACGCAACCACCACTAATCACGGATCCACTCTAAAATGAGTTAGCGTTTGTCTAAATTAAATAAAAATCCTTGTACACTTATGAGGCTTTGAAACGGGCCGCGTTGCTATCTTTTACCCGGAAAAATGCATGCACGACAAATAATTGGCCAGAGTTGAAGTGCATCGCCATTTTACGGTTCCTTACAGTATTTATTCTATAATATCATCATTGTCTAATCCATTTTGGCCATTAACGTCATTGACCGGCCAAAGACGTAAATATTACATTCAGATGAAAATATTTACATCATTGCCCACTGTTAACGGGCATTGACGTCAATGACCGGTTATGGTGGTTACCGGTAGTAACCGGTTTTTGACGTCATTGTTCGGCCATTGACGTCAATGCTCAATTTATGTTATTGACCGTAACATATATTATTACCTATATTAGATGGAAAAAATTTAAAGAAACAAATTCCATTAGTAGCATTGCCGGCATAGTACCGCTACTTCCATTTGTGTACTCATCTCAGGCACTATTAGCCAGACTTAACAAAAGTACAATAGAATCAAAAATGTTCTTGTTTTCTTGGCAAAACAATTTTTGTAATATGGGTATATTATCTCTCATGCAGTTCTTCTTCTGAAACTCCCTTGTAAATTAATTTATGCGTTTGACTAATTATAATTATTTATTTACATTTATACAGTTATATAGGTACACGAATATTACGTCGGCAGTACCTATTAGTTAATATTAATAATTTAATTTTATTGATTACTTAAAAACTATATTTCAGTAAATACATAATTATATGAGCATATTATGATAGCCCCTTCAAGCAGCGGCGGCTCGTCAGAGGAGGCAAGGGAGGCAAGGGAGGCAATTAAACTATTAAAATAAAAAATAAAATGAAAAGTAAATTTTCGATTGATCAAAAGATAGATACTTTTTCTCAATACTTATCCAAAAAGTAAAATGAGGCTACCGCAGAAGCAGAATCCTCTGCATATACGGTTTATTACATTACGTTATTCTTTCAAGTTTCAAATTATTCATAAAGTAGCGGAATTCTAGAAGTACCACATCTGAGCAAAAGTTCAAACCTCAAAAGCTGAAAATGGCGGTCAATCTCAGCACCTGATGAAATTGAAACGCAAAACTTGTCCGGAATGTAACTGCAGGTGTAATGTGGTCGATAACCACCAACACTTGTCCAACTACAGCAGGAACTACTTCAAATATGTTCGATAGCAAATATTTCCGAATATTTGCAATAAATCAAATGCGTAACTCCACAATTTAATAGTTAACTATTGGTTAAAGAAAATCGTTAAAAAATTACCCTCAAAAATAAGTGAGGCAAACGTAATGTCTATGTGTGTTATTGAATATTTGTGACCACATTATGGAGACATTAAAAAATAGTTTTTAGTATTGAAATTGGGTAGGATGCTCCGGTGCACCGTAATAATGGTTAGGTAACCACTTTTCTCTTTTATACTCCCGCTTTTGTACAAATGCCCATTCAAATTTAGAGCACTACGTAGGTACGAATATTGGCCTACTCGTGTACGCTTCAATTATTCTCCATTTCGGGGCACATCAACAGAGAGTACTTCAAGTTTGCCTGAAAAAGGGTCATGTAAACGTAACCTCATCAGTAATCGACATTTAAATGATTTAACGATTTATTGCTGTTTCAATTTTTTGTTGCTTTTTTTATATCTTTCAAAACTAAATAAATTTTCTTTATCTATTATGAACGTCAAGTTTATGATGTTTTTAAACAAAACAAGCCGATGCTCTTTTGTTATGAAAAGAAATTTCATAAAATCAAAACAAAACGTAGTTTTTTTGTTTTTAAACAAACAAACCCGATGTTCTTTTGATGTAAAAGTATCATAAAAACAAAAAACAAAACGTCAATTTGTGATGTTTCTAAACAAACCAAGCTGATGTTCTTTTGATGTAAGTAAAAAAGTGTCATCAAATCTAAACAAAAATAAAACTTCAAGTTTTTGACGTTTTAAAACAAAACAGTCCGATGTTCTTTTGTTATCGAAACAAAATGTTTCAAAGAAAAAACAAAAAGCGCATTTACACGACCTCCTTCCAACACTAAATACAAGCTGAAACAAAATGAACCGCCACTTTCGTGACGAAGGTTTTTCGAAAGATTTTGAATAAAATTTGAGTTTATTGCTGTAGGACAATAGTTGAGAAGACTGCAGGATTGAACTATTGAATCAAGACTGATATTAGTAGTGAGGAGCTTAATCTGTTGTGTGTGTATATTATAGCACGGGATTTTAAGCTCCTCCCATCCAATGCTGAAAGCTCGGGGCGTAACTCGGTGCTGGTTAACGTTGCGTAGTAAAGCTTTGCAATGGTAAGCATCTTTTTGTGACATTGTGACCCCTCTGTGAGGGTAGGGCGTACCAACCCCAATATCTTGTGTCACCAACAATCTATAGCAAACCGACAGTAGTACATATCGCATCGAGATTGTCAGATTCGGAATTTTTTTTTGCTTTCCAAACCGGCGTAATTTTGTTTTCGCTAGTGTTTGACAATTTTTGGGTTAATGAAGTGATTTGATGTTACAAATAAATGAGTGAACAGTGAAAAAGAATTTAATTAGTTTGCAAAATGTTGGAATTTTATCCCAATTTAAACTTAAATTCTGCCATGCTCCCCGATCATGGAGTTATGCAAGGAATGGATTGCGTCGGAAGAAATGGTGAGTAAAGAAAGTTCCACTTCTGATGAGCCATGTCACTTTTGTGCGGATCGAACAAAAAGCAAACTTGTTGCTACTTGCAATAATTGATATCCATTTTTACCCATAAATTAAATACAAATTTATCTTGACAACAACGGAATATAAGTAGTAAAGTAGTATATCTAATAATAATATTACAAAAATATATATTTCGATTTTTGGCTTTATTTTGGTCAAATTTCGCTTCAAGTTTTCTGAAGGTTTCTACAACACAAAGAGCAATTTTCCATTTGGGTGCAATAAAAGAAATCCAATTAAGAAAAATATTTTTTGACAAAATTTTCTTAGTCAAATTCATATTTTCACCAATCCAATTTTTAAAATGATTCAAAACAAATACGAAAAAAGCGAATTTTAGTAGCTTCAACACAGTTTTTTTGCTGCTGCTACAAATTTTTTGTTGCCATAACAAAGCTTTTTGTATTTAGAATAAAAATATTTGTTAAATTAACTAATCCATTTTTCTGAATAGAAAAAACTTTTTATGGCAGCAGAAAATTTATTGTGGCAGCATAAAATTTGTTAGAACTACAAAAATAATTTTGTTGAGGCTATAGCTAGTTAATAGCTCTGTTAGAGCGACAAATATTTTTCAGAGTGCATATTTAGTATAGTTTTAATCCAGGCTTTGGACCTAGGATTTACAAACCCAAATTTTACTTTTAATTTACGAAAATTGCATATAAATTAAAATAATGAAATTGTTTATGACAACTAAATAAATCATCAGGCGAAGACAATGCATCATTGTTGAAAGCTTATGAAAATACTTAAATGTTGTGCTTACTTAACTTGTTAATTTTATATTGAAAGCAAATTTCATTTTTGATATCTATTAATAGAGTAAAAAATAGTGTATGTTATAACAGGGGACTAAAGTGCTTGTTAATCCCTGATCCCTTATATTGTGATTGCTATTGGTCCACACTGATGTGTACATTACATAAATGTAAACAAATGATAAAAAATACACTTTACAGTCTCTTGCTATACATACAGGATGTTCTTAAAGTATTGAGTCCAAAATTTTGAGATATGGTTTTCTTCACAAATTACAAAAATACAATTAACAAAATTTTATATTTGTTTCTAGAAAAACTTAATTTGTCTTCAAGGACGTCATATCACTCTGATGGGATGTGACATCCTAACCCTAGAATGATTTTTCTTGAAAGGTTAGTACCTTTTTAAAAGTTTTTCTAAAATCAGATTTAAAATTTTATAAATTTGTAGCATTGGTTAATAATAAAGTCCTAAAAGCAGCGCCGGTTTAACCATAAAGCGGAACAAGCGGTCCGCTTGGGGGCCCGGGCTCCAGAGGGGCCCGTCTTCGAAACTCAAAAATGAAAAAAATCAAAGTAAAAAAAAATTGAAGTTAAAATAAAATTAAAATTAAAAACGTAGATCTCTTAATAAATAATGTAAAACACTTTAATTAATTTAAAAATCTCTTCGTATTGTAGAAAATCGTACCCCACCATTTCAATACACGTTAGAGGGTCCGAAAAAAAAGTTCGCTTGGGGCCCCATGACCACTAAAACCGGCCCTGCCTAAAAATCTGACACAACTAATCTGTAACATCAAAAGTAAAATTTAAACATAAAAACATCTTTTTGTTCAAATTTTGAAAATATAATCCTAGTTTATTTGTATATAGAAAACATTTGCCCTATCTTTATTCATTCTCTTCATTAGAACATAATTTTAAAAAACTAACAGGTTTAATTTAATGTATAATGAAATAATTTGTTTTCTCATAAGCTTTTAAAATCTGAAGATAGGAAAATATAATTTAAAAAATAGTTTAGACCGAAGTAGGTATATTTAGGTAAAATATGTATGCAGGTTTTTCATATTTATTATTTCTAATTATTTAGAATTATTATTTCTTCTGCTAAGCTTTATATTTTTGTTTATTGGTAAACAAACTATTAACCTATTTATTTTAAAGGCCATAAATTCAGTTATTTCGTTTATGCTTAATTTAATGAACTCCATTCATCATATAACTGCATTTGCGGCTTAATTTATGAAAATGTACGTATAGTTTTTTCGTGCAGCTTTTCATGATCACAAGCAGCCCTAACCCCCTAAATACAGGCCTACCGTGCTTTTCTCTTTTCCCTGTCAGTCAAAAACCTTTGTTTTTGTTTCTTAGTATATTTTATCAAAGAAATGTATTATTTTTAAATAAACATAAATAGAGAAAATACCAAATAGTAATTACTAATTAATTATTTATTCCTGATTATGCTTTATTATTTAATAAATAAAAAAATAATTGAGAGAAAAAAATTTCAAGTTTGAAAAAATATTCTTTTACAGATTGTCCAATGGGCGGTTGGTAAGAAAAGGGAATGGGGCTTTCTCAAAGTAGAATATTTTAAATATAAACAAATTAATTATTATTTTCAACCCTGAATAAAGTTTGTGTTTGATCCCAACAGCATAAATTACTAATTACTTTACTCACTCAGTTCATGGTGTAAAGTGGTCAGTTATCTACCACGAGAAGAATTTTTCTCTCTGCAGAGTTTCAGAAACCGAAGACGTTAAAATTTTTTTAATCTTTGAAATATAAAAACAATTATGAAAATTTTCCTTTTAATTTAATTAATTTGAATTCAATATTTTAAATTTATGTTTAAACTTAAACCAAGAGGTCACTAAAATAACTCTTTACTTGCTACATTGGATTTTATTTAAAAATTCAGCAGCAATTACATCAACTTTTTAAAAAAATTTGTTTGTAGATAATTAGTATATGAAAAGTTTGGGAAAACGTAGATTAGTGAAACATTGAAAGTTGAATTGAAAGAAACTGCCCGAACAAAAAATTGCGCCCAACGTGGGGCTCGAACCCACGACCCTGAGATTAAGAGTCTCATGCTCTACCGACTGAGCTAGCCGGGCGTTGCGAATAGTTCTTATTTTAGAGATTTTGAAATCCACAAAATATACTTTATAAAATTTTATACTGAGAGTATTCCTTTTTAATCTCGAAAATAGGAAATTAATACCTATTGTTTTTCTCCAAACTAAACTAAAGTATCCTGTTTTATTATTATTATTTTAACAAATTTAAATATGTATTTAGTAGGCCGTAATTTTAAAATTTTCAGTGATGTAATCATTGATGCTTGACATCGCTAGGTACTACTACTAAGCAGAAATCCATGGTTCGAACCCGAGTAAAACAAGAATTTGATTCTTACAATATCAACAAATTAAATAATAACTTTGTCCCCTTTTTTAAGTTAAACAAATTATCCATCAGAAAATGTAAAATGAATTGAGAAAGTATTACCCTGATGTTATTAAAGTAACTCCTACACAATATAATAAATTTTCAAACTACCCCTAACATTTTCTTTCTTTTAAACGATACTTCTCCTTTTTCAGTGTATAATTCATCGACTAATGATGTCATAGTGACTGACAAAAAATTTTTCACAGAAAAAACAGTCTTCATAAAAAACCCGAGTTGTACTTTCATTGTCCTGCAGTGTCAATGCAATACCTTCTTTTTATTTTTAAACTTGTATCTCGTTAATCTAGTCATGCGCATTAATTAAGTTATTTTAATATCAATGATAATTCAGGATTTTTGTCCCGCTCCACTGTACCTTTCTCTTATTTCTTTTAATCTATTAGAACATCTACTCTGTTTAACCGATTTAAAAAAAAAGAAGGAGGTTCTCAATTCGTCTGAAAATTTTTATTTATTTTTTTCCTTGATCTTTTCTTAACGTCTACTAATACTATGATTGATGCCTGTACCACACAACTCGTTTTGTCTAGTGCATTGATTCCAAAATAATTATTATAAATAAACCCCTCTTCTTTTCTTTGAAACCAGTGAATGATAAAATTAAGTTATCTGACTTTCGGAAAAAATTATACATCTTATTATATTGATATAAAAAGTAAATTTTGAACATTTCGTGGCAAATTTCGTGCAAGTCACAAAAAGTACATCTTCTCCGAATAAAACATGTTTTGCAATGTGTGACAACTGTATAGTAGTTTTGCTAACTGTTCAATGAATTACCAACTTTTTAGTGAACTTCAAAGCATTTGCCAATTACAGAAGATTATCAGAGAGAGGTTCCCCTAGCCCTCCTTGAGCACGTCCCTGGCAAAAAAACAACTAATCAAGCAAATTTTTTATTTTATTTGACTGGCATATCCATATATTTTCAGTTGGTAACTTTAAGATTGCATTGGTTGAAAAATTCTTACCAGCTTAGGAGAAAATTAAATTAAATCGCAAATTATATACTTTAAAAACTTCCCCCTCCCAACAAATAAAAAAAATAATTGTACTGTACTGGCTACTTTTTTGAAATTTTTAGCAACTCATTCTTTTCCAGTTTGAACTTATAATTTAATAATTTTCAATGAAAAAATTAAATTTCTAATATCATTAGTACTTCCAATTTTCTGCTTCCTTTGATACCAATAACTATTTGTGCAACTAGTCATGAAAAATAAGCTTTTCATACGCAATTTACATAATACTTTTTCTACTACGGTTTAAAAAAAACAAAAGCTGTTAAACGTTAAATCAATATTTGCCACCCAACTTTAATCATAATTTTCATTGCGCCCCCCTTTCATGCAATATTTTTGTGTAGCTATTTTATTTTTTTATTATGTCAGAATATTTTTTATTTTAGTTTTCATTCAGAATAAATAATTTTTCTAACAATATTTCTGTATATTCGCGCCCCCTTTAAGGTTATCGTGCCCCCCAGGGGGGCGTGTCCCACAGGTTGAGAATCGGCGAGTTAAACCATTACAGAGTATTAATTTGCAAATTAGTTTTTGTTGGCAATAAACGGTTATTTAGGTACTAGAGTAGGAGTCGAGAATATTGTAATAATTTGTGTGGTTTGACGTTTGAGCTTGAATGCGCATGGGTGTAGAAATAAAATGCGTGCAAAAAATTTCTTTTTCTCAAAACTAAACGAAAGTGAGCTGTTTCAGTACCGATTTTAAACACGAAAATCAAACTTTACCTTATCAACATGGTAACACGTTTTCTCGAAGATAAAAATGCCAAGACAAGTAAAAAATAAACTAGAAATATCATAGGTATTATTTTAATAAAATTGCTTAATTTTTGTATCTACATTTTCTAAACATTATTTTAAGTTAATCTGCCACTTCAAATAAGAATTTTTAGGCCGTAATTTAAAAATAAATAGATGTAAACATTGACTTTGACAGTTACATAACCCAAAATCCTTAACCCGGGATCGGTCGGGTAAAATAAAAAAATTAAAAATTAAATTAAAAATAAAATAAAAAGGTTGTCGTTAGCCAAGTAAATCAGCCTAAGAACTGGTGACACTAACGTACCTTATTCGAATCTTTGAATCGGAAAAAATTAATCTACCTCAGATCTAAAACAATTAATATGCTCCATGCTCACAGCACTATAATAGTGGCTTTGGAACACCACTAGAGTTGCTGTTGGTAAAACAAAGCTTGCAGGCCTTAATAAAGAAGAACATTTTTAATTTTTTAACCTAAAAAATGTATTAAACGTCACAATTGAAATTGACAGTTGCAAAAAAACCTAAATTAAAAATAAGGTACCTGCGGGTAATAAGGCCTAGTTAAGGGAGATTTGCAATAAAATGAAAAATATCCAATTTAATCAATATGTTTTAATAATAATCATATCTGTGGTACAGTTTCTGTAACAGAAAATTAAACATTTTTAAAAACCTTCCCAGTAGGCCTTATTTTACTATGTTAGGATAATAAGACCTATTGGCTTTAACATGCTTAAATAATAAAATTATACGTATTATTCTTTGGTATTTGAAGTCCAGAAACACATAAATGCAACAACTAAAACATTCTTTAAGAAAAGTATTAATTACAACGCTTCGAAGCACTCAAAATCATCGATTTCTGACCACGTGGCTTGTTTAGAAGACATCGGGCTCGAAGCACTAAAAGTAACGCTCAATCATTTAGTAATGAATATGCGTACTAATTATTTACATTCATAATATCTCAAAAGTACTGTAAAATCTTAATATATAAAACTCAAAGTTTGTATGTATGTCTGTCCCATCAAAATTTCCCCAACGGAAAGCACGATTGAATTGAAATTTTAACTGGTTATTTAGCTAAGAGTTCTAAGGTTAACGCCAATATTCCCAGCTCTCTACATCAATTTTCAATTTTTTGAAAGAAAAAGTAAAAAAAAATATGACTAATTTTGTGATTTTATAATAATAAAATAAGAAATTAATTATAATAAATGATCCTGTGCAAAAAAGAGTTTCCAGGTCATTCAAATATTAGGAGGTCATGGCGGCCGGTAGGCTGCCTGACCTGCTAGTAGCAGCAAACAAACTTTGATACAAGAAGTAACACTTGGGTTAAATTTAGTAGGCTTTAATACCCGCCGACCACGTTATGTAATAAAAACAAAATAAAAATATATTTGGACCACGATACGATATTCAAATTTTTAAGATCATCGAAGCATGTATTTATAAAGATAAAATTTTAATTTTATATAGCTAACTGTAATATTACAAAAAATATTTACTATTTATTTGAACCGATTTTTATTATTTGGGACTGCACTGTCTCACCTTATGATAAATGATATATAACTGGGGGCTAGAAACGGGATATTCAGGTCCCGCAAAATTTTAGTAACTTCTACATGCAATAGGTGTTTGAGCTTAGTATTGAGTATTGAGCGAGGACGGTTATTATAAGTACGATTTTTGTTACTTAGGCCTTATTACCCGCGGGTACCTTTGTTGCCCGATTAAATCATGTCACTTTGCTTTTGTTTAATTTTATAAAATATTGTTTGATTAAATCAAAATTTCGAAATTAATTTTTGGAGTGTGATTGTTTCATTGTTTGGAGAAAATGTAAAATGTTAATTTATAATTTATAAAAATAAGAAGTATTATCAATGCCCGGCTAGCTCAGTCGGTAGAGCATGAGACTCTTAATCTCAGGGTCGTGGGTTCGAGCCCCACGTTGGGCGCAATTTTTTATTTAGGTGGTTTGGGGAAGGACTGTTGTCAAACTTCACACAAAACAAAATTTTACTGTATGAACTAAAACAGTTAAACAACCTTATCGTTATCTATCTGCCACTGACGCGCATGAATAGAATAACGAGAGATATTTTCATAATTTTAAGTAACATGTATCGAGCCTCACAAGATTTGAAGCGAGATGTCTTTGAAGTGAGTAGGTATCTGATAATATCTAAGCACTTGGTGAAAACATTCTTTGGTGCCGATTCTTGAAAATTTGTGCTTTGATAGAGAATGTGGTTGGTCGTTTTAATAATAGAAACGATAACAATCAGATAGATATACTAAGCATAATAGCATTTTTAACTGATTTCCATAGTTTCAAATCACAAACCACATACGTTTTCAATGCACAAATTTTCAAAAATTTACCTCACCGAGCTTGAAAATCATGGATTTAGAAATTCTGAAGGTCTATGCGCCCGCGCATTTTATAAAAGCATCGCTGATAAATTAATGATGTCGAATTACTCTGATACTATATACCTTCAAATGACATGTCTACAAAAAAATATTGACAAAAATAAATTATAGCGCTATTTGTCATTCCCGCATAGATATCGTCTTACAAAGTTGACAGCATCGATAAAGTGAGCGTCGCGCTAACCGCGCAATATTTTTAATCGCCGTTGTACGTACTCGTGCTTTTATTTTTTTCAATTCATCATGGCCAATAAATGAATTTCGTAGTTGGAGGAGACCGAAGCAGCGCCGGTTTAACCATAAAGCGGAACAAGCCGCCGCTTGGGGGCCCGTCCTCCAAGCTCAAAAATGAAAAAATCGAAGCCAAAAAAATTGAAGTTACAATAAAAGTAAAAACCTAGATCTCTTAATAAATGTAAAACACTTTAATTAATTTAAAAATCCCTTAGAAAATCGTACCCCACCATTACAATACACGTTAGAGGGCCCGAAAAAAAACCGCTTGGGGCCCCATGACCACTAAAACCGGCCCTGGACCGAAGAACAATTTTTGTGAGTCTGATAGTAATATTTCTGAACCTACACCTAGCATTAGTACACAACAATCAAATACTCCGCAAACATCTCGTTGGAGATTAGCACAATATTATTTATAGTACATACAAAACTTAATTTACATTTTTAATAAAAGATAAAAATTTACATATTATTTCTATGTACGAATTGACGTTCTAAGTTGATCTAGAAATTAATAATGACATAAAAATAACGTATGAGCGCGTCGCTCAGAGTGTAGCAATCACGTTGAGAAACTAATTGTACCAACGACGGGTTAATTATTATTAATCAAGTAATTTATATTATGTAGCTTCTTTGGTGATACAGTAGAATCCGCTTAATGTGATCACGGATAATGTTATCGGTCGGTTATTGTGATCATTTTGACTGGGAACCGGCCGCTTTAAATAGTTTACATACAAAAATCACCGGATAATGTGATCAACAAGCCGCTTATTATTATTACTTTCAAGGAATTTCCGACACAGTAATCTCGTTTTCTAAGTATCTTTTTCTGATTTGCTATTGAAATTTTATATATCTTTACAAAACGCGTCAGTCGTTTTAATTTCTATACAAAAACTAATGAAGTTTTCCGTTTCTTGGCGTGTTTCTATTTTTATTTTGCTAAATGTGCACTTTGCTTTATGCATTTTAATTTAAATTTAGTTTATTCTTGTTAAATTTACTTAATACTTTTAAAATTCGGTTTTTTCTAAAATTTGCTTATTATTATCAGTCGGTTAATGTTATCAAAATGTTCTTGGCCCAAAGTGATCACATTAAGAGGATTCTACTCTATTAAGATATAAAAGATATTTGGTTTGTACACTTAAATCACAATATACTATTAGTTTGGTATAAAAAATTGGTTTATAGAAACAGACAATCAATGCACTAACTAGGAAGAGATCCCGATATCTCTCACCGATTTTGGTACATTTTGGCTATATTGTAGAGCATCGAAAAGTAAAAGACGCTTATTTTTTTGCTAATTCAAATTTGTTGCTAGTAAACGGATTTTTTGCAATTCCGGGTGTAAGTACTCACTTTACACCCCGATTTGCGGGTGTAAAGTGGCACTTTATACCCTAGGGCAGTAAAAACTTTTTTGGCTTTAGGCAAACGAAAAAGTCACCAGAAGGCTGATAAAAAAGTTACCTCGATTTACGCCTCGTGCAAACAATAGTTTACCTTCACGCCAAAACAAAATCACTTTATTCCAAAACTTTATTTCCAAAAATAGCGTGAAGGTCTAATTTTCACCTAGAATGTTTTTTTTATTTAAATAATATTAACGCCAAAATACTTTGTTTATAATTAAAGATACATATAATTTTCAAAATTCGAAAATTTTTCATTATAAATTACCCGGTTTTATGAAGAACAAAGATGTGCATGCTCTGCAGTGAGTGCAAAGTAACGGAAGTGCTGCACTCATAGGAACCTTAAGGTAGTAGCGGCTTATCAGAAGAGGCAAGAGAGGTTTAGCTTCGCCTAAAATTCTGGACTATTAAACTATTAAAATTTTCAAAAAAGTCGTTCAAGTGGTGAAAATAAAATTTCGACAGAGAAATTTTTGCCAAGGTTACCACAATAAAAAAAATGAAAAAAATGAAAATGTTATCGTATTTCCGGAAATGTTGAACCGATTCAGATAAAATTTGATGTGCTAATGATTGGAGATATTGCGGCAAAAGTGAAGATAATTATTTTTAATTTTTCGAAAAAAGATGTTGCGGCAATCCAAGGAAACCTTAGAAATCCCGGAAATATTTAGAAATCTGGGGCAATCTAGGGAAATTCAAAGAAACCTAATAAAAGGTAATTCGGTGTACAAAATTCTAGTTCGTGGTTTCCTTCTGGGTCTATACAATATTTTTGAAGTTATTTGCAAATGCATCTGCTAAAATTGCTTTTTAACATTGTAAAGAAACAATTTTGATAAGAAGTTTTCGTTAAGAAAGTTCTTCAAATTGATGAACATTTAAATCCACTTAATAGTTTACTCCCAAAATATCGGAAATCAATCGTGAAATAAAACAAAAATCGACAAAAAATTCCGTAGGTAATATTGTGAACTTGCAAAAATGCTTCGTGCAAAAAACAGTTGGTGGAAATGGCTGCTGAAATTTAGTGCACAACAAGAAAATGGAAAATATAAAATATTTTGATTTTATCTTAGTTTTTTAGGGAAAATAAAAAATTTGGAAAAATTTCAAATTATTAAATATTTTGTTTGCGGTAGACAAAATTGTTCCATATTTTTTAATCAACAATCATTTGTCATTATGAATACATTTTTCATAAAAAAATATTTAAAAAATATCTCATTTCTTATTTTGAATAACAGAACATCAATAAAACGTAAATATCACGTAAATTTAACTTTATTTAATTACGTTTTATGACACGAGAATAAAAATGAAAGATATTGAAGTTTCAGAGAGTTCACTCTATGACCTGATTTCTGAAGAACACTTTTCCGACGGATAGCGATCGGAGAAGTGTCTAGATAGAATAATATGCTATTATTTGACTTCTTTAAATTTGTTCAAGTTTAACTGAGCAGTAAACCTTTTTTGAAAAAAAATTGAAAAATATATTTTTCTACATTACAGAACTTGAAATGGACGCAGTGTTTTCAAAGACAATTCATCAAAAGGTTAAATTACAAAATGAAATCCTGAATCCAAACAAGTCGAAAAGAATATCGATTGGAAATAATTGAAATTTAAATGATTTTAAAGTTTGCCCGCCTGTTTGCTTCGTCCCAAGTTGGTAACGCATCATCTACTAAGCACACAAAGCTCTTGTGAGTGTACGGGGGTGTGAGATTGAAACATCTCTGCCCCAGCAAGAGCAGATTTACGCCTGAACAAGCACTAAATCGACCATGTATACGTTTTGCTCGTGGTTCCCTAATGGTTCCTCATGCGATGCTAAAGTGCACCGCTAATCACGTTGTGTCGATTCATTATGCGAAACCAGAAAACGTTTTCGTTGTTCCACGTCTCAGTTTAGATGTCTTGCTTTCCGTTTAATACCCAAGAAGACTTGGCTTAGTCATTATCCTTTTTCCGGTAAATTCTCACTCGACATCCTTTTAGGATCCCATTAATATTTATTCGACATTTATTTTCCCATAAATTTTCATCTGCATTGCTAAACTTTTTAAACAAGAATTTAATTCAAGGAAATAAATTTGTTACCACCAAAAACGAAATCAATAAAAATAAAATTGCACTTTCCAACTTCACCTGGTATATATGCCAATACCTCTGATGTGGAGCCCAACACTTGAGATCTAATAGATTATTAAGTGAAAAAAATCAAAAATCTGGGTGAAATAAAAATGCTGAAAGAAAAAAATGAAGTTTTTTCAACTCGCGTACTCAATATAATATTGTGCCATTTGTTGCAGATGCTAGTATAATAAAATGCGAGAAAACCTACGAAATGTGCGAGGGTTGCGGCCAAAAAATCCACGATCGGTACCTGATGCGAGTGGCGGAAGCAAGCTGGCACGAACACTGTCTATCCTGCTGCATTTGTGGAGTCCTTCTCAATCATTCCTGTTACACTAGAAACACAAAATTATACTGCAAAACCGATTACGACAGGTGAGTCCTCAGATTTGATTATGTAATTAATTAATTTGGTTGATGGCTTCCAATTTTTCACATGAAAAATTTCTTGGGATTATTTGAAAAATTTATACTTCTGCGTAGACGTAAACTTTCTAACATCAAAAGAACGCATACAATTGAATCCCCCTGAATTCCTTGCAAAGCAATATGAATAGATCCCGTCGTTTTTATTGAATTCGCTTCGTCGCCTTCTCATTCTCATAACGTAAAACGAAGTAGCTACCTAATGTATATGAAAGAGAATATTTAACATGCAGGAAGTCGGAAATCGACTTTATACGCTTTCCGATAGGTATACAAAGTTGATGAACATCGCACTTTAATTAAAGATCAACTTTTGTCGTCGTCACTTTTGAGGTGACGCATCAGTTGACTGTCGCTTCCAGTCTTTTCAAAATTATTTTTTGTTTTAGAATATTTGGCGTCAAATGTTCGAGGTGCGGAGATCGAATACTGTCGCAGGAGATGGTGATGCGAGCCCAACAGCACGTTTTTCATTTGGCGTGTTTCGTGTGCGTCGTTTGTTGCCAGCCGCTGCAAAAAGGAGAACAGTTCGTGCTGCGTGGAGGCCAACTGTTTTGCCGACAAGATTTTGAAAAGGAAATGTATTTGATGCAACAGTCCGGTTCGGGCGACGACGATATGTTGGAAGAAGGTAGGCCTAGAGATGGCAGGCGGGGGCCAAAACGACCCAGGACAATTTTAACTTCCGCACAGAGAAGACAATTCAAAGCGTCGTTCGAAGTGAGTCCGAAACCCTGCCGGAAAGTTAGAGAAGCGTTGGCGAAAGAAACGGGGCTCAGCGTTCGAGTCGTCCAAGTGTGGTTTCAAAATCAAAGAGCCAAAATGAAAAAGATCCAAAGGAAGGCGAAACAGGACGACGGAAAATCGCCCAGCGATAAAGAAAAAGGTGATAAAGATGAAAAAATTATTAAACAAGAATCTCCGTCGAGCGACCAGGGCCACTATTTGGGACTGGGAAGTCTCGGAGATTCAAATTTTCCAACCTCCAGTCAACCGCTTAATCCAAATCTTCCATACTCTCCAGACGGTAAGCCGCTTCCGTCGACCTTTCAATGCCAGTTCTAATGATTTCATTTTCAGATACCTATCCGGCACACTCGGGCGAAAGCTTCTGTAGCTCGGATATATCGTTAGACGACAGCACTAATTTCGATCACCTGGATGAAGCAACATCGGATACAATGTCGCTGCAAAATATGGAACTGCCGAACTCGCATTCGAGATCACACGAATCGCTCCCGTCGGGTGGCATAGCCAACCCCATCGACAAATTATACCTCATGCAAAATTCTTATTTTAGCACAGAACAATAATCGGTTTTTTTACATTTGGGTTGCCTATCAGATTTTTGTCAGGGGTTACATCGTAAAACAAATGAAAGAAGCAAAGTTAACTATCGGTTAGGTAACTGTAAGTTAAATGTTATTTACCTTGTTTTCCTTATTGGAAATTTTGTATATAATACAAAACCCACAAAAATTATATATATATTTGTCAAAAATGTAAATAAAACAAATTAATTAAGTTACCTTATTCTCCGAGTCGAATTATTAATTGTGATCACATTAATTATTAAAATAATTATAGTATTATATGCCAAATATATTAGCATTTAGTCATCGCCTACACATAGATTTTATTATATATCTATTTTAAATAAATAAATTATATTGAATTTATTTACTTTTTCCTTATTGTTAGAATATTATACCTACTAGTTTAGTTTCAAATTCAAATTAGAAGAAGAAACCGCAACTTTCCATGAACTTATTTAATCGTTGCGAAATACATATATATATTGCTATAACCCTTGATAATTTATTTAATAGATAATTATGGGTAGGACGTTTTAAATAATTTAGAAGAAGACAAGACTAGATTTAAATTTATTTTTAAAAATCAGTAAAATATCTGGAGTTTTAAGATTGATTGACGAAATCCGACGTTCAATCGTATTCTGGCACCTCGATCCGTTCCAAGTAATCTAGTCCGCCATATTGACGTCAAAAAGCACCATATTGAGAGTTTCAAAACAATTGAACATTAGACATCTACACGTTTTGCATCTGTAATTCAAAAAAGATCAACTGCTATTCAGAAAACGTCAGTTGTAATTCAGATTTGTCAACTGATATTCAGAAATCGTCAACTGTAATTCATATTTGTCAATTGATATTCAGAAAACGTCAAATGTAATTCATAAAACATCAATTCTGTGGCTTATTTTTTATATCTCTAATAAAGATTGAAATTTTATTAATCCCTTCATAAGAGTTTAATAATATAATCGTTTATAAGCAAACTAATGCAATAAAAGTAAATAGAAAACAACTCGATAAGTAATCAGTAAAATGGACGATATGCCAGTCGGCCGCTAAGTTATTTGCTGAAATTTGAATTAACATAATCGTTGTGACATAACTTATGTTATATTTCTTATTTTTTCTATAATATGAATAAATAATTTTTTTTAATTAAAATATTCTTTTTTTTTATGAAGCCCTTTCATTTAAAAATTAACGATTTCTGAATTTCTTTTGACGATTTCTGGATATCAGTTGACAAATCTGAATCACAGTTGACGGTTTCTGAATATCATCTGACAAATATGAACTACAATTGACGATTTCTGAATATCAGTTGACAAAACTGAATTACAATTGACGATTTCTGAATATCAGTTGACAAATCTGAATTACAATTGACGATTATTGAATATCAACTGGAAAATCTGAATTACACTCTGAAAAAAATGGTTTATCATTTTTCATAAATGATGATGCAAAAAATTCATCATATTGATGAAAAATTCATAGTATTTATGAACAAAATCAATGTATTTATGAATTTTTTCATCAATATGATGAATTTTGTTCTTGGGTGTAAAAATGATGAATTTTTCATCAATATAATAAACCATTGTTTTCAGTGCAGTTGACGATTTCTGAATTACTGGTGGAAAAGGTGTAGTCTTAGGTATTAACGTGGTATCAATAATAGAACAGATTTAATAAATCGGTTGTTAAGTACCTATAACCTGAAAGAAAAAGTTGAATGCTGTTCGTATTCGGAATTTTGTTCTTTTTTTTTTGAAGATTATTCTCAATTTGATTTTAGTGTCATCCAGGCCCGTGCGCAGAATTTCTTTAGGGGGGGGTTACAAAATAAATGCATCAATATTTAGTAAATAGTCCTGACTATAAGGACGCGTAGCGTAGCTGTTTGGTTATAAGGAGAGTTACGGTCTGATGCTTAAGTGCGTCGACTACTAAGCAGAGAACCCTGGTTCGATCCCGAGTGAAGCAAGAACTTTAGGACGGGCAATGGCAAACCGCCGAAGTAACCTGCCTTGAAAATCCTTCATAAAATGAAGTGGTTATACCCAAAACCTATGTAGCGCTACTGTATGTGTACCCTGATTATGTTTATTTTTTTGAAATATATAAAAGTGTTTACGTCAATAGATTAAAAAATATGCAATAAAGGGTTTGAACCCTCAAAACGCCTCCTTTGTGCACGGGCCTGGTGTCATATGTTTCGTACAAAAATATAATGAATAAATTACCGGTGTACGAGTATTTATAATTGTAGTATACAATGTTTATTTGCAAAAAATATTGAGTCAAACAAATGTATGCCGAATAACTGTTAGTCGAACAAAATTCCTAGAATCGAAATTTCATTGATTTACTAAAAGTTTTAGTCTAAAACTTTCATTGAGTTTAAAATAAATACTCAAATAGTGGCGGATCCCGGGCCCCCTCTTGGAACTAAAAAATTTCTACACCAAAATAATTTTTATTCATTAAAAAACAAAAAATAAATTTATTTTTTATATTACTACTGATACTATTTATTTTTCACATTTAATAAATTTTTATTTTGTCGCCCTCCCCCTTCCAAGGTAATTGTCTGGATCTGCTACTGTACTCAAATTCAGAATATACACACCAATTTTGATAAGGTTTTACCAAACAATTAAGATTACGGCGTAGCAGGTTTCATATTAAAAAAATGTCAAAAAAACTTGCGCCATCTTAGATCCGTTATATTAGCTTTTCCATTAGTAATTCAGAAATCAACTGTAATTTTAAATTTGCTAATTGATATTAAAAAATCGTCAAATAAAATTCAGAAACTCAAAAACAATCAGATAAAAATCAGAAAGCATCAATTGTAATTCAAGCTTTATTTAACGCAATTAAAGCTTTTTAACATAAATGAAAATCAAAAACAAACAAGAGTGAACTCTTTCAACCTTTATTTTTCTTTTTCTTTTTTTATTTGAGGAGGCTAATCATAATGTATAGTGTAAAAATGTAATCCTACCATAATGGCGGCTATTCATAATTATGTGGTAGATGTGATAATTGCATACCTGCTTAATTCTGCAATTATTTTACCATAACTAACTACTATTTAAGCTGGTTTGTGATTATCCAAAGGATATAGTTTTAATTTTACTCATGCCAATGCTACAATTACAAATTTTCACATCTGTTTTGGATGTTGACAGCTGCCAATGTCCCACTCGATGGCCGAGTTAGAAGACGAATGTTTGTACACTAAATTTTCTTTCGAGAAAGGTCAGAAGAAAGGACATTTATTGCAGTATTCCTAAGATTTCCTTGAATTTTCTACATTTACTCGAATTTCCTCAGGTGTTTCTTCATTTACTAGATTTTCCTAAGTGATTTTCTTGTCGATTTTAAGTTAAGGAAAATTTGATAAAATTTCACAAGAAATATTGAAAATGCGGTGTACAAAAATGTATATTGTCATTCAAGCAAAAAGTCATAAACAAAAATTGTTAGTTTTTAATCCGGGGGGGCTGGGGGGTATGGAATACCTCTCAGTGTCTTTTAATCTCTTGCTGCACACTCACCTACAGTTTAATCTGTGTAATCGGAGTTATCAAGGTAGTATAGTAAAACGTTACGGTCCATGCTACATCATTTACATGCAGGCTGAGGATTATGCTTTTAAGATAGCCTAGTGTTACTTTTCGTATAAGTGTTGTGGAAAGAGTAGTTCTCACAATCAAAAATTTACATTTTTATTTCTATGAAAATTTCAATAGTTTAATTATAGTTCAGAATTTTAAAAAAACTAAGCTTCCCTCGCTTCCTCTGACTAGCCGCCGCTGCTTTCGGCAAAAAGATGTTAATGCAAAACTATTGCGGAACAGCGGAGAAACTGATACAGAACAAATTGCAGTTAATAATCTTACAAAACAACATCACAAGTTCTTTTTTGGTGTGATAGTAAATGCGTCAGCCAAAACAGCAAGTATAGTTATTACCATTGGTGCTGTAAGACCACAGTGGTGGCTTGATGTGACCGCTAGTTGAGTTATGAGCGGAAATTCTGGGTTCAAATCCCGGACTCAGCAGAATTTCTTAGCTCAGCCCTCTAGTGGACATCAAACTGTGGATCGAAATACTAATAACTTTCCATAACATCTTAATAGAAAACGGGGTACAATAAGCCTAGAGCTTCAGTACAAAGTGGGCATTGAATCACTACCCGTGCAGCTAATTTGAATTGGTGCTGTACAAATTCTTGATTTCAAAACGGTACTTCATCAGTATTGAACAAAAGTTTCTAGTAATGGAACACTTATTATTTAACCGAATGACAGAAATTTTGCTTTCATCGAAAATGGAAAAATTAATAATATGTTTGCGTGTAATCAATATAATCAATATAATTCAGATCATGACACATGATAAATTTGTCGTATCGATGAATTAAACATTATATAATTAAATTATTATGCTTTATGAATTACAATTGATGATTTCTAAATATCAATTGAGTAATCTGAATTGCATTTTTCACAATTTCTGAATATCAGAATATCAAAATCTAAATTACAGTTGGCGATTTCTGAATAACAATCCACAAATTTAAATTACAGTTGATGATTACTGCAAAAAAGGATTTGGAAAAACATGATGAAGCAGAAAAAGTAGAAGGTTTTGATGAAGATATGGAAACTGTAAGGAAGAAGATAAAAAAAATAACCAAAGATCTTGGAGCAAACAAGAAGTGTACAAACAATGCTGCAGTAGTTCTCAAAATCTTATCTTGATTATAACAGAATCAAAAGAAATAATTTTTTTTTTAAACTGTAGGTATATCAAACCATCAAAACTACAGAACAACTACAAGTTATGTGTAAAAAAAGTTATTGCTGAAAAAGGATGATTGTCGGTTCTATTTTTACTTGGCACAAGCTCTAAATTTGTAATTTTCGAGATCGGACGGCTTCGGGGATGTTTTTAGCAAGTCCGTAAGCTCAAAGATCCCGTTTTTCTCTCTCGATAAATTTTCTACTTCTGGTGACTTCAAGAATGTTTTTAATGAAATTAACCAATACAGTATATGCATTTCAAATTTACGATTTTTGGGTCTTTTTACATAAATTTTTTAATGATGGATGCATAAATATACCTAATAAACTTGTTAAGTCGAAATTCATCTTTATATTGAATGTAATTGAAATTATCTAAAATACGAATTAAGTGTCAAACATAACTAAAAGCATAATCGTATAATTCTCAATACCTAATAAAACGAAAATAAAAAAATCTCAATTTTATGTTAGATTCTTAAAAATGCCATCATTTGAAATCTGATGCCGAATTATTTTGAAACACCTTGTACACAAACGCTAAAAACAACACAAAATACATACATAACCTCAAATATTTTAAATCATAAAAAGTCAAAATCGTCAAAATGAGTACATCAACGGCTCCTGCAACTCCTGCGACAAGTAAAGCACAAGCGCCTGTAGATGTATCTGTTATTTATCGTAAAAGCGGCGATCAGCATGTAACTCCTCATCGTTTGACGGTCGCCATTCTCATCAACGAATTCTTCAAAGTTCGCGACCATGGTAAGTTTATCCAAATTCTTCTCCTTTGCCTGCTCACCTCTTGTTTCAGATAAGACAAACGAAGAATTATCGAAAGAATGCATTCGAAACTTTTGTGTCTTGATTCTGAAACTAATCCAAAGTCCTGATATTAAATTGGAAGAACTGCACAACATTTTAAAATCAGGAAAATTCAAAATTCACAAAAAAGTATTAAAAAATTTCGATGAAACCTTAAGCAAAATAAATTCGGAAGGTATAACACAACTGTTAAGCCTAATTACTCAAATTAAAAAGTTAATTTCACGTGAATCGGAAATGGTCAGCACAAAGCTGTCGATGCAAGTTAACAAAAGCAGCATTGCAGGTAAGTTATTAGGGTTTGGGTAAGCGATAATTTATATTATGTTCTTATTTGTAGGTTTTTATTTACGTCGTCTTACTTTGAATTTTGAAAAGTTGGATTTTTCGGAAGTAGTCAAAACGATTGCTGATTTTGATAAATATTATTTGGCGAATAGCGTATTAGAAAATGTTACTCGAAGGAAATTGCAGGTTATAGAAGGCGAAGATTGGTACCTAAATCGTGATAAGTGGTCAAGAAGGCAGGCGGAGCTTTTCATTGCTTCGCAAGCCAAATTACTTAACGCTTGTGAAGAGAAAGCTTGCAACCCCAAAGATTTAAATAAGCACCTCACAAATATATTGAAGTCAAATCCATGCCTTAGTGCAGCAGTAAGTATCAAAATTTATTTTTTGAGGTGGAAAATGAAGAAATGAAATGAATTTTTTTTTATTTCAGCATTATTTAAATTACCTCAACTTTCTGAGAGTTAAAGATTTTTGTGGAGCACTGAACAGCTTGCATCATTGTTTTGATCGAACATATGACGTAGAACGCAGTGTTAATGTTCCAAAAAAGCAATGGTACAGATTTGCTTCGCTCAGTTTGGCAACCTTGCATTATCACTTTGGACACAAGTAAGTAGATAACATTTTTGTTTGGTTTGGAAGGTTTTCCTGCATAGTATCTTTCTCTGTTAATATATGAACAGATTTTTCAGAAATTTTCGAAATGTCACTTGTCGGAGGTAAATAATTATTGGAACAATAATTAACAAATTCAAGTTTACGTGTTGAACTGAATATAAATTGCTTTAAAAATTCAATAATTTGCGTTAACATTATTGGCAAAAGGAGAAATTCTCATGCATTAAAAAAAATTATTTTGAAAGTTTGTGTTAAAAGAATGAAATTGGTGTTTTTAATTATTTTTGTGCCATTAATATTAAGCCCAAAATGAATTTTTAAAATACCAGTGACGTCACTGGTAGGTTTTATAAAACGTGATAACCCTGTAAACAAAATCTCAGTTATTTTCCCAAGATAGTATAATATGTTATCTAAAATTAAGCTCATCTCGAAATTATTAAATATCTAGAGTACTTTATTTTCAATTCACCCCCTAAAACCCACCACCTTTCAAGATGGAATTTTTTAAAACTATTTTTAAAATATTCATTAACTCAAATTAAGCTTATCTCCAAAGTTTTAGATTTTTAGTACAATTTATTTTTATTTCACTTCATTTTTTGTAAAAAGACAGGCGGATGATTTAGAAACATTTTGCATGTAGTTTTACCAAATCTTAAATAATTCCTTCTTTTCCAGCAAAAAAGAACTTTTTGTTTCCTACCATTTAAATTTTGTTTAAAAACTTCTAATCAGATTGGTCGAAAAGTCACAATTCACTCTTACGTTATATTTTAGAAACGAAGCGCAGTGCTGCTTGAAAGAAGCGATGATCTTGGCTCAAGAAGCAAACGACAATGCTTGTTTGCAACATATTTTGACTTGGATTTACAGTATTAAAAATACAGGCAAAGATAGGTTGGTGCAGCATTCCATTATGAAAAGTTTGGAACTGAATATGCATTACATAGTCTCATTGGGTATTCAAAATTTTGTTCAATATGCGGGTGTTAGGGGTGGAACACCTAAACACATTTTTGAGGTAAGTTTTTTCCTTGAAATTATTGAAATTTTTTAAATTGGAACTTGTTTAAAAATCACTGGAGTTTCTTGAAATGAGGGATTTTCATACATTTTAAAAAAATGTTTCTGAAAGTTTGTGTTAAAAGAATGAGATTGGTGTTTTTAATTTTTTTGTGCCATTAATATTAAGGATGTATAGGAGATACAATCGGATATATCCGATTTATTTTTTAATTTAAATTTAAATATCATAAACGATAAACAAAGTTATAAAAATGCATGAAGAAAGGTTTTTTTTTGTTTAAATCCGTTCATTTCTGAAATTACAAATATTAAATTTGACATAACAAAATTTTTTTAGTGACTGTTTTAAATATGTTTAGGGTTCTTTTATCGTCGAAATCTATTTTATTTTTAGAGAATTGAACGTGACAACTCTATATCGGTTGTTCAATTACTAATTAATTTCTCGAAAACAGGGTAGTAAACCGTGATGAAATTTTGCTAAAACTTTCTTCTATTAACAAGCTATAACTACAGAAAATTTGAAAAAAATTTTTAATTTTGATCATATATTTTAAGCTAATATATTATTCAATAAAATGTTTTTCATAAAATAATTTTTACATTATATAATTTTTTTAGGATTTCTTAAGATTTAGCTTTAGATTTTTATTTAGACAAGTATTTTACTGTTTAACACCTTGTGATTTTCCCTAAAAGCAGACTCTTAAGCAAAACCATAGATGTGATCTTGAATTTTAACAAAAAGTCAACATCAAATTAAAACTGCAAGAACTATTGAACGGTGTAGTGAATCGATTTAAATTTTTTTTATTACATTGCAAAGTCAATGACATGTGTACCAATTTTCATCGATATCTTATATTTTTGAGTTTTATTTTTTGTCTCCTATACATCCTTAAGCCCAAAATGAATTTTTAAAAACCCAGTGACGTCACTAGAAGGTTTTGCAAAACATGACAACTCTGTAAACAAAATGAGTAAGATATATGATATATGTATATCAGTATATTGTGGTAAGACATAGACAAAACAACTTAGAGACTTGATATTTTTTAAAATTTTTTCTAGTGTATAACATTCATTTAAATATCAGATTATACTTCAATATAGCCGCAAACATATGTTTTGTAAAACATAAATAAAATAATAAATAATAATTATACAAACCATAATCATCAGCCTTATGCATAGTCAACTAAGCAGCTACTAGTATCTCAGGTATAGTACAAACCAAATAAATTTGCCGGTGCATCATTGTTTAAAATGGTTTTCATTTTTGTTTATAACCTGCAACACTTTGACAGTGACATTTATATTATTTCAAATTGTGGTGAAAAGAGAAAGCTATATTCAAATAAGAAGAAAAATGCATTTCCAGCTTGATTCATACCATTTTAAATAATGACGCACCGGCAAATTTATTTGGTTTGTACTATAGTAGCCAAACATGCAACCTGTATGCATAGTCAAGTTAAAAGGGAATTAGTAGCTTCTACAATGCTATTAACTACTAACTAGTAGCTACTATTATCAATTTAAAAGTTAAAACCATTTTAAGAGTACGACTATGCATAAGGCTGAAAATGTTTGCGGCCATGTTGAAGTATAATCTGACGTTTAAAAGTATGTTATCAACTAGAGACTAGAACAAATTTAAAACATTTTAAAAACCTAGTGATGTAGCTGAATTTTTAAAAATTCAATTTTTGGGCTTCATATTATCCGAAAACAAAAATTAAAAACTTAATAAATATTTGTATTAGTATAGGGTTTTTACACTACCGATGGTGGCGTTAGCGACACCTTCAATATACAGTGACTTTATAGAGACAGTGACGACAAGTGATGTCCCATTTTTGATTGGCTATAATGTTTTTGTTAATATCTGGCTTACGACAGAATAAAAATAACGTTTTTAAGTTCATTAGTGCATTTTATTAACATAAGAAATGGAATTTCTTTTAATGTAAAGAATATGCCAATCCAGAACATATATTTTTTGATTGAATTTGCAACATCCTGGGCCGAATAAGGGGATTTTGCAACATCCTGGGCCGATTTAGGGGCTCGTGTCGTCACTGTCCCTATAAAGTCACTGTACTTCAATATGTCTGCCATAGCAAGTATACCTCGGTGGAATGTTGGTTTAAAAAAGGCTGAAAGACTGGCTTTTTTTTAGATAAACACTGCACTGAATTAAAAAATATCAGGAAAACTAACTCGAACACTGTTGAAACACGTTAAAGACACTTAGGTATACTTGATGGAGTAGTTACAAAAGCTGCGTGTGGTGGCGTTTGGTTAATGTAAAATCCCTATAGAATATAGATTGATATTATTCAAAAGTACTAATTCCACTGTTGCAAATTGATGAAAAATTCTAAATTTTTGCGCGAATGAATAAAATTCATCATATTGATTAAAACTTCATAACATTAGCTCAAAAATTACAAATTTTTCGTCAATATAATGAACCTTGAACCATTATTGGAATTCGTTGGAATTCTGAGTCCCGTGTACAAATTTTTTTCGAGATATGTATCCCTCGACTCTAATGATTTAATATTTGTATGTTTTCAGACAATGACTCGCGGCGACATGATCAATTGCCAACACCCTCACAATAGCCTGACATGCAACAGTTACGCTCAAAAAGCGGCTCTGTGGTTGACGTTTGGAAAAACCGAAATGTCCTCTTTGTGGAGCCAACTTTCGTTGTATCTCAACTCCAATAGCAGTTCAAAACTAAACTACAGTCGTTCAATCTGTTTAGCCATGTGTAACATATCCAATCAATATTTATTTGAAGGCGAATACGACAAAGCGTTTGCAGTTGTTTTGTCGATCACGGGTCATTTTCCTCGCGAGCCCCTATCACACAGTTGGATGATGGGCGAGAACTTTTGTAAATTTACTAAAGCGCTTCATAAAGAAGAATGGATAGAAGCTGAAAAGGCTGCCCGTAATATGGCAGTTTATGACGTCCACGAGAGCAATCTACGCTTGGCCGAGTTGTTCATTCAGAAACACGATTTTGTGTCCGCTCAAAAATGTATTGAGAACGTTTTGACGCACGACGAGAAAAACCAGTTGCGCATCGATTCGCGCGTCAGAGCCATGATTATGATGGGCGAAATTCGCTATATCACAAGTTACCCGAACGTGGTTATACCGTCGATTTTTAATAATTGTTTAGTGCAAACCACCGATTTTCACTTGGATTATTGGCATTCAGTGGTGTATTTACACTTGGCTTACGTTTTATATTTGACAAAAATGCCCGCTCAGGCGCTGAAAATTTTTGATCGACATTTAATTCATATCCTTACGCACGGTGGTATCGTCGATCGCGCCCGCGCCCTATTACTGTACGTTAAGTGTTTGGTGGCAAATTTACAGTGGCAGGATAAGGTAGAAAACACGAAAATTATTACAGACTGTTGCGAAATGTTGTGTGACGTTTACAAAAGTTTTCTTAAAATAGAAGCCTACACTAGGGTGAAGGAAGTCCTGTACTTACAGGTAAATGTGACTTTCATTCGTATTAATTAATAATGCTGTCTTTCATTTCAGACTCAACTTTATCATGAAATAGGCAATACCGAACTAAGGAATAAATGTGCACTAGAATTTCGAGCAACCGAAGAGGAGCATCCAAGTAAAAACAATCGAATTGCTATTACATTACTTTAGTTTATTAAATCTTAAATATATTAATAAAAAAAAATCGAAGTTACAATCATATGTTTTGACTATCTTGTCGGTGCAGTGGCTTCCTTTCGTGCTGAATCCTGTAATAACTGTGTGTCTACCTCATCTGCAGGTAGTTGTACATACCTCACAACAGACCCCCGTATGAAACAGTTACGAACAGAGATCTAAAAAACATAAGTTAGGTGCCACCACAAACAGAAGCAGTGCAAGTAAATTACCATGTGTGGGTATTTCTCCGTATCGGCGACACTAATTTCGGTTAACTTTATATTGAGGTATTGATCTACCGAATGTAAAGTTCCACAAATACTAAAAAATTTTGAGATTACGACAGATATACATTTTGAGGTTATATTTACCTCAAGTCATTTTTAAGTTCCACGACCACATCTTTTCCCACCAATGTTTTGAAAAATGAGTAAAACAACTAAAAATGTACAGAATTATTAATTTTCTTAATCCAATATAATCGAAACTTACCATTTTATTCGAACGCGTTGACTTTCAAAAATTTGTTGTTTTCGGTGTCGATAAAGAAGAAAACCATAGAAAGAAAACTAAAAGTTTAAATTTAATTTTCCGCCACGGCCGGCGCTTATTTTCACACGTGACAGTTGGATAACCTTAAATATTGGTAGTGTGGTTATTTGTGGTGGTTATGTTAATTCCGTTCTTTATTTTAAGAAAACATAATTAAAAATGTTATCAGAATTTAGCGAGGACGGTCATTATTTTGCACATTTAACGAAATGGACCAAATTGAAAATATGGGATACATCGACCAACAAAGTTTTACAAAAGTTCACATCAGATTCGCCTTGTACTTGTTTACAGTTCGTACAAAACCATAGGAAGGTAAGCGACGATTCAATTTATCCGTTTAAAACTATAATAATTAGTGTTTATTTTAGAGTAACACACCTCGAAAGAAAAAGAAACATCAATCCTCTATCGGCGTTGCTCTTGGAACCTCCACAGGAAACCTTTTATTTTATTCAATTTCCAAAGCCACCTTGGATTTTACAATTAATAGTAAGACGAATCAAAGTGTCGGTTGTTTGACATGGAATAATGGAAGTTTGTTGTACGGTGGGGTGAACGAAAATGTGGTTACTTTTCATTTAAATAAACAAATTGCAGACAGGTAAGGCGGCGATCTTATGATCTTTTTTAATTAATGTAAAAATATTTTTTAAGGGGATGGAAGAGTGGAGAAGAAAAGTTAACCTCAATGTTAGTAATCCCACAATCGTCACATTTATTGACGGCTTCATGTAAAATTAAATTATGGAATGCTTCCGAGAAGCAGCTGTTAAAGGTTTTTCCTATACACAAACACGAAGTGACTTTGTTGCGGTACATTCCTCCAACACAGGAAAAACAGTCTGCTGGTTATTTACTCACTGGTACCAAACACGATCATTATTTAAATGTTTGGAACTTGAACCCTTCTATTGAGGATAAAAACTCAATTGCTCAGTTTGTTCTCGAAGATGTGCCATCTGGAGTGTCGCTTCATACGCATGATGGTATCACTAATTTAACAGCAGTTACACATAACGGAGTAATGCAAATCTTCCACCAGACTTTTAATGGGTGAGTACTTATATGCCACTTGTAAAATTAAACCTGATAAAACATTTATTCTAGAAGGCGCAAGAAACCGCAATCAAAACCAGATGTAACCATCCACATTATCCCCGAAACAGAAAATGATGCGGCTTTTGCAAGAATTCCATTTATTGGTGCAACGTTTACGGCCAAAAAGGATTTGTCGCTTCTTTTATCTCACGGAAGCGCCAAGTTAACCTTTGAGAGCGTGGGACTTGATGATCTCAAAACGGGAAAACAGATGTTATGTTGGACTCGTAAAGACTTTCATACAAATAAAAAGCGACAAGTGGTTCTACAAAACGGCAACACCATGGAAAGTCGGCTAAAGAATTTGAATTTAAATCACAGCTCAATAGAGTCAGAAAAACTGAACCCAGACGATTTACCGAAATTACTGCTGAAAGGATTACGGAAAAGAAAGAGAGGAATTTTGGTAGACATACTGAATTTATTTAATGAAGACGTCATTAAGAGCACTCTGAAGAAGTTGCCTGCTACCGAGAATATCTCATTTTTACAAGAAATCATCGAAATGAGTGCAGATAAATTATCAATGTAAGATCTAGACAGATTTTTATTTCAATGTATAATTTTTAATTGTAGAAGTGGAAAGGGCACAATATGGCTCAAACGGTTCATAGAGCATAATGCAGAGTTGCTGGTATCAAATACCAAACTCTCAGATAAATTGAATACGATTGGTGCTAATATAGAAGAAAGAATTTTGCTTTATTCACCGCTGCAGCGATTAAATGGAAAATTGGATCTCCTAAATGCCCAAATTAGCAAAAATTTGGAAGAAAATGCGGAAGACGACGATAATTTTCTGGTGGTTGATGCGATTCCAGGTAAATTTTATTATTCTTTTCGTTTTAATTATTTATTTTCAATTTTAAAATTTTTTAGTCGACAGTGATTCTGATATCAACTTTGATGGTTTGGATGATAGTGAAGAAGAAAATGAATGGATGGAAGAGGAGGAGGAAAGTTTAAAAGAAGGGGAAGAAGACGGCAGTGATACATCAATTTCTGTAGAAACTTTAAATAGTGATGACGATGATGATGATGACGAAGAAGAAGAGTTAAATAATGTTAAACATAAAAGCCGTAAAAGTAAATACCAAGATATGGAGATAGATTGAGGTGCTTTTTTCCAGATTTTGAAAAATATTTTAATTTTTTTTTATGTTTTTAAATTGGAAATATGATACAACAAAAATTAATTTTGTATCTAAAATTTGACTGTCATTGTTATTTGCTTTCTACCTATGGCCATATTTTTTTCCTTCCAATGTTGTATTTATGCCAGAGTAGGATAATGAGTTTGGTCAATTGGACTAAGGCGCTTTTGCTGCCAATGCAACAGTGAATATCTTATTCGTCTTTAGTCTCTCTAAGCATGACTGCACTCTCTATTGAGATATGAATATTTTGGAAGTAGGGGTAGTAACCGAGTCACAGATTTAAAATTTTTCTGATTAAATTATGGTGGTTGAGGGCGTACAAATATTAAATTTTATAATTATTCAAAATTTTGGATAAAAAAGACCAAACAATCTAGTGCGATTATTCGATTGACTGTTTCCATAAGGTACCCACCCGTGTATTTTTGGGCATAAATTTCACTTGAAAATGATGGATCTAGTTCAGGCCACCCTCTTGTCTTAAAATCATAAACATTCCTCAAAATAATGCTAACATTTTTTTATGTATTGTTTGTTGCTAAGGGGCCGTCCTTCAATCACGTGAGGTTTTTTATGCCATTTTTTGACCCCCCTCCCCTTTGGTGATACGTCGTGAGGTTTTAGACTACCCCTAAACCCCCCCCCCCCTTCCCAACATCACGTGTATTTTTTTTAAAAAATTTCTTCAAGTAGAGACGGCGAGACAGAAGACCGCGGGCATCGGGGCGATGAGTGGCGTCACAAGGTCCAGTGATGGAAACCAGCTGAAAACTAAATATTGTTATGTTGCTTTAAGGCATAAATTTGCTCGCTCGAGATTTCACGTGGTCGCAAGAAAATATACACGTGTTGTCACAACATCCCCTCCCCCCATCATGATCAATTGTGATGTTATTCTAACCCCTCCCCCCCTATTAGAACCTCTCGTAATTAAAGGACAACCCCTAAAAATTAACATCCTAAATTTAATATAAATCGCGAATCAAAATTTTGAATTTTTTTTGGTATTGTGTTGTATTCAATTTGTATTGTTAAAAATTAAAGTCCCCAGTTTAATATTAACTGCGCAAATCACAAAATGGAATTTCACGCTGGCCCTACTTTTTCGAAACTTGAAAATTTATTTTTTATTCTTCAGTATTCAATTTGCATTGTTTGTATTGTTACAAATTAAAGTCCTAAGTTTAACATTCGCTGCATAATTTCGAAAATTTTGAAATTTTTTTTGTATTGTAAACAAAATTTTCGAAAAAGGGGGGCCAGAACGAAATTTTGTTTTGTGATTTACGCGACTAATGTTTTTAGGACTTTAATTTTTAGAAATACAAATTGAATACAACACAAACAAACAAAAACTTTTAGTTTTCGAAAAGAAAGGAGTTAACTTCACGTACATAAATTGTGAGGGAAAATAATAAATAAATAATCTCAGAAAATGATTGATGTTCACTGAGGGGTCTTTCATAAATTACGTCATACGATTTTTAAGGTTTTTAGACCCCTCCCTCCCTCTGTCACATTTTCATTAAACCCTCCTTCGCCAAGTGACGTCACACTTTTATCCTATAAAATTTAGTAATTCGTAAAAACGCACGTAAGCGCACTTATGTTGCTATAACCGATCCATGGATCAAAAAATATATTTTTAAAGATTTGACTTTGTGGCATCACAACATTTAAAATATTTCGGACCCCCTGTCACATTTTCAGATGCGGATTAAGGATATGTGAAGCCCGGGGCTAGAAATTTCCGAAAAATATACAAAGTGTTGAATTAATTTATTTTATAATTATTTAACATACATCGAATATTTTAAAGATGAAATATTGCATCGTATTAGATAAATTTTTTAAGTAGAATTATCGTTATTTTATCGCTAAGAGTGGGCAATCCCAAGATTTACCCCATAATACTGATATAGGCCAATGTACGGTTTAGTACGAGTATATTCGTAACGGCGACAAAAATAGCGTCGCCTAAAAAAATAACAAAATTTCAAACTTTTTCCTTATTTTTATAACCACTGCTTTAGTGTCAAGTTGGTCTCACACGCATTCGAACCAAGCAAGTGTGCGTCAAGCATTGGATAAACAATCGACTTGCTATTCGCCCCATCTAGTGGTCGGTCGCTAACCTATAACAAGAAATTTAACTGCTTATTGTACTAATGGTGTCCTGGTGTAGTTCCAACATTTCCGTGCACATGTCGCTGTTTACTAAAAGCGGAATGTTATCACAAGAACTTCTTCTCGAAGTCGACACAGAATTACTTTTGTCCTGTTCTTGTGCACAAATTTCCACGTTCACGCCGCTCTCGGATGCGGTTACGATTGTCGGCAAAAACGACTTGGTTTTCAAAAAAATGTACCAATTCTGTAACATTATTTAATGTTTAGGTATCTACTCTATCAGGGTTTCCCGAAATTTTTTTTGCACGTACTTACCAACAAAAACGAAAATATACTATAAAAAATCGGCATGCTATTGCTGTAGTTGACATTTTCCAGAGCCAAAACGGCCGTAAACCAAACGACGTCGTAGCTCGTTTGGACCACACACAAAACTTTCAATAAATTTTTGCACTCTTTCAAACCAACAATCTCTTCGTTTTGCACGTCCACCTTCCTACCATCAGAGACGTCCCCAAACTCGATTTCGTTTCTCAAAATGTTGAGCGATTCCGCCGAAGAGGTCATTTCTAATTTCGACAGATCCAAATTTATTTTCCTTATTCCATTTAAGGAGCAGACGGTGGTGATGATGATCAAAATCGAAATGGGAAGCATGTAATTAATGAGCATGCCCTTTTGAACCGAAACGAAGCAAAACCGCTTGGTTTCGTAGCTGTGCGGGGCAATTACCAAAGAAGCCTAAAACAAGAGTTTTAGTTGGTGGTTCTTTGTGATTGCAAAAGGAAAGTATCACCAGTGTTAGTGCTGCCGGCAATCCGTAAGCGGTTAAAAATAAAAGTCGCAACTTGATTACGTTTTGACTCGCGTAACATTTGTAGATAAAATAGCAGTACAAAAAAATCCAAAATGCAGTTAAAAGATGCAGATAGTGAAGAACCAACGCAACGATTTGGCATCTAACAGCGTTTTTTGTTGCCTAAAAACGAAAAAAAAAACAATAAAAGATGGAACCTTCGCCAGGTTGGACTTACATAAATTCCAAGCATGAAAACTAAATTGGAAAAGCACAAGCATCCCATGAGGTGCAAAAACATCTTCCTGATTTCCTTCCTACCATTGGACTTTTTCTTCAGGAGAGCGCAAAAAATGGTGAGCAGTTGAGCGGCACAACTCAAAACCGAACCAATAATTATAATTTCGGAGCCATAACTTCCCCCATTCCGATTATGCGATCCATAATAGACGTACATTAAGTTATCGATAAAATCGTGATCGCGTAAATCGGTGTCAGCTAAAGAATCGTCGGGCAATTCGATATTTTGCAAACGATCTACCGTATATTTCGAATCCACAAATTCTGGATTTGGCAAAATTAATGAATCACTTTTGATTTCCAAATTATTCGAACCATTGTTATTGCTATTGCTTGGCACTTCGTAATCATAGCTCGGATAAAAATCATCTTCGTTGCTCTTTTTTATCGTTCCATTATTGAAAATACCTGAAAATGCACGCAAAAGTTTCGCAACACTCGAAATAAAACAACTCACCTAAAATTTGCGTCAAAAAACAACTTAAATTAAGAATTAATAAGGTAAACTTCATCTTAAATTAAATTTAAACCGAAAAACTGCTCGACACCGAAAAGATCCATCGGGATGCTGTTTTGGTGGTCGACCAAATCACTATTGGTCATTTGTGTAGGTTTTGCCTCGGTCGAAAAACGCGCCGACTTGTTGGGATTCAGGGTGTGTACAGTGGACCTATAAAAGTGGCTGCGCGTTTAGTTACCGAAAAAGCGCTACCACGCATTTGGATTACTGGCGCTCGCGCATGCGCAATCGAAAAATCGATATAGCTAAAAACGCGCAACTTTATTCATCCAATTTTTAAATGGTAATCTTAAATTCAATTATGTAAGTTGAATTTTTATTGGATTATAGAATTCAACGATTGAAAGAAGAGCTATATTTCGTATAAAGAGTTGTCTCCAAAGTAATTTGTAAAATAAATTTATTTGAGATATGAAATTTTTATAAAAAATAGGTCATTGTAATATATAGGACACTCTTTCCTACATAGGATTAACTTAAATTCTGTTGAGGCTTTTAAAGAATAGGTATCTGTTGTGATAGTTGCTTAGCTAAGAGAGGCCGTTCCTTTCAGCGAAAATCGCTATTTGTATAATGGGATAGGTCTGGGAATAACATAATTATTATTTTAAAATTTCTTCATAAATAATGGACATAAGTAATAGGAGTATTTTGTATGCTGCATTAGTATAGTGTAGATGTAGACTAACCCACCGTTTTTCGCAAAGCGTCTATTATAATAGTTTTCAATGAAGATTTTATTAGACTCAACAAGTGGGATTATTCCCGGCTGTGCCAAATAGATGAGTATACTCAAAAGTATCGAAGAACTTATCATCTACAAATAGGGGATACCGGGGTTTGTTGAAACAATATCTTAAGAATTCCGAATTTAGCAAACCGCTCCCTGCAAGTCGACGTTTTTAGTTTTCATTACAAACAGTTTATTTTTTTAGAAATAAACTTATAAACATAGGAAATTAACATGTAAATGCTTATTTAATGCAAATTACTGCTTCCCTAGTTATTTTAGAGAAAAAATTAAAGACACAAAAATAATGCAGAAATATAAACTATGAATTATTATAACTGAAATTATAACTGTAACAATAGTAATTTATGGGACTAGTGAGTAAAGATACATTTTATCCACGAACGGAAAGTTCCACTTCCGTAAGTGGATACAAATATCTTTACTCAAGAGTCGCATATAACATTTTATCTAAAACCTGCAAGTAAAATTAAAATTTCAAAATTAAATAAAATTTGAAATTACATTATATAATTTGAAAATGTCAATGTAAAAGTTATTTTACTTGCAGGTATTGGATAAATTCAATTTAATTTCTATTTTTACCAATAATTACCTTGGAAACTTGCATGGCCAGTCTGATAAATGTAACTTTTAACAATTTCTTTTTTTTAACAATCTATCATTCGTAGTTTTTATTTCTGCATTATTTTTGTGTCTTTCATTTTTTCTCTAAAATAATTAGGGAAGCAGGAATTTGCATAAATAAGTTTTTACATCTTAATTTCCTATGTTCGGCTAACTCATTCAGCACCGAGCACCCTGTATGAACTTCTTCTCGTTTAAACTTTCCCAGGTCAATCTGGTTTTTGGGGGCCCCTGTTTCGTCTGTGAGAATACGGAAGAAATGTATCTGTAGTCACTTAAACTATCCTTCTCCAGAAAGCGCTATCTCTCGTCGGAGATCGACGCACTTTGGGTTATTACGCTCTCAAAGTTATGTTTAACACCACATGGAGACTTTGTATAGAAGTCTCTTTCTGCACCTGACCGCTTGAAATAAAGTTACTAGATCTTGTGTAACTTCTGTTGGATGTTAGCGAGAAGTAATAAAAACAGCCGTTCACATCGGCAAGTTTAGAATCGCTCGTATATTTCCGTGGTCCTGGAGAAAAAGGGATAAGTCGAAAATTGTGTAAAATGACTTGGTGGTTAACTGGCTTCTAATTTTCGCCAATTTTCTAAATTTGCGCGTTTAGTGGAGGATTAGCCACTAAATACTGTATACTTCATAAAACAAATTATGTGCCGAATCTTAACTTGATTTTTCTGAACTTCAATTAATTCTACTGGAAATTGGTCAAAATGAACTTAATATCCTCTTTTTCCCCGGGACCATGGATTTATACATTTATGACTTTTGTACCTTTCTGATAAATAAAAATCGCTTTTACAGCAATACTTATTAGACATATTTTCTTGAAAATTTCATTTCATTTACATACATTTTTCTATTTTGTTGCACCGCTTCCGAGTTACAGTGAGTTAAAAAAGACTGTAAAATACAAAACTATTGTCATCTGCATCTACAATGAAATGAAAAAATGAATAGGCATATTATCTTGTAAATTTCATTCATGCCAACATTTTTGTTCATATACATTTTTCAATTTTGTCGCAAATAAATAATTTGTTTGGCATATCATATTTCTCAAAATATGAAAAAAATTGATTTGGCATTGCAAATTGGCTAGAGATACATATGGGTCATTACATCAAATAAAATCACTTTTACAAGGCGACCCCCGTCGATTTTGTTCCAACTATGTGAATATGTTCTCCACATTATAAAAAAAACATTTCCTGAAAATATTAGCCCTTAATATGCAGCCATTTTGAAGGTATAATTTTTTTAGAAAAATTCTCAGATTTTTAATGAAAATATTCATTTTTTGTCATACGTAACAGAAGACCTTTTAAAATTCAATTAAAGTGAAAAAAAATTATTTTTCTCACCGTGGTACTTCAAATTTGATATTTTTTTCTGAAAGCTGAGTTTTTTCCACAAAATATGTTATTTTCACGATGTGCATATTTTTAATTTAAATTCTATTTAAATTGTTTAAATACTTGTCATTGATTAGATTAAAAGCATTAAAAAAATTTTTTTTTCCACTTTAATTGAATTTTAAAGGGTCTTCTGTTACGTACGAAAACAAATTAATATTTTTAATTTTAATAGAGGGCGGGGGTCGCCCTGTAAAAGTGATTTTATTTGGTGGTAGTCAAACTATTAAACAAGCTACTGATATTTTTGGACCTGCCTTATGGCTTTTCGGAAAATTTTTAGAAATCATGACCACAGGAAACTACTATACAGCTCACTCAGGTTGAGTTGTCAAAAAAGTGAACCGCATAAAATTTAAAAAGTTTAATTTAAAAAAGGAAAATCACAATAATAAAATTTTCTTTTCAACAACAAATTATTTCAAACCATATCGTTTTCGTCACTGCTTTCATAATCGACACTGTCAACATCAAAATCTTCTTCATCTAGATTGTCAAAATCTTCATCCATCATCAGGTTGTTCTCATCGTTCCCATTGAACAGGTCATCCTCCTCATCCTCATCATTTTCAACTAAAATAAACACCCATGAGAAGAAAGAAAAAGTAAATCAAGAAAATATTACCTTTGTCTGTATAAACCAGCAAATACTCGTCTGTATCTGCTAATTCTTCTTCTTCTTTTTTCTTAATTTGCGGTATCAGCAAATTCAAGCGACCTTCTAACCGAAGAAAAGATTGATGGAAGGAAATTCTATGCTCTATTGAACCATTGATAGGCCCCAATAATTTTAAGAGTTCTGGATTTGATATCAGCAATCCTGCATGAATTTGGATGAAGTGTTTGAGCCATAAGGCACCTTTTTCACAACTGTAAAATATAAATCATGAATGCAATGCAATAAACTTATCTTCATATTAAAAAAAGATAGTTCAAAATTTAAATATCTAAAATTCACTTACGCCAATGTTTTTCCCTTAATCATCTGTGCAATTTGTTCCACTAAGGTCTTAAGAACAGTTATAGGTAACCTCTTAAGGGTATTTTTGATAACATTCTCGTCTTGCTTCGTCAAAACTCGCTTTAAAATCAACTCATCTTTGCTATGTAAGCCCTGCACGAGCAAATGAGCTAAATTATTAACCCTGAGTGTTTTTGTCGCTGTCGGATCGCTATTCAAACTTAAATTTTCTAGTCTTTTTTCCATTGGCCCGTCATTCGGTACAATTTTTCTTTTGGCACTCACGGGAAGTTGTGAATTGTAAGGGGTCACGTAATGGACACTGTCATTTACTACAGGTCTATGTACGTTAGTCACTTTTTGGTCTTTCAATTTTGTCATTAACCGAGGATCCTTCCTTATCCAACACTGTACCTTTTCGCGCCCTCTCAGTTCCTTAAGATCCTAAAATTACAGGTTTCAAAAAACAAATTTTTGAAAATTCTATCAAACTTACCACACTCTCAAAAGATAAGTGAATTTCACTTCCAAGACCGACAAGGAGTGACAAACTGGTGTTGACCACAAATTTCGTACACAAGATAGGAATTTTGGTGACAGTAGATACAGTTTCCATCATCTCAGCTGCAATGTGAATGGTCATATCTGGTTTTAATGGTTTAATGCATTTTCTGTAACAAAAAATTGGTTAATTATACGATTTCATTCAGGGTATCCTTAGATACACTTTACATATTTAATTGCAGTGGAGATAGAGGACACTTTTCTAAGAAAAATATTTAACAATTTTTTTGTTCTAAATTCAAACCCTCGAGAGTTAGACCTCTAAAGCATTTTTTTAATTTCCACCTACATGGTCATAGCTCGGAAAATATTGATTTTTTAGTAAAAATGGTCAAGTGCTTTTTTAAAGAGTGAAATAATCTACAAACTAGATTTAAACCTTTTATTGTCTCAAATCAACGATTTTTAAATTTTTGTTTTGTAGC
Source organism: Cantharis nigra (assembly GCA_958510845.1). Taxonomy (NCBI): domain Eukaryota; kingdom Metazoa; phylum Arthropoda; class Insecta; order Coleoptera; family Cantharidae; genus Cantharis; species Cantharis nigra. The sequence goes on from OY294029.1 coordinate 15,319,704, forward strand.
TGCTTTTATTATTTTTTTGATAAATGGATTGGTTTTTCAAAAATTTTGACTATACAAAAGTTATAGTCCGTTAAATTTCCTATCCGGAATGGGGCGTCAGATATTTTGTAAATGATTCTTAAAATGAACAACTTTTCCTGAAAAATCAATATTTTCCGAGCTGTAGCCATGTGAAGGTGCAAATTTAAAAAAATGCTTTAAAGAAGCCTAACTCTCGAAGGTTTGAATTTAGAAAAAAAATTTTGTTAAATATCTTTCTTAGAAAGGTGTCCTTTATCACCTCTGAAATTTTATCTATATTTTATAAGGTCAGAGAAATCGTAATAACATCTAGTTGTTTATGGGTTCAAACATTGTCAAAGCCGATTGTAGTTGCAGTAATAAAACAAAACAAAATTAAAGATTAACTTACCCATTTAATGTGTGCTGGTAAATTTGAACCACACCACTGCGTGTTACGGCGACCAAATTCGATATGCCATTTTGAGTGTAGACGGAAGCAGAACGAGGAATATCTTCTAGCAGAAAATTTGCAATTGCATTCTTATCTGGGAGGGCGACATTCAGATTCCAGACGCTTAACAAGCGGTCACCTTTTGAACCACTAAGCAGATAAGCATCCGCATTTTCATTTGGTGGTGAAATGTAACGCAACAAAATAACTTCGTGACTGTGTCCAGTGAAGGATTTTATCAATTGATGATTGACAGAGTTCCATAATTTGATGTCGCGAGATGAAGTCAACACGTTTTGCGTATTAGGAACACACAAAATTGAAGTCAGTTTTTCATTTCCACTCTTCCACTTGCTGCAAGTAAAATGAGTTAGAATAATCAAAATAAATGCATGGAGGAGACGTACCTGACTGCACTCTGCTTTTCTATGCTAAAGACGACCACATTTTGATCTATCCCACCGAACACTAAAACACCACCATTCCACGACAAACAACCAACACTTTGATTTGTCTGACTGTTTATTTTAAAATCTAAATCAGCCTTAGATATTGAATAAAATAGCAAGTTTCCCGAAGCTGTACCCAATGCAATGTAGACTGGCGAAACATCTACTGCTGACCGTGACAGTCGCTTCTTTTTTTTGTACGGCTTATAACTCTAAAAAGTTTTAATGGTCAGCCAATCGCTTCAAAGTAACTGATTTCTTACCTTCACTTCATCTTGTACGAAGTGTAAACAAGTGCACGGTGAGGTGAGTTGAAAATCCGGTGTAAATTCTTGTAGAAATTTGTTGGTTGAAGTCTCCCATATTTTCAATTTACTGTCGGTGGTTAGTTGGGCGTAATAACTACCATCGTTACTAAATTCTGATAACATTTTAAATTCTATTTGAGGCAAATAGATCGTGCAATAAAAACATAACCACACATTGACACATTTCTAAATGTTAAAAATGTGAGGTTAACCAACCGCTCAAGAGTTTGTGTAAAATGAAGAGGGTTAGGCAGAGCCGTAAGTAGGTAGGTGCAAAATATTGGGCCAGGGGGCCCAAAATGGAACTGACAAAAAGATGTTTTTTAAAAGGAATTTCAGCAATTTATACGCTGAAATTAGATTTTGAAGCTATAAAAAAATAATATGGATGTACCTATACAAATTTTAAGTAATTACTTTGAGCAAAACAAAACTTTAATTTAGAAGTAAAAAATTGTTTCGAGGTTTTTATACAAAAAAAGACTATTTCACAATTCCGGGAGTAAAGTGCTCACTTTACTCCCGCTTTTGCGGGACTAAAGTAATACTTTTTTCCCGCGCTATTGATCTGAAATTTTGCATGGCTTCTTACGACAAATCGCTGGGGGGGCTACTGTAACGGGGGTAAATTGTTTGCTCGGTTTTTCGACATTTAGCGCCGTTTTCGAGCAATTTCAAAATCTCAAATTTAGTTATTAACCAATGTAATTCAGCATTTTCAGCGAAATTGTTAAAAATAGTATATACACCTTGGGACTAAGGTTCTTTCTAAGGGGGGGGGGGGTGAAATAAAAATTAATCGCAAAGGATATCAAGGTAGTCCAGTCAACGAAGACAAAAAATGGTCGAATAGGGGAAATAATTCATGTAGTTGCAAATTTTTGTACATTAGTAGAGGGAGTGTCATGAAGAACATACTAAAAGTCCTGACCGGTGGGGGGTGAGCGTTGGGGGGGGGGGGGGTCAAAGTCACTTTTTCTCGTATTTCTTGAATAACTCGAAAACTGCGGCTTCTTTCAAAAAAGTTTCCATATACAAAATTAAATAAAATTAAATTTCCTACAAAAATAGTTTTATTCAATTTTTCTCTATAGAGTAATTAGTTTGTGAGATACAGGGGGTGGAATAATCTCTACATTTCTTATTAAAAACAAACATCTTATCTTGAATATGTACATTTCAAAAATCAACAACATTATTGTCATCATTATACTCTTGGAGATCGAGTAACGGTGCACTATTCGTACACGTACTCTGTCATTTGCTGCACAATACCGACTTTTCGGCATTCAATAAGATATCGGCAAAAGATGTTTAGAAATTAGTTTCGCTTCAGGTGCTACTGGATCTTTTGCATATTAATTAATTAATATTTGGGCTGAACCTACTTCATACAACACTAAGCATTCATTATTATACCATAAAAACACTATTTTTAATAATCAGCGCTTTTTCCACCCCCTGTCTCGCAATCTATTTAATGTCCCTGTTCGTCGTGATTGTAAAATTTCAAAAATAAAAAATATTGTCTTCTATTACCATATCTCAGAAACGGTGAAACGAAATAGAAAAACGAAAGAGTATTTTTTTTTGTGAATTTCATTCTCTACATTTTTGTTCATATACATTTTTCTATTTTGTGGCGCTGTTTTTAAGTTTTGCTGTAAAATCGATTTTTATGACACAAAATGTCTCTAAAACATATAATTTACATTTCTCCAGGGGGAAGTTAGGAGGTAAATTTTTGTACAATTTCAAAAAGTAAAAAAAAGCCCGATATGTATTCCTAAGATACAACTTTCCTGATTTTCTAAAATTTCCTTTCACTTGTACACCAAATTTCTTCCCCAGCAGTTTCCTCCTCGGGAGGTTCTGTTTTTCTATTTTTTCCTTACCATGGGCATTATAATTCAACACATAGCCACTGTACTTCCTCTAAATGTAAAAAAATATAATTTTGGATAATGCCAAGTTCAAATTTTATATTTTGAAATCACTTGAATAAATAAAACACATTTTAAAAGGGAAATAATTTATTTCTAAAAAAAAGGGGTAGATACATTACATTTACGAGAAAACCTAACAAATTAAAATTATTGGAATTAAAAAATTGCCAAAAGTTCCCTAAACGACATACAATATACAATAATGGCATAAAAGTGTATAACTATAACAAAACTTTTGATTAATTACAAAATACAGGAAGAAACAAGACAATTTTGACTTTTGGAAAATGTAAACGACAAACTTTTACACAAAAAAAAAGTTTAAAAAAATATTTACATATAACGTCATTTTAAAAAAAGAACCCGTACTCTAGACAAAACAGAATGCGCATTTATACAGTCAAACTTAAGAGAGTGAAGGTTGGATGGTGGGGAGTTTATAAAATAAAAGTTGTAATTTTTATTTTATTATGTACAACGAAAATAAATTACAGTAACAAACTGAAAAGTAAATGTTTTCTAAAAATTAGCACTACGTTTGCGCACATGTCTGTTTAAGAAAAAAAATGATTACAATAAAAAGTAAAATATTATCGCTCCGGAGGTGTTTTTTTCTAAGATAAAAAAAATATTTGCGTTTTGTTCGAAAAACACACCACAACGTCACAAGCACGATTTATTCCGTTATTGCACACAAATACGCACGATAATATTTTACCTAGGGGTTTTTACCTATATTACCTCATAAAACCATCCGTGGGGCCGTGTTGTTACGCGTCGGGACACGAATCTTCTTTATAACCTAGAATGAGACTGAAAACAATATTAAATCAAACGACACCCATAAAAATACAAATTGTCGCACAATTTTCGAACGAACGACCCAATATGACAGCCTGGTTCGCAATTTTTCCGACAAGAGAATTTAAATATGGGAGCGTTTATGTAACAGATAAATTCGTTATAGTTATGAGTGAGCTAATAATTTAGCACAAACACCCTGCCTCGCGCGAAACCGCGGGCATGGTGTTGGCGCGAAAAAAAACCAGCGAAACTTACATTTTGTTATATTTCACGCGCAATGCGAAGTTTTGTTAATTTCATCAGGTACACACAGTTTGTCCCAAATCTTTATCAATCGTGCCGCCAGTGGCGACAGTGTCAATAGGAGCGATGGCATTTAATGCAGCTGCAGTTACCGCCGGATCTTCCACCAAATTACTAATATTACTGTTCGAATCGTCGTTATAACTGAGAGAAGCGCACGAAGAATTTTCTTCATACTAAAAAATAATTTAGTTAATCTCGAAAATATATAATTATCGATCCTTACCTCTTCGGACAACCTAACTTTCTTAGTGGGAACTGCGGTCGCACCGTCGTCAATTAGCGGGTCGATGGGTCGTTTGTTGTTCTCGTTTGTCGCGGTACCATTTTTGACCACACTAAGCTTGCGCTCGCGTTTTAAATAATTCGGCGGTAAATATTGGTTCACTTCTTTCCGCCTGACGTGGCGGGCTTCCAATCTCATGCCGTCTTTTAACATTTTGATGCTGTTGGCTTTGTTCATGACAGTCTCTGTGAACTGTTGGATATCGTGCGTCAACACCACGTTCAAATTCGGACTCTTGGCAAATTCTAAACCTATAAACCACATCGTACACTCCGTGTTAGGTTCCTTTTTCGCCTCCAATTGATCGAAACTGTCCGACTTGATATGAGCCAATTTTATATGTTGATTCCGCTCCAGACTCACTAGAAAACGAAAACCGGTTTAAAGACAAAAAGTGGCCCGCCAGCCTGCCAAGAAAGCACTCACCTACGAGCAGCCTAATTTTACTTTGAACCAAACCGCACCATTCCAAATGATCATCAGTAGATCTGGAATAAACTAAAAGCACAATAAAATGCTTATACTTAAGAAAAAAAGGTGGTTCCTCGAATAGCTTATCCCATGACAGCTTCCCGCGCATAATTTCCTCGGTTAAGGATAGACCGTTTTTGACCTCTTCCATCATAACCGTCAACGTCGAATTAGAAACATTAAAAGTAGAATTTTGTTGCGGATACGCAGGCGTAATTATCGGCATTAGGTGAAAACGATCGTGCACGTTAACCCTTGGATCCCAAACAGTAAATCCTAAATTAACTAGGCAGGGTTGTTTCAATAAAATTGGTTGAGGCCATTTCCATTGAGTGAACACTAAGAAAAATTTGTGCACCAAAGTAGCAGGAACCGCATTGGGATACAACTGACACGTACGAGCTACCAACATAGCCCAAGAAACGCCGCCAAGATAACCCAACACGTTACTATAAATCCCGTGCCCTAAAATTAAATAATGAAATCTGGAGTATAGGAATGAAAACGCTGGCTTACTTTTCGCCCACAACTTTATAGTCCTTAATGTCAATCTAAAATTGTCGATATTGGGAACCAAACGTAAAATTTCGTCGGTCACCCGGCATCCATTTAAGCTACGCACGCATCGTGGGTCCAAGTTTTTGAGCAAATAATCGTCCTGCAGGTCCATGCTGTTGGGTATTTCTTTTAGTGAAAGTTGAGCAAACAACATGTCGATTTCTATTTCGTCGAATTTCATTTTTATAACCGGTACAAATGCTTCCTCCACCGCCCTCAAATCGGTCACTTCGTTTTGTGCTTTGAGTAATTCGAAAAACGAAGTAAAATAATCGTGTCTGGTTATGTGTTGAGGTGCCACGCATAACGCGTCAATATCGGCACCCTTACTGTGTACCTAAGCAAAAGAAAACATTTTTAATGACCACGACACGTTGAATCCGGAATGAATTCAAAAATACGTAGACGAAAACGTTAATTGTACTGTTATTATATAAAAATCAGAAGTCGGCGATACTGTTAGCTACTCAAAAATCTCAAAAGTAAAATATGATCAATAATGAAGCCCACCTCGAATAAAGAACATTATCGATATGAAGACCTTTGTCCATTGATATATTTATAGAACATGGAAATTAGTAAATTAGGACGAGAAGAAACATTATTTGTAGAAGAATTAGAACAAATTCGTAATGGACAAAAATATAAGAAATTTACCAAAGTTACGCCACTGTCCCTGTTTGAAAATTAAAATAATATGAGATGATGACTGTGTATAGAAAATTGTTTAGCTCAGCTGCAGCAGGTGTTCGGCCTCAGGTATCAGCAGTACAATGAGCAACGTTCTGTAACGTCACTGCTGTGATTAGTCAGGAGTAACAAATATTTTTTTGACCAATTTCTTTACACATTCTAGAACTGAAGCCTATCGACAGCCTTCACTTTACCCTATCAAATTATGTTATACACTCTTTGTATCAAAATTGTTTAAAAAAATAGAATAGGCATGTGACAAATGTACCAACATTGCCGGCATGAAAGTTATTAAATTATCACAGAAAATGATGGTCTACCCTCTCCCAGGGCCGTATATAAAGGGGTGGCCCATGCGTTAAGTAATTAATTTAAAATACGGGCATATGCCAACCTTTATGTTAATTCTGAACCCCCCCCCCTATGACCAATGTCTAACTACGGCCCTGCCGTCTCCTCCACGTGAAATTGGGTTCAACCCCCCCTCCTCCTAAACGTCTCACGTAATTAATGGACGTCCCCCAACGTCTTTTATTTCAAAAATAATTAAAAAAAATAGTACAACTTCCTAACTACAGTGGCTCAAGAAAGTTCTGAAGACTCTTTTGTTGTATAAAAAACAAATTTGCAAATTTCATTCCTTTCAATTTTGTTTATGTACATTTTTTTATTCCATCGCACTGCTTCTGAGATACGGTGACTTATAAAAGTGTATGATGCAATAAAAATTTCCTTCTGTATCTCAGAAACGGTGCTACGAAATAGAAAAATGTATATAAACAAAAATATAGAACATTAAACTTGCAATACAAATTCAATTACATCAATCATCTTATACCTAAATTAGAATAACGAATTAAATTAACAAATTCTTTGCAGTTTATACAATAATATTATTCTGTCGAGTAATTTTTGGTGAAAAGATCGGCTCTTACTGCTATTACGCTTTGTAATTACATGCCTTTAACCCAGACATTAGGTAGGTACTCGTGTATGGAAATAATTCAAAAATGAAATATTTTTACTTTAATATCAGAAAAAAAGGCTGTTTTCTACTCAAACCGGAACAAGGGAGGCAAGATTTCAAAACTTAAAAACATCCCTGAAGTAGCCAAACTCGAAAATTACGGATCTAGAAAGACGGAATTTTTGTTTTTAAATTAAATTAGGCTGGAATTAAGTGTTAAATAAATTTAAATTATGTTGTTAACAGTAGCACAGAGGGGCTAGCAGTCAACTGTGAACAGCCCCGCTTACTAAAACAAGTGCTGCAACTATTCAAGTAGAATAAGCAATTCACTGACTCTTGTGTGACAAATCAATATTTTAAATTAGATTATTTAAAATTTAAAGAAAAAATTGATGTAGATCCTCTATTTAATTGTTTCATTTTAATGTCAAATTTTATAAGAATTTTGGTGATATCTATAAAAACGTACTACAGCAAAAAATTCGGTGCATAATATAAGAAAAATCGCTGTTAATTCGGTAATTTTGAAGCTTTTGCAAGATTTTTTTCTCTTACGTAGAACATCATAGGTACTTAATTTTTAAAAATATAAAAATCTGAAGTATTTCCTGTTTTTCTCTCTAAAAATTGAATTTTTTTGATTCTTACTCTATAAGCCTTTAGAAGACTTATAACTCTTAGAAAGCTTCATTCTAAATAATTTTTCATCAGTTTTATAATATGGAATTTATCAATTTTATATTATAAAAGTAATTTCTAAAATTAAACATCATGAAAAGTAATAATAAATCCATATTGAAATTTAGAAGACATATAGGGAAAGTTTTATCCTCAAAACCTATTAAATTAAAAAAAAAAACAATTTTTTTCGAAAATTTTGGGATTTTCATAATTTTAAGAATCAAATATTATAATTTTCCATGTAATAGAAAAATTAATTCCAAAAGCTCCTCAATTTGTATAAATAACATATTTCAGCGAAAGGGAATCCTGGAACATGAGCCCCGCCAGCTTGCATGTTGATATGAATTTAGTCATCTACCCTATAATCATAAAATTTCAAAAATTAATATCTCCAAAATTTGATAAGTATCTTGCCAAAATACATTAAATTTTTGAATTTTTATATTTCTAAAAATCAACTACGATGTTCAATGTAGGAAAAAAATCTTCTTAGAAGTTCCTAAACACCAAAGTGGCAGTAGTTTTACTTATTTTTTTAATAAAGTATCGAATAATGTTGAAATCTTAAGCTGCATAATGTGGAATGTTTTTTTTTGCAAATATTAAAATTACTCCAGCATTATTCAATTTTGAGCTAAACTTTTATTTGTATTTGAATTTCTTATGTTTATGTTCATTGTGAATCCAAACCTGAACAACATTATTTATTTCGAAATCTTAAAAATGCCGCTGAAACGCGGCGCCAGAATTTTTGAAATGGGTGGGTACAAATTGGATTCCACGTCAAAATACCGAAAACAAAAACGCCGAAGTCAAAACACCGAAAAACAAAAACACCAAAAGTGACTTAGTGTTTGAATGACATGGAAACTCTTTTATTGATGTTCTGAAGAAAGAACAAAGCATGAATAGATTCATTGGCTGTTGACAGCCAACTCAAGAGAAGAAAAAGTACCGCGACGTTGCAGCCAGGATCAAGTCCATAGTGAGTATAACCTGAAAGATTATCTAACTGGCATCGCTAACATAACTCCAAACTTCAAGGGAACTAAAAAGATCGTGATTTAATTCATAATATTTGACTTTTGCTGTACCTATTTAATTTAATTAAAAATGTAATAAAACTTTTTTTAACAAATTTACATAGTAGACAGTACTAAATATATTACATCGCAAGTTAATTTACCAAATTAACTTAACTAAACTATCAAGTTTAATTGAAACCTAAGTAATCAATGATCTCACGCAAAAAGGAGTTTCCACGTCACTCAAATACTAGGTTAGTGCTTTTGTTTTCCATGTTTTGACTTTAGCTTTTTTGTTTCGGTGTTTTGGCGTAATACCCACAAATTGGGTCCAATATACAGGGAGGTGCTGAATCGGTTAGCCAAACAGGAAATTAACAAGTAAAAACTTATTTATGCTAATTCCTGCTTCTCTAATTATTATAGAGAAAAAATGAAAGACTCTAAAATAATGCAGAATTATAAACTACGAATGATAAGAGCATTAGATTTCATCTAGATTTTACTTAAAATATCAAAAAATTCTTTTGAAATTGTTAAAATTTTCATTTATCAGACTGGCCATGTAACAAATTGAATTCAATTTCTATTTTCAAAAATAATTATTTTTTCAAACTTACATGGCCAGTCTGATAAATGAAAATTTTAACAATTTCAAAAGAATTTTTTGACTTTTTAAGTAAAAGCTAGTTGAAATCTAATAATAATAAATCATTCGTAGCTTATATTTTTGCATTATTTTGGTGTCTTTTATTTTTTCTCTGAAATAATTAGGGAAGCAGGAATTTGGATAAATAAGTTTTTATATGTTAATTTCCTATGTTCGGCTAACTCATTCAGCTCACGGTATTTGAGGTGAGCAAAGGTACACAAAATTTATAAATAAATTCAAAAAAATACATTAAAATAAAATTTTGGTTGGCACTTGGTTGAGTACAGGGTCCCCTCTGGCCAGGACTATTTTTGGGGTAAAAAAAATCCGGTTTTCATAATTTCGTATAAACAACAACACACTCCAGCAACAACAAATTCCGGAACATGATCTCCACGCACCCTGCATGATTGAGAATGGATTCAGTCTACCCAAAATAGGCAAATCAAAATTAAAATAGATTAAAAACTAGACAGACTAAATCAATATTTTTTTACACTTTTAGGAAGAATTTCATCTACTTTAATATTGAAAATATCTATTTTGGGCATATAATGTACAAGAAGAAGTCAACACAAGACTAATTTTTTAGAAGCTTCTTCGGCAAATATATATACATACCTACATAAAACAAAATGCATAGACTTTTATTTATATTAATACCCCATTGCAATCATCGTAATTCGAAATTAAATATTAAAATATATTATAGTAAACATACTTAAATCTTACTTCGTTAATGTAATAATTTTAACAATAATAATCTTCAGATTATATATTTTTATAAAATTTATTTTAATATTCAAGCATCTTCTGCTTCCCCCTGTATATAACCTTAGTTGACTCAACTATCATGACCTTTGCGGTAACTTGATGACCTCGTAACTTGCAAAATCCCCTTGAATCTAAATAATCTTTAATTTCATCTAAGTAATTTGTTTAACTAACCTAGTTGACCTTTTTCTATGAAAGCTGTTAATTTTCTGCTCTGAAAATTCTACAAAAGACTACAGAATAGAAATTGAATGTATGAGACAGATTTAAGTACGTCTATGGATAAAACACAATTCAAGATGACAATGAACAAAGAACGAACCAGTAAAATGAACATCAGAACTAAAATGTCATAAATTAGAAGACAAAATGAAACGTAATACTTACACCTAATCTGTAAGAACCGAACGTGTAAATTTTTCCGCCTACATTTTCGGCTACACTCTCCGGCATGTTTCTTGCAATAGAAAGTTCTTTGATCCATGTCTTCACCAAAGAATTCAATTTGCCTAATACGACCATGCGATGATTCAATTCTTGATCCGATTCGAAAACGTCATAAGGCTTAAGTGCCTCTTCCAATTCTGTGGTTTTAGTCAAATCAGAGGGTTTGGGAAAGGCCGTGGAAATCGCCGACGTCATACCAAACGTTGAAGGCTTATTTTGGTTGTTGTTAACGACGGTATGTTGTGACGACCACATCTTCACCGAATCTTTTCTTCACGCGGCCCAACGCTAAAAATACGAAAACCCAAACTCAAAATCGTATTTACATACAAAAAAATTGTAACTTTCTCGTCGATTTTGCACTTCTTTTACAATAACATTCACAAAATTAACAAACATAACCTAAAAAATTGGACAATAACACCAAGTCGTGTGTATTAGCATGTCCTCGAATTCTGTGTATAAATTCACTTTTGCATTCTATCTTAATTGTTACGATGATGTAAAATTACTTATAGTAGATGAAACTAACATTTTATTACAATAAAATTGGGTTTAACGAAATAAAAATGAACGAACTAACGCATGACCCCGTTTATTATTACCAACTGTCAAAAACATTTACAAGTGGTGCTTTTCAAATACGACAAATTTAATCGTAGTATGTGTACGAGGTGCGACATCAGGTTGAGACTTTTACAAAATTTCGTATGCAAAAACAAACGCATGGCTTTAAGAATCACTTTGAGCTGACTTATAACTGACATTCAAGAAACTGCACTAGATAGAACATCGTTGTGTTTTTCAAAAAACAATTGAATGTTCACTCTTATATTTGATCGCCCTCGTATGTCGGGTTTATTGTTTCTTTCGCTCGTTCGGTTGGTTGCAATGCACTTGCACCTTTTGTTGTCAAGTTTTGCAATGAAGGTTTTTAATTATAATGAGAAATGACCTTCACGATGTAGAAAACTATTTATATTGTTAACCAAATATTCTACGCATATATTAGTTGAACTGTGGTTTTATGTTTATAAAACAAAACTTTGCAGTAAGTACTTGGAAGATTTCTAACAAATAAGTGAATTTGCCGACTTTGACAGATAACCAATGGTTTTTCCGTTTGCTGTATTGTTTTAACTTGGATTGTCGGCATGATTGTGCTAGTTAGCAATAATAATTTATATTAACTTTATTTTTGCAGCAGGTGATTGAACCTGTCAGGCACTTGAGCCATGCTAAAACTAACCCACGGCTGTCAGTTTCAAAATGCTTTAAACTACCTCTAAAAAAATGTATATATATTGCTTATATTATTTTAATTTTTAGGTTTATGAAAATTTTCTAACTACTAACATCAGACTCATAGTTTGGACACCACTCTTCTAAATATCATACAATAACCTATATGACTTGTCAATTTGAAGATTCGTAGAAGGTATCGTGATTCTCAGAAAAGATGACTATGATGACGGCACAATTGACTGAATATTGGAACGACGATAGGACGATAGTAATGAATATTAAAAATTATCGGTTTTTATCCATCGAAATTCTTAATTTAATCCTTATTTAATTACTACAGTAACTTAGTTTATAATAAATACAGACTTATTGTAAATCTTAGTGTACTCGTAGTTCTATTGTTAATAACTTTATTTGTAAATATATTTTAACTTTAGTTTCAATACTAAAAGTTTTCGAATCAAAGGGGGACAAAGAAGCAGTTTTGGGTTTTTGGTTATATCTCAGAAACGGTTAGCCCTAGCCTAAAAGTTATCTGTATAAAATTGAAGCTGATAAAATTTCCTAAAAGAAAGGGTCTCGCACTGGGCAAAAATTTGTACAGTATTGTTAATTGTCAGCAATAAAATACGATATTACTAATTATATCTTAATTACTTTTATTTCCTGATTATTGCTATTAATGCAACTTTATTTCTATTAAAGCTTGATATTACCGTATTTACAAAATACAGTAGAACCCCTCTATAACGAGTAAACTTTTGATCCCTCACATTTTGTTTACTGCTGTGGATGACTGTTTATAGTGAAAATCAACGCTGGTCCCTTGATTTCTCGTTATAGAGGGGTTCTACTGTATTGCAAGATTATTGCTAGTGTAGTACTCACCCCTCAACAATTGCAAATATATTTTTAATTTACATTATTTTATTCATTAGTTAAGTTTGCTATTCAAAATATAAATTAACTCTTAAGTTGCAATAGATAATTTCAATTAGTTGAACGAATATTTTAAATAAAAATTATTTCTAATATAAGAACCATAATTAATCAAACTGCAATAATTTAAGTTATTTATGTATCTAATTACCGTTAAGTGAATTTTACTAATGAAAATCAATTAATATTTAATACTACCATTATTTGTAAAAATAAGAAATATTTGTTACTTTAAATTTTAAGCCTCTTAATTTTAAGTTCAATCTCAAGTGTGCAATTATCTCTAAGACCTAAATGCATTTTCTTAGTTATAAATCCCCAAAATAGTTGTTTATAAGTGGAAATAAGTAGATTTCTTGTTTACTTTTAAACTAATAAATAAAAGTTAAGGATGGAGTATTTAAAAAAAAAACATCTTAATCACGTAGGACATTCACACGACCCCTTGGAAATAAATAATATTATAAGTACATGGGAACAAAACTTGAGAGAAAATATATATATATTTTCAAGAAGTTTCAAAACAGTCAGTTATCGACGGGGAGTCTTCATAAGAAGTCTTCGCGAGACGGTCGCGACTATGAAACCATGTATAAAAATTAAAATTGTGAATTAAATCAGTTAAAATGTCATTTAAAATTAATTTAAATTAAGTGTTTCAATTTAATTATTTTATATATATTTTTAAATCAGTTCGTCTAGTATTTTTTTTAAATTTCATTATATTTTTATTTATAATAAAATATATAATAAATCTAACAAATCTACAACTTATCAGCCAACGTTTCGGTATTTTAGATTTAACCTGTCCGAATAACCTGAGACTCCCTTTTCCATTTCATCATTCCACTCGGACGAGATTTTGTTTTCACTAAAATACATTAAATTAAAGTTAGAAATTGGTCGTAGGGACAAGCAAAAGCTTGGCATTGACCACATTTTAAATTAATTATAATGTTGTAGTAGTTAGGTATTTAGAATTATTTAACCCATGGAAGGGTTAAATCCCCAAAACCACCCCCTTATCGTATACATGGACTCCTTCTAAGTCCATGATCGTATATAAGGGGGTGGTTTTGGGCCTTGTCTCCCAAACCACGTTTTTAAAATACAAAGGGGTAATCCAGAAATGAAGTCTGTGAATGTAGTTTGTTAAACAATAATATGACGCCTAATTTAACTATTAAGGCGCTACTATTGCTGTTCTGTAAAATATTGTTGGTGAAAGCGGCAAAGTTCAAGAAAAGATAGACGTATATAAAGGTAATTGATGACGTGTTGTACAATTATACTGACGTGTACTAGCAGAACTTTCTTGTGGATAGAGATTTGTTCCTTATCTCACCTATGTTATAAACAAAATATCAGTTTCATGATTAGATATTATTTGTATAAACTCGACTCATTATCTATAATGCATATTATAAAATAGGAGCTGGCTGATGGTTCTTTTTTACGTTCTTTTAAAAATTACGAGAAAAAGTACGTTTAGGCCCAGTTTTTCACGAGTCAAATCATGAGTTAACCCAAATTCAAATGGTTAACTGCTTAAGTGACAAGTAAAAGTGTCCCTCACCGATTTGAATAATTTCTTTTAGATATTTTCGGATTTTTTTGGACCTCTTATTTAATAAGAGGTCCTTAATTTTTTTAGCTACTGAGACACGGGTTTAGGGAGTATAATCGCCCTTCAAAAATAAGGTAAAATATCAAAATTTTAAATTTTCATATAGAAAGAGTTTTTTTGATTTGAATGAAACATATGCCAAAATACTTTATTTATATAACTAATATCACAATACTAATTTTTTCGCAGCGATCACTTAATATTTTTGGGGGTAGACCATCTATCAAACAGTTTTAAACCTGCATAAGCACCCTTAACGTCATCAAATTTTTTCGAAAAAGATATTGTATATGTTGTAGGAGAGAAAAGACTGTAGGTTACGTATTTTTGGATTTTTCTCTAAATTAACATTTAAGGGATTAACAACCCCTTTCTTAACTATGCCATGTTAAAGTTACAAGCTTAATAGGTACTTCTACTTCAGAGTCGACAAATTTCACCAAAAAGTATAAAAATCCTTTAACTGCAAGAAAAATTAAAATTATTATTAGAAGAGCACAGTGCCGGATTTAAACTTGATAAGGCCCTGAGCTTTTAGATATGGGGCTCCTTATAAGTCCAAATATTATATGTCAGTGCCAAGTTTGATTTTTGGTACTCGGACAATTTTTTGGGGCATCAAGAAAGTGGAGACCCTAAGCTATAGCTTGATTAGCTTATACGTAAATCCTGCACTGGAAGAGCATTATTTAAGAAAAAAGCCAGCAATATTAGGTATAAAGCTATTGCACTAGCTAATGCAGTTACAGTACCAGCATTTTTGAAATAGGTGGGCACAAATTGGGCCTAATATATTTGGGTTAGGCAGGGATGGATAAAATTTAGAAATATACTCAAAAAAATACATTATTGAAATAAGCACCCAAAAAATTTTGATGGAAACTTGACTGGGCACTCCACGTAAAGTTTGTGAAGCACAATATTTGAGTTTTTTGAATTAATTCGGAAGAACTAAATTGGCCCCAAAATGTTATTGCTTAGAGGGGCCCTATTTTCATAGCGGGAGTGGGTAATTGGTCGTAACAGAAGGTATTATAAACAAGTTTAAGTATTTGCAGCTTTTGCGAGCAAGCGTTACAAAAATTGGTTTAGAAAAGACCTTCAAATATTATAAGTAAACCAACATAAATCGTGTTTAGTTCAGAAGTTCTTGTTATAAATACAGAGTGTTCCTGTGACCGTGGAGAACCTTCGAGGTGGTGATAAAGGACACTTTTCTAAGACAAATTTTCAAATAAAAATTTTATCCAAGTACAAACCCTTGGGGGGTACCTCCCTTTAAAGCAAATTTTTGAATTTCTGATTTCAAACGACCATAGCTCCGATATTATTGATTTGTAGGCTTAACGGATTAGAACTTTTTTAAAGATCATTCGCTTATCTACAAATTAAGTTATAACCTCTTATCGTCTAGAATCAATGTATTTCGAATTATAAATTAAATTAAGTAAAAAATTTTTTTTAAATTCAGGATTTTATTATTTTTACTTTCCTTGCGAACTCCGTATCTCTTAAACGAAACGTGTTAGAAAAAAACTAGAGGCTTAAACCGGATAGGGAATTTTACGGGCTACAACTTTGGCCAAATAAATTGTTTTGGGTAACCAGCCCTTTTCACAGAAATTTTGAAAATAATGAACAAGGTGTAGGTAAAAAAAATTAAATTTATAAAATTTATTTTCATAAATTTTCAAATTGGCCTCCCTCATAAATTAACAAAATAATTAACGATAAACTAATGTGCTTTATAACAATGTTGCTCAAACGATGCTATAGGTACCTACCTAAATCAAATTGAGATTTTTAGCAATTTTATAAATTTATTTTTTGTTTACCTACATCTTGTTTATTATTTTCAGAATTTCTGTGAAAACGGTTGGTTTCCCAAAAAAATTTATTTGACCAAAGTTATAGCTCGTAAAATTCTCTGTTTGGGTTAAGCCGTTAGTTTTTTCTAAAACGTTTCGTTTAAGAGATACGGAGTTCGCAAGAAAAGTAAAAAAAATAAAACCTGAATTTATTTAACATTTTTTTATTTCATTTAATTTATAACTCGAAATCCGTTGATTCTAGACGATAAGAGGTTATAACCTAATTTGTAGATAAGCGAATGATCTTTAAAAAAATTCTAATCCATTAAACCTAAAAAACCAATAGTATCGGAGCTATGGTCGTTTGAAATCAGAAATTCAAAAAATTGCTTTAAAGGGTTATGCGCACTTAGGAGGTTGAGGAAAATCCGACTTTTGTTATTTTTTTTGGAAAAGTGTGTATATATATTATTGCACAACCATTTTTTAGATTAAAAACGGCCCTTTAGAAATACAACATAATTTTTTTTGTACAAAAATATTAAGAAATAACTTGTTTACAGCCAATGTTCCACGACCCTATTATTAAAAAGCATTTTGCGGTGGGCAATTCTATGCGGAATCAGTTTATTCAAAATCAAAAATTCAAAAAGACCTAGTAAACACATAAGTTTATCTAGTCCTTAACGGAGCAATTTTCCAAAAAATTGAATTTTGACAAAATGGCAGATGTTCAAAGTTAAAATATCAATTTTCTTAAAAAATAAATGCAATGTTTTTCACCCATTAAAGCCATAAAATACAAAATACACATTAAAATAAAAAATCTCTCCGTTAAGGACAAGATTTTGATGTCTAAAACAAGTACACCAAATTTGGAAAGGATTGGTGCACTACTTTTTGAAATATCTTGCCCACCGACTTGGGTTGGGTTGTAGGGTTGTAGACCATCGGATGTCAATGGATTACTTCAATATTATTGAATATTTTATTAGTGTCAGTTTTTTTTATTTTTATAATTTTGATTTTATGTATAAGTATGATTTATGTTGCCAAGTTGCGACCTAATCCAAAAAAAATGTGTTTTTTTTAAATTATCATTTTAATTGTAATTAATAAGATTTAAGTAATGTTTATAACTAAATTCGTTTCTTAACCGAAAAATAATTGTTATAATTATAAAAAATAAATGATTATTTAATTATTTGGTGCATTGAATCCCTAAAATTTATAATAGGTCTTTAAGGTTACGCGCGCGACCGCTGCTGTTCTACATGAACACGCGCCTGCTTGAAGGTTAAAAATTTGTCTTAGAAAAGTGTCCTTTATCAACACTTCGAAGGTTCTCCACGGTCACGGGACACCCTGTATAATTGCCCAAAAGTACTATCTCTGCCTCTTCAGTCCTCGTATCTTAAACACAAAAAATCTATGGGATAATTTTTTAAAATTTTTAATTTTAAATTAAATTAAAATTTTTTAAATTTTTAAAAATTTAATAAAAAATAAAAATTGGTAAAAAAGTTTTTTTGTTTTTTTATGGTTAATATCTTTACGAAGAAACATTCTAATTTATATAAATATAAATAAATCATGTTCTTGAGTTTTTGTAAGATAGCTAAAAGTTATTATTATAAATGTAATCAGTACGTCGGTAACTCGATACTATGTTTACGTTTTCAAACTGGTCTGAACGATTATACATTTGAAATAAAACTTGCATTACCCCTGCAATATATGCAATTGCATGGAAAAAAATCATAAAACGGTACATTTTATCGTGAAATTTATAGCTCGATTAATGAACAAAAAATTTTCAATTTTTTTTTAATCTGCAGATAAAGGTTTATTCTATTTCGGTAAAGAATTTATTTTTTGATATCTAATATAGATTTTAATACAAAAGCGCTGAAAGTTAGCTACGAGGTTATTACTTAAAAAGTCGATTTATTTTTAAAATTTTAAGCTTTTACCGAAATAGTTTAATGATTTACCTAATTAATTTTTTTTGAATCATTTAAAAATATTTATTATTAACAGAAGAAACTTAACTAATTCAAGACACTGCATTAAATGCTACAATAGTGGCGCCTTAATTAAGTTGATTGACTAATATCTAAATTTTTAAATTTCCTAACGATTTTAAGTAAGGCTACCAGACGTCCCGATTTGGTCGGGACAGTCCTTACTTTTACACTGCTGTCTCGTTTTTTTTTCATGTAAGTCGGGACGCCTAAATGTCCCGATTTTGAGAATTTCTATAAATTGAAAATATTAATTTATTAGCTCGTAGCTCGCAACCAGGCACAACTTGATCTGTCTACATCTACAGTGGCTCCAGAAATTATAGATAATGCACTCCTATGTTAACAATGTTAATCGGACCTTTCCATGACCGGTTTTCTCATATTAAAATCGATTTTATAGCAAAATGTTTCAAAAATATTTTGTTGCAAAATTCATTCCCTTTATTTTTGTTTCTATACATTTTTCTATTTTGTCGCACCGTTTCTGAGTAAAGCGACTTTAGCAGTGTTAATTTTATTAAATTTTTACAGATTTCCACTCAGTATTTTTAAAGTCGCTGTTACCAACTGTTACTCAGAATAGTCCGGGAGCCAGCGTGCATGCGAACTAAACGATAAGGTACAAAATTTTTGACTATTCTGGGTGAAAGAGCATTAAAAATGAATAATAAAATCGCCCGTCTGGCAATCCTAAGTGGCAGCATTAATTTGGGGGTGGCACGAGAAAAGAGGGATTTTTGGGGTTCAACTAAACCATAAGGTACATGGAAAAATTATATACGAAAAATTTCATTATTTTATGTATTTTTCGAATATCCCAAGACGGACGGTTTTAAGGGCAGCCTAAATGGCAGCTGAACCGTTTGAAAATAGGTAAAAACACCCTTCAACTAAACCATAAGGTACATATACAGGTTACCGGAGTATACATGTTTCCGGAATATACAGGTTTCCGGAGTTAACAAATTTCCGAAATATACAGGTTTCCGGAATATACAGGTTACCGGAGTGTACAAGTTTCCGGAATATACAGGTTACCGGAATATACTGGTTGCCGGAGTAAACAGGTTTTCCGAATTATACAGGTTTCTGAAATATGCAGGTTACAGGAGTATACAGGTTACCGGAGTAAACAGGTTACCGGAGTCAACAGGTTTCCGGAGTAAACAGGATTCCAGAGTAAACAGGTTTCCGAAATATACAAGTTTACGGAGTATCCAGGTTTCCGGAATATACAGGTAACCGGAGTAAACGGTTTTGCAGAGAAAACAGGTTTACGGAATATACAGGTTACCGGAGTATACAGGTTACTGTAGTATACAGGTTACCGGAGTATACAGGGTACCGGAGTTTACAGGTTACCGAAGTAAACATGTGTCCGGTATATACAGGTTACCGAATTATACAGGTTTCCGGAATAAACAGGTTTCCGAAATTTACAGGTTTCCGGAGTATACAATGTACCGGAGTTTACAGGTTACCGTAGTAAACAGGTTTTCGGACTAAACAGGTTTCCGGAGTTAAAATGTGTCCGGAGTATACAGGTTACCGGATTATACAGGTTTCCGGAATAAACACGTTTCCGAAATATAAAAGGTTCCCGGAGTATCCAGGTTTCCGGAATATACAGGTTACCGGAGTAAACAGGGTTTTGGAATATACAGGTTACCGGAGTATACAGGATTCCGAATATACAAGTTTCCGGAGTAAACAGGATTCCGGAGTTAGCAAGTTTCCGGAATATAAAGGTTACCGGAATATACAGGTTTTCGGAATATGCAGGTTTCCGCTAATTACAGGTTTTCAAAGTAT
This sequence comes from Cantharis nigra, assembly GCA_958510845.1. NCBI lineage: Eukaryota > Metazoa > Arthropoda > Insecta > Coleoptera > Cantharidae > Cantharis > Cantharis nigra. Next base: position 15,339,989 of record OY294029.1, read on the forward strand.
CCAGCTTTTCGGAGTAAACAGGTCTTCGGAGTAAACAGGTTTCCGATATATACAAGGTTGCGGAAAATACAGGTTGCCGGATTAAACAGGTTACCGGAGTCAACAGGTTTCTGGAATATACAGGTTACAGAGATACAGGTTTTTCTACATTACAGGTTTCCGCAATATACAGATTTCCGGAGTATCCAGGTTTCCGGAATATATGGGTTACCTGAGTATACAGGTTTCCGGAATAACCAGGTTTCCGAAATAAACAGGTTTCCGGAATATACAGGTTACCGGAGTACACTAGTTTCTAAAATATACATGTTTCCGGAGTATACAGGTTTCCGAATTATACAGGTTTCTGGTATATACAGGTTACCGGAGTAAAAAGGTTACGGGAATAAACAGGTTTCCGAAATATACAGGTTTCCGGAGTATCCCGGTTTCCGGAATATACAGGTTACCAGAGTATACAGGTTACCTGAGTAAACAGGTTACCGGAGTAAACAGGTTTCCGAAATATACAGGTTTCCGGAGTATCCCGGTTTCCGGAATATACAGGTTTCCGGAGTATCCTGGTTTCTGGAATACGCAGGTTACCGGAGTATACAAGTTTCCGGAATATACAGGTTACCGAATAATACAGGTTTTCGGAGTAAACAGGGTTCCGTAATATACAGGTATCCGGAATATACAGGTTACCGGAGTGTACAACTTTCCGGAATATACAGGTAACCTGAATATACAAGTTTTCGAAATATGCAGGTTTCCGCTATATACAGGTTTCCGCTATATACAGGTTTCCGAACTATCCAAGTTTCCGGAGTTTAATGACGGATAAGTATTTTTACACCATAAATTCACTTAAATTAATAATATGGATAAGAAAATACACAAAATTATATAAAACATTACATTTCTACATTTTTTGTTGCAAACATTAGTCGCCATTTTTAACACACACGTTCGACTTGTTCAACAGATGATGATTCTTGCTGTCCCCTTCCACAATTTTGATTGGTTAATTTGAATTAATACATGCAGTGCCACCTATATATTGCACGCACAAGTTTTCGACTTGAGTTCATTGTTTTTCCATAAGAGATGCCTCCCCGTGGTGCTACCTACGCAGTCAAAGATAGAAATCAAGAAGTGCACATGGAACCACCGCCAACGGCAAACATTGAATTAAAATGGGGTAAGTATTTTTATATCATTATTTTATTTTATTTATTATTATTAACATAAACATTTAGGTGTTTGTACAAAAATTTCGGTGCAATCTAAAATTACTCTTACATTTTGGAAATCTCGAAAACAGGTTTAGCATGTATTTCTTAAATTCTTCCGCAGGCGGAAATGAAAACTTTACTTAATATTGACAACATTTCCAACATATAATTTGAACAGAATTCTGCCGATATACCAAATAACACTGATATTGTTGAATACGTTATATTAGTTTTCAACTTGCGACAACCGATAAGTTCTCTTATTCTGATATTGCTTTTCGATACCTTGCATTAACACTCACAAATATGTCAAACTATTTAGGCCAGTAAAAGTTTGATCTGTTATTAAATCGTACACTGCAGCATGTTCGGTTGCATTTCGGGTTTGAAATTGAGTAACCGAAGTAAAGCCTCGGCTCTTTCTATTTCATTTGGATTTTGATTGTTATCAAGAAGTTCTTTTTCTTCATTGTCACATATAGATGCCTTGTTTTCTGTTGGGTCGTTTCTTATGTTTAATTGCTGGCTACGTTTGCTGGGGCCTGATATGGCATTCTCTTCTACATGTGAGGGCAAATACTAGGTAGGACCACATTGAAAAATATGTGTTCATTACAATATTATTACAAATATTTAAATTTTATATTATATTTTTACTTTTTAATATTAATTTCTCTTTGTTGGTATTAATTCTATTCACATATGCTTTGATAAAAATATTTACTAAGAAGCAAATCAACGCAATTATTGCATACATTTTGCATTTGTTGTTTAACAACAATTTTACAATTTAATGTTAATTTTGACTTCACATTATTAACGCTTTTTTCAATATTTTTTTAATTCAATTTGAGTATTTTCAAGAGCATAATCATTATTTAAATCGAAACAAATATTATTTATTTTGCACTACCCCATTTTTTATATAATTTTGTATCGGTTTTTCTTTGCTAGGACATTTAACCTACAGAGGAAAGTATTTTAATTATATGAGAATCCCATTTCTTGCCAAACTTCGGTTCATAGCTTGTCTTTTTCAGTTTTTCCTCTTTCTGCAATGGGTAACCTATGGTCCCACAATGGTCTTTTATTTTGAATTACTCAAATTAGGACCTCGAACACATTGTCCTCTGACTGTGATTTTCCAGTTTGCTTAAATATTAAATGAATAGTAAGTATGTATACACATTTTATTCAACGACTTTGCTAAACTGATTGGTTGCAAATTAAAATATACATAATAAATACATACCTCTTGTTGTTCTTCACTCATTATATCAAAATTAAAAATATTCTTTTAATTATTATTAAAACAATAAGAACAGCACTTGATTTATTGGAATATTTTTGAAATTGTAATAATAATTTATAGTTGCTGTAAAAACTTCTAATAATATATAATAATAAAATAATGAAATAATAATAAGTTCATCGCTCGATCAAATTACTTATCCCATACTAATTTCTCTAAAGCATGAATTATTTTATGGAGCCTTCGACAAACTTTTTTATGTATGTTTTATGTACTTGATAGTTTTATGCATACTCTCTAAATACATATTGGTATTTGGTAAAACCACTGCCAACCTTGTAGGCAGTATCCAAACTGCCGACTTATATACTTGCATAATCTTGTGCAAAATAAGTAGCAAAAGCTTCAAGCTCTTCATATGAGCCAAGAAATTGAGTAAAGGAATTGAGTTAATTCTTTGAATTGTATTTCTTCAACTTCTTGTCTCAGCACACACAACATTTTGTTCACTTACAAAATTTTTATTGCGCCATGATTTGTCAATATACCAAGCACATAAAACTCCTGCTCTATCTTTAACTGCTGACACGAAATATTTTAATGCCGTGTAGTCTACCCTGTTAGAAAATAAGTACGCCACTGGAAATCCTTCAAAATCATCAACCGTCAAAATTGTTACTAGTTTGAAATCTTACGGATTTGGTCCATGCGTTGCATCCATGCATAATGATTTCTTCGTTTCCAAAATTATGTAAAAGCTAATAAAAAAGTCTTCTGTATTAAAGGGGGGGGGGGTAGTGTTTTAAAGGCGAATGAAAGGCACATTTTCATGATTTTTTTTTTGAGATATTAATAATGTTGATTTATTTACTTCATATACACGTTAAAGCATAACATCTGGAGGATCTTTAAAAAAAAACTCAATTAAAAATATCAATAAATAAGTCCGTGACAGCGAATCTCCGGAAGCGCCTCGAAAAAATGTTGTTATGCGGTGAACTTTATAACTCGATACCGGATCATCTAAAACAAAAAATTCAAAATGCGTGTATAAGGAGATACTTCAGATGTTATACTATAACGTGTATATGAAATAAATAAACCAACATTATTCATAACTAGAGATGAGATTTCTAGGTTTTTACCTTTTCCTTATTTACGCTGCTATTTACATTTTATTACCTTTTTTTAAACAATTTTGATAAAATGCACCTATTTTTGAATTTTTGCAATCTATTTTAGAATTTTCAAAACATTTTTCAGATTTTAAGATCTTGTAAAAAACTAAATTAAACTGTACATTCTGCTATATTATGAAAATTAAGCAAGAACGCTTTGCAGTTATGTTGCCTGCTTTGGAAAAAGCTCTTTCGGAGGGTGTAGAAGTTGCAGGAATACACAGATAACGTTTTGCGTATTTAAATAATTTCGGATATTTATTTTCATTACTTTTCCACCATTGTAATGGGCACATATGTTTTGGTATGATTGGTTCAGCAAAATATCGATCAACTTCATTATATGTATTTGTATTGCCTACTTCCTCGTTAGGAAACAAAATATCGAACTCGGTCTTTCTCTTTTTTACAGGGTTAATAATTTCTTCATCGGCATTTTGGACAAGTAAATCTTGCTCACTTGATAATTTGTTAGTAAAATATTCTTTTGTTTTAATTAAAGTTCCCAACAATCTTTCTTTATTTTTAAACCGTGGATCCATAAACGTACTAATGTCCAAGAGTTCAAATTTTTCATTACCAGTGAGTGAATTATGAAATACATTTTTAAATCTTAATTTGAATTCGACCAGCAATAATTCCTTTAAGGTTTTCAAATCTATTGAGTCATCCTGTGTTGCTTAAAGTCGGGCCAAATAATCTTGGTACGATTTCTACCTTGCTAGTCTTGCTCGTTGTCGCCCAGCTCTAGTAACACTGGGTTATGATCCGAGTCAAGTTCATTGAGTGATTTTAATTTGTGCACGAACTGATGGTTCTTAAAAACAATTAAATCGAATACATCATGACGGTGCTCGGTGGAGTATCTATCTTCCACAGGATCAAAAGGAATCCTGGAATCGAATTGGAAGTGAGTGTACTCCACTCGAGCGTCTATTTGAAAGTTGTGAAAGATACTGCCAAGAGGGCGCGACCCCCCACGTTAGCCTTGCGGCTGTTCCACGCAGGGTGTTTGGCGTTCAAATCACCCGCGAGGATGATTTGATCGTCAACTCCTCCTAGCAGAGCCACCATATCCGACTCCAAGAGAGGCTCTTGCGGACTTGTAAACCGAAGTTAACTGCAGCCATCCATTACTATCCCACTCCGGAGTGGGAATTTGGTGGTGCTCTATACAGTTTTTAACATAGATAGCGGTACCCCCAAATCTGCCGCTAGTCCTGTCATTCCTGTAAAGAGTATAATTCGGTATCTTAATCCTGGTGGTGGATCTCGCCTATCATAATAACATCCAGGCTGTATCTACAGCCCGTTTGCGTTCCAGAAGGCGATTTGCAGAGAGTTTGGTCTAAGTTTAGGATGTCTAAGCATCAACAGGCCGTGCAGATGTAGAGGGGGGGGGGCAGGCCCATTCTTTTTCTTGCGCTGTTGTCTTGCTCCGCGCCCCGGTGCAGCTGGACCGCACTGATTGAGCAGTTCGGTTGCTGCTGCATTAGATCGTTAGCAAGTGCAACATGGCCCATCCCATTTGGGGGGGTGGTCCGTGCCGTTAATGATTGACCCTGAGTCATAGCTAAGTACGCATTTGAGACTGGTGGCAGGTCCTGTTTACCCAGGGACTGCTGGGCCAACCAGTGAAGCTGGCCGGTGAATAGATAGTGCGGTAAAAAGACTATTACGTTTAGAATTTTAGTCATCAGCAATTTTTTGAATTCGATCAAACAACAGTTTTCCTTATTGCAACACGCAGACCATGTCTGCGAAAAAGAAAGAGCGAGAGAAGAACTCCAAAACAAACTTTGACGCCATCACAGACGATGAGGATAACAGAAAGACCGAAGCAGTCAATATTGAAGAGATGAGAAGGCAGATTAATTCCATGCAAGAACTTCTGGAAAGGGTTTCTCCGACGAAGAAAACATCAACCCCGAAACCGAAGAAGACGATTGATGAAATAATCCAAACGATGGCCCAAGAACAAACATCCGACCATGTTGAAGCTAACGTCATCGTTCTTGACAATCAGAGAATTAAAAGATCCCTCCCCCAACCCGCCACCAAAAGGTCTAACATTGACCTATCCTCCTCAGACGATGAAACCAAGGAACACATGACGAAGAAACCCAACACGGCAGAATATATGCAAATAGAAGAAGCCAAAAACGACACTCCCACCAAAAAGAGGAAACCGAGGAAAAATCAGAGATTGAGAAACAAGATGAAGAACAAGACCTTAAGCGACGATACGGACAGCGAGTTTGAAAGCACCCTCGAACCCCAAACTCCCAACATTGTCCCATCCCCACCCACCCCTACCATTAACGCCACCAAAGACAAAATAGAATTACCCCAAATCAAACAAGCTCCCCCCCCACCGACCAACAACCAGGTCACAGAAGGCAAACTCAATCATGAAAAACTCGATGCCATTATGGCCGAGAATTATGAACTGGCCCATAAAATAAGACAGTACCTCCTGAAATGTAAAGACGCGCTGAGAGATCGGGATACGGCCCTGGACATGTTAAAAGTTTACGAGAAAAACACAAACACAAGCATACTAATGGCCTATCAGTTGAGTGAAAGACTAAAATACGAAAATCCAAGTAACCAAAGTTGCAACAAACTTGAAACAGAAGCGATCATCAAGGAAATCAGGCAAAGCGTGGCCCCGAAACAAGCCCCCAAGCTAAATACCGGAATTCAAATTGACACCTTAATCCCGCCTGTACCCTCCGAAAACACCCAGACTAAACAAAACCCGCCGAGAGATTATCTTAAGGCTATTTTATCCCAACCCTCTCCTAATACCCTACCCCAACCTAAGAAGCATAAAATTTTAGTCTACCCCAAATCAATTGACCCCAACAAAACATCCCTTGACACAAAAAACACCCTGACCAAAATCCCACTTGATCAACTCAAGATCAAACCAGATAGGCTTTTTATAGTCAAAAATAATGGAATGTTAATTGAATCGTCGGACATCTCCATCAAGAACCTTATCAACAATCCTCTCTTAGAACAAGCAGGACTAGAAGCGAGAGAGCCCAACAAAGTCTGGCCAGCGATATATATTAAACAAGTCGACAAAGACATCTCAATTGAAACATTAAAAGCAGGTATAGAGTATAATTTCTCAGGCGCAATCGCGAAAGCCGGTTCAGACTGGCTCAAATCATTAAACCCAGCTAGGTCAATCGACAAGCCCACCAACAATTGGGTAGCAAGTGTTCACCCAATTGTTGCGGAAGCCATGTCCAAAGAGGGCAGACTAAGAATGAGATGGAGGAGCTTCATTCTCACTGACTACATCAATCTTACAAGATGTTACAAGTGTCAACGATTTGGCCACCCCAGCAAGTACTGCCGATCTATTGAAGTTTGTTTGGTCTGCTCCTCAACAGAACACCCCTCAAACCAATGCCCGCACATAAATGACCCTTCCAAGGAAAATTGCATTAACTGTACCAGGGCCAGATACAGCGACGTAAACCACTCCGCCTCTAGCAGTTCATGCAGAGTTTATAAGCGTAGACTTATGGAATACGTAAACTCAATATCCACCGTCAACCCCGAATGAATAACCTAAATCTACTTCAGGTAAATCTCCGCAACAGTGAGGCCGCCACTAGCGACGCCCTTAGGCTAATGGCGGACAATAATTTTCATATAGCCCTTTTCCAAGAACCTTAGTGCTACGAAAGCAAAGGCAACTTCTTTCTTCCCTACCATCCGAATCTTCTCACTGCTGCTATCCCCACTTCTAATTTCAACTCCTGCATCGTCATTAATAAATCTCTTCAAGATTCTAAATCCTACACTTTCCACAAAAACTTATCAAACAAATTCTTCACAATTCTCTCTATAGCCACCCAGAACAAATCGCCCCTTTTTCTCTTCTCAATATATCTTCCACCCTCTCTTCAAGACATTAACCTGCCTCTTGCTCTCCTCGAACAAGCGCTCGACACCTGCGGGCGCAGCAACGTCATCCTCTGTGGGGACCTCCACCCCTCGACCTTGAGATCAAAAGGCTCTTAGCATGGAAAAAGCTAAAAAAGGGAGGAATCACTCTTTTCCTAGGACATATCATTGAACCCCAAAACTACAAATACAAGACACATATGAAACTAGACCTGGTAAACAAGTTAATGGACCTTTGGCAACAAAGATGGAACGAAGCAGAAGTTGGAAGAATAACTTATCAATTCCTCCCCAATATATCGAACAATAACGCAGAAGAAATCAGCTTCAATACTACGCAAATCCTCACAGGCCATGGAGAGTTCGGGAGACATCTTAAGAGATTAGGAAAATCCCAAAACGGACTCTGTCCAACCTGTGAGGTACTTGACGAACCAATCCACAGAATTAGAAACTGTACATTATATGATCAAGAAAGATCGCAAATTAGAACCCTTTTCCCAGAAAACGCCTCCCCTGAACTCCCAGAAATATACAAAACCATCCCAAGAAACCTACTCCACTCCTTCCTACCCACAAAAACCATCACAACAGACGCTACAGAGAATGAAGAAGAACTCTAGCCGAAAGATTAATCAAGAATCCCATAGGCCCTTCAATTCCTTTTCTCCTAAACGAAAATACTTATACAGAGTGGCAAAAATATGTAAAACAACCATATGAAAATGAAGGCCCTAGCGCGAAATAGAGGCCCGAAATGAGTAATTGAACATAAACACAAATACGAATGCAAACCCAAGAAAACCAAAACACCCGAAGCTACAGGAACTGCTCCAAAACAAAAATGAAGACGCCCTCCAATTTTACTTTTATGTTGGCAAAATATTTTAAATATCTCTTACTTAATACCCAACCAATTTGTTGGGCTTGGTATATTTATTTACTGTAATTTTATTATATAAATAAAAATTGCTTAAGTTGGCCGGGTGAGAATTGGCACACTCAGGCGGAGCCGTAATCGGCTTCGGACAGTGGGCTGCCTTGTGGTTTTCCCCACACTGGTGGCATTTGATTTGGGAGGAGCATCCAGTTTGCGTGTGTCCAAATCTTTGACACTTGAAACATCCTCCTTTTATTTGGCGGCTCGAAGTGAGCAGGCAGCTGCACCACTTCTTTCAATCTGTAGATCTCCTTTGCCTTAGGAGTCTTATCTAGCTTAATCATGAATAGTGGCAGGAGAATTCGCGCGGTCCCCTGCACCACTTCCAACACTGGAAATCCACCGCGCTCAAGGTCGCTCTTGATGGCAGAGGTTGGCATCTCTTTGGGCAGCCCACGTAGGACTACCCGCAGTGGCTTTGTCTCAGTGCCCTTGTAAACAAAGTAATTGTACTTGAGGAGGTGCGCAAGCTCGCGGAAATCACTTTCCGTACAAGGGGAATTAACCAGTCCTTCCCTGGTATTTCTTGTTTTAGTGAAATTGATCCGTTTGTCGTTCATCGCCGCAGCGACATCGCATTTGAGACCGTATCGGTCTATCCGTATCGAAATATAAAGGAAAAATGAAAAAAACTTCCGAAAAATTTTAAAAAGTGAAATTTTGTAGGCCTGTGAAATCTATGAATTCGGTAGAATAGTCCCATTTTATATTAGAATATAGCTTAAATTGGATCCATCGTTTACATATATCGCATTTTAGGAATTCGCTATTATTGCTAAATATTCCACATATTATAAGACATTTGTCTGCCATATTTTGGGAAGACAATAGTAGCATATTTTGAAGAGATTCGATAGCTGTCAGGATGAAAGTTCTTTTCCTTCAAATTAAACCAAAGTTGCTCCAAATTATTTGATTGTTCTAATGCATCTATGTAATAAATGACGTACAACCCACAATTGTGCCCATCACTTTGTTTTGGAATAAAATATTAATATTTTGTTCATTATAATTTAAACTAATACGTTAACCAAAATAAATTTTAATAATGTTAACATTATTCAGACAAAAATTTGGGAGGGGACATCGTTAGCTGCGCTCTCTACGAATTTTTGATCTAGTTTCTAGTGTGAACAAGTTGAATAGTGAAAAAGACTATTACGTTTTGTTATATAATTATCAGTAAATTTTCGTATTAGGTACAGTTACAGTTTTTTAACGATTTTGTGGACCATGTCTGCAAAAAAGAAAGAGAAAGAGAAAAACTCCAAAACAAATATAGATACCATCACAGACGATGCAGAAGCAAGAAGAACGGACGAAATGGATATAGAGGAAATGAGAAGGCAAGTTTCGGCCATGCAAGAACTGCAAGAAAGAGTCTCTCCGACTAAGAAAACCTCCACTCCGAAGCCGAAGAAAACGATAGACGAAATCTTAAAATCAATCGCACAGGAGCAGAAGTCAGATCACATAGAAGCTAACGTTATTCTCTTAGATAATCAAAGAATCAAAAGATCACTTCCACAACCAGCCACTAAAAGATCCAACCTAGACTTATCTTCCTCTGAAGAAGAATATAATGAACACCTAACAAAGAACCAAATACAGCCGAATATATGGAAACCGAAGAAGCTAAAAATAAAACACCCACGAAAAAGAAGAAACCCAGGAAGAACCAAAGACTTAGAAACAAACAGAAAAACAAAACCCTAAGTAACGAAACGGACAGTGAACTAGAGAACACTCTCGAACCCCAAATTTCCAACGACATCCCATTACCACCCACTCCGATCATAAACAACAAAAACGAAAAATTCAACACACCCCAAACTGAACAGATTACACAGACCCCACAAACGATCCCAACACCGGTTAACAATAAAGAACACGAAGGAAAAATGAACCACGACAAACTCGACGCTATTGTGGCAGAAAATTACGAACTTACCCACAAGATTAGGCAATACTTGCTTAAATGCAAGGATGCACTAAAAGACAGAGATACAGCACTCGATATGCTAAAAATATACGAGAAAAACACTAATACTAGCATCCTGATGGCTTATCAACTAAGCGGAAGACTTAAATATGAAAAATACGAAAACCAGAACAACAACAACAACAACAAACCCCTAAGCTGAGAATACAGGTATTCAAATCGAAACAATTACCCGCCCGTACCCACTGAAAACACACAAACTAAACAAAATCCGCCAAGAGACTATCTCAAAGCCTTTCTATCCCAACCAACTCCGAAAACCCAATCCCAACCCAAGAAATACAAAACCGATACCAAAAACACCTTAACAAAAATACCACTGGACCAACTTAAAATAAAACCCGACAGATTATTTATGGTTAGGAACAACGGTATGCTAATAGAATCCTCAGACGTATCCATTAAGAACCTCATGGGAAACCCACTCCTGGAACAAGCGGGCCTTGAAGCAAGAGAACCGAATAAAGTTTGGCCAGCAGTTTACATCAAACAAGTTAACAAGGACATAACACAAGAAACTATGAAAGCCGGAATTGAATATAACTTCTCGAGAGCCGTCGCGAAAGCAGGAGCTGACTGGTTAAAATCATTGAGCCAGATCAATGGACAAACCAACTAATAACTGGGTAGCAAGCGTACACCCAATTGTCGAAGGAAGGTAGGCTCAGAATGAGATGGAGAAGTTACATAATAACCGATTACATCAACCTTACCAGATGCTACAAATGCCAACGTTTCGGTCATCCAAGCAAATACTGTAGATCCATTGAAGTTTGTCTAATTTGCTCCTCAACTGAACATCCCTCGAACCAGTGTCCAAACAAAGATGATCCCACCAAAGAAAGATGCATCAACTGTACCAGGGCCAAATACAGTGACATCAACCATACCGCCTCCAGCAGCGCATGTAGAGTCTACAAACGCAGGCTCATGGAATATGTCAATTCCATATCCACAACAAACCCTCAATGCTAAATCTTAAAATACTTCAGGTAAACCTCCGCAACAGTGAGGCCGCCACTAGCGACGCCCTTAGGCTAATGGCGGCGCAGCAACGTCATCCTCTGTGGGGACCTTAACTGTAGATCCCGACTCTGGTTTGACGAAGTTGTGTCCAACGATCGGGCACTTGCTCTCGAGGAGTTCATAGCACAGAATAACCTTATCATCTTCAACAAATCAGGCAAACCTTTCTCATTCGAAAATTCCAGAGGAGGAAGAAGTAACATCGATCTAACCCTCGGATCACCTAACACCCTAGACCTCATATCAAACTGGGACATCAAATCCCAAGTCATTCTCACAGACCACAAGACAATCTCTTTTCATATCTCCACTCCCACCCTATCAGAATGTCACATTGAAAAACACCCAAATCCTGACACAATCCCGGATACACTCCTAGAGCACCGAACAATGAGAACAGACTATTATAATTTTACCCTAGCCTCAAAACCAGAAGGATGCAGAAAAGTCACCCTGGACGAACTTAACGAATTAATTAATAATACCCAGGCAAAAAAGGCCCCTGGTTTTGACGGCATACAGGGAACCTTCCTGAAGAAAATCTATGTATGCCTCCAGAAAACAATATTGAACATCTACAACGCTTGCTTGAAACTTTCCTATTTCCCCATACTATGGCAAAAAGGGGTTCTTAAGGTCATCCTAAAGAACCCGAACGGAGACCACAGATCAGCGAAGAACTACAGACCGATAACTCTACTATCGGTCTTTGGTAAAATCTTAGAAAAAATCATCAAAACAAGGATACTTGAAACAAAAACCCCTTTCTTTGCAAAGAGGCAATACGGATTTGCCAACGGCAGATCCACGATCGACGCAATAAAGAAATTGGTAGACACAATCAATGCAGGGAAAGAAACAAAAGGATGTATCGCCGCGGCTTTCTTCGATATTTCTGGTGCCTTCGATAACCTCTGGTGGCCAGCGCTACTTAGGATCCTACTGAGAAGAAAAATTCCTCAAGAAATAATCAAAATATTAAAATCATACCTCCAGCACAGAACAGTTATTTTCAGAAACGGATCCATATCGATAGAAAAATTGTGCTCCAAGGGATGGAACATATTATTAGACGACTACCTTAATGAAGAAGAACCATTCGAAAATAACGATAATGAAGTTACTGTAGCTTACGCGGATGATATTGGGAAAATAATCAAAGCGAAAAATAGAAAGGAAATGATCCAAAGAACACAAGACGCAGTCAATAGATTAAATAAATGGTGCAGATTAATGAAATTAAACCTTTCGAATGAAAAGACCAAAATCGTTTGCTTCCAACCAATAAGAACTAGTAACACGGATGTTAAAATCACATTAAACGGGAACCGAATAAAAGTTGGCATGTTGATTGATGAAAAACTTACATTCCAACAACATATCAATATTGTATGCACAAAGGCAACGAACCTAATCATTGGTTTGCAAAGGAAGGCAAGAGCTAGCTGGGAAACCGATCTAAGAGACACCATGACCAAGATATACAAGGGGGAAATTGTCCCTATCGTGGCTTACGGAAGCGAAATCTGGTCATGGAAGATGGACGAAAGGTATGCGAAAGCAAAACTCTTGTCTCGCTATGGAACAGCATGCAGATTGATCACCAAGAGTTATAGAACCATATCCTCACTAGCCGCAGGAATTCCACCTCTTGACCTTGAAATTAAGAGGCTCCTAGCCTGGAAGCAAATATAAAAGGGAAGAAACGCTCTATTTTAGGCCACATCATAGATCCACAGAATTACAAATATAAAACAAGATATGATTACCAAAATTAACGACCAATGGCAACAGAGATGGAATGAAGCTGAAGTCGGAAGAATCACTCATCAATTCCTCCCTAATATCTCGGACAACAACAACGAAGAATTATGCTTCAAAACAACCCAAATCCTCACAGGTCATGAAGAGTTCGGGAGACACCTAAGGGATTAGGGAAATCCCAAAACGGTCTCTGCCCGGCCTGTGAGGTACTTGACGAACCCACCCATAGAATACGAGACTGTTCCCTGTACAACTTAGAAGGAACCGAAATAAGAACCCTTTTCCCAGACAACCCCACCTCTGAACTCCCAGAAATTTATAAAATACTCCCAAGACACATACTCCACTCCTTTCTACCCATGAAAACTACGACGACGAACACCTCAGATGATGACGAAGAACTATAGTTGATAGAACTACTTAGATACTCAAAGGTCCTTCAAATCTTTTTTACAGAACCCATATACAAAGTGGCAAACAAAGTGAACTCAAATATGAAAAAATGAAGGCCTTAGCGCGAAATTGCGGCCCTAAACGATTAATAGAACAATCACCATACAAACGCGAAAGCTAATTTATGAAAACCAAAACCTAAGAAGCTACAGGAACTGCTCCAAAAATTAAAATGAAGACACACTCCGATTTGATTATTTTATGTTGGCAAAATTATTTAGAATTATAAAGAAATCCATCGAAGAAATTTTGAACAATATGGCCAATAAAGATCCGCATGGAAAAAAACACATTGAAACCAATGTTATCATTTTGGAAAATCAAAGAATCCAAAGATCCCAACCACAACCTGCAACAAAGAGACCACCTTTAGAACCCATTTCCAGCGACGATGAAATTGCACCCCGAAACAAGCAAACAAACTATGTAGAGTACATGGAAATAAACAACAATGAAAATACAACACCCCTGAAAACAAAAAAGAAATCCAGAAAAAACCAACGAAACAGAGAAAAACTGAAGAAGAAAAACGATGACACTGAAACAGAAGACAGCGAAACAAATGACATCTTCACAACACCTCAAACCGCAGAAAAAACACTCACCCACATAACAGCATACCAAACAAAGATAAAGAAGAAAGAGAAACCACGAAAAATTGGACAGAATAATGGCCGAAAACTATGAACTAGCCCACAAGATAAGACAATACTTGCTGAAGTGCAAAGACGCTCTTAAAGATAGGGATACTGCCCTAGACATGCTTAAGAACTTCGAACTAACTTAAATACTTGAAAAAAAGAAGAAGAAAAATTTAATTTTAAAAATTTAAACATTAATAGGTAAGTAATATAAATTATAAATTTATTAAAACTAATACACATGATGAATAAAAAAATAAGTTAATGTAGCTACTGTGTTAGGGATTCATTTCATTTTATTTTATTGGCTAAAATCAACGGCTTTTGAGTTATGAATTAAGGTAAGTAAAAAAATGTTGAAAAAATCAAGATTTTTCTTTTGTTTTTTTTTTGAAAACCCCGTATCCGTGTCATAGATTTAATTATTTCCGGTATCCTTCAAACGACACATTTTACAAAAAATTTGACGTCCCATTCCGAATAGGAAATTTAACAGACCACAACTTATGTCTGGCAAAAACTTTAAAAAACTTGTGGCGGAACAAAGGATTACAGTTTAAAATTATTCAGTTCGTACCGTTTAAGAATTGAATACATTATATAAGCAAAATCAACCAAAGTAATCCAACAACGATTTGGAGAACGATAACTGAGAAAAAGCGCACTAAGATTTTATAAAGTTAAAAAAATAATGACCACCATTGTAAGTAAACGCCAAAAAGAAAAATTCACAAGTGATGGATTTATCTACATCTATGACCGCATGAGCGCTTGCGGTACAAAAATATTTTGGCGATGCGAAAGGAAAGATTACTGCAAAGCTCGAATTCACACTGAAAATGGCATTATAGTCAAAAGAATTAATGAACATTTGCACGATAGTTCGGCAGCAAAAGTTGAAGTTGATAGAGCTGTAACTCAAATGAAGAGAAGAATTGAAGAAGAAACTCCGGAAAGAACTTCCCAAGTTATCGATGCTTGCCTTGACGATATATCTGAAGGTGCTTTAGGAGCCATGCCAAACCACGGTGCATTACGAAAAATGATCCAAAGGAGGAGAAATGTTGTACAAGCTGTCCCCCCTGCGCCGGAAAGTGTCATAGATTTAATTATTCCCGATAAATATAAAGTTTAGGAACCCCAGGCCGGGATTCAAGAAAACTTTTTACTGGCTGATAGTGGTCAAGTTCCCGGAAGAATTTTAATATTTGGCCGTGAACGAAATCTCCGCGTAAGTATTTGTTTTTGTTTTTGTTTTGCTGTATTCAATATTTTGAACTTCCAAAACAATTAATTTGGTTTTTATTGCAGATATTGAGCGAATGTGACCATTGGTTCATAGATGGTACCTTTATAATTACGCCACCATTATTTTCACAGGTGTACGTGATTTTGGCAGAAAAGCATGGAGGAGTGCATCCATTTTTATAGGCGCTTCTTCCTAATAAACAAGCTGCAACATATACAGCAATGATAGATATGCTAAAAAATTTGGAACCAAATTTGAATCCATCACATATATCATGTGATTTTGAATTAACTTCATTTTCTACATTCAAAAACGCGTTTCCAACAGCGGAAATGCATGGATGCTTTTTTCATTTGATAAAAAATATGAAGAAACAACTAAGCAACTTAAACTTAAGCAGGACTTACAATACAGATTCCAATTTCGCTCTGTATGCTAGAATGGTGGCATCTCTCGCATTTGTACCGACTGCTGATTTAGACGAAGCAATAGACACTTTAGCTGGAGTGTTGCCAGAAGAACTTCAACCTCTACTGCAATGGTTCGAGGATTATTATGTTGAGCGAATGAACCGTCGAGGGCGCCGAACTGTCTACGCGCCGAATCGGTCGCGCCGAAACGTCGTAGACCGTGCGCCTCATAGTATCTTTAAAGGCTTGCATAACGCCTGATGGTTGATCTTCATTTGGTGTCTCTAATTCTTCAGCAGAAGCGCGTTTACTCTGATCCGTGTAGTCCGTGTTGCTTCTTTAATCCGAATATCCGATAATATTTTGTGGGGTCATTTGGGGGTGCGCCTCATACAATCTTTAAAGACTTGTATAACGCCCGATGGTTGATCTTCATTTGGTGTCTCTAATTCTTCAGCAGAAGAGCGTTTACTCTGATACCTTTAATGTCTGTTTCTCTCCATTTTTGAAATTTTTGTTTGTCTTATGATGTCATCTGGGGGTGCGCCTCATAGTATCTTTAAAAACTTGCATAACGCCCGATGGTTGATCTTCATTTGGTGTCTCTAATTCATTAACAAAAGCGCGTTTACTCTGTTACATTCCATAAGTTTTTCTTTCCATTTTTGCAATTTTTTGTTTGTCTTATGATGTCAAACATAATCATTTATATACATACTTTTATTAGCTTTAGGTACCAATTAAAAAAAAATAAATTCCGTTGTAATCCATTCTTGGGGTTCAGATCTTCGACAAACTTGGTGGTGCTTGATAGTTTTATGCATACTTTCTAAATACATATTGGTATTTAAACCGCTGCCAATCCTGTAGGCAGTAACCCAAACTGTCGATCTACAAACTTATTTTTGCACCGACTAGCTCAGATTGCAAATTAGTTGCGTCGATCGAAATTTTATTATTGGAAAGTGTCGGACCAATTTCATGTGGCGATAACCCGCCAGGCCAGGTTGAAGTGATAGACTTCAACGTACGTTCCCTTGATCGATATTTTTAATTTCAATTTAGAATAATTCCGATATCCAGCATCCAAATTCAAATCCAATTAAACTCCAGACCATCAATTAATATCCAAATCTCCCAAAATTTTGATAAATCGCGCAAATCGAAACAATAAAATTTCTCACCAAAAATAAATTTATTTGCTTAAATAATACAGAAACCATGTCAAAAATTGGCCAAAATGTTTAAAAATTAAGAGAGCGTCATGAAGACATCCGCTCTCCTTGCCAACTTCGGCAAAAAGCTACATTCCTTTACAAAAATTGTTACCAACTCAAAAATATTTCGCGCGTCATTACTAATCTTTTAAAAATTATTAAACTTTGTTTCGCCCTAGAAAGACTATGAAGATATCGAGTGATTTCTCGAATGCGCACTCAAACGAAAATTTTAAAATATATCGAATAATAATTAGGGGTAATGTAAACTAGGCCAAAAAACTACCTGAAAGTGGTAAACTGGGCCAAAGGCAAATATCTCTAAAATTGTAAAAATGGTAAACTGGGCCAAAGGTAGAAATTTTTAGGTATAAGCTGAACTTTAAAAAAATCACTTTTATTTTATGGAATAAGGCGGGCTACCCAGACGTGGTGGGGCCTCCCAGTCGAGGTGGATTGACTAGTGGCTTGATTTTAGCGAGTTAAGCGCCAGCCAAAACGGCCCGGAGCGCAGCGGAGGGTAGCGTAGGGTCAGTTTTGGCTGGCGATGGCGCAACCACGGCAAATCACGGATCCGCCGTAACATGAATGAATTATGTAAGTTTTGTAAGAAAGTAGAAGTGGTAGCAAAATGTCCTAGAACCTTATGAACATAAATCTTCCACTACTTCTATAGGAAATTAAATTTAATAAGCTAAAAACAAATAAATCTTACAGTTACAGTTAGTTTCTGATACTTTTTTGAAATAATATCAAAAAAGAATTCACACCGGCATACCCTGCCTGCATCCCTTCTTTTATCTTAAATTTTCTTTTGGCCCAGTTTATCACTTTCATAATTTTAGTTAAATGTGGCTTTTGTGGTTGTTATCTTGGTTCCGTAATTTCGGCTAAAGTTATATGAATTGGTTGATCTGTATCAATAACACAATTCCCATAATTATCCATAACTGTTATCGTCCGTACTCAATTAATTAGAAAAATAATATCGGGATTTTCTCTTGGATAGGTCTAATTAATGTAAATGCTGGTAAATGGTTAATATTTTATTGAACGATAAAGTTACATTTATATTAAATGTCATAAACTTCATAAAAAACAGAAACTACTAGATTAAACTTGACTCTTCAAGTCTTCATTCCAACACCCCCACTAGAGTTGAAGTCCTTTAATCCTAGTTTCTCTCTGCAATCGACAAACTTCTTTCTTGATAGAGGTTTAGTTAAAGCATCTGCCACCATCTCAGTTGTACCAACATGCTTGATTTTCATACAGTTTTCTTGAACCAGATCCCTGATGAAATGATGTCTGATGTCTATATGTTTAGACCGTCCATGGTACATACTATTATGAGCCAGATCTATTGCACTCCTGTTATCGGAAAACAATGTTATTGGCTCCCCATTTTCACGAAGAAGCTCAGAGTACAATCCTTTTAACCAAATGATTTCTTGGCAGGCCGCTGACATCGCCATGTATTCAGCCTCCGTAGTTGAGAGTGCTACAGTTGCTTGTCGCTTTGAACTCCAAGTAACACATCCACCTTGAAACATAAAGGCGTATCCAGTCGTAGAACGCCGTTTGTCCAGGTCATTTGCCCAGTCTGCATCAGTGAAACCAGTTATACCACCCTTTTGATTTGTGAACTCTAGTTTGTAGTTCAGAGTTCCTTTTAGGTACCTCATAACTCGTTTGACTGCAGTCCAATGCACTCGTCCAGGATTGTTATTAAACTTTGATGAAGCGCCCACTGCATACGCAATATCTGGTCTGCTTATTTGGGCAGCGTAGAGTAAGCTACCTATGGCTTCTTGATAGGGTATGTCTTTCATTTCAACTTTTTCATCAGCCGTAGTAGGAGAAAATGCATTCGAAAGCTTTTGATTGACGTCAACTGGTACATCCACGCGGTTACAATCTTCCAAGTTAAACCTTTTTAGAATGTCTTGCAAATACCTCTCTTGATCAATCCACAACTTTCCATTCGTCCTATCTCTTGTGATTTTCATTCCCAAAATGAAAGCAGCTTCCCCTAAGTCTTTCATCTTGAACGTCTTATTCAAATGAACTTTCAGCTTTTCCGTGAATTTACCATCATTTGAAAAAATCAAAATGTCATCTACGTATATTGCGATGTATGTTCTTCTTTCCCCTTCTACATTGTAATATATGCACGGATCAATTTTTGATTGTTGAAGTCCAAAATTCACCAAAGTGTTGCTTAACTTCTGATTCCAACAACGGCTGCCTTGCTTTAAGCCGTACAATGACTTTTTTAACTTGCATACCTTATTAGGATCACCACCAAAACCCTCAGGATATTCCATGTAGATATCTTCTTTCAACTCACTTTGAAGGAACGCCGTAACCACGTCCATTTGGTCAATATCCAAATCGTACTTTACTGCCGTAGCCAAAAGTAAGCGAATTGACGAATATCGCACCACCGGCGAAAACATTTCTTCATAGTCGATACCCTTCCTCTGCGAATAACCTTTGATGACAAGACGTGCTTTGAATCGTTCGATGTCACCTTTCGAATCTCTTTTCAACTTGAAACACCATTTATTTTTTATGGCCTTTTTCCCTTTAGGTAAAACACGATCAACCCAAGTTTCATTCTCAACCAACGAATCAAACTCTTCTTGCATCGCTTTCTTCCAAAGATGAGATTGTTCTGAGTTTAAGGCTTCATGGACAGTATCTGGTTCTGACAACTCTAAAGGATTACAAATTTCATAACTAATCGCAGCATATTTTTCTACAGCTCTCTTAGTTCTTGATGATCTTCGTAGACCTGTACTATCAGAATTTTCTACAACTCTCTTAGTTCTTGATGATCTTCGTAGGCCTGTACAATCAGAATCTTCAACTTTCACCGAAACTGTACCGGGATCCCCTTCTATTTCTTCATCAGGTGTAGCGTAATCTTCTTCAGATAAAACCCTATCATCAGCTAGTTCAACTACATCTTCATCAATAGAAGCATTCAAAGGCAAAGGGTTCTCATTCAGTAACTCAACTTGTGGTTCAGGGAAGACATAAAACATATTTTCATTCACTTCGTCTCCAATGCTACCAAACTGGGTTTCAAGAAATACTACATCTCTACTAGCAGTTACCTTCTTAGTTTTGGGGTCGATGAATCTATATGCTTTCGTTTCCACACAATACCCAATAAAAATGACTTCCTTACCTTTCGGATCGAGTTTCAACCTCTTCTGTTTTGGCACATGAATTACAGCCCTACATCCAAAAACTTTTAGATGCTTCAACGAAGGTTTACGACTTGACCAAACTTGTTCCGGAGTACTTTTCTTCAAGCCTTTGCACGGTAATCTGTTGATAAGATATATGGCCGTGTTAACCGCTTCTGCCCAGTACTTCTTTTCCAAGTTTGAACCAATTAGTAAACATCTGGCTTTCTCGATGATCGTTCTATTCATCCTTTCCACTAAACCATTTTGTTCGGGCGTATATGGAGTTGTGGTCTGATGAATAATGCCGTTGGACTTTGTGAACTGTTCTACTTTTTGATTACAAAATTCTGTTCCGTTGTCTGTTCTTAAGACCTTGATAGTTTTGCCTGTTTGATTTTCGGCAAGCTTCCTGAACTCTTCCAACTTGTCAACAACTAAATTCTTTGTTTTCAAAAAGTAACCAAAGACCTTCCTGGAAAAATCATCAACAATGATTTCTAGTAAGTCCTTAGCTCTCCATCCGATGTTTTTGAAAGTCAATCGAGGAATCTTAGCCATCAAACAAACTTCACAATCACTTTTCTTGATGTCAACCTTTTCCAATCCTTTAGTGATGTATTTCAATTTCTTGAAGTTTTCAAAACAAGGATGCCCAAGCCGTTTGTGCCACAAGTAGTCTGAATTTTCCTCCGCTTTAGCAACACCAACAAAATTTGAACTCTTCGGTACCCTAGGACTTGATTTTTCTGGCTGATTCATCACAAACAACCCATCAACTAAACTACCAGTTGCAACAACATCTTCTTCTGGATTAACCACTTTGCACCCCGACGAAGTAAATGTGATAGTGTGACCATACTTGACAATGCTCGGAACCGACAAAAGGTTAATGTGTAGATACAAGACGTCCTTCAATTCAATGTCCTGAGTTTTATTCTCGTTGAACTTGACTGTCATTTCAATATCACCTTGGCAATCACCCTTCATCACCGAATTGTTGGCAGCACCAATGGAAAATTCAGGAACTTTCTTTAAGCAATTGAACATTGATTTGTCCTTACACAAGTGTGACGTAGCTCCTGAATCAAATATCCATTCATTCCCTGACTGTACCTTCGCCGACAATGCCGCCGAATACATGGTCATCTGTTTCATCTTTTCACTGGCTGGTTTATGTCTGTTGTTTTCTTTCTTCTCATTGCGATTCTTCTTCTTAGGGCAATTACTTTTGATGTGCCCATACTCCTGACACCCATAGCATTTTGGTCCCAATGATTTATGACTTGATTGAGATTTTCCAACAAAAGCCGTTTCTGTAGCATGATGAATTAGCTCTTACATCTTGCAACAACATAGTCTTCACGTAGTCGCCACTGATAGCCACACCTGAGCTCTCGATTCCCATTATCATTGGCAAAAATCTATCAGGTAATCCTGCTAACATAAGAGTTCCAATCCAAACATCCGAAACCTCCAATCCCACAGAAGTCAATTTGTTTGCTGTCACCATGATGATATTTACAAATTCTTCCATTGAAGCACAATCGTCCAAGCGTGTTGATATCAGCTTCCGCAGTAAATTAACCCTTCTCGTCAAACCTGAATCTTGAAATGCCTTTTCTAGATTACTTCACATATCTTTCGCAGTCTTTGAAGTCTGGATATGTACGTACAGCATTGGTTCCACGAGCAATATCAACTTAGATCTCGCCTTCACAAGTTTCTTCTCGTCTTTTTCTGTACCATCAATACATGACCATAAACCTTCCATCTGTAGATATGCTTCAACGACAAATTTCCACTGATCCCAATTTTCACGTCCCTTGAGACGTTCAATTTGTAGTATATTTGAAGACGACATTTTTAGTGTTCAACAAATTACTTGTAATTACTCAGCGATAGAGGCACAAGGGCCCATAACCTAATGTAAATATTTTATTGAACGATAAAGTTACATTTATATTAAATGTCATAAACTTCATAAAAAACAGAAACTACTAGATTAAACTTGACTCTTCAAGTCTTCATTCCAACACTAATTAAAAATCTAACTTTTCGTCGACGTTTCGAACTTTAATTTTGTTCTTCAGAACTACAAAAACAAAATTCAACAATCTGCAGAAATCAACCAAATCCTTACCTCAAGTTTAGTCTACAAAGACCAGGGATACATTATTCTGCGTATCCTCTCTAAATGCTTTCTTTTTCCGACTTGATAAAAAACATCTTACTTTATGTTTCTCTTAAACCATTTTGTTCGGAATCTAAAACAGTAGTTCTGTCAAAATTGAAGCAGTGTCCCGAATCTTATCTCCTTCATCCTCTTTCTTCTTTTTTTGTATTGATACCTATTAGCTTTTTCTTTTTATCACTTCTTTCACGTTCGATCCCCAATGTGCTGCTTGATGCGCTTACTTAACCATTATTTGATCTGACCTATATATGAAGTTGGGCAATCTGAACACAGAATCCGGTAAATCAACTCTAACTTCATTCCCTTATCCGTTGGGTCTTTTAGATTCGTTAGAAGACTTCTGTGGTCTTTTAAATTATACGTGGCCAAGGTGCAATAAGGTTTTAAAACTATATTCAATTGTTCCGGCTTGTGTGCCGGAGATGGACTTAGATGGTCTCGGTTTGATAATCCTTCAAACAATGTATATGAAACCCCTAAATACTCAAATCTCTCGTCTACCGCATAGTTCTTAAGGTGGTAGTTTTGGACAGAGACGGCGACAGGTTCGGAGACCTACGTCTTTTTAATTTAAGTATTTTTTAATTTTAATTTAAATATTTCTTCAAATTTTTTTAAAGATTGCCGCTCCAAATCTCTTCCCCACGGTGTAAGTGAAAATGTAGATAATTTGTGGCGCCGGTCCAATATTAATACGACCCCATAGATCCAGTTTGATTTTCTGTAGTGTTTTAATAGTTTGTCTCTTCCTACTTGAAATGCCAATAAGATTTCAAGTTCAATAAGAACTTCTATTGACCTTAACATCTAATTTATGAATGTATTCCTCAATTTTATCAAGTAACATGTTAAACCCATGAGCAAAGTAACATATTTTTCTCCAGATAATAGATCAGACAAGTTTTTAAAATGTTTTAGATACATTCAAATGCCTTTCAATATATCCCATTCATTTTCCTCAATCAAAAGATTCTGCAAATCTTTGTTATTTTGACACAAAGCTTGCTGTCTGAATCATTGTAAACATAGAATTCCATCTAGTGCTTACGTCACAAATTGTAGGTATTTGTTTAATATTTACAGCATCGCAGCAAGAACTCTGCTTATTTTTCCATTGTTCTGATCTTTAATTTTTATAAACAACTTTCTTATTTTATTTACAATATTGTATCCGCTGGTATTTTATCATCTAAGACATCTTCAGAATGCGAATGCAGAGAATCTTCAACTTCGAACTCATCCAGTAATGTGTCGACTTCTGTTTGAGTTTCAGACGAACCTAATAACTTTATAATATCTTGCACTGCTAAGTTTAAAATATGGGCAAAACATCGGAAGTGACAGTCCACTTCATCAAAACTTATAAAATCCCTCTGATACCACAGTTTCAACTCCGACATAAAACTAATATAATACTAAGTAGATATTTAATGGCACACCATTCTAATATTTTCGTCTTCAAATTTGTTTCAGCAAAATTCTGCAAAAATGGTTACTTTGTATTTTCGAATTTTTAAGCACATTTTTTGCTTTAATTACATTTAGATGCAGGTGTAATTAACCCTCTAGACTAACAATCGGTCTCACAGACCGACGACTTCTATTTTTAACGAAAAATACCTAAACATTTGATATTATTCTATTTGTCGTAAAAAAATATAAACACTGCGTTAAAAAAATTAAAAACTAGAATCGGTCTCACAGACCGACGTTAGTACTCGTGTTATAAAAATATATGTTAGTACCGTAGGGTTAAGGCGGGATTTTAACAGTCGAAAGTAGATTGAAATCGATGCTATTATTTTACCAAATTTCAAAATTATTGCTGAAATTATCATTTTCATTTGTTTATTAGACATCGAAAAGATGTATTGCAAACCACACTATGGAGAAATATTAAGAATAATGAAAATAATTTTTAAAAAGTCATTTTTTAACATAAAATATGCAATTTTTAAGTCATGAATAACAATGAAAATTTTTTTCCGAGAAGTTCAAGGTTGTCTTTGGATCAGTACGAAGTCAAAATTAAAAATGTTTTACTTTATGCTTGCGCCGTAAAATTTTAAACATTGCTTACCTTAACGAGCTTCGTAAATTTTTTAACTGTTTTCTTTAAAAAATATAAAAATTTCTCCGTAGTGGTTTACAACATCTTTTTGATTAATTTTCTTTAAAAAAATGAAACTGATAATTTCAGCAATAACTTTAAATTAATTAAAACAAATAAGGTAAAGAGCGATAGACACATGTACTGGTTTTTCGACTTCCCAGCCATCACACCATGACATGTGTTTCTGACTCGTTAGTCTTCATCAGTATCGCATACTTGTTGTAATCACTTAATTGTGTGCACTTTACGGCTACTGGTCTAAAATTTCCATGTTAGTTTCCAAAGATATTACTGAATTTGTTCCTGTGATTTGCGTCGAGGCGTCACGGTACATACCCAGAATAATTGCTGTTAGGGTTTAGAGCTTGGGCGATCGATTCGTGGGGATGGAATCGAACGCTTTTAGGCGGCCATAGTTGCGATTTTTTACCTTTTCTGATGGTCTCATCCAGGAGGGTCGCGTTGACGTGGCAGCCGTTACCTTGGACGAAACCCCGCTGCCTGACTGAGATGTTAACTTTGGATTCAAGACGCGTTCTTATACAATTACTGAAAACCCTAGCGGGAATGGAGGACGGGATCTTCCTCAACTTTTTGAAGATAGGCCACAAGGGCTTCTGGCGGAAAAGTTCGCTTTTTAAAACCGCCAGGCGGTCCGGTCCTTATATTGCTTAGCCGTCTTACCTGGGATTTTCTTGGCAAGTTTGTTGGAATAATCCTTCTCCCCGTCCAATTTGATGTACTCATCAACGACTAGTGCCGTTTCCATTTCGCTCCATACGGAGGTGCCGCGCGAGATGTGGGTGGCTGGCTTTGAGATCAGGGTTGTCTTCCTCTGCTCGTTGCACAAGGCGGGATGAGACGTATGGGGGTGAGAAAGGCCGTTTTTAGTGGCGAATTTGTGAGGACATGCTGACAAGGATGGAGATGCTTGGCAGGTGTTACAATAGGGCTACTACATTTAGCGTAGTGGCAATTACCCAGATAGTAGGCTGGAAAAGCTTTCCGCAAACAAACGAAAGAGAATTTCTTGGATGATGAGAAATCCATCAACAGGACGGGTTTATTGAAGCATTTTTTGCAAATCAATTGTGTTGCGGATTGCGTAGCCTTGTTCAACGCTAGTTGCCCGTTGGGAATTATCAGAGTCATCATCGGGCGACCTACATCCGAGGCTAATTTTTGAAAACTGCTAACGATCTGAGTTTTCGCGCACGGCTTCTAAATGTAGTAGTATTTCGGATTGTAATCTTAACGTGACGTCGTGAGCGTTTAAAGGTACGGTTTGCTAACAACTGCACAAGCAGCTTGTGTGCTTCACAAGCAAATTGTGAAATTTGATATCAGAATGCCACATTTTCTTGATCAATTTAATAAACGCCAGTACCGTACTTGCGGACTGTTGTTGGCGTGTGTTTCGTGAAAGCTAGATAAGCTCTACTTTCTTTAAAGAATAAAAAATATACTGGTATAATTTGTTATCTAATTTTAAATTAACGTAGATATCAATAATTTATCAGGGGTGGATTAGTTCCAACATTTCTATTGCAAAATACAAACAAACTTCTCAAAAATAAATTTCGATGTTCATAATCAAATTTTTTCCGATTTTTGCAGCCATTTTGTTAAAAATTACTATTTTATTTATTACTTCGATTAAATACGAGGGAATACGTTATACTAACGAAATTTATTTGTTTATTATTTATTAGATAATTTTTATATCGGCCTTCCGGTAAACATCAACTGTAGATTGACACAATTGGCCAATTGACAAAACGTCAAGGTCAAAAACAAATAAATAAATAAACAAATACATAAAAAAAATTTAAACAAAATATGTGGTCAAAACTGAAAACATTGATTTTACTAAGAAATTGGCAACATCAAATTTGATTTGGGCAGCTCTGTAATCTTCACTCTCCATTTTCTGAAAGGATATCACCAAGGAACCAACCTAAGATGGAATCCAACACTGCACTTAAAAACAGATTCCGGAAATACGGACGATCAGCTTGATGATTTTTCTGTATTTCATTGTTTCGATCGTTCAGTTCAAAAGAAATGCAATTAAGATGGTGAGAAGCATAATGGTCAAAGCAGATTGGGCTTTGTAAAGACGCGACGGCACCTGCGACAAGGGCCGCTGACGAAGGGGATAGAGTAGCTATCAGAAAAGCTAGCAGCCCACGCTAGTCGTTGAGGAGGGGCTGCCTCTTTCGCGACACTCCGTCATGCCGCTGCGGACATTTACAGCTGTCCGCCCACTGTTCGATCTGGCTAGACTTGGTGAAAACAGCTCCGCCACGTGAAGTCGTCGAGTCAGGTCTGACCCGAAGGCCTGGCTTTGGTTGATCAGATATTTAGGTCATCCGCAGCCTTTGGACCGTCGTCCGAATCCCGCTGACGTTTTTTGATTCGTGTCGGGGTTAATCTCGGACTCCGATGGAGCAACTATGACTAATGGAGGGTAGCGAACCCGAGCATGAAGACAGATGTTGCTCTAAGCAAGGCATAGGAACTGGTGTTCCAAACCCAGTATGTAACTCGATGCCGCGGGACAATAACTCCTAGCTCGAGACTAATCAAGAACATCCACGATATTCGGAAACTTCCCAAACCTGGTGTTCCGTGTCTTACCCCGGCGAGCCCAGCGCGTCATGCTGCTTAGAATGGCAGAAGGCGGGGGTTGCTGAACCACCAATCACCGCTCCTTACCGACAGAGGTTCGCCTCGCGGGTCGAGCAAAGACTTGAGCGCGCACATGGAAGGCGATTTTGACTCCCGTAACACCCGACCCTTCATGCGGCTTTAGAAATAGTAGAGCTTCATGAAATGGTGCAGGAAATACTCCAAGGGCGTAGAGGGGGATACCCTCGACATTAGGGTGATAATTTATTACAATTTTAAAGAACTCAGACATAATATAACCCAAGATTGTAAAATTTTCTTGCACAGATATGTTTCTCGACGCCATGAAAAGTCAAAATGAAGTTGTGGCCATCTTTACGAACGCTTTTAACCAAATAAAACGGCAAGAAAATGCATACCTCAAAATTATTTTGCATGAATATTTCAAGTTCTGTCGCGTGGTGTTGACCATACCAGTGACATCTTGTGAAGCTGAACGTTCGTTCTCATCGATCCGACGAACGAAGACGTTTCTACGATCAACGCTATAACGTCGAAGCATCTCAACAACCTCTATGTCTGCTTGCAGTGCATAGGGAGAAGACGGAAGCTGTTGATTGCGATGAAATTGCTCAGTTTATCAGAAATCAGTTTACGTATAATAAGATCAACCGTACGCCGCAACACATTTTATATGCAGAAAAGTAGCTTTATGTATAGTCCAGTCAATGGGGAATTTTGCCTTGCAATAAATCATAAAGTTTTGAAACTTGGCAAAAAGTTTCGTCTTAGGTCCCTGTTTAACCAAAAAAAAGTCGCCATTCCTCCGAGGTCCGGAAGTGTCCGCCATCTTAGAATTTTAGTGACAATTTATGGTTTTTCAATATATTCAAAAATATTAACTTTACAAAAAAGTTGTTCGTATAAAAATTGAAGCTCGTTAAATTCTCCATAAGAAAGTTTATATTCCATATTAGCCTAAATATAACATTTAACCGACAAAATTCATCTGCCTGTTGTGAAATGTTGTGCTGCGTCTGATTATGACTACAGTAGTGTAGCGGATTATCGTCAAAAGCGTTCACTAACCCAATTACGAGGTAGAACTAGACGAATTATATATCAAAATGTTCGTATTGACCCAATGGACTAAAATACGAAGTTTACGAGATCTGCAATTGTGAGAGACGAAAGTTATCTTAAAAATTTAGTTAAAAACTAAAAAAAAAATAAATTTATTTAACCAATTGAAAGAACTTTTGAAATCGTTTGTACTTTAAAATTAATATAGGTATATCAAGATGATTTTAGCACTATTATTTAGCTCGAAATGTCTACTTTTCAACGATATATAAAAATATGTATTAATTATGTTTTAATTAACTCTAATTTAATATTATACGAGCAGTGAGAAATTTTTGTGAAATATTTTCATTCAAAATGAAAAGTTTTTCTTTAATAGTATTTTTGTCTCACTAAAATTTGAAAATTCGTGCACGTGACAAAAAGCGGAATTGAACTACACCAGAATTTATCCCAAATTTTAAAATACCATTTTTTTTTTAAGTTTGTAATTGCTGTGTACCTAATTAAATCTTTAGATAGGAACAACCTACTGATGATTCTTCCAACTGACATTTGTAAGATATCCAAAATATAATTATACAATGCAAGATTTAAATTACACCAGCGAGGCAACATATTTAAATGAATTACTTGGGCGAAAAATTATTTGAAGACATTGAGACAACTTCGGATAATACTGTAAGCATACCTATATATACAGTGGCCGATTTATATGGATGCTTACGATGCTGGAGCATCGGGCCCCCAAGACCTTACTTATTTTTTTATAAAATTTAATTTTGTTTATTTTCTGCACTTTTCAAAGAACATAAAAGCAGATGCAAATTATAAATTCTTGCTTATTTAATTAAATACAATGCAAAAACAACTATAACTTTCAGGGGTGAATTTATAGGAATGCTTAAGATGCTGGAACATTAGCCCCCTGATCATTGAGATCTCTGTGATAACGTTAGTGCCTGTAAGGTAACTGCCTTGGTAGTAAATAATAGAACAGTCTAGTTGAATGTCTCGTTTATTACTGTCGTAATCAGTGCAAGTCTCTCAAGCGTTCGAGTCACCCGACATGTATAATGTGCTCTTGCGCGTTACACAAATACATACATATGTTACATGCTCTTTCAAAAATTTGGGCAAATGAAACATTCAGGATTGAAATTATAAAAATTCAAACATTATTTTAAATGATAATTAAAAGTACAAAATTGAAACATTATTCAAGATACGAGATTGAGATATAAAATTCAAACAATTATTAGTTTAAGACGAAGTCTTTTAAGTAACCCGGCTTTGATGTTAATCGTCTAGGTCTGCTTCTCGGTTCGTTGTCACCACCGTTATCACCACGGTTATCATTTGCATGTGGATCACTTACACCTATATTTATGTCGAGGTCAACGGTCGGTTTTATGTTTTGCTCTGCTTTGTTCACTTTAACTTCCGGGTCGCGAACACTTCTATTTATATTTCCCGTTAATTCACTTTGTTTTTCTGTTTGCACTATTGTTTGATTTTCATCACTTTTGTTTGAGTCGGCTTCATTTTCTTTTTTGCGAAGGGGTCGTAGGTGTATCCTGTTTCTCCGGAGTGGCGTACCATCTTCAGTGATTATCTTGTAGGAATCCGGTTGTTCCGTTTTATTTAGAACTTTCGCTAAAGTCCAGTTTCTTTTTCCTTTTTGCACTAAAATCTCCTGATCCTCCTCCAAATCCTGAAGCGTGTGCGCTGTTTTGTCGTGGTAATGTTTTTGTAAACTTTGCTTTCTTTTTATTTCTTGTAACGGCCCACTGCAGTCGTATTTAGGAATTAACTGGCTTTCGTCATTATCAAGTTGGATCTTAACTTTCTTCCCTGTAGCAGTACCGATGGTGACGGTTGTAGTTTATTTTTTGGAGTGGTGTTATAGTTTAGTATGGCACTTGAAATGCTGTTACTCGAAGCGGTTGCTTTGAGTATCAACCCTTTTGCTGTCTGTACTGCACGCTCGATCATTCCGTTTGACTTTGGATATGTGGGACTTGAAGTTGTGTGTTTTATGTCGCAGTATCTTAAAAATTCGGCGAAATGTGTGGAACTAAACGGAGGGCCATTATCACTTATTATCTCGGCTGGAATCCCGAAGTAGGAAAATGTCTCTTCGATTATCACAGTAATTTGTTTCGACTCCTTTGACGTTATTTTTTTAGTCACCATGAATTTTGAAAAATAATCCATGATTATTAGGTAGTCGGTTGAATTTATGTGTGCGAAATCCATGGCTATTTTGTTCCATGGTAAGTCCGAGATTTCTTGATTTCTCATGGGTTGTTTGCAATTTGACTTTGCATATTTTTGGCAAATTTTGCAATTTAAAACATAATCTTCAATGTCTCTTGACATGCCCGGCCAGTATATTAGGGTTTTTGCTTTGTTTTGGCACGCTGTTACCCCTTGATGTGCGCTGTGGATTTTCTTTAACACGTTGGGTATTTCATTTTTTGGTATTACGACTTTTCCACCCCTGCATAGGATGCCATCCGCGTAGTACAATTCTTCTTTGAAGTCCCAATATTTTTTCGCATCACTTTTTATGGATTTCTTATGTGCTGGCCACCCCTGATTGATGTAATTGATTATTTCTTTTATTGTTTTATCGTTTTCTGTAGATGTTCTCATTTCTTGGATTCTTTCTTGTGACGCACAAACTATTGCGTTCACCGCCACTGTTTTACCTTCGAGGTAATCTGTGTTGATTGTTGTGTTTGTGTTCGGGTCGCGAGATAGTGTGTCGGCGATACATAGATTTTTACCCGGCACGTATTCTAATTTATAGTCGTATCGCATCAGCTTGAGAACCATTCTTTGTATTCTTGGCGATAAGAGCTCCATTGATTTGTTTACAATACTGACAAGCGGTTTGTGGTCGGTTTGTACCAAAACTTTTCTTCCGTATGTGTAAAGGTGGAATCTCGTTAGACCATGTAATATTGCTAACAGTTCCTTTTCAATCTGGGCATATTTTTTCTGTGTTTCAGTGAGGGCTGATGAGCTATACCTACAGGTTGGTTGTCTTGTAGCACCACCGTTCCTAGTCCGTAACTGCTGGCATGCACAGCGGCTTTTCTGGGTCGTAGAATTTTAACACCGGGGCTTTGCTTATCAGTTCTTTTAAGTGTTGAAAACATTTCTCTTCGTTCTCACCCCATATGAATTCATTTTTGTCACTTAGCAATGCTCGTAACGTGTTGGTATGATGTGACATATTCGGAATAAACTTTCTTAGGTAATTGATCATCACAAGTACTCGCTGCAATTCTTTTTTATTTTCTGGGCTTTTTAAGGCCTTTATGGCGTCAATTTTAGTTGTTTCTATTGAAATTCCATCTTCCGTTACTCGATGCCCCAGAAATTTAACTTCCGATTTTGCCAGTTGCATTTTTTATTTACTAAACTTGATGTTGTATTGTTTGGCTCTTTCCAAAGCTTCTTTTAATCGCTTGTTGTGTTCTTCCATTGTTCTTCCGTAAATTATTACGTCGTCTACATATGGTTTTACACCTACTAAGTTTTCAAAGATTTTGTTTATCAATTTCTGGTATACTTCAGAAGCGCTGCTTATACCATACGGCATTGTTTTATATCGAAATATGCCATACGGAGTAGCTATTGTGCATAGATACGAACTTTGCTCGTCAATAGGTACCTGTA
Organism: Cantharis nigra; assembly: GCA_958510845.1. Classification (NCBI taxonomy): domain Eukaryota; kingdom Metazoa; phylum Arthropoda; class Insecta; order Coleoptera; family Cantharidae; genus Cantharis; species Cantharis nigra. The sequence goes on from OY294029.1 coordinate 15,372,176, forward strand.
GGAATGCCGTTTTAGCATCTAACACTGTGAAGTATTTTGCGCCCGATAATTCCGCTAAAGCACTCTCTACTGTTGGTAAAACGTAGAATTCCCGCTGGGATTGTTGATTTAGTTGACGTGGGTCCATGCAGATCCTTATTGACCCATCACGCTTAGTCACTATGACTATTGGGTGAACCCAATCGGTTGGCTCATTTACGGCTTCTAAAATTTCATTTTTTACCATATTTTCTAACTCATCTTTCAATTTGTGCTTTAAAGACAAAGGAACTCTTCTTGGTGGCGAAGTTGCCGGTATTGCGTTTTTCTTTAACGTGATGTGATAAGGTTTGCAATTGATAACTGATGGTTTATCGTCGAATACTTCTTCGTAACTCGATATGATATCAGCAGCTGCCTTGTTATTTATGGCATGTATGTGTTTTGTTGGTATTAACCCGAACCTTGCTGCATCATCAAGTCCCAATAGACTCTCGCCGCCTTTCTTATCAGCTATAAAAAATTCTAAATATTTTTTATGTCCTTCGTAATTGCAATGCAACCTGCACCTTCCTTTCGTCGAAATAGCATGTCCTTGATAAGCTTTCAAATTTATGTTGTTTTGGATAATCTTTGGTTTATGAGGTAACGCTTCAAAATCTCTTTCCGAAATTAAGTTGACCTCCGCACCTGTATCAATTTTAATTTGAATGGTCTTACCACTTACTTTTAGAGGCTCTCTCCATGCGATGCTATTGATTGTCTTCGTGCCTAATTTTTCGATTGCTAGAACTTCTTGTTCTTCAGATGAGCTGTCTTCTTCGTTGTCTTCATAAACGATTTCTTTGACGCGTTTTTGGTTTCCACACACACTGGCGAAGTGATTCTTTCCTTTACATTTGAGACACGTTTTCCCCATTGCAGGACACTTATTCTCACTTTTGTGGATGAACCCGCACATTTTGCATTTACTACTAGCGTGTTTCTTTTGTTTTGTGTACACGAATTTTGATTTTTCTTTATCCACGATACTGACCTCCCGTGCACTTGAGCCCGTAATTTCGATTACCTGTTGTCGACTGACTTCACTTGACCGGCAATGATCTAGCGCTTTTGCCAATTTCAAGTCCGCGTCACGCAATAATCGCTCTTGCACAGCTTTGTCTTTAATGCCAAGCACTAATCTATCGCGGATCAAAAATTCTGTTTGTACCCCAAAATCACATTGTGCTACTAGTTTCTTCAGTTCTGTTACGTACTTATCTACCGTTTCTTCCTTGTTTTGAGACCTCGAGAAGAATTTAAACCGATCAAACACTACGTTCTTGCGAGGTTGACAGTACTGATCAAATTTTTTTATAACATCGTTATAACTATTTGCACTTTCATCCGCGCCGTATTGAAATGTTTCATACACGTCAATTGCTTCGTCACCCATGGCGTTCATGAGGATTGCAATTTTTTGCTTATCAGCTTTTTCACTTTTCCCGCTCGCGTCCATGAAAAAATTAAATCTTTTTTTGAACTTGTCCCAATTAGCTGCTATGTTACCTTCGAATACCATTTCGCTTGGAATTTTCACTCCCGTTTCTTCTTGCATTTTTATTGAGTTCACTGATTTTGTTTTAAACACCTTTGCTTGTCGTAAAGACTTTACCGCTGCCACCATGTGATAACGTTAGTGCCTGTAAGGTAACTGCCTTGGTAGTAAATAATAGAACAGTCTAGTTGAATGTCTCGTTTATTACTGTCGTAATCAGTGCAAGTCTCTCAAGAGTTCGAGTCACCTGACATGTATAATGTGCTCTTGCGCGTTACACAAATACATACATATGTTACAATCTCCAAAGAGGTCTCCAAGTCCTTACTCAATATTTTATAGAATTTAGTTTGTTTTCTCTTTTATGAGCTTCAATTACCTTTGTTTTGTTTTTTTAGATAATCTATAAAATAATCGATTGATATGTGGTTTAGGTGGTGTAACTCGATATTATCAATAATATACATTTTGGAAAACCAAAAAAATGTACACACACTTTTAGAACTGAAATGTTTTAAAGTTATCACAAATAAAATACACTGTAAATATAAAATATCGCAAACGTTTTCATCATTAAGGCCCGGATTTTTAGGCACTGAAAACTTTCAAAATAGGCAGGCAAATAGGCATCAAAAAATTAGATTATAGGCACTAATAGGCAGTCCAAAATAAAAAATTAAATTATAAAAATAAAGAATATAAAATAAATATAAAATTTGTACAAAAAATTTAATTTATTCAATTTAACTTTTAATTTAACAATAAACATTTACATAACAAATTAAAGAATTTTTCAAATATTCTGGAGTAAAACTTCTTATGTTGTCCGTTAAAATTTGTTTGTACGCAGAAAATGACCGCTCTACGTCACAAGAAGTAACAGGAGCATATTCAAAATCTGGAGCCATCTAAGCTTCCAATTTAATTTGGGAGACTATTTGAATCTCCAGATAATACTTTGCTAATTTGCATTAAATTCGAGTAACTCAGGTTTTTCACCAAAAGAGCATCCAATCGTGCAGAAATAAGTTTTACAATCTTACCCGGAGCTTCTTTCTATTGTTGTTGCAAATTTTCCAATTTGCTAATATTGGTATCCAATGCTTTTCTCTTAGTTTCTTAGCTCTTAGGAAGATAATCTTTACTAAATTTTTTTCAAGATTAGAAGCCTTAAACGCCTCTTGTGCTTTCTCTATGCAGTCTGCAGTATTGAAATCAATAAAACTATCAATGAGTTTTCTTACATTTTCAAAATTTTTATAGTAAAACACTGCAGCCCTGATGCATGTGCCCCATCTCGTTAGCATAAGCTTTGGAGGCAATAGAATACAGTGAGTAACGAACATATCCGGACACTCTTATCTTAACAATGTAAATTGCACATTTTGAAACCGTATTTTGACTTATAAATATCGCCTTTACAGGAACATTTTTTAGACATTTTTTGTTAAAAATTTCATTGTCTTCAATTTTGTACCTATACATTTTTCTATTTTGTCGCCCCGTTATTAACTGACAGCGACTTAAACAAGACTGTAAATTTCAAAATATATTTCCGTTTCTGAATTATTATATTCCATGGTTAAAATTAAAAAATAATTGAAATAAATATTCATTTAGGCAAGTTATAGGATAAAATCAATTGAGAAAAGCCATTTAAGCGCAATTTACGAAAAAAGGCACTAAATCTAGAAAATAGGCATTTTAGGCATTTTAAAGAGTGGTTTAAAATGATCGCAAAGTCGCAAAATACATTTTGCTGCAAAAAGAATTTTAAAGCCTGTACGGAATCAAAAAAGGCAAATGCCTAGAAATCCGGGCCTTAATGATTACTAGCCACATGGCATTCCTAACCTTCAATTGTTCTATTTAACCTCAAAACTGCACATCGTTAAATTTGACGTTGTCATAATTTATTAAATTAAGTTTCTTTGACATTTAAATCACAACATAATTATTTGACTTGACAACTAATGACATCTGCATTTGGATTGGTTAAGTTGCATTAAAGTTGTATTAAAGAACACCGCAATATATATATATATCATCCGGTATTAGAATCTATAGATATCACACCATCCGCCACTTGCGAAGTAAATTTTACTAAATTTTGAAAAACATAAAATTGTTCACCAAAATTTTATTCTTACGCGAATAATTTACAGAAGAATCAACATTTCGTAAGAAACGTTTACGAACATGCTACACACTACCCAACAGTTGATTACATTAGAGATTATATGTATTTCGGGAAAAGGAATATTTGGCCTTCAAAGAAAAAATATTGGTAGCTCATTTAAATTTGCCACGAAAAAAGATGGAAGTACGAAAGCTCAGCAGAGGTATGTAAGAATTTTGTGTTGAAATTTTGGTTTAAAAAATTAATTTTTAGGTAATACAGAATTACACAATTGTAGAAAATTCAGAAAACAGTTTGCAAGGTAAGCTTGAATTTTTATTTTTTTATCATACATAAAGTACGGTAACGAAATGCTTATTCGCAACTAATGTAAGAGTAACAAATATAAATTTGTTGCATTCGCAAAATAATATTTTTGAGTATACCAAAGCAATTTCATCAATTATTACGCTTACCTTCGTTGTGAATAAGTAATAACTTAGCGTTTGTTAAAAAAGAGACGATGACGTAGTTCTTCATTTTCCATTTAATTTTGCGGAAACGAGTAATCTTGGAAAATTTTGCCAGAGACATACAATTAATAGGTTGATTTCCTGTTGCCTTATCTATATTCAACCACGATTCCTCGCTCTCGATTTTTAAAAATTGTCCGAAAGCTAAGTCTACGTTTTTGCTGATTCTTACCTGAATTTTATCTGATAACTGATTTATATTTATTTTGCCAGCAACGAGAGGAAAACTACATCGAACGCGATACATCACAAAATAAATGATTATTTTGGAAGAGAAATTTTGCTCAAATAAATATATTACAATTAAACAAAAGGAGGAATTAGCCAAGGAATTATATTGCAACTGACAAAACGCAATGTCAAGATATGGTTCTAAAATAAAAAAAAAGGAAAGAAAAATACTATTAGAGAAAGACAATCGCCTCTTCCTATGTTGGATTCCTACGAAGCAGAAGAATTTTTAAAAGTAATTTGAATGTCAGCGCACGAAGAAAATTTTAATTTTATAAATTTCCAATCCTAATAAATAAAATCCCAGCACGCTGCTGCTGCTCCAGCGTGTCATTTTTTGGTGAAAAAAGGAACACTCTGATTGGTCGATTTTTTTTACCAACCGAGAAATATATTAAACGAAGATTAAGACTAAAAATATTTGAAAAATAAAATAATGAATAATTCCGGTATAAGAGGAAACAATTAAAATTTAGTAATCATAGTAATCAAAACTGAATGAGTTAACTGAATATCCTAATACATAAAATTCCAACACGCTTCAAGGTTCACAAACAGTGTTGTACACGAACGAATTTTTTAATTAATACCACTAAAAAAGAGATCCACCGTCTAGCTGCCCGTCCGTGGACGGGCTTTCCAGCTAGTTTATTTAATAAATGGTTAGGAACACACTCACCAAATCGGTTATTATTATTTTTTGTGTTTATTAATATTTTTCTTTGAAATTAGCTTTAATAGGGCAGCAGCTGTAAGTTTTCTAATTTGATCTCTTTTGATAGTTTTTGGCTATTTATTAAATTTTTGAAATAAATAATTATAATAAATAATAAAAACAATAATGAGCTAAAAGATACAAATAAATCTTATTATATGGATTTTGCAATCCTATACAATTAAATGTTGTAAAAAATTAATGAGTGAAAGTGTTTACTGTTCATTAATCCGAAAAATATGCAAATTAAGTGAATTAGTTTGCTACACGTGTGGCACAGGTGTATTTTTCGGATTAATGAACAGTAAGCACTTTCAATTATTAATTTTTTACAACATTTAATTGTATAGGATTGCAAAATCTATATAATAAGATTTATTTGTATCTTTTAGCTCATTATTGATAATCATATTTATGTAATTGTATTTTCAAAAGCTAATAATTTTAATTAATAATATTAAATTTTTGCAAATAGCTCCATTTCAATGCATCTCGGACGCAATGTTAACATTATCTCAAGTGTAGAAAACAAAGGGGAACTAAAAAATAATACAAAAATATCTAAGAACAATAGTAAAAACAGCGCATCCGCAGGGCCGGATAAACCATGGGTGCAATGGAGCTGCCGCACCCAGCGCCCAACTTGAGTGTTAATTTAATTTCATAATAATAATACAGTACAGTCTCGATAATCCGAACTAATAGAAACATGGCCTCATTCGGATTACAGAAAAGTTCGGATTGCTGGAACAAGTTAAAAAACGAAATTTTTAGAATAATTTTTATTTTAGAAATAAGCAAACCTCATTCTCCTGTGCTTAGAAAAAATAAAATTATTTCTTAGAAAAATTGTTTGTAATTACGGTATGTTTCTCCGCATCCATTTTCTTTTTTCTTGCCTCATCTACTCTTAACTATAAAAAAAATTTATGAGATGGGACATCATTTTAACATGCCCATCTTAAACGAACGCTAAAACTATCGACAGCTTTCGTAGTTATTACTTAGTTTCATCAGTTTGTAGTGCTTGTATTGCAAGTACATAGTATCTTTCATCTTATCCTTACTTCTGCAATCCGAACATTATTCTATAATCCGAAAATTTTTTTAGTAGTGTTCGGATTATAACTATTTGTGTGGACTACTGAGTTTTTCTTCTTGTGTTCGGATTACTGGATGGTCGGATTAGCGTGTGTTCGGATTACCGAGACTGTACTGTAATACGGGGTGACCCAGACCACCCGTACCAGTACTTGTTTTCAAAAACGGTAAGTCGTAGAGAGTTGGGCTAAAAAATTTATTACAAAAGCCCTAATGACGAATCTAATGGTGATATTATTATTTCGGGGAAAAGTCGGCATCCAGAGTAGTTTGCTCCAGAAATTCCAGAAATCCAGAATTTTAAATGGCACTATATGTCGAAAGTGGTATCGTTGGAAAGCTCCTTAAAAAATAAGCAAGTTTTGTAGGAAATTTTTTTATTACTTCCACCCCTTTTAAGTTATATTCACTTGAAATTATTAAATTTCAATTTCTTATAACGAACTTAACTTTAAAAGTCAGCACTTGAAATCCAGCTACCTCGTTAGAGCAATGTCACAAATGTTCAAAATGTCTTCTATTTACTTCTAAACACTGTTGAGCTCTTCTGGTTATACTATCAGTGGCTCTAAGTACTTCTTCAGTGTTTAATGATGAAATTTTTTTTAAATTTGTATGCAAATCTTTACGTTTCTGAACACGTGATCTCGAAAATGTAAAAAAAATGTAATTATTTTTCGAATCCCTACTTTCCCTCCAAAAAAAAATTTGCTTAGGATTAGACGTTGACCTACATATCTATTTTTCTGTGCTACATAAATAGCTAAATAATAATTCAATGGAAAAAATTTAACTAAAGTGGAATTTTTCCAAAGTAGGATCTGAAAAAAAGAGGCAATATTAAATTTATTATGTTTAATCTTTGAGTAAATAAATTAAAGAAATTGATTTTTTCCGGTCACGCAAAAGAAAAAATATTTGCTTTATTATGTATATATTAATTCCTTATCGTGAAACCACTTCGTGACTGAAATAAATATTTTAAATGTCTTGGGAGCTGTACCTGTTAACTGTGGGTAATTTTGAAAATTATAGATTTTAAGACATTTTTAAAGTGAATATAATTTAGTAATAAAACTAAACGACACAATGACGGTGTCGAATAATACAGAAAAACCAAATATCAATTTATTTTCTTGGTTGATTATCGTACTTGGTATTATTCCTCCACGTTTTGTGATTGCGGGTAATAATGGCAGCATTTTCCAGCGTTATTATAAACTGTACGTCAGTTTTCTGGTATTTATCCTGACCATAACGGCTGCGATAATTCTCTATTATCACATTCGCGTGTTCCAAGCTGAAGCACAAAGTTTAGCTCTATTTATCACTGATAATGCACAACCCGTTACATCTACAATATGCACCATAATCACGATTCTGGCACCATCGTTTTTGTACTCTTCAAGTTTTGACGCTATGCTGGACAATTATATGCACATGATGTGTAAAACTAATTTTATAGAAAAAATATTTAAGATTGTATGGAGCAAGAAGTTGGCAATTGAAATCACACTATACCATATAATAGTATTATACCAGGCCATATTCGATAGTTACTTATGGTATACAGCATTTGGACTAACGGAATTCATTATTTTATTATTTCGAATAATTCACGCATATCATAACTTTGTTACAATTTTAACAATCTATATTTTTGTTAAGTTTATGAATACATCCTTAGAAAGAACAAACAGCTATCTATCAAGAAAGCTTGAATCGATAGGAATAAAAAGGAGAGCTACTAATTTAGCTATCGAAGTTTTACCAAAATTTAATGACAAAATTTGTTCAGAAATTCGCCATATTACCCAATTTTACAAATATCATATCCAACAGACTGCACTGCTTAATAAGATGTTTGGGTGTCAATTTCTGTTCCTTATTTTATCTTTCTTCGTAGGAGTAATTAATTCTATTCAAAATATAATAAATATTACAAGTTATTCAAAGACTACTTATCCAATCGATTTGAAACTAAAAATATTTCTGGCATATTTCGTTTGGACACTTTGGCAATTAGTAAGTAAAATTTAATTACAAAAATCCAAGAAATAGCAATTCTTTTAGATTATTGGTGGTTCCGTTGTAAAGACGTGTACAGAAACAGAAGAAGTTGTAAGAAATACTGGAGATATTTGCCTCACCGCTTTGATTAACCTGCCCTACTCAAGTGAAAATGAGAGTCTAAAAGAAGAACTGACGTTGCTGAATTGTCTAGTAAATCAAAAAAGGCCTACGTTTTCAGCAGCAGGATTTTTTCCAATTAGTTACTCTTTGCTTCTTGGTATAATCGGAAGCATTACTTCTTATGTAATTGTGTTAATTCAATTCAATAGCATATAAATTTAAACTTACAAGTTTTACTTACACCAAAAATTAGTACATCGAACACAAATTGGAATTTCAATAATTTCTAAATAATGGCAACCGTGGTCGTTGGAATATTTACCCCTAAGTTTTTTTTTTCAGTGTAGAAAAAAATATAATATTTTAAATTAATACTGAGGCAATTGTATTTTGCAATAAAAATAATTTATCATATTCATATACCGGGTGCTGAATGAGTTAGCCGAACATAGGAAATTAACATGTAAAAACTTAATTATGCAAATTCCTGCTTCCCTAATTATTTTAGAGAAAAAATGAAAGATACAAAAATAATGCAGAATTATAAACTGCAAATGATAAGATAATTAGATTTTCTTTAACTTTTACTTAAAAGATCAAAAAATGCTTTCGAAATTGTTAAAATTTGCATTTATCGCACTGGCCATGTAATAAATTCAATTTAATTTATATTTTCCAAAATTATTACCATGGAAACTTTCATGGTCAGTCCGATAAACAAAGCTTTTAACAATTTCAAAAGCATTTTTTGGCATTTTAAGTAAAAGTTAGATGAAATCTAATACTCTTATCATTCGTAGCTTATATTTCTGGATTATTTTTGTGTCTTTCATTTTTTCTCTAAAATAATTAGGGAAGCAGGAATGTGCATAAATAAGTTTTTACATGTTAATTTCCTATGTTCGGCTAACTCATTCAGCACCCTGTATATGAAAATTAACACATCTCTTACGATGTAATATACCTACGCATAATGTATAACAGTAGTTATAATCTATAATAGTTGTAATCTAGACAGGTGCAATGGTACAAGTTGGGCACCCGCATTGTATGAAATTTCTTTAATAAAGTCGAAACTGATTACTTTTAATTCAAGAAATATTTTTATTTTAATCTTTTCTTTCAATAATTTGATGAATTTTTTAGAAACTTGTTTTTCTATAATACGTGTACAGAAGCAGATAAAATAATATATTATTATTTATTTATCTACATCAAACGACATTAAGTCACTTACAAGATGGAATTAAGTACAATCAATAATTCAAACAATCATAACAATATGTGCATATTAATGAATTACATAATTATTGTCAACTAACAAAAAAAACAAAAAACTAAATTTGTTCGCATTTTTTGTTGACTGCCGCGAACATCAAGTATAGCCTTGAAGAGGGCTCAATATAAACAGTTGCTGAACTTCTTAATGCCCTCGGAGGGACTCTGGACAATAGTTCAAAGCAGTCCACCGACCAGTCCAGACATAAACCTGGCATCGGTTGCCTTTCTTCTTTCAGCCAGTGTAGAGACCAAGCCTCTTCTACAAGGCACTGTACCCGATAATAATAAAAATAATGTGAAAAAAATATTTATTTAGTTGGAAGTCAAGCAGTTTGCCAAAAAAAGCAAAATCTTTGACGAGATTCATTACACTCCTTGCTTGCACACTACTCTGTAGGCAGGAGCGCACTCAGAAAAATAAACAAATTACTAAAATTTGTTACAGTATACCTAATTGACTAAACAAAAGTTCTAAAACCAGCAATAACTGGTTTTATGGCTAGAAATGAACATAAACGCTGCTACAGAAATTTAATGTTGAACTTCACCCGTCTGTGTGCGGTGCGTGTGTCGGCGTTTGACATAAACCCACGACCGTTGGAAAGCGTTTTTGCAAAGTTCCAGAGAAATTTGGTGAAAATCTAAAGATGGCACAGAAAATACATAATAAAAATACAATTAAATAATTTTAATTAATAATTTATAGTCAAACTCTTTAGTTTAAAATAATTAAAATGATTCACCAATTCTACCACATCAGTCAAAACCAGACTAAATACAATTAAATAAATTAGACGTCTGAATTTGGTTGAACACGGGATCATAATGCATTATAGGAAGGAAGGAATTCTTGAGCATCTGGGGATGCAACCCAAATAATTCTACGGGAAACATCGACTAGTTTTGATTTAATACTTGTTAGTGTTGGAGGGTTCCATCCCGATGTAGGAAGCCTCAAGAAAATACCTCTTGGAACTTTTCTCAACCAATATATTTACGTACTTCAAACAAAGAAGTGGTTATGGATAATCTTATCTGTACCATTCCTCTGGCATCTCTGACGTGTTGTTTCAATTTATTATGTAGAAGTTGCTTGGTTTGTTCTATATAGGAGCTGCCACATTGGCAAATTATCTTGTAAACTAATTCGCTCTTGCTTTCCAGTGCCACTCGATCTTTCAAACTGGATTATACCAAATTACCTAAATTGAACCGATTTTGGAAGGAGAAACAAATGCGTTGGTCACGTATGTGGTCACTCAGGAGATTTTTCATCCGATTAGCCAACCATGGATGAAAGGTAACTTTGTGGTATCTGATTTCCTCAACTGGATCCACCAATGATACAGGAATGGGTGCGGATTTCTTCTCACTTCTATTGAAGATGGAAAAATGGCCCAGCCTTTGGGGGTAATTACTTTTGATCAATTGGTTTTTCAGATCATTAAGTCTCAATCTTCGTAGGTCTTTTTTGTATCCGTTTATAATGTACCGTCAGGCTTCCTGCACACTAACAGATCAAGCAAAGGAGTAGAACCGTTGGACTCCAGCTCGTGGGTGAAACGAAAGAGATCATCATAGTTGTTCAAAATATCCAAACAAATCTCCAACTTGTCGGACGGAATAGCAGTCAGTATATTGTCAACATAAACATGAAGAAGGGGAGTTCAAAGTCAATAGCTCCGAAGAAGCTCATCAATAAGTCATCCATCACGAAGTTGGCAAATATCGGGCTGCAGGGATCACCCACTGCAGATCCAAGGAATAGAAACTGCCATTGTATTGGAAATACTGTTTTCGATCAACGAGGATACTATCTTCATAAAAACTCTCATCGGAATCGAAGTGAATGGAGCAATGAGGTCCCAGTTATTCGTTAATGATGCTATAACTGCATCTTTGGAGAAGTTGGTAAATAGTGAAATATCAAAAGATATACGAGGGCAAAATAAAAAATGTTTGCTATTACAATCTCTCATACTATCGAACATTGGTTTTATCATTCGGAAGGGAAAAACGTTTTGATAAACTTTCAAATTCTTAAGTTTTTTCCCAAAACAACAGTCCCCAAAATATTATTTCAGCTTTAATTTAATATGGAACTAATAGCGCTAATAGTTTATAATACGCCAGAACAATGATACCAACATTGGATACTAAACTATTATGTGGTAGGTAGTTAACCACAACATTTAAAATGATTGATCAACCCATTTTACTTACCTGAAAGTTTATTCGGCAAGTAACGTTATTTGTTAAGTACCTAACTGACACTTTTACTTAGACTTTGATAAACTGGCCCTTAATTAAATTTTTATAGAGAATCTTAAGATGCTGGAACAGTGAATATTAGAGCCCCGATCATTGAGAGCTCCATAGAGGCCCCCAAACCTTACTCGTTATTTTATAGAATTGAATTTGTTTTCTCTTTTTATGAGAATCAGTTGCTTTTGCTTTGTTTTTTAAATTATCTATAAAATAATATAATTGATTGATACGTGGTTTAGGTAGTGTAACTCGATATTAACCATATCAATATTTTAGAAAACCCAAAAAATACACACGTTTTTGAAATAAAATACACTTAAGTATAAAATATTGCAAACGTTTTCATTATACTATGGTATCATCAGGCGATGAACTAGAAAGAAAATTAAATAGAATCTGTTTAATTGTTGTTTGGGGTGGTGAAAAAAAGTATTTTTGAAAAAATAAGGAATTTTAGGAAAGTGATTTAATAAAAGTAGGGGTATAAAGAATAAGCATTCTTATAGGTCTTTTTTGAAGATATAATAAGAGAGATGAGTTTTTTTTACATCAATCTGTTAATCATTAACTGTAGGTTTCCAAATTAAAATAAATAAATAAAATACACTCTTCTACCGGTGTTATTTTACATCAAATAGACTGTTTATAAAAACAAAAACAATTGCTTCAATTTATTGATTTCCATAGCTTCTAAAAATTCTAGTTTTTTAATTTTTGGCTATACATGTAAAATTTCGTATCCCCCCCCTGTTTGTGATTAATGTCTAACTGGTGTCTAATTGATTTTCTGTTTCCAAGCCGGTCATACATAACGTTCCATAGCAGAGGGCCAAGTACCGAACCCTGTGGGACTCCGCTGGACACCGGGAGCGTCTGTTGCCAGAGTTTCTCGTCCACTACCAGAGTCCTGTCGTGGAAGTAACTTGACAGGACGTTGAGGAGGTATGGTGACACCTCCCTCTTCTCGAGTTCTTCCATGATCGTCTGCCATCTCGCCGAATTGAAAGCGTTTTTGACGTCTAGCGTCACCAGAACGGCGTAGCGCTTCTTCTTCTTCTTGCCCAATGTCGTTCTGATTCTCTGGACCACGCTGTCGATCGCATCGGTGGTGGATCTACCTCTTCGGAAGCCATATTGTCTATCCGAGAGGCCCTCGGTCTCTTCGATCTCTAGCTGTAGCCTGTGCAGGATCAGTCTTTCGAACAGTTTGCCAGCGTGATCCAGTAAGCAGATTGGTCTGTACGAGTTTGGGAGCTCGAGCGGCTTGTCTCCCTTCCTCAGCAGTCGTAATTTAGCTTTCTTCCAGTTTTTCGGGTATATCCCTTCTTTCAGGTACCCGTTATAAACATCCAGTAGCACCTCTGGTCGGGTCTCTGCCAGCGCTTTGATGATGACCGACGGGACTCCATCCGGCCCCGGCGCCTTGTTGTTGGGCATCTTCTTCGCGGCTGCCTTCAGTTTAGCTTCGTCAAAATAAGGGACGTTTCCGTCCACTTTTTTGGTCTGAAATGTCATTTCAGGATGTTCCGGGAAGAGGGTCCGGATAATCTCTCTGAGTCTGTCTTCAGTCAAGCCAGGGATGGATGGGCTACCCAGCTTCTTGGTGACCATCCGGTAGGCCCTTCCCCAGACATCCTCATTCACTTCGTTTATGAGTTTCCTCCAGTTTTCCTTCTTGCTCTCTCTGATTTTCATGGTTAGGATATCTCTGAGTCTTTTCAGTTCTTGTTTGGCCTCTTCACACTGGGTTGAGAGTGTTTCTCCGCGTCGTCGGACAGTCAGCCTCCTCAGACGTAGGTATGCCCTCCTGGCGCCTAGGCAGCGCCTCCTAGCCAAGGCGATCTCCTCAGTCCACCAGTAAGCTCCCCTCCTCACATTAGGGCCCCTTCTGGGCATCACTTCATCGCACAACTTCCTGAGGAACTCCTCAAGACCGATACTCTTGACGACGTGTTGTAGGTCTGGTTTCTGTAGGTGAGCTTATAGGTCGGGTTTCTTGATCTTTCTCCAGTTCCATCCTGAAGGAGGAGGTCTATCTATGCTGGAGTTTCGGCAAATCTCAAACGAAATATACTTGTGATCACTTGCCGTTTCCTCTTCCATCACCTTCCAGTTTAGAACCCTGTTAGCCAACTGTGACGAGACAGCCGTGACATCCAGGAATGACTCGCACTCGTATCTCTCGTAGGTTGGGGAACTGCCGATATTGCATACTGTGCAGCCCAGCTCCACCGTTTTCGGAGACCCCCATTCCGTCGCCTTGGCGTTGAAGTCACCACCGACGACAATGGGCTTGGACTGTGCTCTCATATTGTCTTTGAGGTTCCAGGTTTGGTTGATGAATTCTTCCAGGGTGGAATTTGGCGATAGGTAGCAGGAATATGCTACCAGCGCAGGCGTCTCCACTCATGCAAAGCACTGGTCTCTACCAGAGTTCAGGACCGCCACTCGATCGTGTGTGAGAACAGCTGCCTTCCCATCGATGGACTCGGTCCAGCAGCTGTCCATTGGTCTATGTGGTTCGCTGATAAGCACAACGTCCACATCTTTTGCTGCGGTGGTGTGCAGAAGTAGGTCTTGGGCGGCCCTGGCGTGATTTAGATTAGCCTGCATGAACGACGTCGATTTTCCGGCGTCGACCTCTTGTTGTGGGGCACGAGTAGCTGGTGGTCCTGTGCCCTTCTTGCTTGCATGTGAGGCAAAAGGGCTTTGCCTCCGTGCAGTTGTGTGCAAAATGGCCTGGTTTTCCACATTTCAGGCACATTCCTGACCTGTCTTCTGCCTTGCAGTTTTCGGTCGCGTGACCAGACTGCCAGCACCTGTTGCATCTCTTGATTTGTCGCTCTTCTCGTATTTGGCAAGAATTGACTATTCCAATTCTTAGTGTTCTTTTGTTTTCCATGACCTTGATCGCGTCGCCCCTGACCTCGACTCTCGCGATTTGTGTGCCTTGGTAGTATGGTCGTAGGTCCCTGAGTATCAGGTTTTCTTCCGGTGCCACTCTGCGGAGGTCCTCTTTTACTTCCTCTGCAGTAGCTAGTTCTTCTATGTCTCTAATCGTGTATGTCGTTTTCAAGCCTATGAGGTCTCTTTTGATTTCGACTTTGTCTTTTAGGACATTTTTAAGTTTGTGCATTTGATTGCTCTCTTCGAGCTCCACTATAATGTCCCCCTTCCTTGTTTGTCTAATGCCACTGATGAGGGGGGCCTCCGCTCCCCTGAGTGCCATCCTGACTTCTCCCATTTTGCTTTTGAGATCTTCGGGGGTAGCCTTGATAATTAAGGCATCCCTTCTGTTCGACTCCTTCTTGTTTTTTGGTTTTAGTTTTTCTGTCCTGGTGGTCTGTTTTTTTCGGTAGGTTACCGTTTGGAACCCTTCGTCATGTTTTGAGCTTCCGTCGTCCATATATCGCCCCATGATTTCTTTTTGAGCCTTCTCTTGCTTTTCCAGGTTAGATTCCCTTTGGGAATTGGTGATTGCATCTTTTAATGTCTCTGGTTCCACCGCTTTGCTCTTGGTCTTCACTACCTGAGCAAGTGTAGGTTTGGACATCTCGGGAGTTTTTGTTTCGTGTGTGGTTTTATCTATTTGTTGGAACGTAGCTTCTATTTTTTCCAATTTGTTTAGGGTGTTTTTGGCAGCCTCTTTGCTTAAGGTTGCCTCTGCTCTTGTCAACTTAATCTCTTCCATTAGTTTAACATTTTGGCTTTGGAGACTTTTTATGGTGTCTCCTTGAGCCTTGATGGTTTCAATTGCTTTCTCGAGTTTTTCGTGTTGTCTTGACATTTTTGCATGGATCTCCTCTATGTCTGCTGGGGATATGGATGTAGATGCCGTATCCTTTTTTCCTGAAGAGTCCTGGCGATTAGGCAGGTCCAAGACTTGTTTAACTTGCTCGTCGGACCTTGTAGCTGCTGCTACTCTAGTGTCGTGATCTTTTTTGTACGCCTTCTTGATTAACTGCAGTTGTTTAGTTAATAAGTTCTTGTACGGTAGGTAAATCGACCTGGTCTGAGGGGTGTTGAGCCCTTCAGTGATCAGCCTTATGGACTCGTCTATCTGGGTTCCGACTGGGTCTTCAGATAGAGAGTTACTCCTCGAGCTTTTCTTGGTGGGATCAGTTACGGAGTTTCTCCTTGATCCTCTTTTTTTGTCTTCGCCAGTCAATTGTTGTTGCGCCCCGGCCTGGTCGGCCACCGAGGACGCAGAGCAGTCACTGGATGACGGTCGCGAGGCGCCTGCTCCGGCACAGCCTTCTGCGACCGGTACTGGGGTATCCCCCCCCTGCACCGTAAAGGTTTTTTCCTTATCTTGTTCCATTTCCATAGCTTGTTCAGAGATTTTTGGGCAGGGCCTCTTACCCTGTTACCTCTCGCGTTTGCCTTGCAGGTTCGTCTCTTCCACCGGGGTTGGGTACCCGATCTCAGAGACTCCCCCACTAGTTACCAGGGACCACCACGTGGAGGTGCGAGTCCCCCACCCCCTTGGATGGAACGTAGTTTTTTTCCTATTATTTTGTACTTTCTGTAAACAAATCTATTTAAAAATTATTTGGTATAAAATAAACAAGACCGAATATTTGTTTTATGTATATTTTTTTGTAATTAGAAACATTATTTCTCCAATGGTTGCACTAGCCACTCCTGTAAATTATTTATTTAAAATTTTAAAAAAATTACGTAGCTTGACTCTAGCTCCCCCCTGTCCTCTGGTAGCCCCAGCATAGCATTCTACCTAACCCCTACCCTTCTTAACCAAGCCATGTGATGTATAGACGACTCCTAAATAGGATTATTAATTAACAATATATTATTAAACAATTTAAATGAATGAAAATCAGAAAACCTCTCAGAACCCGTAGAGGCCTCTTGAACCTTGCGGGTTCGGGGGCAATTGCTCCCTGGTACTTAAGCCACTGGTTTTTGTAAAGAGAGAAATGATATACTAACTTATAAAATATTCAACATCTTCATTCACTTTAATTATTTACAGTGGCCGTAAAAAGTATTCATACACCCCTATCTTAAGAGCGCGCTGCTAGAACAGGAGAGGGAAGCCAGGGAAGCTTTTCAAATAGTACAGATCATTACCATTACTTAGTTACAGGAAAATACTTAGGCGGCGTTGGCTGTAATATATCGTTTTCAGTAATTTATTATTTATAAATGTATATAAAACTGTATACGTTTTCGTACCGATTATCTTGGCTGTCGTGTTTAGCAAAACGAATATTTGCGATTGACAACACTGTAACCTATACTATCTCTGTTCTTGCAGGTGCAGGAAATAAAATAAATCGTGTAATTATTGTAATCGGCTTCCAATCGAATTATAAGCTTTGTAAATATTTTTTTTAGCTGGTAATAACAATTGCTGGTAATCATTACTCGCAAAATAATTTTATAATATGTTACCAGACGTCCCGATTTGGTCGGTGCAGTCCTTACTTTTACACTGCTGTTTCGATTTTTTATTCATGTAAGTCGGGACGCCTAAATGTTCAGATTTTTTTCTAATAACGAATTTCTATAAACTGAAAATATAAATGTATTAAAATATCCAACTAATTAATTTACTAAATGTAAGCACTTTTGAACATCTTAATAATATGTGACTCGCCCACGTTCATAGCTCACAATCAGACGCAACTTGATCTGGGTACATCGAGTGTTAAACTGCTCACTCCACTTTTTGCACTAATATGGTTTTTAATGCCATTCAATAATAGAAATTTTGTTTATACAGTTTTTATTTTATCCTGTAAAATTTCACTTTTAGGAGTTAGCAGTTTAACACTCTTAACCGACGATATTGTACATGTTTCTACATAAATAATAAATTAGTATTATTATACTTGACTACTTAAACAAATTTTTATTAGGAGAGTGGAGTTAAACGTCAAAATGTGGGAACATCTAGGTATTGAAAAAAAACATCCATTTAAAATCCTGAAAATTTGACGCCTGTGATAATTTATAATTTTTGATTTAAACGCCGATGACCTTGAAACATCAAAAATTTCGTTTGGGGCGCTTTTTAAATTTTAATTTCCCCCCCCCCATGTGAGATTCTGCTCGACCCCCTACTCCCTCTAAACGCTTCGCGTAATTAATAGACGTCACCTTCATAGGGGATTTAGGGGGTGGGCACGGGGGAACGTGCCCCCCCCCCCAGACGCTCGAAATTAACAAGGAAACAAGCAGACAATCCCAAATCCGAGAACCCTTTTTACCCGTCTCGACCCTTTGTGCATCCCCAGAAAAAAATTCTGGATCCGCCTCTGGTGCGTTATTACAATATTATTCACTTCAAGTTTTAATTTTATGCGCTTGAAAAGGTAGTGTATTGAAATAATAAAGAAATAAAATGTAGATTGCGATTGTTTTGACTTCCTTGGTGGAATTTTGTTGATGTAGGTCTGGCGATATCCGGTGTTTGTAAATAAGAAACTTATCTCACTTTCTGAATACGATTATCAGAGAATCAAATACATCATACTAACACGTGAGTGTTAAATAATTTACTTGCACCATCTATAAGGGAACCCTTGAACCCTTTGCTCCTTCAGTTGATTTTATATAGGTTAAAACTCCACTAAAGATATTTTTTCATCGCAAAGTTTCGTATCGTTTTTCTATAATTGATCATGAAATCACTTCAAAATCGGGTTTTGTCCTTATAATGACCTGCAAGAGGCAATTCCGAAGTTTTATAAAAATTGGTTGTCATAAAAATTCAAAATTTTTCTTTTTCAAAAATTAAATTGACCTATTTACTATTAATTTAAAACGCTAAAAATTGGTTCATTACCTTCAATAGTCTTTTCTTATTAATTTAAAAAAAAATCACACTAATACAACGATTAGTTTTTGAAATCTGAACAAAAGTTTAGAGGCTTCTTTTTAATGTCATATTTCGTCTTTCCCACACCCATTCTGGCAGCGCGATTTTGAAGCCATTCTTTGACACATAAAAATCACTTTTACAACAAAACTTTTTCGACATTTTTTGTTAAGAATTTCATTGTCTTCAATTTTGTATTTATACATTTTTCTATTTTGTCGCCCCGTTTCCGACTGACAACTGCTTAAACAAGACTCTGTAAAATACAAAACATATTGTTACCTGTATCTCAAAAACGGTGCAACGAAATAGAAAAATGTATAAGTAAATTTTGTTGCAAATTTTATTCCCTACATTTTTGTTTATATACATTTTTTTCTTTTGTCACACCGTTTCTGAGATACAGATGATAATATTTTTTGTATTTTACAGAGTCTTGTTTAAGTTGTTGTCAGTCGGAAACGGGGCGACAAAATAGAAAAATGTATAGATACAAAATTGAAGACAACGAAATTTTTAACAAAAAATGTCTAAAAAGTTTTGTTGTAAAAGCGATTTTTATGTGTCAAAGAATGGCTTCAAAACGTACTATTTACATTGTTAACATAGGGGTGTACGAATACTTTTTACGGCCACTGTATATTTATAGGTTTTATGAATTTATATAAAACCCTTTCATTTAGTTAAGGCGAGATTTTAGCTGCTGAAAATATGTTGAAATCGATGCTATTATTAAACCAAATTTTAAAATTATTGCTGAAATTATAAGTTTCATTTTTTACTATAAAAGTGGTTTACAATAACAAGGTTTTGATGTCTAATAAACAAATAAAAATGATAATTTCAGCAATAACTTTAAAAATTGGTATCGATTACAATTTCCTTTCGACTGCTAAAATCCCGCCTTAACAACATTTATACGAATTCTAGTGACTTTCATATTACACAATTGGCTACATTTCAAATTATTGTTTATCTTTAATATAATTTCTAACCTCACTTTAGTTTACAATTTCCACCAAATTGCCACCATTATTTGTTAAAAAGGCTAACATTAAACGCAACAAGAAACGAATTGAAAGGCGCATTCAGAGAAGAAGAAAATTAACGCAGGAAAAACATACAAGTGTTGAAGAAAGCGATAGATTCGATATTGTTGGAAGTTTACCTCAAGAAATCGCTCAATCTATTTTTGCTCGACTGAACTCTTCAGATTTACGTAATGCATTGAGAACCTGTAGAAAATGGAAAGATCTAGCAAGTGACGAATACTTTTGGAAGCACAAGTGTCAGTTGGATAATTATCTGGAAGTGAAAGAATCCTTACGAAGCAATAAAGTATATGAGAAGTTTATCTACAAATCAGAAAATTACTGGGAGGTAATAAACAACTTCGATGACGTAAATTTAGTTCTTTAGCTTTCTTTTAGAGGGTTTATGTGTACAATGAAGCCCTGCACCAGAACTGGCGTGATTACAGATTCAAAGAAACGATTTTTGATTTTCCAAAAGGCGGTGATCCACTAATTCATTACTTTGATGACGAAATTCTCATTATGACGAACGAAACCAAGAGAGTATTTGTATATAATTATTCTGCGGAAAAGGTAAGTCGAGTGAAAAATTCGATGTCATGGATATTTTAACCTGTGCTGATTTAATTTAGTTTCTCCAAGTCTTTCCTATAAGAGCAAATGGGTATAATTTTATTAGAAAAACATTAAACTTTGTAGTTTATATTCACCGGGTTGATAAGTTGTTAATCATCTGGTGCATCGATACTGGGCTATGTAAACTAAATATGACTTTACATGATGAGGATAGGATACGAGACGTATTCATTGACAAAAATTTGTAAGTAACACGAAATTGTTGAAAGTGGGATTTTATTTCATTTTTATTTCAGAGTTGCAGTTTTATTTCATAGTGGTAGCTGTCAAATAGTGAATATTTTGAGTGAAAAAGTGGAGCACAAATCTAAAATTGGAGATCTTGATTATTGTGTGTGCTTTAACAAAGGTCAAGTTGCCTTCGGAACTTGTAACGGTGTTATAAATATTATGAATTGGGCAGATAAAATGATAAAAACATCGCTTATCTACGGTACAGAAATAATTATATATAGAATAATGGTAGGTCTGCATTATTTACTCATAGATATAAAGAGATTATTTTTAGATAAATTGTGATTATTTGATTAGTTTTTCTTCAAATGATATTTGTGTTTGGAGTTTACAAAAGAAGACAAAGTTGAATGTCATTATTCGTGGTGATCAATCAAATGTTCACGAATATGCAGTTTTTACAAATTCTACTACACTTCTTGTAATTAATGAAAATGAAAATATGTTAGAAGCTTGGAATTTTAGTGATGGAACTCGTCGATTTGCCATAGGTAAGTTTCATTTTTATTCTAAAAATGTTTTTGCAGTTATGTTGATCTCAAAACCTCAAAATATTTGAATTAAGAGAGGTTTGAGCTAGGCAAAATAAGTGGAACTTTTTTGGTAAAATTAACAGGGAATAATTGCAGAATAGCCTATTGGTTAAGTCATTAGGTACTTTTGCATGGAAATAACTCAGAAATGGTATTTGTTTTCCTTAAGCTCCAGAAAAAAGGTACAGTAGAACCCCTCTATAACGAGTCCGGTTATAATTATTTATTGGCTATAACGAGTAAAAGTTTAGTCCCTTGACTTTTGTTTACATGCTAAACTGAGTGTTTATAGCGAAAATCGGCTTATAACGAGAAAGTAGGCTGGTCCCTTGAGCTCTCGTTATAAAGGGGTTCTACTGTATTAAGCTTTCA
This sequence comes from Cantharis nigra, assembly GCA_958510845.1. Taxonomy (NCBI): domain Eukaryota; kingdom Metazoa; phylum Arthropoda; class Insecta; order Coleoptera; family Cantharidae; genus Cantharis; species Cantharis nigra. The sequence goes on from OY294029.1 coordinate 15,393,729, forward strand.
ACAACATTTTAAATTTAAACAGGGATATGGTCAATTTTGTCAAGAAAAGTTCCAAAACTTGCTAAATCTTAAATTAATACAAAAGTGATTTCTTTGTGAATTTTTACTGACTATCTTAAAACAGGAAAGACAACGTTATATAAAATTATTGGATTTTTTGGCCCATATTTATCAGAGAAAAAATGTGCATTTTCATCAAGACAATGCACCTTTATACACATCCATAATTGCAATAGCTAAAAGCGAAGGTTGTTAATTGGTTCCTTGTCAGCGCTATTCTCTGGATTTACTCTCTTGTGACTCTTATCTGTTGCTTAACCTAAATGGCTTCGTGGTAAAATATTTGTATTTCCAAATATCTCCAAAATATTTTGGAGAGTTCACCAAATTGTATTATTTGGAAGAGATAAAATAGTTGGAAATGTGTTAGAATAAGTGTACAGAACTAAAATAAGACTACCTTGCAAATTAAAAAAACAATTTCAAAAAAAATTTACTTTCTTATCGAACACGGGTATTCATCAGTCCGCCCCCGTACCTACTTGATTATAAAGACAGCTAATTTTAAAAGACTGCTTATTTTCATCGACAAAAATAAAAACCTCTGTGCACATAAAAATGACATGATTTTATTTAGTTTTAGAGAGCAATATTGCACGAAGTTATGTAATAATGAACGACCATTATATTTTTACTAAATTTTGGAATAGCGCTTCGACTATGAAAGTGTGGTGTAAGCAAACAGAAAAATTTGTTTCAAATGTGAGTTTCGACTGTATGCTTATAAAACCACTAGCGACAAACACAAAGTTTACTTATATGGATATGAGCTACTATCTCTGCTTACATATACATGATTTTGAAAGAAAAATTAAGCTGAGCCAACTGAATTCCCTCTACACCTAAAAAGTTGTTAATTTTTCGCTTTGAGTAAGTACAATTAATTATCTGACTAGAATACATTTTATTTTACAATACCTTTTTTATTTTTAGAGGCTAGTAAAACAATATTTTTAATGGGACCAGTCCTACAAGATTTAAATGTTACTGTGATGCTTTGTTTTGCAGTTTATGTATTTTGTTATTTGTAATTTTTTATTAATTAATAATAATAAAGCGGGCACATTTTAATATTTATTGTTTTGTATTGATATACTATAGATATGTTTCATTTGGTCATGATCTCTAAAAATACGCAAACTTTCCAGACAGTTTTGTTATATTCGGGTGTCCCCGCATACACTTTGCATTACTTACGTGATGATAGAGGACACTTATCTAGGAAAAATATTTAACAAAAATTTTATTTCTAAATTCAAACTCTCGGGAGTTAGGCCTCCTTAAAGTATTTTTTTAAATTTCCACCTTCACGTGGCCATAGCTCAGAAAAATTGTCAGAAAGCTATTAATAACAAATGAACTAGGTATGCAATATATTGAAAAAATTCTACGTACTTCTATTGTTGTTATCTTATGTATTCCTACTGGGTGCTGAATAAGTTAGCCGAACATAGGAAATTAACATAATATAAAAACTTATTTATGCAAATTCCTTCTTCCCTAATCATTTTAGAGAAAAAATGAAAGACCCAAACCTAATGCAGAAATGGGAGAATATTACCTCAAATTTCTTAAAATACAGATTAAGGAATAGCTATAGATACAGAAGGAAATGTTTTGGACGAACGTTTATTGTAAATTTAAAAAAAGAGAAAGGAAATTAGTTGGAACAAAAGAGACCGACTCGTCAGCAACCACAGTTCTCCGTTCTCCAGCTCTAATTAGGCTTCTATACAACGTATTATTATTATTACAAACGAGTTGTGGTTCTAACCCCACTGCACTGAAGCTTAAGCTTATTGTGCCCCTCGTTCCACGTTTTACTCCAACAACTTCGTCTCCTCAACAAAGTCGAGTAAGCAGTTGTAGGGTGCTTTAGCTATATCCTCGGCCCTCGGGTATGTAAGGCCAAGGTAGCGTAGCCTACTCCCAGCTAGAGCTGGGCATTCACATAAGATATGGTGAGGGGTGACATCCTCTTCACCACACATCCTACAAGTAGGATCTTTAGTCAACCCCATTATATTGAGGTGTCTCTTAAGACAGCAGTGTCCTGTAAAAAATCCTACTATCTTTCTCAACTGTTTCCTGCTCAGTTGGATTATATTTTTGCTCTTGGACTCCCTGGAGGGGCCCCCAATGAACATCCGCGATTGCCTCAGTCTAGGAAGGCCCTCCCAGTGCTCAAGGTGTTGTTTCCATAACATGTCCCTGATCCCCTCCTTCGCGGTCGCATATGCAATCCCGCAGGTGGGCTCAGGACCTATCATGGTTGTATTAGCAGCCACTTTGGCCAGGCGATCAGCCTCTTCATTTCCCCTGATGCCCCGGTGTCCCGGAATCCACATAAGCGAAACGCTGTTGCAGACCGCCAGTTCATCACGGCATTGTTTAACGACCTTGGAGTGAATTTCTATTCCCTCCAAAGCCTTCAGAGCTGCTTGGCTATCTGTCATGATGCAGATTCGTCTACCATTGTAGTTCCTCCGCACCATTTCAGCCACACAAGCCAAAGTTGCAATTACTTCTGCCTGGAACACTGAAGCGTGACGGCCCAGGTTAATGCCAAAGGCATCTCCCGTTCCTCTTCCACACATACCTGCTCTAGTGCTTATCTTTGTTTTAGATCTATCTGTGTACCAGGTATTATAACCCTGAATGGTTTTCGGAAGTCCCTTACAGTGCTAGTTCTATCCGATTGCATGCTAAGAATGTTATTGCTCTTGATTGAGTTGAAGATCATGGTATGGTGCCCCTTTATTGGGGTACTTTTACCATATCCGTTTATTGTTAGACTGTAGGCCGCTAGTAGGGCCTCCGCCTCCACTACTATATGCAGTGGGTGCAGCCCCAGTAGGACCTCCATGGCTGCGGTGGGCGTTGATCTCAATGCTCCCGTTATTCCTAGGCATGCAAGTCTTTGCAGCTTGCCTAGCCTCGTTATGCTTTCCCTTTTTCTGGTGGCGTGCCACCAGATCAGGGCCGAGTATGTCACTATGGGTACCACCACTCTAGTGTATAGCCACAGCACCATCCTCGGTTTTAGTCCCCAGCTTTTACCAATCATGCATCTACAGGCCCACAGGGCCCGTGTCGCTTTGATTGTTACGTTACGTATTTGAGAGGTGAAGGTCAGCCTGTTGTCCAAAATTAGACCCAGATACTTGACCTCCTTAACCACATGTAGTTCTTTCCCCCACATTTTTAACGTTTTCACGTCTTGCAGTTTCTTGTGTCGCGTGAAAGCTACAACTGAGGTTTTTTCCGGATTTACCGATAATCCCTCTCGTGTACACCATCTCTCGACGGTTTTCAGGGCTCTTTGCATCATAGCTGATACAATTTCCCCGAATTTTCCAATCACTAAAATAGTGATGTCGTCGGCAAATCCTTGAGCGTGAACTCCTATCTGTTCCAGCTCCCACAGAAGACTGTCTACCACCAGGCACCACAGTAGGGGTGAGAGAACCCCCCCCCCCCCCATGCGGACACCCGCGCGCGGCAGACACCTCCGCGGTCGCATGTCCCAGGCTGGCACTAATTTCTCTTCCTCTTAGGGTGGCACTAATCCAACCAGTTATGGTTGGGTGTATTCCTCGTTTCCTGACGGCTTCCTCTATAGAGTCAAAGGTGGTATTATCAAACGCCCCCTCTATATCTAAGAAGGTGCCTAGAGCAATTTCTTGCTCCTCGAGAGCCTTCTCAATCCTGTGAGTAAGCTCATGTATACTTAGCTCACACGATTTACCTGATTGGTATGCAAACTGGTATTTGTGCAATGGCGAATTTACCAAGACACAGTCCCTTATATGCCTATCAACCAATTTTTCCAATGTCTTTAACAAGAAAGACATCAGGCTGATTGGACGGAAGGACTTTGCCTGGGCATATGTTGCACGCCCTGGTTTGGGTATAAATACCACTCTTACCTTCCGCCAACTTTGGGGTACATAATTCAAGGCTAAACTTGCCCTGAATATAGCACATAATGAGGCAGACAGCTCTCCCAGTCCTTCCCGAAGCAGGGCAGGAAAGATGCCATCTACCCCCCGGAGACTTGTACGGTTTGAAAGATCTTATCGCCCATGCAAGCCTTGTTATGTTTATAATTTTGTCCGCCGCTCTCCAGTGCTCCCTACCAGCCCGATACATCCGGTATACTGGGGGAACTCTGAGTGGCGGGATCTGTACCAGGTTTCGGTATACACCCCGGGAAGTGTGTCTTAAGCAGGAGCCCAAGAGTCTCCTTGCTCCGCGGCGGAGTCCGTCATGCTGTACGCTGCTCCGATATGGGCCTCGGCCCTTAGAAGGGTAACGTACAGGCACCTGCTCGAGACAACCCAGAGGAAGAGCGCCCTGAGGATATGCAGAGCGTATAGAACCGTATCCACAGAGGCGGTTCTTGTCTTGGCGTCCCTTCTGCCAATCCACCTCAAGGCGGAGATGCGAGACGCCAAATACAGATCCGAAAACAAGACCCTCTTCAAAGGCAGGTGTATGGATATGCAAAAGCAGTGGCAGTCGTCATGGACAGCGTCAGATAAGGGTCGGTGGACTCACCGTCTAATTCCTGAATTAGAGCCTTGGATAAACAGGAGACACGGTGAACTCACCTACGAAACCACACAGGCCCTTAGCGGGCATGGATGCTTCAGGAGCTACCTGCATCGCTTCAAGAGGTCTGATACCCCCAGCTGTCTCTTCTGTGGAGAGATCGATGATGCAGAACATACTGTCTTCTTCTGTAACAAATGGACGGACCGCAGATTAGCCGCCCAAACGCAGCTGGGGCAGACCCTGACCCCCACCAACATCGTGAAGCTGATGCTGGCTAGCGAAGAGCTCTGGATGGTGATCGAGAGGATGCTGGTCGACATCATCTCCGCCAAGGCCAAACTACAAGATGAGTCACCAACATGAAGAGCAAAGTCCCGAAAGGGCGAAAAACCAGAGGCAGGAGAGTGTACGGAAGAAATGCCTAGCGATTCCCGGCACCTCCAAGGAGTGGGGTTTTAGTCGGTCATCAGGGTGGTGTCTATTGAAGATTTCCCCACTCCCAACGCTCACCAAAAAAAAAAAAAAAAAGAGTCTCCTCCCCCGAGGATGTATGTCCCCCCTGTGAATCTATCAGCGTTCCCACCTTTCCGTGGGTTTGCTTTCTGGAGTCTGGCACATTCCGGAGTTCTTTCGACCTCCTCACAGTACCTCCTCCAGGTGTCCTCTTTGGCTTTGCGTATAGAATACGTATATTTAAGACGGATGCTCTTATAGGCTTCCCAGTCCCCAGTTCTTTTTGCCCTGTTAAATGCTCTACGTGTATCTGTCCTGAGAGTTTCGAGCTCTCGATTCCACCAAGTGGCCTCGCGTTTGGCTCTCTTCTCTTTTAGCGGACAGCTTAGTTCATATGCTGTCATGATGGCCGACGTAACTTTGTCGTTCATCATTTCCAGCTCCACTGTGTTGGATGGTTTTGACGGACATTCCCCCAGCCTCTGCTTCAGACTCTCCCTAAAGAGTGCCCAATCACAGTTTCTTGGGTTTCTGTACGTCGCCTCCTCCACAGGTGGTGTTTCGATATTAAATCGAATATATTTGTGATCCGAGAGTGACTCCTCCTTAGAGACATGCCACTCCCTTATCCATTGACATGCAATAGGTGTTGCTATCGTCAGGTCAAGTACTTCCTTTCTTGTCGCTATGACAAAAGTAGGCTCGTTACCCCTATTTACTATTTCTAACTTATTGCTAAAAATAAATTCCAAAGGGAATAAACCTCTGCTGTTTGTGTCCGTGCTTCCCCATACGATGTGGTGTGCATTGGAATAACAGCTGATGATCAACTGGGAGCCCCTGCTTTCGCAGTCTGCAACCAGTCTTTCAACCTCCCTTGTTGGGGGTGGTTGTGGTTGATCAAATGGAAGGTATGCTGATGCTACGACCAAGTCCTTCAGCCCTCCTTCCACTGCAAGTTTAAGTTTTGCCGCCAGTAGGTCTCTAGTGCATAGTCCCCATAGCGGCAGAAGATTTAACCTCTTTTTCGCGATAATGCAGACCCTTGGCGGATTATCACCTGGGCATATTAGTTCCCATTCTCCTGTCATATTGAGTCCTCTCACTTGTCCCCCGTATAACCAGGGTTCTTGTATCAGAGTCACATCAATATTTTATTTTATTATATATCTCTGCAGGGCAGCCGACGCCGCCCTGCAGTTCTATACAACGTATAGGAAGAAGCCTTATGATCTGGCTCCGTGTCTGTCAGCATGATTCAAAAATAATTTTTAAAGATTAACGCATTAAAAATTCTAATAAAATTAAGCCCAAATAATTTAATCTATCAAAAAAGTAGATGTATAGAAGCCTAAGAACTGTCGCGAAAGCGAGTTCCACCTTGTTTTTTATTATCCTTTAAGGATTATCGACTTTTAGTACTATTACCAATAGTAAATTAAAATAGTATATTAAAGAAACAGTTGGTAATAGGTATAAAAAAAAGTAAAATATTAATACTATTATAGGTATATACTATTATAGAAGAAGTAAATAGAAATATGTATTGCGATAACTGCAAAAGAGAAATTGTAAACAATTCCGAGTTGCACTTGTTGCATTGTGTCCGATTTTTGTCGTTGTGCCCGATATGCGATGAACCAATTCCAAAATCCGACTTCAACAAGCATCAAGAATTATGTGTTGTCGAAAGGGAAAGTACGCCTGGCGAAACTCCAATAGTTGAGGAGAACAATGAACCTGTAGCCATCATCGACGAAATAAGGGAAAGTTTCTGTAGATACTGCGATTTGACTTTGCCGGAAGAAGCACTGAAAGTACACGAGGATTACTGTGGATGTAGAACAGATCATTGCGAAGTATGCGGTAAAAGAGTGATCCTAAAATATTTGGATATTCACTTATCATCGAACTGTATATTCATGCAGCCCGATCAACGGGCTAAAGTTTCCTGCAGGTATTGCCTTGTGAATATACAAGAAGATGATTTGGAAGAACACGAGGATTATTGCGGGTGTAGAACCGATCGTTGTGAAAAATGCAGTAAGAGAGTAATCCTTAAATATTTCGATGCTCACTTATCATCAAATTGCACAATCATGCAGCCCGATCGACAAATAAGCTCACCGCGATCCATCAATGAAATGCAATCGTCCCCCCCCTTGAGAGAGTTTGTTTACGTTTTTCTGTTTGTTTAATAATTTTATTGCCGACATACCTTTTTTCCTAGTATTTTTCTAATTAGTTTTTTTGTTTAATAAAATTATGAATAACTGACTTCGTTTTTCGTTACGGATTTTATTTTTTTATTGTGATTTTTATTATAATTACCTACATATTTTCAAAATATTTAAATGCCAGAGAATATTGATTCGACGCAAGCACTGCTCTTGTGAGGAGCTCGTTACTTACCATGGTTATACGAAGTGGCCATGGATAATTCGTATGGGACCAACGTTAGAAGAAACATTATTTCATTATTGATTTACTGTACTTGTCAAAATATTACTTACAAAATTTTTTTCTCATTCTACTTATCTTCAAAAGTTGATTCCATTTTATCTGATTGAAAATCTCTTCAATTCATAATTTCAGTAGCGTAGCATGGGGGGTCAAAGGGGGCTAATGCCTCAGGTGGCACTTCTGTTGAGGGCGGCAGGAAATGCCTGAGCTGGTTAATCCTGTTCTTATTATTAAGTAATCCTTATTAAATTCTTTTTAATATTTATTTTTAATAATAGCTAATAAATTAATAAAAGAAATACTTTTTTTTGACTTAATTGCGAAAATAGGGGGGCAGCAAATTTAGGGTTTGAAAACAAGAAATTGAGGAATTTTTAAGTATTTCATGACTCTTACGGATATATTAAAGCCAATCCAACAAAAAAACCCTCAATTAGATCCTTTTTTTGCGACATTTGGCCAGGAGTATTTTTAATACGGAATATATAAACAGGTTTCGTAAGTGGAACAAATTTCCGTTTCCCCTGACTTCAAAATTTTTTAATTTAAAATTTTTTACAGTCGGGGGTAAGCAACCGATGGGTTGCCTACTTATTCCCAATTATATATTTTCAAAATTTTCGTTTCATAGCTTTGTAAAATATTATACAACTAAAAATAATAAAGTTTTAGTTTACAAACTAAAATAAAATTTATTCTGATTAATTCTTTTATAAATAGTAAATTATTTTAAATTTAAAAATTATAAATAAACATAGTAAATTTTAAGCATAAGAATAATAAAAGGGCAACTGTCTCTCTCTCCAAAATTTAATTTAAATATTTGGCAATCCTGTTTTTCATTATGTGAAAAATTAATTTAATTGGCAAATAAATTTGATATAACCTGTATAATAAAGCAAGTTCTTTAAATCGTACCAACATTAGGGAAAAAGTAACTGGCAGTTTGACAACTATCTAACCTCAATTATTTATTGCTAGGCGCGCAGATTAATTATTGTATAATTTGTGTTGTTTAGAATGTAAGGTTTTTGTTAATGTGAGTAGATTATTAATTTAAATTAGGTTATAATTAGTGATTGTAAAATATATTTAGATGGCGACATCGTTAGCAGAACAATTAAGAAGACTTCAGGTACCGCAAACCGAAGTTCTTCAACGATTCAAGAAGCAGGCTTCATTAATTTTTGATTCGAAAGATGCTGCAAACTACGATACGGACACCGTCTATCAAATTGGATTAGATGGTTTAGCAGATTTAATAACTAGAGATAACGCTTTCGAAGAATTTCAAAATACGTTGTTTCACGTTACTTCAAAAACATTTGAACGTGCAGTCGAAACAGCCGAAGCAAATAAAAAATTAGACAAAACCATAAAAAGGTTTTTGTTGTTGTTGTCACCTCAGCTTACATTTAATAGTTCGGTAAAAGCTTTAGAATGGTTAGTGTATCGATTCCACATTCATCGATTTAATAAAGAAGACATGTTGATGTTAATTTTACCTTATCACGAAGTGGACATATTTGTTAAAGTTTTGCAACTTTTAAACGTCAAGTCACCAAATGATAAATGGAATTGGTTATTACCATTGCAGAAACCTCAAATACATCTCCCTAAGCAGGCCTTGTACAATCATGCCGCCTCCGATCCTTTCTTTTTAGAGTTTGTATCTAAATTTGTGCTTTCCATCATCAGGGAATTTGAGAAACCGGCAAGTCTCACTATCATTTACAATTTTTATTGTACTACTTTTGTTGGAGCAATCGAGTACTCGAAGAATGTCAACGAATCTCAAGTGTCTCACATGTTGCCGGTCATCTTGAAAGGTTTAGTTTCAGACATACCAGATTTTGTTGCTGCATCTTATATCATCACAGCTAAACTTTTGTCTCGAGTGCAACTAGAAGACAAAATTTTGCTTCATTTGATGGAAAAGCTTGTTCAAATGAACGCTCCAAAGTTAAAAACGGAAGCTTGTTTAACTATTGCAGTTCTCTATCAGTCACAGAAACAGTTTTCAATTATTTCGGATGCTGCATTTACCACTTTAATCAACAAAGAGAGTTTGGGTAAACTCTTACGGAGTTTAACTGAAGATGGAGTTGAAATTTATTGTTTAATTCGGACTCTTATTTTACATGAAATTAGTCGAATTAATCAATCTGATATTGATTTTGTGGATAAATTGTTCGATGAAATGAAAATTGATGACAAATTTGTTGACGATTTATTGACGTAAGTAGATTAGACTTTTGTTTTAGATTTACAAGAAAACACTGAGTCATTAAATATAGATTTTTTGCGTTTTAGCTTACCTTCAGTAGTTTTACATGGAGCATAAACCATTTTATACCGGTTGGCTTCTTATTAAAATTCTTATTACATAATAATTATTTTTAATAAAAAAATGTAATTATTTTTTTCTTTTCAGGTCGATTTTGAATCTGTATTCTGAAAATAGTGATATTTCAGAGCAGACTGTGGTTTGCTTGAAAAATTTTGTCCGTAAAATTGAGCGTCAATATCCCAGCTCGTTTGATGGTGCGGTTAAAAGAATTCTGACTTCAACAAACGAGGAAACTAAACATCATCAAAAAGCTTTACGTATGCTAGTCCATAATTTTAATACCTTAGAACATACTAACGAACTCGTTGAGAAATTATACCACCCTAATTCTATTATTCGAATCGAGGGTTTGAGCATATTGAAGAAAAACTTGAATGCTTTGAAAGAAAGAGATTGTGTTATGCTAGAAAACTTTTTGACTGATGCTTTAAACGATGACAATATGCAAGTTGTGCATACAACGCTAAGTTTATTTGATACCGAACTTTCGTTGGTCTTAAATATTGACAGTTTATGTGATATTCTAATTAAGTTACTGTCAAATTATCCACAAGATGAAGAAGCATGGAAGGTGACTTACGGCGCCTTAGATGTTCTATGCAGATATACCAATAATTCAAACATCAAAATTATTTTAGCCATTTTACCTTATTTGCTTCCAACAAGTGACGGCGAATTGAAAGCGGCAAAGCAAATTTTAAAGTCAGATTTTGCGAAAAAATGGAACCCATTAAAATCTTTTTGGAGACAACTACAAGGGACAACGGAAGAAAGTGTATTTTGTGAGCTAGTTCAAGCCTCTCTTTCGACGAGCAGCAAGTATCTTGATATTAAAGCTATATTGGAGGCGATCAGACAAGTACCTGAAGAAAATCGAAATGCTTTACACAAACAAATGGTGGTTATTCTTTTAAGCAATTGTTTACCAGAAAATAATCCAGCAGAAGTGAGTGCTTTAGTGTTGGATGTTTTCGAAATCTATTTCAAAACATCCAGCATTTCTACAATTAAAGGCAAATGTTTAAGTTCTGATTACATCATCAAAGCAAAAAGTAATAAATTTACATTGCAAGGATTTCTTCGTGGAATTTCGACTTTAATAACCAAAACTGAAAAGAAGAAAATCAATTTTAGTTGTTTTAACTTTAGTTCAAACGAAGAAATAACAGAGTTATATATACGATTGTTGAAAATGTTACTTGAAGGCTGTTTTGGTAATAAAACAAAATCTTTATTATTTTTAGAAACTCTGAGTACCTTTTTTCAACATTTTTGCGGAAGCAATATAGTTTTCATTGCTGAACTTCTTTTAAACGTTTCCATTGCCGAAAACAAACTTATAGATGATAATTTACGACTAAGTTGTCTGAAAGTTGTAAAAGAATTTGTTCAGAAGAATAGATGTATATGGGTACAATTTGTTCAATTTGACGTTTTAATTGTTCCATACATTTTGGTTTTGCTAAATACGCCAAATACTGAAATTCGTGAAATTTCTCTTCAGTTATTAAGAGATTTTACAGAATCATCCGATTCTGAGTTGGATAATTATGTGAAGTTGTTGAAAAAATTGCTTAAATACGAAGAAGAAATTCGTTTGGATAACGAACAAACACCGATTATGTTTTCTAAAATCCTATCTTCTACAAACAAGGCTTTAGTGAAAACTTTGAAAGAGTTGGTAAAAACTGCTTTAAATTCCGCTAATCCCACTTATTTACAAGCCGGAATTGTGACGATATTGAGTCTTCTAAACAATCCGGAAATTTATAAACAGTTTTCCAAGTTGAGTTTAGGTATTCTTGAAAAATATGGAAACAGTGAACGCGAAATGACTGGCTCTGATTCCACCATCATCTACAAAAACCTTCTACGATTTGATTCGAGTGTTGCTTCGGCTTTACAAGTTGGAACTCCAATTTGGGATTTAATAATACGAAGTATTTTGAATGACAAAATCCAATTGAAGTATCAGCTCATAACGACGTGTCCTTCAGTTTTTGTTTTGGAACAAATCGATTTAGAACTGTTTTCAAACTTAAAACCAAACGTTAAAATGGTACTTTTGGATGCCATCATCGAAATTGCTACCAATACCAAAAATGTTCAAGTATCTAACGCCGTTAACCATATTTTCAAAAAAATAGATTTGGATGCTAATTTAGTTAAATCCCAGTTACAGAAAATGCTTAACGTGAATTCGAAAGAAGATGAAGAAAAACGGAAAAAAACTGTCATTCCTAAGATCGATATTTTGGACACCAACGATTGGAAGAAGGGTATCACAATTTTGGAGTTTGTACAAGATAAAAAGAAATTTACCAATACTGCAATATTGTTTCCCATTTTGTTTGGAATCTTGAAGAAGTGTTTGGATTTTGACGAGCAAGCAAATTTGGAGTACGTGAAACAGCTTCTCTTGTCTGCAATTTTACATTGCTGTAATAAAATGAAATATGGAAAACCTTTACTAGAAAGCTGCTTCAACATGCATTCCGTCGTGCAGTGCATTAGAGCTTCTCAAAATCCTCAATCGCACCACCACGCTTTGGTTTTGTTAGCGCACACGACGACTTTAATTCCTAAAATAGTTATGCACAATATTATAACAATTTTCACTTTTGTTGGCTCATCGGTGTTGCGACAAGACGACGTTTACAGTTTTCAAATTATGACGAAATTAATCGACACAATTATTCCAATTTTAATTGAATACAACTCTAAAGAAAATATTTGCAATATATTACGAGTATTTGTCGACGCAATATTAGACGTTCCGGAACATAGAAGAATGCCTCTTTTCGTCCAGTTATTAACGGCTTTAAATCCAGAAGAATATTTATACTTGTTCCTTTTGATCATTTTTGAAACACAAGTTTCTAATTCTCAAAAAGAAACTCAGAAATCAAATAAAGATAGATTGTTAAGCAACGCTGACTACGTTCCTAAACGTTTGACCATTGCGGCCGACTTGATCAGGGAATTTTCCATCGAAGCGACCATGGTTTCTTTCATCAAGATATTTCAGTATTTGCACACATTACCTGAACAGAAAGATATTAGTGTAATGATTGAATCTTACGTCTTCAATATGAATCTGTTTACGGTAAAACAATTTCGTCACTACAAATATACCATCGTGACGTTTTTATCCAATTTTTTGTCTTCGCCACAGTTTGTTCATAAAATTGCATCGGAACCAGATTCAGAATTATTACAAATGGAAGGTTTACTTAAAGAATTCATCGTGCATAATCTGAATTTCATTCAAGAAACATCGAAAATTGCGCAACGCAACTCAAACACTGTTCACGCACACTACTGGAAAGTGATGTTGCACCACAGTTATGATATCCTGGATGCAGTAAACGCGTTATTACCTCCCCAAATGTTTCTGTTAGTGATGCACGGACTCATGGTTTACAGTCTAAGCACCGTTCGAAAAAGAGCCTTTGAATTGCTAAACAATAAACTACAATATAATCTAGAATATTTTGATAGTTGTGATAGTAACGAATTGTACAACATTTTAGTTACATCGATCATCAACATCATAAAGACAACATCGGACGAATCTGAACTCGACTCTGATCAAGAATTAATTATGCAAAAGGCCCTGTTTTCTTTAAAATTATTTTCTAAAATGTTATCGATGGAGTTTCCAGACAACTTTGTTGAAATACTTGATTTTTTGGCCACGTTAAGCAAAAACCCTCTAGGCAAATATAATGAAAACATAATAGCATCTTTAGTTTTATGTATAGCAGAATTTTGTAACTCGTTGAGAGCACATGCAATTCCATGCTTGAGTAATTTCATGCCGTCGCTTTTAAAACTACTTAAATCTCGGAAGAATATTACTACTCCAAATTTATTAATTACGAGCGTCGTGACGGCCGTTTACAAAATTTTGGATTGCTTAGCATTATTTATGAGTCCTTACATAGAAAAAATTTTATACGAAATTTCCGTTTTATCCTGCAAGTGGAATCAAAGTGACGATCACAAATTAGAGCCCTTTTTGAAAAAATTAATAGGCATTCAACAAAAGTTAGGCTCGTTGATTTCCTTCGTAATTTTATTACCTTCGATAGAGAATTGTTACAACAAATTTGTTTCTAAAACCAATTATTCTGCCATCGGTTTTTTAATGGAAGTTTTATCGGAATCGTTTACTCATTTACTAGCAGCCGATATTCAAGTAAATTTACCCGAATTAACCAACTTCTTTTTGAATACGTTGCAATTGCGCGCAACGGAAAGCTGTACACATGCAGAAGCTGACGAAGTGGAAAAATACATCATAAAGTCCCTTATGGCGTTAACTTTAAAATTGTCCGAATCGAATTTCAGGCCATTATATTGCCAACTGTATGATTGGGCCATTCATGCTGACGAAAAATCCGAACGTGTCATAACCTTCTATAATCTTTCTAACGCGTTTGCAAATTCTCTTAAAGGTATATTTTCGCTGTTTGCCGGACAATTTTTAAACAATGCGGCGAAGTTATTGGACGATTGCAACACTACTGAAACTCAAGATTTATATTTCAAAGAAGATGAGAAAAATATCGCGTTGGTCGAACATATTCTGAAAACTTTACAAACTATTTTCATATTTGATAATCATAAATTTGTTAATAAGACAAGATTCAAGATTCTCATGCAACCTTTAGTCGATCAACTGGAAAATGCTCTTGGCGGTTTAGATTGCTTACAACAACGGGCAAGCAGGGTTGTAACGCCTTGTATTGTAGAATTTGCCGTTGCAACGGCTGATGATTCTTTATGGAAAGATATGAATTACCAGATTTTGTTGAAGATGAAACACGACTCGTTTCAAGTCAGACTTGCAGCGTTACATTGTTTAGGTGAAACGGCTAAGAAATTGGGAGAAGATTTTATGATATTGGTACCCGAAACTATTCCGTTTCTTGCAGAACTTATGGAAGACGACGAAGAGGAGGTTGAAAAAGCCTGTAAGAAGATGTTACAAGAACTTGAGAGGTCTTTGGGAACATCCTTACAAGAATATTTTTAAAGTTTTGTTTTGTTTGTTTAAAGTAACTTATTGAATTGATTTTAATATTGTAGAATAATATTTTTATTACACAAAATGAATTTTGTGTTATTTGTGTTTGGTAAAAGTATTTACTTTAAATTTTAGGAAGATATTGGCTCTAACTAAGTTATGATGTTTTGCATTACATACCAAGGTTTTTGATCTCTGCCAGCTAAGAATAGATCCTGTCTGCCTTGACATTGGGCTTTCTCCTATCGAAGACCGAGCCGAACTCACAAATCTCTGAGCATATAAATTGCTTTACATCTGATGCAGCTTGCTGGGCTTGTCGCAGATGTGTCCGTAACTCTAGATTTTTGTTGATGAGGGCAAATCATCAACCCAGGGGGACCGCCGACTTTACGTGCCCTCCGAAGCACGGAGACGATCATAAGAAATTTTAGACTCGTTCCGGATTTGAACCGGGTACCTTATAGTGTCAGCAGTTATTCAGCTAACATACTATAGGCTAATGACCGTCTTTTAAAAGCTAAAAATAGCTTAAGGCCATATAATTCTTGGTGAAGCAAACCTTGCCCTAACCATAATTTCTTATAGATTATCTCTCGTGTGTAAGAACTGAAGGCAGTTTTTTCGTTGATTATTTACGTAAAATGTATAAATTCATGGCATAGCCATCTAAGCGAAGATGTTATTTAAATTTGTGTCATAAAATTGTGTTCCCACAAAGGCCTTTTGATCATGAAATCCACGGGGTACGACAAACCGTTCCCGTTAAGAGGACGTCTATTAATTACGTGAGGTGATTTTGGCAATTTTTCAACCCCCCGCCCCTGGTAAGATGTCGTGAGATATGGCACGACCCCCCCCCCCTTTTAATCTCTATTGAGATTGTTTGTTTTACTTAATTTAACCCAATTCTCTCGCAATTTTACAGTTTCTTGCGACAAAAAATTGTTGTGTTATTTCTGAGAGTCCTCCCCTCCCCAACGTAAGATTGGGTGAGATTCGGCTTGACCTCCTCAAACGCCGACCATTTTTTGTTGTGTTTCACATAACTTTATAAAGTAAGGGCCACTTAAACCATGTTGGCCCGGCGGCAATTGCCCCCATAGTAGTTACGCCACTGGATTTCTCTATTTTTACATGCAACATTTTAAAAAATCATCATTCATCTTCATTTTCTTAAATTAATTAAAGATTTGTTACAGAAATAACATTTTGATGTTACCCCCGGTACAAAATTTTAAAAATGTGGTCCTGAATTCCTGAATACTCTCCTCTATTTACAATATCAAACAGTGAAAAATAGGAAAATAGTTAAAATTGAAAGTGCGGTAGGGGCAGTACTTGTAAGTATTAAATTGTTATTTTATTTGAATTATTTGTTGTAGAAATTTTCAACCCCTTTCCAACAATAAATATAATTGCTAACCATATAAATAAATTAATAGCCGTATTTTTGTTGTGAAGTTGAAAGTCGTTCGAAATATTCCCGCCCCCCATTGCTCAAAACAGTTTCGAATTGTAGTGACGTTCGTATTACACATTTGGCTACATTTCAAATTATTGTTTATCGTTCATCGTTGATTTCAATTCTAACCTCACTTTTGATAAAATTTTTATACGACTGTTGACAATTTCTACAACAATGCCACCATTTGTCACGAAGGCTAACATTAAACATTTGATTAAACGCAACAAGAAACGAATTGAAAGGCGCATGCAGAGAAGAAGAAAAATAGCGCAAGAAAAGCATACAAGTGTTGCAGAAAGCGATAGATTCGATATTGTTGGAAGTTTACCTCAAGAAATCGCTCAATCTATTTTTGCTCGACTGAAACCTTCAGATTTACGTAATGCTCTGAGAACATGTAGAAAATGGAAAGATTTAGCAAGCGACGAATACTTTTGGAAGCACAAGTGTAAGTTGGATAATTATCCGGAAGTGAAAGAATCCTTACGAGGCAAAGTATACGAAAAGTTTATCTACAAATCTGAAAGTTACTGGGAGGTAATAAAACAACTTTGATGATGTAATTCAGTTCTATAGCTTTTTTTTTAGAGGGTTTATGTGTACAATGAAGCCTTGCATCAGAACTGGCGTGAAAACAAATTCAAAAAAACGATTTTTGATTTCAGTGGCAATCCAGAAGTTCATTACTTTGATGACGAAATTCTCATTATGACGAACGAAACCAAGAGGATATTTGTATATAATCATTCTGCCGAAAAGGTAAGTGAAGTGAGAAATTTGTTGTCGTGAATATTTTAACCTGTGCTTTTTAATTTAGTTTCTCCAAGTCTTTCCTGTAAGAGCAAGTGGGTATCATGTCGTTATTATTAGAAAAACATTAAATTTTGTAGTTTATTCTCACAAGAGTGATAAATTGTTAATCATCTGGTGCATCGATACTGGGCTATGTCAATTAAATATGACTTTCCAAGATGAGGATACGATACGAGATGTAATCATTGACAAACATTTGTGAGTAACACGAAATTATTGAAAGTAGGATTTTATTTCATTTTTATTTCAGAGTTGCAGTTTTATTTCATAGTGGTAGTTGGCAAATAGTGAACATTTTGAGTGGAAAAGTGGAGCACAACATTAAATTTGAAGATCTTGTTCATTGTTTGTGCTTTCATGAAGGTCAAGTTGTCTTTGGTACTCGAAACGGTGTTATAAATATTTTGAATTGGGCAGATAAAATGATAACAACGACGCTTATCTACGATACAGAAACAATTATATATAGAATAATGGTAAGTCTGCACTATTTACTGATTAAAAATATAAAGAGATTATTTTTAGATAAATGGTGATTATTTGATTAGTTTTTCTTCAAATGATGTTTGTGTTTGGAGTTTACAAAAGAAGACAAAGTTGAATGTCATTGTTCATGGTGATCAATCAAATATTCATGAATATGCAGTTTTTAGTAATTCTACAATTCTACTACACTTCTTGCAATTAATCGAAATGAAAATATGTTAGAAGCTTGGGATTTATGTGATAGAACTCGTCAATTTGCCATAGGTAGGTTTTCCTTTAATAATAACTTCTTTAATTTTCTATTTTATTCTAAATGTTTGTTTTCCGTTATGTTGGTTTCAAAACCTCAAATTATTTTAGGGGGTAAGCTAATTTTGGAACGCATTTTTTTGGGTAAAATAATCACAGAATAGCCTAGTAGGTTAGTCAGCTGCATCCCCCATTTTGAATTTTGGATTTAAAACAGTTTAAATCGTTTGTATCTTGTTTGTACCTTTTTTATTTTCTTTTTTTCCTGGTTTGTTTTTTAGATATTTCTAAATACAGTGAAACTTCCTTAACTCGAACTGCTTTAACTCGAATTATCCTATAAATCGAATTTTTTTTTATAAAATATAATAGGTTTATCAGATATTTACCTGTAATTTTATCTCCATAAAAATTGTTTAAATATAGTTGACCTTTCATTGTATATAGTATAAATTGTTGAGTATGAGGTCAGTAAGAACAAAAATTAAGTTGTCCGACGTTTCGGGTTCTTTATTGACCCATTTTCAAGGCCATAACATAACTCCATAACTCGAAGTTTCTCTAATTCGAACTATTTTGGTGGTCCCTTGAGATTTAAGTTAGGGAAGTTTGACTGTATGTAAAATAAGCATTTCGCCTCATTTTGAATTATGGATCCAAAATTGTTTTTGGATTTTGGATTAAAAATACAAAATTGAGAGCTGGTGAAATGCCCATTTCAGATATTTCAAAATATCTCAAATACAAAATGGGTACATGTACGAAAATAAAGAAGATACAATCAGGTATAAACGGTTTAAACTATTTTGGATCCAAAATTCTAAATAGGGAGTGCCTGGCGAAATGCACCTGGTTTAATCCTTAGGTCATAAGGCAATGGAAATAACTCGGAAATGGAATTTGTTTTGTTCAAGCCCTTTACTTTAGGAACAGAAAGGTCTTAAGTATGTTTTAATTTAAATAATACCAAGATAAAATTTTGTGAAAAACTAAAAAAAAAGTTGATCTAGTTTCCGAGCTATTGCCCTTCATAAAACACTGATTTTAAAAAATACAAAAAACCCAGTTACATGTTTATAAAAGCAGGGCTAAATATAAAATATTTTCATTGAGAAAAATAAAAATTTCTCTGCACATAAAAATGACATGATCTTATTTAGTTTTAGAGGACTATGTTACACGAAGTTCTCTTCTAATGAACGACCATTATATTTTTACTAGTACTTCTAAATTTTTGAATGGCGATGTGAAAATGAAAGTGTGGTGCAAGAAAACAGGAATTTATTTTTCAAATATGAGTTTCGACTGTATGTTTGAAAAACCACTAGCGACAAACACAAAGTTTACTTATTTGAAATCGAACTTCTATACCTGCATGCATATACAGGATTTTGAAAAAGAAATTAAGTTGAGCCAACTGATTTCCATCTCCACCTAAAAAGTTGTTAATTTTTCGCTTTGAGTAAGTACTTTTATCTGACTAGAATATATTTTATTTTACATAAAACCTTTTTTTTTATTTTTAGAGGCTAGTGAAACAATATTTTTAATGGGAGCAGTCCTACAAGAATTAAATGTTACTGTGACGTTTTGTTTTGCAGTTTACGTATTTTGTTATTTGAAATTTTTTATTAATTAATAATAATAAAGGGTGCACATTTTAATAATTATTGTTTTGTAGTGATATAGATATGTTTCATTTGGCCATGATCTCTAAAAATACGCAAACTTTTCAGACAGATTTATTATATTACTATACAGTATACAGGGTGTCGCCGGATACACTTTACATAACTTAAGTGGTGATTTTTTTTCTAAATTCAAACCTTCGAGAATTAGGCCTCTTTAAAGCATTTTTTTTAATTTCCACCTTCACATGGCCATAGCTCCGAAAATATTAATTTTTCAGTAAAAATGGTTTAGTAGGTACGTTTTTAAAGAGCGTGAAATAATCTACAAACTAAATTTAAACCTTTTATTGTCTAAAATCAACGGTTTTCTAGCTATAAATTCAAGTTGGCAAGAAAATGTTGAAAAATTCGAGCTATTTTATTTTTTGGTTTTACTTCAAAACGAAAGATTTTACAAAAAATCTGACGCCCCATTCCAGATAAGAAATTTAATGGACTACAACTTTTGTCTAATAAAAATGTTTGAAAAACCAATCCATTTCACAGAAAATAATAAACAAGGCAGCTACAAAGCAAAAAATGAAATTCATAAAATTTTCATTTTTTTATTTAGTCATTTTTGGCTAAATGGCGCACTTCTAAAATAAAAAGTGAAAAATTTACCAAAAAATCATCAGAAAATTATTAATAACAAATGAACTATGCAATATATATCGAAAGATCTCACTACAAGACTGGCGCAACTTGTTATGGTCCGAGTCGGAGTCCCCCCAACAAGGCTCACTATTGTCACCATCTCTATTCAACATCTACACGAGCGACCTCCCAGCCCCAAAAAACCCGAGGACGAAGATTTCACTTTATGTGGACGACAAGGCGGTGTACTCAACATCAATGAACCCTGACACCGCCACTACCTACCTTCACGAGGCCGTCAACGGTTTGGAAAGATGGTTCGAAACTTGGCGCATTGGGGTAAACTCAAGTCAGAGAAACGCAACCATGTTTCGGAAACGTTCGAAGCTTCACAAGTCGAACGTCTTCGTGTTCAAAGAGCCCATCCCATGGAATCCCACCTCAAAGTACCTGGGAGTCACCTTATACCGACGCCTCACCTGGACTTCACACATCAGGAACGTCACTAATCGAGCGAGGGGCATCACCATCAAACTCAACTCACTTTTAGGGCTGCAAAGCAACATGTCATCGGACAATAAACTTCAAATCTACAAGGCAGTTATCAGGCCAACCATGTCGTATACAGCAACCGTCTGGGCAACAGCATCAACAAACCAACTCCGCAAAGTCCAGATAGTCCAAAACAAGAACGTCAGATCAGATTTCAAGGCACCCTACTACGTCACAAATAGGAGACTTCACGCCGATGGCAACATCGAAACCATCAGCGAATTCATCAACAAACTTTCCAATATAATATATCCTTTTTAATAATTGTGAAATTTCAGATAATCCATTTATCAAAAAATTTGGAAAACGACTATCTGTAAATCTAGGTCAACCAGCCACTCAGACCGCGCATAATCCCCTTTCCTTTCAAGAATAGTATTGTTCGTGTAGCAAGCCACTCCCACAATCGACGCAGGGATCTGAATTTATAGCTACGGACATCATCAACCGTAGGAAAATTATCGCAATTTCCGCAGTATTCGTGGACTTTGAAGCAGTTTTATTATTCAAAGTATTCATGTATTAATTATAATGTTATAATTAATTATAACCTTCTTTAGTTTAGTTTACTGCCTCTGTTTTTTCCCATTTCAGGATCACCCGATCCAGCCCGATCAGCCTCGCGCGCACCCAGAGGGAAACCTTTGCTTTCCAAAACGTCAACGCACCCACACCAGATGAAGGAGATATTTGTTAACCCCGGCACTCCACAGCTCAAATTTAAACTAGCTGAACGAGACAGATCTGGTCTATGACGCGTATAAAACCGCTAGGAGAGAGATGGCGATACTCATCCTCAGAAGCCAGGAAGATAGCTGGAGGGGCGTCCTAAAAGATATCAATGCCGATGTCTGGGATGTCGAATAGTAGCCAAAAAACTCAGAATGAAAGAATAAACAAAATCTTAGATACCTTATTCTCCGCCCACGATAACATAGGGTAGGATAGATAGATCTCTTTCCAGCTTTCCAGGCGATTAAAAGCTCATCTACCGGTAAGGCTCCTGGACCGGATTGCATCCTTAGTGAGATCATTAAAATTACGACAGAAGAGCATCCCGAAGCATTGCTAAGAGTCATTAATGGATACGCCAAACTCTGAGAGTTTCCGAAGACCTGGAAGCGAGCAATATTGGTGCTGATCATAAATGGCGACAAACCACTCGACGTGTATAACTCATACAGGCCAATATGCCTTTTAGACAATATGGGGAAAGTTGGGAGACTTGAGCAGCTTTCGAAAGCAAAGATCGACAATAGACTCAGTAATCGTCGAGAACGCAGCCAGAGCCAGAGATGGAACATGGAGGACTAGGAAGATAGTGGCGCTAATCACTTTCGATGTCTAAATTCCTTTTCAACTCGGCGAACTGGAGATTAATAGTAATATAGATAGAAAAGATAGGCGTGAAACCAGCTTTAGTTACAATTATTAAGTGGTACTTCAGCGAACGAGAGCTACTAGTGATGGAGGAAATGTACACTGGCCATAGAAGTATGACAAAGCGGCGTCTCGCAGGACTCTTGCTATGGAACATACTGTACGACGGGGTTCCTGCACACGGAATTATAAAATATAATAATTTTGTCAACTTTTACATTTTTATATCGTACATTTGCAATTGAAGAAATTCAACGCAATAAGTACCCACGTTAATAATTAATGTTCGGATAAAATGCCGAAATATCGATAAGGTTTTGTTTTAAAGTTGTAAATATGATTTGTAAAAATAATCGGGATTAAAATAATAAATTAACTGGTTTCAAGTGTAAATGAATGCCTTTAATAGCCTCGAAAAGGATTTGATGCTATCTGCGGTGAAAACGGTGATTCCGGATATACGAGGTATGTTCAAAATAAAACGAATTAATTTTTTTCTCAAAAATTCTTTATTTAATCATCAATGTTGATGTTGTATCTTTTAAAATAATTCTCCTCGGATATAATACACTTTAGTTTAGCCAAATGT
This sequence comes from Cantharis nigra, assembly GCA_958510845.1. Taxonomy (NCBI): domain Eukaryota; kingdom Metazoa; phylum Arthropoda; class Insecta; order Coleoptera; family Cantharidae; genus Cantharis; species Cantharis nigra. Next base: position 15,416,448 of record OY294029.1, read on the forward strand.
GTGATCGTCACTTCTGCCGTTATTTTATGTGATTTTCTTGCTTTTACATTTAGCGCAACTGTTTTCTCACCAATACTTGTATTTTAAAAGCTCTATTAGCACACAAAATTTTAAGACAATCGGTTTAACATTTCCGGTGATACGATGACATTTTCATTTTTTAAATTTATTTTATTGTGGTAGCCCTGGCAAAGATTTCTCTGCCAAAACCTTATTTTCACCACTAGAGCCCACCAGACATACGTCCAAAAAGTTTGATTGCCATCGACGCAGAAATGCCGAAGAAAATCGAGGTACAAGGACTTTTTTAAAGGTTTTGCAAAAAAGTTATCTTTTTATTTCATGTTGAATTCCTGATTTAGGGGGTTAATGTTCCTACATACAAAATTTGGTTGAATGCACGTGATGCGAAATTATGTTCTATCAAATTTTGATTAGAGCGCTGAGCTCGAGAACGCACGTTGGCACGGTCGTTATTTTGTGTTTTAAGTGATATGTATTTAACCGTCCGCATAGAATCGTGACCATCGGTAGCTCTTGATGTGTACACAATTAAGTGATTACAACAAGAATGCAATACTGATGACGAGTAATGAGTCAGAAACACATGGTGTGATGACTAGGAAGTTGAAGAAGCAGTACATGTATCTATCGCTCTTTGCCTAAATTATTGTGCTTAATTTTTAGTATGTTATAATTATTGAAAACAATTAATTATTTAGCGTGACGGGAGATCCCCCTCCCCGGAGTGTAGGTAAAAGTATGACAAATAAAAGCGTCGTATTTTCTAACTCTTAAGGGATCTTAACGGAAGGGATCTCTTAACTTAAAGGCGAAACCTATTCTAAAATAATAAAAGATCCTTTAATAGAGACCGCCCTTCAAGATCGATCTTTATTTAGCTAAGTGGTAAGGGATGCCTACAGGTACTATGTATAAGGATTATTTCATTCAGTAACTCGAAAGGATCCGTAATCAACGTCAAAATACACCTTGTTGATCCCTTACATGAGAGATGGTCAGTAGGCGCCTTTAAGAAAATTGAAGTGTCCTCTAAATAACAATATATTGACATACAATGAAACTTTATGTTTTTGGACATAGAAGCAGGGCCAGATTAGGTCTTGCTTGAGCGTTAGGCTATGATAAGGGTCCGCCTTCTGTAAGGTGACAAATGCTGGTTAGGGAGCAATTGCCCCCTCTGCCCACTGGTGGTTACGCCAATGGATTTCGTGAAGAGAGAAATGATTTAACTTTTATTAAATATTCAGCATCTTGATTTACTTAAATTATTAATATTAATTTATAGTTACAGGTTATAGGTTTTATGAATTTATATCAAATCGCGTCATTTTACAGTTTACAACAAAATTATTTGAATTGTAGTGACTTTTGTATTACACATTTGGCTACATTTCAAATTATTGTTTTTCGTTCAACGTTGGTTTCAATTCTAACCTCACTTTTGATAACATTTTTGTACGACCGTTTACAATTTTCACCAAAATGCCAGCATTTGTCAAGAAGGCTAACATTGAACGCAACAAGATACGAATTGAAAGGCGCATTCAGAGAAGAAGAAAATTAACCCAGGAAATAGATACAAGTGTTGCAGAAAGCGATAGATTCGATATTGTTGGAAGTTTACCTCAAGAAATCGCTCAATCCATTTTTGCTCGATTGAACCCTTCGGATTTACGTAATGCTCTGAGAACCTGTAGAAAATGGAAAGATCTAGCAAGCGACGAATACTTTTGGAAGCACAAGTGTAAGTTGGATAATTACCTGGAAGTAAAAGAAACCTTACGAAGCAAAGTATACGAAAAGTTTATCTACAAATCTGAAAATTACTGGGAGGTCATAAACAACTTTGATGACGTAATTCAGGTTTTTAGCTTTCTTTTAGAGGGTTTATGTGTACAATGAAGCCCTACACCAGAATTGGCGTGATTACAAATTCAGAAAAACGGTTTTTGATTTTCCAAGAGGCGATCCAGTAGTTCATTACTTTGATAACGAAATTTTCATTATGACGAACGAAACCAAGAGGATATTTGTATATAATCATTCAGCCGAAAACGTAAGTCGAGTGAGAAATTTGGTGTTGTGGATATTTTAACCTATGCTTATTTAATTTAGTTTCTCCAAGTATTTCGCATAAGAACAAATGGGTATAATTTTATTAGAAAAACATTAAACTTTGTAGTTTATTTTCACTACATATATAAATTGTTAATCATCTGGTGCATCGATACTGGGCTATGTAAACTAGATATGATTTTACAAGAGGAGAATATAGTACGAAACGTAATCATTGACAAAAATTTGTAAGTAACACGAAATTGTTGAAAGTGGGATTTTATTTCATTTTTATTTCAGAGTTGCAGTTTTATTTCATAGTGGTAGCTGTCAAATAGTGAACATTTTGAGTGGAAAAGTGGAGCACAAATCTAAAATTGGAGCTCTTAATTATTGTGTGTGCTTTCACGAAGGGCAAGTTGCCTTCGGAACTCGTAACGGTGTTATAAATATTATGAATTGGGCTGATAAAATGATTACGACGACGCTTATGTACGATAGAGAAATAATTATAAATAGAATATTGGTAGGTCTGCACTATTTATTGCTTACAAGTATTAAGAGATATTTTTTTATATAAATTGTGATTATTTAATTAGTTTTTCTCCAATTGATATTTGTGTTTGGAGTTTACAAAGCAAGACCAAGTTGCATGTTATTGTTTGTCGGGATCGATCAAATTTTCATGAATATGCTGATTTTTTAAATTCTACTACCCTTCTTGCAATTAATGTAAATAAAAGCAAGTTAGAAGCTTGGGATGTTACTGATGGAACTCAAAAATTTAACATAGGTAAGTTTTATAATAACTTTCTAATCTCTAATCCTCAAAAAATTGAAAGGGGGTAAGCTTATAATCAGTATTATTTTGAGATAGGCAATATAAGTGGGATGCATTTTTTCCAGTAAAATTAACCGGGAATAATCACAAAATAGCATTGCATACAGCCTTGCTGGATTTTCTTTTTTCTTTAATTTAACCAATTACAATATTCGACCAATATTTTACCCTACTTTAAACTTTCTCTTTCGAGGGTTGGTGGGCAAGTGCTTACATAACAAAATGATGCGAAACAAATAAACCACTGAAAAAATCACATGTTTCTGATTTTGTTTGCAGCTTTGAAAACTATAAAATTTTTTGACTGATTTCAGTTTTTGGTCCGAAACTCCTAATAGGGTGCTTCCTTTTTTGAAGTTGTTAATATTTCCTACAATTTTAGCCGACCTCCAATTTTTAAGTTTAATAGATCCCAAGATACAGTACCTCAAAAATTGCAAATCTTCCAAAAAGTTCAAAATTTTAGTTTTTGTTTGGTTTTTGTCATCTGTTGGGCTAAATATTGGCGGAAATACTTTCTTATTCTACGAGAAAATTCATTGGATATGAAGTTTTAAAGTAGTTATTTAGCTTTAATGTAGGCTCTAAACGAAGCCTGTAGGCCCAACAGGTACCTCATTATCTTAGAAAAACAAAAACTGGGAAATCGAGGGAAGGACAAATCGGAGCCTGTGTGCATTGGATGAACTGAATAGGCGGGGTCGAACCTCAAAACTCGGGGTGCACTATTGCTACATGACAACACTGATGAAGAAATTTACACAAGTTGAGAGGATAGGAGACTGGGACCTCCACTTGGAAACAATCACAAACATGCCCCATCCTTCCACTCAGCAGGCCACTTTCTATACGCTAAGACTGCTCGTCTGTACCTGCAGGACATGAACAACTTACAGCAAAGAATGGATTCAAAAGAGTTTCAATTATTTACCCATGGAGGAGAGTTCACAATTCGCCAATTACACAAATTCTGGTCAGGCCTATGGACAGATTTAACAATTGAACAGGTGCTGATGAGATCAATGAAGACCCAGGGGGCTAGATGCATGGACGAAGTCTCTACCAGTGTTCTTGCCCATTAGACTGGAGGAATGGTGTACATGCAGAACATCTGTGAGGGTCTTGAATGCTTTTGGGACGTTTCCTGTAAAACCACATAGCAACATATTGACATGAGACTAGCTCGTACTGAACGAGATACTGCTGATGTGGAGAAATTGAAAACCATTTGAAAACCAAACCAAAACCACGTTGCTAAAGAATTGGGAACTGATGGGGTCAACGAAATTGTTGAAAAGTTGTTTGGGAAAGTTGGATTCCAACGAAGAAACAAGTTCGTACCTTGTCGGCACTCACTATCAAAATGCAAAGCAAGCAGGTTGAAATTCATCTTTTAACCATTTTCCAGAAGCTTTGCATTCTCAATGCAAAGGAGCATTTCAAATATGAGTTAGCTCCCTACCCAATGTCTCCCAAAGTGGGAGTTTGAGAGCATTTCTATAGATATTTTCTTCAAAAAATAAATTTCAGACACCTTATTTTGATCAAGTCAGTCTCAATAAATTCAGACCACGAGTCACCGCTGTTTTCAATTTAGTTAAGCCTCCCTCCTTGGTAACAATAGCAAGTATTGGTTTTGCTAATCGTCAGGCTCAAATAATTTCTGATTTCTCCAATTTTTTGTTTTTTTAAGATAATGTGGTACCTGTTGGGCCTACAGACTTCGATCAGGACTTCAATTAAAGCTATATAATAGGACGTAGTTATGCAGAAACCTACCTATCCACAATTTTCGAAAAATGAGTTAATTATGAAAATGGGCTTATTAGGTACTATTCTTTGACTGGAAAAAATCTAGAAAAAATTCAACAAGCTAAAATGGATATTTTGTAGCTATTTATTATTATGCATAAAACTACCAACCCACATAATTTGAGTATTTTTGTACAAAATCAGGAAATAGTATTTTTGGCTGAAAGATAACTTAGAAATAATTGACTTAAAGGATATAAAGGCACTTTCAATCTGTCTTTCTAAGTGTTCTATCCAATACAATTTTTAAAATTAAATCTTATTTATTTATTTTCTCAATAAGTGTTTTATTGAGTTGTAGGTTTCTGCATAACTACGTCCAATTGTTCTAAAACTTCATATTTACTGAATTTTTTTGTAGAATGAGTATTACAGCCAATATTTAGCCCGACAGACGACAAAAACTGCAATTTTGAACTTTATGGAAAAAAATTCAATTTTTGAGGTTTTCTATCTTAGGATCTATTGGATCTAAAAAATTGGCGGTGGGATCAAATTGTAGGAAGTATTCACAGCTTCAAAAAAGGAAGGAATAACTTTTTCCGTAGGAAACATTGCATATTGAATAATTGTAGTTCAAAATGTAGAAAAAAACACCATAGGTACTCCATGCGGCATTCGGCACGTTTAGTTTCCGTACGACGAGGTGTTGACACATTCCATTCCAGTCGTTCGACATTGATTCGGCGACAATCGCCTATCAAAAGTAGACAGTCGATTCTACTTCTTTCGAATCGACTCACTCCACCGAACGGCCAAGCCGAAAGGTGGTTTACATATTCAATTAGTTTTCGATTCAATAATCCACCCGTATCGTTCAACCCAGATTGATCTGGTAGAAATACAACACATTCATTACGGTTACAATAAGTAACAAAGTAACAAGTAACAAAAATAACAGATCAAAAACGTGTGCAGACGATACCTACTAAATTTTCTTGCGTCGAAGTCGTTTGAACTACTAGATCTCACTGGTGCTTTTGTATTCGATAACTCTGTTGTGGGCTGTTGGAAGGGTTGCCAACCTACCGATACGCGAAACCTATTGTGTTTAAATTTAAAATTAAAACTCTTGCAGAGCCGCCACACTACTCTCCCTGCAGTGACGAAGTCACGATCGGTGGCTGGTGTTCGGCTTGAATGGTGACCTTCCATGCTTCGATTGGTGGTTTGGGAGGCTTGCCAACTGGATTACCTTTGACTCATTGTTTGTCAGGTTTGTTCGTATCTTCTACATACGCCGCTTTTATTCGGTTGATCGAAACTTCTTGTAGCTTGCCTTTTACTTCGATTATGAAGGTGACCTTTTTTTGTTGTACTGCTTTGTGTGGTCCTTCATAGATAGGTGTAAGAAGTGGGGTGACAGCATCGATACGAAGAAAAACGTATTTGCAATTTCTTAGCTCTTTTTGAACGAATACGGGTCTTCTGGTTGTGTGATTGGATGTTGGAGTTGGTTTCACAAATCGTATAACTTCCTTTAATTGTGTTACGAAGTCGCTTGGTGATGTGTTGCTCGTTTCCTCAAAAAACTCGCCGGGTAGCCTTAATGAAGTGCCATAAACCAGTTCGGCTGGAGTTGCAGGAATACCTTCCTTTACTGCGGAGCGATAGCCTAATTCCTAATAAAATTGTAGGAATTAAATCAACCCAGTTGTTGGAACGATAGCACTTTATGGATGTTTTTAAGGATCGATGGAGGCGTTCAATCAAAGCATTTGCCTGTGGATGATATGCGGTGGTTCTGAAGTGTTTAACGCCAAGCATTTTGGTTAATTCGCGAAATAATGTTAACTCAAACTGTCTTCCTCTGTTCGTCGTGATCTGTGGTACACCGAATCTTGAGATACATCCAGTGATCAGAGCTTTCGCAACCGTTTACGCAGTAATGTCCTGAATCGGGATTACTTCTGGCCAGCGTGTAAATCTGTCTATACATGTCAAACAATAAGTAAAACTTTGGGATGATGGAAGTGGACCAACCAAATCGATGTTAATGTGACTGAACTTTTCTCCTGGAACCTAAAATTTTGTAAGTGGAGGTTTATTGTGACGCTGTACCTTCGATCTTTGACAGGCCAGGCAATTTTGAGACATTTTTCTGCAATCTCGGCGAATTGATGGCCAGACAAATCTGTCGGTTATTAATTTGGTCGTAGACTTGACGCCGGGGTGTGATAAGTTGTGGATTGTATTGAAAACTGTCCTTCGGAATGCCGTTGTTATGAACGGCCTGATTTTTTCAGTTGACGTGTCGCAGTATATTTGCGAGTGATCCCTATAAATCGTAAAGTGTCTACCTTCCAGTGATGAACGAAAATGTTTTACCGCTTGGTAAATTCCGCGTAACTCTCTGTCGTATGTGCTGTAACGTTTTTGGGTATCTGTGAGACGTTTTGAGTAAAACCCTAGTGGCTGCAAGTTCCCATCTTTAACTTGTTGGAGAGCGGCGCCTACGGAATTATTTGAAGCGTCGACGTATAGACATAAATCAGCTTGGACGGATGGGTGGGCCAGTAGTACTGCGTTGGCTAGTTTTTCCTTGCAATTTTCGAAAGCTGTTGTTGCTTCGTCTGTCCATTCAATCGGAGTGTTGTCGTTTTTCTTGTTTCCTTTCATTAGTCTTTGCAGAATTCCTTGAGATACTACCGCGTGTGGGATACAACGTTTATAGAAGTTGATTGACGCGAGGAATCTCTGTAGATCCTTGGCACATTTGAGTTGAGGAAATTTTTGTATGATCTCGACTTTTTAAGGTAATGGGCGTATTCCGTCTTTGCTAATGACGTGACCCAAAAATGTTATCTCGGTTTTAAAAAATTCGCATTTGGAAACGTTAATTTTTAGTCCATGTTCTCTAAGTCTCTGAAATACGATGCGAATGTGTTCTGTGTGCTCTTCGTGGCTCTTGAATGAAATGAAAAAATCGTCGATGTATTTGAATACGAATGGCAGTCCTTTTAGCACCTGGTCGATACACCTCTGGAAGGTTTGTGCAGCGTTGCGTAGCCCGAATGTCATAACTAAAAATTAAATAAACCAAATAGTGTTATGATTGCCGTCTTTGGAATGTCGTCTTCGTGTACCGGAAATTGGTGGTATGCCTTCGTCAGGTCGATTTTTGAGAACACTTTTGAACCGGATACATTGATTGTAGCATCTTGGATGTGGGGGCACGGGGTACCTATCTGGAACAGTTATTGCATTTAACCTTCGATAATCTCCACATGGGCGCCAATCGCTGTTCTTTTTTGCAACTAAATGTAGTGGACTGGCCCATGGGGAATTTGAAGCGAGCTTTAGCGAACACCGGTGGTCTGTGAGTTTCTATATGGTGAAAAATATTTTATTTATTTTTTAAATTAGCGATGAGGTTTGGCTGTGCTAAATCGCTGAATTCTTGCAATAGTTGTTCATACTCGGAGCCCAGTGGGATGGAGGTAATATTTATGTGCAGTTCGGTAACATGTTCGATTTTTCCAGCAGCTGTTAAGTTCGTTTTTCCATCGATAAGTTTTTTGTTTCGCAGGTCTACCAGTAATTTGAAACTATCCAAAAAATCTGCGTCTATTATTGGTTTGGTGACTTTGGCAATGATTAATGGCCAAGTAAATTCCCTTCGCAACCCAAGTTTTAAAGTCAATAACTTCCGTCCATAAGTGTTTATGATTGAACCGGTTGTAGCGAAAAGTTGAAAATTGTTGACCTTGTGTTTCTTGTCTTGCGGTGTTGGGGGTATTATGGACAGGTCCGATCCTGTGTCGACTAGAAATTTTTGATTCCGAGTTCTATCAAATATGAATCAACGACTAGATTACGTGCGCTGTACCTCATCCCTCGCTGTGGAAGAGGACTGCATGGTTCGTTTTTTTGGTTCTTGCTGTTGAATTTGCATCATTCCGTACATTTTCTGGCGCGCTGGTTGAATTTGTAATGGTACCCGAATATATCGTACGCTTTTGTGTGCGATGGACTTCGGGTTCTAAGCTGACTGCGATCTTTTGAAAACGATCTGCGGCGTTCGAACCTGGCTGCCCGGCATTCTATTTTTTAGGCTAGCTCGTGCACTTGCTCTCGAATTGCATCGTCGTTATTTCTGTGTTCTGTTGCTGAAGTTTCAAATTTGGTGATATCTAATGTTATGTCAGCAGTTTCAGCCTAAGGAGCTGACGGTTGCTCTTGTGGTTTCTGGTAACTTGCTCGGCCATCATCTGTCGGAGCAGGGTGGACGGTTTGTTGTCTCCATACCTTGTAATAGTTTTTTCAGTTTCTTTTCTTGTGAGTCTGCATACTCATTTATCAGTTGAGTCTTTACGGCTTCGTATTTATGTGCCTGTGGTAGGTTCCTTATAATGTCGGCTACTACGTCCAGGTACTGAGGTCTAACGATGCAATTACAATATCGTATTGGGTTTGATCGCTTTTAACTCCGTTGTTGCGGAACTGAGCTTCGATCCGAAGAAACCACAGGTCTGGCTTTGTTGGATGTAATGGCGGTACTTTGGTGGAAACTTTGCTTGTTTCATATTGTGCCGATGGTCCTGATGCTGCAATTTGTCCTGGCGGTGGCTGTTGTGCAGTCCTTAAATCCTCAATTCTCTTGAGTAACTGAGCTATTCTTAATTCCAGGTCGGCGGTTGAATGTTGCTGTGAATCTCTCTGCCCCTCGCATTAAGCGTTTTCGTTTTGCTCGCTTGGATTGGTCATTTTCCACATCTCTTTTCATGTCGGCGTCGCACTGTTACGTCCATTGGACCAAAGTAATACATTCCCGTGTGCCTTCTTCTTTTTCTTTTTCTCCAAATATCTTGTAATAGTATTCTACAGTGAATTGTAAAATGCACAACAAAACCCATTGGATCAAAAATAGACATGACAATTTGCAACACTTCACGTTTAGTTGGAATTTTCTTATTATCAACAATTCCTGGATGGATTTTATTTAAGTTTATTTTAAAAATGAATTCATCTGTATTGGTATCCCAATGCAGACCAAGTACTCGTTCCGTTGGTAAATCGTTGCCTGCTTGCAGACACATAATAATCTTTATTAAGGCCAGGTTTGGCTTCGTCAGGTCAATAAAACGCGTTTTGAGTTAGAAATCCAATTACACATTACAAAACCCTTCTTTTTATGAATAGCAGTGACGTCTTGTACAAGTTGAATTGCTTCCTCTTCTCTGTCAACGCTATCCAAATAATCATCCATATAGTGCCGTTTGATAATTTCGTCTACTGCTAATGGTTTAATCTTTTTCACTTCTTGGGCAGAGCATGGGGAACATTTTGCACCAAAAATCATCGATGTCATTTGATACGTCATTAGATTTGTGATCTTCTTTGTCTAAATTTCCATAAAGCTATCGGCAATGGTTTCAGTTTATCTGGGCCAATTAAGAGCGCATCGTTTAAACTTACTCTATGAGATTTTGCCGCCGCATCAAATACAAAACGTATTTTTCCAAGTTTATTTGAATTGACCACTCCAAAATGTGAAAGATACCACGTCTTATTTGTATTTATGGCCGCCTCTTGCTCGTTTAACTTTTTTGCATAACCTTTTCTTAATAAATCTTCAATTATCGTAGAGTATGCTTGAGATAAAACAGGGTCACGGTTCATTTTTCTCTGTATTGACAGCAGACGTCTATGTGCCATCGATTTACTCTCGGGTAGTAAAATATTATCACAAAAGTCCTGTTTCCCATCTGTCACTACCACTAATTTTCTTTGTAGTATTGTCCATACTTTGTTGTGCCCGCTGACCTCTTTGGAATAGAGCGATCTACCTTTCTAATTGCAAAGCTTTCTGCCTCAAACGATGCTTTGACCAATTCATGTAACTCGTCTCTGTATTTCTTCTACATATAAAGCAGATTCTTCGTCAATTATTTCTTTCCATGAAGTACCCAACCCAATTTGGTTCACGAAGCAATGGGCCCCCACCTTGGCCCTTCCATAACTTCTTTGGCTATGATTAAATGGATATTATCTTTTCCAATAAGTATAGTCGGTTTCGCGTTCATCATTGAAGACGTCTTTAAGATGCTTAAATATTTCCAACTTTCTTTCATTTTCTTCACGTTGATAGACTGAACGGGCAAATTAAGATTTTCTACAGTGCGTACCTTTTTGATTTAATAATATTCCTCACCTTCTTCACTCTTATTTTGAATGTTAAAACAACTTGCGAATTTATCTCTTGACAGGTCATGGAGTTTGTCCATCTCGAAAGGGTACACCTGCCTTTTCTAATAGTCGCGCACTTCTTCGTAATGACATGGTTACTATTTTCTATTTTACGCGATTGAAAACACTATTAGCCAATCTATAATTATTATTCACTGCTTTTAATCCAATTCTATATCCGGCTCGAAGGACCAATGTTTCTTCCGATCTACGGCCGATGTAGATCAGGTGCTCTCACGAAAACCACGGCCGAGGGCTCTCACGAAAACCTATGTTTCTTCAATTAAATGGACTGTAATATTTAACAATATTTAATTTTTGGCTTTTTCACAATCAATTAAAATACAACTTATCATTCTCAAAACAAATTCTTTTTTTTTTTATATATACCTCGCCGACCTAAATTATTTCGACAACATACCAAGTCTGAATCCTTGTTGGTAGTCACCTATTTCTTTGTTTACATATTCTTGCAATCTTGAGTGTATCATTTTCGATAAGGCTTTATAGGAATTATTCAGTAGAGATATTCCCCTGTAGTTCTTGCATTCTTTCCTGTCTCCCTTTTTGTGTATTGAAATGATCTTTGCCACATTCTATTTCGTTGGCATTATTTCCTCTCTCCATACTACCATCATTCTTCTTATCATTGCTTCTTCTCCGGCTTTCATTAGTTCGGTGTTTATACTATCCAATCCTGGTGCTTTTCTATCTATGCTTACTCAGGGCGTTTAACGTTTTATAGAATTCTTCACACGTTGGTTCTTTCACTGGGTTCTTTCTTCGTTGAGAGTTGTTATTTTTTCATCTATTGTGTTTTCTGCTGTCTCTTCGTTCAGTAGTTGTTTGAAATACTCCCTATATGTTCTTAATCTCTTTATCTTCATACTTCACATTTCCTTCTTTGTCTTTCATTCCTCTCACTTCTGGTTTGTTGTTGATTTTCTGCTCTTTTATTATTTTGTAAAATTCTCTGGGGATTCTATTATTTGTTTTTATGTCAGTGATCATTCTATAAATCTATTTTTGTTTCTTATGTTTACACATTTTAACAGTAATTGTTCTCCTTTCTTTGTATTTCTTATTGTCTTCTGGTTTTTGTGATCTCATCCATTTCAATCTGGCTTCTCTTTTTGACTCGATCATATCTTCACGTTCTTTATCGAACCACTCTTTTTTGCAGCAAAAGTTGTATTACATCCACCGCTGTAGGTAATCAACCTGAATTATTTATAATTAATTTAATAAATAAAATCAAACTTTGAGGAAAATGGTAAAAGGTAAAAATGGTACTCACTTTTGTTTTTGAAGAAGTGTCGAGAAAACCATGTTTTAAACAAGCTGCAAAATTACACTTTTAAATTGGCTGGCGTCCCTTGTTGTATTTTTCTTGACCAGAAAAATAACTTAACACGCAAATTAGCTTCGCGTTTCCAATTAATCTTGAAGTGATTCCAAATTTTAATACGATCCGGCTCGAAGGACCAAAATGTTGAGGATGATATTAAAACTCCTTGCTGGATTTGCTTATTTTTTTAGTCTAACCGATTACAATATTATATGACCAATATTTTACACTACTTTAAATTTTCTCTTTCGAGGGTTGGTGAGCAAGTGATTGCATCATAAAATGATGTGGAGCAAACCCCCAGAAAGACGCACATATGGTCACCCATTACTAGGATTTTGGTACTTTTATTTTTACATTTTTCAAGTTGAGTTATACTTTTTTTTTAAATATAAGAGACTGCTTTTTTTCACAGAGAAAAAAAAATTCTGTGCACATAAAATTGACATGATTTTATTTAGTTTTTAAGGGCCAACTTAAATGTCCTCCTGTAATAATGAACGACCATTATATTTTTACTAACCATGCTAAAGAATGCAATGGCCCTTTGAAAACCAAAATTAAAGTATGGTGCAAGAAAACGGGAGAATTCCTTTCAAATGTGAGATTCGACCATAGGCTTACAAGACCACTAGTGACAAACACAAAGTTTATTTATTTGAATATGAAGTACCACCCCACCATGCATATACAGGATTATGAAAAAAAAATTAAGCTGAGGCAACTGAATTCCCTCTACGCATAAACAGTTCTTAATTTTTCGCTTTAAGTAAGTACAATTGTCTGACTAAAATACATTTAATTTTTTAATAGCTTTTTTCTTATTTTTAGAGGCTAGCGAAATATATGTTTTATGGGAACATTTCTACAATAAGATTTAAATGTTATTGTGACGTTTCGTTTTAGAGTTTACGTATTGTGTTACTTGAAAGTTTTTATTAATTAATAATAATAAAGCAGAAATATTTTAATAATTATTGTTTTGTGTTATTGTAGACATGCTTCATTTGGTCATGATCTCTAAAATTACACAAACTCCACAATAATGTATAACCAAAATAATCAATGTTTGATGGTTGGATTGGACTTTCCAGAGAGAATTGGTAAGTTTACTTCTAGTCGACCAATGAAAAGTGCATTCCAACTTGTAAAAAGTAGTAAGATTTTTTTTCAATTTTAACACTCTAGCTTTTTGCCTTACGTATTTTAGGGATCATGAACAAAAACCAGCTCAAAAACCATCCCTTCCTGTTGACCAGCCCTGTATACGCATACTATGTGAACCACCCACTTCCAGTATTGATTCTTGGGTTTCAAATACACAAAATTTTAAGTTTTGCTGTATTACCCTAAAATATATGAGAAGGAAGGTAAATTTTGAACTTACAGAAAGTATAACATAACATGGAAGATGATGGCAGTGATCACATTTTTGATTTCTTCGAAGAAGCAGGTTAGTGAAATTTAATTTGATTTTCATATTGTGAAATTCCAAATTTATTCCTTTAGTTTTTATTTTTGAATACCGATAAAGTGGCATAATTTTGACAATTGTTTGAACTTGTAGGAAATGATTATTCAAGCTGGAAGATTAAAATGGAAGATTCTGATGACAATTCATCGAATATGCAGCATTCAGTCGACATTAAAGATGAGGAAAGCCTGCTTGAAATGCCAAGTGCTTGTTTAAGTGAAATTGAATTTTGTAAGTTTGAAACGCCTTTGATGCTACAAAACGAACCAAGTTGTGCAGTCGTGGAGCATGCAATTATTACTAAATATTATTGTTTCGACTGCGACGCGGAATTTCAACAAAAGTCTGATTTGAAAAGGCATCTTCCAGTTCATTCGCTTAAAAAACGATTTGCATGCGACATATGTGATTATAGAACCATAAAACAAAGTTTTTTAGATACGCACATACGAATTCACACCGGAGAAAAACCATACGCATGTAGGCTTTGTGATCATAAAACTGCGAGAAAAGGCGACCTGCAAGTGCATATAAGGAGCCACACGGGCGAAAAACCGTACGCATGTGAACTTTGCGATTATAAATGTACGACAAAAAGTCACCTCTACACTCATTTGAGAATTCATACCGGCGAAAAGCCGTTTTTCTGTGAAATATGTGATTACCAAAGCGCCAAGAAAAGCAATCTCCAAGAACATTTTAAAATTCACACGGGGGAAAAACCGTACTCCTGTGAAATCTGCATCTATAAAACTACAATTAGACGTAATCTGCAAGAACACTTGAGAATACACACTGGCGAAAAACCTTTCACCTGTCACATTTGCAGTTACAAAGCTGCACGGAAAAGTAGTCTGCAAGAACATTTAACGAATCACACAGGGGAAAAGCCGTTCGGTTGCCACATCTGCGATTACAAAACTACAAGGAAAAATGATTTACACAAGCATGTTAAGATTCACACTGGTGAAAAACTATTTTCTTGTGAAATTTGCGGTTACAAAACCATTAGGAAGAGGGACGTACAGAAACATTCAAGAATCCATAAAGGTTGAAAATCATTTTATTTTAACATTTGAATTAATGTATTGTAACCTTTAAATGTTAAACTTTCAATTAAATTTCATCTGGCCAGCGAACGAAGTACCTACCTACTTGATATGAAGACATGCTGTACATTTTGAGAATTTTTTTAACTCCTGCACTCACTAGATTTGTATCGATAGCACTCCGCATTTGGACATCCTTGAAATACATGTTTATCAAGATTTAACGTTACTCAAGATACCTGAGCCTTTCCGTGATAATGAGTGTCACTAGACATAATTTTTGCTTCTAAGAGAAGCGGGAACCTTGGTTCAATTCCTGATCGTACTAGCTATTCTGCTATGATTCCAAGTGCAATTTCGATTTGTGCACTATGGGGAAGGCAATGGAACCAATTTATTAATTGTTAACTCGTCGGACCCAAAGCATCGGCAGAAATAAATACGAAGCAATGTATGTATTCAATTCTTAAATTTGAATAAATAGCCTGGTGCTAGTTAATAATATGAGCTATAATTATAACACACTTATTGTTTCTCAAAGCATAAGTAAATAACGACAGCAGCGTTTTAATTAAAGTGTGATTTCTATGGAATGGATGCTATTTTTTGAAATTGTTTGTAAAAAATCTATCAATAAATTATACAATGGATATTGTTTAATAAAGAAGTAGTTGCATTTATGAAAATAAAGATAACATCATAAATTTTGTTTCTATTGGCCATGAGTTTGCCACACGATGGCTCAATGAGACATTTGAGGTATAGTTAGGACGTTTAGATAGATTTAACCCTAATGTTAAATTAGCTATAGTTTAAACAATTTCTAAGCGGTGGATTGGATTAATTTAAAACATTTAAAACTGCGGAGGTAAGCTTTGAACATTAATTAATCGAAGTTACCGGACGCACTCTTGACTACAAATTTTTTTTTGAGGGATGAATCACGGCGGTAGTAAGTGTACACGTAGGCCGTGTTTGATTTGGAAGATAACGGCGCTTTTGGTACTAATACTATCTCTAGGGTCTAGGACTTTTCGTCGCTAGCGTTTCGTCGCGGCCGTTTCGCCGCAGCCGTTTCGCCGCGCACCCATTTTGACGCAAGCGTTTCGACGCAAGGATTATTAGACGCAAGACCCATTAACCGCGATCCCTTTCAACGCAAGACCTATTAGCTGCGGCTCTTTTCGTCGCAGAACCTATTAGCCGCGAAAACTAATCTTAATTTAGATAGGTGAATTGAATAATCCGATAAGTAGGTATAATATTGATATAATATTTTTCTAGATACTCGTAAGTAGACCAATTTCATAATAACTCAGGAGATGGACTGTTTTTTTGGGTATTTTGGGTCCTTAAATTAAACAAATGCTACTTTATGCTTATTAACCGGTTTCAACCTTATATGTATATTGGCCTTCACCAAAATCTAAAAATTGATAATCATAGGAAAAAATACATCAAGACATCAACAACTCACCTACCAACAAGCTACTATTATTGTAACATGTAAACATAATTTATAATTAAACACATTGGCGAAAGTAAAACAATATAAGAACAATAAAAAATTTCAGCAAACTGCAGTCAAAATGTCACAATAAAATCGGACAATATGAATTCACCCTTAAAAATCATAAACAATACACAATATAATTTAGGTATAATCTCTTTCAACAGTTCTAATCTATAAATAAATAAGTACAACATCACACATTCACTCAAGCACAGATCTGTCTTAAAAAAAATAAAATATATAAGGTTGAAAGACTAATTTCACTTTAAAAAAGAAATTAAAATAAATTAAAAACTAACCTAATATTAATTAAGTAATTTTTTTTAATAAAATAATAAATAGTTTTTTTTGCTTTTAAAATTATAAATAATTAATTTTGCGGCTAACAGACCTGCGGCGAATTGATTTTGCGGCCAACAGTCCTGCGGCGAATTGATTTTGTGGCCAACAGTCCGGCGGCAAATTGTCCATGCGACCAATAAATTTTGCGTCAAAATGGTTATGCGACGAACCGGCTGCGGCGAAACGGCCGCGACGAAACGCTCGCGACGAACTATCCCATTCCCATCTCTCTAGACCAATCATTACTCATAAAAGAACAGTCAGGGAAAACAAATTAATTTAAATTTTAAAATAAAATTTTTCTTTATTAAATATTAAATTTTTTAAATTTTAAAATTAAGATTTTCTTTACCTTTTCATCTTCTGATTTATTAAATGTCAGGGAAACTTTTTATTCTTTGTCTGGGAAAACCTGGAAATTTTATTTATAAAATCCAGTGGGAATCCTGTATTAATAGTAACAATTCTAATACTTCTAATATAAGGTTATCATATTTTAAAATCATAAAATCGGGACACAGGAGTAGATATTCGGGTTTTTGAGGGCGGGATAAAAATTATAAATGCGCCGTAGGCGAAATTTGTTGATGTTTCAAGGTCATCAGCGTTTAAATCAAAAATTATAAATTTCCAACATTGTCACAGGGGTCGAATTTTCTTTTCTATTAATAATTTGTTTAAGTAGTCAAGTATATACTATAATTAACAAATTTATTATTTACGTCAGCAGGGTAACAAGCAGGTGAGGGACTCGTGTGCGAAGTTGTTAACAGGGGGCCCTACTTTTATAAAAGACAAAATAAAATTTGTATACAGGACTCGAAATTCCGATGATTTCTAAAGAATTCCTTCCAAACAAGAACGGATATAGAGACGAGTAACTACCCCTTCCCCCTATTTAATTTTATTAAATATTTTAATATCTAAAGCCTGTGATCTAAAGCCTATGTTAGACCTTTGGGCTTATGGGGAAAATTCCCTAGTACGTCATCTTGACTTAAATAAAGTCGAAATGATAACCATACATCCGGAATCGGATAGGCACTTGAAGAAGAGAAGAAATATTTAAAAAAATATATAGAAGAGTTTTTTAATTTTTCATTTTCTGAGATTGTCTAGATTTCCTAAAATATCCTAGAATTTTCTATGATTCCTAACTTCCCAAATTTTTTGGATATTTTTCTAGAAAATTAGTGATATTTTTATGGATTTTCTGGGATTTCATAAAGTTTCCCGCTCGTTTTTTACTAATAAGTGGAAAAATTATGGAGAAATTGTCATATGCAAAACTAAAGGGAAATTTGAGGAAATCTAGAATTTTTTTTTTGCTTTTTCCATTTTCTAAAATTTCAGTGGCTTTAAAATTATCAAGATGTTCTCGAGTTTTCTGCATTTCTCTCGATTTCTTATTTACCAACATTTTCTGAAGTTTCCTAAGGTTTTCTTGAAATTTCTATGGATTTCTTGAGATTTTCTAACTCGTAAATACGATTTGATAATTCCCTACTGATAATTTCCTATATAACAATTACAGAGCTTACACTTCTTTGGAAAAGTCATTGAAAATTTAAGATTTCCCTAATTTTGACAGGGAATTTCTCATTTTTAGTGCCAAGTCCAGGAAATTAAATTTTCAGTCGATATAAACAATTTAATTTAAAATTTTTTTTATTTTTTAAAATAAATTTGTGTTTAAATTTTAAAAATAAATAATTATTTTATTTAGACATTAATTTTTTTTAATTAAAAATTAATTTTTTACTTCTTTGTAAAACGGATTTAAGCCTGGGATCGAAAAGTAAAATCAAAAATTTGATTTTGACAAAAAAAATATAAAACTGGGGGTCTGGGGGGTAATTGTAAGACCTTTTAGAAAGTTAAATTCCTGGAACGGAAAATCGTTTAACTATAATTATTGCTGCTGCACTGAAGGGTATTTCATACCCCCCAGACCCCCCGGTTTGAAAACCCAAAGGTGTGTGTGTACTTTGTGAGATTTATCTTCATATGAAAACTTTTTATTCTCTTAGAACAAATACATCTACACATCGTTTGTATGTACAAACATTCCACAGAATATAGTAAAATTCCTTGTACGGAAGTCACAAGTTTAACAGCATGACAATCATTTGAACTTAATAATTGCTGGTGACCTGGGGGTATTTTTCCCCAGACTTCAAATAGCACTAGTTGTGCATCTCCTATTTTTGAAATTTTTATTAAGATTGCAAAGGTCACAGTACAACTGGGGGCCCTTTTAGCCGAAGGCCCGCGTGCGTCGCACCCACCGCACCCCGGTAGTTCCGCCACTGATTTACGTAGAAACAATGTACAAGATGTACAGTGGCTCCAGAAATTATAAATACACTCCTATAATATGTAAACAATGTAAATCGCATCTTTCCAAGACACTTTTTCTCATATAAAAATCGATTTTATAGCAAAATATTTCAAAAATTTGTTGTTGCAAATTTCATTCCCTTTATTTTTGTTTCTATACATTTTCCTATTTTGTCGCACCGTTTCTGAGTAGCAGCGATTTTAAAAATACTCTGTAAAAAATTTAGTAAAATTAACACTGCTCTTATGGGAGTTTTATTAGTTGGTTATTTCATTTTTCACAATTCCGGGAGTAAAGTGCTCACTTTACGCCCGCTTTTGCGGGACTAAAGTAATACTTTTTTTCCCGCGCCATTATTGCGCGCTATTGATCTGAAATTTTGCATATGGCTTCTTTCGACAAATCGCTGGGGGGCTACTGTAATGGGGGTAAATTTTTTGCTCGGTTTTTTGCTATTTAGCGCCGTTTTCGAGCAATTTCAAAATCTCAAATTTAGTTATTAACCAATGTAATTCAGCATTTTCAGCGAAATTGTGAAAAATAGTATATACACCTTGGGACTAAGGTTCTTTTCATCCCGTGTGCAATTTTTGCACTCGGCTAACACCTCGTGCAAAAACCTTTGCACGCAGGATGAAAAGCAGCACCTTAGTCCCATGATGTATAATATACTATTTCACAGTGTTTTTAAAGTCGCTTTACTAAAAAACGGTGCGACAAAATAGAAAAATGTATAGAAATAAAAATAAAGGGAATGAAATTTGCAACAAAAATGTTTGAAACATTTTGCTATAAAATCGATTTTAATATGAGAGAAAAGGTCTTGGAAACGTCCATTTAACATTGTTAACATAGGAGTGTATTATGTATAATTTCTGGAGTCACTGTAGATGTAGACAGATCAAGTTGCGCCTGGTTGCGAGCTACGACGTGGACGAGGGCGAGTCACAAATTATAAGTGCAAAAGTGCTTATATTATTTACCTAGTAAATTCATTAGTTGAATATTGTAATTTAAATTTTAAAATTTTAATAAATTAATATTTTCAGTTATTAGAAATTCTGAAAATCGGGACAGCAGTGTAAAAGTAAGGACTGTCCCGACCAAATCGGGACGTCTTGTAGCCTTATTCTAATAACTGCCTAATAAAGTCATTTACTACCAGGCCCGTGCGCAAGAGGGGTTTTAGGGGTCCAACCTCCTCCCCGTGACATATTTTTTTACCTATTAACATAAACACTTTATATATTTGAAAAATTGATATAAACAAGATATATCAAATGTATTTATTTTATAAAATTTTTTGTGAACTCTCCCCAATGAAGAAATCCTGCGCACGGGACTGTATACAACTGATTTTTACTATCTAATAGCAGATACAGGATTTCGCTTAAGGAAGGGCAATTTCTGTTCGATTTTAACTATTTTTCAAAAAAATGTTCTAAACATTTGCATTAAAATTGAAATAAATTTGTGAAAACACGTTTTGTAAAATTATGATGTAATCTTATAACCATTCTAGATTAGGCAACACACCTAACACATTCGATTTTAATAATTTAATGACGTTTCCTTTTGTAAATGTGGTTTGCGCCACCTATGTTGTTCATATCGCGGATCAACTTTAGTACAACTAAAAAATCAAAATCTGAGAAAATTTGAATACCTCCTGCGTTTAAACTAAGAAAGATAAAGAAGTTTCTCTTCGAGATTTCGATTTAGACCAGGTTTAAATAAAACTCGAACTGCTCGTCGACGTTTCCAACTTATATTTTGTTCATCTTCGGGAAGATGAACAAAATTTAAGTTAAGAAGTTTGAGTTTTATTTAGACCTGGTCCAAAGCCTGAAATTACGAATAAAAATAAAAAAGCTCCTGAACAGGGAGAGGATATATTTTTAAAATTGTTTTAAGATAAGCAGAAGGGTTAGCGTGACGCTACATAGCTGATGCTTTTCAATTTGTTAACTTATTGATGGTCTTTTCTACTTAGTTTCTGATTATATCTGGTTCTCTTTCATATTGCATTAGGTTTTCCGTTGTAAAGATCCTAGCAGTATTTTCTCCAGACTTCCGAGATTTGCCTAATTTCAGTTTTTGGCTTAAACTCTCGAGAGAGGGCTATCCAGTCATTTGGCTGAATTTTTTTGGCAATTTTTTTGGACGACATGACTGTCGGCCATTTTCTACCTCACGTTTATACACTTTTTGTTTTCTCACCACAATATTATTTGCGGTGAGAATTTAACCCAAACAAGAGTAATCAAGTAAAAGGTAATATATTTTACTATGAGTATTGATAATCAAAAAAAGTAAAAGTTAAATGTTAGGTTTAATAATTATTTTAAATATAAATTAAAATTGATCTAACTCAATTTAGCTATCGGTTATAACAGTTATGAATAATTCCATTGTATTTCAGCACCTAAGAAAAAAATATAGGTTTAATATGTACCTAAATTTTGACTGTAGGATCTAACCTTCGTTTACAGCGATAAAGTTAGCCATCCAACCCGATCCTACATTGTTTGCAGAAGAAGAAGACGAAAGAACAATATGGTTATTTTCTGATCTCATTATTGCCGGATTATCCTTAAAAAAATATTAATTTTCAAGTAATAGCTAGTAAGTACCTATTCCTAATTACTTACGGAGTTACAGAAGCGATAATTTGCTAAATCGCTGTTATCCTGTTTAAATGTTTTAATTTCCACGTAATTTTTGGTACAATTCCTTCCAACGTTGAATACTAAAACAGGAATAATGTATTTTTAAGTGTATTTTATGATTGGATAGTCACAAGCAAACCTGAAAATTTGAGAACGACTTGCATTCCTTGTGGAACCATAATTTCCCAAATACATGTCTTGGTCTCTCTGTAAGTGCTGGGATACAGAGGACTGCTAACTATTCCCGCATAGTTATAAAAAATTCCACCGCAACCTCTACCTATGTCGGGATATTTGTAGTATTAATCAATGGTGGATTAACTTCTCACCTGAATTTGATGACGTATAAACAGCGTCGTAAAGTACAAACGTATCAGAGCTTCCGTAGGAGTGAATCAGAAGCTTATTACTACTAGAAAATATTGGGTTTGGTATTTCATGACCACAAAGTTTGCCCAATTTTCGATTATTTTCAGAATCTCCATCAAAAATCTGCATTCAAATGAATTAATTTCGATAATAGTAATGTTTGGGGAATCGCACGATTTGGGTTACTCTAATTGGTTTACAATATATTCTTGAAATCTTATTACCTCCATTCGAGTGTTGACGCAGTTCCCAGGATCCAGCATTACGAATACGGGTAAATAAAGAGATATGGTATAATTTTCAGGCACCTCAATTGTTGTTACGCATTCGTTGGTAAGTCCCCTTGCTCTAAATCGTCCTTGGATGGCCGTGAAATTTCTGTTGCAGCCTATAAAATATCCCATCGTTTATGATAATTTGATTAAACTGTAAAGTTAAATCTTACTGGCTAATTGATATTCCATTCTAAATCCTTTTCCATGTGAAGTGCTTCCCAATGAGGAAAAAGAAACTACAGCTTGGTTTTCTCCAGTGTAGTGGTCAAAATTTAAAGCTTGTCTTCCACAATATGTATGCACTCCTTCTGGTAATTGTGGTATCTATAGAAGTGTTTAAAAAAGAAAGAGATTTTGCATAGTATCACATAATTATCTTACTCTGTAAAATTCCACTTGATTGATTTTGCTAGAAAATATTGTATCGCTGCCCAAACCATCGCTAATAAATTTATTATTCTAAAAAGAAACTATCTACAATATTCTGATCGAAAAACACCGATAAGACTCATACCTTTTTATCTGAAATATCAACTCGATCGTTTTTACAAGTTTGGCTTAAAAATTCTGAGTCCGTGACGTCAACTAAATCAAATTCTGTGAACTTTAAATATAAGGTATCGTCATAATTTGAACTTCTGAGTAACCAATTGCACTTTATATTTGCTGGATATGGATTTGGATATGACGGAGATGTTAGAATCTGCGTTTGATTGGTAACATTTAGCGTGGATATACCGCATATTGCTAAAGTATCAGTTAAAAAAATTACATTTAGTTATTGGTGACGATTTAAACTTACAGGATGTTTTAGTTACAGTAACTTTAAATGCTTTAAGCGTGGAAGACCTGATCGTGCTTAGCCGTATCCATGCGGAAGCACCGGACGTTGTGATACCCGAAGAAATTGAATTGTCGCAATAACGAGTCATCAATTCCGATGCTGAAGATCCTCCATCTCGAACCTGAAATTGTTTTACATATTATGGCGCTCAACGTGGGTACTTCAATAAGAAAATTATAATTTGTCTTACCTCTACTATATCGCAAGAACAAGTTTGCTTTTCGTAGGTTCTAGTTATGTTTTGATCACAAGGCACCAAACTTAATTCACTAAAAGTTAATTTTAAAACGTAGTCTCGTTCTGTAAATAGTTCCCAATGGCACTCCAAGTTAGATAATCCTACGGGAGCTTCAATCGTTGCGGTATCGTTAACAATAATTGTACCTCCACAACCAACGCTAGGACCTTGAAACAAAAAGTTATTTATGTTTTAAAATTTAAAAAAATTACCGTAGGTAAAATAAACAGCTGCTTTAAAGCCTTCAAATTGAGAGGTGGTATCTGTATTCATGTAAATAATCATAGAATTAGATTTTGACACAATAACTGGTAAATTATGTTTTAGGTTTCCACAAAGTAATGCTAATCTGGTAGTTTCGTTAAAGGTGATTCCATCATAGACAGATACAAAATCATGACGACAATTGTCGCCGTGTTCTAGATCCAACTTGGTAAACCTGTTAAAAATTCTCTTTAATTCTAAATGAAAAATTAAATGCCCGGATTCCAACCTAACGACCACGTTTTTATTTTCCGGTGCGGTAATGTTCCAAAAACATTGTAAAGAGTTTGCATAAACTAGTACGTTGTCGACTTGTATTACTGGAGATGCTATATCTGAAGGTTTGGTTATTAAACCACCGCAACCTAAAAGACAAAATTTTAAATTAATTAAATAGTTTTTCTTTTACGCGGAATTGTTACTATCAATATTGTAAGCAATCTTAAAGCCTCTTTTTCCTATCCATTTATCCGTAGCAAAAGTAATTAGGACTCCCTTCAGCACGTGTAGGCGGTGTGGTTTTTGGGTACCGCAGTACACTCGGACTTTATTGTTATATCTTGAACCATACGAGTAATCTTCATGATATAATGCCGCTATGGTTAAATTGTCAAAATGGCAACCTGAAATAAAAAATGTATTATGTGTTCTTTAGCCATACTAATGCTATTAAGTACTGTCTTCCAATTCAAAGTCTTCAAAAACAATGTTAACGTATTCATTAGGAGAGGTGATATTGTAGACACATAAAAGTTTACCTCCATAATTATTTGGATAACGAGGACTCACAATATATTTCGTATTTGCAGTTCCTTCAAAACTTCCACCACACTTTATTTGCCATTTACCCTAAATAAAAGATTCAGAATTGTTAGGTTAAAAATAGGGGAATTACCAAAATCAAACCTTAAAGCCGGCTGCCCCGATTTTATCATTGCTTCTAAATAATATTTTCATTCTGTTTGATGCTGAAGTGAACTTTGAAACAAGATTGCGTCCACATAATTTTCCTAAGGATTTATATTCTTCATTGTCATACTCAAAAAGCTACAATTAAAATTGTTATGGGCATTTACTTTATTTAAAATTGTTAGATTATTTACTTCCACAAAATCGTTCTTGCAGCTGTCTGAGTCTTCCACAAAAAATCTGTCTATAAATTCAAATTCGACGTGGTATCCATCGCTTACTCTAATATCCCACAAGCATTCGCTGTTAGCTGGATAATTGTTTGGGTAATTTGGAGTTGTAATTATTCTTTTGTCATTGTGAAACGTTCCGCTGCAACCTAACATCGCATGAATAAAAAAAAATATTTTTTTAGTATAATTACCATTCATGATTGGTTCATAGTGCAACTTGAAACCGTTACCGTTGTTTCTTGCATCCGAATGATACTCGATAAGTAATTTGTTGGTTCCGGAGTGTAACACTGTTGGATGATTGCTTCCGCAAAACCTATCGAATTTGGGGCTTTGTCGAAATTCGCCATTATAGATGTCGATGTAGTTATAATCGCAATTGTCATCCAGGTTGAAGGTAGTGAAATTAATTTTTATTCGCTGGTCTTCTGGTAATTTTATTAACCAAGCGCATTCAATTGTATCTGAAAACTTATTAGGAAATCCCGGACTGGCTATATCGCCTTCTTCTTCGATTATTATACCACCACATGAGTAAGTAGTATAATTGATCGAGAATATCATGGTTCCTCTAAGATTCAAACTTTTACTTGCCTAGAAAAGGAAGTTTATTATTAAAGCGTAAATGTGTTTAATATTTCACCATAATTTCTGTTGTCGGGTATGGAGATCTTACAATCGTAGGATTTTCAATAGGTGGGCAAAATTGTGCAATGCTGTTTACACGAAATTTTTCTAAAAATTACAAAGTTAGCATCTATTTCTTTGTAAAAATTAAAACAAAAAGTGTAGCATTTCATTTGTTTACGACGGCGAAACGGCGACGGCAAAATGTCTTGTTTCGCTAAATTACATACCTGTGTAGATAACCAATACTTTATATGGATGGTAGCATGGCGTTATCGTAGAATTAACCACAATCGTCATGGATAATGTTTGGTTTGTAGTATTATCAACAGAGTGCTTCCACACACAGCTATAAATTGTTTCGTTTAAATTTGTAATTAGTCCACTCTTTTGATTGAAGTCGCCCTTGCAAACTGCACATTAAAAAAGTTATAAAAAGTGTAAGTCAGGTATGGGGGAAAAATAATTAAATAAAAAATTACTTTTCTGCACTAGTGTGGAAAAATTATTTTATCTTACTCAAACGAATATTGAAAAGTAGAAGTATTTTAAAATGCCGCATGCAATTAATTGTTAAATTAAATTTAATTACTTGTAGGCTCATCTGATGAAAAACGAGCTTTAAATCCTCTTCGTGCAGTAGCGTGATATGACCAATAGTTTATTTGCATGGTGTTATCACTCGATTTAATCAGAGTATTCGTACTGTTTGGATTGCTCATAAGAGCAAAAGCTTGGTCGTTATCATAAATGCGAATCATAGTATGCATTCCAGGTTCGCCAATATCAATATCCGAAAAATTTAAAGTTACTCTACGTCCTTTTGGAACTGTGATCAGCCATTGGCAAAACCTTCTGTAGTGATTTACCTGTGGATAACCTGGTGATTCTATTAATCCAGATTCTGCAGTTAATTTTCCACCACAGGCTAAAAAAAAATGAATAATTATAATGTTGTATAAACAACAAACCGTTTGAAACTACGAAAACCTTCTTGACTTGCATTAAAACTTAAGCTAAATCCTGTCAAGTTAAAATTACCGCTTCCGGTAATAAAATGTACCAACACTTCGTTACTAGCTGTTCTAATTGGAGCAGGCTCATTATCTGAGCAATACGTTCCTATAGTTTGCACTAAAATCATTTTGTAATTATCCAAGTTCACCAATTAAATATGCGACTTACTTGTGTTATTGAAACCTATTCGTTCTTCTAAAATAACTTTATCGTTTGTGTTACAGTTATTCACGTCTATCTTATTGAAATTCAGAATTAAATAGTGATCGATTGGACCGACAACATTCCAGGTGCAATTATAATTTTGAGGATATTGAAATTTAATGTTATAGTTAGGAGAATGTACTTCTCCATACTTGGATCGAATTGTCCCACCACACTTTGCTAAAATTGAAGGTTGAAGAAAGTATTCAGGATCCACATTTCAGTTTACCTATCGAAATAGCTGCCTTAAATCCATTCTTGGGATCATTAACGTTGGTGTAAAATCTAACCGATAACATATTATCAGATGAATATGTCGAACTGGGCATATTATTACAAAAAGTGTCCAAAAGAGGTGAGTATTTGGAACCTCCATCTCTAATTTCTACTCCTTCTAGTTGACAACTAAAGTAGGATTTATTTTAATCTTCATAAATATTTTCATATAAATTATACTTTCGTGATTTAGTGAGATCAAATCGTTCTTTAAAATCCATTCGAAGAAGTTCTCCAGGTGGTCCAATAATTACCCAAAAGCATTCGGTGTATGGAGAGGGAATGTTGGGATAATTTGGAGAAGAAATATAAGTCAGGTTTTGAAATTTGCCCAATGTAATAGTTTCTTCACAATCTTGAGAGAGTTCTTGGTAGGTCATTGTAAAACTCTTAAAAATAAAGATTAAATTATATTAATTTACAAAAGTAAGAAAACGTACGCTTTTCTCATTGCTTCCAGTGAAATAGACAAATAAAAAGTTTCCTGACGTAACTATTGAGGAACTTAAGGTTGTGTTGTTGCAGTATTTAAAAGTCGGAGAATCGGGATAACGTCCATTCTTTAACTGCGAAAACAAAATAATTTACAAATGTAAATAATAAAAAACAAGAAATACTACCATTATATAATCTAAACATGGGGCGTCTAATCGTTCGTTTATTAGATTAAGTTGTGTAAATTCAGCTTTGATGATTCTTCCAGGACGTACAGTAATGTTCCATTGGCACTATAATGAAAAAAAAATTGATTAATTTGTATGGGTAACTGTTATAGACTAGCGGTAAGGCGAAAAGCCTACGTAAACCGCGATTCAAATCCTAGTCGCGTCGAATATACACTACTGTGATCTAAATCCCAAAATATATCTGTGATCGTCATCTTAGCTTCAGCCAAGATTGCATGTGAAGAAGAAGAAGAACTGCTATGGAACCTAAACTGGTTTAGATTGAGACAACAAGGAGACAATCCCAAATGTGAGAACACTTTTTGCCCGTCTCGACCCGTTGTGCCCCTCCAGAAAAAAATTCTGGATCCGCTCCTGTTTAAACAGATGGCTCTGGTGACGGATGAAATATTTGAATGCCATATTTTGCTTAGAAACGTACCTTTTGTAGTCTACAAAGATATTCTTTAGGTATTGTTACAAAACAATAATGGTTAATTATATTCGATGATTGCCAAAATCACCGGTCTTCTTTCGGCAGGCAATGGCAAACCACCGAGGTATCTGCCTAGAGAACTCTACTAAAGAAAAAGAAGTGGTAAGTATGCTCTTACATAGGTTGAAGGAATCTGGTAGATACAATAACATGGATGCTAGTAAAATATTACTGAACTAGCTGGAAAACCCATGCGCGGACGGGCAGCTAGACGGTGGATCTCTTTTTTGGCGATATAATATTAAGCATTTAATTTGTTCCCCGCTACTGGGTGATTCCCCGATTTTCTATATTTTCAAAGTAACGCAAAAAGTTGTTGCTAAACTTGATGTGCCGACGGGCATTTAAAATTTTTTTAAATAACTTAAAAATAAATAAGTTCCTGAAATTCAAATTTTCTTTATTCGAACGTTTTAATTTCCCTCACTTTAATATTCTCTAGCCAAAGGTTTAAATTTCTCTAATTTTTGCTTAAAAATTCAAATTTTCCGGTTTTTCCTGGCGAAATTTGTAAAATTATGAATTCCTTAGCTTCTCCAAGTATTCTAAAAGAGTGGAAATCTTGCAATATGTACTGGAGGGTGTTCCACACCCCCCCAGACCCCCCGGTTTACAATTTTGACTTTATATTTTTATAATTATTATAAACTAGCTGGATACCCGGCTTCGCCCGGGGTCTCATTAAAAATATAATACTCTGCCTTAATAAATAAAAATAATCCGTTAATTAATTAATCCGTTAGTTAGTCCGTTTATGCGCGTCAGCTAATTTTGTGAGATCTCACTTTCCTTTCAACTGTTTTAACAATTTCTTGCACTAAAACATTTTCCAAGTCCTACTGAGTATGTGTTCCAAATTTGGTAAAAAGCGGTCGAAGGGTCTAGGAGTGTATAGCGAACAAACATACAAACAAGCTTATTTATATATATTAGAGATTAGTATAAATAAATTAAAAGTAAACAGGGGGGTCTGGGGGTGTGGAACACCCTGCAGTACGTATTGTAGGATATGTTCACCCCCAGAACCCCCGGTTTACATTTTTGACTAAAATTTTGACAGTTAATTTTCAAAGTAAGGCAAAAAATTGCTGCTAAACTTGATGTGCCGACGGGCAATTAATAAATTTTTTTAAATAATATAAAAATAAATAAGTCTCTCAAATTCTAATTTTCTTTAGCCGAATGTTTTAATTTCCCTCACTTTTGCTCAACAACAAAAAACTTTCAAGCATTTTTTGACGAAATTGATACAATTATTCTGTTTTCTGTAGGTATTCTAGAAGAGTGGGAATTTTATTTTATGTATACTACTGGAGGGTGCTCACCCCAAACCTCCCGGTTTACACGTTTGACAGTTAACTTTCAAAGTAACGCAAAAGTTGCAATAAATGTTTTTCCAAGTTTTAATATTCCCTAGCCAAGCGTTTAAATTTCTCTCACTTTTCCTGGCGAAATTTGTAAAATTCTAAATTCCCTATCTTCTCCAAGTATTTTAAAAAAGTGGAAATTCTGGGATATGTACTGGAGGGTGTTCCACACCCCCCAGACCCCCCGGTTTACAATTTTGACTTTATATTTTTATATTATTTTTATAATTACTGTAAATTTAATTAATTATAAAATATAAATAAATTAAAAGTAAACCGGTGGTCTGGGGGGTGTGGAACACCCTTCAGTACATATCGCAGGATATCCACTCATTTAGAATATTAGACAATTATTTTTAATTGTCCGACCAATCCGAGTGTTTTTTTCACCAAAAAATGACACGCTGTAGCAGGAGCAGTAGCAGCGTGCTGGGATTTTATATATTAGAATATATTAGCATTTAAAATTTTAACATTTATATTCCTACTTTCAACGGGACATCCCAATTACAGAAAGTGAATACCAACTTATGTAAAAATCTAGATAAACAAACAACTATTACAAATTAGTAATTCAATAATTTAATAATTATAATATATCATTTCAACAATTGCAACACATTAAAATTGGAAAAGAGCATTACAGATACTCAGCGGGGGCTTGTTTATTTAAACTAATAAAATTTTCAAAAAAGCAAAAAAAAAAAAAAAGATAGATACTCCTTCCTCAACACTATTCCAAGAAGTAACGCGAGGCTACCGCGTTTTTTTACAGTACTACTAATAATTTCTATATTACTCCGATTATTTATTTTATTTTATACTAGCAGGTCAGGCGGCCTACCGGCCGCCATGACCTCCTAATATTTGATTGACCTGGAAACTCCTTTTTGCACAGGATCATTTATTATAATTAATTTTTTATTTTATTATTATAAAATCACAAAATCACAAAACTTCACTTAACCTTAGAACTCTTAGCTGAATAACCAGTTAAAATTTCAATTCAATCGTGCTTTCCGTTGGCGTTGGGGAGATTTTGAAGCGATAACAGTCACTGAAAGCTCAAAAATATAATTTCCATTATATTATTTAATTTAACTTGTTGTATTAAAATTTTAATGTAACATCTTGTGAAATTTTTTCAGGTTTCTCTTCGCTTGAAACTGAGAAGAGAATGACTGTGAAGAAAAACCTATAGAATTTCGCAAAAATCCAACGAAATAGAACATTCAAAATCCTAGGAAATCCGAGTAAATGTAGAAAATTCAAGGAAATCTTTGGTTATCTTAAGAAGAACGTCGACGTAATTACACAGTAGTTTCATTTACAGCCCTAAGTCCAAATTCCCAAAATATTTTTGTAAAATAATTGAAATGGACGAAAAATATTTATCATTCTCTTAAGAATATAACATTTTTTGCTTTTTCAACTTTTTCGAAAGAAAACCTTGAAGCCATCCAGGAGGAAGTCCGAAGCAATCTTTCAAAAATGTTGCAAAAGAAAATCTAGTGTACAAAAATTTGCCTTGTGAAACATTGGGTAGCTTTTTCCCTTAAAAACATGTGAAAAATTGCAAATTTATTTTCAGTACTGTCTACTTATTAACTGTAACAGCTTAGTTATGGTAAAATAATCATATATTTAAACAGGTGTGCAATTACTATATCTACCACACATGGAAAGCCGCCATTGAGATGGATTATACTATAGTACTTTATCCGACCATCCGCATGAATACATAAAAATTATTTTTATGCCATTGGTAAATATTATACCGCATTCCGAAGGCATATTCCAAAGAGCTATATAGGCGTAAGACAAGATCTTAACCACATCGACATCAGCGAAATCCGGAAATTTCGGATAATGAATCCCAAGGATTGGAGAGCCTTTGACCTTGTAATCTCCACGTCCAAGATTTAATCCTTGAAGTACACTTGACGTAGGGACAAATGAGATGCTTTGCATCTGTAACCCATATATTCTACATAATGTTCTCGATCAAATAAGTAGGATCACATTAGTCTAACTGAATCATCAGAGAAACTGATCCGTTTTAATTTGATCAAAAGGACTCATAAATCAATCTGATCCAAAGCTTTCTGGAAGTCTAAATATATAGCAAATATATAGGAAGGATTTAGGGCTGATTGGATGGTCAAAAACAAACAACGATTTGCTGTGTCGACGTTTCGAAGACTTTATTGCTTTATCATCAGGACTAAAATGCAAAAAAAGCCGAGGACTCATGCTGTTTTTTCCATTTTAGTCCTGATGATGAAGCAATAAAGCCGAGGACTCATGCTGTTTTTTCCATTTTAGTCCTGATGATGAAGCAATAAAGGCTTCGAAACGTCGACACAGCAAATCGTTGTTTGTTTTTGACTATCCAATCAGCCCGAAATCCTTCCTATATATTAGTAATTGTTGGATGAGAATTGTTTTTTCTCTTATTTCTTCTTTTTTAAATATATAGCGTTCACCTGCCCAACAGCGTCAAGAATCGCCAGATTAGTAACGGTTGACCTATGAGCCATAAAACCATGTTGCGATGACCGAATAGAACGGCTTTGCTGATAAGCAAAAGATTTCCCTTTTTTAAAACAGGAACGTTTAGACGTTAGGTTAAACAGCAGGCGCGCGAACCAAAAGGAACAATCATTGTTAATGAATGCCGGTATCTGATCGATTCCCGCAGATTCTGTTATTTGAGAAACAGTGATGCCCTCCAGTACTAAGAGTCGGTCTCACAGACCGAAGACTTTTTAATATTTAGAACAACAATAAATAAAAGAACTAAGATAAATGGTTTTTAAAAGAGTGCATTTTTGATTCTTAAGATTGTGGTTGCAATAATGAGTTTAAATAATCTGTAACTTAAGTTTTGCTCTCGTATCCGTCCGTCCGCATCTTTAGTCTTATTCGCTAAGCTAGTCAATTTTTAAGATTTGCATTTAATCTGGATTAATGAATTAATTCAAGGTTTTCTTTACATTTAAGCTAGAAAAGTAAGGGTCTAGATGCTTTAGAACTGCAGTCGCCCGAGTTCCACCTTGTTTAAATTAATGATCTATCACTGATCGTAAAGTTTAAAATTTAATCTTATTCACAATAAAAAGCAACTTTATGTATTTTGTGTGATAAATATGCGACGGCAAAATAGTTGACGGTGAAATGGCCGACGGCAAAATTTCGGTTCTGATTTGCATGATACTGGGCAGATTCTGAAGCAGCAGGACTTACGTGAGGTATATAATTTTTTTTTCAAGATTTAAGAGAAATCAAGTTTTGGGTAAGAGAGATCCGAAATTGGTGCCAATTAAAAATAAATCTCCTTTCGAGAAATCTTAAGAACATTTTCAAAAAGAAAGAATTTCTAGACTAACCTCATTTGAATGATAGTAGGAGCTAGAGACATTCCCACTTAGCACACCAGTGTGTTGATCTTCTAAGTTTCCACCACAGCCTAAAACCAGGATCACAATTTATGAAACATAATATTTCTAAAAGTTAGGACTTACGTCTGTAAACTAATGCATTAAATCCTCTACCACTCATAGAACTATCGGTTTCAAATATAATTTTGATGAAGTTGCTACTAAGATCAAATATTAAATTTGTTGTGTTTTTATAACAAATGGTTTTATGTAAATCCCAATTTTCAATCCCACCTATTCCTGTATAAATTTCAATTTTGTCCATTGCGCACCCCTCTATTATGGTTTCTAAGCCAACTTGACGAAAGTCTACACCTAAATGATAATCGGGAGAAGTAGTAAAAACCCATTCGCAATGCAAGTTTTCCTTATATGCATTCGGATAACCCGGAGATGTTAAATTATATTTTGTAGAATTTGAAATGCTGATTACCGAATCTGAACCGCAGCCTAAACTAACAGCGGTAAAAATTGTGACAGTTAACGGAAATTTTATTACCATTTGGTTTTGGTCTAGGAGCTTCTGCACCTCGAACTTCTAACCATTCAAGTAAAAATATTGTCCCTTGAGAAAATGAATCGTACACAATTTGAATGTAAATAATGTTGGATGTGGTTTCGATAGGATCTGGTAAGCTTAATCCGCAAAGATGCTTTAATTGCCTAGCGTTTTTGTCGAAACCATCAAATATCTAAAAAGAAAGATTGTATAAAATGCAACCTTATTGTCCCGCATTATTTACGTCTACATAAGTCAGGGGACACCACAAGTTTTCATTTAATCCTACAGAAAATTCTTTAAATTTTATTAAAATTTTCATCTGGAATCCAACCGTTATTCTCCAAGAAAATGTCCCGGTGTGCATATAATCGTCTGGGTATAACGGTGACGCAATTTCTCCAAGAGGTCCCGATAAATCTATGCCGTGAACTAGAAGAAGAGTTTATTAATTTATTTCTAAAGTAAACCACAACTTACTCAGTGAATATTCGGCCAAAAATCCTTGAGCTGTAGCGCCCGAGTTATCACCTGGAACAGGAGTACTTTTGAAAAGCATCCATAAATTCCCTTCTTGGGTAATGTTCGTGGGTGCGGAATCACAAAATGTTCCCAAAAGCTTTCCAGTGCCATTATTTTCGCGGACTTCCAAAAAATCGAGATTGCATCGTTCAGACGACACCAAATCAAAGGTATTGAAGGAAAGAGATATCTTATTTCCTAGAAAAAAAAATTTAAATTGTTTATTGCTGTAGATTATTTAGTAAACCTGGTGCAACTCGAAGGGTCCATTCGCACTGTACGTCTAAGGGATACGGATTTGGATAGTTGGGTGTTGAAAAATATCCATCTGGTCTTGAAAGAGTACCACCGCAAGCTAAATTAGAAGATTATTGTTGTATTTATATTTTTCTAATTCAAAAAGGACTTACTTGAGTCTAATACGGAATAAGAAGCTACGAAGTTAAGGACAGGTCCTACTATTTCGACGTGTAACATATTTCCTACGCTGGTAATGGTCGGTGGTAACTTATTTCCACAAAAAGTTTTTACAAGAGGAGCTGTACTGCTATCTCCATCGTATATTTTAATACTATTGCCGGTTCCAGCACATTTCATTTTGTCAATTCCAGAGATACTTAACGAGACGTGCTGTGCTGTAAAAATTACAATTAAAATAGAATTACTGGATTTGAGATACTCGTAGCCTACTAAGATCTGTTGAAATAATAGTCCAATTGCAATCAGACTGTTGCCTGGACTCAATTAAACTAAGCGATGAACGAATTAATCCGCTGCTGTTAGTTTCGATTCGACCTCCACAACCCTAAAATTTACTTAAGATGTCAGTCTAAAAATTAGTAAACTAGAACCGACGGATAAAAGTTTCAAGACTAGAAATATCAAGTATTGTCATTACTGCAATGGTAGCAGCGGTGGGATAATTAGTAGCGTTTACTTAGACTTAATGTAACGTAAACTTAACGTAACGTAAAATTTTACCGTATAGTAAGTTGCTAAAAATCCTTTGCCATTAGAATCATTACTTGTTCTCATTTTCAGAAACATTTTATTTAATGTAGATTTAAAGGTTGAATTCGGCTTTGTAGATGCACACGCCTTGTATAACTCGGGAGCTGATTCATTCGAACCATCGAATGCCATAACATAATCAGTGGAACAATTTCCATTAAAATTTACATCATTAAATTCCAGATTGATCACGTGACCCTCTTCGATTTCAATTAACCAATTGCAATTATCGCTATCATAATTTTTGGGATAATTTGGAGAATGAATTGATCCCGATGAGGCGGTTATTTTTCCTCCACAGTCTAAAAAATAAGGTAGTGGTATAATATAACATGTAATTAATTGTGGATACTGACTGGTAGGTAACGTAACGTAAGAAGCATTAAATCCTTTTCCTGAGAACCAAAGATCGCTTCTAAATGTTATGTACATAAAATTTTCTATACTTGTAATCACCAAGGGTTTTGTATTCCTGGTGCAAAACTTAGCAATTACCGGGGAAGTTTCGTCAGGACCATTGGAAATCTGAAAATTAAAAGGATCCAGATAAGGTTTTACTGAATAGCTTAAATACTTTCGTACCTGAACATAATCAGTCTCACAGTCGAGAGTTTTTTCAAAATTGATGTCCGTGAAAGTGATTTGTACACTAGATCCATAATCCGTTTGGATTATCCAATCACATTGAGTATCTTTTGGATATGCGTTTGGATAATTGGGGGTCGATATTATTCCATTTGGACGAGTTAGTATTCCACCGCATCCTGAAACATTTTAACTCAACATTTTAAACCCTAAAATCTTTGCGTAATTCACCATAGATTTGCCATTCCAGCCGAAATCCTGTTCCGATCTGAAGATAACTGGTTACCAATATAATTTCGGCAAAATTTGAATTTATCGTTAAAAGATCCGGAATTTTAGATCTACAATATGTCCCCAATGTTGTCATTTCACCTTCACTCCCTTGGTACTTAATCTGCAGGTAGTTAAATGACGAACAATTGCTTTCGGTGGGATCGTAAGAAACAGAAATATCAAAATTCGTAAAGGTTATATTAATTTTATTTCCTTTAGCAACTTCAATTTTCCAATTACACTGTTGTTTTTCTGGATTGTTGGGATAATTGGGACTTTCTATGACTCCTCGAAATCCTTTTTTGGTGTTCTGGCAAACTAAAAATTTGACATCAAAGAGAAGCATTCCATTTTTTGTCTATTTACCTGCCGAATATTTTAAAGAAAATCCACGACCTTGCCAGCTGTAATCAGATCTGAATTTTACTGTCACATGGTTGGAGGTCGAAATTGCCGTTAAATTCAAAGAAGAATCGCAAAATCTTCCTATCAATTTTGAAAGCAAGTTGGGTCCATCGTAAAGCTAAAAATTAAAATGTTTAATTAAGATTCTGGTTATTCTTCGAATATCAAAATACATCGACATAATCTTCGGAACAACCGTATGAACCATATTCCAAATTTAAATCTGTGAAGTTCAATATTATAGAAGAACCCGCGTTAACTGAAATTCTCCAATTGCATTCTGCATCGCGGTTGTATGGTTCTGGATAATTAGGAGACACAATTGTGCCTTCTGGGGAGGTCAAAATTCCTCCACAGCCTTAAAGTTTTGAATTATTTGCATGTTTATCTTTCTTTCAATCTTACCAGTTGCCGTTGACTCGAAATTGAACTTAAATCCGCTATATGACATAGAAATGTCAGTTTTAAAATAGATATATAATTTATGGGCTTGTGATGATATAGATTTAGGTATATTTGTTCCACAATATCTTCCTATTAATGGCGAGAGCTCGGATCCTCCGTTTCTAAAATTTCATTTTTATCATAATCTGAAGATTAGTGGACAGTCTTACCTTATTTCCAAATAATCCAAATCGCAATTAGAAGAACTTTCTAACGTAAAATTTTGTGTTTGCAGCATTATTTGTTCACCCGGATCAGCGGTAATCGTCCAATTGCAATGTATTCTATCTGGATAATCGAATGGAAAGTTGGGACTTTTAATAATACCCGAACTAACATGGTACACGCCTCCACATGCTAAAATAGATCAACAAATATAAATCATATACCTATTTATTGATTGATATACCTGTTGTTTCACTCATAATGTTGTAAGCCACTTCAAATCCTTCATGAGTTATAGAAAGATCAGTAACAAAGTTAATTCTTAAGACGTTTGAAAGACTTGTGATTATTGGGGGCAGATTTTCTCCACAATATTTTCCCATATAATCCTCGCCACTATAACCATTAAGAATTTCCACATAATCATTGCTGCATGAAATACTAACTTCCAACATAAACGATAACCATGATAATTCTATAAAATGTCCTAAGGGGGCTACGATTATCCATGTGCAATTGAAGTTATTTGAATAAAAAAGTCCTTCGTGGGATTTTATAGTTCCCGAGCTGTTTTTCAAGATACCACCACAACCTAATTATAGAAAAAAAGTTTGAAAATTAGTGTTTAGTTATGATTGTACTATAAACAACGCTGTTTTTACTTTAAAGAGAGACAGATCAACACAGACAAAGACTTTGGGCATGACTTTCCAGCAAGTGTGGAACAACCGGTCACTTCGCCTATAACTGCAAGGAAGAGAACTCCTTTTGCCTCACGTGCAAACAGGAGGATCATAGGACCACGAGTTACAACTGCCCAGCAACCAAAGAACAACGCCGCCAAAACACGAGGCCCTAAAGCAGTAGACATCACACTAATAAGCAAGCCACATAGAGAAATTCACAAAGAGAATAGCAGCTAGACCCAGACCATCGATAAAAAAGCAGCTATTCTCACAAACGATTCTATTCTCACGCCCAGAGCTTTGCATGGGTTGAAACGCCGAGACTGGTTGCCTACTCTTGTAACCACCCACCCAATACCACCTTGAGGGAATTTGCGGAACAAATATGGAACCTCAGAGACAGCATCAAAACGCAGTGCAAGCCGATAGTCGTCGGAGACGACTTCAACGTAAATCACAAATGATGCCAGAGGAGGAGCCATATCGGCGGAGTTGGATTGTAGCATATGCAACATCGGAGTCACTCCAACGTTCGAGAGACATGGGTACACGTCCATATTGGATATTACTGCGGTCTTATAGGAGCTAGCAAGCAAGGCGACAAACTGGGCAGTACTGGATGAGGAAACGGCCAGCAACCATCGATACATCTTTTTCGAGATTGGCCTGCCCCCTCGATAGATTGGCATAGATTAAACAAGAACAGTTGACAAGCTCACCTGGAGAGTACAGACCTGCAAAACGTTATTAGGGGCATTGAACTGGGGAAATTCTTAAACTAGTTGTGCGATGCCGTGATGCCAGAAAGGAGTTCCACCTCGAGAAAGGGGGTTTACTGGTGGATGAAAGAAATAGCTTTAGCCAGGAGGAGCTGCGTAAGCGTCAGAAGAAAGTGACTCAGAAAAAAACACTGAGGTGTGCGACGACGTCTGGGGAAGAGTATACCAGATCGTAACCAAGAAGCTGGGTATCCTAGACTTGACTGAAACCCGCTTCAGAACGATCACCCAAACTCTTTTCTCAGTGCATCTAGAGATGACCTTTACTACCAGGCAGGTGGACGCAGATGTCCCATCCTCTAGCGAAGGCACCAGGGCCGGACGGAGTGCCATCAGTTGGTGTCTGCGAGTTGTCGGAGACTCGACCTGAGATCCTTCTAAAAGTTTATAACAGATGCTTGCGGAAATGAAGATACCCCGATTGCTGGAGAAAGCAGAACTTTCGTTGTTGTGGAAGGACGACAAGCTTCTAGAGTTCCCGATCTAAGTAAGCTTAAATTTGCTTACTGGATCATGCTGGAAAGCTCTTTGAAGCACTAATTTTGCACAGACTCCAGCAGGAAATCGGTAAGACCCGGGCCTCTCGGATAGGAAATTCGCCTTAAGATCCACCATCAACGCGATCGATACCATGGTCCAGAAGATAAGAACAGTGAAGGAAGGAACACGTAGATCGAGACGTTTTGCCGTTCTGGTCACCTCGATGTGAAGAACGCTTTCAACTCCGCTAGATGGGAGTGGATAATGTTGGATCTGGAAAGGAAGGAAGTGGCTAGCTACTTTCATGAGAGAACACTATGGTGGTGGACAAAAAGCTCTGGCAGCGCACCCTATCGGTGTACAACGTAGTTCCGCATGGTTCAGTGCTTAACCCACTTCTATGAAATTCAATGTATGACGGCGTCTTCTGGCTCACCCGGGGTGAGCATCACATACTTTGTGGACGACATCACAACCGAAGTTGATGCCAAGACGGAGGAAGCATTGGAGCGCCTGGTCAATAGTCCGGTGGCCGACATATATGTCGGGGAAGAGATAGGTCAAAACTGTCCGGTTTACACAGCCTTACAACATGTGATCAGGTCAGGGTGCTGGGCGTAGATATACACCAGTGTCTAACCTTTAAGCCCCATATCTACAGGGTTGCAACCAGAGAAGCGGCAAAGAGAAGTATCCTGATGTGCATTGTAGAGGAGGAGTTCCCTGAGAATTTGCAGTAAAATAACGTAGCTTCTGCCAATCCACATAAAGGCGGAGATGCGAGACGCCAAATACAGATCGGGAAACAAGACTCTCTACTACAACAACCGGTGTTTAGATATTCAAGAACGATTGTAAACGTCGTGAACAGCGTCCAACAAAGGCAGGTTGACACATCGCTTGATTCCGGATATCACTCCGTGGTTTAACAAGAAGCACGGAGAGCTTAAGTACTAAACCATCCAGTCTCTGAGAGGACATGAATGCTTCCAAAGCTATAGCTTCAGGTTACCTGAATCAGTTTAAAAGAGTGGATACTCCCAACTGCCATTTCTGTGGGGATGTGGAGGATGCAGAACACGGCATCTTTCATTGCATCAAATGGAAGAACCAGAGATAAGCTGTCCAAACGCAGTTGGAGCAAGACGCAAGCAAGCAATGGAAGGAGCATTGGAAGGTGATAGAGAGGATGTTGTTGGAAATTTTGTCTACCAAACTCTAAAATGAACTTGACCATGAAGAACAAAGGCCGAAACCGAAAGGGTCTGAGGAAGATGAGAGGCAAGAGTGTGTGCGGAAGAAATACATAGCGGTTTCCGGCAGCTCTAAGGAGGTAAAATTCCGACACAACCACCCTTACTCATCTGGGTGTTGTCTTTCGAAGATTTCCCAAATCCAAACGCCTACAAAAAAAGGCTGATTACGTAAACCGAAACGTCAAATAAAAGCAACATTGACCGATTTACAATATCTCAGGTCATCTAATAGAGAAATAGATCATTTGATTGTAAAACTAAGAAAAGAAAGTCTAACATCTGCTCCTTATGAACATCAAATTTAATTTTGCAGGTAAATAAATTATTTCATATTTCCCGAATTTTCTTTTGAAGGCTAATTTTATGTACATAATTTGTAGATAGGAAATTAGTAATTTGATGTCAACTCATTTGGTAATCTGCTCTTTTACACTCATATAATACTGTTACAACCAGTGGCGCAGCCAATGGGGGGCTAGGGGGCTATAGCCCTCCTCAGATACAATAATTATACTCAAAAATAATATGACCACGCCTCTTTTTCCGAAAAAATTTTTGTTTGCGGTGCGCGCCTTCTGCGCAGCTCGCTTCGCTCGCATCCTTTAGCTCCCCTCATTAACAAAATTCTGGCTGCGCCACTAGTTACAACGCAATATCTTACCAAGATCTGCTGTAGTATAATTTGCTCTAAATCCTCTTTCGCTGACGGTTGAATCGGTGACGAATTTTAACCATAAGTAATTGTATGTCGACTGAATCACGGGTGGACTTTGATAGCAGTATCTGCCAACGAGTGTTGAGTTCTCGCCTTCTCCATCGCGTATCTGAGAAATTGGATAAAATTAACAAATCTAGTCGAAATCATAGAACCATTAGTACTTCAACGAAGTCTAGCGTACAATTCTCAATATATGGATTTATTTCCAAGTCGAAATCAATAAAAGTCAACGTTATAGATTTGCCTAACGGCTGTATGATTTCGTAAATGCACAATAAGTCTGTTTTGTATGATTCCGGAAAACCAGGAGATGAGATAACACCAGATGGTTCAGAATATTTACTTCCACAAACTAAAACAACGAGGTTTACATTTTGAGTTAAAATTTTTTTAATATTCCACCTGTTTCATATTTTACACGAAAACCGCCTGTACCGGTATCGTAGTCGGAAACGAAAAGTATGACTATGTTTTTTCCTATTGATGTATAAGTTGGAGGTAATATTTGCCCACAATATTTTGCTACCATAGGGGATGTAGAAGAAGTTCCTTCAAAAATCTAGAAAAACATGACAGTTTGAAACCAAGCGACCGATGGAAAAATAAAATTTTACTTGAACATAATCATAGAGACATTCTGTTCCACCTTCTAATTCGAAAGTTAAAAATGTAATTTTGATTCTCGAGTTTTCCGGAACTGAAATTTTGTATTCACAATGCATATTCGGTAGATATTGGTTGTTCATGGTAGGTGAACTAATTTCACCAACGGCTCCGGTGAATATTCCACCACATCCGACAATTCCGTCCAGAAGGGAATAAGCCACTTGGAAACCTGAGTAAGAATCATTACTATCAGAATGAAAATAAACGATTGCGTTTGAACTGGATGAAGCTAGAGGCTCTGGAGGGGTTGTATTGCAGTATTGAGCTAACAATTGGTTTGGTGTTTCGCCATCATAAACCTGCAAATCATAGGACATTTAAAAAAATATATGACGTACAACACAGAAATCTTACTTTAACAAAATCGTAACTACAATTTGGATTGTTGCCAATATTTAACGAAAAGAAATGAAATTGGATTCGTTTTTGTTTGGGTGCATCTAAATTCCAATAACAGTCTCGATTTAAGGGATAATTTCCAGGAAATCCAGGAGACGTTAGAATTCCTTGTGATTCCACGGTTATATTACCTCCACAAACTGTTAAAATGCACATTTAACACAAATTGACAAAAAAATTTGAGTTTTATGCTGACCAGGATCAGCAGATGTCCAATTTAACGCAAAACCAGATTGCGATCTTGCTGCGTTAGACCTCAACCATACATAAAGTGAGTTATGAGTCGAATTTATAAAACCACCATTTGGAAAATTATTTCCACAAAAGCGACCAATCGACCTGGAAGCGGTGTTACTTCCGTCATGCATCTTAAATGAAATAAATTTAAAAAAATCTCAGTTGATGGGATGAAAGAAACTTACCTCAAACCAATCTGTTTGGCAGTTGTTGGAATCTTCAAGGTGAAATTCTGTAAATGTGACTGTTAAAATTTTAGCTGAATTTGTTTCAATAATCCAAACACAATTAATAGGACTTTGGGTGAAACTAGCAGTGGCAGGATATTTTAGAAAACCTGCAAATTGCCTCAAGTGACCACCACAAGCT
Organism: Cantharis nigra; assembly: GCA_958510845.1. Lineage (NCBI taxonomy): Eukaryota > Metazoa > Arthropoda > Insecta > Coleoptera > Cantharidae > Cantharis > Cantharis nigra. Next base: position 15,458,823 of record OY294029.1, read on the forward strand.
AAAATGTTTCACAAAAATTTGAAATTATAATAAAATTTATCAAAAAATGTCCAACGCACCTTGTCGTTCGGTTCCACAAATATCATCCGTGAATCCACTTGGACAAATGCACCTAAAAGATATATCTGCAATGTTAAGGCAAGTAGCTCCATTTAAACACGGATGAGATTGGCAATGATCTTTACGAATGTTACAGTTTGTTCCTAAAACACTTGATTAAACCTTGACGATTGAATTTCAAGCCAGACTTACCAGTATATTGCCGATTGCAGTGACAAATGTACGTTCCAATTATTGTGTTGGATTCGCAAGAACCATATTGACATGGATTTGATGAACAAGGGTCCCCACCAGAAGTGGTTAACTGACAACCTGACGGTCCAATTCCGTTTCCAGCATATCCAGGTGGACAAGAACATTCGACATAGGTGGAACTTATTCCTGAATGATAAATATTAAAAGAATTCAAAAAATTTTGAATATAAAAAATTACTTGGATTATCCCGGCATTGAGCAAATGGATGGCATCCACCGTTGTTTATTCTACAAATCCCTTGAAACGTACAGGTAGTTCCATCGCCTTCGTATCCAGCAGGACACAAACCACACATCCTTGAACCCTGAAATTTGACAAAGGATTGACATTGAGTCACCTAGCAGAATGAAACCTACCTGTGTATTAATGCATTGAACCTCTGGATTCACACTGCACCCCCCGTTAAAAGTTGCGCACTCATCCACGTCATTGCAATAGTACCCGTTTCCTGTGTAGCCTAAAATAAAAGTAAAATTGAATTTGTTGCAATAAAACCATGAAGAGGGCACCTGTGGGACAGTTCCCACAATAAAATGTTCCAGGAACGTTTATGCACGATACTGGTGGATTGATAGAACACGGAGGTGTTTTTGTAGTCAATTCCGAACATTCGTCCACGTCCTTAACACATGCAGGGTTTGTACCCTCGTTCGTCCAACCCTACAAAAACATTAAGTAATAAAAACATTAGCATATGATTATCTAGTTACTTGATCGCACAAACACTTGTAACCGCCATTTTGTGAAATGCACAATCCATGACCACACAGTTCGATGACCGAACCGTTATTACAGTTTCCACTTGTTTGCATGCAATGCGTACCAAACCAACCAGAAGCACAAACACATCTAAAATTTAAATTCTAGTTTGAAAAATTAACAGTTTGTTAATCAAATTTACTCGTAAGATCCAGGCTTGTTGACACATGTAGCACCATTTTGACATCCTAAATCTGATCCTGCATACTTAGTACATTCGTTTACGTCTTTTTCGCAATTGGATCCTTCCCACTCCTCAGGGCAATGACACATATAATTACTAAACAGATCTTGACATGTTCCTCCGTTCCTGCATGGATTAATCGAACACTCGTTTGCAAATAATAAATGCGTTAATCGATTAATTTTTCGTTCTAGGACACGCATTCTTCGATTTATTCCATCTAATCTATAATTGTAAGAGACAGCCTATAAATTCAAAAAAAAAAATGAAACAGTTGATATTATTTAAGAGAACTAAACCGTGAAATTTCTATGAGCTCTGCTGCCTAGTTCTAATAATCTGATGCGCCCGAAAACTCCTTGGCTTCCAACCATGATTCTGTTTATACTCTCCAATCGAGAAGATATATCTTGATAATCGTCATTAATTCGGTGTAAAGTTTCTGTTGCCATTTTGTCCTATTATGAAAGACATGCATATCTAAATAATGTATATTAAATGTAACCTAACTGCAAAATAAATTAGTTGATGTAAAAAAAACTTTGTTGTAGCAACAAAAACATCTTGATTGAGCTAACTAAGAATATTTTGTTATTTGAGATTTTTTTAGTGCAGTTATCAAGACCATGCCGAATTGTAACGCGTCCCAAGAAAGATGTAATGTCAGATGTTATGTTAGCCATATTTAATTTTTATACTTATAAATTTAAATACTTTTTTTATCATAGTTTAGTCAACAACGAAAGAAATAAAATTTGGCGCCTTTATTTAGGGCCATGCGTTAGTTGTGGCACTGTATACTGTAATCGGCCTTGAACTTGACACTGCAAAGTGGGCGTGGTTTAGATGAGATGTGCATTGACCTTGAAAATACATTTTATAAATTAAATAATAAATAAAACTATACGAGTAGAATGTAAATATTTTATTTTTGTAAGTATTTATTTATAGTCTCCGAAAAATCTCTCTTTCAAATTTTATTTATTTATTTTACTATTAATAATGCTAAATTTCCCGTATAATGTAAGCATTATAAGATTCGGGAAATAAGTAAACTTCGGATAATAGGGCTTCTACTGTATATGCAAAACAACTGAACAACAAAAGCCTAAGTTTCACCTATGGGTTATGCATCTAGCAAAGGTAGTACTCTGCTAGAATATTTGCAAGTGATCAAAAGGACTAAATGGCAAGTGCAAATTTGGTACCTTACATCCCATGGTAAAAACATGACGTAGTAGTACTACATATGGTATTTTTTAGTTGGAGTAACTGTCAGAATTTTTTCTAATTAACTGAAAACTTCAAGTGGCAAGTTAGGTATATCTACGATAAGTATGTAAACATTTAAAAAAAACTGTCGCTCACCAAATTTGTCACATTTGTTAAATCGCCGTCGTTGAGCAAGATTCGTCCATTTCCATTAGTAAGAAAACGGAAATCTTTACCTTCTCCCGAATTAAATATTAAATTTCCCGAAGAGGAAATTATACGGGATCTAAAAATTATTTAATTGTTTAATTATTTAAAAAATTGTTTAAAAACAAGAGATTGTTACGTACTGCGACTCAACATCTTGGATGGATGACACACATCTAAGACACAATATAAAGGTAATAATTCGTCCAAAAGTATTCATTTAACGATTTTCACTTGCAACTTGCACACTTGCATAATTTGCAACTAAAATATTTTAATCAATCAAATATCAATGTTAGCCAAGATATCAAAGGGGGCGTCGTAAATATCAAGTTACGAGAAACTAAAATACTAATAATACTATAAGCTCATTTATTTGTTCAATTTTGATTGTAATTAAAATTTGTACAAAACTGGATCAGGAGTTTCAAAGCAAGTTTATAAACAATTGCCATGACTTTAACTTGTAGATCTTGAACTTTTAACTGAAATTAAATCAATTAAAGCATAATTTTTAAATCACATATAGTTATATTAAAATAAATTATAATATTATATCAGTGCCTAATTA